>CM060941.1:803201743-804551651 GCA_030765085.1 Allium cepa | reverse complement strand
AAGGGGATCAACCCCGATTCCGAGTTTGGAAACTGGTTGGCTGGAAAACCACCTGCATCGTTGGATCGTTTCCACGCCAAGGCGGCTCAATTCCTGAGAAGGGAAGATGTGAAACAGTCTAGGAAGAAAACTGATGCAGGGCCAAGCACAGAAGGAATCCAAAGCAACGTCGCAATCAAGCAGTCCGGTGAGAGCTTTGGAAAAGTTCAGTTGAACGTTAATAACAAACAAGCTCGGCGGAGAGAGAGCGTGAATCAAACTAGAAAACGAGATCAAAATCGTGGCCAACAGCACAAGAATCCTATGTTTGACAGTTATACTCCTTTGAATACTTCACTGGAGAACTTGTATTTACAAACCTGTAACACAATTCAGCATCAAAAACCTGCACCAAAACCGTCGTCAGAGAGACAAATCCAGACGGGAAAATTTTGCAGGTTCCATGAAAGCTACGGGAACAATATGAACGAGTGTCGTCACTTACAAGATCTCGTTGAAAAACTGATTAGAGAAAGGAAGCTGTAACAGTTTGTGCGGGCACCGCAGCCTAGAGAAGCGGGCCCATCAAATCAAAACAATGATCCCGATCGACCGAGACAGGAGGACTGCACTTGTCCCCACGGAAGATTGGTGATAAACGCCATCAGTGGCGGACCAACTTTTTCAGGAGCCTGAAACGACGAAGATCTTCGTCATTGTTACACATGACAGGCTCATTCAATCTATGAATACTTTGCAATTTCCTTTACATTCTGAAATTTGAATATGTAATAAGGCACTGACTTTGCCATGTTTTTTCGTTCCAGCAATAAATTACTATCTCTTCAAGCTAGAGCCATGATTCACCGAATGCAACATTCAACAATCACGACACACGAAGAGCTAAGTTCCATCAAACAATGGATTTTATTCAAATAGCGAGTGACTGTGATACGACCGGCCACTCACTAAGTGAAACCTCAGCTCGAGGGAAAGCCATCACATCAAAGGCTGAACTGGACCGACACATGACATTCCTACAACTGACTCCAAATTCCCAGAGTGCAAATTACAATATGCACATCAAATAAATCGTTCCTAGAGTGTGAACGAACTCCAAATTCCCAGAGTGCGAATTGGAGTATAAGATCAAATAGATCGTTCCCAGAGTGTGAACGGACTCCAAATTTCCAGAGTGCGAATTGGAGTATAAACATCAAATCCATCGTTCCCGGAGTGTGAACGAATTCCTAAAAAGCCCAAATAGGTGTGACTAACCATCTATCGGCTGACTCCAAGTTCCCAGAGTGCGAAGTGGAGTATAAACATCAATTCCAGGTTCCCGGAGTGCGAACCAACCCATCAATGCAACCTCCAACTTCTCAAAACACTAATTGGAGTATAAATACCAATTCCAGGTTCCCGAAGCGTGAACCGAAACATCCATGCTAACTCCAAGTTCCCAGAGCACGAATTGGAGTGCGAACATCGATTCTAGGTTCCCGGAGTGCAAACCAAAATATCAATACTGACTCCAAGTTCCCAGAGCGTGAAGTGGAGTATAAACATCAATTCCCAGTTCCCGGAGCACGAACCAAAATATAAATGTCGACTCCAAATTCTCAGAGTGTGAATTGGAGCGCAAATACCAAGTCAAAGTTCCTGGAGTGCGAACTATGTTACAAACATCGATAACTCTCAAATTCCCAGAGTGCGAACCAGATTATCGATCATAAATTATCCTAAGTCCCCAGAGTGTGGACATGTGCTTGAGATTTGCAATAAGTGCGATCAACCACTGAAACACAAGTGTTGTTCCTCGAAACTGGAGGGGGAAAAAAGCTAAGTGTTAATCACTAACCGAAGTGAAACAATGTGCGAAGTTCAACTCATTCATCAATCACAACATGTGACCAAGATTTTCAGGCTTGGCAAATAAAACGGACTCTACTTGACGGTAAAAACACCACAAGTACATCGGACTGAAAGCCAAACACTGCAAATAATTAAGCACAAAAGAAATGAGAATTAAAACAAAGAAATTGAATTTTATTTCAACTAACTGTATGTGAAGATTCATGTACAAGTTCTTTCCAAAAATTCCTACTAGCAGGGGGCCAAGCCTGCATCTATACATAGTCTATGAAAGGAAAATAAAAGTGACTTCCTAGTTGCCAAAAATGTACTAGAGGGGATCGTCTACTTCTTCTTCGGTTTCCTTTTCAACGCGGAACCACTGGAACCACTAGCAGTCTTCCGCTTCAAGCCCGTACCCTTTGGCGGATCTTCTTCTGGCGAAGGCATGATATCGATATACTCCTCCAAACTTGAACTTAATGGAATATTCTCTTCTAGAGGAGTCGGAGGAGTCAGGTCTACTGCCGGGGGAGGAATGGGCGCGCTGGTTCAGACTAGCGTGTCCCCAGATGATGTCGCCACAAGAGGAGTGGGACCAACCGCCGTAGTAACAATTTCAAAATTACCACCATGTCCTGCCGCTTCCATCTCTGCATCGATTTGAGCGAGTATCTCAGCCTCACGAGCAGCACGAGACTCATGATAGGTAGTGGTGGACTGTGACGATCCAATAGAAACGGGCGGGAACGAGCCGAGAACAAATGGCATGTCAGCAAAAGGGTCATTGTGTTGGCCCAAGAGTTCATTCATCATCTGTTCGTCGAAAGTAAACGAACCCCCCTGTGCCATCTCTGTCGGCGCGACCGTAGTCGTGATAACCGCCTCAGTGGTGATGACCTTTTGCACTTGATGCAACTCCTGACTTGCAGGAGGCACTGTCGGCGCAACTTTGTTCACTGGACAAGAAAGAAAAGAAGCTGTCAGAACACGCTTCAATACAAATACTTCAGTTCAAACACACAGTAGATTTGTGTAGAGTACCTTCCTCAACTTGACTTGTAGCTGACTGAACAGCTTCAGAAGAATGCTCCCTTATGGGAGATAAGCGTGGCTGCTCAGGGTCATTGCCTGGGACCAGTTACGGCTCAGTCACTGGCGTCGGCTCCGGTCTGGACGAAGTAATCATCGCTGAACTTGTAGCCGGATGCGCAACGCCAGATCCCTCACCAACTTCCATGTGTTGGGCACCCAGTCTCTCTTTAGCATGAGAGATCGTGAAATCGTGGAGAACCTTCTTCTCATCATCGGTCAATATACGGTTCTCCAACTCAAACTCATCAAAAACTTCGCCTGGTTGCGATGCTTTCTCTTCTTCGACTAATAAATTCCAGGCGTTGAACAAATGTGTCGGATAGTCGTCAAGCCATGTCAAATTTCTGTGCCTCAGCACATTAGCAGTATAAGTAATGAGAAGTTCTTCTATCTCTGTCTCTAGCTTAGTCTCTGCTTGAGGAACTTTCTCATCGACTCTGGCTTCAGTCTCGCGCACCTTCTCCAAGGCCGCATCTCTTTCTCTCCGAAATTCCACCGGTTGATCACACGCTTCCTGTGCGGAAACGTTAGCGGTGTCCCTCTCCCTCATAATCTCTGCAACTTTGGCCTTGAGCTTGTTTAGCTCTTTCAGGGCCGCATCCCGCTCGGCAGTTACGATGGTATTTCGGTGGCCCATGTCCTCCACCGTAGCGTAATGCTCACGCTTCATCCTATCCATCGATGCCTGAGCTTCATCCGCTTTTCTGAGAGCTTCAATCTCTGACTTTCGAGAGGACTCGACCTCACTGCCGAGCGCCTGAATAATGCGGTCCTTTTGACCAAGTTCTTTCTCCAACTTCTCAATCGTAGACGCTCGATCAAAGAACACTTTTGACGCTTTCTTAGCAGTCTTCGACCATTCTTGATACTGGAAGAATACGTCTGAAAGATAGTCATGCATCATAGGCGCAACCGTCGACGGTATCCTTTTTAGATGTGGGGGAAAGACAAACCCATCAAAGCAAATGTCCGGAAATTCTTTCCTCAGTTGAGCAATCCTAACCGCTCCTTCCCCCGAAGGTTCCGTCAACGTTTGCTCTGTTGACGGGGAGGCCGCGATCTCCGTTCTGCGATGAGTATCAGACCTCGATGGTTGGGAAGACGGCTTGGGCCGTGAAGTTTCTAGAGGCCTCGAAACATGAAACGGAGGCGGTGTAGGAGCTCTAGGAGGTGGCGTGCGAGATCGAGACCGATGCCTGTAATCTTTATCTCTTTCAGAGTGCTCATGACTCGAGCACCCATAGTCATAATCTCTATCTCCTTCCCTCCTATATGCTTCATAATATGAAGAAGACTGGCATTTCTTACGAAGGCTACCAAGCATCAAACCCCTACCAGACATAGTATCTGCGAAGCAAAAACATAAAGCGAAATTAGTAATCTCTCACAGTGAACGTATTACACTTAGAAATCGTGTAGTTCCATGAAGTGTGAATGTGGGTGCAACCCCCCGACCAACCAGATGTGTCAACCGCACTAGTGGGCAGAGACTCGCTCAAAACTAAGGCTTCTGAAAGTTCATCCAATCCGGCATCATGCTGCAAGGACACATCGTCCGGAATTGGAATGTCGGCGAGCCCTTCATAAAGATTCTCAGTTCTCGGAGGAGACATCTCTGAAATTTTAATTCAGAGAGCGGTTAGGGCCGTGACAACCGATTTCCATCTTCCCTCTTTAGATGGTTTAACAACGGCAGCCTTGCCTTTTCTTTGTTCTTCGGTATCTTGGGCTACATCCGCAGATTCGCCCAGTGTTTCTTCATCGGTGTGAGTACTTTCAGAGTCAGCCTCCTCAATTATGATAACTTTTGGTTTTCTTCGTTTAACTCGTTCTTTCGAGGCGGTTCTCAAAACACCGCCAAGCAACTCGATATTCCTCTCTTCACTTGGGATTTCTTGAAAAACCCGAACTATCTCTTTGAAACGATCACCTTCGGGTCGTTAAATCGCGGCTGAAAAGGAAAAGAGATGTGAGTTCGACTTCAAATACATTAGTTTTATCAACTACCCGGAAAAATAGCAATACTCACGTCTAAATAGCCATCGCTGAGCAAACCCTGGGGGGCATCTGACATAAAACCACTCCGTCCTGAAGTAGCTCAATCTTGTCCAAGCCCCTGTGATCACTTGGCAATTTCTCACCGCCTCCAAGAATGTGTAAGATGGACATCGGCCCGACTCTTGAAGTTAAACAAGTATCTGATCTCAATCGGGAGCGGCGGTCGATAGAGATACTCCATAAATGCAATGAACAAGCTATTGAGTGACGCATACCCGTTTGGATGCAGTTGAGAGGGGGCGATCCTCAAAAACGACAATACTTCTCTTATATACTGGTTGAACGGAGGGAGTGTCCCAGCTGCGCACGCATGGAGATTGAATGCGGTATATCCCTCCGGTGGATTGTGCGGTCTATCATTTGGCCCCGGCAGTAGCACGTCATCCATCGACAAACCATGCCTTAAACATATTCTTCCTAGCATGTCTTCCGAAATATTGGATGGAACAGAGTCTGATGGGTTACTAATGAAGGATGCGTCGGGTAACTCGTCCGGAGCTAGACCGATAACTTCAATCTCAATCTCCGGTACTTCAAGCATGGGAGGGACTGAATTCTGAGTTTCTTGCGGCTGCGAACTTGAAGTTTCCATAACTAGCTAACTCACGAGAAATCATCATTAGATGCTAAAAAGCCCGTGCATTCCCCGGTGTAAAGTGCATGAATGTGTCGTGCAGTGCTGTGCATTACTTGGGCAAATTCTATAGAATAAACTGGAATGTATGAACGACAAAACTCCGAAAATCAAACCGGAAATGACCGTCATCACTGACCGTCACAACCATGCCATCCAGGCGCAAACGATCGATCCAAGTTGAAGTTCGTTATATTTTTGTTAAGTTACAGTTCCATCAGCGAGCTTCGAAAGGTAGTCCAATATGCAGTTCTACGGTCAAGTTCAGTCATGCTAGGCAGAAGCTCGTCGGAGTCAAGTATTCTAATATGAAAAAGTTCTCTAAATTCGTCTAATTTCAACTTGGAATCAGTCGCTACAGTTCAAATTCGTATCGAGTCAAAGATATATCATCAACCATGATCGAACCGATACGTTTCGTATCGATCATGTTCGAATCGATACGTTTCATATCGATCATGTCCGAATCGATGCGTTTCGTATCGATCAACTTCGACTCGATACGTTTCGTATCGATCAGGTTCGACTCGATACGTTTTGTGTCGATCCATTTCGAAACGATGCGTTTCGTATCGACCAAGGGCACACCATTTCGCATCGATTTGAGAACTCTAGCTTCGCATCGATCGTCGCTCTCACATTCATATCGATACGAAATCGCATACTCTCTTTCGATTCGAAAACTCCACAACTCCTTCTTCTCCAAATAGGCCTTAACTCCATGGCCGTGCTCGATCCCCAATCTTGCTCTCACGCCAGGATCTCAAATTCATCGAAATCGATCATAAAAACACGAAGGATGGATTGAGATTTCGAGTTTCATCGTTCTAATCATGATTCTGTCCATAAATTACCTGAGTTTAATGTTTAAGTTTGAATAATTAAAGGACTGAATCGATTCGAAGACTAAACGGTTATTTATCTTGAACTCTCTATCGATACGAAGTAAAAGGCAATAGTAAAAGTAAAAAGTGAAAAAATGGCCAAGTGCGAAGTATTTATATGAAGCCATGGAAGAACCGAGTCGATTCGCCTCCCAGTCAACTTGACCGGTCGCAACCAGTCAAAACACGGATCGTTTCGAAGGCTCTGTTCGAATCCATATGCCCGAGGCCTTATCGATGCGAAATTACCCTCATACTTCATCGATACGAAGTACACAACTAAGGCTGTGTTGAAGACATTGAATTCCATCGATGCGAAACGGATAGCAAGCACATCGACTCGAAGCCCTCGTTCACATCAACAAGTACGCAACTCCATCCACTGCATATCGATACGAACAACATTTTCGTATCCATCAAAACCTATCGATACAAACAGATATTTCGTATCCATCCAAACTCATTGATACGAACTACCATTTCGTATCCACCATTTCTCATCGATACGAACTATCATTTCATATCCATCCAAGCTCATCGATACGAACTATCATTTCGTATCCATCATTTCGACTCGCATCGATATGAAAAACTACTTTTCAACCTTTTACATCGATTCAGGAGAGGGTTGATACAAGAGGATAGTCAAAAACAACCATCAAGCGTTGTTTCAACTCAAATTTCCAAATCAGTTCAGGAGAGAATCGATAGGAAATTCAATAACAAACAAAACTGACAACGACTCGTGAACACACAACGTTAACGAGAGTCAAATTAACATATGTGCATATATGTCTGACTAATATTCGATTTTAAACATTCACAGGGATCGAATACTCGTCTTGTTACGATTACAACAACCAACAGCCAAGCACTATTCTACAGCAATCGATCATATCAACGCAAGGTTACAATTTTCGACTAGAGAGCAATGATTGTTCAATGAGAAATTGCAGCTTTTCAAAGCACGTCATGTTTCCACAAGACGTACTTTGGGGTGCAAATGTTATCCTGCTTTTTGGCAAAGTTGTGATACCAAAAGATCGATCGAAAACAGTGGACAGTTCGTCTTAGAGATTGGTCATACTTTGCTTCACTATGGATATCGCTGAATTTTGTCCGAGTCCAGATTGAGCTAGAATTGATAGGACATGACAAGAAATATCATAGAAGCCAGCGTCTCAAATTTCAAGTCAATCCGAGTTCATACGTTCAAGTTATGATCGATTCAATTTGAAGGGAAAAGCACCGGTTTCATATCGATCACTTTCGTATCGATCAGACACTAGTGACTTCGTATCCATCGAAGTGCCGCACTTCATATTGATCAACTTCGAATCCATCAAAGTGTCTCGGTTCGTATCGATCATTTCGAATCCATAGAAGTACCTCGGTTCGACTCGGTCTCATTCGAATCCATCGGCAGATCACCTACTTCGTATCGATCAACTCCAATGAGTTCGTATCGATCAGGAGCGACCGTGTTCGAATCCATCGAGTTCGTATCGGTGGGCTTCATACCCATCAGAAGTTGATGCACTTCCTAACGATCGGCCAATGTCTTCTTCGAATCCATCATGGAAGCATCCCTTCGTATCCATCAGATTACCCTGCTTCGTATCCATCAGTGCTTCGTATCCACGAACAGTTGCAGTTCGTATCCATGAGTAAGGCATCATTCGAATCCATCGAGTCAACTAGCCTTGGTGACGTGTTATCCATCGATGCGAATGCGCCGAGATATATGGAGTCAACTCGGAGTGAAGACCGGCTCGAGTCGAAGTTTGCGCTCCACGTCATCACAAAGGCACGTGCCACCATCGATTCGAAACCATCGGTTCGAAGAGATGGATTCGAACCAAACAGCCACTCGAAGAACCCTATTGTAGGATCGATTTCACTATAGAGGGGGGTGAATAGGGTGATAGTATAAATTATAAAATTAATTGCGGAAGATTATAAAATAATTTCAACACAGATCACAGAACAATAGCAGCACAGATAGTAGCAGAATAATAAATGCAGAAATAGAACGACACAGAATTTACCCAGCTTCGGCAAAACCCTGCCTACGTGCTGCCCCCAAGGTTTCTACTAGAAATTAGATAGTCCCTCGCTTACACATGTAAACTCGCGACACCCACTATCGACTAAATCTAACTCTACGCTCAAAACCCTGCCATAACTCAGCCACTGAGTTGCGAACTCTCAAGCTACGCCACGTAGCTTGTCCCCTAGTCACACGACTAGAAAATTAAAACGGTTTAAAAAAGAAAATACAAGTTAAAAACAATTTAAAAATTAAATAACCCTAATTTTAAAATACAAAGCCCTTTTATAAAATAGAAGTCTCTTTTGAAAATAGGCCGGCCCCCTTTGTAATTCGACCCGTCTCTTTTATTTGCACCGTTCGTAATGGCGGCCGTTTCTCTTGCAAATTTAGGTCTTCGTCCCTTCGATCCAATTTAGGGTTTGATGAAGCTGCTGACTTTATGTTTGATCAATCTTGTGGATAATGCACGAGTAGCTTTGATCCTCTCTTGTTGCTCTCTTCGGCTGCTTCGTTGTTCGATCGAGTTCGACTCCTTGCTTCGGTATGTAATTTTATGCTTTTGTGCTTTTGTGTTTTCGTACTTGAACTCGATGATAAAAAATTGCCGATGATGATATCAATTTATATAGGGTTTGTAACCCTAGATTTGCGTCGTATATTCTCTATTTGAATTTGTCAACTGATTTCTCTGGCCGCTTGATTTTGTATTGATGATTGAGATGATTTCGACTTGTTCAAAAACATATATTTTTTGTTACTTGATGGTCACGGCGTTGATTTGATATCGTGGTCAATTTGACTTGTTTATTATATCCACGGCTTCAGCTCCGATCATTTTACTGTTGACTCTATTCTCTGACTTCATTTTGACTTTGGCATTGACTAACTTGATTTTGGTTATGCGAATCCACTATTCTGTACTAGCTTCGGCCATCACCATTGCTTTTATATTGTCTCTGCTGCATACCACTGCATTTTTATACAAACTTGATTTATGACTTGGTAATCACGGCACTGTTTGATTTCGTTCTTGTTGTACTCGGCTTTGACTTGATTTTTTAAAACTGCTGTTACATTTGGCTTTGGTCATTTTTGAAAATTCTTTCTTGATTTTTGATCGGCCTGTACTTGTGCATTTACATCATGTATATATATATCTGTTAGCTTGTAGTCTTTGACTTGTTTACCTCGGCTTTGATTTTGTGGCCCTCATATATGTGTATGCATACATTCTCGGCTTGGTTTTGGTGCATTATGTTGTGGCCTGTACTTGTTGTTATTTGCATCTGGTCTCTGTGCATTTCTCTGCATTCATTTGAGTTGTTGATATTCATATTGTTTATGTCTGCATCTTGCTTGAGTTTCACTGCCATATTTTGCTTCACTGTTGCATTCATATGATGTTTGTCACTGTTGTATTGTATACTTGGGCTTTGAAAATTTTCAACCTGATGCATCTGGACTTGAGCATACTTGATGCACTTGTTGTCTGGTCATTGTTTTGTATCTGTACATGTCACTGTGTTTATGACCACTGGTTCATCGTGAAGCATGGTTTACTAGTGCATACATGTGAGTTGTATTTCATTTGCGGTTTAGTTGTGCACTTGCTTGAAGTCATTTGATCTTGATTACTTGTTGGAGTCTGGTAGATGCTGTCTTGATTTTTTACTGCCGTGTCTTTGATGTTGGGTTGCTGTACATATGAACTTGTAGTTGATGTAGCTCTCTGCATTTACTACCTCATGCATGGCTGCTCTGATTTGTTGAAGCTTTGAACTGTTTGCAACTTGACACTGTTGTACACTTGTTGTCTGCATTTCATATGCTTGCAGCCTTGTTTCATACCTCTGGCTTGTCTCACTGTCTTGATACACTGAACCTTGTTTGCTGTGGCACTAAACTTGATCTCTGTTGTATTCATCTTTGTTCATTTATTGTTAACACTTGGTTGCTCTATGCTTTGACAATGTATTCATCCCTGTAGTTGAGTCTGATTTTTTTGGTCTGCATACATAAGATTTGCTGCTATATGGGTGGTCTTCAAGTATGCTTGTCTAATTGTAGTTTGCATTATGTTGCTTGTATCACTGGTTGGTCTGAATTTTTGCTGCAATCTTCATTGAGCTTGTACACCATGTTGTATGCATTGAGTAACTGGTTTTGGTCGAGATTTGATTCTTTATCATTTCATGTTGATTTTTGAAATTTCACTTGAGTTGAATCTAGTTTCAAAAACTCAGGTTTGACCTTGCACTCGTGTATGATGAATCCAAATTTAAATGATGACGAACAACCCAAATAACTGAGGCAAATATTATTTTCAAAATTCACGTTTTATTTTATATTGCAAAAACATTTCTTTTTCAATTTTACTACGTTAGTAAATATTTTTCCAGATTGCTCAGATGCTGGATTCAAACTGGAATGAAGTTAAAGATAAAAATACGAGTGTGAGTGATATGTAGTGAGGTTATTAATGTAAATTGAATTGTAATTAGAAATTGTATTGTAATTGAATTTGTATAGTTATAGTGAGAGCTTGAAATTGTACTATTCAAAATTAAAATAAATATTTGTTTGAATAAAATATTCGTTTGAATTCAAATTCAGTATTATTTATATTATTCAACAAATATTTATTTAATTTGTGAAAATAAAATAGTATATTAACAAATACATTTAAACGAATGTATATATGTTTATTATCATCAAACAAAAATCATATAAGCGCATATTCAACAATCTCCCCCTTTTGATGATAACAAACATATATTTAAGATTTTGAATATGTTAAATGTATTTGATCATTGATATGCTCTTATTGCTCCCCCTATTTAAATGCTTCCTCTCTACACAATACCCCCCTACATATATGCATACAAATAAAAATATGCAAATGAGCCTAGATGCAAATAGAAAATTATTTGACCATTGCTTGATTTTATTTGACAAAATCTTAACTTTTCTCTCCCCCTTTCGTTATCAGCAAAAGAGTAATAGTGTTAGAGAAAATAGAGATAAAGTAATCGATATCAATCCAACATTAAAACTCAATTGAATATAAATATTAAATTTCGATAAAAAATCAAACAAAAATCATAAATATTTTGTTAGGCGCATATTCCACTTTTAGAATGATGGAAATGATGTCATCATATAAAACCATACAGTTGTGCCTATTTGTGGTATATTTATATCAGGAATTTGAATATCTACTAACCATGCATAACCGTTAGGACTTTTAAATGAGATTAGTAGTATTCCAATTTTATTTTAAAAAAAATGAATTCAAGTATCTTCTAACCACGCATAACCGTGAGGACTTTTAAATGGGATTAGAATCAACTTGTTTATTTTAAAAATCAACTTTTGATATGCGTTCCATACATGCATAACCGTGAGGACTTTTAAATGAGCAAGGAAACACATAACAAATTCCAAGTAATTCACCCATGCATAACCGTGAGGACTTTTAAATGAGAGTGAATACTTTGGTATTTATTATTATTATTATTATTATTTTTATTTTTATTTTAAAAAATGTAAAAATGAAAAACGAACGATTCCTGTTTAAAGTACCACATATTGACAAACTATATAGAATTTTGATGAGTGATGGTTGTTAGAAATATGATAGATATAGAGATGGTCATGGAATTTTTTACCAACAAAAATTTTTATAACTCTTGTTTAAATTTCTAAAGAAATTTATTAGTTATACCTTCTTTAGTCATAATATTTGATCAATATTAACACTCATCACTTTTTCAATCACTATTTTTCTTTTCGATAAACATTAGGGAGTCAGATTAGTCAAAATAGTCATTTAAAATCAAATTCAAAAATAATTATGAAATTAATTTTTTTTAAATGACTAATCTGAAAATATGGTCAAAAATGATTTCGTTCAGGGGGTTTTAAAAAAAAATTCTTCTATTTGAAAATTATTTGAAATGAAGAATATGCAGATATTTTCTTTGAAAAATGATGCAGCTACTAAATGTCTCAAAAATCACATTCAACTAGTAATTTTTCTATCAACTAGATTACCAGTGTAATCTGCATCTGAATTTCTCTTTCACTCAAAATCATTATTAATTGAATTTGATTGACCAAACCATGAAGTGTGCACCAAAAATTTCAAACTCAATTTTAACAGCAATTTAAATGACATTGTTTTGAAATGAAGCCATGTAAATAATCAAAAACCGTGAATATAGGGTTAGCCGAATTATAACCAAATGTATTATTATCCAATCAAAACACTATTTTCAATCCAAAATGATATATATGAAGTAATTCAAAGAATCTAGAGATTATTATAGTGTTTTTGGCATAAGAATATAATTGGCCAACTACGTTGAATAAGTCAGAGTCAAAATCATCATCTTTTCATCATCTCAATATTGGCTGATTTTAATTCAAAATATGGTGCAGATTATCACATTTAATATATCGCTCAAATTAATATACCTTTACCTGTTTTACCTTTGCGATATTTTTCATGGTTGTCTATTGTGATTCTGTCACCTTTGAACTAGGCTAAGGAACTTTGCTTTGTCGTCCGTTGTGTTTCTGGAACAGCCAAAATCCAGAGAACACTATTGTTGTTCCTTAGCCTGCCACCACACCTACACGATGAAAGATTTATGTGACCTATTAGTTTTTATAGGTCCATGATTGTTAGTGGCAGAATATTTTGAAAAATAATATTGTGTAGACCCAAAACTATTTATAATTGTTCCCTTCGGCACCTAAATTTGTTTAACTTTGAGAGATTTTATATTTGTGCCTTTTGGAACCCAAATCGGTATAGTTTTCACATGTTTGGGTCTATACCAACAATTATTGTGATTGTGTCCATATTTTCTACAAATTGTGCACATAGAATTAACTTGATTATATTGCTTTCAACAATTTTCGAACTATTATATCCAAGTCCTTGTCTAACTGAATTAACAGTTTGCTTTCCTAATAGCATATTTAACAATTTTTCACTTTTGGAAAATTTATCTAAAGTAGTAGACAGTTGTTGGACTTGTGATTTGAGAGATTCATTTTCGTTTAACAATTGTGTGCACTTTTTAATAGAATTCTCTCTCCTAGTATTTTCATTCTCCTTTAAAATAAGAATTTCATTTTCAAGTGATTTTATATTGATTTCTGATTTTTTAATTTCCTCTTCGAATGTTGGACACTTATCACGCTTAGGGATTCTACGTTGATAGTTCTTAACTAATCGATCAAGTTGTTCATTGCATTCTATCAAAGTATCCTTTTGAGATTCAAGTTTGGCGTATTTTTCCCTAAGTCGTTCAAAACAGCCATTTACTTCGTGGAAATAAATAAGTAATTCAGAGTGAGTAAGTTTTGATACCTCGCTTGGCTCGTCATCGTCGCTATCGGTTATATTTCCTTGAAGGCACATATCTGCTTTCTCACTCTTACTGCTAGTACTTTTATCATTCTCATCCATTTCATCCCAAGTGGCTGCAAAACTTTTCTTTTTCTGTTTCTTTCCAAAGTCGCGTCGATTTCGAGGACAATTGGGCTCGATGTGTCCGGGTTGGTTGCACTTATGACAGATGATCTCCTGTTCTTCTGAGTAGTCAAGTGCTTTGCCTATTCTGCTTTTCAATTCATGATTTCGAGCTGGATTTCCGTATTTGCGATTCCACCTTTTGAATTTCTTTATTAGTAGCGCCAGCTCTGCTGCTCCATCATCATCATCGTTATCATCATCACTTTCGGTTGTTTCTTTGAGCGCTATTGATTTCTTTCGAGTATCTCCTCCTTCACGCTCTTCCTTGAATTTCATTTCTAGCTCATAAGTGGTGAGATTTCCGATGATTTCTTCAATTTTCATTTGTTTTAAATCTTTCGATTCTTGAATGGCAGTCACCTTTGTTTCAAATTTTCGTGGAAGGACTCTGAGGATTTTTCGGACTATTTCCAACTCTGTGTACGATTTTCCAAGAGCTTTTGATTTATAAACGATATTGGAAAGTCGTCCATGCATCTCTTTAACATTTTCTTCCTTTGCCATTGTGAAGTTCTCGTATTCTCTGCTTAGCATGGCAAGGCAAGATTCTTTGACTTGAGATGTTCCTTCATGAGTCACTTCTAGTGTGTGCCATATTTCCTGCGTAGTTAGACAATGTGAGACACGATTAAATTCATATTGATCCAATGAACAGATAATAGAATTCATAGCTTTAGCATTAGTATTTTGTAATTTATTTTCTAGTTCTGTCCATTATTCCTTTGGTTTCTCTATTTCCTGATTATCTACAGTTATAGTTGGTATTCTATAACCTGTCTCAACAATATTCCATGCGTCAATGGTTTTCAAAAAAATTTCCATCCTATTTTTCCAGTAAGCATATTCACCATTGAACATTGGTGGTCTAACTATGGATTGACCCTCAGCAAAAGCAGTATTAAAAGAAGCCATTTTAAAAATTCAACTTTTTAAAATAAAAATTGGTTTTTGTAAAGTCAAATTTTTAAAACAAAAACGGCTTTTGTTCCTAGCTCTGATACCACTTGTAGGATCGATTTCACCCTAGAGGGGGGTGAATAGGGTGATAGTATAAATTATAAAATTAATTACGGAAGCTTATAAAATAATTTCAACACAGATCACAGAACAATAGCAGCACAGATAATAGCAGAATAATAAATGCAGAAATAGAACGACACAGAATTTACCCAGCTTCGGCAAAACCCTGCCTACATGCTGCCCCAAGGTTTCTACTAGAAATTAGATAGTCCCTCGCTTACACACGTAAACTCGCGACACCCGCTATCGACTAAATCTAACTCTACGCTCAAAACCCTGCCACAACTCAGCCACTGAGTTGCGAATTCTCAAGCTACGCCACGTAGCTTGTCCCCTAGTCACACGACTAGAAAATTAAAACGGTTTAAAAACGAAAATACAAGTTAAAAACAATTTAAAAATTAAATAACCCTAATTTTAAAATACAAAGCCCTTTCATAAAATAGAAGTCTCTTTTGATAATAGGTCGGCCCCCTCTGTAATTCGACCCGTCTCTTTTATTTGCTCCGTTCGTAATGGCGTCCGTTTCTCTTGCAAATTTAGGGCTTCGTCCCTTCGATCCAATTTAGGGTTTGATGAAGCTGCCGACTTTATGTTTGATCAATCTTGTGGATAATGAGCGAGTAGATTTGATCTTCTCTCGTTGCTCTCTTCGGCTGCTTCGTTGTTTGATCGAGTTCGACTCCTTGCTTCGGTATGTAATTTTATGCTTTTGTGCTTTTGTGTTTTCGTACTTGAACTCGATGATAAAAAATTGCCGATGATGATATCAATTTATATAGGGTTTGTAACCCTAGATTTGCGTCGTATATTCTCTATTTGAATTTGTCAACTGATTTCTCTGGCCGCTTGATTTTGTATTGATGATTGAGATGATTTCGACTTGTTCAAAAACATATATTTTTTGTTACTTGATGGTCACGGCGTTGATTTGATATCGTGGTCAATTTGACTTGTTCATTATATCCACGGCTTCAGCTCCGATCATTTTACTGTTGACTCTATTCTCTGACTTCATTTTGACTTTGGCATTGACTAACTTGATTTTGGTTATGCGAATCCACTATTCTGTACTAGCTTCGGCCATCACCATTGCTTTTATATTGTCTCTACTGCATACCACTGCATTTTTATACAAACTTGATTTATGACTTGGTAATCACGGCAATGTTTGATTTCGTTCTTGTTGTACTCGGCTTTGACTTGATTTTTTAAAACTGCTGTTGCATTTGGCTTCGGTCATTTTTGAAAATTCTTTCTTGATTTTTGCTCGGCCTGTACTTGTGCATTTGCATCATGTATATATATATGTGTTAGCTTGTAGTCATTGACTTGTTTACCTCGGCTTTGATTTTGTGGCCCTTATATATGTGTACGCATACATTCTCGGCTTGGTTTTGGTGCATTATGTTGCGGCCTGTACTTGTTGTTATTTGCATCTGGTTTCTGTGCATTTCTCTGCATTCATTTGAGTTGTTGATATTCATATTGTTTATGTCTGCATCTTGCTTGAGTTTCACTGCCATATTTTGCTTCACTGTTGCATTCATATGATGTTTTTCACTGTTGTATTGTATACTTGGGCTTTGAAAATTTTCAACCTGATGCATCTGGACTTGAGTATACTTTATGCACTTGTTGTCTGGTCATTGTTTTGTATCTATACATGTCACTGTGTTTATGACCACTGGTTCATCGTGAAGCATGGTTTACTAGTGCATACATGTGAGTTGTATTTCATTTGCGGTTTAGTTGTGCACTTGCTTGAAGTCATTTGATCTTGATTACTTGTTGGAGTCTGGTAGATGCTGTCTTGATTTGTTATTGCCGTGTCTTTGATGTTGGGTTGCTGTACATATGAACTTGTAGTTGATGTAGCTCTCTGCATTTACTACCTCATGTATGGCTGTTCTGATTTGTTGAAGCTTTGAACTGTTTGCAACTTGACACTGTTGTACACTTGTTGTCTGCATTTCATATGCTTGCAGCCTTGCTTAATACCTCTGGCTTGTTTCACTGTCTTGATACACTGAACCTTGTTTGCTGTGGCACTGAACTTGATCTCTGTTGTATTCATCTTTGTTCATTGATTGTTAACACTTGGTTGCTCTGTGCTTTGACATTGTATTCATCCCTGTAGTTGAGTCTGATTTTTCTGGTCTGCATATATAAGCTTTGATGCTATATGGGTGGTCTTCAAGTATGCTTGTCTAATTGTAGTTTGCATTATGTTGCTTGTATCACTGGTTGGTCTGAATTTTTGCTGCAATCTTCATTGAGCTTGTACACCATGTTGCATGCATTGAGTAACTGGTTTTGGTCGAGATTTGATTCTTTATCATTTCATGTTGATTTTTGAAATTTCACTTGAGTTGAATCCAGTTTCAAAAATCGGGTTTGACCTTGCACTCGTGTATGATGAATTCAAATTTAAATGATGACGAACAACCCAAATAACTGAGGCAAATATTATTTTCAAAATTCACGTTTTATTTTATATTGCAAAAATATTTCTTTTTCAATTTTACTGCGTTAGTAAATATTTTTGCAGATTGCTCAGATGCTGGATTCAAACTGGAATGAAGTTAAAGATAAAAATACGAGTGTGAGTGATATGTAGTGAGGTTATTAATGTAAATTGAATTCTAATTAGAAATTGTATTGTAATTGAATTTGTATAGTTATAGTGAGAGCTTGAAATTGTACTATTCAAAATTGTAATAAATATTTGTTTGAATAAAATGTTCGTTTGAATTCAAATTCAGTGTTATTTATATTATTCAAAAAATATTTATTTAATTTGTGAAAATAAAATAGTATATTAACAAATACATTTAAACGAATGTATATATGTTTATTATCATCAAACAAAAATCATATAAGAGCATATTCAACACCTATTTCTTATCAACAATAACTCGTGATCTATTGATCAAATGCCATGAAATTTTCATAAAATCTTGCACACATGCTAAGGAATGTCTCCACCAAATTTCAGCTCAATTGGACATCATCTTGACCGATACGAAATGACTTCGTATCGATCACAGATCGACTCGAACCTTCCTGAGGTTGGTCGCGTGGGCCCACTCATGTGCCAGAAAAAGTCTCCCAGGATTTGAGCGCGTTCTCGGCCTTCTACGCCTATAAATAGAGCCCCAGAACCAACAGAAAAAGGATCTTTGACTCTCAAGCGCCCAGACTCTGCCGGATTGAGATCTCCATCATCCTATATCATATTTTTGCTGTTGATTTTCAATTTCCAGTTGTAACTTGCTGTTGATCGCTGTAACAACTTGTAATCATTGAAAGAGAATCTATAAAATTGCAAAAACTTTACAGTGGACGTAGGCAACACGCCAACCACTATAAATCGCTTGTCTACGCATTTACATTACCGTTGATTGGAGTTTTTGTTAGATAATACTCATTTTCAGTTTAGATTCTTTATTATTATCTCTTCAACGACTCCCGAAGAGTGTTGTGACCAATTTTGTTGCAAACAAGTGTCATAGAATTTTTATAGTGGTTCGGCTAGTTCCTGGTTAGTCCTTAGACATAAGTTACAATGAATTAGAATAAGTCACAAGTTCAAGGATTGACTAGAGAATCACAGTAACCCCCTTGATGGTTGTTGTATGGGAGATGAAAGTTGAAGAAGTGAAGGAATTCTAGTATAGAATTGGTTGCTCTCTATTCGAAAAATATCCATCTTTAGTTGCAAGTAGGTGAGTATTTATAGGGAAGTTCAGTGAGTATTATGCCAAAAGTCCTGGTGCAGAATAGTCAAATCGTTATGCCAAGTCATCACCAAAAATCTCAAATCAATTTAAATCATTTCTATGGATCGCTAGCTGTCCATATGGGATGGATCGCTAGCTATCCATCAACTTAGCATACTTTTCTACCAGAAGCCTTTACTTTGTGCTAAGAAGGAGCTTAGAAAGTTTGAAGGCGATCCAACCTATCTTGATGGATTGCTAGTTATCCATTAGGGATGGAACACAAGTTATCCATAGGGGATGGATCGCTAGCTATTCATCCACTTAGCATAATTTTGAGTGATCTTTATTTGGTTGTCATTATATCTTCTATTTATGTGCCTTGTCCAAATATCAAATTGTTTGGATTAGTTTGATTATCTATCTTCATGGGTCATTTGGTCTAGAAGAGTCAACCATAACTCTCTCAAATTTTAACGAAATCGAACGAAACTTTGCAAGAAGACTCTAGAGGGTGTTAGGGCCCCACTACAAAAATTTAAGGTGATGGCACCTAATCTAGATGGTTTGCTAGTGATCCAACTAGATGAATCGCTAGTGATTCATCTAATCAACTCTAAATGACTTCATTTTTCTGAGCCTTCTCTTGTTTTCTAAATGTTCTCTCAAAATTTCAAGTCAAGCCGACTTTGTACGAGTTCTGTAGGTCCATTTTAAGTTAGCTAATCTTTGGCCATACAGCTTGAATTAGATGAGTCTTCATTTCTCAAGCTAGATTGTTTGGCATGCTATGAAACTTGGCAAGCATTCTTAGAAATGGGAATCATGATGCAAGAGGTTTGGAGGGTCCATGAGTAAGCCTTATGGATCGCTAGCGATCCATAGTTGATGGAGCGCTAGCGACCATCACCATATCTTATTTTGGAATCTTTCCTTTTAGGTCTTTCACTTCTTCTTTCTCTAGTCCTTTTGGTTGATTCTTGAGTTATTCTGGTGTAGTATGAATGTTTTAATTCTTGTTGAATTTTGATGGGTTAAAAACCAAGTTAACACTTGCTCCCTAAAGTACGCCTTCTGAATGAAAGGTGTGCTTTGTTTAAGAACAAGTTTCTATATCCAATCTTCGATAATTGAGCTTTTTAGCTGCTTTAGCCTTGGTGAATCATACAGTTCCTTCGGATTCTTTTTCCAATCATAAGTCATTCCAAACCAATTACATCCTAAGACTCTAGAATTCACCCCTATGTAATTTATATATCACAATATTTCTAGTTTCATTTGAAGATATTACATCACATATCTCTAATTAAATCACATGCTTCCAATTACATCACATATCTCTAATTGTACCATGTTCATTCAGAATTTACATCATTATTATTTAACTTCTCATTCAGAGTTGTCATATTATATATTAAAATCACATTATATATCAAAAATCACATAATATCTTAGAACCACATCATATATCGAGATCATCCTGTGTTGATGATTTATCAGTTCTATTCTATTTATAGGGCTTCCAAATCCTTTTATTAAATCAAATTTGTTTTAAGGCTCGATCTCTCCTAATTGTTTAAGTTTAGTGCATGATCTGTCCGGATTGTTTATTGTTTTAAGTTAAGAGAATGACCTCCCAAGATCGTTTGTTTGTTAAGTTAAGGGGGATTAAGTAAGCCCATCCATTTACTCTCCGATGAGGGGACTTACTTCTTGCCCTCTGGTCTCGTGTCTTCAATCGGGTCGCTAAACCGATCGATATTGTACAAATCCATCCGCTTGCTCTCTGGCAAGGGGACTTGCGCCCTACACTCTGGTTCCATGGCAGGGCTCTAGACGATCAATATCAGTCACCATAATCAATTTGGATTTTTCATAATTCAAATATTCAAATAAAAACAAGCAAGTAGAAATAAAATAAGTTGGAATCAAAACAAGTAGAAATTCTAAATTTTCACCTCGGAGATCCGACTCAGAGCATGCGTAGAGACCAATTTGGGTCTCGTACACATGTAAGCAGTCCGAGGTCATTATTGTCCTAAATAGTCATCTCAAGCATCCGACTCAGAACATGCCTAAGGACTGTTCAGGATCTCGTACATATGTAAGATTCCAGAGGTTATTATTATCTAAATACTAAAAGAAAAGTGCGAAAAAATAAACAGAAAAGCAAAGCATAGGAGAAGGATCTGGTTCCCATCTACCCATCATGGGATAAATTTTCTTGGCTAAAATCCTTGGGAGTTTCTTGATGAATTTGACATGGATGTGGTTGTTCTTGCAATTCTACCGTAGTTTTGTTCTTTATGTACAGTGGCAGTTGGTTGTTCCTAACCAGTTCCTCTATCAGATCACGAAGGTGTTAACACTCGTTCATTTCACTCCCATTTAGCTCATGGAAGATGCAAAACTTGCCATATCTTTTCTCTCGATCAGTAAGCTCCCTCCTAGACGGCCTCTTGTAGAGGTTTTGCCCTTAGTATCCAAGTACATGTCTCTGGGGTTTCAGTCAAGTCAGTGTATGAAGAGAATCCTTTGTCGTTTCGCCTTCTTTAAATCATCGTCGGTTTTCATTTTCGCTTTATCTTATTCAATTCCAGCTCTGGATGGTCCCCTGTCCCCTGTCCCCCACGATATTTATTTCAGCATCCACATCCTCATCTTCGGCTTTAGCATCTTCCTGATACAAATAGCTTAGCTTCATCATAGAATTCTACAAGATCCCTTGGTGGATCCCTTTTCGATGCAGTTTTGAAATCAGTCTTACTCACGACCCCGGATACTGCTGCCATTAGGATGAATGATGAATCCGGCTTGTCCACTACAACTACCGTCGCATTGAATCTTGTTAAATAACTTCTTGAGGACTCTCTAGGCTATTGTTTTATGCTTGACAGTGTAAGTACATTCCTCGATTGTGAAACATGAACTCTGAACTGTCTCAAGAACTTGCTCATCAAGTTGGTCCATTTGCTTATGGACCCATTTATCCATTTGTCTGAACCACATTGCAAATAAATCCATTAAGTATAATAGGAAGCACCGCTCCATTACCTTCGTATAAGCACCCAACACCTCCATACGTTCGTTGTATCTCATTATATGAATCATCAGATCTGTCTTCCCGTCATATATTTCCAATGTTGGAAGATTGAAATCTAGAGGATTTCTCGTATTTCGGATATTTCCAGTAAACGAATTCCTATTCACGTCATCTAAACTTTGATCTAGGGGTCCTCCTCTAATGAACCTTCATATCAATTCAGCAATTTGGTTCTCACCATCCAATGAAGGTCTCCGTCCTAAAGCAATACTTTACTTCCTGTTCCAGTGGGGGTAACCCAGGATGCACCTTTCTGACTACATGCCTATGTTCTAATTCATAAGTCTAGCTTCACTTAGACCTACATTCCTTTAAGGAAGTTTTGGTACATATTCTTTCAACGGTTGTGGCCTAGTATTTGGATTAGCTTCAGTACCACTAGTTCCTTGTGCTCCAACAGTCGCTCTGGCACTAGGATTGATTCCCATGCTGATTACAACGTTTCCCCTGAAGGTTGATTCCTATTCTCTACAGATCTCGCCATCCATTGATATTCCATCCTATGGAAGAAGCTGTACATCATCTCATGTTATCGAGCTAAGATTCCATCCTGCATATCTTTCATCATCTTTTCCATCTCCACTCTAATCACATAGTTGGGTTAGCGAGAATTTGAGGATATCTCCTGGCTGCCCTAAGGCTCCGGTCGACTTGCTACCGCTCTAGATGTAGAATGAGGCCTACTCATCTTCTCTAAAACTTAGATTCAAACTTTAAATCTTTAAATCTCATTTCAAGTTCTCAGTGAAAGCATCAAAATGTTAACCCAAAAATATGGATCAACACATTGCATCAAGTGTGAAAGCACCAATGTAGATAATTAGCAACACAAATCTCAAATAAACAACAAATAAAGAGAAAAAGTAAGAAATGTCACAGAATTTTTATAGTGATACGGCTAACTCCGGCCTACGTTCACTTTAATCAATCTCTATTATGATTATACTAGTTGAATCTATTTGTATATCAACTAGTCAGTAGTTAGATATAAGTTACAATGAGTTAAAATAAGTCACAAGTTCAAAGGTTGACTGGAGAATCATAGTAACTCCCTTGATGGCTGTTGTGAGGGAGAAGAAAGTTGAAGAAGTGAAGGAATTCTAGTAGAGTAATGGCAGCTCTCTATCCGGAAAAGATCAATCTCTAGTTGCAGGTTGGTGAGCATAGGGAAGTTCTGTGAGTATTGGGCCAAAAGTTTAGGTGCAAAAGAGTCCAATTGTTATGCCATCAAAAATCGAAAATCAATTTGAGTTATTTCTATGGATTGCTAGATATCCATAGGCGATGGATCGCTAGCTATCCATAATGGATGGATTTCTAGCTATCCATCTACTTAGCATACTTTATACCATAAGCCTTTACTTAGTGCTACAAAAGAGCTTGAAAAGTTTGAGGGCAATCCGGCCTATCTTGATGGATCGCTAGCTATCCATAGGAGATGGATCGCTAGCTATCCGTAGGAGATGGATCGCTAGCTATCCATAGGGGATGGATCGTTAGGTATCCTTCCACTTAGCATATTTTGAGTGATCTTATGTTTAGTTGTCTTCCTATCTTCTATTAAGTACCTTGTTCGAACATCGAGTCGTTTGGAGTTAATTTGATCATCCACCTTCATAGATCATATTATCCAGAAGAATCATCCATAACTCTCTCAAACATTAACAAAACGAACAAAAATTTGTAGGAACACTCTAGAGAGTGTCATGGACCCACCATAAAAATTTAAGGTGTTGGGGCCGACTCTAGAAGAGTCGCTAGTGATCCATCGAATCAACTCTAAATGACTTCATTCTTTTGTGAGCCTTCTCCTATGTTTTCTAAATGTTCTTATGAAATTTCGAGTCAATCCAACTTTGTATGATTTCTGTAGGTCCATTTTAAGTTAGCTAATATTGGCCAAACAGCTTGAATCAGATGATTCTTCACTTCTCGAGCTAGATTGTATGGCATGCTATGAAACTTGGCACGCATGCTTAGAAATGGTAATGAATCATGATGCAAGAGGTTTGGAGGTTCCACGAGCAAGCCTTATGGATCGCTAGCGATCCATAGGTGATGGATCGCCGGCGATCCATCACATTAGCTTATTTTAGCGTCTTTTCTTTTAGTTCTTTCTCTTCATCTTTTTCTGGTCCTTTTGGTTGATTCTTGAGTTATTCTAGCGTGGTCTAAATGTTCTAATTCTTATTGAATTTTGATGGGTTGAAAACCAAGTTAAACATAGGGATTTTATACCAGTTTGGATTTCTCTAACATCAAGTCCCATATAATTGCTAGTATAGATTTCTTTTTAAATGCCAACCTTTAAAAGGGCAGAAGGAAAACCCAATTACAATCTCGATTCCAAGGCTATGAGACACTTTCCCGAATTTCATTAGGGTACACTCACTTGATTTGGACTAGCTACAAGCACACTCACTCCGATTTTCAGATTACCAACCATACCCAATTGATTTGAACATGCTATAATCACACCAAAGCAAATACAAATAGAGCTTGATGGTTTTTCCAATGGCAATTTCTAGAACTTTGGATACAATGGATCTATAGCTTCATGGACAACACTTTGACCTTTGATTTGAGAGAGAGAGATGATTTCAAAATAATAAGAAAGTAATATTGAATCAATATAAAGAAGTTTGAATTTATTCTACTTGATTATAAAGAGAAAAGAGTAAAATTTTAATGGAGTTTTTAAGAGAGTGAGAGCTGAGAAGAAAATAAGATAATAACTAACTGAAAATTTGTTTAAAACCTCCTATATATAGTGTATAAATAGATATGTCTGCTCATGAAGAGTTGCGACAACTAGACAATTCAATTCAAAATTTGAAATTTTGATTTGTGGCATGTATGTGGACATACCATCTGGGTATGTATCGACATATGCTTGTGAAATTTGAAAACTCTTTTCTTTTTTTAAAACATTTTGAAAATACTATACTTTATAAAATATTTTAATAATTTGTATAATTTAAACATAGTTTATAAACATTTTAAACTTTGAAGATCTTTTATAATGTACTTTTAAAAATACATGGAAATATATTTTGTCTGAAAATATGAAAGATAAGAAAATAGGAGATAGAGATCGAAGATTGCTACTAGAGACTTTAACAAAATTCTATGACTGTATACTATATTATAGCCTTGATATCTTCATAGCTTGGTCTTTATACTCTTGAGTCTTCATATCCATTTCTTAAGTCTTTATATTGTACAGTCTTCAATTCGACACTTATATAATATTCTACACTACATACTATATACTTGAAAAAACATTAGTATCCATATTTTAAATAAATATATACTGTTGTCATCAAGGTTGTTATCATAAAAATTAGTAACTGAAGCATTAACAGAATGGTCAATATCGATGCACTCATCAACCTCTCATTTAGACTCACAAAAGCATGCTCACACTTCGTGTCCCACAAAAGTCCCATTCTTTTTTGTCAAATTGGTCGATGGTGCTGCTACCTTTGAGAAACCCATGATAAAGAGCCTATAGTATCCTAGCGATCCTAGAAAACTCCTCATGTCTGTAGCATTCTTGGGCTGGCTACAATCTTGAACCGCCGCTACCTTCAAAAGGATCCTTTGCCAATCCATGTCCAGAAACGATGTAACCAAAGAACCTCACTTCTTTTCTCTAGAAGTGACACTTAGAGAAGTTCGCTCTCAACTTGTGCTTTTTCAACATCTATAGCACAATCCTCAAGTGCGTCTTCTGCTCCACTTCGGTTCTAGAATAGATTAGAATATAATCCATGAACATAAGCACGAATTTGTTCAACTGGACTCTGAAAACCCATTTTAAGAGATGCATAAAGTATGCTGGAGCATTGGTCAACTCGAATGACATCATTAAACATTTGTAAAAACATGATGGCATATGAAATGTAGTAATAGGAACACTCTAGTGAAATCCCATTGCCAAATACAATTAAGAAAACACCTTTACATTGTTATGCTGATCAGACAAGTCATCGGTATGTCAGGGTGGATACTTGTTCCTCTTTAATACCTTATTCATCTTACGATTATCCATACACAACCTCAAAGAACCATCCTCTTTAGTCATGAATACTACAGGTGCACCCCACTTAGATAAACTCCTTTGAATGAACCCTCTCCTTGATAGGTCATTCACTTGCACCTCTAATTCCTTCTGCTCTGTAGTTGTCATACGCCTCAAAGGCATAACTATAGGTCTAGCTTCCTTCACTAAGTCTAGCCGAAACTCAATATCTCTATGAGGTGGCAATCTGATTACTTCCTCGTATACATCCAAGTACTCTCTAGCGATAGGCACAGATGACAATCGCTCCCGTTGAACTTCAAGCGAACATAAAAGCTAACCATCACCTCCATCCTCTAGTATGTGGTCAATCACTACCGTATGCCCTTCCACATCTTTGATAGTCAGTAATGTCTTCTCGTAATCCACTATCACTGCATACTACTTAAGTAAGTCTAGCCCCAAGATAAACCCAAGCCCAACAAAATTAAAGAGAATGCAATCACAAAAAAAGAGCATTCATGAATCAATAATGCTAGGCCACAATAAATAATGCAAAGGCTAGTAAAGCCTCCAACAGTGTTGTAACTACATATGAATGAATACGAAGCCTCGGTATTAAACAAAACACAAATGGAAATATCTTTAACGAAAAGCATACCTTGAATAACGACTCTATT
Source organism: Allium cepa (assembly GCA_030765085.1). Lineage (NCBI taxonomy): Eukaryota > Viridiplantae > Streptophyta > Magnoliopsida > Asparagales > Amaryllidaceae > Allium > Allium cepa. The sequence continues at coordinate 804,525,000 of CM060941.1, read as the reverse complement.
TCCCTTTTCTTTTGCCAAAGGAACACTTGGCAAAGTCGGTATAGCGTCCCAAGTGTGCTTTCATAATGCGCAACGACCTCGAATTTTTGTCCATTGATTTTGAAATGTTTAATTGATTTTAAATATTGAATTATTAGTTTTATAAGTTAAATAACTTAAATTTAACTTATTGAAATTATTTAATAATGTAATCATGGATTTAGTTCAAATAAAAATGATTCTGAGAGCTTATTCAACTTCTATCTAAATAAGAATAATAAAAGTAGCTTTTAATTTTCAACTAAAAGTGATTTAAACTGGTTTGGTAATTACTCATCTTAATTATCGTATGAAAATAGCCTTTGAGGGCACAGCCTCGGATTTCGACGAAACCAGTTTCATTGGATCCATAATAGTATATTATTAGATATTAACGAATTTCATGGCAATCAAACTTATCGTTTGATCGTACGAGATCAAAATGCTTAGAAATTAAATTAGAAATTAATTTAATATAACTATATTTAAAAAGCTATCTTCTATATATGATCGATTTAGGCCTCGAGACTAGTTCAATTGTGCTCAAATTAGGGGTATTTCATATAGAACGTCAGATGGCATGCTTCAATTAGTGTTCAAAATTTTGAGTGCCTAAGACTGAAAGTCTATAGGATTTTTTTAAGTAATGCAACTTATATATAAGTGTGAGAGTGTATATTACTAACTATATTAAGAAGAGAATAATAACTGAATATAAATAAGGTAAATAATAAAAGCGAGCACACCGTATATTTTATACTGGTTCGGACCTCCCGTCCTACGTCCAGCCTTGAAGCTCCCCATCGGTATTTCCTTTAACCAACTAACCCTCGCTTTGCCAAAGTAATATGTCAATATAAAAGTATATTTGATAATATCGTTTCCTAATAACACAGATTTTGACCGATAGTACAAATCTTTCTATGATCTCCTCTGAGTATGTGAATGTGAATGCTTTGAGTTGTATGAAGTGGTTTAACTAAAATTATAGTTTAGTTATGACAGATTGAGAGTATGTAAGCAATGTATGCACAAGAGCGTAATAAGAAATCAAGAGAGAATAGATTTAGTCAATTTCATTCAATTAATTTGTTGATCACAATCATTGTAGTATTTATAGATTTAGAGAGACGTAGATGAGGAGTTATTACTGTTAGATAAGGACTATTCATTTTAACGGCTGCAACTTTTCGATGAAGTGTTGATTTCTATTCATTCAACAGAGGTGTCTATTTAGATTTTTGTAGTAGTTCAAATGATAAACTTCTGTGGAGAAACCTCAGACGTCTATGGCATTAGGAAATAATTTCTCGAGTATTGCCACAGACGTTTGTGGTTTTTCCTTAGACGTCTATGGATGGTAAATTAAGTTTTTCAATGCATTTTAGCATATACAAAATCATGTGTGCATATATACTCAAGGAGATCGTACAATATTTTATCTAAGAGTCTTAACATACTAGAAAAACCTTACTTAATCATAGCATGGTCCATAGGTCTTTGTTTGTCATCAAGTCCCTATATCTGAGCACACTGATCTCTTGTAGTATATACCTAACATCTTGATAAGATGTATAATATATACGATTGTATAGCCATTGTTATTAAAACAATAGAATAGAGGTTCTAACATTCTGCCCCTTTTTGATTATGGCAACTATACAATCAAAACATAAGAGATATTATAGTCATTCATAATCAAAAATAGAAAATGATCTCCTAAAGTGAATTTTACCTCCCCCTATGTATATGCATATATTTCTCACCCTTTGTCATTATCAAAACAGAAGAAAAGATATTATGCATACATTAAATATATATAGTTATAGTTATGTCAGAGATATGAGAATGAAATAACCGAAGGTAAGTACGTACAAGCAAGTATAAAATTAATCATGTTTTAAAAGGTAAGAAACAAAGTGCATTAATAAAAAGAGAAGCATAAATACAAGTGACAAATAGAACACATAAAAATAGCAGAAAGAAATAAGCTACTTGTATTGATAGAAGGAATAGGAAAATCCACCGTAATTCTCATAATACTCCTAATATGACGAAGGATCTTGGTCGTATGCTCTTGGACAGTTAGTTTTGAAAGTCTAGTGATCATATACTATCTAACTTGTGTATAATATGCAAGTATATAAATCAATGCAATACTAGACAATAAATAGTAAAATATAAAAAGTGTGCAAACTAGAGTTTTTATACTGGTTCGACCTCCCATTCTACATCTAGTCCCGAAGCTCTCCTTCAGTATTTTCTTTAAAAAAAACTACCCTCCCTTCGCCCGGAGGAATGGCTTATTAAAAAGGTAACTTTGGAAATCTTATGTTCCAATAACACAGTTGTTTACTTATAGTACAAATCATCCTATGATCTCCTTTGAGTATATGAATATGATTGCTTTGGATTATAGGAAGTGGTTTAACAAAAAGGTTATAATGGATTGAGAGTTTGTAAACAGTGCATATGCATGAGAATGCTTCGAAATCAAGAGGGTAAGAATAGATCAAATCAAGTTAAGTAAGTTGTTTGTATTTCTCAATTAAGATGCTATTTATAGAATCAGAGAGATGCAGATGAAGAGTTGTTACTCTTCGAAGCAATCATTTTATTTTAACGGAAGCAACTCTTCATGAAAGATGATTTCCTTTAGTTTCAAAAAGAAGTGTGTCTTTTCAGATATGACAGTTTTTTCCATGAAAAACTTCTATGGTATAACTACAGACATCTATGACTAGTTTTAATTTATAACTCAAGGCTTGCCACAGACGTTTGTGAGTATACCTCAAAGGTTTATGAGGTGAAAAGCAGTTTTTCAACTAGATTTTGACGTATATAAAATTGCGTGTAATCGTGTATGCCTATATACTCAAGGAGACCTTAACAATATTTTTTTCTTGGACTCTTTTACAATAGAATAACCTTAGGACGGTCAATCAATCTTCGTTTCTCCTTGAGCCTCAATATCTTCGATAATGGTGTCAGCTTGTAGTATATACCTACAATCTTGATACGGTCTATATATTTATATGATTGTATAAATGTTGTCAATCAAACATAATTTGAAAGTTCTAACAATCTCTCCCTTTTTTATGATGACAACTATACAATCACAAATAAATTATACATTCAAATAATAACCATACAATCAGGTATCAACACAAGAATAGAAATATTATCATGTTTATCTATGTTTTGTCTCCTTTAATGTATATGCTTCTTCCCCTATGTATATGCATAGATTTCTCCCCTTTTGTCGTCATCAAAATGGATGGAGACAATAAATAATATGGATATAGAGACAATCATGGCATACTATCATCAAATGTTAATGTTCAACATAAAATGAAAAACAAAAGTTGTTAAAAATAGGAAAGAAAATAAGCATAAAAGTTACAAAATAACAGAAAATAAAGTCTAATTATACTGATTGTGCGAATAAGATAATCCACCACAATTCTCATAACACTTCCAGTAAGAAGATGGATCCTTCTCATTTACTTGGCCACTGTGGCTAGTCGTTGTACTCCTCATCTTCATGAACAGAAAGGCCTTAAAATGCCGTGTATGGTTGTTGAAAATTTGGAGTATCAGACACGTACATCTCATCATTGTCTTCTTCCTCTTCCTTAGGTTGTTCGTCAACTGGAGTCTTCCCTCGAACACTTCGATCATGTGATGCACCTTTGGTAGAGGGTTACGCGCGATAAACTGGTGTTTGAACCCAAGTAGGAGGTGTTGGGGAAAGTGAGGATGATGATCGTGAGGAAAATCGGCCACGTACCTTGCGCATTACTTTCCCTAAAGTGGAGACCACTTTATCCGATGCCTTCTCCATCTTTATCATCCTTATAGAAAGAACATTCCAATCCCGTCATCTTTCTGTTTAAAGCTTGCCGATTGGCCGTGATTATCCTTTGATTTTTGATGGCCATATCAGAAAGAGATTCGTCCGACGTTGGTTCAAGATGAGCTTCCTGTATTTCGGAGTTGGAATAATATTTGATATGATGACTGGATGAAGGTAGTAGCTAGGAAGTATGAGGTGAGTAGGTCTGCCAAGGAGTACTAGCTAGAGGAGGACCATGATGTTTTTCTTCTTGTCGTTGTTGAGTCCATTGACTAAAAGCGATAATTCAAGAAGGACTTTTGGAAAGATGCATTAGTGACAAATATCGCATAACACTATCTTTTGTGGGAATTTCTTTGTATTGTCATACATATGAAGGAACGCCAAGATTTTGTAGAATGCGCATGATATAAGGAGCATAAACAATGGAACGACAATGCTGCGACCAAAATCCTATAATTTGTCATAGATAAACTTTGCACAATTAAACCATAGGCGAGCAAATATGGCATACAAAGCTCTATGATCATTTAGATAAATCTGTTCATGACTACCTAGAGAGAAATAATGGTATTAATTATCATACGGTTCAAAAGTCTGGCATGAGGTCGAAGATAGATAGATTTCCATTGTGGAACTCTATGCTCCCATAGTTGATGGGCAACTTCATCCCTAGGTAGTAAATTGTGCTTCGGTATATTGGTTAAATCAATCCCCTCATAAGACATCCTAAAGTTCGACCAATCGTATATACATCTATTTTAACTACTTTTCCATACATATTGGACCATGACTAACCATTATCATTCTCGGGATTCCAAATCTCTGAACTACATTGATTGGAGTTGAAAATATAAATAGCAAGAAGGTCAATGATTGCCTTATTTGCATCATAGCTAAAAAATTGCAACAGCGGCCATCCATTGTAATTCCAAGAATTTCATATTCTATAACATTGGCAAGGGGGTAAAAAGGTCCAGAGTGAATCTTCTTTTGGGTAAGAGCCTTGAACCATTTAATTGCATTAGGATTATTTCAAAGCCATTTGCTAATATGAGCTTGTTTAACAGGTGCTTGAGCAGAGGAAGATGATTGGCCTTGTTTTTGCTTTTTGGAGACGAAAACCTTCTTGGGAACTATTGATTTGAAAATTTAGAAGTTTTGAAATCTAGGGTTTTAGAAATCAGAATTTGGAATGTAGGTAAGGTGAAAAGAGGAGTAAATTTCTTTATATAGGACTGTTGACTGAGCAGCGACAGACATTTGCGAAGAAGGTACAGACGTCCATGGCTTCGGTAATTATAAGGCCGAGAGTTTGGACATACATCTGTGTTGGATCCATAGACGTTTGTGGCCAAAAAAGCTTTAAATAGAGAGCACTCATAAATGTCTATAATGTATCCACAGTCGTTGTGGCTACAGGGAAATTTTTCCTAAAAGCATCGCTAGACGTCTATAGTCTATTCACAGACATCTGTGATATGTAAATTCTAATATATAAGGAAAAATTTAATATTAATGAATTTTTTTTATTAAAATATATTAACCAGAATACATATCAACCATCAATAAATAAATATAATGTATGTGATATATAGCAAAATTTTTAGCTCTTGTCGAAAAAGTTAGAATTATTATTTTATTGAATATCCCATGAATTTGGTTCAACTTTTGTATCGTCAAGTAATAGCTTGAGTGGAGCCAACATGGACGAGCTGGGGTGTCAATCTCAGGTTAGTTTGATGGTGGGGGTTGGCATAGGTTTCTTGGAGTAATGTTATATGCTTTTGTAGGAGCTTCCCATAATCGAGGAGACTTTTGATATACGCAATCTTTTGTTGGTGAATGACCATAAATTGCAAGGATACATTTTTTTAGAAAATTTAAATGGGATCCTTGGTGATGTTGCTCATAATACATTTCACGTTGAACATCAATCATCTCTTGTTCGGTGTGATATATCTCATCGACTTTGTGCAAAAGAGATGATGATTTCAGATCAATTGATCATTTAGCTTTATTTACTTTGTTCTTTTCTTGCTTGTAAATTTGCTTCATATGACATCAAATTTTCTATTAACTCTTCGACTTTGAGTTGAGAAAGATTTTAAGCTTCATCGATGGCTAAAACTTTTCTTTCCCACTCGTTTGTCAGAGAGTTCAAAATTCATGTGACTAAATCGAAATCAGTGAATTGAACTCCTAGTTCCATATGATCGTGTTGTATAGTTTGAAATCTAGCATACATGTCAATAATTGACTTGTTTGATTTCATTTTAAAAGTTTAAAATTGATTTTGTAGAATAGAAATTTTTGTTTGCTTGACTTTATTCGTGCCTTCATGGGTAATTTGCAATGTACGCCATATATCATAAGCAGTAGTGCACAACATAACTCATGAAAATTCATTTTTATAGAGTGAGCAAAATAAAACATTCATAGCTTTGGCATTGTTAGATGCTTTGCTTTTTGAGAATCAGTCCATGTGCCTATGTCAGTGTTAGGTGCTTCATATTTATTTTGAGTTACTAACCATATTTCTAAACTATTTCCTTCCATAAAAATTTGCATGCGTATTGATCAATAAGCATAATTAAAGTCGCTGAATAATGGGGGACGTGTAGTTGATTGACCTTCTTGATATATACTTTCCATATTAATAATTTCAGTTACGCGTTACTGTAGATTGAAATGACCAAGCTCTGATAACAATTGAAAGTCTAGTGGATCGTATACTATCTAACTTGTGTATAATATGCAAGTATTAAATCATTGCAATAACAGACAATAAATAGTAAAATATAAAAAGCATGAAAACTTGAATTTTTATACTTGACCGGTCCTCCTATCCTACATCCAGTCTTGAAGCTCCCCTTTAGTATTTCCTTTAAAAAACCACCCTCGCTTTGCTCGAAGGAATAAGATTAATACAAAAGTGTCTTTGACAATCTTGTGTCCCAATAACACAGTTTTTGACTCATAGTACAAATCTTCCTTTGATCTCATTTGAGTATATGAACATGATTGCTTTGAGTTGTAGGAAGTGATTTAACCATAAGGTTATTATGGATTGAGAGTACGTAAACGGTGTATATGCATAAGAGTGCTTTGAAATCAAGAGAGTAAAGAATAGATCAAATCAAGTTAAATAAGTTGTTTCTATTTCTCAATCAAGATGCTACTTGTAGAATCGAAGAGGTGCAAATGAAGAGTTGTTACTCTTTGAAGAAATCCTTTTTTTAATGGCCGTAACTCTTCATGAAAGATGATTTTCTTCAGTTTCAAAAAGAAGCATGTTTTTAAATGTAACAGTTATTGCCATGACAGATGTCTGTAGAATAATGATAGATGTATATGACTAGTTTTAATTTTTAACTTGAGACTTATCACAGACGTCTATGAGTATACCTCAGATGCCTATGAGTTGAGAAGCAGTTTTCCACTAGATTTTGATGTATATAAAATTGTATGTGATCGTGTATGCATACATACTTTGTAGGATCGATTTCACCCTAGAGGGGGGTGAATAGGGTGATACTAATAATAATAAAAATTAATGCAGAAGTATATGAAATAATTGCAGCATAAATAATAGCAGAATAATAAAAGCAGAAATAGAATAACACATATTTACTCAGCTTCGGTAAAACCCTGCCTACGTGCTTCCCTAGGGTTTCTACTAGAAATTAAGTAGTCAGACAATTACACATGTAAACTTGCGACACCCGCTGTCGACTAACCTAATTCAATGCTCAAAACCATGCCACAACTCAGCCACTGAGTTGCGAATTCTTAAACTACACTACTTGTAGTTCGTCCCTAGTCATATGACTAGAATTTTTACACAATTTAAAAAGGAAAAATTATACAATAAATAAAAATACTAAAAAACAAAACCTTTTTTAATGTACTAAGCCCAAATATCGAAAAGGGAAAGCCGGCCTAAAATAAAAGAATAGTTCCCTTTTATTTCTTTTCCTTGTGAAAAACTTCGGTCGATCCTTTCTTTATCCATTCCTCTTTCTAGATTTTTGTTCGATTGAAGTTGCCGCTTCGATTGTGATCAATTGAGATTATAATTTCACTTATTTGCCTTCTTTAGTTGATCACTGGCTTTGGATGGCTTTCGGCAGCTCTAATTTTTCAAGCTCGAATCGATTGCTTGTTTTGATACTCTTGTTCCTCTATAGGCCTACTGCTTCAATTAATGATCTTTGATTTTCTTTGCAGCCACTTCAATAACGAGTTCAAATGTTGCTCTGAATTAGTAAGTGATTTGCCTCTTTTTCATATTTTTTATGCTTGTTTTGATTGTTCTTAAACTCGTGAGTTTCTGCCAATGATGATGTTGGGTTTAAATAGGGAACAAAAACCCTATATTCATGTTCATATAATTCTATCTGAATTTTTTGTGATTTTACTTGGCCTGATTTTTAAATCGAACGATGGTATTTTATTTTTGACTTGTTCATGTCATATTCGGTTGGATTTGATTCCGTTCTTTTCTAGCATTTGAATTCTTGTGATAATCTGGACTTGTTCACTTTCGAATTACTTGTGCAAGTTGTATTCTTTTGATGACTTCATTCAAACTACTACCTTGATCACCACGGCTTCTGACCATTTCGTATTGAACCATACTTGCTGTCACGCACCTGAAATGTTGAAATTAAAGTCTGCATATGATCAAGTCATGTTTGCTGAGTCCGTTCTTTTATAGACTGATTCACATGTTGTTTGGTTGAGTTTAATTGTCATTGCATATATATACATGTATATATGTGTGTTTTAGCATGTATATATGTATGCTTGTGAAGCTCTAGTCTGTGTTGCATTGAGCTCTGGTTTTTGTTTGAAACTTTAAACTGCAGTCATCTTTATTTTGTTGAAGCTAGTTGCTTGCCTATCCTTGTGCACTTGTCTGGTGTTTACAGTTGAGCACTTTTGGCTTACGATCATTCATGCTGGTGCTTTTGAACTCATATATGTGTATACATATATATGTGCATATATGTATATATGTTTATGTGGTCTTTGTGTTCCACTTGCATGATCTTTTTGAATTCATGCAGTATTCATTCTACTTTATGATGATTGGTATCATTTGAATGCTTGTATGCTTATATAATGTGTGATGTCTAGTCTGGTTTCCGCTGCATATATATATAGATACACACACACATGTTTATTCATGTATATATGTATGTTGAAACTTTTCTATGATCTGATTGCCTTTGATTTTGTTTCAAAGCTTTACTGCATTATGTAGTCTATCTTTTGTTCAAATGAGTTGTGTTATTTAAGTGAACTGTGTTCATGTATAGTCTGGACTTGCCTTTGAGCTTATCTGGTTGTGTTCATTTGGGTATTTATATATTTGGACCTAATATACTAGCTCGAGTTGGTCTTACTATCTAAACTGATATGTGTATGCATATGTGCATTCATGCCCTAATGCATATGCTCTGGTTTTGCATTGATTTGAGAATATTTATGGTTCACTTGATATCTTCACACATGTATACTTGTTTGCCTCCATGCCTTCACTTATTCCTCTTGGAATCTTCACTTGGTTGTTGTATACTTCTGTTTACCTATTTTTGGTGCCATGCCTTCTCTGCTATGTTGTAACTGAAATGTTGCATGCACATTTTGTACGTATGATTAAGGCAGCTGTCATATTTGTTGGACCTGAGCATGCTTTGTTGATTTGGCCGAGACTTCATGTCTACATTGGTTAGAGAACTGCCTTGAGCCTTTCGAAACCAAATTTTGTTTGCATTTTGAATTGCACCTGTGTTGAATCCAGCCTCGGCTTGGGTTTGAACTTGTGCCCATATGTCCCTGTGATTTTAACATTCAAGTGTATATCGGTGTGCACGGCCTTGTGGCATGTACAGTGATACATTGTGCATGTCAAATGTTGTTCGTGTATGATGAATTCAAAAGAAATGATGACGAACAACCTAAATAACTGAGGCAAATAATATTTTCAAAATACATATTTTATTTTACACTGCACAAATATTTCTTTTTCAATTTTACTACGTCAGTGTTTATTTTGTAGATAATTCAAATGCTGGATTCAATCTGGAATAGAGTTGAAGATAAATACCTATGAATGAGTGATATTTAGTGAGGTAAAAATCTAAATAACAATTGTATAGTGAAAAATTGGGTTGTGATTAGAAATTGTGTTGTATTTGAAATTTTGTGTTATAGTGAGAGCTCAAATTTTATGCTATTCATAAATTATAATAATATATTTGTTTGAATAAAATATCTGTTTGAATTTAAATTCTGTGTTATTTGTTTTATTCAACAAATATTTACTTAATTATGTCAAAAATAAAATAGTACGATAACAAATACATTTGAATGAATATATATGTTTATTATCATCAAACAAAAATCATATACTAGCATATTCAACAATCTCTCCCTTTTGATGATAACAAACATATATTAAGATTTTGAATTTATTAAATGTATTTGGTCATTGATGAAATCTATTTGCTCCCCCTATTTGAATGCTTCCTCTCTACAACAAAGCTCCTCGTTCATATATGCATGAAAATAAATAAAAATATGCAAATGAACCTAGATAAGAATGTGCAAAATAAAAAATAAAATATTTGACCTTTATTTGCCAAAATCTTAACTTTTCTCTCCCCCTTTTATTTTCAGCAAAAGAGTAATAGTGTTAGAAAAATAGAGATAAAGTGATACACATTAATAAAATATTAATACCTAATCGATTATAAATATTAAATTTCAATAAAACATAAATCATAAATACTCTATTAGGCGCATATTCCACTTTAGAATGTTGGGGATGATGTCGGCATATAAAACCTTATAGTTGTGTTTATTTGTGGTATATTTACATCAGGAATTTGAATATCTACTAACCATGCATAACCATTAGGACTTTTAAATGAGATTAGTAGTATTCCAAATTTTTACAAAAAAATGAATTTCAAGCATCTTCTAACCACGCATAACCATGAGGACTTTTAAATGGGATTAAAATCAACTTGTTTATTTAATAATCAAATTTGATATGTGTTCCATACATGCATAACCGTGAGGACTTTTAAATGAGCATGAAAGCATATATACAAATATTCCAAGTAATTCACCATGCATAACCGTGATGAGTTTTAAATGGGAGTGAATACTTTGGATGCCTTTATTAAAAAATAGGTAAAAAAAAAGAATAATTTCCTATTTAAAATACCACATTTTAAAATACTATATTGGATTTTGATGAGTGTTGGGCATTAGGGATATGATAGGAATAGAGATCGTCATGGAATTTTCACCCATCAAAAGTTATTTTAAATCTTATTTGAATTTTTAAACAAAATTTACTAAATATACTGTCTCAAGTCATAATATATAATTAATGTCAACACTCATCACTTTTTCAATCATCATTTATCTTTTCAATAATCAATAGGGAGTCAGATTAGTTAATTTGGTCATTTAAGATCAAATTCAAAAATAATTATAAAATCAAATTCTCTAAAATGACTAATCTGAAACAAGGTCAAAAAAACTATTTTTTGGAAGGGTTTTATAAGAAAAATGTCTGCTAATAGAAAATCAAGTGAAATGAAAGATATGCAGATATTTTCTTTGAAAATGCGATGCAACTAATTATGTCTCTACATGAAACACGTTGCACTGGTAAATTTTCTATCAATTGGATTACCATCTGCATTCGAATTTCCCTTTGACTCAAGATTATCATTAGTTGGATGCTATAGACCAGATCGTGGAGTGTGTAACAAATACCTTAAAATCCTTTTTACAGCTTTTAAATGAAATTCTTTTGGATTTGAGTTGAAACCGTGCAAATAAGCAACCACAGAATATAATGTTGGGTCAAATATATCCACATGTATCTAGAATCGTCATCAACCAATAAAAACAACATCATTATTCCAAATAAATATATATGAGCTAGTTCAAAGACTCTAGAGATACTTATAGTGTTCTCGGCATAAAAAGATAATTGGCCAACAATTTTGCATAAATCAGAATCATAATCAACATTCATTGTCACGTAACTGGCTGATTAAATCAGATTACGGTACAGATTTTCACATTTCATAAATCGTTCAAGATAAATATACCATTACCTATTTTACCTTCACGATAATTTTTCGCTGTTACTCATTGTGATTCTGCTACATTTGTACTAGGCTAAGGAACTTTGATTTGTCTCCTGTAGTGTGCCTGGAACAGCCAGAATCTAGGTGACACCGTTGTTGTTTCTTAGCCTGTCACTGCACCTACACGAGAAAATATTTTTGTGACCAATTTGTTTTTATAGGTCTATAGTTATTAGTGCAAAAGATTTTGAAAAATATGTTTGTGTAGACCCAAGACTATTTTTATTTGTTCCTTTTGGTACCCATATTTGTTTGACTTTAAGGGATTTTATATTCCTGCCTTTTGGAACCCAAGTTGGAATTGTTTCCACCTGTTTGGGTCTATACCAACAATTATTGTGATTGTGTCCAGTTTTTCCAAAAATTGTGCACATGGAATTGACTTGATTAATTTCACTTCTAACACGTTTAGATTGATTATACCCATGTCCTTGTCTAACAGTATTAACAGTTTGTTTCTCTAATAGTATATTTAACGATCTTTCTCCTTTGCAAAATTTCCCTAAAGTTGTGGACAATTGTTGGACTTGTGTTTTGAGAGATTCATTTTCATTCAATAATTGAGTGCACTTTTTAATAGAATTTTTAGTAATTGTCAGAGAGGTCATATTTTTAACTTGTTGTATGTCCTAAAAATTCGATTCAACCTTTGTGTCGTCAATTAATGGCTTTAGTAAAGACCAATTTGGATGAGCTAGAGTGTCAATCCAGTCTTGGTTTGATGGTCCTTTCTTGCATTAATTTCTTGGACTAATGTTATGTGCTTTTATAGGAGCTTCTTGTAAGCGAGGAGATTTTGATGCATGCAATTTTTTGTTGGTGAATGACCATTAATTGGTAGAGTACATTTTTGGGAAAATTTAGATGAGATCCCTGACGTCGTTGCTTATGATACATTTCACATAGAATTTCCATCATTTCTTGTTGATAGTGATATATTTCATCAACTTTGGCGGTGAGAGATGTTGATTGTAGATAAATTGACCGTTTGGCTTTCTTTTCCTTAGGAGAGAAGCCAGTGTGATATGTAGGTGATGCAACAATGTTCAAAGAGGCTGAGCAAATTGATGGTGGTGTGGATTTAGTTAGTAAAGCGTAGGTACTAATTGATGAGGGTGATCCATAATCAATAGTTGAATAAGTGGAGGCGTGACCGAAAGGCATTTTGATTTGAAATAGTTGCAGATAGCGGTTTGTAAAAGAAAATATATGTAGGTAGGTCATAAGAAAAATTGGTTTATATGAAAGTTGTTTACCATATATGCATTTTATTTATTAGAGAAAAAAAAATTTGACCAGAGAATTTTAACAAACTTTGTTATTTTTACGAGAATAAAATTATTTTGTGCTTAAGTATAATTTATATAAGTTAAAGAAAATTTTATTTTGGTTTACCACCTCATTGTAAGGAAATATTCCTAGATCTCGTATCAATTTAATAAAAGTTAGTTCGCTTAGTGGTTTGGTGAAAAAATCAGCTATTTGATTTTCGGTATTTACAAATTCTAGCGATATAATTCCTTTTTCCACGTTATCTCTTAAAAATGGCAACGAATATCATTATGTTTTGTTCGAGAATGGTTAATAGGATTTTTTGATAAATTTATGGCACTAGCATTATCATAATATATGGAAGAATATGTTATGATTTTACCGAAATCTAGAAGAGTTTGTTGCATATAGATTACTTGTGCACATGATAAAGCCGTTGAGATGTATTCGGCTTCACATGACGAGAGCGAAACACGGTTTTTTTACTAAACCACAAACTAAAGATTTGACGAAGAAAATGACATGTGCCACTTACGCCTTCTCAATTTGTTTTACAACCCCCAAATCAGTATCACTATATGACAATAGTTAAAACGAGACTCCTTTGGGTAAAAAAGTCTGTATTCTTCAGTGTATGCTAAATATCTTAAAATTCGTTTTATCACTCAATGATGTGATTCTTTTGGCTGTGCCTGAAATCTAGAAGATAAGCATACACTCATCATAATATCCGGTCTACTAACCATTAGATATAATAGAGATCCTTTCATACTTCGATATAATTTTTGGCTGAAATCTTGTCCATTTTTGTCTTTAACTAAATGTAGCGTATTACATATTGGAGTTGGTTTACTTGAAATAATTTCCATTCCGGAGCATTTTTATAAACTTCGACAGTATTTTTCTAGATTTATGAAGGTTCCATTTTCTAGTTGTCTTATTTGCAAACCCAAAAAATAGTTTTATTCACCAATATATGACATTTCAAATTCATTTTTTATAATGTCAGGAAATTCATTACATAATTTTCGTTAGTTGAACCAAAAATAATGTCATCAACATCTATTTATACGACTAATATGTCATTATTTTCTCATTTTATATATAAAGTAGAGTCTATTTTACCAATTTAAAAACTGAAATTTTGTAAATGACTTTTAATCTTTCATACCAAGCACGATGTGGTTGTTTCAATCCGTATAGAGCCTTTTTAAGTTTAAATACATGATATGGATATTTTTCACGAACGAATATTGGAGGTTGTTCAACATAAATATTTTCTTTTATAATACCATTAAGAAAAGCACTTTATACATCCATTTAAAAAAAGTTCCAAACTATGATGACATATGAAAGCAAGTAATGTTTGTATTGCTTCGAGATGTGTTACCAGAGCTAATGTCTCTTCATATTCAGCTCCTTATTAATTATATCCTTGAGCTATAATCTTGCATTATTTCAAAAAATATTTCCATTTTAATCCTCTTTATTCTCAAAAACCCATATAGTTCCAACTTAACCCATATAGTTCCAACTACAAATTGATCGAATGGTCTTTGTTCAAGTTCCTATACGTCGTTTTGTTCAAATTGGTTAAGTTCTTCTTGCATTGCAATAATCCAAAAATCATCTTTTGATGCTTCTTTATAATTTTTTGATTCAAAATTGGATATAAATGCGACATGACTCATTTGGTTTAACCGTTTTCTTGTTGATATTGTTGTATTTGAGTCATCGATAATATTATTAATTAGACGGTCCTTTAATATCCTAGGTCGTGTTATCACAATATCATTATTATTATTGACATTATTATTACTATATTCATGTATAGGTATATTAGTTTTATTTATAACAAATCATCATCTTCATTTTTATTATTTGTAAAGTTTTCATCAAATGGTACATGTAGAATTTCTTCTATAACGTTTGTTCATTTATTAAAAATTCTATATGCACTACTTCGATCCGAACATCCAATAAATGTTCCCTAATCAGCTTTAGAATCGAATTTTCCTAGATAATCTTTTGTGTTTAAGGTAAAAAAATTGATCCAAATATCGAAAATACGATACTTTAGGTTTCTTTTTGAAAAATATTTCATAACAAGTAAATTTAGTCATTGGTCTAATTGTTACACGATTCATTACATAACATGCAGTAGCAACAACTTTAGACCAAACTTTTTTTGGTAGTTTACTACTATATAGTAAGGTTTATGTACATTCTTGTAAAGTATAATTTTTCCATTATATAACACCGCTTTGTGAGGTGTTTATGTAAATGAGAAATTATGACTAATTCCCTTTTTGTGGCAAAAATTTGTAAGTAGTTCATTTTCAAATTCGCCTCCATGATTGCTTCATATACTTTTAATTTTTAAATTCATCAAATGTGTTCATTTAGCAAAAGCTTTGATTATTTCAATGTGTCATTTTAATGTTTTAAAATAATGTCCAAGTCATCTTGAAAAATCATCAAAATTATAAAAACATATTTGTTATGATTTATAGAGCATACTTGAGTCAGTCCGAATAAATCTAGATGAAGTAGTTCGAGAGATTTTTTTTACGAAGATTTCCTTTTTAGATTTAAAAGAACTTTTATTTAATTTACCAATTTGGCAGGCGTCGCAAAAGTTTTTAACTTTGTAGTTAATCTTGGGTAATCCTCTAACTGATTCATTGTTAGCAAGTTTGTTGATATTTTTGAAATTTATATGACCAAATCTTTTATGCCATAACCATGGATCATCATGAATTGTGACCAACAATATACTAGTTTTGTTTTTAATATCCATATTTAAAACAAATATGTTATAGTTTCTACTTTCTTCAAAAAGTAAAATTTTATTTTGGTCAAAGATATTGCATTTTTCTTTCTCGAAATCATTTTTAAATCCTTTATCACATAGTTGACTTATACTTAATATGTTATGTTTCAAAATCTCTAGCAATAAAACATTAATAATAATAATAATAGGAGAATTAAAACTATCGATATAGATGACTTCACCAATGCTAATGACAAAACCTTTTGAATTATTTTCGAATGTCACAAAGCCACCATCGATATATGTTATATTGGATAACATATGAGCATTTCACCATATGCTTGCAGCAACCACTATCAAGTATATGTTTTTCTTCACTTTTTATTTTATTTTTGGTACCTCATCAGTGTTAGCCATGAAACACACATTTGCTTGCTTCAAGTCACTTTCATTATCATTGTCAAATGAAGAAGATAAATCAGAATCATCCAATGTTACTAGAAAAGCTCTTTTCCTTCTCTTAAAATTTTAAACTTGCTTTTCTTTTTATCATTATTCAGTTGTGGACAATCCTTCTTCATATGGCCAAAATATTCACACTCATAGCATTTAATCGATGTTTGAGTTGAGAAGTTTGGTCTTCCACCATTTTGAAATCTGGTCATCTTTTGGAACTTCTAAATATTGTTGCAGTTTTTGGGCAGCATAAACAATCTCATCTTCGTCTAAGTCCAGATCTTCATTATTTACTTGGAATGCTATGTTTTTCTTTTCATGATTTTGACCCTTTCTAGCCCGTAAGTTAGCTTCATATGACATCGGATTTCCTATTAGCTCTTCGACTTTAAGTTGAGAAAGATCATTAGCTTCTTCGATGGCTAAAATTTTATTTCCCATTCATTTTTCAAATTTAAAATTCGAGTGACTAAATCAAAATCTATGAATTTGACACTAAGTGCCATGAGATCGTGTTGAATGGTTTGAAATCTAGCATACATATCAATAATTGGTTCAGTTGTTTTCATTTTGAAAGATGAAAATTGGTTTTCTAAAATCGAAATTTTGGTTTGCTTGACTTTATTCATGCCTTCATGTGTGATTTGTTAAGTGCGCCATATGTCATATGTAGTCTTATAGAGCATGACATGTGAAAACACATTTTTATCAAGTGAGCAAAATAATACATTCATAGCTTTGGCATTGTTAGATGCCTCTGCTTTTTGTGCATCAATCTAAGTGCCAATATCAATGTCATGTGCTTCTTTGAGTTGCTAGCCATATTTCTAAACCATTGGTTTCCATAAAAATTTGCATACATGTTGAACAATAAGCATAATTAGAACTAGTAAATAATGAAGGATGAGCACTTGATGGAACTTCTTGAAATGCACTTGCCATATTAATGATTTTTCAGCTTTGTGTTGTTGTAGATTGAAATGACCTTGCTTTGATACCAAATGAAAGTCTATAGGATATTATTATGTAATGCAACTTATATATATAAGTGTGAGAGTGTATATTAATAGCTATATTAAGCAAAGAATAATAATTGAATATAAATAAATAATAAAAGCGAGCACAATGGATATTTTATATTTGTTCGGACATCCCGTCCTATGTCCAGTCTCGAAGCTCCCCTCCGGTATTTCCTTTAACTAACCAATCCTCACTTTGCCCAGAGGAATTAGCTAATACTAAAGTATATCTCTGACAATCTTATGTTCTAAATAACATGGGTTTTGACTGATAATACAAATCTACCTATGATCTCGTTTGAGTATGTGAATGTGATTGCTTTGAGTTTTATGAAGTGGTTTAACCAAATTATATATTGGTTATGATAGGTTGAGAGTACGTAAGCAATGTATACACAAGAGAGTAATAAGAAATCAAGAGAGAACAAATTCAATTAATTCAATTCAATTAATTTGTCAATCTCAATCATTGTAGTATTTATAGATTTAAAGTGATGCAGATGAGGAGTTGTTACTTGGATAAGGTCTATTCATTTTAATGGCTGCAGCCTTTTGATGAAGTATTGATTTCTATTCATTTAACAGAGGTGTCTATTCATATTTTTGCAGTTGTTCAAATGACAGACGTTTGTGGTTAAACCTCAGATGTTTGTGGCTTCAGAAAGTAATTTCCCAAGTATTGTCACAGATGTATGTAGTTTTTTTCTCAGACATCTACGAATGGTAAATTCAGTTTTTCAATGCATTTTAGTGTATTTGAAATCGTGTGGGCACATATATACTTTAGGAGACCATACAATGTTTTATCTAAGACTTTGAACATACTAGAATAACCTTACTTAATCATAGCATGGTCCATAGGTCTTTGTTTGTCGTCGAATCCCTATGTCTTTAAGCATGTTGATCTCTCATAGTATGTAACTGTAATCTTGATAAGTTATATAATATATATGATTGTATTGTTATTGTCAATGAAACCATAGAATAGAGGTTTTGGTTTTTTGAAAATAAATTAAATAAAATAAACATGCCCCATGCCCTACCCATACTATTGCCTCTACCATCCACGTTTAAACCCATACCCTCTCCCTCCTACTTAATTGTTTTTACCAGAGCATTTTCATTCTTTTTGTTTTTAAAATTCAAATCCCTCTCCTTCTAATGTCGGAGGCTCGCTAGAGCCACTAGAGGCCTTGCCTCCGTGTCAATGAGGAAAGTGTTCGCGGTGATAAGAGGGACCCATTCAACTATTGGATTAAGGTAGATCGGCATGTGGTGGAGGCGAATCATGGATGAACGGTGGATGGGTTTTTGCATTCGATAGCAAGCTTCAGGCGATATTAGGCGACGAGGAGGTTAGCATCATGTCAGTGACGGTGAGGAGGTGCTTTGGACAAAGTGCGGTGGTGCGAGGCAGTCAAAGTTTGGCCTGAGTCTCGTGTTCGAACGTGAGGGAGAAGGGGGAATTAGTGATTTAATGATGATTAGTCTAATTAAAATGTAATTAGTTTATTAAATATTAATTTAAATATCAATTACTTAAAAATTCAATAACTCTCTCATATGAGGTTCAATCAAGGAGTGGAATTTCGTGTTGTGCTCGCAGTGGCAAAGGCTTCATGATGGAAACGGTGTGGACGAATTCGGAGACAGTTGAAATTTAGGCCAAATACGGACTTCGTTCGATTTTAGTTCCAAAACAAAACACCTGGTGATAGTAGAAATTTTGATGAGTTAATCCCACCTTTTTGGTCAACCAAAAATATTATATAGTCGATAAAAATGGAGATTTATATTGTCGATTGTTGGTTTTGATGAATTGTCACTTTAGAAAGCAATTAATATATGTAATTGCAGGGGACAAGTTCGAGAGATGCAACAAGATTCCTCATTACTATTGAGTTTTATATAATATATATATATATACATATATATATATATATATATTTGTGTGTGTGTGTATGTATTAATATATATGAGTTTCAATGTAGAGGGATAGGTTAGAGGGATCCAATGGGATTCCTCGCCATTGCTAATATATTTCAACAAAATTCATGTTATATGATTTTTGAATATGGAATCTAATTGTCAATACCATGGTTTTTGACATTGTTATATGTTCAATACTTAAAACACTGTAGTGATTGAAATCAATATCGATGTCGGTTAAGTGCTTGATAGCTATTGGCCTTGAATCAGTATTTAAAAAAAGCTGTAAATTTCCATCCGAGTTAGAATCTGTTTTTGGAGACAGGAAACGATTTTATTCGAATTTGGATTTCGAAAATATTTTGTTGTAAAGAATATAATTTGTATTTTACTCCAACATTTTTATTTATTTAATTAATATTGTTTTAAAGTTATTTATTTACATTTTTTTAAATTTTTTAGTTATATTTATTTTTTTAAAGTATTTTTATGATTAATATCATTTAAAGTTATTTACCTATAATTAACATTGTTTAAAGTTAATTATCTATATTTAATGTTGTTTTAAAGATATTTATTAATATTTTACTATATTTAAAACTTAATTATTCAAATAACTAATATGGTATGAAGTTAATAATAATGATTATTAATACTATTTTGGAGGTTAATTATTATTATTTATAGTAATGGTAAAGATTAATTATTATTGTTTTATTGATAATGTTTTGAATTATTATGATCCAAAGTTAATAATTATTATTTATTTATAATGATTACTATTAACTATTACTATAATAGTGTTTTAAAGTAAATGATTAGAATTTATTTATAAATGTTTTCAAGGTTTATAAAAAGAACTTTCATAGACGGATTTGGCTTTTATAAGAGGAATCTTATAACATGATTTGGAAAATTTAAAAGGGTATTATTTATAGGATGAAAAGAATTTATAAATTATTTTAGATATTTATAAACGAATTTTAGAAATGAGTTTATGAATTTATAAGAAGAGTTTTATATATAGTTTTATGGATTTATATTGAGCTTATAAATGTTTTTGAATTTGTAAAGGAGTTCATAATTGGAAATGGAGGGTGGATTTATAAAGTGTTTTTACAAAGAGTTTTATAAACGATTTCTGAGATCTATGAAAATAGTTTTATAAAGGGTTTTGAGATTATTAAGGGATTTATAAATGATTTTAAAATTGTATAGAAATGAAATCCTTCTCGGTTTTTGTTAATATACTAATAGTGTTAAGATAAGTGTAAAGATATTTTTCTAAGTAGTGAAAATATAGGGATTTGTGAATATAACTTTGTAAAAGTATTTTTATGTAAGTATTATAAAGTGATTTTCACTAATGAAAAGAAAAAATAAAGAAGGCTTGTGGTTGCTTATGTGCTTAACAAATTTTGGTTCTCTCTTTTAAAATAAATCCCTAATTTGGGTGTGTTTTTGTTGATAGTTAAATAACCGACTATCAAATATGGACCGAAAATTTGAACTTTGGAAATATATAGGAGAAACACATGAGTTATATAGCATAGTCATCTCTGATGATGTTGTACTATGTGTATAAATCTCATTTCATTTTCATAGGACAAATGATACGGAAATCTGTCCACTAATGATTAAGAGGTGTTCTCCACTCTTATCTTTGACTGTTTATTTCCTAAAGAACCTGTTTGAGTTTACCGAAAACTATCGAATGTTGTTTCGAAGAGACCGAGGTTGGGCATGTTATCCAAAAACCACTTCGACCCAACTCAAGCGTTTCGAAGTGAAGATATCTTGATGATCATGGAATTGAAGATAAAGCTCTCAAGTGTTTCGTTTAGTCCTAGAACGAACCAGTATTGATGAAGGCTAGCATTGCATTGTTGCTTGGAGGGAAATGTTAGCATTCCAAGTGGGAAGTGCTATATGAAAGGTTAAAATGTACCCTCAAGCCTCATTAATTGGGAAATGACAAAAATTGAGCATGCAGCAGGGCCAAGTTGGTCGCTCCCATCAAGGTATGATTATTCAAAATCTTGATCGATTACTATCTATTCGTGCACGCTTTGGGGGCCATTAATGAAAGGGGAGATCATATTCAGTACTACTGGTCAAATGGTAGGCCAGTCCTGTATGGAAGGGGTACAAGTTGTTTTTGTCAGACCCTGGTGCATTTTGAATAGAGATGTACCATCAGTAGGTAGTTCCTTACCCTGTCGTAGTACGAAATCCAATCTCCAACACGTGCCTTTAAGGTTTTGACTGTAGAACCTGGTATGCTAGAATTTAATAAATGTCATAATTTCGGCTATGATAAATAAGTATTTGTATCTTATGATATAATATCGTAGAATTTTATATGAAATGGTTTGTTATCGTAAGGTAAAGACCCGTCCATGTTTATGTGCGGCGTGGTCTTATAAGATACTTTTAATTTCGAAGGTTTTTTAACTTTAAAATCCAGTTGGTGTGGTTTCTCATGTTGGTTTACCAGACCGACTTGGGTGCTATTTTATTATAATGCTCGGGTCAGACTGAGCATATTACAGATTTAGTTTGAATCTTTAGAGCTTCAGGAGACAAGCCGGAGGCCACAGATGCATTCACATATATGGTTATTTTTCCACTATATTCTTTGTTGAATTTATCAGCAATTATGAGGCTAGGTTGCTATAACTGTCTAGGCTGAAATATGTTAGTACATTCTTATTGATGCCTGCGTGCGTGTATATGTGTGTATGTGTGTGTATATATATATTACACTTTGTTTTGTGTTAAGATTTGTTGTGTATTATAGATTATTCGCTCCGCTATTAGATTTTGTGTTTTTTACTTTTCTTCCTCCTTTCTTCTTCTTTTTCCCAAACAATTGGGTTTTCTGGCATTCGATTGCTCGGTACATAATATAATCGATATATTAGTATCGATTTTCGAGGGTCGAAAATCCTGACTATTACAAACTGCTAATCCTTCATAGGTTCTGGATAATCCTTCCTCAAATGACCAGGCCTAATAGCAATTATGGCATTTCTTCTCACTCACTTTGCAATCCTTAATTAAGTGACTCTTTACCTTGCACCCATAGCAAGTAGGTTCCTACTTAGTTTTCTTCTAACCATTTTTCTGTTTAGACATCTTCCTCTTTCGGTTCCACTTTTTCTTGCCTCCACCACCTTGTTGCAATTTTGGCTCTTCCTTCTCAGTAGAAAAAACAACATATGATCTAACCTTTGGATAGAGATTTTCATGATGGAGGGCTTTCTCAATAAGCTTCTCAAATGGCTCATCAATGTGGTCTACCTGCTTCTCTCCATGGTAATCATCTAAATCACTTATGAACTTCTCGATTTTCCTCGACGGAGTGTCGATAAATGACATCCCATACTCTGATAAAACATCAATTGCTGCAACATACTCAAAAACTGGCATCTCTCCTTGCTTAAGACCATCAAACTTTCTAAACAACACCTACTTCTAAGCAACCGAAATGAACGTCTCTTCAAACCTTGCTTTGAACTAATCCCAGGTAAGCTGATCTACTAGAGTAGCAATGGTAATGGCATTCCATTAGTTCATAGCTTGTCCTTAAAGTTGTCTAGAGGCCAGTTTCCTTTTCATAGCATCATCCACATCCGTATCACTAAAGATATGCTTATAGGCATCCAACCAATCTTGCACTACTATGGATGACTCCATTCCATGAAATGGTTTTCTTCCTAGAGTAGAATAGTTCTTGCCCAATTTGGCGAAATCAGACCTACGTGCTTGCATGGGAGTTCCTCCTCCGACAGCCACACCCGGAGTAGTAGCCTGAACATTCCTCATCATAATTGCCATCATAGCATTCAACATCTCCTAAAAGTCAAGTGTAGCAGCTCCTGACCCTGCTCCTTCCTCAACTTTCGAAGCAATATTCTTAACGATATTTCTTGTTTGCTGACTCATTCTTAATATGTAACAAGAATAATTAGTCTCTCATAAAGTATACTATGTCTATGGTGATCGTGTGCATGCGACATATACCATATAATATATTACTATATAACTTTGAAAACCAAAACACGTGTCATGTATGCACTCTCTCATATGCATATATACTTTCGATCTAGTCTAAGGTGACAACGTCTTTCTTATCTCCACTAGATCCCAGTATTTATTCAGTTTAATCGAATAACCAAAGCTTTGATACCAAGTGCGATGATTGCCCAATACTACCGGCACCAATAATATCAAAATAGTGCGCAGCAGTCGTGCTCGGTCGATATAGTATGATTATCAGAGTTGAAAATGAAACAAATACAACCTATAACCTATCGAATATCCTACAGTGCATGGATTATGATACTATAGATATAACAAAATAGGTAGTAATAACTACGTGAATAAATCATCAAAACACAGATCCATATAGTTATATACAAAAGTAGTATAGTTTATATAATGTAAATAAACCTAAAAACTATCTCATAGCAAGAAAATAAGCAGTCACTACTAAGGATCCCCTGTGTTGCACAATGGAATAAGTGTAGAAATCTATATAAGTATATAAGATGAGATAGCTCCATCCAACTCGTCCTCCACACAACTATTCCATCACCTAGACCTATATCTAGTCTACTCGTTTAAAAGTACTCGAGATAATAAGAAACAAAGCAAAAAAATTAGGTTAGACTATAGTCTAGTGTGAGTAGTAGATGAATTTAAAAATACTACTAAATATGGTAAGGAAAAGAGGTACATGAATCATACCTGACCTGCCTCTGCAACCAAAGAGTTAGCATATAACATCATAATATGCTACTCTACAAATAACATAAAGGTAATCCAATCAAAATAAGGATATCAACTCTCCATGTATTCCTCTCTCCAATACTACTCCCAATGATATCTCCAAGTGATAGTCTATAAAGAAACTAAAGCAACCATAGCAAAAATAACATTCATCAATAAATACTCTTTATCACTCCATGTGCGCTGATGGAAATCCTTGTTTTCAATATACTCCCATATCATGTAGCCCAAAGCTAGACACTAGAGCAAAAGCCACTGGTCCAGGTTATTCAGATCCACTCCATTGATCCATGGGCATCCCCACTCATAATACCCTTACTTTGAGTAGAATAAAAACACGCCAAGTATCAACGATTCCTTAACACACACATTCGTGCCCTCCTTTGCTCCATCCAGATCCGAGTCCTTCCTTCGATCAAACCAATTTCCATTATTCAGAACTCTTCATGTTCCTCATCCATGGATCACTCCTTTATCGAGCCATTGTCTTTGGTACCTACTCCCTTCATGAGTATAAAGCTTTTATCATGCTGTTACATCACCATTCAATACTCAAGCGAATCAACCAACACTTCCCACATGATTTATACAACCCCCTTCTTTCTCCTTGTATAAGATTGACCCCACACATTCACCAAAACAACTCGATACCATGTGAAAATGACTCGACACTGAGTCGTTTTCTTAGCAAATTTGTCCAAGTAAATCACTATGCCTCTAGTACTTTCTACTCAAGTGCTTTAGACCCCGAACCACTCGTCAAGACAACTCGATCCGCAATCCAAAGCATTCAATTCCAAGTTCTAGAAACATCTCGACATAATACTCAACACTTACCCAATCCATTGAAACTTGCCTTGGTTCATTTCCATTAGAAAACACCTGGAGATCCCTAAAGTTGTAGAGCTAACCAAGCAACAGAAATGACTTAGTATCGACTCTTCAACACCAACCCAAGTTAAAACCTTAGCTAATATTGAGGTGTGAATTTTCTGCAAGCTCCTTTTATGCTCTAGAGCCTCTCCTTCAAGTTCCACTTAATTCCTACCAACTTTGCTTCCGATTTGCAACTTCACCAACCTATCTTCCTAAATATCCAAAACACTAGCAATAACGTCAAAGCGCAACATACAAGCATAGAATAACTTGCAAATAGATACATTCATACAAGTAATACACAAGAATGTGATAAACACGTCAATTCTACTCTAAATCTACATATTACATGCACATATGATTATGAATAAGTAGAATTACTAAATCATTTATGAAGAAAATTTCAAAGGTTCACAAATTTTGGGCCATTAGCATATGATAACATGTATTTAAAGTTAGAAATGTTTTAAAGCCAAAAATCATATTAAAACATGTAATTCTACCATATAAAACTTGCATAGGATTGTGAGATGACATAAACCATTCATCAATTAACCAAATCAACCAATCCTTGCCTAGACCCAATGTGGACAACAACAGAAAGTAATGCAAATCAACAAAAAATATGATCTCTAACTTCTATTTTATATGTTCTCTCTAATTAGTGATTTGGTATGTTTAGAGAGTAGTCGTATGATTTTGGATAAAATTAGGGTTAGTGGGGGTTTAGATCTAATTTGAAAAAGAGAGAAAAGTTTTAATTTGACTCCTAAGCCCCTTATTTATACTAATCTCAAATTAGACTAATGGACCTACAATAGTCTGAATTAATTACACATTAATACCAAACAGTGGCTATTTAAATTTAAAACAGACGTTGACTTCCAAACTGTAGGTCTATTTTTCTATCATCACCACTTTATGGAATAGGAAACCATCATCATGGAGCAACAAAACTGGTTTGAGACCCTAATTCAACTCCTATCAAAAGTTATAACTCAAACAAGATTTCTCGTGTCAAAATTGTCATATAGAAATTCAGAAAAAAACCATAAGTGTATAAAATATCCTTAAAAGTAGATTCTAAAACTATAGAATCATATGACCTTATATAAATAGAATAAAAATATTTTTCCTCTTATATTTAAAATACGGGGCGTTATATATTGTAACTGCAATAAGATGGGGCATTTCAAGTGGGAGTGTACTCAATCGGTCAAAGCTAACAGAGGGTAGGTTTTCACTCTTGAAGTTATGACTTTTGGATCAACTACTTAATAGAAAGGAAAGGCTATAATGGGAGGTATGCTTTTGATACATGGCATGCCTATTAAAGTACCATTCTACATTCTATTATCTTTAAATTTTTGGTAGATAAGTTAGACCAAGAACCAACATGCCTTGTTACGTATCTGAAGGTTGTGTATCTGATATGAGTTTATGCAACTTTGAGAATGAGATGACCAATTTGAATTGTTAGGTTATATATCACTTGCAATTTGCATGTGTGTGGGCTTGTAGGTTTTGGGATAATTTTGGGTATGGATTGGTTATGCTAATATGATACTATGATATTTTTCAACATAGAGTAATATCCTTTAGACACCCTGATTGCTCTAATCGAATTATACTTATTAGAAGAATCGAATTTTGACGTGTGTGCAATGTTAGGTGTTATGGAAGACCCGAAGACTGAAATGAATTGGGTTATTATAGTAAGACAAAATGCTGATATTTTTTAGCCCCTAGGACAACCGTTGAAATGTGCTATATAGTTTCATACAAATCTCATATTTGGAGCTGAACCCATAACTAGGCCATCAAGCAAGATGACACCTACCAAAATAAAGGAGTTAAAGGTATAACCAACGGATTTATAGGAGAAGAATTTTATTAGATCAAATTTTTTTCCTTAAAAAGCTACAGTGGTGTTTGTGAAGAAACCGAATGGGTCTTTAAGGTTGTTTATTGTTTACAGAAAGCTGAAAGAGAAAGTGATAAAGAATTGGTACTCTTTGCCTAGACTATATGATTTGTTCAACATGTTGAGTGGAGCCATGGTGTTTTCATGGTTGGATTTAGCAGTGGTCTTTCATCGATTGAGTGGCAGAGGAAAGTATACCATTAATGGTGTTCAAATAAAGTGTGGTTCATATGAATGGTTAGTCAAGCCCTTCGAATTAACCAATGCACTTGCTTTCTTTGTAGATTTGATGAATAAGATCTTTCAAGATCATTTGGATAGATTCAATTTAATGTTTTTTTATCACACTTGGTATATTCTAAAAATGAAAAAGAGCATGAAGTTCATAATAGAATAGTGCTAGATACGATGAGGTAGCATCATTACATGAAAAGTTTTCAAAATATCATTTCTAGGAAAGAGAAGTGAAGCTACTTCGACATGTAGTTTTGGAGATAGAATTATCTGGGTCCATCGAAGATTGAAGCTATTAAATGACCCAAGACCATAAATGAGATTAGAATTCTTAGGTTGGTTGACTATTACCATATATTTATTAAGCACTTCTCTCGTATATCAGTGCCGATGGCTGAACTAACAAGGAATGATGCAAAGTTTTTTTGTACAGATAAATGTAAAGAATAATTTTAGAAGCTAAAGCATTTATTGATCAGTGCACCTATATTAGTTGTACCATATGGAAAACAAGATTCAATGGTGTATATTGATACATGTGGAATTGGGTTATCATCTATATTGATGTAGAAAGGTACATTTTTCGCATTTTCTTTTCGACAGCTTTGACTGCATTAAGTTAGATGTCTTACACATGATTTGGAGTTGCTAGCAGTGATCTTTGCATTAAAGGGTAGTGGCACTATCTTTTGAGAGAACTATTTAAATGTTAACGATCATAAGTCCTTGTCACTCAAAAGGTGTTGAATATGAGGTAGCAAGGATGGCTGAAGCTTATAGTAGCATATGATTTTGGGATTGAGTATACACCAAGGAAAAGAAATAGAGTTGCTGCTATACTTAGTACATCAGAGTATGGTATTGACAATGTGTGTGGAATGGAATGATTTAGACGTGTTGATTTCCTATGGATTTAGAATGAGGTCGATAGCAAAGTATATATATAATCTCTTATTTAGAAGTCTGAATAGCATTGATCGAAAGAATTGTTGTTAAGAAAAAGGTTAATCTAGTACCAACTAGATGGACTAAGAAAATAGAAAGTGGGTAGTGAGATTGATGATTTAAAACACTTTCCACTTGACCAAAGAGGATGGTTGAGAAAGAAGGGATTATTGTATGTTTCAAATGTCGATAATCTAAGGAAGGACGTTATAATAGAATGTCATTAGTCTCACCCCAAATTTACAAAGATGCACCAAGATATGGAGATGAGTTAGGACGAACTGAAGAGAGATGTGGGCATAGAGGTAAAGCAATGTATGAATTTCCAACAAGTAAAGGCCGAGCACCTAATGGAAAGTGGATTAATTCAATCTTTAGAAGTGCCAATATGGAAGTGTGTTTCCACATCAATGCATTTTATAAGTGGGTTGTTATGGTCAAATATGGGATATGAATGTATTTGGGTTGTGGTTGATAGACTAACCTGAAAGGGAGTGCGAATTAAGGATCTTAAGGCTAATTTAACACTAGAGGGGGTGAATAGTGTTTAATGGATTGTAAGACTTATATGGACTAAATTGAAATTATGACACAACAAATGCAGAACTTAATCACAAAACAATCAAAGAATCAAACACAGATGCAGAAAGTAAATAAAAAGCAGCAAAAGGAAAGAACACACTGGATTTTATATTGGTTCAAAGCTACCCCACATCCAGTCCTGTGCCAAGGCAAACACCTCGTACAGATTTTAATTATACCAATGTCGAGATTACAATCCTCAATTTCTAAAGGCCTTGAGGTACCCTCCTGTCTTCGAATCCGGGACAAACTCTCTTGATTTACGGGACACAAGATCACCCAATTGATTTCAAGGCACAACCACACCTTATAGAGAGACTCGATAAACTTTTGATTACAAGTTGATCCCATAACTTTGAATAACACTTTAATCTTCGAGAGAGGGAAGAGAATCAAACAAGAACGAGATTCTAATTTAATTCACTTGAGAATTCGGCAGAATTTCGTCACGATCTTAAAAATATGAAAATTTCATAATATGAATTTGTGGAGAAGGAGTGAAGAAAATAAGAAAATAGTTAATTAAAAATTCATTTGTGAAGGCTATTTATAGGTCAGTAATAGTCATAACCATTCATGAAGAGATTTAAACGAATAGACACTTCTTTTGAAAATTGAAACTTTTGAATTTAACGACCACCATGTCGACATGGGGTATCCCATGATGTCGACATCCCATAGTTAAACACTATGTAACATTTGTTTTGAAAATGGTATTGAAAGGAAAAAAATGAAATGATTCTGGAGTAAAATAAACTAATTTTCCTATGTTTTAAAATAAATAAGAGCAGAAAAAAATATTTTTAGAATGTGTGTATATATATTTGATTTTAAATCTCAAGTGTATATATATAAGAATTTTTTAAAAATCAAAAGACAGTTTAAAAACAAACGAAGTTTAATACAAGAGTTTATTTAAAAACAAAAACAAAGAATATTTTTTGGCTAAAACATCTTTTTGAAAATCATTTGAAAAGACAATTTTTTAAAGCTAAAACATTTTAAAAAAAATTGAAAATCATTTTTAAAAAACCATTTTAAAGTAGTTTTGCAAGCTTCTTGCTATAGAATATTTCACCAAATCGGGACTCGAGAACTTGTACAAAACCAGGATGTTCGTGGGTTTGTAAGCCACTTGTCGTAGGTTTGTAAGCTACTTGTCGTGGGTTTGTAAGCCACTAAGAATATAGAAATGGGTTCCATCCCAAATGAAATTTGGAATGAAGATTTCCATGCTATTATGAAGTTTTAACAAAAAATAGACACTTATCTTGAAATCTTGATCTTGGTACTCTAAAGTCTTCAACCTTGATATCTCCATTCTAAATCTTGAGTCTCGAGTCTTTATACTGATCAGCCTTCAGTAATCAATACTTGCATATATATATATATATATCCTGCGTAGTTCCTTCATATACATATCTATTAGACAATAATGTTAGTATATATTTTATAATAATATAAGTTAAAAGGGTTGTTGTCATCAAAACAAGCATCTCAGTTCTTAACAATCTCCCCCTTTTTGGTGATGACAACCTGTATTTATAAAATATACTTACCACACCATAACTCCTATCATAACTCCCCTTTACTCCATGACTCTTCCATACTCCAATCATAAATCCCCCTTACTCTAAGCCAACTACTATTTTATAACTTCTCCCCCTTTGTCATCAACAAAAACTTCTTACTAATAAATTCCCTGAACTTGATATAAGATAATCAACAATAATACAATAGAGTAATCCATATATAAGTATAATAAGTGCTAAGTGTGATCATAAGTATGAAATATGATCATAAATGTGAAATGTGATCATGAGTGTGATCATAAGTGTAATCCAGAAGTAAATCTTTCATCATCCAATCATATCTACAGTAATTATTCAATACATTCATATATACAAACCACACCAAATGTTTTAAATATGTCAAGTCAATCAAGTTTAAAACGCACCAATCAAATCAAACAAATAACATACATAATTACTAGACATTCTTGGTATTTCCACCCATCCATCTTCTCCAAATATAAGGTCTACTTTGATGGCATCCCATTCTACTTTTTCTTTGTCGAGAGTGCTGGTGGATTTCCTTCGAGATCGTCCTTGTTAAGGGCTTAGATCATCCAAGAAGGGCTTCGAAATGTCTCTCTTGCTCCTTGATCATCTGCATTTGACTCAATTCTAAGTGGCGCTGATTACGAAGTATGAATGTAAGGATAATCTTGAAGGAAGTGAGAGTTTCTTCAAGATTATCACTTAGATTCTTAATCAGAGAAGCCATAATTCAAGAAATAGGAATAAATATGAAAGGGAGTGATTAGAAATGAAGTTTGATAATTTATTCTTGAAGAAACAGGTATAAATAGGGGTAGAAAGTCGATTAAAATGAATAGAAACAAGTTAGTTACATGAAATTTAAATTTGAAAGTGTAACTACTTTTTGCCCGTTGCATGCCGACATTGGGGGATGGGGTATGTCGACATGCCTCTGCCTAAAGTGACAATTTGCTTTGTTTTGAATATAATGAACAAATCTATGCAACTAAAATTTGTATAATATAACAACAAGCAATTACAGAGACAAGTGAAGTTGAATAACGGGAAATAAAAGATTTCATTAATGATTCTAGTCAACGTTACATAAATAATATAATATGAACTAAAATAAAGGAAAATACATGGATAGATTTTGAAGAAAATAAGATAACATGTATTAAAACTAATTAGATGAAGATGAAGAAGATGATAGTCCAAGCCTTCTACTAACTTTCCCGAAGAACTTGTTGATTTTAGTGGAAATCTTATCCATTTTCTTACTCATTGATCTTTTGAGTGTCTTTTGATTTTCCACTATAATTCTTTGATTACTAAGAATGGTCTTATTGGATGGATTAGCGAGATTAGTAGGATATTCAATACTCTCTAAGGAAATTTATTGATGTTTCTCTTCCTCCTCTTCAATTTCCATTCCCTCCTCTTCCTCTTCTTCTTCTTCTTCTTCATCTTCCTCCATTTCTTCCATGTCTTCATGAGCAAGCCGTTCTTCCTTTTATGTAAGTGTTTCATATTGTTGAAACACTAATGGAATTTGCACATGAGAAATGTTTCCACAGTTGAACAATTTTCCAGTTATAAATTCTTCCCTTTTGAAATCAACTCTAAAGTAATTAAAATTCCGAGTGAGAAAAACTCCATGATATAATGTGTTTTAACCCATAGTGAAATTCTTGGGCCTTAGATCATCCAAAATAACTTGAGCCTAATTGATATCATAATTTTCAAAAATTGGAAAAAGAGCTTTGCAAACTTTCAAAGTTGGGTTTTTTGTAGCTTCCTGATCTTGGTATAAGGGTGTGTTGAATACGAAGGTTATAATTCTTGCTTTTGGACGAAAATAATGATTTTTGAATTCAAAACTGTCATCCCCTTCAAAGATGTGTTGAAATATCTCTCGATCATTTTCATTTATTTTAAATTCCGAGAGATTAATTTCAGTATACTTGCATCCCAAATATTTCCTAAAAATCCAAAAATATTTGTGTTCCTTTAACACTACTCCAAATTTATCCATCTTGCCCATCATAAAAACCACGATTCAAATTTGCATAAAACATCTTAACAAGATTTGGATAATATAAAAAATCATTTTGTTTGTTATCTACTACACTAAGAATATAATAATGTTGAAAATGATTTTCAATTTCATAAGAAGGAAAATCTTCAAAAATAGCAAATTTCCCCGTATAAGTTTTACCAAAGTTTACATAGTTCTTTGATAGCTTCTGGGTCATTAAAAAGAA
The DNA here is from genome assembly GCA_030765085.1 of Allium cepa. Lineage (NCBI taxonomy): Eukaryota > Viridiplantae > Streptophyta > Magnoliopsida > Asparagales > Amaryllidaceae > Allium > Allium cepa. Next base: position 804,492,337 of record CM060941.1, on the reverse strand, counting down.
ATTTTTTGATAGTTTTGGAAGCCTAATGGTGTTAGGAGTGCTTTAAGAGGCCATTGAAGAAGTTTGAGAGGAGTTGAAGATAATGAAGATAAATTTGAAATTTGAAATAAAAGTGAAAAGTGATGATAAGAGAGTGAATTAAATAGAGATTATATAGACATGTTCTTTCGTCAAGAGGCATCTTTCTAGAGCATTGAAGTTGGTGAAAAGGTGGAGGAAAATTCAAAAGTTTGAATTCAAATTTCTAAAGGGCATGTCGATATGGGGTGTATAGGTATGTCGACATGTGCCTATTGAATCAAAGGACAAGTGTCTATTCCTGATTTCTAATAAATGTATATATTATATCTTATATTCTACTTATATAATTCCTGTGATAATATTACATATAATAATACTTAAATATTAATAATTTAATATTTATAATATTATTAAAATAATTTTACTTTTGAATTTAAAATTCAAATTTCAAGATATAAATTTGAATTCAAAATTCAAGGAATTTAAAAAAATCAAGCAAACAAACAAGCATCCATTCAAACAAGAAAAATTAAAAATAATGCAAATGCGTACCTATTTTTAGACCCATACTCCCATCATCGTCTGATTCATGAATAGTAGTGAAACACAGATTTGAATTATCCATCTTCTTTTCATCGCCATCGGATGATGAGTCTGAGTCATCAAGAGTTTCTATGTATGCTTTCTTTCTTTCCCTTGATGAATCATTGTTTGAAGGGAACAACTTTTTATCTAGATACGGACATTCTTTCCTATGATGCCCAACTTTATTGCAATTGTAGCATCTATCATTATTGACATCCTCCGTATTATTTCTGGAATTCCTTTGATCATTTCTTTTGTAATTATTCATTTTTCCATATTTTAGGAATTTTTGTTAGTTTCTTATCATGAAAGCAATCTCCTCATCACTTTCTGGTTTCGAATCTTCAGGTGTTTGCATTGATGCTAATGACTTATGTTATCCTGCCTTTTGGCAAGGCCGTGACACCAAGAACTTGACTAGAAACCAAGGATACTCCGTCTTGTAGATTGTTAATACATAGGTCTACTACTATGGATACCGGTAAATTTTGTCCGAGTCTGGATCGAGCTACAATTGATATGACAGGACCAGCAAAGCTATGAAATCCAACGTTCCAAATTTCAAGTCAATCAGAGTTCGTATGCTCAAGATATTGATCGATCACGGTTGAGAAAACCAAACTTGTATCGATCATTACTCCAGATCTACAAGTGCAAATGCTACCAAATTTTCACAGGAGCTGAGGTACAACGTAAGGAATGTTCATGCCAAGTTTCGACTCGATTGGGTCAAATCTTGATTGATTTCGTATTGATCACGGACCGAAAAAATTCAACTTGCATCAATCATAACTCGAGATCCCCAAGTCTAAATGCTATGAAATTTTCACAGGAGCTTATGTACGACCTAAGGAATGTTCGTACCAAATTTTGATTCGATTGGAACAAATCTTGATCGATACGAAATTCATTCGTATCGATCATGGATCGAGTCGAAATCGTGTGGGATCGATCGCGTGGGCGCGTCCACATGAGAGAAGAAGTCCCCCGAGATCTCGGCGAGATATTTTTAGCCTACGCCTATAAATAGCAGCCATATGCTTCTAGAAAAGGGACTTTTTTCCTCTCTACGCTGAAACTCTTCTGAAATCATTATTAAACTTCAGTTGTACTATTGTAATCTTTTGTAATCAACGAGTAAAGTTCAATAAACATCATTCATTTCACAGTGGACTTAGGTAATTCGCCAAACCACTCTAAATCTGTGTGTTTCTGTGCATTTTCTTATATGTTTATTGGTGTGTTTGTTAGATATTCTTCATTTTACAATTATTCTCTTCATTCTATCTCTTCAAACACATCCGAAGAGTGTTGTGCCCAATTTTGGTACAAACACTTTGGTGCTTTCACTGAGAGAACCCTGCTTTTCTCCTACTCTATGGATCTACTGCCGTCATTGGATTGCAAAAATCTAAGGAGAAGATCCAGATCTATCGTTCAGTTGTTCCTTCTATTCTATTCAGATTGCTCCAGATCTAAGAGGAACTATGCTCATAATGAATTTCTTATCTATATTTTCGTATCCATGAAAATATAATGAATTTCGTATCCATATTTCGTATCCAGAAAATATGATGAATTTCGTATCCATATTTTTGTATCCATGAATATATAATGAATTTCTTATCCATACCTTCGTATCCAGAAAATATGATGATTTTCGCATCTATGTTTTCGTAACCAGAAACAATGAAGATTTTCGTATCCATGCCTTCGTATCCAAAAAATATGACAACATTTGTATCGATCACTTTTTGTATCAATCAACATTCGTATCGATTGACTTTCGTACCGATCATTTTTCGTATCGATTAGTTTTTGTATCGATCAGTTTTCGTGTCGATCAAAATTTGCATCGATACTCATATACAGTTCGTATCGAACCATCTATGTCCAATTCCTATCGATACCCACATGCAGTTCATATCGATCCATCTGAGTCCAATTCGTATCGATACTCAAATGCAGTTCGTATCAATCCATCTACGTCCAATTCGTATCGATACTCGTATACAGTTCGTATCGACCCAGCTACGTCCAATTCATATCAATCAACAGATGCCACTTTTGTATCGATCCAGCCACGTGCAATTCGTATCGATCAACAGATACCACTTTCGTATCGATCCAGCCACGTGCATTTCGTATCGATCATCAGATACCACTTCGTCCGACCGCGTGCATTTTGTATCGATCTAGCCATGTGCATTTCTTATCGATCTATCCGTGTGCATTTCGTATCAATTCTCAGATAACACTTCGTATCGTTTAAAGCTCAATTTAATGAAGGAACATTCCACCTACGCTTCTGATTGTTCCATGACTGAACGGGGCATAGGGGATTACGGTAGCAAATGCTGAATTGTAATCAAGGAATGGGTAAAGAAATACTGCTCAACCGTGCTCCCAGAGGCTGGAGAACCTAGCTAATATGCCTTTGATTAATATATCATGCTTCTAAGGAGGACTGCAACTTCCTCCAATTGACCAACTTTTAAACTCCTGAATTAACAATTATGGTACGATGGCTAATATGACGGCTGCCCTACACTGTCTACTTTGCCCACTCAAAGCACAGCTGATCACCACTGAACTATCTTAAAATGCCCGCATCTTAATCATACCATGTCCATTGACTAGAAGCATGGCATACAACCTCAAGAGAACTTCCTTAATACCCTATATGCATATCTTGCCCAGATGAAAGTTTGCAACATTCACCAATTTGTGAGCCCATCTTAACCAACTCACATCTAATTGGCGTTACCAACCACTCAAACATCGAACAATCATGCATGCATCATTCACGAGTATTACCAGACCCTGTATCCTTAATATGGACTTGATCATAATGACGACTGGAGAATCTTCCTTAGTCGAGACCTATTCATTGAAACCATCCTACCTGCAAAATTTCCAGTGAAAATTCAATATGTTGACTATGACAGTATACTACGGAAATACAACTCCCGACACTACCTCATGAAGTGAGAATGGCGCATGGACTCCACCAAGAGTGATGAATGCCATCAAATGCAGATGTCTTCCCCCATTCCTCAAAGAACACTGTTAGTCATGGTTAGACATACCGGTTCTACTTCTCATATTGCTGAAGGGAATAAAGAAGCTGGCAGCCAATGAATTTGTCCAAAGCCCACAACCAGTTGCTGCCAATACCTATAAATGAATTCACCACCAGCGCTTATTTCAAAACTTTGATAAGAGAACTGGTGGATAGCCACCGACGGCTACACCAACATGCCCAGGCCAATATTGAGTTGATGAATCATATGAACGATAAACTTGGCGAGATAAGGAGGGAACCTGCTCCATACTCTAGACCGAAAAACTCCTCTTCTTTAGATGGCTACCGTGGACGCCAACGCCATAAGGCTGCTTCGGAAAGGGTAGCCTTGGCAATATGTTCAATCCCCACAAAACGAAGGGCTGGGAACCCCTGACCCCTATCATCAAGAACCCTGATCAAACTGAACCATTTGCATTAGAGTTCCAACTGTGAAGGGCTGGATCGATGTGCAATATCGAGCATATGACGCCGCTTCACTTATCAATGAGATTTAATCCAATCTCTTTTGAATTATTTCTATTTCAATTTCATTTATGTTGCGAATTATGACCGACTTGAATTAACCTACTTGCAAATGATGCAGGTAACCAAGTGCTTAAGGATGGTTGCAAAACAACCTCCATGGACTATGATCAAATCATTGAGGTATCATCATGACGAGCTTGATTCAACCACTCATTGGCTACTGTATGCACCTGACTTGGGGGCTGGGCATCAAAGTAGAAGATACAGACAAGGTCAAGACTCCAGTACAATGTGGATACAACCGTCCATCCATCCATCCGCATATGCAATTTTATTGGAGATCTAAGAAAGACATGAAGTGATATGTCCCGTCTATGCACTCCCCATCTCGTACTTGAAGTTCGTCGAAATACTTATGCTTCTTCTGATACCCAGTAGAATCAAAATCACATCAAGGGTGGACGTGACGTGACCATGCATGCATCCAATCCTGCATTAGACACTTGGGGTTATTTAAGAACACATGTTTAAATTGGATATGATTTGACCATTCACTCCCCAGTTTGCGTCTGTGATTCTGCAAAACAATCGTCCTTAAATCGACTTCATCAGGGGCCAACCCTCAATTTAAAATCATCAACGAATGACTGCCTACTCATTAACCATCATGAGCCGTCATTTCAACTCTCTTCCTCGGCTCAATCGAAAGAACGCAAAGTATAAAGTGGATGTTACTTGTCCATACCCTTTCCAATTCTTTACCCGGACTTGAGGGAAAATACACAGCTCAAAGTGGATGTAGTTTGGCCATCCACTCCTCTGCTCAAGCTCAAAGCTTGCCTGAACACTAGTCTTACTTCTTAGGCTTGGTAGAAGAAGAATCTAAATGAACATGTATATGATTCGACAACCCATCAACTAAATCTTATCCTTCGTTGAGGACGGATAAGTGGAAAGTGATCGAGATCTGACCAATCACTTAATAAGTGAAACCCAAGCTCGGGGGCAAGTCACCACATTGAAGCCAAAAAAGGATTGATACACGACAATCCTTTAACTAACTCTAGTCTCCCAGAGTGCGAGCTGGAGTATAAACTTATAAATGCGGTTTCGAAGAAGAAGGACCCGTCCACCTAACGACTTAGTTCGTATCTTGACCAATTTCGAGGAGGATGGACCTGTCCATCTAACGACCTCGCTTGTTAACTCAGGGTGGATGTGAATCGACCATCCACGATCCTGATAAACCAATCATTCCCGAAGTGCGAACGAAATTCAAATGCCGAAACAGATGTGACTGACCATCTGTCGGCAAACTCTAAGTTCCCAGAGCGTGAACTGGAGTATAAACATCAAGTTCCCAGAGTGCGAGCTGGAGTGTAAACATTAACTCCAAGTCCAAGAGTGCGAGTTGGAGTATAAACACTAACGTCGTATTCCCAGAGTGTGAACCGAAGTGTCAACATCAACCAACTCCATATTCTCGAAGTGTGAGCTGGAGTATAAACATCAAAACTGGTGTAGTCGACCACTCGTAAAACAACTTAATTCCCCAGAGTGCACATAATCTTAAAATACCAAATGGGTGTGACTGACCACCCATCAACTAACTCCAGATTCGTAGAATGCGAAATGGAATATAAAATACTGACTCACTCTAGTCCTGAGAGCGTGGACTGGAGCACAAATGCCAAATGGGTTTTACTGACAACCCATCAACTAACTCCAGATTCCCAGAGTGCGAACTGGATTATATAACATTAGTTAACTCTGGTCCCGAGTATAAAGACCTAATGGGTGTTTCAAATCACCCATCAACCAACTTCGTTCCTCAAAGCATGGATTGGAATATAAATACCAGAAGGGATGCGATTCAACTATCCATCTATCAACTCTAATTCCTCAGCAAGTTCTGTAGTACAAAAAGTGGATGTGGTTTGACCGCCTGCTTTCCAACTCTTCCCTTGACATGGGGATGCACTTATGACAAAAAATGAGATGTGATCCGACCATCTAGCACTAAGCGGGCATGACATGACCGTCCATGCATCAACTCTTGTCCCCGGCACGGGACCCATAACATAATTTTATAGGGATGCGCTCCAACCCTACATGACAAAATTCTTCCTTGATTTGACAGGGAGACGCAGATTCACAAAACGGTCCTAGTTGAACGTCCTATTCTAAATGGATGTGATAACACATCTTACCCAAATGAACATGACACGACCGTTCATCCGCTAACTCTTGCATATGATCCGATGGGTTGTGCGTGCAACATGGAAGGATGTGACCCAACCATCCACTAATAAATTCCTTCATACAGTTCAGTGCGACAAGCATCAAATTAAAGTTATTGTAAAGTGACCGACCACACTTCAAATTTTGCCCTCGACTAGGGGTAGAGGAATTGACGGAGGAAAACGCAGTTCGACCATTTTCTATAAAATCTTAGTCCCCAAAGTGTGGATCGGGGTATAAATGTCAAATAGGTGTGACGAATGGCCCTTCAGATCCACAGCATGCGACTACGAGCATAGAAAATGAACGAATGTGATTTGACCATTCATTCACCAACTCCAGCCTAAAGTCGACGGGAGGAGTACAAACTCGCTACAAATGCAATTAAACCATCCACAAACTAACTCTACTAACCCAAGACTTGGGGCAAAAGAACAAATCGCTGGAAGAAGAGAAAGATGACTAGCTATATCGCTAGCTTAGCGTCCTATATAACTTAAGGCAACGACTGCAAGGGGGCTTTAATGCTAACCAATCAAAATGATGCCCGAAGTTATGAGAAACCAATTATATCGTACCGTACCACCAGATCGACGGGCAATACCGATTCGCACCTTTTATATCATACCAATGGATCGATAGGCAATGAGGTCTGTGCATTCTATATTGTGTCGCTAAATCGACAGCCAATATCGATCTGCTTCAACCACAAATCGATGTGACCCGAGCGCCCAACGAATACCTTCGACCACCAAAGTTTGGATAGAACCACGAATGAGTGTCACTTGATCATTCATCCTCCGTTGCCTTTCTTCGATCTGCCAAGAAGAGCATGAGACTGGATGAGCATGACATGACTGCATTTGAGCAGACTTTATCCCTAGATCTGACGGGAGAACGTAAATTGAAATGGACGTTGTTGATCGCCCAACTCCAAAAGAATGCAATGCGGCCATTCATTCTTTGACTTTTATCATGATTGGACTAAACAAGCAATTCACAACAAGTGCAACCTAAATGTTCATGCACCGATTCTTACCCTCAATTTGATAAGGGAAGTATCAATCTTGCATTGGATCTTACTGGACGATTCACTCTTCAGTTTTTGCCCAGAGTATGATGACATAAGCAGCAAAGTGAATGTCGACGAGGCAACAAAGTATTCTACCTAGAGGAAAAAACTAGGACAAAATGCAGGATATGGCACAACTCAGCCTTCCATCGGTTAACTCGATCCCATAGTTCAATGGAATAGAATGTGAAATTGATGCAAACATTATCTACCATGCCACTTATCGAGATATTCCCCAGACTTAGGGGCACGCACGAGAAATAAGATGAATATGATTTGATTTTTCATCAAATATCTCTAGCTCTTACAGCTTGGACTACAGTATAAACATAGCAGAAGCTAGGCTCGATCATTCGCACAATACATCCATTAACCTAAGACTGGGGGCATGACCGTGATCATCCCAGAGTTGGATATGACTACTCAATCCTATAGCTCATGCCTAGTATTTATAACTACTTGAAGTTACAACCGAAAGGATGCTTAGAGATAGAATGATCAGGTTGACGCTCAGACTTATGGGAAACTGATCATCATTCTGACCCTTCCGACGAGCAATGCATCACGAGTACATTAAATGGAAAGCGCATTGCTCGGAACACATGTAGATTCAAACTCATAGCTGGAGCCAGCTATGCAGCAGCACCCAATACAGCGCTAAACTCTACTAAGCCTTTGATTCAACATGCCTATAAGGCTAATCGTTAACCATTGCAAATAAGCACATAAAGTGCCTACAACCCATCATGATTATTATAGATCAGATCACAACTCTGCGTAATGATGATGCAAGAGTCAACTGCTTTGCTCCAGGTGAATCTGATATGTCCGCTTGAACTCAATCTCATGTGTATATATGGACTCTCACCAACCATTGAGAACCCTGCATTAAATATCAACCCGACGCATGTCTCGGTGAATAAAAACGATGTGATGTGGATACAGAGAGGTCTGCTGCACTTAAAAAGGAGGTGAAGCTACTCAAAACCGATAGGTTCCTTTACCCAAAATGAGTACCCAATCCTTTACTTATATAAAATAACAAACAGAGAGTGGAGGATATACGTCAATTACTCAGATTTACATGGGCCACGCCAATGCATAACTTTCCACTTCCAATGATCAACCAACTAATGGACTCGACCATCAGACATGAATTATTCTCATTCATGGACGCAAACTCCGGATAAAATCAGATATCGAAACATGTCCCAGACCAGGAATACAACTGTTTCATTACTGACCTGGACCTATAGTGCTATGCCGCAAACCTTGGATTCAAACTTAAGAACGCTTATGCTACTTACCAAAAGATGATTAACAGATCATTCAAAAATCAGATCGGCCGATCAATGAAAGTATATGTGGTTAATTTGCTCATGAGATCATGACATCAAACGACCACATCGATGACTTGGCAAAGATATTCGGTGCTCTCCAACAACCGCAGAATGAAACTTGATCCTTCGAAATGCTCTTTTAGGTTGTATATGAAGAATTTTTGGGTTTCGTCATCGATTCTCCTGGGATTGAGAAAATTCTGAAGATTAGGGTCATCCATGTACCCCAAGAAACCAAGCAGGTATAGAGCTAAGTGAGATGATTGTCCCAAGCTGATTCAACTCTAAGGCCATCTACAAGTGTATTCTCTTCTTCAACCTGACCAAGAGAGGGAAGACAACTTTTAAATGGACTAAAAACTGCGTTGATGCAGTTCTAGCTCTAATAGATCGCTTAAAGAATTTTATCCGAGTTGTTGGATAGTGAAGATTCACACATCAACTAGGCCGTGTTAATACACGCCGTAAGCGTCGCATTGCTACATAAAGAGAAATGAGTCCATAGACCAACATATGATGAAAGCTAGCTATTGACAAGCTTACCCCCTTAACGTCTGTATCGACCAGCCGTTACGGTAGGTCCTATGGCAAACTTAGATGTCCGAAAGGTTACTCAAATGAAATATCGAGCTAAGCCAATTTGATATCACTTATATCTCTCAAAGTGCTATCCATGGTTAAACGTTGGCATACTTCATATCCAAATTCATGCATCGGACGATTATCTGAAGAACGGTGGAGAGCCAACCAACCGATGGAGAACATACATAGATTTAAATTTCGATAATCGGCTTTTTAACATCGAAGTTGCGTTAATGACCCCTGAGGAATGATCGATCTGCTACACCCTAAAACTCATCTTCCCTGCAACAAATGACGAAGCTAAGTATGAAGCCATGGTCGCCAAGCTGATACTTGCAAGAAGACTAGGAATGGAAAATTTACATATCTTATATGATTTCTTGTTAATGGTATGCCAAGTCAGGGAAGACTATCTGACTGGGTGGCAACGTCTTGCTCTTTGTCTCAGCTGGATCCTAGAGATACTAGCCGACTTCGAGTATTACACCACTACACAAATCCTTAGATAACAAAACGAAAAGGCCAAATCATTGGCCAAGCTAGACAGTTCTGGGAATGCGCGACAAATAGACTTTATCCCAGTTGAAATACTTATTATTCCAAGCATCGACATATGAAAATCAACTAAATCTTAGAGATGGATCTTGAAAAGGAGTCATGGATGACTCCGGTCAAAGATTATCCACGATCGGGGATTCTTCTTGAATAAAGGAATGAGAAATGGCATAACCTTCACGAAGTTATCCCATGAGTTAACACTTATACATTTTATGTCCATCAGTGAGCAGCCATTAACTTCGTATCCATCGATGTGAAGCCCATTGATACGAAATTCACTACATGATCGTATTCGAGCCACTCAACTCCATCGATACGAAGCATTCTTAAGGACTATCCATTTCGTGTCAATAGCCATCGATATGAAGCATACATTCCAACATCTCACATCGATCTTGGAGAGGATCGATATGAAGGACTTAAAATAACCATCAAACGTTGTTACAACCCAAATTTCACATCGATCCAGGAGTGAATCGATATGAAACTCAATCCGAACGAAAACTAAAGAATTTGATAACGACCCGCAAATATGCAAACATGAATAGGAGTCGGGTTAACATATGTGCAAGTATGCCAAACTAACATTCAATTTTCAAAGTTAACAGGAATTGAATGCTTACCTGGTGATGATTAGAACGATGTATAACAAATTGCTAGTGCTCAACACTCGGTTAAAACAGAACAACGCATGATTATTGACAATCAAAAGTTTGACATTTACATCACTGAAGATCAACCAAAGGATACATCTTTTGACGAAATGATAGCAACTACTCAGCAAATCGGATAGAACTTTTCAAAATGAAGATGGCAGCTTTTTAAAGCACGTCATGTTCACACAAGACGTACTTTGGGGGGTAAATGTTATCCCGCCTTTTGGCAAGGCCGTGACACCAAGAACTTGACTAGAAATCAAGGATAGTCTGTCTTGTAAATCTCTAATACATAGGTCTACTACGGATACCGGTAAATTTTATCCGAGCCCCGATCGAGCTACAATTGATATGACAGGACCAACAAAGCTCTGAAAGCCAACGTTCCAAATTTCAAGTCAATCGGAGTTCGTATGCCTAAGATATTGATCGATCACGGTTGACAAATCCAAACTTGCATCGATCATAACTCGAGATCCACAAGCCCAAATGCTACCAAATTTTCACAGGAGATGACGTACAGCCTAAGGAACGTTCATGCCAAATTTTTACTCGATTGGATCAAATCTTGATCGATACGAAATTCGTTCATATCGATCACAAACCGAAAAACTCCAACTTGCATCGATCATAACTCGAGATCCACAAGTCCAAATACTATAAAATTTTCACAGGAGCTTACATACGACCTAGAGAATGTTCGTGCCAAATTTCGACTTGATTGGATAAAATCTTGATCGATATGAAATTCGTTCGTTTCGATCACTAATCGAGTTGAAATCGCGTGGGCCTGCCCATATGAGAGAAAAGGTCCCCCGAGATTTGGGCGAGCTATTTTCAGCCTACGCCTACAAATAGCAGCCATATGCATCCATAAAAGGGACTTTTTTCCTCTCTATGCTAAAACTCTGTCGAAATCATTATTAAACTTCAATTGTACTATTGTAATCTTTTGTAATCAGCGAGTAAAGATCAATAAACATCAGTCATTTCATAGTGACGTAGGCAATTTGCCGACCCACTCTAAATCCGTGTGTTTCTGTGCATTTTCTTATATGTTTATTGGTGTGTTTGTTATAATTTCTTCATTTTACAATTATTCTCCTCATTTTATCTCTTCAAACACATCCGAAGAGTGTTGTGTCTAATTTTGGTACAAACAACTTCTTTTCTGTAGCCTTGTTTTCTTTTCTTCCTTGCAGTTGAACTTCATAAGATATCAGATTCCCAATCAATTCTTCTATTTTCATAGACTGATATCGTTTGCTTCTTTGATTACAAGTGTCTTTTGATCCCATTCTTGAGTGAGTGAACAATATCTTGAAATCGACAATACATGTCGAAAATGGACTCATTTGCATGTATTTAAAACAATTGGAACTGATTAGTTAATATGGAAATTTTAGTCTGTTTAACTTTGCTCGTTCCTTCATGAGTAACTTGCAAAATTTTCCAGATTTCAAATGCAGACTTACAAACATACACTCTATTAAACTCATTCCTATCTAGTGAACAAAATATTATATTCATGGCCTTTGAGTTATTTTGTACCACAGCCTTTTGCTCAGTGGTTCACTGGGCAAAATCTGTAGTTGGTTCAACATACTCATTTTGTGTGATATTCCAAGTGTCTAATCCTACTGATTGTAAATAAATTTTCATTCTACAAGTCCAATATGCATAATTACTGCCATTGAAAAATGGTGGTCTGACAGTAGACCGACCATCTATAAATGAACTAGTGTTAGTGTTAACAGAACTAGTGCCAGAGTTGACATTACCCGTGTTGGTAGCTATTAAAACAATTTTTCAAGTTTTAGATTATAAAAACTATGAAAGCCAATGCTCTGATACCCATTGAAAGGGAGTGCGGATTAAGGATCTTAAGGCTAATTTAAAACAAGAGAGAGAGGGTGAATAGTGTTTAATGGATTCTAAGACTTATATGGGATAAATTGAAATTATGACATAAACAAATGCAGAACTTAATCACATAACAATCACAGAATCAAACACAGATGTAGTAAAAAGTAGTAAAAGGAAAGAACACATCATATTTTATACTAGTTCGGAGTTACCCTACGTCTAGTCCTGTACCAAGGCAAACATCTTGTATAGATTTTTATTATACCAATGTCGAGATTACAATCCTCAATTTCTAAAGGCCTTGAGGTACCCTCCTGTCTTCGAGTCCGAGGCAAACTCCCTTGATTTACGGGACACAAGATCACCCAATTGATTTCTAGGCACAACCACACTTTATAGAGAGACTCGATAAACTTTTGATTACAAATTGATCCTATAACTCTGAATAACACTTTGATCTTCGAGAGAGGCAGAGAATTGAACAAGAATGAGATTCTAATTTAATTCACTTGAGCATTCGGTAGAATTTTGGCATGATCTGAAAAACATGAAAAATTTCAGAATATGAATTTGTGGAGAAGGAGTGAAGAAAATAGTTAGTTAAAAAATTTGTTTGTGAAGGCTATATATGGACCAGTAATGGTCATAACCATTCGTGAAGAGATTTGAAAGAATAGACGCTTCTTTTGAAAATTGAAACTTTTGAATTTAACGCCACCATGTCGACATGGGGTATCCCATGATGTCGACATCCCTTAGTTAAAAACTATGTAAAATTTATTTTGCAAAATATATCTTCCTATGTTTTAAAGTAAAGAAGAGTAGAAAAATATATTTTTAGAATGTATATACATAAATTTGATTTTAAATCTCAAATATATATATATAATAATAATATTTTAAAATTCAAAAAATAGTTTAAAAACAAACGAAGTTTGAAACAAGAGTTTATTTAAAAACAAAAACAAAGAATAATTTAAGGTTAAAACAACTTTTTGAAAATCATTTGAAAAGATAATTTTTTAAAGCTAAAACATTTTAAAAAAATTTATGAAAACCATTTTTTAAAAAAACCATTTTAAAGTAGTTTTGCAAGCTTCTTCCTGCAGAATATTTTATCACATCCGGACTCGAGAACTTGTACAAAACCAGGATATTCGTGGGTTTGTAAGCCACTTGTCGTAGGTTTGTTTGCTACTTTTCATGGGTTTGTAAGCCACTAAGAAGATAGAAATGGGTTCCATCCCAAATGAAATTTGGAATGAAGATTTACATGCTATTGTGAAGTTTTAACAAAAACCAGGCATTTATCTTGAAATCTTGATCTTGATACTCTAGAGTCTTCAATCTTGATATCTCCATTCTGAATCTTGAGTCTTGAGTCTTTATATTGATCAGTCTTCAGTAATCAATACCGGCACTACACACACACACACACACATACATAGTTCCTACATATCCATATCTATCTAGACAATAGTGTTAGTATGTATTTTATAATAAGATAAGTTAAAAAGGTTGTTATCATCAAAACCAACATCTCAGTTCCTAACATAACCAAGAGTGCAAACTTTTCCATGTTGACTCGATAAGGATGACATCTAATTTGGCAAAATTATTCATGATAAATGTGGTAAGAGTTTATGAAATGCTAAGTAGCATTGTAATTTATAGGGAACCTATGTTTACTAGTAAGTTCTGGAAAATCTTACAAGATGTATAGGGTAACACGCTGAAGATGGGTACTACTTTCCATCCGTAAACTGATGATCAAACGAAAAAGGTTAGTAAGGCACCCGAAGATCTATTAAGAGATTGTGTATTATAATTTGAAGGTTCATGGGAAGACAATTTGCATTTAGTCGAGTTTTACTATAATAATAGTTATCAAACTGGCATAAGAATATCATCTTTCAGAGCGATTTACGAAAGGCCATGCAAATCTCCAACATGTTGGTTGGAGACCAAAGGCAGACCAATCCTTGGTCATGATTTGGTGAAAGAAGCCATAGAAAGATTGACTAAATCCAAGCAAGGGTGAATGAAACTCAATCAAAGCACAAAAGTTACGGGGATAAAAGGCATAAGGACCGGGAATTCTAGGATGGCGATTATGTTTCATGAAAGTATACCATGAAGGGTGTTACATATATGAAAGTTAGGATAGTGGGCACTGAGATATGTTGGTATGTTTCCTATTATAGAGAGGACTGGTGAATTTGCATATCATATCGAGTTGCTAAACACTTGGCAGGAGTCCATAAATTTTTCACATATCTCATTTAAGAACTATGTGGGTTATCCCAAAACTACCATAGAGCCAATCGTTTTAGAGGATTTAGTAGATAGTCTAATATGACTATCATAAGGTGACCTATTCGTATGGTGGACAGAGACATTAAGGAGCTTAAAAATAAGATGGTCAAGTTAGCAAAGGTGCAGTGGAGTGACAATAAAAAAGACTATACTTAGGATACCAGAGATAGGATTGGAAAGGCTTATCGTTGGATATTTTAATGTAAGTTGAATGTTGTTGTATAGGCCTTCGACTAGTAGAGATGCTAGAATTTTTTTGTTTAAGTGCTTGTAACAAGTGTTTGCATGATTAATATGGTTTATTGTTTTTACGTTATCGGAATTTGGATGATGAAATTCTTTAAGGATCTGAGCTTGTAATACCCCTAATTTTTATGCACATTATTCCAGATATTTAATTAATAGATAATTGAATAAATAAAATAGGAAAGAATAAATGCAGTGTACGCAATTGCCATGTTAATATAATTTGAATTTTAAAATTTGAATTGATAATTGATTTATAAGGCAAGAAATTAAGATATTAATTAAATTATAGAGAGGGATAAGGAATGAATAATAAGGCATTAAATTATTTTCCCTACTCCTCCTTTTTGCTAATTCGGCTATACTCACAACAGTGGAAAGGAAAAAAAAATATAGAAACCAAAAGTTTTTAATTAAAACCAATTCAACAAAGAAGAAAACGATGAAGAAAAAGCTAAGGAAGGTAGCTAAGGCAATTATCTCCACATACAACTAATCTAAGGCAAATAATATCTCTATCTCTATATCTTTGATGTGTTTAATTCAGGTTTAAGGGTAAATTAGAATTTTGATTAATGTTTATCATGCATATGGCATAGATAATCATTTGTTTAAATTATGTTTTTCATTTATTATTTTTGTGTAATTTGAAAACGAAGTTGGTTTGGTAAAAAATAGTTACTTTTATAGGAAACAGATTTGTTCTCTACATATTTATAAAAATGCTATTATAGACAGTCAAGGAATTTGAATTTGCAATAGTCGATGGATTTTTCAAAGATTTAAGATCTAAAAGCATTATATTTGATAATACTCGATGGCTTTGTACTGGTTGGCACTCGATAGCTATATTTAGTTGGTACTCGATAACTATGTTTCATTCGATACTCGATGGCTATGTTTTATTTGATACTCAACAGCCATGTATTACTTGACACTCGGTAGCATATTGTCACATGATAGCTACATATTGTTTATACTTGCGATAGATATGATTTACTTGATACTCAATAGCTTATAGACACATGATAGCTTCACATAACTTAGGCATGCGATAGCTTATAGTTTGACATGATATGGTATGCACTTTTTAAGATGCGACAATAAAAATGTTTGAAGCTCAAAAGCACTATTTTAACATGCGATGACATGAGTTTTAAAGGTGCAATATCACAAAGTTGTGAGAAGTAAGATAGCCTTATTTTTATGACACTAGATGGCTTTTAACTCTAAGTTGGGAAATGTTTTCCTTGGACAAAAATATAGTTTTTTTGAGTATTTTGACAAGGTTTGAAAAGGAAAGAAAAGAAAGCTTATCCATTTTTAAAGAGCTTTGTAATGGAAATTATTACTTAACTATAACAATTATATATATATGAAATGGCTATAATATAAACATATTAATGGTAATAGATGATGATGTGATGTTAACATTGTACCTGGATCAGTTATTATTGCATATGTTAATTATTGACATGCTCACTTATATATTTTATGTTATAACCCAACATTTACGATCTAGGGGATTAGGCATTATTGACTAGGCAAGATTGTTCTAATAGCAGTATGGCAAGACTTAAATAATTAAGGGAGTCAAATTACATCCAGGAGATCATGAATATCAAATTATATTTGGATGTCCTGAAATGATAAAAAGACATGAATCACCAATATATTAAAACAAAAATATTGGGCAGAGACTGAGTAGGGTCACACCACATACTTCAATGATTAAGTCCCTAGTTGGTCGGTTCTATGATTCCATTGCATAGGGCTTTTCCATTGGACACACAAGAATTTTAGAGTTACACATTAAAAGGAATTCACAGCAGTGACACTTGCCATTACTTTTCTTTTCATAATATTATCTTGATACTCTTATAGGAACAAACGACGTTGGTATTCCTCTTATTGGATAAGAGATTTTGGATAATTAAGTTATATTTTTTGCCCAAGTAAGCTCGATAGGTTTTTAATTGTCTTGTGAAAACTGATATAGATCCATAGTGACCCTCATAAAAAATATATCATTAAATGGACTATTTATGATGTCAGACAATCATAGGAATTTGTAACCCTTTACCCTAGTGAATGACTGGCAATTCATTGTAACCCATTTATGCATGATAATGATATTGATGTTATAGATATGTCCTAACCATTTTTGTTGCAGGACATTATGAAGATATATTTTTTGATAAGATATTAGTGAGGGGAAGCATGTTCCGTACTACGATGTGGTCTTACTAAGTATCTATTTTTGGTTTGAGATGGAGTTATATTATTCACACTTGGCTTTTTGTCTAATTTGAATTTTTTGATTTCACACTAAACTCTCGGGTGCTCAATTGAAAATTGATTAGGTTGAGAGTAGGGTTTTTTAGGTTAGACAGATAAGCTTTCGGAGACTTGTATGAAGCAAGCTAATATTTGTAGTTTATTTTCTGTATGTACTGTTAACTGCTTTTATTTTTACCGATTGTACATACTGATAGGGTTTATATCCCTCTAAGCAGTAAAGGCTTTGATCATCCAAGGGGGCATCTTCAAAATTCTCTCTTAGAGTTATAATTATATGTTATAATTTATTTGAAGAATGGAATCCTGGGTTACGAAAAATGTAATTGAATGAAACTAGAATGTAATGAATTTTCAAATGTATCAATGAATATATTTGGGTAAAATTTGTGTATTCTTGTGCTCTTGATGTTAATAATATAATAACTGATCTCATTTTATCATTAAGAAATAGTACAAAGGATGAATATAGCATCACTAGTATTTATTTTCGAGCTTCAAAATGGGAGATGTTACACGATGACAAACTAGCTCCAACTCTTTTAGATCCTAGTATTGAATCAGTGAAAAATACCAGATGTATTCTTTCTCAACTTGAATATTTAAGTATTATTGAAAGTCTTACGCATGTTATGCATTGCACTAGACCCGACATAGCACATGCTGATAGCATGTTGTATCGATTTATAGGAAATAAGATTAAGAATATTAAAAAGCTATTTTTAGAGTTTTATCTTATGTTGAAAGAACCATAAACTATGCTTTGTCTTATAAAGGATACCCTACTATTTTAGAAGGATATACAGATGAAAACTAGAATAATGTAGAATCCAAAATCCAAGTCTATGACTGGATGGATATTTACGTCAGGAGTTGTTGCATTTTGGGATTCCAGGAAGCAGATTTCTATTATTGATTTAAATTTTTTATTATTTGCATTAGCAGATACATGTAAAGAGGCTGAATGACTTAGGAATCTTTTGATAGAAATTTCTCAATGGAAGAAGCCATATCCCATAGTCATGATTATTTATGATAATTAACTAAGATTTATAATGTTTCTATCAGACTATATTGGAATGTTTAGAGACATAAGTTTCAAACATTAGATGGTAAGATAATTACTTAAAAGGTGAGTAATTACAATCGATTACATAAAGACAGAATACTTGGTTGGCCTATAAGTAAGAGTCATTCGAAGGAACAGTTTCTATAAAATCAAAAGATATAAACTATGTTCTGTGAATGAATGTTGATTGTCCTTAATAGAAACCCAACCTATGTTCTGAAAAGGACAAAAACGGATCAGTGGGTACAACCAAGCTAAGAGAATGATTATAAACACTAAAACAAATTACCCATTTATGAACTATTGTTGGATTCTACATAAACTAGGATGGATAATGATCTTTAATAAGTCTAGATAACAAATAACGTGTATCGTGGAAACACCTTAAGAGATTTACTTATATTAGTATAGAAATCATGTCATTTCCTAAAAAATTAGGACTATATTCTAAGTTAAACTGATGAACTAAGGATTTCAACACATCACTATTTACATGCTGAGCATATAGCACACTCTACTTACAAAAATTAATATGTGTATATATTGTGATTCTAGCATAAGACTACTTGGTTCAAGCTTAGCTCACTAAAGAATTTAATAGGATTTTGAAGGTTTTGCACTAAGTGAAGATTCAAATTCCAAAGACAGCTCTAATTTAAGTAATTGCTTCCACGATGTTGCAAAAAATTTATTTTGAACCACGTCGGCAAGATCTTACTTTGGTATGTAGGAAGTCATCTAGGTGATGTAGCCACTTTATTTATTTATTTATTTTTAAAATGGTACAAAATATGAGGTATTTTGACAATATGGGTCTTTTGTTGTTGTTTTGGAAGGAAGAAAGAAAAGAAAGGGATATTAGTCCCACATTGAAGAAACGTAATCTAATACTTGTTTAAATATATCACTTTTATGATAAAGTTGAGCCCTTTGGGGATCCATAATTTCTTGTTGGGTTGAAGAGTCAAGGCATCTTAACATGCATGTGCGGTTCCATTGGTCCATCTGCACCGCATGAAGTTTGGATTTGGCTTTAGGTCCAATTATATTTTTAGATAGGTTTAGTGGGTTCTCAGCCCGAAACCCAGGAGTTTGAAATTTGAATTGTTAGAAAGGAAGGAAACCAATAAAGTCATTATTTGAAAATAGGTTAGTAGACACTGCGTTAAATTTTGAAATGAAATATGGCAATTGTATCCAATGGACGCGACTACAGGAACCATTTATTGATGATCAAATAGATCTCTTCGCTATCTATATAAAAACATTGCAAATTCATTTTGTTAATCACAAATTTTTTTGATCTTATTCTTCTTTATTTATATACTCCTATATTGTACCATCAGATTCTAAATAGAAGAGTGTTTTAGTCAAATCAAAGTAATATAAATTTTGAATTCGATTACACTATTAAAGGACTTTATTGAATCATAAAGTCAATAATTCAGTAACTCATTTGTACCTATAGATTGAATTATTATCTAAAAGGATCCTATATAAAGATCCTTGAAGTCAGAAGTACGGTACCATCATCGACGTACTCGAACTATCGGTAATTTCCAAAAGTTTCAGAAGATAAATCAACCTTTCAAGTACAAAAAGATTTATGGATTATTGACTCCAAAATTCAATGAAGCCCTTCAACATCGTAATCATATTCAAAGTTTGCACTACATTGCTTCGACCAAGAACTCTTTTAATCAAAGGCCAATGACACAATAGTGGATCTAAAAAGGAAGAAAAAATCAAAAAAATTCATGTTTATGGAAATGATTTTGGCCTTATAAGTGCATATAATCCTCAATGATCGTGTATGTTGGCCGTAATAGTCAACTATCCCATTGTATTCAATAATCGTGTTTAATAGTTTCAACAATCACGTCTTTCGCCCTCCAAACTCTTACCATTTGCAATAGTTTGAATTTCGAACTCTTTACTTGTAAATAAGCCCAAAAAATCCATTAGAACTATTCAAAAAAGATATATTCTAGACCCAAACACATACCTGACCTAGCATGCCTTGGTTAGTCAGACAGATGGTCGTGATCCTACATGCATCATTAACTAAATGCATCGCCTCTTTCTTCAACCCAAAAGAAAACATTTAGGCATTCGGAGGGCCCAACCGTAACAACCCTGGTTTTGGCAATTACTTGTAAATATTAAATTATAATGGTAATTATAATTTAATATTGTGAATTAAGAATAAATTGAAGATTTAAATTATTTATTTGGAATAAACAATGGATTATGGGGAATAAAATGTGAAAAATAAAGATTTGAAACTTTCCTTGGTTAATTAAGTTAAAAATGAGCTAATCATGATTTTAATATAAGGAAATGCCATAATTTTGATAATTGTTGCCAAATGTTTCTTTTTTATATTTTTAAAAGAAGAATTTCATTTAATAAGTGGTATATTATAATTAAAAATGGAAAATTTTGTTTAAAAATGAATTTTGGTTGTAAAATGTTGAAAAAATGGTTTGTTATATTTTATTGCACAAGAGAATAATTTTTATGTAATTTTTGGAGTTAAAAATAGAGTTTTATATGAATTATTGTGTAAATTGTGTATTTAAGCAAAATAAGAGTTTTTAATATTGAAAATATTTTTATAACTAAATTATCTTTTTATTTGTTGAAAAAAAATGTTTGTGAAACACAAAAATATGTTTGTACAATTTTTAGAGATGAAATCATGTAAATACACATATGTTGTATTATTTAAATATGAGAGTGTTAGGGTAAATTTAGTGTTAATTAGATTTTTAGGCTAATTAATTCTTTTGGGTCAAGCCCATTTGTTCTCTAACCAATAAAGTAATGAGAAAGCTTCTTCTTTCTCAAAAACAACGGTATGTACATTTTTACCATAAAACAAAATGAAGAAGAAAAGCTATTCCTCTTTCAAAACCTAGAAGAAGAAAAAAATCAAATCTCTTCTTAAATTCATGGTAAATTAAACATCTTTAGGAGCTTATTTGTACAGGTAATCATCTCTATCTTAAATACATCTCAATTGTGATTTGAATTCCCAATTTACAATAAACTAAATTAGGGCTTTTGGGTATATTTTGGATTAATTTTTGTTTAGGGTTTGCTAGTTTGGAAATTAGGGCTGAAGTGATAATCTCGATTGTTGAATTAAAGGATAAAGGTGAGTTAATCACTCACATCTAAATTTTATTTCTGCACATTATTGTTTGAATGATTGTTGATTTAATTATATGCAATTTGGTTGAAAACTTGTTTGATTATTGTGTTATTGTTTGCTGGAAATTTGTTAAAAAAAGTTTCTGCAGTAAAACAACGATAATATATGTAGAATAATCCAAATTGACACATTTTATTTCGGTAGAAAGTTCTTTCAATTAGCTACAAGTTTCCTTTTAATCATATTTCGAAAATCTGCCGTTAAGTTGGTTGAAATTGAGTTTGAAACTAATGTTATAGCACAGCATATAAACATTTTGAGTTAATACTTGAGAGTAAAATGGACATAACTTTTGATTGATAAATCCAATTATGTTGAATCTTTTTGCAAT
Source organism: Allium cepa (assembly GCA_030765085.1). NCBI lineage: Eukaryota > Viridiplantae > Streptophyta > Magnoliopsida > Asparagales > Amaryllidaceae > Allium > Allium cepa. The sequence goes on along the minus strand of CM060941.1, from coordinate 804,470,386 downwards.
ATAAATGGAATTCTCTAAGGAAGAACTTTTGTTTTAATTTCTTTCTCATATTTTGAAGATTTCTTGGTCAAAATCGTATTTTTAACAGAGTAAAAGTCTCTGCCCTGTCAAATTTCTGTACTAAATATTGTTAGTAATTAAAGCCTAACTTTCTCATTTCTTATTGGATTTTGATATCATTTAAATTTATGTAAAGATTAAACTTTGTTCTACAACTTTAATGTTATAAGTTTTTGCAAATTATGTTATTTAAAGGGTCGAAATTAGGTTTGAAACTAAGATACATGCTCCGCTCTGTCGATTTTCAGAATTGAAACCTAAAACTAAAATTAGCAATAACGTTCTCTTTTTTGATCGGAATTTGATAATTATGGATGTTATGGAAAGCACAAATGATGTGCTACAAGTTTTTTTTTAGAGTTTTCTTAAATTTTGACGTTAGTTTGGTCAAAAATATGTTTGATTTTTGCTATCCCGAGACCAAAATGACAGAGGTATTGCAATTAAGTCCCCTAAACTATTTTTATCATAACTTTTTCATTTCTTATCCAAATTCAATAATCTTAAATGTTCCGGAAAGCTTAAGCTTTATACTAAAAGTTTTTTTTTTGTATTTCTTGAATTTTTTAGGTTTGCTTGATCAAAACTGTGTTTGTGTGTCGCTGTTCCGAGATCAAAACGACAGCAATAACAATTATTGACCCGAGAATAGTATTAGTTTATTTTTGCTCTCGTTCTTATTCGATTTTGATGTTGTTTTGAAGTATTTTGAGAGCTATGATTCCTATCAATAGGCTATCTATATTTGAAGAATTTGAAATTCAAATTTAAATAGAATTTGAATTGACTTAGGGTTAGATTTGAATTGAATTAGTATTGAACTCAATTTATCGGTCTTGAGTTATCTTTCTTGTTTTTCATTGTTTTCGAGCACGGTTTTCCCTAAGCCATTTTTGAAGTGATTTTTTAAATAAACGTAAATTTCAAATTATTATTATATAGTATTTTAAAATTATTTTTCCTAATATAAAATCTATTTATTTCCTATAATAAATGAATTTCAAATATTGGTTTTATTAATCTTTTTGAAAAAAAAGTTTTAGAAGCTTGTTTTCTGTAGTAAACTGTTATATATAAAACATACACTTTTACACTATTCGAACGTATGAGAAAGAGAATTAAATGATTTAGTAAAACATGTAGTATGGGATATGTGCGTTTACTATCTCGGTGAGATTATTGATTTTGAGATGTTTTGCCATTTTCTGGCGTATTTTGAGTTTTATAATTCCTATTTATTGGAATTATTTAAGATGGCCAATATTTGGCAAGTATTATGGTTTAAGATCTCCTATGTAGGAGTATGATCGATGAGAACTATCATGATGTTTTATTTACTTGCCAATGATATAAGACAAGTCTTGAGTATATGATTTCATATTTTGAGGTTTATGGTTTATGAGGAACCATCACAATGTTTTCACTTGTCAAGGAGATGAGACAAGTTACGATGCTATTTAATTCTTGTTGGTGAGATGAGACGAGCATAGTGTCTTTTTATCACTTGCCAATGAGACGAGGCGAGATATGATTTTCTGAGTTTTATGATGTTCCTAGTGTGGCATCGACTAGCGGCTAGTAAACCGCTAAGTGCAAACACGTGGTATGGGACACACATTAATACTTTTCGGGTTCCTATCCATGAGTTTGTGACACATTCATGATGTTTACCTAGTAGAACTGCTTTGAGAGATGTTAGCGACCTTGTCATGAGGACGAATTGCTTCGGGAGGTGTTGGCGACCTTGTTAGGGCTGACAAAATGCCTTGAAAAGGTGTCAGCGACCTTTTCATGAAGACGAACTACTTTGGAAGGTGTTAGCGACTTTGTCTAAGGCTTCGGCTGTTTGAGTTTAGCACGTGCAGCATTGCATCGGCATTGTAATCAGGGATCTGGCCAATCTGGGTTTTCTGAGTTTTGAGTTCGCCTTTTTTGGCGCATTAGTGTTAAGATTTTCTATGTTTCGAACATGCATCGAATTCTTTATTGAGTTTAATATTTTATGAGTTTGAATTCATATCGAGTTCCATCGGCTTTTAAGATTGAGATGTATGTGTGAGATTTAGCCGTCTTGGCTTACTAATGATTTTGAGATCTCACATTCTTATGGAGTTATCTTGTGTTGCTTTCATGACTTCTATTTGTTATTGAGATGAGTTTTCTCCTTTTTGGAGTATTGGTTCATCGAACCATTTGACTTTTTCTTGATTTTTATATGAGTTGATTTGAGTTCATTATGGGTTATCACTGAGGATATGAGGCACCTGTGTTTTATTTAAGTATTGAGTTTGAGTTACCTCTTATGAGGTATTTAGTCACTTAGGTAGCGTTAGTTACTTAAGTATTGAGCTATAAGTTATCAAATCCTTCCCTTCATTCGAGAAGAAGTATCACTATATCTATTCTGCTTCATATTATCGATATTGACTGATTTGTGTAGGTAGACTGACCCGTGTATTTATGCTCGGGTCAGACCGAGTTGTTTCAGGTATCATCTATTGGGTTTAGCTTGAAGTTGATGCTAGATATTAGCTTATCTATCTCTTGTAATTTATTTCTTCCGCATACTCTGATGTATTTATATTTGATTCGACGTATATGGTGTGGTCAAGTACCACCTTTATTGTATTCATATTGTATTGTACTAAACATATATCAGTGTATATGTATATATGATGTTGATTATTGTTCTGTGATGTGCTTTACATTTAGTTATTGTATTTTGTTCTAATAGATCCGTTAGCCACCTATAGTTTTGGATTAAGCATTTACTGGGTATGTCGATCCACTTTAGTTGAAAGGAAAAATTATATTGCATTTATCGACGAATTCAGTAGATGTTTAAGACATAATTATAAATGGTCGCCCTTAACCAGCCCTATTCTCCGCATTAGTAGACGGAATTACTTGTTAATTCTCTTTGATAAGGTGGGCATCGGGGTGGAGCGTTACAGTCTGGTATCAGAGCTGTGGGTCAGAGCAAAGTAGAATAAACATAGAACAGTACATATATCATGATACATCGAAGTACAATATGAGTGAATCATTGTCCTTTATTCGAGCTTGTTTTCGAATCGAGCCTTGATTCTTTTTCGAGTTTTGGGATTGTTGAGATGGAATATGTCTAGGAAAATATGCATTGTACTCCGTAGTATTCCATAATAGAGTTTGATGTCATCTTGTCTTATAAATAATCTTATTTGGAATTATTCTATTCTTATTTTTGTCGATACAAGTGAGTTCGTATCGATGGAGTTGATTGATTTCTTTGAGCACTCTCATTGCATTCCTTTGAGAGTTGTGCATCCTATTGAGGGGATCCACAATGATTGGCTTGTTGTAAGCATTCTGAGTTTTCTATTTGTTGCTTCTTTAGTGAGTATTTGTCTGTTACTCACGATCTTGAGATGCATTTGATTTGAGATGGATTGAGTTATTTGATATTAAGTCCAATCCTTTGTTTTTTTGGATCCTATTGTATATTTAGGTTTTCTATTTTGATTGGTTTATTATTTCTATCACTTTGGAATGTTAATGATGATTCTGAAGTTTTTGAATTCACTCTTGATTATCGAGATGTTGATGATATATCCCGAATTCCAATCATGGTGACTTTGTTGAGTGTTGATGAGTCCGTTTGGGTTTGATATCCAATCGGGCAATCGAGTGTTGAATTAACCTTATTCCTGGCTTTTAGCCTTCGGCTATCCTTACACGAGGACATCCACTAAGGAATGAGGTGATTCTCTAAATTGTTCGAGTTTGATTGAATTTATCATTCAGTTTCTTTGAGTTATCCTTTTCGGATACTCAATCGGTGTTATCCTTTGTAGCATTATTTTGCTTGAAGTAATGATTTGTTGTTTGTGTGCTTCTTCTCCTTCGAAAAGAATATCTTGCTTATCCTTTGTCTTGATGATTTCCGAGAGTGGCTCATCGTCTTGTAGGAGTTGACGAACACTCCATCTCCTTCTGTTGATTTGTTAATCGCGTATTCTAGGAATATCTCAATGCATTCTCTTAATGTTCTTTGGTTTGAGTTTTTGAAGCTATATATATATATATATATATATATATATATATATATATATATATATGAGTTTTAAAAATCGAAATTGGAGTTTTGAGATATTTTAAAAATCAAAGAATGTTTTGAGAATATGTTTATATGAGTAGTATTCTTTCATCGAAATAATTTGAGAGTATTGGATTATCCATCGAGTAGCTAAGAGTTCTGATCGATACGCCTGATCAACGTTATCGATAGGATCGATACGCCTGATCAACGTTATCGATAGGAATCTCCTAAATGCTATGATGAGGCAATCAGACATGATGATTTGTATTTTAAGGATTGATATTTTGAAAATAATATTTGAGATTAAATATTAAATTTATTTTTGAATGGAAATTGCAGCCATTGATTTTAGAGATGAGTAATAGAGTGGCGAGGCTGTTTTGATGGTTCGGTCCACTCTGCAGCCAACGGATATATTTATTTATTAGAGACTCAATGGCAAGACAATGCCCTTTATTTATTTTTAAATTATAAAGATGAGAATATGAATGATTATTTTTGAGCTGTGCTTTATTGGAAGTATATTTTGAGATTTTAAAATCTATATTATATACATTGGATGTTTTAAGGGAAGTGTATAATAAGAGAATTTAAACCCTTAATTTATTTTGAGGATTATTATTATGGATTTACAAAATTCTTTGGAATTAATTTTGACATAAGAGAAGAAATTTGAATTTTAACTTTGAGTTTTAAATTACTTACTATGTAATATAGTAAAGAGTTTGAGAAATTTTCAAATGTTGAGAATTGAGATTCAAAAATTTAAAAGATTTTGAGATTTAAAATTCTAAGTATCTTGGATTAAAAGATAATTCAAGCTTATATCCTTGTTCTTGAGTATATTCTATCATTGAGCTATTATCAACGACGTGCATTTTTCACGGTCGTTCGAGTTTGGTGGCCTTGTAAGAAGCCATCTTGTGATTTATCTATCTTGTCCCTTGTGTCTAGCCTGCTGTGAGGATGTTCTTTCCGTATATTTATGCGGAAAATCTTATTGATGATCTTTTTTATTACTTAGAGTTCGGGTTTAAGTGAGTTTGATCCCGACTGTATTCATAGAGTTTTTTTTAAAATCAATAATTTTCGATTGATTAATGGTTGAGCATCTTATTGTGTTTTGATTAAAGACGCGATATCTTCGAAATTCTTTCGAGATACTTGGAAAACTCGATGGTTTGCTAATTACTATATTAGCATTAGATGGGCCATTGGATTAATCAAGTGATTTTTTCCTTGTTTCTCTCTACCATTCTATATTGAGAGTATGAATGGTTTGAGTTTCGAGCTTGTCTTTTATCCTTTGTCGATTGAATTTTTGTGTTCTTTATGGCTCTTTTTCTAGAAAATTACGGGGATGTAATTTTTATAAGGGGGGAGTCTGTAACAACCCTGGTATTGCCAGTTACTTGTAAATATTAAATTATAATGGTAGTTATAATTTAATATTGTGAATAAAGAATAAATTGGAGATTTCAATTATTTATTTGGAATAAACAATGGATTTTGGGGAATAAAATGTGAAGAATAAAGTTTTGAAGCTTTCCTAGGTTAATTAAGTTAAAAATAAGCTAATCATGATTTTAATATAAGGAAATGCAATAATTTTGATAATTATTGCCAAATATTTCTTTTATATATTTTAAAAGAAGAATTTCATTTAATAAGTGGTATATTATAATTAAAAATGGAAAATTTGGTTTAGAAATAAATTTTGGTTGTGAAATGTTGAAAAAATGGTTTGTTATATTTTATATCACAAGAAAATAATTTTTATGTAATCTTTGGAGTTAAAAGTAGAGTTTTATATGAATTATTGTGTAAACTGTGCATTTAAGCAAAATAAGAGTTTTTAATAATGAAAAATATTTTTATAACTAAATTATCTTTTTACTTGTTGAAAAAAAAATGTTGGTGAAACATAAAAATATGTTTGTACAATTTGTAGAGATGAAATCATGTAAATACACATATGTTGTATTATGTAAATATGAGAGTGTTAGGGCAAATTTAGTTTTAATTAGATTTTTAGGCTAATTAATTCTTTTGGGTCAAGCCCATTTGTTCTCTAACCAATAAAGAAATGAGAAAGCTTCTTCTTTCTCAAAAACAGCGACATTTTACCAGAAAACAAAATGAAGAAGAAAAACTATTCCTCTTTCAAAACCTAGAAGGAAAAAAAATCAAATCTCTTCTTCAATTCATGGTAAATTAAACATCTTCAGAAGCTTATTTCTGCAGGTAATCATCTCTATCTTAAATACATCTCAATTGTGATTTGAATTCCCAATTTATAATAAACTAAATTAGGGCTTTTGGTTATATTTTGGATTAATTTTTGTTTAGGATTTGCAAGTTTGGAAATTTGGGCTAAAGTGATAATCTCCATTGTTGAATTAAAGGATAAAGGCGAGTTAATCACTCACATCTAAATATTTGTTTGCTGCACATTATTGTTTGAATGATTGTTGATTTAATTATATGCAATTTGGTTGAAAATTTGTGTGATTATTGTGTTATTATTTGCTGGAAATTTGTTATAAAAAAAGGTTTCTGCAGTAAAACAATGATAATGTATGGTAGAATAATCCAAATTAACTCAATCATTTTGTGGTAGAAAGTTCTTTCAATTAGCTACAAGTTTTCTTTTAGTCATATTTCTAAATTCTGATGTTAAATTGGTTGAAATTGAGTTTGAAACTAATGTTATAGCACATCCATATAAAAATTTTGAGTTAATACCTGAGAGTAAAATAGACAAAACTTTTGACTGATAAATCCAATTGTGTTTAATATTTTTGCAGTAGAAAGATAATTCTCTAAGGAATAACTTTTTTTAATTACTTTCTCATTTTTTGAAGATTTCTTGGTGAAAATTGAATTTGTAACAGAGTAATAGTCTCTGCCCTGTCAAATTTTTGTGCTAAATATTGTTAGTAATTTAAGCATAACTTTCTCATTTCTTATTAGATTTTGATATCATTTAAATTTATGAAAAGCTTAAACTTTGTGCTATGACTTTAATGTTGTAAGTTTTTGCACATTGTATGATTTAAAAGGTCGAAATTGGGTTTGAAACTGAGATACATGCTTCGCTCTGTCGATTTTCAGAATTGAAACCTAAAACTAAAATTAGCAATAACATTCTCTTTTTTGATCGGAATTTGATAATTATGGATGTTTTGGAAAGCACAAATGATGTTCTACAAGTTTTGTTTTTAGAGTTTTCTTAAATTTTGATGTTAGTTTGGTCAAAAATGTATTTGATTTTTGCTATCTCGAGACCAAAATGACAGAGGTATTGCAATTAAGACCCCTGAACTATTTTTATCGTAACTTTTTCATTTCTTATCCAAATTCAATAATCTTAAATGTTCCGGAAAGCTTAAACTTTATACTAAATTTTTATGTTTTGTGTTTCTTGAATTTTTGAGGTTTGGTTGATCAAAACTGTGTTTGTGTGTCGCTGTTCCGAGAGCAAAACGACAGCAATAACAATTATTGACCCGAGAATAGTATTAGTTTATTTTTGCTCTCATTCTTATTCGATTTTGATGTTGTTTTGAAGTATTTTTAGAGCTATGATGCCTATCAATAGGCTATCTATTTGTGAAGAATTTTAAATTCAAATTCAAACAGAATTGGAATTGATTTAGGGTTAAATTTGAATTGAATTAGTATTGAACTCGAGTTATCGGTCTTGAGTAATCTTTCTTGTTTTTCATTGTTTTCAAGCACGGTTTTCACTAAACCATTTTTGAAGTGATTTTTGAAATAAATGGAAATTTCAAATTATTATATAGTATTTTAAAATTATTTTTCTAATATCAAATCTATTTATTTCCTATAATAAAGCAATTCCAAATATAGATTTTATTAATCTATTTGGAAAAAAAGTTTTAGAAGCTTGTTTTCTCTAGTAAAATGTCGTATATAAAACATACACTTTTAAACTATTCGAATTATTAGAAAGAGAATTAAACGATTTGGTAAAACACGTGGTATGAGACATGTGCGTTTACTATCTCGGTTAATTCCGGACTTGTATGATCGAAGCTATTTGAGATTATTGATTCTGAGATGTTTTGCCATTTTATGGCGTATTTTGATTTTTATAATTCCTATTTATTGGAATGATTTAAGATGGTCAATATTTGGCAAATGGTTTAAGATCTCCTATATAGGAGTATGGTCGATGAGAACCATCATGATGTTTTATTTACTTGCCAATGATATAAGACAAGTCTTGAGTATATGATTTCATATTTTGAGGTTTATGGTTTATGAGGAACCATCACGATGTTTTCACTTGTCGAGGAGATGTGACAAGTTACGATGCTATTTAATTCTTGTAGATGAGATGAGACGATTATAGTGTCTTTTTATCACTTGCTAATGAGACGAGGCGAGATATGATCTTCTGAGTTTTATGATGTCCCTAGTGTGGCATCGACTAGCGGCTAGTAAACCGCTAAGTGCGAACGTGTGGTATGGGACACACGTTAATACTTTTCGGGTTCCTATCCGTGAGTTTGTGACACATTCACGGTGTTTACCTAGCAGTACTACTTTGAGAGGTGTTAGCGACCGTATCATGAGGATGAACTACTTTGGGAGGTGTTAGCGACCTTGTTAGGGCTGACAAAATGGCTTGGAAAGGTGCCATCGACCTTGTCATGAGGACGAACTGCTTTGGAAGGTGTTAGCGATCTTGTCTAAGGCTTCGGCCATTTGAGTTTAGCAAGTGCAGCATTGCTTCGGCATTGTAATCAGGGATCTGGCCAATCCCGGTTTTTTGAGTTTTGAGTTCGCCGTTTTTGGTGGATTATTGTTAAGATTTTCTAAGTTTTGAAAATGCATCGAATTCTTTATTGAGCTTAAGATTTTATGAGTTTGAATTCGTATCGAGTTCCATCGGCTTTTAAGATTGAGATGTATGTGTGAGATTTAGCCGTCTTGGCTTACTTATGATTTTGAGATCTCACGTTCTTATGGAGTTATCTTGTGTTGCTTTCATGACTTTGTGATTGAGATGAGTTTTCTCCTTTTTGGAGTAATGGTTCATCGAACCATTTGACTTTTTCTTGATTTTTATATGAGTTGATTTGAGTTCATTATGGGTTATCACTGAGGATATGAGGCACTTGTGTTTTATCTAAGTATTGAGTTTGAGTTACCTCTTTCGAGGTATTTAGTCACTTAGGTAGTGTTTGTTACTTAAGTATTGAGCTATGAGTTATCTAATCCTTCTCCTCATTCGAGAAGAAGTATCACTATATCCATTCTGCTTCATATTATCGATATTGACTGATTTGTGTAGCTAGACTGACCCGTGTATTTATACTCGGGTCAGACCGAGTTGTTTCAGGTATCATCTATTGGGCTTAGCTTGAAGATGATGTTGGACATTAGCTTCTCCGTCTCTTGAGTAATTTATTTCCTCCGCATACTCTGATGTATTTATATTTGATTCGATGTATATGGTGTGGTCGTGTACCACCTTTATTGTATTCATATTGTATTGTACTAAACATGTATTAGTGTATATGTATATATAGGATGTTGATTACTGTTCTGTGATGTGATTTACATTTAGTTATTGTGTTTTTGTTCTGATAGATCTGTTAGCCACCTAGAGATTTGGATTAAGCATTTACTGGGTATGTCGATCCACTTTAGTTGAAAGGAAAAATTATATTGCATTTATCGATGTATTCAGTAGATGTTTAAGACATATTTATAAATGGCCGCCCTTAACTAGCCCTATTCTCTGCTTTAGTAGACGGAATTACTTTTTAATTCTCTTTGCTAAGGTGGGCATCGGGGTGAGGCGTTACACCAACTATCTCACGGGAATCCTATTTTTAAATAAATATCATACGTCATTTTTTATAAGTGGGACTTAACATCCCATCTTTCTATCTTCTTCCTTCTTCTAATATATAATGTAGTTTGACAATGATCAGAAAGAACTTTATAGTTTCTTTCCATCGAGTAAAATTATCTCTATTAAAACGCTCAAAATGAGTAAGGTGCTGGCTCATGACTTGTAGGGCATTCATATTGCTCAAACCTTTCATGGTAGATTAGAAGAAACTCCTTAAGATACTGATGGACTTAAGAAGAAATATGCGAAGTGCAAAGAAGATGACTTTCTATGTAGAGGACCCATTCTGAATGATTTATTTATATTTGTCTACAAGGCACATAGAAGTCTAGAAATTACAAAAGAAGTTTGTACTACGAGAAAGAAAAAATCGTATATGTTGAAGGAAAGCAATAAGAAATTACTAGTATGTAATTCTGTTGATCATAAAATGATGAAAAATAAGTCAATTAGGACAAGCTAGTGACTTATTGTATATAATAAATCAGCTCTAAGATAGAAAAATTGACCTTCCTGAACCATTCATACTTTAAGGCATAATTTTTAGACTCCTACAGTCTTGGATTGACTATAAGAAAAAAATTAAAGCACATAGAAACAAACTATGATTTGGAGAATTTACAACGTCATCTTCTCATAGAAGAGGATTTTGAGAATTACAGATAGTCCACAAACTGGGTTTCATTTTAAGGCTAATGATGTTGAAATAACTAATATGTTAAAGCCTAAAAAAATGAGATATGATTTAAGCAGGAATGTCACTCTAAGGGTATTAAAAACAAAGGCACTTGTTATTTTTGTAATAAATGACCATTATACACGTCATTATCATCTATGGAAGAAACAATCAAAATTGAATATGGTCGAATACTCACTTGTGGCTTGCTGCAAGAAGCAAACTCTGTATGTGCCATAGAAAATGATTAGTTGCTTGATAATGGAGAGACCGCTCATAGAAGAAAAGACTGTAGACTCTATACAAACTACAAAGAATATAGCGAAGAAGGAAATAAAGTTTTCGGTAGAAATAATACTCAATGAAAGTAATTAGAAAAGGCTGTGTAGAATTTCCATTCAATTTTGGAAATATTCTTGCATTGGTTAATGTGTTTCATGTTTCGAATGTTTTTAAGACTCTAATCATTGGATACCTTCTTGACTGAGGTAGGTTTAAGATATATGAGTTTGACAAGTTAGTGTTACAAAGAATGGTATGCTCGTTAAACATAGATATTCTTGTAATGGCATGATTAAGTTGTATTTAATCAAGAATAATTATGCTTACATCGGTGATTCTATTGACTTATGGCATGCTAGATTAAGACATGGTAATTATGGTTTACTTAAAAACACGAATATGAAAGGATAAATTTCTGATTACAATTTTGAATCCATCTTTAAATATGAAATATGTATTCAAGTAAAAATATATAGGAAATCCTTTTTCTCTATAGAAAGGAAAATTAGTTCGATTAACAGATTATATAATGATATTTGCAATTTGAAAGGTCATACAACTTACTTCCTAAATAGATATTATGTCACATTTTTCGATGGTCGTTAGTACCAAATGTGACACAAACATCCATGAAATTAAGTAGAGAATGAAAATGAAGAAATCTAAATAGAAGATGAGTAGAAATGTAATGACCACCTTACACATTATATGTAGAATGGTTGTCAAAGGAAAGAAAAATAAGTAAGAAAGAGAAATAGAAGAGAAGAGAATGGAAAAGAAGAAAAAGGAAACACCAAATAATCACATAACCTATCATATATCTCACATTGCATCGAATAAAATATAATAGTCATCATACATATAAATAGTCAAGAATATGAGTACACATGCTCATGCAGTTATATAAAATAATAATGGAGTTTATACAACTAAGAAAAAAACCCAACCGATAAACTGTCTCTTATAATAATAAGTCAAATACTGTCAAGGCTCCATAGTTTCATAGAATAGAATATGCAATAAAAACTCCAATATAAGTATGGGTAAACATCACCTCCTGTTAATCCATCTACAGAACTCCATATGCTATCCACACCAGCTCTCTAGCCTACTCATTTAAGCATACCTATGATAATAAGAAGCAAATCATAAAACCTTGGTTAAGAGAATAGTTTGGTGTAAGCAATAACAAGCTCAAAGTACCATAATAGTTGATATAATATATAGAAGATAGGGTATACAAATCATAACCGATCTTTCCCTGAAACAAAAGAGTTAGCACATAACATCGACAATATGCTACTCTATAACATCATAAAGGGGTATTCCGTTCAAAGTAAAGTATCCGGATGCCTAGGTATATCTATCCACAATACCTACTTTATGTGACATCCCTAGGGTGACAGGTTGCTAGTGAAGAAAACATAACAAATATAACATCCATCAAACAATACTAACTGTTGTCCTGTGTGCGTACGATAACTCGTATGGCTTCCATACCACCAGGGAGTAGCGGAAAAATCCTAGTTTTCAGCTGTACTCTTGTATCACGTAGCCCAAAGCTTGATACTTGTCTCATAGCCCAAAGTTAGACACTAGACCAAAAGCCACAGGTTCATGGTATGCAGATCCCAATATGATCCACAAGTGTCCCTACTTACAATACCCTTACTTCGAGCATAATAAAAAACACTCTGAGTTATCAATGATCCCTTAGTGCATGCACATCCATCCAAGCCCTACTTGCTTAGTCCAATTTCTATTATCTAGGGACCCACTATGTTCCTCCACTCTATGGCTCCTAACACGAGCCTCTTGAGTACCTACTCCTTACATGAGTCACAAATCGAAGAAATGAAGTCTCTAATCTTTAGTACCTGCTCCTACCGCGAGTCACAAACCGAAGATACAAGGCTTTTATCATGCTGTTACATCGTCATTCACATCTGATGAGAACGAGCCAACACTTCCAGGACGATTTACAGAGTCATGAAACTATCAACCTCGAAATTACTCCATATACTATTGAGTCAACATCTGAACTACCAACTAACATGTCAATATGTTATATCATCGCCTCACCATCAAAATCGCTCGTCCTAGAGAAATAACTTCAAGACTCTAAGTCAATTGCATGAAAAAATCATCATATTACGCACCATGAAATTTCATCAATGTCAATGCTAAAGATCAGCCAAATCACCCATCACTAGTAGAGATAGACGTTGACCACTTTACGATGTTCAGTACCAACTAATTTGGTCATGTAATTAACCAAAAATGGATAAGTACAAACCAAATGGAAATGTCCGACATCTATCATGCAGTCCAAAGCCTCATCTTCTACCTTCAGATCACTCAGCACGTATCCTAACCCTCCTTTACAACGTATCTTGTTTGTTGGATTTTTGCATGTATGAAACCCCCAACGTAGAAGATATTTCCCTAAGACTCAATCGTCGCTAAATTTGTGTTTTAACCTAGAAATAATAAACAAGCCAACATGCAACCAACAACCATACATACATCCAAAATAGCAAACATACAACATGTGTAATGCATCCATATCAACAATGGGGAAATCATATCAAAAATAGCTAAATCTAACAATTCCATAAAAATAGCACATTGATGGGAAAAATGTGATATCTAATATAAAGTCATTTTAAAACATCTTTATTTTCTTTTATAAAAATCTAGTAGGTATGTAAGGATAACAAAATCACAATTTAAAATTAAAAACCATTTCGGAATGTCAATGTAATACTATATCGACAATCATAATATGGTGAGAGACAGTATCACTTATCTCAACAAAAGTTGTCCATACCCCGCCAAAATGTAGATCTCTCCATCATGAGTACAATGCAAGAAACCGCATCCAAAATGGGTCTCGTACGCAAAAGATATGGATTAAGTGAGATTGGAGATTAATAAGATAATTAATTGACTAATTAAAAGGATTAATTACCATAATTAATGCTCAATCTTCCTTCCACCCCCATTTCTAATTCCTGTAGGTACATGCCAAGCATATCATCTTCCATCTCTCCTCGATTCCTCCTTCGTTTCTCGATGAATCAAGAATTGCTTTTGCCAACGCTTTCCACTACACAAGCACTTCACAACTAACCTGAAAAGATAAAGCTTGACCTAGTCTTTGGAGTCACAACCAGGATGCCACAAGATCGACCATGGCTTGGACACAATACGCATTAATCAATCGCATTCGATGAGATTTGGTAGGAAGGTGTGCATCATCGAGAGAAGTGCAAAGGCAACCATCAATCCACCTCTCGCCACCTACAACTCCGACCATAATAAACCCTCGTTCTACCATGGTAAATGGATCTCGGCCAAACATACTTTCACGCTAGATCTACACCACCAAATCAAAGCTCTCCTTGCTCCGATCTCAAAGAATCTGATCTCATAATTTACCATTGAGCCGATCGGCAAATTTTGATTTTTGAATGTAAAGAAATGGAGCGGCCATGATTTCTTTGATGGAATAGTAATTGGAAAATGAATTAGAGAGGGTAAAAGGCGAATTTAACTTATACTAGTATTGTATTCCATTAATTTATTTCCTCAAATAAATGGTCATACGTTTCGAGCTCGCACGATTACACGATGGGTCCATTTGTAATGTAATTCCTCTGTGTACATCGCCTCATTTTTCAGATCCAACAGTATAAATCTAGACGCTATCTAAGACTGGTCAGTGCGATACTAATTTCAAGTATTTCGAGATCATTTCGGCCATCGGATTGACCGATCTCCAAATATAATGATGCTTATACTCATTTAAATTCATAACATCAATTTGAACTCAACGGAAGCGGCCTCGAGTCCTGATTCAGTCGTATGCGAAAAATAATATTTTTGGGTATTTATTTAATTAATAATTCAATATGTAAATAAATTATTTTAACATCCTACCGTTAAAATATGGGTCATTACGTTCTCCCCTTCTTAAATGGATTTCGTCCTTGAAATCACCAATAAGGAGAACGCCTCCTAACCCATAGCCATCAAGGCCTCTCAGATTCTAGAAAATTCGACAGCACCTTCTTCGTGCGGTTAGGTCGGGGAAGAAGCCCAATACAAAAAAAAATATACATCTTATCTCTGAGGCATCTCATTTTCTAGGAAACCAAACATATATCACTAAATATACACTATAGATGTTGCATACCTCTTTTATAACAAATGCATACCATTTAGATGCAAACATAAGAGGGTAAGCATCTAAATAGTCAACACTTTCTTCCATGTACCTAAATACGAACTAAACAAAGAGAATTAAACATAAATGTAACATCATCATGTATTTAGCCATACTAGATCACATATAGTAATCGTCTTAAATAAGTATGCTATATCAAAGCACACATTTCCCGCATGCCTAACAATCATATAAGCATAAGCTATCAAACCAAATGCTAACAATCCAATGTCAAGCATGCATATATAAGATTAAATATCAAAAGTAACACCATGCATATCCTAGCTTGCAAGATATTAAGCTATCTAGTATATGACATCAAATATGATTTCCAATACAAAAGCCCATGATAAAAATGAAATCTCACTAAGCAAAGAGCTCAAGATAAGCGGTCCTTATGCTATTCCTAGTCTTCCATATCCTATCACCTTTGCCTTCAGTTTACCAAACCTTTTCTACTCTACTGCTTTCCTTCTACCTTTTTTCATATCACATCTATCAGTGCAAATAGGCTTACGAGGTCTCGAAATCCCTGGTTCAATCTTAATATCATTTAATCGATTCGGTGCAAAATTTCCAAACGCCTCTTATAAGTTCTCCCAAACCCCACCTTGGAACAATGGGTTTCGACCACTTACAATGCTTTAGGCTCACAATGGAATCACACTATCCATCCCACATATAACTTGACAAATATGGGTGCCATTTTGTTGGACTTAAGGAATGAAAATCTAGCATTCTTCATTAATCAATCGACCGTGACTCAAATGTTATCACACTATCCTCAGTCATAGACATTCCATCTATGTAGCCTATAGATATCTATTCTTACTACTTGAGAATAGACAATCTCTCATCCTCATGGAACTAGCAGTCTCAGTTGGTACCACACTACATCACCTCTATAGACACTACTCTTTCTTCCAACTTAACCATGATCCCCACCAGTCTAGCTTCACGGATCTGACTAGCGATAATTAGTGATAAAATCAACATTGCCTACTCTAGGAATATTGCTGCCAAACTGTTATATCTTCCACTCAAGGCATCAGTACTGCATTTCCCTTATGAACGTATAGGAAATGTCAAAATCATAGGAGGTTAAGAAATCCAACTATCGCTACTGGCGAAGGTTGAGATCATTCTCGTGGAAGAGATACTTCAATGATGTAGAATCAATAAAATCAAACACCTATCCTAATAGATAGTACCTCCAAATTCCCAAAGGAAACTCTATCGTTGCCAACTCCAAATCAAGAGTCTGATGCTTCCACTTATGTGGTTTCAGTTTTCGACCAACATGCAACAACCTTATATTTCTATATCAGTACCGTACCCAGGTAAGTACCATGGTTATGTGTGTATTTTCTACTCCTTATTCTTGATTGGAATGAGTAAGTCGGTGTACTCATCAACCTCTAAGTCAGACTCACAAACATGTGACCGCACATCGCATCTCAAATAGAAGTCTGATCTTCTCTTATCAAACACGTTGACAGTGTAGCCACCTTGGGTCTAGTCAAATTTTGGACTACTATAACCTCTACATGATCTACAACGATATCTTACTCCGAAACAACGTGACCCAAGCATCTAACTTCTCTCCACTAGAAGTGATACTTCAAAAATCTCATCATCAATCAGTGTCTTCTCAATACCTACAATACAATCATCACCTTATGTTCTTCTTTCTTCCATGAGTAGACGAAAATGTCATCATTAAGCACAAGCACATATTTACTTAGGTGACCCCTCAAAACATAGTCCATGAGATCAACAAGGCATGCCTACACATTGGTTAGCCCAAACGGCATAACCAACTAATCAAAAAATCAAAGTAGCGTACAAAACGCTATAATCGACATACTCTCTATAAATACTCTCACTTGGTGAAAACCACATCGCAAGGTCTAACTTAGAGAACATCCCCGCACTATAGAGCTGATCAAATAAGTCATCAATGACCAGAAGTGGATACTTGTTCATCATCTCATTCAAATCACATCTAATTAGAGCACGAATTACAAATTTTTGGAAAAGCTCTATTGCTATTTCTCAAATCCAAGTTAATGTAATGAAAGCAAAGGACCAATGATAATGATGGAACGTCCCAAATAATCGACCCATTTACCAAGCAAAGTCTCACGACAATCAACAAACAACCTCAAAGTGCCATCCACCTTAGTGGTGAACACTATAGGTGTATCCTACCTAAATATGCTCCTACAAATGAACCATCACCTCAATAGGTCATCCACTCACACCTTTAACTTCCCCCTCTCTTTGGGCATCATATGCTTTAAAGGCTTAACTATTGACTTAACACCTCTAACCAGATCAACATGACACTCAATTATTATATGGTGGTACCGTTAATTCCTCTATAGGCAGCCAATCACTACCGTTCATTCCTCTACGACCTCAATCGTCACACATGGCCTCTCATAAACCACCACTATTACGTACACTTTCAGTCAGTCCATTCCCAAACTATAATATCAGACCCAATCAAATCCCAAAATAAATCAACGGCAAAAAAACAAACAAACCCATGGCTTAATAAGTCAAAGTCTCGACAAACCCCGAATAGGCTAACTGAGCCGCTAACTAGGTCCGTCACAATTAAAGGTAAATTAACTATCTAGAGTCTCAATCCTAATATATTTATGAAATCACTAGACATGAAGGAATGTGAACTTCGATGTCAATAAAACATGTATGGAAATGCCATAAGTGGAAAGCATACTTCAAATAGTCATGTTATTTCCCTTCCCTTTCGTCGATGGTGCATTTGACGAAATCCAAATGGAAATCAAAGCATATACTTCCACAATTTATCTCTACTCAGTTAGTTCGGGACAACCCTTCTACACCGAGTACACGCCCTTTCATCATAAAGCCTTCTCAATCATCTTCTCGAAGCTCTTGTGAATATGAAAAATCAATTTCTTCCCAAGATGATCACTCAACCTAATAATAAACTCTTCATTCTTTGGAGCAAACTATGAACTAATCCCATGTAAATCGGTCCTTGGAAATCAAGACTATAAAAGCAATCCATTAGTTCATTGTTCATCCCTAGAGTAATCTAGAGGTCAACTTCTACCTCACGTCTTCATCTAACTCCAAGTCATCGAAGATCCTCTTATAGATAACCATCCAGTCTTGCCTTTCAATAGTTAACTTTATTCTAAGAAATGGTCTGCCTTTTAGATTCACATAGTCCTTATACATCTTGGCAAAGTCGAATCTAGCTATTTACTCTTAAGCACCATAATCATCTAGAGCAATTTGGGCATTTCATAAAAATGATCTGCTCCATCGCTATGAACTTATCCTACAAATCAGGGTTAGTGACCCGATCTAGCCCATTCTCAACTCTGAAGATAGAGTCAATAGCAGTATTTCTTGTATACTAGATCATTCCTATTCTGTAATAAGGATGATCAGTCTCTCATAAGGAAAACTGCATCATTAGTGCTCATGTGTGTAATACAACATGTATACTATATACTACTATATAGTTTTGAAAACCAAAATATATAACAAATACGAACTACATATGCATGTACACTCTCGATCCAGTCTAAGGCGATAATCACTACCCTATCTCTATTGGATCCGGTTCAACTTAGGTTAATCATGTGATCGAAGCTTTGATACCGAATGTAATGACTGCCCTACATATCATATGTAGAAAGATTTTCAAAGGGAAGAAAAAGAAGTGAGGGAGACAAATAGAAGAGAAGAGAAAGGAAAAGAAAAACGAAAACATAAAATAATCACATAACATGTTGTATATCTCACATTGCATCGAATAAAATATAATAGTCATCATAGATATAAACAATCGAGACCATAACAACTACATGAACCACATAATAAGAATAAACAAGTTCATATAGTTATAAAAAAATCAATAAAAGTGTTTGAACAGCTTATTAATAAACTCAACTGATAGACTATCTCTAATAATAGTAAGTCAAACACCGTCAAGACTCCAAAGTGTCATACAGCAGAATATGCAATAACAAACTCAAATATAAGTATGAGTAAACATCACCTCCTACTTGTCCATCAGCAGAAATCCATATGCTATCCACACCTGCTCTCTAGCCTACTCATTTAAGAGCACCTGAGATGATAAGAAGCAAAACATAAACCCACGTATTAGGCAATAGTCTGGTATGAGCAATAAACAATCTCAAAGTACCATATGATATAATATATGGAACAGAGGGTAAATGAATCATATTCGACCTATCCCTACAACCAAATAGTTAGCACATAGCTTCGGTAATATGCTACTCTACAACATCATAAAGGAGTAAGTATATATGTAGTAAACCGTCGGGGTGCTTAGGTGTCTCTATGCAAAATACACACTTCATGTGACATCCTTAGGGTTGTAGGTGGCAAATGAAGCAGCCATAACAAATATAACATCCATCAAACAATACTAACTATCATCTAGCGTGCTGTAGATATACGATAACTCATATGGCCACGCATATTCTGTATGTGCATGATATCCTCTTCCATCTCTCCATGATTCCTCCTTCGTTTCTTGATCAAATCATGAATCGCTTTCGTCAATGCGTTCCATTATGCGACCTTACTGCAACCAACCCAAAAAGATGAAGCTTGATCTCGTCTTTGGAGTCACAACATGGAAGCCATGAGCTCAAACATGGCTTGGATGTATTTTGCATTACTCAACCTCATTTGATTAGATTTGGTAGGATGGTGCGCATCTCAAGAGAAGTGCAATGGTGATTTCCCATCTACCTATCCCTGCCTAGAAATCCAGCCATATCAAACCCTAGTTTGGCCATGTTAAGTAGACCTTGGCCGAACATAGTTGCATGCTATATCGACACCATCAAATCAAAGCTCTCCTCGCTCCAATCTCAACCAATCTGGTCCTGCAATTTATCATTGAGTGGATCGATGGATTTTGAATTTTGAATGTAAGGAAATGGAGGGGCCATGATTTCTTTGATGGAACGGTAATTGGAAAATGAATTGGAGAGGGAAATGGGAGAATTTAATTTACATTAATATTATACTCTATTTGTTTATTTTCTCAAATAAATGGTCATAAGTTTTGAGCTTGCACGATCACACGATGCGTCAATTGTTTTCTACTTACATCACCTCATTTTTCCAAATCAAAAGGCATAAATCTTGTCACTAATTAAGATTGTGCCCCGTGATGCTAATTTTACACATTTCGATACTGTTTTGGCATTCGAATCTTCCAGTTTCCAAATATAGTGATGCTTATACTCATTTTAATTCACAACATCAATTCGAACACAACGGTAGTGGTCTCGAGACCCGATTCGGTCATATGCCAAAAATCATATTTTTAGGCCTTCGTTTGATTAACTACTCAATATTTAAATAAATTATTTAAATATCCTATCGTTAAAATATGTGTCATTATAGCTTATGACCTTAATAGATATTATGTCACATCCATCGATGAATGTTAGTACTAAAATAGACACAGACACCCAAGGAATTAAGTAGAGAATAAAAAATAAAGAAAATACAAATGGAAAATGAGTAAAAACAAGACATCAAACATTTATAGTGGTTTAGGAAACTATTGCCTATGTCTGCTTGAGATTTCTATTAATTATATTGCTATTTTGCAAGTATAGTTATTATGGATCGGTATCACTGCATAGGTGATTAGAAAAAATGTAATAATTGCAGGGAAGCAAAAAGACACCCTAAAATGAGCCCCTATCCTACTATTTATAGCGGTAGGTCACTGGGAAATTCTCCATCATGTCTTCCTTCACGACCTCCGCTATATAGCAGTAGTTGTTCTTGAGAAAACATAGCTAGCTCAACAACAGCCATGGATCGATACCGATCAACAGCCATGGATCGATAACAATCCATAAGATCTTTATACGGATCATTAAAGAAGAGTTTACTATCGTATAGTAAACGTTTGAGTAAACCCGTGTAGTATGGGACACATGGTCATTATCTATTCGGTTGATGCATGAAAGAACATAACACTTATATCGACGAGTTTATGACTTCCCCTTGGAGTTTTATAGGTCTTGCACCTATCTTGGAGTTTTTATAGGTCTCGTACCTATCATGTAGTTTATAGGTCTCGCACCTATCTTGGAGTTTTATAGGCTCTCTCCTATCTTGGAGTTATTATGGAAATTATACCCATCTTGGAGTTTAAAGACATATACGCCTATCTTGGAGTTACATGCATGTATGTGAGTTTATTCACAAATCTTTGAGTTTGGTGCCTTTTCCTTTTTTATGAGGTTTCCGGATTTCAATTTGTGATTTCTGGATTTGATTTTATTTGTGTTATCACCAAATAGTTTCGAGGATTTTGGTTGTAGAAGCCATATTGATTTTTGATATTTGGTGATTTCATTCTTGAACTTTTAAAGTATACATGATATTTGTCGATACATGACTTGATGACTATATTTTAGTTTTAGTTCATTTTATCCATCATTCATCTTGCAAACTCATTTATTTTAGCCTAGTTTGACCCGTTTATTATATAATACTCGGGTCAGACCAAGATGTTTCAGGTCTTTCAGCTTGATGTTTTTAGAGCAGACTTTCTGTTAGTTAACTAGATGTGTTATTTTGTCATCACTGCATATATTGATGTTATGATGTATCTTATGTTGTGCTACACTCCTTTTATGTAAATATTTGTACATTTAGGATGTAGTACTGTTGTATTATGTAGCGTACATCATGTATTAATTTGTGTCTGTTCATACTTGTATTAATTTATATTCTGTTGTGTCTGATCTATGATTTTGTGATTTGTATTTATCATATGTCATTCTTGATTTTATTATAGCCATCGTAGTTTTGATTTAAGCCTGGATTATATGCGTAGATTCCACTTAAGTAAAGAAATGTATAATATAGAAATCGACTTATTAATGCTTGCTCAAAGTAAAATTCATGGATAGTCACTGCTAACTAGCCTTATTATCTACACTAGCAGATGGTATACTCTATAATATCCTTTGTTAGTGTGGGTCTTAGGGTGCATCCCTTAGGAATTCATGGTAGCATATTATGGGAAAAATTTGATATTATGGACATGAACTTTGGCTTAGTTAAGTTTTAGGAATCATCCCTTAGGAATTCATGATAGCATATTCCTTAGTGTCTATCTTTAAAATTCCTATTGACATATCCTCTAACTTTTAAATAATCCTTTATCTTATCTTATTCATTTTAGAGTCTTAGATGGCTGGCGGTAGACCTTCTCAGTCTACCAGCGGGCAACCTAGTGGTCTTCCTCAGGACAGAGTGTTTATGTCCACCGAGCAAATCATGGAACTCGTTTGAAATACCCAACCTTCATCAGGTTCTTCTTCCCGCAAGTCAGGTTTTGCACGTATGTTCAGTGACTTTGCGCATCTTGGTGGCAAGCCCTTTAGAGGTTCTGAGAGTGTTATTATGGTATAGGCACAACTTAGGACATGTGATCGGATATTTTCTCACATGGATCTTTCTGATCGGCATAGAGTTCAAGAGGAATCTAGTCAGCTCCATGAGCAATCTCTAGACTGGTATGAGCTTCTTATAGAAGATATTGATGAGTCTACTCTATCTTTGGAGAGTTTAGGGAACATATTGAATTCAATTTCTTTCCCGAATCCAAGGAGGCCTCGATGGCTAAGAGGTTTATTGAGTTAAAGCAAGAGAACTTTTATGTAGCAGATTTTGTATCGACCTTCGAAGCACAATCTAAGTACAGGGTTGAGCACATAAGTACACCATAAAGAAGAATTAGAAATTTGTGTATGGGTTAAAGAAACATCTTAGGAAGGTGTTGTTGTTTCACACGAAGGTTTCATTTGGGGAGTTAATTGATTCGGCTCTTAGGCTTGAGGTAGCTAAGAAGGATAGTAGCGAGGAAGATGTAGTGGAGAAAAAGAGCTTTCCCCTAAAGAAGAAGCGATCATTTAACAAGTCCAAGCCTTTCCATCCTAATAAGTAGATTATGAAGCAAGGTTCAAGTTCTACAACAACATAACCATCTCGAGGAGAATGCTTCAATTGTGCTTCTAAGGAACATTTCTTTAAGGATTGTCCAAAATCTCCAATTTCTCGATATTGCAAGAAGGAAGGCCATCTTATGGCATCTTTTCCTCGAGCAGCTAAAGGACTTAATTTTGGGAAGCTTAGTGTTATGCAAGCTTCCAATGGATCTTCTTAACTTTGAGGTATATCTTATTCTATTCTTGAAGGTGTTATTGTTTTTCAAAATCTTCATTTTTGAGTTTTTTTGACATGGGTGCATCTCACTCATTTATATCAAAAGAACTTGTACTTAATCTATCTTTAGATGTTGTGTGCTTACTGACATCGCTAAGAATTTTGAACCCTATCGGTGGGTCCGCAACCCTTCGCATGCTTTGTAGAGATGTTGAGCATATCTTATGCAACCATTCTTTTCATGTCAATCTTTAGGTCATGCACTATCTTGGCTTTGGAATGATTTTGGGAATGGATTGGCTTAAACGTTATGAAGCCCATATACCGTGTCCCAAAAGAACTAACTATCTTCGTCATTCGTAATCAGTTGAGTGAATTTCTGTTATCCTTCATGGTGGCAATTTTGATTCGGTAGCATCCTTATTTTCTATTGAGTTTTGTGAAGAGGATCTAGTTCCTAAATCCCCATTGTTTGTGATCTTCCTGATATCTTTGAACTTCTTTTGGGGTTACCTCCCAAGCAAGCGATAGAATTCTGAATTGATCTAATCCCTAGACCTCAGCCAGTTAGTCATCCTCCTTATAGGATGTTTTCTAAGGATAGTGAGGAGTTGAGGAAGAAGTTGTCAGAGTTGGAAGCAAAGCTGTTTATCCAATCTAGTTTCTCTCCTTGGGGATCTTCTATTGTGTTTATGAAGAAAGATGATGGTACTCTTAGGCTTTGCTTAGAATATTGCAAGCTTAATGAGCTTACCATTAAGAAAAAATATCTTGTGCCAAGGATCAATAATTTATTTGATCAGCTTTGCGGCGCTAAGATCTTTTTCCAGTTAGACTTAGCAACCGGTATTCATCAGATTCGAGTGGCACATAATGACATTCCTCTTACTTTATACCATACCCGTTATGGATCTTATATGTGACTCATTATGCCCTTCGGGTTAACGAACGCTCCAACTTATTTTGTTGATCTCATGAATCGAGTTTTCCAGTAATTTCCCGTTCGATTTGTTTTCATATTCATCGATGATATTCTTGTTTATTCTAAATTCGAGGAAGAGCAAGAGGAGAATCTTAGGATTGTATTGGATACACTTAGAAGTAATTAGTTGAAAGAAAAATTTTCTAAGCATCATTTCTGAGAGGCAAGTAAAGTTCTTAGGGGATGTAGTTTTAGAAGAGGCAATTTTGTTGATCCGTTGAAGATTGAAGCTATTCAGAATTGGAAAAGGCCTAATAATGTATGGAGGTTTGTAGCTTTCTTAGATTGGCGAACTATTACCATTAATTCATTAAAGATTCTTCCAAGATCATCTTACCTCTTACTTCTTTGACTAGGAAAGATGTTAAGTATTTTTGGTCGGATACGCATGAAGCTTCTTTCCAAAAGTTGATGGAACTTCTTTCCAATGCTCCTGTTCCTGTGGTTTAGGAGAGGAACTAAGACCTTATGATCTACACGGACACTAGAAGATTTAGTTCAGGAGCCATTCTTATGTACTGGGATAGTGTTGTTGCTTTTACTTCGAGGTAATTGAAGCTGAATGAGGTGACATACGCCACGCATGATTTGGAGCCCACGGTTATTGTTTTTGCTTTGAAGATTTAGCATCATTACTTATTAGGTGTGAGATTCATACCTAGTACTGACCATAAGTTTTTAAAGTACTTATTCACTCAAAAGGATCTTAATATGCAACAACAGAGATGGATTGAATTCCTCGCTTCCTACGGTATCGATTTGCAGTATACTTCGAGGAAGGGGAATCAAGTAGCAAATGCTCTTTGTCTTAAGCGCGGATATTTCTCTGATGTTGGCTGAGTGGAAAGATCTTGAGTTTTCTATCTTCTTATGTGATTAGAGGGCTTGTTCTAGATTCTAGTTCTTCCATTTTATTGTTTAGTCTGGAAGCTCTTTCTAGTCTTTTGGATTGGATTGCGAAAGTCCAGAAGCATGATCCTGCTCTATCTTATCTTTTTCAGCAGTGTAGTGGTGCTTCCCAAAGTGATGAGTTAAGACTGTAGTTGACGCTTGTGGTTGTATTCGTAGGAGAGGTAGGGTTTTGATGCAAGATGTCGGTGATCTTAGGAGAGATATTCTTGATGAAAGTCATCGTTCCAAGTATTATATTCATCTCGATAATAGCAATATATGCTGATATGAAGTGCTCTACTATTGGGAAGGGATAAAGCAAGTGTGGCATATGTGAAGGGTTGCTTGACTTATCAGCTTGTTAAAACTGAGCATAAGCGTCCAATGGAATTTTGCAAGCATTGGAAGTCCCAGTATAGAATTGGGACTAGGTATTTTGAGCCTAAGTTCATATTTGAATCCTCTTGTGTGTTGATCTAGTAATGATTTTAATCTTATTCTTTGTTTCACTACATCATATTGGCAGTTTTGCAACTCCTCCATGCGGAAGAATCGCGATGACTCAAAGCCGTTGCTAAATAGCAATGGTTATAAGCCGTTGTATATGCTGTAAGAACGGTTATGGACTGTTTTGATTTTGCAACGGCTAATAGTCATTCTATAGATTTCCTTTTTTTAATCTATTGACAACACACAAACTTGCGTACAGAACTCCCCGTTCCCAAAACTAAACACCCCAAATTAGTTTCATTTCCCTCCTCCGTCGCTTTGCCAAAATTAATCGTGCCACAATTCCCTCCTCTGCCCTAACACCATGAAAATTGTCACCGACCGTGACTGCAAATCATCATTAACCTGAGCGACTGCAAATCCATCGACCGTAGATCAAGTGTTGGAACCCTCGGTTATTCGAAATTGAGCAATCAGGTTCGTTTGGTTTTGATTTTTATCATTAGAAATACATGGGTTATGTTGTTTGGTTTTCTCTATTTTAGATGTTATTTGATTTGATTTAGCTTATACTTATTTTTTCTTGATATTTTTTTAAGATGTTGACTTATTAATTTGACGCTTAGGTGGATATAATTATAATAGTCAATTGATTTTTGTTTTGGTTGTGTTTGTGGTAATGGAGTAATATCTAGCTATCTATTTGGAAGATTGTTTTCTTTGACTCATGTTGTAGCAGTGAGTGAACCTCTGCATTCTTTTCTCCATTATGATGTTATATTATATTTTAATCTTTCAAGGATTTGTTATGTGATTAAGCACCAAGTTGTATGAAGAAAGTCACAGAGTTTGAACATAGCGAAGTGTAGACATGTGCCCCTTGCAGTTTATTTGCTAGTCATTCATTTCATGAAGATTATATCATACTCTACAACTCATACTCTTAGCCTTCGTATATTTATCTACTTTCTGTATAGTGCCTATCTTTTTCTCAATAAAAAGAAAAGAAAAAAGTTTGCATTATTGTTTGTTTTTCTAAAGAGGATGTCTGAACATGGCAATTAGAGTTATTAAATTCTCACTATGCTCAGTATAATATAATATACAACTTTTAGTAGGAAATAAGAAAAGGGAAATCTTATATTTTGTTAGAAATGAAGTATTATTCTTATGCAACGGTCTTTGTAATAAATGCAAAGTATTCAGTGGCCATTGTGCAAAAGAATCTAATTCCTACAGTGGTGGAACTCTATGTTTGTAAATTTGATAAATACAGAGCATGCTCGGTAACTATGGAACATGAAAAAAACTTCAATAAAGTTGATTTTTAAATTGTGATTAGTGTGCCTATTTTAGTACTACTAATGATTGTGATGGGCCATAAATCCTAGTCCTCCATCCATTCTACTATTCGGCCCTCTGTAATGTTTATAAGAATAGCTGGAATGCTCGATTAGCTCCAGTTTTTTGGAAGTATACGATTTCGTCTATTCCCAACCATTCAAAATCGACAATGCTTAACTCAATATTGAAATTGTGTCTAACTTCGTTCCAACCCATGCATCGGCAAGAGCATACTGTTTGTCTCCTATGAGCATGCAACTTGAAAACATATTTTTTTTTTACTTAATACCTAATAAATGTATGCATTATTTTTGAAGCTTATTTTCAATAAGCTCTTATTATGCAAATCTTGAAGCATTGAATCCTTCCTTTCTCTTTTTTCTATTTGTTTTACCTATCTATACAACTCATGTAATATACACAAGAGTCACATGATTAATACGACTTTTGTTTTTCCCATTATGACAAGTTATTTCTTATTAACTTGTGGGATCGCTCGTGACATCAGCATAGATTATCCATTGCTCTAATAGGTAAGCAGTGCATACAAATTTCTTCCTTAATTATTGTTAATTGCACGGTATTGTAACGCTTTCATTCATTATTGGATCTTAAGTTAGTACTGTGCGTTTCATTTTCAAGAATCTTGTCATAGTCAGTTTATGCAATGCTTGTAGACAATGGTTTTCCACTTTCCTACGCCATCCAAAACCTATATAGTACACGAATGCTAATGCATACAAATTTAAAATATCAAGAAATAACATATTTGATATAATTGTGACTCGTCTCTCTTTGATTATAATAATGCACTTATCACAGTTTTATTTTTACGATGGCGATTGTCTATCTAACCTAAAATCAATTGGTTTAAATAGTTTATTATTCGATATTTGTTCGATGCACTCATCTGAATTTTGTAAGGACATGCTGATGATATTGTAATGAAGAACAACTCTTTTCTATACATTACCAAGAATATTCCTCTACGACAAGCATCTTTGTCCAAGTGGTTAATTGATTCGACTTTGGTGCAGGATGTCACAAGTTCGAAACTTCCTTTCGAACGTTTATTTGACATGGGATATGTTGTTTCAATGATTTGTTGTATATAAAGTACCAGTTCAAAAAAGGAATATTCCTCTACTCTAATAACTATAAATATATAATTAAAAAGGTTATTCTGATTTATTGGTCAGACTCATGATAACTAGGAAGCTAAAGTGCGTGAATTTCTAAAAATAGAGCAATTTAACTCCCTAGGTAGGTGGTACAGTATACATTAAATATCATTATAAAACTAGTTTGATAGCAAAGCTGCATGCATCTTGTTACTGTCTCTTATGTATGATTCTTCAATTCCCCATTCAGTTAAAGTCAGTCGATTACACTATAAAAGAGACTTCTCATCTTTCAATATTTCTTTCAATTCAGTCAATATTTATCGATTATTATCATCATACTATATTTCTATTTATTTTAATTTCTACTTTTGAATTTAGATATAATATATGTCTAGCGCCAAGACCTTTGATCAACAACCTGAATGTCTTTAAACTATAATAGTTAATTCATCGTTGTAGCTGTCCATTTATATTTTTACTTGTATGTTTGCAGTTCTGAGGTTAACGAGCTTGAGAAAAGGTTGGTTACTCTTAGAAATCCCTGAGTCAGGTACTAGTTTATACTTATTACATTCATGTTAAATGGTTAACAAATTAATCTTCGAAGTCTACATTTACAAGTTGAAGTATTCAATTATATGAGCCGCAACAATTTTCTTTCTTTTATTACTTTTTTTGGCTTAGAGGTAAATATACACTACTATACTGGCACTGTTTTCTTTGGTATCCTGGACTACCATTGTATTTATAGTTTCAACCATATTTAGTGTGTTTTTGTGAAGAGTGCAAATTTTAAAATTATATATTTGATTACATAGTATGAGTCGATAACATAAGTTGTTGGAATAACAATTAGATTATGCACTGTTGACAGAGGTTCATTATTATATGGTAATGTATGTACGTAAATATATATATGTTTATTATTTCTAACACTTATTATTAATTGTTGTCAATTGTATATTTTCTGTAATATTTTTGTTTTTTGTTAAATTTATTTGTCAAACATATTGAATTATTTGAGTGATTGAAATCAATGTAAAATTACAATAAATGTTTTGTTTATTCAAAATCATATCACTAAGTGGTCGACTTTACACTATTGAACTTCAATAGAAGCTCATATAGGAGGACATCTAGGACATTCTTTCAAACAGACTGCAATAGAGCGATAACAGAGTCTTGTCGGGCCACGTACAACTTTTCCTATTTTGTTACAATTTCTAGGCGCACAACATGGGATGTCAATCCTGTCCTCAACCGAATATGGGGCAATTGTCCCTGCACTTCCATTGGGAGACTTTTGATGTGCGATAATAATACGATTCACCATTACATATAATAAAAATCATTCAATAAACATATATATCAACCTATTAGTCAATGTCTTTGGTTTACTATAGACAAGCAGCGATAAAATTCATCTGCTAGTTTAAAACTATAAACAGGCACACATCACATGATAAAGGATTCTTTTCTTTTTCTTTTGTTGTTAGTAATAGCTGAAAATTTTATTTTTTTAGTATAAAAATAAAACCTGAAGTATGCTAGGATTCTAATATCAAACCATGTAATGCATGAATCGTTTGTTTTGGAACTTAATGCCTTTGTTAATAATATTGTAAGTTGATTTTATGTGCTGTTATACAACCATTAACCTAAATTCAGATTGTTGTGGTACGAAGATAGGCAAATATTTTTATCTACCGATACACTTTATTTAGATTATGAATGAAAATAATATGTGGATATCATGTTTTTGGTTCTCACTCAAGTGCGTGCTCATGAAATAAAATATTATCTAAAACTCATTGCAAATTGTAACTTTGAAAATAGTGCATACCATTTTAGATGAACATCCTACTAAGAAACAAAAAAGATAACTCTGTACAAAGATATAGACTTACATTCATAAAGGGTGGAAAAGCTTGAAAAAATAAGAAAGTATATGATTATGTAACTTGATATTTTCATTAGGTAAAGTATAGGACAAAGAAATTATTTTCTTACATATTTATAGTGAAACAATGTTGCGAATGTTATTAAGAGAATTTATGCTTGGTTAGAGTAATTCTACTTATTAATTAGCTACGGTTGTGTATCATACACCATTGTTATATACCATGGATTTTCATTGAATAAATTAATTCTAAGTTAATTCCTATCCTACTTTAGTTATTTTATGATATTATTTTGTCGAATAAGTTCCATTATATGACGAGAGAAAATCAGTTATTTTTGACATATGATGCCATTAGTCATAAAAATACTAATCAATGAACTACGACGCTATCAAAAAAGTGAACGTAAAACGGTATTTATTTATTTTTCATTGGGCTAGATCTCCCTGTAAGTGAACATAATAATTTATACATCAAAATAGTTTGAGTTGTGTTATGTGTTTGTGTATGTCGTAGGATAATATGATGAGCTGATAGAAAAATAATTGACAACATATCATGTATGACATAACAGGTCGGTATGTCTTCATGTAACGACCCGTATTTTACGTGTCGATAAATCGTAGAATTTACAGGTCGTTAGTGTTGTTTATGTTGTCTCTAGCCTAAGTCGTGTGGAAGTTAGCTCGTGTGAGTATTGATTCGTGACCGACCCATAGGCTTAGCCGAGTTAAGGGTTAGCAACTTGGTGGTGTCAAGTGATAGGTCGTGCACGAGTTACGATTTAAGTGTGTTGACCAAGTTAGGAGATTGACTGACCTATAGGTAGTAGCGAGTTAGGGAGTCTTGAGTCGTGACCGACTCATAGGTGACCGACTCATAGGTGACCGACTCATAGGGGACCGACTCAAGGAGCCTGGATGGCTCATAGTATTGACCGACCTAGGAGATAGCGGGGTAGTAAGTTGAGACATATGGTCGAAGTCATAGGTCGTAAGATGTTTTGAGTCGTGTATGCTATGAGTCGTAAGTCGTTAGGTAGCTGGGGCGATGAGTCGCATACTAGTTAGGTCGTTGAACGACTCATGGTAAGTCGCTGAGTCGTATGAACGACTTAGGGATAGGTTGTGGCTGTTGAGTCGGTAGAGGCTTAGGTCGGCTAGGGGTTAGGTCGGCCATAAGAGTGAATGGTTGAGTCGGCAGGTAGGGTTAAGTCGTTAGGCCGTATTGGTTGGATTGTTGAGTCGGCTATGGGTAGGTCGTACACGGGTTAAGAATGTTAGGTCGTTAGGGGTGTTGAGTAGTGTCTGGGGTGAGTCGCGTATAGGTTAGACGTGAGGCCCTGTGTTTTGTTGAGTCGGCATGATGATGAGTCGGGGACGACTCAAGGGTTGGGTCGGCAACGACCTAAGGGGCGACGACTCATAGTGGTTTCAGCCTATAAATAGAGGGGTTTGGCTCACTTTTTGGTACTGATTTTTGAAGCGACGAAGTGCTGCCATTTTGAGAGCTCGACTACAACATTTCTTCATCTTCTTTTCTCCATTCCAATCTAGTTCTAACATCCATCCAAGATCGAAGATCGAGATCAAAGATTCAAGTACCAAAGTTGAAGATCTTCATCCAACGAAGTTAGATTTCATCGTTTTAAGCGAGATTTCGCCGGATCAAGCCTTGATCTTCGCTGTCCAGATCTGAAGTGTTTAGTTTTTGAGGTGTTTAGGTGATTTGGTGAGTGGTAGTTATCTCTCACGCGGACCCAAAGGAGTATATTGGATTGGTGGTTTGTTGGAGTGTTGTAGATAGTGATTTTGTGCATTTTCCTTAGATCCAAGTGTAGATTCATTGTTTGTGAAGATGTTTACTTATGCATGTTCATTTATCAAGTATTAGAGACAAAACCCATGTTTTATATTTGATAGATCTATGCTAAAAACCTATGATTCATGCATGTTAGACTTATGCTCATTTATTTACGAAAATGCCATTATAGTTGATATTGCTCATTAGATCTTGTTTAAATGATTGATTGTTAGATTGTATGATTGATTTGATTGTTTCCAAGTTAGCTAGTAGTTGATTTGGAACAAGATGATTGAAGATGGTTCGAAAGCTAAGTGGAAAGGCTCTTGAATGGTGAAAGCTGCTTATGGCATATGAAGCGGATGTTGAAGCTCATATGTATGGATTGGATGATGTTGAGATGGGACTTTGCCATGATGCGAGGAGGCAAACCATGATGTTGGGTTGGGACGGGTTATGATGACGTTCCAAGCACGGGCTACGACGACGTGCAAAGTTATGTTGATAACTCGGTAATGCGATCCGGGTAGGTGATAATGGTTAGCTTGAGAGGCGCTTGAGCTAGTATGGAAACAGTCGTCGAGGAGGATGACTAGGAGGCTAAGATCTTATCGTTGTTGAAGGTTCTAGCATGCTCAAAGCAAGAGTACGTTGGAACGGGCTGCGACGACGTTCCAAGCACGGGCTGCGACGACGTGCTAGTACTCTGGGTAGTTGCGAAAATTCCTAGGCACGGGCTGCGACGACGTGCGGAGTTATGTCTAGAACCGGGGTTACCATTAGCCCTTGACAGGTGGTCATTCAATTAACGGTGAAATCATGGCAATGATAACAGTGATAGTCAGAGTCATGGATGTTTGGTTGTATTATCATTCGGTCTCAAGAGCGGTATTTTCTGGGTGCTTATCTGATCTTGGTTTAGGCCTTGGGGGTTTGTATTTGGAAAGCATCGCCCTTGACTCGAGTGATTATTGCTTTACTTTAATTATCTGCTATATTATGTTTGTTTTTCCTTATTGTGTGTCTGGGGGCTATCACTGTAGAAAGAGGTGGAGTGGGACGGTTTGGTTCCTATTCCTTTTATTCCTTATGCTCTTTTGGTATGTTTGATAGTTGATTACTACTCACTAAGACTTTGTCTGACTCAAGGTTTTATGTCTCCTCTTATTACCTTGGGCTGTTCATCCATGTTGGGATGGGCAGACTAGGTAGCAGGTGACAGGTGCTGTTCTTGGAGATCTACGCTGATGATGACGAAGACGAGCAGGAGGCTTTGCATATTAGTTTTCTTACTATTTGTTCTGGGTGTTCCGCTGCTTGTATATATTCTGAGTGCTATGTAGTGAGGCTTTGATGTATGGATTTGCCTGGATGATTGTATCAAACTACTGTGATGCTTATATGATGATTTCCTGTTATGAAGCTTCACTATGTATATATATATTTCTCTATTGTATTTTATCCATGCGCTGTGAGTTATGCGATAGAGTTTCTGCGATGCTTATTTTACCCTGACTACTGTCCATGACTACCTGGCACAACCTTCAGCACTCTTTTCTCTTGTTTTGGTGCGGGAGTCATGGGCGGTCATCACATTTGGTATCAGAGCTTTGGTTGATCGATTTTAGCCAACGCTCGCTGACGTAACTACGTATGAGAGACGTAATTGTATTTTGATGGATGATTACTATATATAAGATAGTAGCCTAGAAGGATTTGAACTCCTTATGCAGTTGTTTCTTAAGGTGTTCTAATCATTCTTATTACAGATATTAAGGATGAGTCGAAGAGGGAGACCAGCTGCAAGGGAAAGCCGTGCTGATGAAGGAGCTGTTGATTATGGAACTATGTTCGAAGCGATGATGACTTCGATCATGAGAAGGATACCAGCTCCAGGGCCATCTGTAGATGTTGGAGTTCAAGTCCAAGCTCCAAGACCGGTGGATTTTGCTAAGCTTTGCAAGGATTATACTTCTCTTGGAGGAAAAGCTTTCTTGGGGACGGAGTTGACTATTGAGGTGCAGAGATGGATTGATGCATGTCGAAGGATCTTTGGTGGTTTAGGGATTGAGGATGCAACTAAGAGGAAGCTTGCATCAAGACAGCTTCAAGGGAGAGCCGCGGATTGGTGGAATTCTATCACCATAGATACACCAGAAGAAGAGATTACTTGGGAGCAATTCCAAGTTAGATTTGAAGCTAAGTTCATCTCTACGGCTCAGAAGTCTGTCTTGTTTAAGAGGTTTGTGGAGCTCAAGCA
The DNA here is from genome assembly GCA_030765085.1 of Allium cepa. Taxonomy (NCBI): domain Eukaryota; kingdom Viridiplantae; phylum Streptophyta; class Magnoliopsida; order Asparagales; family Amaryllidaceae; genus Allium; species Allium cepa. Next base: position 804,436,179 of record CM060941.1, on the reverse strand, counting down.
AGGTGGAAAGCCTGTTCTTGAGTATATTTCTGAGTTCGAAGCTTTGTCCAAATATGCCAGATCGTATATTGATTCTCCCTATCAGAAGAACGAGAAGTTTGTGACCGGTTTGGATGCTTATCTTGGGAGGCAGTTGGTGGATCACTTGGATGATCCGTTTGAGAAGCTTGTGGAGAAAGCTCTCAGGCATGAGAGTTTGTTTCCTAAGGAAAGTTCTGTTGTTGCTGTAACCAGGGAAGGATCTAAACCACAGCGGAGTGAAAATAGGAAGAGGAAGCAGCAGCAACAGAAGGGTAGGGATGGCCAGAAGAAGCCGAAGGGCGAGGTGATTTGCTATAATTGTCAGCAGAAGGGCCATCTCTCCAAGGATTGTAGGAATCCAAAGGCGCCGGCGAAATGCCACAACTGTGATAAACCAGGGCATTTCAGGAAGGACTGTCCAGAACCGAGGAAGGACAGGCAGATTGTGCAAGCTTATGCTTTGGGAGCTGTGCCGTCATCTTCAAAAGCTCCTACTGCTGAAGAGAAGGGGAAGAGTGTGGTGGTTCAAGGTACTCTTTCTATTTGTGGTGTTCCAGTTAGAGTGTTGTTTGACACTGGAGCATCGCATTCTTTTGTTTGTAATGATTTGGTAGACCGGTTAGGTTTGAGACCAGATATTGTTGATAGACCATTGGTTGTGACTAATCCAGTTGGGGGTTCGTCATGTTTGTGTATGATATGCCGTGGTCTAGTTGTGTCGAGTCATGATTGCTCGTTTGTTTGTGATTGCTTTGTTCTGAACTTTGCGGGGTTCGGAATTATTTTGGGTATGGACTGGCTTAGGAAATATGCGGCAAGGATTGATTGTGAGAGGCTTGAGGTGACAGTCGGGAATGTGGAAGGGCGAAAGGTTGTGATACGATGTAAGCATGAGGAAGACGTCTTCATGAGCTTCATGTATTCGCTGGTTGTTCCACGGGATGGACTGTCATCGGTGCCTATTGTGAATGGATTTGAGGATGTCTTTGACGAAGTCAAAGGGTTGCCGCCGCATAGGGAGATCGAGTTTTGTATCGATCTAGTTGAGGGAGCCAGACCTGTTGTGATGCCTCTTAGGCGGATGGCGCCTAGGGAGCAGCTAGAGTTGAGGGTGCAGGTTGATGACCTTTTGCAGAAAGGATTCATTCGGAGAAGTGTGTCCGAATGGGGCGCACCGGTTGTGTTCGCAACCAAAGCGGATGGATCGTTGAGGTTGTGTGTTGATTACCGTGAGCTGAACAAGGTGACTAAGAAGAACAAGTATCCATTGCCGAGAATAGATGACTTGTTTGATCAGCTTCACGAGGCTAAGGTGTTTTCTCAGATGGATTTGGCAACGGGATTTCACCAGTTGAGAGTGGCGAAGGATAGTGTGCCAAAGACTGCTTTCAGGACACCATCCGGTTTTTATGAGTGGCTGGTAATGCCGTTTGGATTGACTAACGCACCAGCATATTTTGTGGATCTTATGAATAGAGTGTTCAGAGATCAGTTGAATAAGTTCGTGCTTGTGTTCGTGGATGATATTCTGATTTATTCCAGAACTGAGGAAGAGCACAAGACACACTTGAGGATTGTTTTGGGGATCTTACGGAAACATCAGCTGAAGGCTAAGTTTTCGAAGTGTCACTTCTGGAAGAGTGAAGTGAGGTTCTTAGGCCATGTTATCTCGGGAAATGGAATAGCGGTTGATCCCGCTAAGGTGGCAGCAATCCAGGATTGGGTTAGACCTAAGAATGCGTCTGATGTGAGAAGTTTTCTTGGATTAGCAGGATATTATCGTTGGTTTATCAAAGACTTTTCCAAGATAGCTGCACCGTTAACAGGATTGACGAAAAAGAACCAAGTGTTCAGATGGGATGATAAGTGTGAGCAAGCTTTCGTAATCCTGAAAGAGCGACTGACGAGTGCTCCTGTTTTGACTATTCCTAGTGGGAATGATGAGATGGTGGTTTACACCGACGCATGTGGCACTGGACTTGGAGCAGTGCTAATGCAGAAGGATAAGGTTGTTGCGTATGCTAGTCGACAATTGAAGCTGCATGAAAGGAATTATCCGACTCATGATTTAGAGTTAGCAGCGATTGTGTTTGCTTTGAAGATGTGGAGACATTACCTATTGGGAGTTCGATTTGAGTTGTTTACGGATCATAAGTCGTTGAAGTATCTGTTCTCCCAAAAGGATTTGAATCTTCGACAGCAAAGATGGCTGGAGTTCCTAGCATCATATGATTTTGGTATAGCCTATACTCCGGGAAAAGGTAACGCAGTGGCTGATGCATTAAGTCGAAGACATGCAGGTTTGGGAGCCATGTTTTTAGAATGGAAGAGTCTCGAGTATTTGGCTGGATTTGACTTCAGGCCTAGATGTGAATTGGAACCTGAGATGTTGGCAAACTTATCGATAAGACCTACTCTTGTGGAAAGGATTGGCGAGACCCAAAAGAGAGATGATAAGCTTGTCAAGATTATCCGTGATTTGGAATCTGGATTGGAACCAGAGAAGGATAAAGGATTCGAGGTCGATCGAGAGGGTTGGCTTCGAAAGCAAGGACGATTGGTTGTTCCTGATGTAGATGGATTAAGAGATGAAGTTCTGAGGGAAAGTCATCACTCGAAGTTGACAATTCATCCAGGTGGAAATAAGATGTATCGGGATATGAAGAGAGCTTACTACTGGGAAGGTATGAAGAAGGATGTTGGAAATTTTATTTCCAAGTGTATGAACTGCCAATTGGTGAAAGCTGAGCAGAAGAAGCCTAGTGGATTACTTCAGCCATTGGAGGTTCCTACATGGAAGTGGGAGCAAGTGTCGATGGATTTTATCGATGGTCTACCTAGGACAAGAGCAGGAAGTGAAGGGATTTGGGTCATAGTAGATCGTTTGACCAAGAGTGCAAGGTTCATTCCTGTTCGATCAACTAGGACTGCATCGAAGTTGGCTGAGTTGTATGTTAAGTGGATAGTTCGATTCCATGGTATTCCGAAGAGTATAGTGAGCGATCGAGACCCTTTGTTCACTAGTGGATTTTGGAAGAGCTTCCAGGAAGTTTTGGGAACCAAGTTATGTTTGAGTACAGCTTATCACCCTCAAACAGATGGTCAGACTGAGAGAGTCAACCGAGTTTTGGAAGATCTCTTGAGAGCATGTGTCTTGGACTTCGGAGGATCATGGGAAGATCATCTTCATTTGGTGGAATTTGCATATAATAACAGTTATCAGTCGAGTATTGGAATGGCACCATATGAGGCATTATATGGAAGACCGTGTAACTCTCCGACATGTTGGTTGGAAACTGGAGAAAAGTTGATACTTGGGCCAGAGATGATTCGACAGACTTCGGATTGTATAGAGATCATTCGGCAACGAATGAAGGCAGCCCAAGGTCGTCAGAAGAGTTATGCCGATAATCGTCGAAAGGATTTGGAATTCGTCGTAGGTGAGATGGTTTTTGTGAAGATTTCTCCATTAAAGAGTGCTATTAGATTCGGGAAGAAAGGAAAGTTAACTCCGAGATTTGTTGGACCGTTCCCGGTTATCGAGCGAATTGGAAAGCTCGCTTATAGATTGGAATTACCGGAAAAGATGGCGGGTGTGCACAATGTTTTTCATGTATCTTATCTACGGAAGTATGTGCATGACCCAACTACTGTAGTTTCTGCTGATAGCTGTGAAGACTTAGAGGTTGATCCAGTGGTTGCGAGACCTCGTAAGCCGCTTCGTATTGTTGAAACCGATACGAAACAGCTTAGGAGGAAGACGATTACGTTGCTCAAGATACAATGGAGTGATGATGTTAACGATTGTACGTGGGAGGAGGAAGAGAGGATGAAGGCAGCTCATCCAGAACTCTTCAAGGTATGGCCCTAAGGTGTCATGACATCTCATGAATTTGTAGCCTGTTCTAAGTTTTAGAATTCTGCATGCTAGGCTCGAATTGGATGCATGGGCTGTTGATTGCTATGAATGGTAGGCATGCGGAAAATCTTTGATTGCTGTTGTTTGCTTGGAATTTCGGGGGCGAAATTCCTAAGGGGGAGAGAATGTAACGACCCGTATTTTACGTGTCGATAAATCGTAGAATTTACAGGTCGTTAGTGTTGTTTATGTTGTCTCTAGCCTAAGTCGTGTGGAAGTTAGCTCGTGTGAGTATTGATTCGTGACCGACCCATAGGCTTAGCCGAGTTAAGGGTTAGCAACTTGGTGGTGTCAAGTGATAGGTCGTGCACGAGTTACGATTTAAGTGTGTTGACCAAGTTAGGAGATTGACTGACCTATAGGTAGTAGCGAGTTAGGGAGTCTTGAGTCGTGACCGACTCATAGGTGACCGACTCATAGGTGACCGACTCATAGGGGACCGACTCAAGGAGCCTGGATGGCTCATAGTATTGACCGACCTAGGAGATAGCGGGGTAGTAAGTTGAGACATATGGTCGAAGTCATAGGTCGTAAGATGTTTTGAGTCGTGTATGCTATGAGTCGTAAGTCGTTAGGTAGCTGGGGCGATGAGTCGCATACTAGTTAGGTCGTTGAACGACTCATGGTAAGTCGCTGAGTCGTATGAACGACTTAGGGATAGGTTGTGGCTGTTGAGTCGGTAGAGGCTTAGGTCAGCTAGGGGTTAGGTCGGCCATAAGAGTGAATGGTTGAGTCGGCAGGTAGGGTTAAGTCGTTAGGCCGTATTGGTTGGATTGTTGAGTCGGCTATGGGTAGGTCGTACACGGGTTAAGAATGTTAGGTCGTTAGGGGTGTTGAGTCGTGTCTGGGGTGAGTCGCGTATAGGTTAGACGTGAGGCCCTGTGTTTTGTTGAGTCGGCATGATGATGAGTCGGGGACGACTCAAGGGTTGGGTCGGCAACGACCTAAGGGGCGACGACTCATAGTGGTTTCAGCCTATAAATAGAGGGGTTTGGCTCACTTTTTGGTACTGATTTTTGAAGCGACGAAGTGCTGCCATTTTGAGAGCTCGACTACAACATTTCTTCATCTTCTTTTCTCCATTCCAATCTAGTTCTAACATCCATCCAAGATCGAAGATCGAGATCAAAGATTCAAGTACCAAAGTTGAAGATCTTCATCCAACGAAGTTAGATTTCATCGTTTTAAGCGAGATTTCGCCGGATCAAGCCTTGATCTTCGCTGTCCAGATCTGAAGTGTTTAGTTTTTGAGGTGTTTAGGTGATTTGGTGAGTGGTAGTTATCTCTCACGCGGACCCAAAGGAGTATATTGGATTGGTGGTTTGTTGGAGTGTTGTAGATAGTGATTTTGTGCATTTTCCTTAGATCCAAGTGTAGATTCATTGTTTGTGAAGATGTTTACTTATGCATGTTCATTTATCAAGTATTAGAGACAAAACCCATGTTTTATATTTGATAGATCTATGCTAAAAACCTATGATTCATGCATGTTAGACTTATGCTCATTTATTTACGAAAATGCCATTATAGTTGATATTGCTCATTAGATCTTGTTTAAATGATTGATTGTTAGATTGTATGATTGATTTGATTGTTTCCAAGTTAGCTAGTAGTTGATTTGGAACAAGATGATTGAAGATGGTTCGAAAGCTAAGTGGAAAGGCTCTTGAATGGTGAAAGCTGCTTATGGCATATGAAGCGGATGTTGAAGCTCATATGTATGGATTGGATGATGTTGAGATGGGACTTTGCCATGATGCGAGGAGGCAAACCATGATGTTGGGTTGGGACGGGTTATGATGACGTTCCAAGCACGGGCTACGACGACGTGCAAAGTTATGTTGATAACTCGGTAATGCGATCCGGGTAGGTGATAATGGTTAGCTTGAGAGGCGCTTGAGCTAGTATGGAAACAGTCGTCGAGGAGGATGACTAGGAGGCTAAGATCTTATCGTTGTTGAAGGTTCTAGCATGCTCAAAGCAAGAGTACGTTGTAACGGGCTGCGACGACGTTCCAAGCACGGGCTGCGACGACGTGCTAGTACTTTGGGTAGTTGCGAAAATTCCTAGGCACGGGCTGCGACGACGTGCGGAGTTATGTCTAGAACCGGGGTTACCATTAGCCCTTGACAGGTGGTCATTCAATTAACGGTGAAATCATGGCAATGATAACAGTGATAGTCAGAGTCATGGATGTTTGGTTGTATTATCATTCGGTCTCAAGAGCGGTATTTTCTGGGTGCTTATCTGATCTTGGTTTAGGCCTTGGGGGTTTGTATTTGGAAAGCATCGCCCTTGACTCGAGTGATTATTGCTTTACTTTAATTATCTGCTATATTATGTTTGTTTTTCCTTAGTGTGTGTCTGGGGGCTATCACTGTAGAAAGAGGTGGAGTGGGACGGTTTGGTTCCTATTCCTTTTATTCCTTATGCTCTTTTGGTATGTTTGATAGTTGATTACTACTCACTAAGACTTTGTCTGACTCAAGGTTTTATGTCTCCTCTTATTACCTTGGGCTGTTCATCCATGTTGGGATGGGCAGACTAGGTAGCAGGTGACAGGTGCTGTTCTTGGAGATCTACGCTGATGATGACGAAGACGAGCAGGAGGCTTTGCATATTAGTTTTCTTACTATTTGTTCTGGGTGTTCCGCTGCTTGTATATATTCTGAGTGCTATGTAGTGAGGCTTTGATGTATGGATTTGCCTGGATGATTGTATCAAACTACTGTGATGCTTATATGATGATTTCCTGTTATGAAGCTTCACTATGTATATATATATTTCTCTATTGTATTTTATCCATGCGCTGTGAGTTATGCGATAGAGTTTCTGCGATGCTTATTTTACCCTGACTACTGTCCATGACTACCTGGCACGACCTTCAGCACTCTTTTCTCTTGTTTTGGTGCGGGAGTCATGGGCGGTCGTCACACTTCAAGTATAGACAAACAGTGGATGAAAGCATCCGATCGAAGAACTACATGATATATGGAAGGAGTGTAGAAGTTTATTGATTTCGTTGTGGAAAACGGCGGTAATTAGGAAATCTATTCTTGTCCTTGCACACATTGCAAAAATATGAAAATGAAGATTGAATTAGAGGACATCCATTATCATCTACTTAGATGGGGAATTGTCCAATCATACACAGTTTGGCATTTTCATAGGGATGAGTCGGCGGGCAAGCAAAAACAACCCATTAGTCAAACCATATGTACCAATGAGTCTGAACTTCTTAATATGGAAGATCTGGTCATTGATGCCGATAGATTTCAACATTTTCAACCTACAAGTTTTTTGCTCGACAATATTGGAAAATCGCCTACAGTTGAAGTCGAATTGTAGGCCCATCAAGGTAGGAAGTATAAATCACTTTTTGGTAGTGCAAAAGAGCCATTGTATCCTTCATGTCCAAAGGGGATAACAAAATTGTATGCCATTGTGAAGCTAAATAGCTTGAAAACTCAATACAGTTTTTCTCACAATGGTTTGATTGCACTCCTAGAATTTATAAATGAATTACTCCCTGAAGGTAACTCACTATCAACAGAGTATTCCGACATGAAGAAGATGATTAAACAATTTGGGATGGATTACAAAACTTATGACGCATGCATTAATGACTGCATTTTATAATGGAAAGATGATGCAAACAGTCCAATTTGTAATGAACCAAGATAAAAGACAACATTCAACGAAGAGAAAAGAGCCACCAAAGTGCCTCAAAAGGCATTAAAACATTTCCCTTTAATTTCTAAATTGAGGAGATTGTGTACAATACTATGGATAGCAGATGCTATGACTTGGCATGGCCGTGTCAAGTTTGATTCAGCTGTAATGCGTCGCCCATGTGACACTTCTCAATGGCGGGCAGTGGATTCTTTTGAAAAAACGCTTGCTGCTGAACTACGAAATGTCACACTTGGAATAGCAACGGATGGTTTCAATCCACATGCAACTCTAGCTAACTGTTACAGTTGCTGGCCAGTAATTGTAGTACCGTATAATCTTCCTCCATCAATGTGCATGAAAAGGGAGTTTTCAATGTTGAAATTGTTGATTTCTAGGCCAACAAAAGAATGAAAGGATATTGACGTTTATTTGCAACCATTAATAGATGAGCTTATGCAGTTATGGAAGGAGCCATTGCATTTGACTCGTTTAATAAATCTGAGTTCACAATGAGAGCTAGGGTGTTATGGGCAATTCATGATCATCCTGCACTTGGGACTTTATCGGGGTTCACAACTCATGGATATTTTGCATGTCCTATATGTAGTAGAGACACTTGTGCTTATTATCTTCCTGAAAGTAAGAAGATGTGTTACATGGGACATCGAAGATTTCTTCCTTCCAAACAAAAGTTTTGAGATAAAAAACAAACTTTAATAACAAGCAAGAATATCGTCATCCTCCATGGCCTTTAAATGGTTATCATGTTGAAGAGAAGGTAGCGAATATCAAGATGAAAGTTTGTAAAAAACCGAAAATTGGTCGAAAACGAAAAATAAAACCGATGATGAAGAACTTGCCAATGTTCAGGCATGGTGTAGGAGGTCCATCCTCTTTGATTTGTCATATTGGAAAGCAAATTTGGTCCGACATAATGTTGATGTTATGCATACAGAGAAGAATGTCATTGAGCATCTCATTAGTACAATCATGGGTCATAAAGACAAGTCAAAAGACGGCATCAATGCATGCAAGGATTCGAAAACCATGGGTATAAAACAAAAATTGTGGGTGATGGAAGATCTTGAAACAAATAAAAAAACCATACCAGAGGCAACTTTCATCTTGAGAAAAGAAGAGAAGTTACGATTTTGCACCGTGTTGAAAAGCCTAAAAGTGCCTAGCAAATTCTCTTCCAACTTCCATAACAATGTGAATATCAGTCCTCCTGAACTAACAAATATGAAATCGCATGATTACCACGTCATAGTGCAACAATTACTTCCCATATTGCTTAACCATTTTTATCCACAACATAAGGATCTAAGTAATGCTATACATCGTATAAGTCTGTTCTTCAACATTTTATTCTCAAACGTGATCAATAGGGAGCATCTTTTAAAAGCAAAGGCTAGTTTGGTGGATGCAATGTGTGTGTTTGAAAACATTTTCCACCTGCTTTTTTTGATATCAACATCTATCTTATGGTTCATTTAGCCGATGAAGTATTGATTTGCAGCCCTGTTAGATATAGGTGGATGTATCCTTTTGAACGGTAAATTAAGAATTTCAGTTTTGTTCATCAACATTCAATTTACATAGCTACTATTTATTTATAATTGATTGCCTTCATAGGTTAATGAATACATATAAAGGATATGCGTGCAACAAAAGATATATTGAAGGATGTATTGTAGAAGGATATATCGTACAAGAAGAATCTTTATTGCATAGACTATATGCCAGAAGGAGGTGATGGAACTCATAAACATACTCATGAGGCATTTTTAGATGTGGATGATGAGTTTGCTAGTGAGATGCCTTTAGGTAATGGTAAAGATATAACCTTAACCTAAGTGCAGTTTGAACAGGTTCGTAGATGGGTCCTGAATAAGTACGAGGGATTGGATGAACGGGAGAAGTGAGTTCACGAATAACTCCTGAATTTACATTATTGTAAATCAACTCATATATATGTTTTGAAACGTATATGTCGCATGAGGTATAACATATATGTGAGAAGTACTAAATCTCAACCTCGAAATGAGGTTACATCCGTGGAAGCTTGTCAAAGTTTTACTCTATGGTTACGTGGCGAGGTATATATTACATCTTATTAATTATTTCATGTGTACTTAAGTGGATCATACACCTTCATGAACACACTTTTGATATTGTTTTTTAGTTGGTGAAGACCAACGATGTTGACTCAACTCTTTGGCGGTTGGTGAATGGGCCAAAGTTCAAGGCGCGTAGTTATATGATATACCAAATGAATAGGTTTACATTTTCCCCGAAAAGTTACAAAGAGTGGATGGTAACACAAGAAAGCGGTGTATGTATGAGAGAAATAACAAAATTTAGATTGAGTGGAAAGGATAAAAATTATAAGGAAGCACACACAATGTATTACGGAGTTGTCTAGGAGATAATTGAGTTGGATTACATCGATTTTAAACAAACTGTTTTTCATTGTGATAGGGTAATGGTCGAAGACAAGGTCAATGGTTGCAAGATTGATCCTGTTTCAAACTTGATCACAATTAACTTAGAGAAATTAAAGACCAAAGATCGAGTGATTGATGAGCCATTTGTTCTTACATCGGAAGCGAGTCAAGTGTTCTACTCAAAAGAGTTAAAAAATAATGGATGGTTTGTGGTTTAGCACACACCAAAACGGTTGACTACAAACGTTGATGACAATGAGTTTCTTACTGCTTATCAATCAGCTTTCGAAGATAACAAAAAACTAGAAGACCTTACCAAATGCATATGTTAATATAAGATGTTTTTCTTAATTGAATTGAGTTGGATATCAAGCGTGGCTGAATTTATAATTTTTTCACTATGGATATTATTCAGCATTTGTAATGTTTGTTTCGTGGTGGTTATTGGTTTTGTTCCAAAACATTTATAACATACTCCAAAAAAGCATGTCTACATTTTAACTATTTGCTTGTTAGGTTGTTAAAATTTAATTAGTTCTTATTTGTTTGTATCAAGGCTTGGAGAATATAATCCCTATATTTTCGTATGAAGTTGGCTTTGGGTTTTAAACGTTGGTTTTTGATTTTTGTCCGAATGATTGTGGTATTTTGTCTAGAGAGAGAAACGATGAGGACACTATTTACGAAAAATAAGGTTATGTCATGGTCAACGCACATTTATAATTTGTGGAATATTAATCATGTATTACTCAGTTTACATAAACATAAGTCAATCTTTAGGACAACTTAAGTGGCCAAGAAATGGAGATATTATAATTAAATTTAGGCATTTTTTACCTATAGCAAAGAATCGTATACAGTGGCAATATCTCGCTTTCAGCATGTGGGCGTGACATCATGAGTATTTCTACTAATATTCACTGCATATTTGTGTTCATATTGCAGATGTATATTAGAGCTGTGAGATAGCACGGAAATTTACTTTCTACTAATATTCCTATGGATATGAGCTTTGAAATATAATTCCTTCAATATTCTTTAAAATATATGTTTTTTTTGTTTTTCCGTTCTTAAACAAAATGGGTACTTCCATTAGAAAAAGGCACAACAGATAGATTAGTTGCTAAGTGAACACACAACACGACAAACTATACAACGCACACATATATGGTGGCGTTCTAATTCAAAAATCAAGATAAGTCGAAATAAACATTCACAAAAAAATGACAATGAATGACCACAAAACCAATGTAAACACTAATCAAAAGTCATATAAAATTGTAAAAGTGCTATGTACTACCGTAACATACATAAGTATGCAACACTAGTGATAACAAAAACATAATATAAACAACATGCCATAAGGCTTCTAATACTTTTGTTATGCAATTTTGTTCACACTCTCCAAGTGTTGACGTAATAATGCTAAATGAATCGGGCCATATTTATTATTGTTTGTGCATAGATCAAATACAATTGTGAACACTTCTCAAGCATGAATCATGTTGCACTAACATTTTTGCATTACAAATAATGTCATTACTTAATAAAATCCTCTTGGATGGATCCAATTTTTGGATGAAACCGAATCACTATGTTATCATGCCTAATTTTTACGTAACTCAATGAAATAAATTTAAAGTTATCCTGAAGATGACTTATGTTTATGTAACTCAATGAAAGCCAACGTTTGCTTACATAAGGACAGGGCGTACTTTTAAGTCAATGGTCAATACAAGTTAGCTGAAATGTATGTATAGTTAACATAATTTGGCCAAATTTTGTGTTTCTTTTCCCTACTCTCCTAGATCCACATTGTTGACACTCACTGTTGGATTGGAAAGAAACTACGCTGCCTCGCAATGACACATATCCAGCAATTTCTTGTAATGTTTATTTTTTTAACTATGAGTTTTTCTATGTCAAATTCCTTTTGATTTTTGATGAAAATTATAAGTTTAGTAATTTGTATTTTTATAACCTTTAAATTGCTTTCAATACCCAATTTCTCTAATTTTTCAAACATTGGGTGCAGTTGATTGTGTCATTTATCTAATTTATTTTTCATTGCCATAAAAGAGGCCAAATTTAGCGTGGTTGACATACTTTCATACTCTAATAGCCGGTCCATAAATCATCTCAAATGGGGTGACTGACTTAACCTTCGAATTATTATTGACCTATTCATACTAGTGCTCAAAATTTATGGGTTTTTATAGATAGTAATATGTATTATGTTGCTTCTTGAAGGTGCTTTAAATTTGAATATGATAACTTTGTCAATTTTTGGATTGGTTATCTTCTATTTATACACACCAACATTATATTATTGCGTGTGAAACTGAGATAGAAATGTAAAGAAAATTGCTTTAATTTTATCTTAAGTTCTTCATTGGGTATGACAGCGAAAAATAGCATGGTCGTGCAAGGTGTTTTTTAGCTCTAGGACGGAAGAAAATCAATAGTTTTGATGAATTTTTATATATATTGCTGCAGTGTGACCAATTTGAATTCATATAAGTGTTTTTTGACGTCAAAGAAAGCTATTCGTCTCTCCACATCAGTCCTTCGCTATTTTGTGGTTTGACATAGTGTTTATTGTTAAAAACACAAGGACTAGTTTATCAAGATCATTTAAAGTGTTTCTATTTCCTCCTTGAGCGCAGCAGCTTTCCAGTGTTGCAAGGTACGTCATGCTTAAGGTGGAGTTTGATTTTCCAGTGCCACTGAAGTTGTATAGGACAAATCAATATATTAATTATGGTCAATTCAAATTTAATTCTTTTGCTTTAGTTTCAAATTTAAATTTTTCTGGATTTAGTTTCAACATCCAGTAATGTAGTGGTAAGTGGTTGTTCAAATTTAGTAGCTTGTTAAAAATAAATGCGAATTATGTTTGTTCTTTTGATTGCTTATTGATAAATTGGATTGTTCTTAAGAAATAATTACACCAAAACACTGTATTCTGTAATATATGTAGATTGAGCTGTATGCATCTGTATAATGCATCCGGTTTCACCGTTTTTTATTTTATTTTTATTTTTTTGAATAAGAAAAACTTGTTTGTACTAAACACATACCATATTTGAAATATATTTCTCATCGTTTATATTATAATCTGAAGATGAATTTCAGAAACTACATATAATACAGTTGATTAGGTAAAGTGCTCTTGGAGTCTTTGCATCATAAATTGTCGGTTTTACTTGTAGATAATTTGGAAATGCTTAATTAAGTTATTAAAATATTTGGCAGGAATAAAAATATTAGAAGCTTATTCAAAAATAAGCTCTTTCCTAAATATTTGAATGACATAGCTCAGTCCATTTAATATTCCAATAATTTGATGCATCTAAGAGTTAAATGAGAGCGAGGTCCCATTAAGCTCCCCTGGTTTATATAAGAAAGGATAGAAAAAAACATGTTTATTAGGAGAGTATTCTGTGTTTAATAATACAAAATGACAAGTTTAATCTTACACATTAGATCCTTCATTTCCAAGCAGATTGAGTGCATTTTGGTTAAAACACAACGTAGATAGCTAAGTCTTTTGAAAAGGATCCCTTGCAATGATTTGGTTGGAGTTTTCTACAAAATATACAGAAAAAGTTTGCACTAGAAACAATGCAAATTTATTGTGCAATGTATAGAAAAAGTTCACATTTTTTTTAGGTGAATATTTACGTACTATTATGAATGCTTCCTTAGTTTAGTTTTTCTTTATTATTTATTTTTTTTTGTAAAATATGATTTCAATTTAGCATTTGAGGTGGTATTTTGTTGTTCAAATTAATTTATTATAAATATGCTCCTTCCGTGAGTTGTTTATCATTTTTTATCTTCGGATATCCATAGGCACTCATTATTCTGGGGATGATCTTGTGTAAAGGTACATTCCTAGTTTGCACAACATCAATTTATACTTTATTTGTTTGCTAAGCTTGAATTGCTCTCTTTTTGATTAACCTTTTTGTTGTACCAAGTATATAACAATGCAATCAATAGATACACCTATAAGATCTGAAAATCTATATTCAACGCTTATCCATACTTTATTGCTGAGCTTGAAATATTCATTTTTATCCATATTTTATTTGTACTCAACGTCCAGCCTCCTTAAGATCTGAAAATTCTGTAAGCAAAGTTGATAAACATGAATCTGTCTTCAATGATCTATGGGATAAACATGAAATTATTCATATTAAACACCCAGTTTTTTTATCCAGCTGTGAATGAAAAATTTGTTATATGTGCACGGAGGTGCTGATAGTGCTGTAGAAGAGAGTAAAAATGTCAAAAGCCGCAGAAGCATCAATCCATTGAATAACGCAATCATCATATACACAACCCGAGAAAGTTGAAGCAAACGCATTTGGTGCTTCTATCTCAGATAACGCAAGAAGAATAGGCAGTCGAGTTGGTAAATTGGAACGAATGCATGTGTCAATCTCATATGAAAGTTGGGATAAATTAAAAAAAAAAAAATATAACGATGACATTTGGGCTGAATTACAGTTAAGTTGAAATATATCAATTTCGGTTTTCTCTGTTATTATATTTTGCCACATTGCTTTTTTGAGTAAGAAACTCTTAATTTTCAGACTTTTTTTAAACTAGAGTCAGATGCAAAAGAGTTTTACTAAAAAAATGTGCGAGTCATTTAAGAGATACAAGAGCGAATTGAGGATAAACTACTATAACAAATTTGATAATGATGAAAAGAGGAGGAAAATTTGTCCTTCAAAAACCAACCTAGAAGATTTGGATGTTTTCTTGAAAAATGAAGCAAAATCGATGCACACAAAAGAAGAGATCTAGGCAAAAAAATAGATTATTATACAACTATGGCCATCACACTGACAAGTCACGCTGCAGTAGAATATAAAATGTACGTTTTTTTAGTCTTGGTTTATTATATATTCTTGGTTTGTAGCGTTTGCTCTAAATTTCAATGACACTTGGATAATGTCAAAATGTAAAATGCAAAATGGATAAAAATGCATGCAGAGATGTTTGCTTTCTTCACGCATTTGTCTGCAATTATTTCCAAATAACGTTTTAAATAAATTCTATTAGGTTATTGGTCCAAAAACTTTGGAGTCACAAGTAATGAAAAGTCAGGAATTTCTTTTGACATTTATGAACAATTTCAAGTTTTTAAGCCAAATTTATCAAAGATTTGTATTTTGAACATAAGAATGAAATGAACTAAACCCAAATATTAACATTATTTCAAAAATAAAGAGTTGGCAATAAACTTCAAAACCTACTTTATGAAACAATAGTTGAGTTTTGTTTTGTTTGATTCCTGTAGTTACAACACAGAGTTATATATAGAAGCCAAATTCTACTAAGATACTACAAGAAACAAATTTTATAGTGGCTCCACAGTCATGAAATTGTGTACATCCATTCTGAAAACTTCGAACTATTATTTGGGAAGATTACAAGAGGTCGGTTACAATCTTGAAAATTTCAATGGAGCAAAGCCTGAGATCTAATAATAATTAGAAGAGATTGTAAATATGATTAGCATTCGGATCCATACATCATTGAATTCTCATTTGATCTTAGTCGTAGATCTTAATTTAATGATTGGGCCGAAATGGAAAACACACAAGCCCAGTAACCCACAAAAAAACTTATGCAAAACCTTGAAATCCAGCAATATAGTTCTATGCCTTTTTTTTTTCGTTGGCCTTCCTCTCACTCCCAATGTATGATCTGATCCTCTCGACTCTATGTATTTTTGTAACAAATTTTAATGAAGACTATAGACAGTCTGTTTATATCCTTTTTATGCATGATTTGATTAATTTCAGATGGGTTCTATTTTACATTGTTCTTACTTGGGGTCAGTCAGTTTTGTTTACATTGGAATATTACATAGACAATATTGTTAATAAGAATGCATTAAGAGAAGGAATAGAATACTTTGATAAGGAAACTAAAACATACATAATAGATTTAGTCAGTGTTACAAAATCTGGAAGATGTTGAGCTAAATATATGATTTGCCTCACAGTATAAGTATCACGCAAAGAAGAGCTAAATATATTACTGTAATGATTCAGAAATTTATGAGAATAAATTGTTACTTTCAACCATATTTTGTTGACTAACTGTAAATATAGTAGAACTAGTGGGAATGTTGATTAGGGCTCTGCACGTAGACTTGCATTGCCTTCAAAGATTTTAGCTATAATCAGCAGCCTGAAAACAAATAATGATAGGAATAATTAGTATACTAATATATTTAAAATGTATAAATACACGGTGCATTTAACTTTTTTTTTTTTTTTTTTTTCTGTTGTAACAATGCAGAAATTAAAGCTTAAAGATTTAACATTAATACACCATTTTTTATTAATTTTGGAACCAGAAAATCTGCACCAAAAAAGATAATACTATAGACCATTTCTTTGGTTCCCTGAAACAGATAAGCAATGTGGATATCATCTGCATGGTCTGACGCATCAATTATTTCCTTTTTGGTTGCAGTCAAGTGAAAATCCAAAAAAAGAAATCACATAGGGAAAACTCACACGAAAAAGGATGGTACCATATCAGATTCGACTTCTTCCTACTTTGTAAGTTAAACAATCTATTGTTCTAAATGTTAAATTAATAATGATTTATTATGAAATATATATTTAAGTGTTTTATCAGTCTACTATTTTAAATTAGCAACATATCAATTAATAGCAATATCTCAATTATTATCATATTTTATGGTAAAACTGCAAAAGCGAAGTAAGCAATCAATGACAATGATGAAGAACATTTGCCATTGGATGAAAACATCTTGTCACAAGTGTTTGGCAAGGATACAAGGGACGAAATCACAGTATTGAAACCAAGATATCAAGAACACAAGTAAATGCTTATGTTATTGCACGTAAGCAAATCAAAATGACCAAAATAGACTCATAAGACTTGAAAGTTAGGATGGACAATATGTAGGATACACTGAAGTCGTTGGTCGACTTGTTCAAGAGATACATGGATAACAGAAAACACATACCAGACATTCCTTCCAAATGAAGGAGGAAGTGGGACACGACAGGAAATTGTTGGAATATTGTCGAACAACGAAGTTAATAATTCATTGAGTTCGTCTGGTTCGGCAAATCAAAACTATGAAATCCTGAACTTTGATTCAGAGGTCATCGCAAGAAGTTCTATATGCAGAGATTCGACAGCATCCATCATACATGGAAAGCCTGCACCTCCAACACAAGATAAGTTGGTTATGGACAACATACTACTACTATATGAGAACACGGCCAAACAAAATCAACCTCTTGCTACGACGTTTGATGAAGTTAGAATCGGTGGTTCTGTGTGCGATCCAAAGATTTCAATTCGATATCTTTAGACGCGATATCAGGTAATAGTCAAATTTTAATCTATTTAAAGTTATATTTGTCCATCGTTAACTATTTCTTGTCACTCACTGTTTTTTAGTCTAATTTTTATTGGATGTGTTTGATAATCCTATATCAGTATGCCTTAAGCGAAATTCCGATTGACTTGCTATAAACTGTTTTGACACTTCACGTCTATAAATACCGTTGAACATTTATCAGTGAATCAATGTGACACTCAACATTTACGATCTGTTGTCACCTTTTTTTTCGCCCAGTAATGCATCGTGTGAAAGTAACATGTTAATCTGACGAATTACAATCAATTCATAACATGTTTATTAACTATACTGTACGGAGTAACATGAAATGTTGACATTCATTAAATTTTAGTTTTCGGATCACCAAATATAGTTAACATAGAGAAAGGTCAATGCGTAAGATTCACTTTTCTAATTGGTATCTCATTCCCAAATATGTTTTTTAAATTGTTTTTTCATTTAATTAATCAAAGTCCATTATGTTAATCAATTTCACTAGCAATATTTTATACAGCTGACTTGTAGCAGAAATGTGTTGCAAACTAGCTTTTACATCCTAGTTTAAGATTTCATGTGAGGTAGATAAAAGACCATGTTTGATATGGTAGTTACAGCTGAATATGCTTTTTCAACACTTATATCATGAAATTTTCAACCGTTTCTGTGTTAATGTTTTGAGGTTTAACAGCACAGCCAGCGGTTCTACAAAGATGATCTCTACAAAGATGATATCTAATTAGTAAATATTATGCATGCATCCTTATACATTTTACAAGCACAACTAATTTGATTACTAACTAGAAATAGGCCTGTCAAACGGGTTGGGTTGGGTCAAAATGGGTTGGATCGAGTTTAACCCAACCTATTTATGACTCATTCTCTTTTATCCATTTATGACTCAACCCAATTATGACCCAACCCACTTAATAAGCGGGTTACCCATTTAATCCATTTAAAGATTTAAATTTAATTTAACTAATAAAAAACAAATAAATATAAAATAATTTTAATTCTAATTTTTATGTTTCGAGATCCGACAAAAAATAAAAATTTTAATTCTAATTTTCATCAAAATTTAAATATGGGAATGAGGTAGCTTATTATTTTCTAAGTACAACTGCCAGTCTTCTTGGAGAACTACAGTGTGCATTCACACGATAAAGTATCCGAGTGTTCCATGTTATCCGTAATTTAGATGGTAGTTAATCAGTTGAAGTCCCGTCTGATTCTGAGTTAGAACGAAGGAGTTATTGCAGTCTGAACAAAAAAATAATGGCTTCTACACTAGGCGGAGTTCAATATGCAGATGTGGTAGCCCGTTATTTTCTAAGTACAACCGTCAGTCTCCTTGGAGAACTATAGTGTGCGTTCACACGTTGAAGTACCCAAGTATTCCATACTGTCCTTAATTTAGGTGGGAGTTGATCGGTCGAAGTCTCGCCTGATTCCGAGTTAGAACGAAGGAGTTATTGCAGTCTGAACAAAAAAATAGCGGCTTCTACGCTAGGCGGAGTTCAATATGCAGATGTGGTAGGCTGTTATTTTCTAAGTACAACCGTCAGTCCCCTTGGAGAACTATAGTGTGCGTTCACATGTTGAAGTATCCGAGTGTTTCATACTGTCCTTAATTTAGGTGGGAGTTGATCGGTCGAAGTCTCGCCTGATTCTGAGTTAGAACGAAGGAGTTATTGCAGTCTGAACAAAAAAAATAGCGGCTTCTGCACTAGACGGAGTTCAATATGCAGATGTGGTAGTCTGTTATTTTCTAAGTACAACTGTCAGTCCCCTTGGAGAACTACAGTGTGCGTTCACACGATGAAATATCCGAGTGCTGCATACTGTCCGTAATTTAGGTGGAAGTTGATCGGTCGATGTCTCGCCTGATTCCGAGATAGAACGAATGAGTTATTGCAGTTTGAACAAAAAAATAGCGGCTTCTGCACTAGACGGAGTTCAATATGCAGATGTGGTAGCCTATTATTTTCTAAGTACATCTGTCAGTCCTCATGAAAAATTATAATGTATGTTCAAAATTCTTATTTTTCAAATTTATATTAAAATTTAATGTTTTTAATAAATGAGTTACCTATTTATAACCCTTTTAAAAATAGGTCAATCCAACCCATAACCATTTTAGGGTTGATCCAACCCATTTATAA
The DNA here is from genome assembly GCA_030765085.1 of Allium cepa. Classification (NCBI taxonomy): domain Eukaryota; kingdom Viridiplantae; phylum Streptophyta; class Magnoliopsida; order Asparagales; family Amaryllidaceae; genus Allium; species Allium cepa. The sequence goes on along the minus strand of CM060941.1, from coordinate 804,416,550 downwards.
GTGGGGCAAATGGGTTGGGTCAAATTTTGACACGTGAAGTAATAGTTTTTAATTTGATGTGGCAAAATGTTCACTTGTTAGACTTTACACGCTAGATTTTGGAAATCCGTTAGATAACAACTGCCAGCTTACCTTAATTAGTTTTCTTTCCTGTGCACATTAATTTGTCTAATTAGATGGCCTAATTGTTAAGATGCTACAGCTGATTGTACTATATAAGCATTTCTTTAGAGATCAAGACAAATAAAACATGTAATTTCCCCATTTTGAAGCGAACACGTATTTTGAAGCAATCACGGTAATTTCCACCCTCTTCAGAGTACTAAAAATAACTATTTTAAACTTACCAACGGAGAAAGGGGAATTTAAGTAGTTTTTCCTATAATTATAAAGTTTATCTTTGCAAATTATCTCTCGAAAACTATATACACGTGCATCCTCATTTCCATTATATTGGTTATTAAATTTTAAAACAAACGTGTGCCTCTTCATTGAGCTTTGTTTCACATTGGATTCAAACCATCTGCACTAAATAAGTAACCTCTTTGCCATCATTGTAAAAAAAGAGCAAGCTCGTCTTATTGAGTAATCCAATTACAATAAAAAATTTGTTTTAAAGAAACAACTAGCATATGTAGTACCTGATACTTGATTTTGGCTTCACAATAGGTTTTTTTTTTCCATTAAGTTCATGTTCATTATCTAAAGCCATCTTAACGTGTATCTTTTTACTTTGCAGAGTTCAACTTCATTTTCAATGTTATTTTGTTATAGCTGAATTCTTTTAATTTTGCTTTAACCATTTTTTGAACTTTAAGCATATTGTAAATTTCACTCCAATTTGAGAAATGGTTAGGCAATTAATTATCAATGCTTTTCAGATAGTCTGAACACATACGACAGTCACAGCTATATTTACATTGTCTAGCACCTTGAATTGCTATATTTTCAATGTAAATTCCACTACTGCATTGAAAATACATGTCTAAGTTCATACAGTCCATTCGACATATGTCTAAATGTAACTTAGTACAACATAGGTACCTCATACTGATCGAAGGTTATGAAGTAACTCTACTTTTATGATCGATGGTTATGAAGTAACTCTACTTTTATGATCGATGGAGACATTTAAGGATTCAAATGCAAGTACATTTTTCTGAGATAAAAAAACTCTCATAAACATTAACTTGGCATGTAAGCTGCCTATTTTACATTTCTTGTCTGACATATTACCATGCAGACCTATTAAGTGTTCTGTTGTAGGTTAGCTTAATAATATAGGATAAATTAGCATGTTTACTTAGCTTTATGCTTTAACTAACTATGTGTTTGTTCATAATGTAGACGACGCAAAGAAAAAGATTCCTGAAGTGAGGAATGAGAGGTAGTTATGGATTTCTAAGTTCTTCTGTAATATTAGTTCGCTTGAAAAAACACTTTCTGATATATGGTTTTATGGTGTTTCTGTAATATTTGTACGTAATACTGATTGTTGCTGTTGTTGAACTATGTAGTGTTATGTATTATTGCTGCTATTGTTGTTGATCATTGTAATTAAAAGATTTGTTATGTTTGGTTTTTGTGTTGAATCTATGAAAAGTATTTGGTTTAATGATATTTCTTTTGTTCTATTATGTTAAATTTACAAATATTTATATTGAGTATGATAATGAAATGACTGTTACTGTAGGGGGCAGCGAAAGCAATATTTTTTTTTAAAAAAATAATATTAAAATTAGCAATGGTTTATAGCCATTGCAAAATAAAATGAACAAATTTGCACAACAAAACTGTTCAACGGCTTTAGGCCGTTGTGAAATTAAAATTACCAGTGGTTCAAAGCTGTTGTACAACAGAAATTTTCAACGGTTCAAAGCCGTTGCTAACTTTAATTTCGCAACGGCTGAAAACCGTTGCCATGTTTTTACCACTGCAAATTTTGAAATGGCTCCAAGCCATTGCAAAATGACATATCTAGTGTATCGTTTTCCATTTTAGGTCTCTGGATTTCATTGATGATCTTCCTCGTTCGAGGGTCGGCAATGATAGCTTGCGGGTGATTGTTGATCATTTGACTAATTAGCCCACTTTATTTCTGTCAAGTCCAATCAGACTGCCTCTTAGCTAGCAAAAATCTATATTGTGGAAATCGTGAGAGTTAATGATGTCCCTAATGCCATCATTTGTGATTAGGATCCCTTGTATACAAGCAGATTCTGGAAGAGTCTCCAAGAAGCATTGGGTTTCGAAGCTTAATTACAGCACTACTTATCATTCATAGACGGATGTGCAGATCTTGGAAGACTTAATCCGTGCTTATGTTCTTGACTTTGGTGGGTGTGGGAAGATCATATCCATCTTGTTGAGTTTGCTTATAACAACAGTTTCTAGTCCAATAACGGCATGGCTCCTTTTGAGTCTCTTTATGGAAGGCCATGTCGACCAGCTTTCTGTTGGCTCAAGTCTAGGGAAAAATTCATCTTGGGCCCCGGCACTATTCGTAAAGCTTTAGAGAAGATCGATCTCATTCAATGAAGAATTAAAGAGGCATAAAGCAGGTAGAAATCTAATGCAGGTAATTGGAGGAAAGCATTAGAATTCTCAATAGGGGATCGGTTCTTCCTTCATGTATCTCCATTGAAGGGTGTCATGCGCTCGGTCATTTTGGGAAGTTGGCTCCGAGATATATTGGACCATGCCTGATTACTGAGTGTTTTGGCCCTATTGCTTATCGGGTATCTCTTACAGCACAATTCTTCGGTATTTATGATGTATTCCATGTTCCACAGCTACGGAAATGTCTTCGAAATTCTGATTCTATTCTTAAGCCAAGGATCCTTATGGAGCTTGAGGTCTCACCCGACCTTACTTATGATTACAGACCTATCCATGTGGTTGCCTTGGATGTTAAATGCCTTTGAAATTAAGACGTCTTGCTCGTTAAAGTCTAATTGTCTAAAAACCCAAAAGTCTGTTCTTGGAAGACTAGAGAGTTTATTGAGCGAACTCATCCTGGGTTATTTTCTCATGCTCATTATTGGTTAGACTCTTACTTTATATTATTCCATGCTAATGATTTCATTTTCTTTTGATAGATGTATCTTTTGAATTATTATCGACTTTCCCTGAAGGAATTTACGAGGATACGAGTTTTATAAGGCGGAGTCTATAACAACCATAGTAGAGATTATCTGAAATTATAATTCAAAATATGTTTTAAATAATTATAACTAATTAATTGAATAAAATTTGAGGAATTTATAATTATTGTATTTCCTAAAATGGATTTGGAATAAATTAAATTGAGAATTTAATGAATTGTCTTTTTATGTAATTTAATTCTTAAATTTAATGATATAAAAACAATCTTGGAGAAAATGAGTAAATAAATTATATGGAAATAATTTTATTATTTGAAATATGATTTTTCAAAAGGTTATTTACTTATTTATTTTAATAGGAGATTTATACTTTTATTTCTAGAAATTATCACAACAAATGTTGTGGAATTAAATAAAAGGTCAATAATGAGATTTTTCAATAATCGGTTATTAAATTAAAACTATTGAGAATAATATTTGTTTTTAAAGGTTCTATTTAAATTTTTTTATAAGATGTTTCAATATTAATAGAGATGAGAATTTTAACGTGTTTGTTTGTTTTTGGAAACTTGAAGAAATCAATGCTGATTAAATAGAACATTGTTAGTACACATGTAATCCATAAAATCCTTGGGAATAAAAGTATGAAAGAAGAAACACGAGTGCATTACACATAGATGATCCAGTTAAACATGGCTTCTGACAAGGAAGTAGCTGCGCTAGTAGTACCTTTTGATTAAGACAGAGGGATGCTTCGGTTGTGTCAAAGGAGTGCATTCAATTAGGTTTGAGGCTACCTATCGAAGGCGATAGGAAGTATGTTAACAACATCCAAATCACTTGAGTGAAAACCTCTCGAAGGAAATGGACAACGGACACTCTATATTTTGCATCAAACCATTCGAAACGTCCTGGTTTCATCGTCATTCATTTCCTCTAGAAAAGTATTCAACTAATCAAACCCTTTCGAAAGCATATATAGCCTTTCGAAACGATTAATGCCACCCTCACCTAAGAAAAAGGAACTATACGCCCGTTACCATGAAGGCATAAGGTCCGAATAAGATGGGAGAGATGCTTCCGGAAGAGACCATGTGTAGCAAAGCCTTTTAGGGTGTTTTGACTTATTCAAAGCCTAAGGAAGACATGTTTCGATAGCGTCGAAGGCTGACACCCAAATCAACTTATGTGGCACATCAATACTCAAGACAAAACACATCAGTAGACCCTTCGACGAGGTTGAAAGTTACCAAGCAGCACCTATCGATGGAGTCGAAAGGAAACAAAGCAAGAGAGAAACTCAACTTCAAGCGGCAATAGAAGGTTAATTAAAACCCTTTTGTCTAAGTCGAAATGTATGGTTCAGGAGACATTCACGAAAGCTGGAAGGCTGGCCTTTCGATCGTGTCAAAAGCTTGGAGTCGAAAGGAACGCAACCCACACCTATAAATATGACCCCAAGGATCTGTTGTAGGGGATTTGATTTCTTCTTCTCTTCACTTCTATACTTCTTAAACTCGAAAAACCTAATTCTTAAATCAAATTGGGAATTTGGTTAATTTGTATAATTGAGTTCAATAAAAAGAAGATTACGATAATAGTGTTTACTTAACCACTCAGATTTCTTTACTTTCCAAGAAGATATCTACTTGTAGTTAAACTAATCGAAAGGTTTTCCCATCAACTATGTCGAAACCTTAGATTCTTACATCTATTAAGATGCTTTAGCTTAAACTCATTATACAACAGTGTTACCCCTTTCGAGGTGTCAAAACCATCCCAACTTCACTATTTCCAAAAACTATTAGGATCCAAATCCAAACTCCTAAGTCTTTGTCGAAAGGTGGTTTCGACTAAGTCCTCAGTAAATTTATTCGAGAGCCATTAGAGGAGAGCTTACCCTTTCAACTATGTCGAAAGGTTTCAAAATATATATATTTAACCAGTTACTCGTCTTAAAAGCTCAGGCCAACTTCACCCTTCCAAAAGGAGGCTTCAAAGGCATTTATTCCCACTATAACTTTAAATTTAGGGTATTGAGAAGTTTTCTTGTCAACATTTTTGACGCTAGAAGGAAGCCTTGAACCTCCAATCCTTAATTACTTTCATCATAAATAAATAGCATAGAGTACAATGTCTAAAAGAAGAAAACGGAAGGAGTCATAAATAATAATATCTTAAATGAGGGAGCAATTCCATAATCAAATTTGGAAAATGATATAATCTTGAATTCCAACTTAGAGAATTTGAAAGTCGGACAATCGTCCACTTTTATAAGAATAGAGAATAATGAAATTACATTTCAAAATCAACCACGACAAATTATGTTGATGCAAGAACTTTCTGAAAGAGTCCCATCTCAAGAATCACTAAAGACCGTGGAAGAAGAAGGGGAAGCGCAACCTCTAAATGAGGTAAAAGAGCAAGAGTTAAACTAAGAAAGTCAAGCAAATAGGTCCCTCAAGTAGTCAAATAGCCTAAACAAAGAAATAACAGTAAAAGCTGCTACAAAAATGAAGTCGTCCAAGAAGAGCCCATATACCTAATAATGATCGATACTCTTAAGGGAAAAGGAATTACTAGCCCAGAGAAATATGTTATCCTACAAAGAACTCCATTCACAGAAGATATAATGGCAATTTGCATCCCTTCTCACATTCAAATCCCCACATTGAAGTACGAAGGAACTTCCGACCCAAAGATAATTTAGCAGTCTTTGAAATACGAATGGATTTTTATAATGCTCCAGGGTCGATTTGCTGCAAGGTTTTCCCAATTACTTTTCAAGGAGCAGCTATCAAATGGTATAAAAATTGCCAAGAAAAATTAATCCCTACCTAGGAAAAAATTTCTTATGAATTTGTGACACAATTTTGTGCATTCAAAGATCCAATTATGGACTTTAGCTTGTTAGCGACTACCAGACAAAGATTGGGAGAATCACTTGATAAATGTTTAAAAAGGTTTCATATAGAGGCATTAAAGGTAGGAAGTTTAACCAAAAGAGAAAAGCTAATGGCAGTTCGATCAGGGTTGATCGAGCAATCCCCATTCTCGGAAGATCTTTATATCTACGGTTGCAAAGATCTACAATATTTATATTCCCAAGCAAGTAAATTTATCCACTTAGAAGAAATGAGCCATGACAAGAAAAGATCAAGACAACACAAAGAAGGGGAAAGATATAATCCCCAAAATTCAAACAAAGGGTCAGATAATAGAGAAAGAATTTGGAAGAAAATTCCGGAATCCAACTATGTGGCTTTAGTCCAACCTCTCCATAATATTTACACCTTAGGAAAAGATGAAGGACGTTTCTCAACTACTCATAGGATGAGGGGTAGACCAGAATCCAGAAAAGAGGAAAATTATTGTGATTATCATAAAGCGAATGGACACAAGACCGATGAGTGTCGTGCATTAGTTGGATTAATTTAGGATATGGTCATATCGGGAACTTGAAAGGAGTTTACTAAAGAAGCATAAAGCAGACTCCTAAAGAAAATAACTTAGCGACTTTAAAAAATACGGATTCTCATCAAATCACGAAGCTTTACACATGAGTTCAACTATGAATTCCCTTCTTCCTTAGCTTTTTAACTTGATTTTTTACTTTGATTCATATTCAAATTTATATTGAAATTTAAACTTTACCGATTCAAAATTCAAGTGCTATTACAAGTAAAACAAAATCAGTCTATAGTATTCAACATATTTTTGAAACTTGAAAATTTTCAAGCTACTTGGGAAAGGCGGCTCAAATGTCTAAAAAAAAGTTGATTATCAATTTTTTGATCAACACAATATAAAGTCCTGCTCTCTTGAAACTTACTCCTGTTAATTCTTCATTATTATTTGAGAAGCTTACAAATAGACTACTCAGCCGCTAAGCAGCGCCTACAGAACATGGTAATAAATCAATAGGAAAAACTATGTAACTCAACCTTATTTTTGGCAAGTTGTTTTGAAAGGAATTTCTCAAGCATGTCCTCATAAGAAAACTATTTCCAATCACCATGCAACTAGGGGAGGACAAATTTCCATATTTCAAAAAATTGAATTCTCAAAGATATTATATAGCATTAGTGAATGCATACAAATGATTTTTAATCAAAAAGTATTGATATCTAAAAAGTTTTCTAGAAAGAATTGGCAATGTGAAGGCAATCCATATCTCCTCATGAAAAGTTTTAAAGCTATCAAAAGCTTATTGACAAAAACTCAGATTGCAGAATCTTATTCTCAGCCAAAAGAGTATTAGTTAATGAATCATGACCTTCAAGTCTTCTATTTGAGATCTGTGTCTCTGCTATGAGAATGATTTTAAAACCCTTATCAAAAGTGACTCTAAGGAAAGATTTGCATACATTCAAGCCGTTTTTCAAAAGTAATCCCTTACTATATTAGAAGGGATCGTTTCCAAAAATTCTTTCATTCAAAAAGAACCAAATATTCAATAGATTTTCAAAGAGTGTTACAAGTGGCTAAAAATGATTTTAGTATGCAAAGTTTTATCCTATGGCTAGTCCGTAGCACCTCCTAAAGGGATGGGGGTCATGCACCCACCATTTTAGCCCTTACCAAAGACACCTCATAGAGGGAGGGTCAATAACTCTAAAAGAAGCCTTACTAAAGGCACCTCCGGGAGGAAGTGTCAAATAGTCTTAATCCCTTAGCAAAGGCACCTCATAGAGGGAGGGTTAAATCTCTAGAAGCCCTTAAAGTCCATATCACCTCTTAGGTGAGGGTCAGGATGAGCACTCGCAAAATCAGAAGCCACTAACATCCACATCACCTCTTAGGGGAGGGTCAAGATAAGAACCGCAAAATCAAAATCCCTTAACATCCAAATCACCTCTTGGGGGAGGGTCAGGTAAAGCACCCATTAACATCCTTCTGGAGGAAGGTTAATTCAGCATGCACAATACACCTTTGAGACAAGGGATGCCCTAAGGAAGGATAATCAAATAGTGGACTAAGATGTCCAAGCCCAAAGGATGCACTAAACAAAAGAAGAAAGACAAAGATGTGTACAGCTTAAAACAAAAGTCAAAACCCCAGAGAATAGAGGGTTAAAGAAAGAAATCTATCCACTCAAAACAAAGGTAAAACCCAAGAGGAGGGAACATACATCGACAAAGGGACTAAGATGTCCAATGCTATAATCTGAAATGGAAAAAGAATTCAAAATCATATCCAAAAGAGGCAAAATATGGGCAAACAAACCTTAGAACATCCAAAGTATAATTAACGATTTCCACATCAAAGGGTTAGGAAACCATTACTCTAAAAGGAAACATGAGATCAAAGAATTGAAAAGGTAATCAATAGCATGATAACATAAGTAAGGATTCATACCAAGTCAAAAGAATGGAATAAGACAACAAGTTACCACTAACGATGATGGAGACTACACTCATGGATTAAATTAAGTAAACCACTATTGATTCCCTGGGAATAAGGTAGTCCCTTAGAGCAAGAGAAACTCTTGAGGAACCAATATTCCAATTAATTACAAGGCTTTGTAGATGTGACCCATCTCCAATATAGCGAAAACTTTACTAACCCATAGATTTAGGAATTTGTTGTTTGGATTTGATGAATTTACTATGGCTAGGAAAATTTCTAATTTCAGTATTGAATGAATTTTTAATAGTCTGTTTGTCAGATGAGATCCTGAAGAAAATTTGGTTAAGTTTTGATTGCATGATCTTTTATTCCTTTTCTTGAAAAATTCCATTTCTGGTTTAATTAATCCTAATCACTTACTTTGACTTTATAATGACTTATTGATTTCGCCTTCCTAATTGCAACTGTTAATTTCCATAATAATTTCTTACCAAGTTCTTGATTTCGGGAATTTTGAATTTTCCTATTTTTATTGGTGCAGATTTAATTTGAGATTTTGCGAATTATTACTGCCCATATCGCTTTTATGGTGAATTGTAGATTTCAATTTCTTGTTTCCTTTGTTGAATTCTCATGATAACCTTTAATTGAATTCCTGGTTCCATAAAATTTTGAGTTTTTCTATTGGTCTCGTATAATGATTTGTGAATTCCCGATATTGAGTTTATTCCCATTGAATTATCGTGATGATTTCTTATCAATTGCTTGGTTTAATGTGTTTTCGATTTCCCCATAGAGTTTCTACGATGATTCAAAAATTTCTTATTTCTAGTTTCCTCCAAAGGTTCATTTATCTAAATACATGGTTGATTTTCTCCGAAGGTTCATTTATCTAAGTCAATCTCTGCAAATCAGGTGATATAATTCCACATTTTCAATAAAAGAAGCTTAATCATGTGTATTTCAAAATACATTAATCGAAAATGCTACTAATCAACATCTTAAATGTTAACTTTATAAGCTTAAGAGTACTTAATAAGGCCTTATAATAAGGTTACAATCTTAACGGAGGTTATAATCTATTTCACAGGAAATAAAGAAGGAATTTCCTTAGAGTTATTGTCCCAAAGAAAAAAGGCTTGTTTCATGCAAAGGGGGCTAAATGTTATCCATAAAATATCCTTAGGAATAACAGTGTGTAAGAAGGAACACGAGAGCATTGCACCAAGATAATCTAGTTAAACATGGCTTATAACAAGGAAGTAGCTACACTAGTAGTACCTTTTGATTAAGATAGAGGGATGTTTCAGCTATGTCATAGGAGTGCTTTCAGTTAGGTAGGAGGCTACTATCGAAGGCGATAGCAAGTATGTTAACAACATCCAAATCATTCAAAAGAGCACCTGTCGAAGGCAATGGATATCGGATACCCTACATTTTGCGCCAGACCATTCGAAATGTCTGGGTTTCATCATCATTCATTTCCTCTAGAAAAGTATTCAACCAATCCAACTCTTTCGAAAGCATATATAGCCTTTCAAAATGGTTAAGGCCACCAAAACCTAAGAAAAAAGGAACTACATGCTCGTTACCATGAAGGCATAAAGTTCCGAATTAGATGGGAGAGATGCTTCTAGAAGAGACTATGTGCAGCAAAACCTTTAAGGGTGTTTTGACTCATTCGAAGCCAAAGGAAGACATGTTTCAACAGCGTAGGAGGCTGACACCCAAATCAACTTATGTAGCACATCAATACTCAAGACAAAATCGCATCATTGGACCCTTCGACGTGGTTGAAAGTTACTAAGTAGCACCTATAGATGAAGTCGGAAGGAAACAAAGCAAGAAGCTTCAAGGGACAACAGATAGATAATTAAAAACCTTTCGAGTAAGTCAAAAGGTATGGCTCGGGAGACATTCACGAAAGCTGGAAGGATGACCTTTTGACCGTAACGAAAGCTTGGAGTCGAATGGAACCCAGCCCACACCTACAAATATGACCCCAAGGGTCAGTAGTAGAGGATCTAATTTCTTCCTCTCCTCACTTGTATATTTCTTAAACTTGAAAATAAAAATTGTCAAATCAAATTGGGGATTTGGTTAAGTTGTACAATTGAGTTCAATAAATAGAAGATTATGATAATAGTGTTTACTTAACAACTCGGATTTCATTACTTTTCAAGAATATATCTATGTGCAGTTAACCTGATCGAAAGTTTTCCCCTTCAACTATGTCAAAACATTAGATTCTTACATCTCTTATGATGCGTTAGCTCAAATCCACTATACTACAAGTGTTGCCCCTTTTGACAGCATCAAAACTATCCCAACTCCACTATTTCCAAAAACTGTTAGGATCCAAACCCAAACATCTAAGTCTGTGTCGAAAGGTGGTATCGACTAAGTCCGCACTCAATTCGTTCGAGAGCCGCTGGAGGAGAGCCCGCCATTTCGACTGTGTCGAAAGGTCCCAAAATAAATCTTTAACCAGTTACTCATCTAAAATGCTCATGCCAACTTCACCCATTTGAAAGGAGGCTTCGAATGCATTTATTCCCACTTCAACTTCAAATTTGGGGTCTTGGCAAGTTTTCTTCTTAACAACACATTGGTAAACCAAATAAATTAGTAAAACTTTTCTTTTAGACAATTAGCAACACTTTGTTATTGAAACCATACCTTAACCCATTTAGCCTAAATAAGAGAAATAAAAAATGAGAGATCTATACGTACAAGTTCTTATTTTCATTTCACTCCCGTAAACCAAGAAACCAAAACTCTCTCAAGTCTCAAAACGCTAATCCCCAAACCAAAGCTAGAAATCATTGAGCTTTTGATTTATTCTAGTACAAATTGAGAAAAGATAATCTCTTCCACAAATTGGTGCATTTATTTTTGATTAATCTCAGTGGTAGTTTCTGATTTTAATCACTCTTCTCCAACCTTTGAATCTAGCATAGGTTGAAGTTGAAATAGAAGGGTTTAAGAGAATCCACGCTACAATCTCCATTTTAGATTTATTCAGGTGAGTTTATCTAATAATTTCTAGTCTAAAATGGATGTGTGTTGCTAATATATGAAAGTGCTTGAATCTATAGTGGATATGATCTCAATAGGGTATTAAATCTCTTATCACTTTGATTTTGATTCTCTGTTTATTGACAATGCATATTATATAATCATGATTTGCATCCAGTTATATATGTTTATATGCTTACACGAATGCTTATACGTTGCTTCAGACCAACAAAGAGTCAATAAAGGAAAAAACGAGCAAATTGGATCATCGGAGGGTCGTCGAAATCGCTTGGGAATCAACCCACGCGAGGGAACTAGTGGACCAATCTATCCGCTCGGTGCACCGGGGAACCTAAGGTTGAGCCCAGGCTGTGTTTCTTTGGTCCCCATTCTCCATGTTCATGGACCGTTTGTCCGGTTGATCTCCTAATGTTGTTTGCTTAATTTTGATGTTGCATTTCATTGCCATTTCCGAGTTTTGATTTGTGAATTGATGATTCTATTTTGGTGTTTTTATACCATATAATTGCTCTATAGGTCTTAGGAGTAATCCATAACTTTTGGATGCACTTCAAACTTGGATTTACAAAAGGCTGATTTCTAAATTAAACCATCTTATTGAAATCTTTTTATGTATAAATCTAATTTCAATATAAAGAATTATATATATGTAGTATTTATAATCATTAACAATGGTTTTTATGCTTCAGAGCAATGGTTTTTGAAAAGCATGCTTATATATATTCTAGCTTATTAACCAATGTTTTACAAGGATGAATTTAAAGTGATTTTTTTTATAAATTTGCACGACATCGTTCAAATGAGGTATTGATTTAAATAGTTAAATAAAGAGAGTGGTATGGTATGCTTGCATTTGTTTTACCGGTTAATTCTCGGACTAGTTCGACCAAACCATTGCTATACACAAGTGGAGTTTACTACCATATATTAAACATTTGACTAAACCCACGTGGTATGGGACATACGGTCCTTACCTATTCAGTTGCCATATGAAAGTACATAACACTTATACTGACAAGTTTATGACTTACCCTTGAAGTTCTATAGGTCACGCTCCAATCTTGGAGTTTTTAGAGGTCTTGTACCTATCATGTAGTTTATAGGGCTTATTCCTCTCTTGAAGTTTAGAGGTCCCGCACATATCTTGCAGTTTTATAGGCTCTTGCCTATCTTTGAGTATTATGGGAATCATACCCATCTTGGAATTTATAGACATATACATCTATCTTGGATTTATGTGCATGTAAATGAATTTATTCACCAATCTTGGAGTTTGGTGCCTTTTTCCTCTTTTATGAGATTTTGGATTTCTATTTTGGATTTCTAGATTCGATGTTATTTGTGTTATTGCTAAATAGTTTTAGGGATTTTTATTGTAGAAGCTGTCTTGATTTTTGATATCTGGTGATTTCATTCTCGAATTTTGAAGTATGCTTGACTTTGTCGATACATGACTTGATGACTATATTTGAGATCTATTTCATTTTACCTATCATTCGTCTTGCTAACTCATTTATTTTAGCCTAAACCGACCCATTTATTATTTTATAATACTTGTTTTAAACTAAGATGTTTTACGTTCTTCGGCCTGATGCTTTTAGAGCGGACTTCCTATCAGTTAGCTAGGTGTTTAATTTTGTCATCACCATGTATGTATTGATGTTATGATGTATCTTATGTCATGCTAGACTCCTTTTATGTAAATATTCATGTATCTAGGATGAAGTACTATTGTATTATATAGTCTACGTCATGCATCTATTTATGTCTTTTCAGACATGTGTCCATTTGTATTTCACTACGTTTGATCTATGATTTTGTGATTCGTATTTATCATACGTCGTCCATATTTTATTATAGCCACAATAGTTTTGTTTTAAGCCTGGATTATATATGTTGATTCCACTTGTGTAAAGAAATGTATAACATATTAATCGATGTATTGAAGCTCGCTTAAAGTGAAATTCACAGATGGTCACTTCTAACCAGCCATATTCTCTGCACTAGCAGACTGTATTACTCTGCAATATCCTTTGTTAGCGTGGATCTCGAGGAGCGCCGAAACACATAAACCCAGAATTAAACCTCAAATATCCAAATACTTTAACTACATACACAGATATATATATATATATACACACACACGCACATATATATGTCTATGTATGTATGTATACATTATATGAAAATATACAAGTACACCTTCTTTATGCGTCCTAACTTGCAACTCCGTTACCAAATGCAACAACCAGACTTTTCCTAACCACATTGTCGAATCATATGCATCGTAAACTAAAAATGTGATTGTTTTAAAACAATAGCATGCAAAGACCCATACTAACTAACTAATCTTTCAAATATCACAGTAGAATGGATCAAAGTATCATATAGGTAAAATAAATAAATCCTATATATATACATCACAAATTAGTTATAGTGTTTAAACATATATACATTGGCACACCATACATACAATATGTATAAATAAATGTATAATATATGTAAACGCCTTTATAGTCACCGTCTTCAAACACCACACTTTAAGATTACTAGGTTAAGCTATAGTGTATAAGGAATGGGCTAGACACATGTCTAGTAAATAAAAATACTACCAAGTATATACTACTAACATGATTTCTTTAACATCATATAAGAGCTAACATTTACTTGCCTCATCCCGTCTCACCTGCAGATACACAGTTATTACACCATAATAAACATAATATGTGGATCGCTATCATATACTTAACAATCATACACATAAAAAGAGAGAGAGAGAGTCAATTAAACGAATAATAACCCATCAATACATATAAGAGTTAGTTAAACAGAGACTAACCCCAGGATACGATTGAATATAGACTAACTCCAGGATGCAGTTAAATATGGACTCATAAATATAATCATGGAGATGAGTTAGGTAAAGATATACTAACTCATGCTTGCACGAAGGAACATGTGAACATAGCCTAACCCCATTAATAAACAGTTTATTATCATAACATATAAAAATCAGCAATGCACATTTCTGGAAATTAAACATCTTCAAATGTCGTAGAGACGTATATAGCGTCCCTCATCTATTTGTATAGCCTTATTGAAGCTAAAGTGCTTCATCTTGGTTTGGGTTTAAAGTGGACCGAAAAATGTGCACCGGTAGATCAGTGCACATAACATTGGTGGACCAGTGAATACATTGAACGTCGAAAAACCTAAAATATAAATTACTTCTTACTTCATTTTTTCCTCCATTATTTACTATCACGATTCATTGCTTCTTCTTCTCTTAAACTTTATTTTATAGTTCCTTAAGCATTCACATATCACATATTAACCACACATCCATAATCTAACATTTCTCATTATATACTTGATCGCATACTTCCAATTTTCATATTATACCATATTAATTATATTTTAATCCCAAATTGATTATCATTAACATTGTTTAGTCCTTTAATTACATCATTATTTGTTTCCAAATTTCATTTATCTAATTTCAGTGCCTAATTAACCTAATTAGCAATCAAACAATGTAAACAACTTTCATGTGAACAATATATAACCCAATAATGATTTCCACTCGCCATCTATGTTGCCAAGCCCTAGAAATCTCTTAACGATCTTCAATTTCTCTCCATCCAGAATTGCAGTGCTCTAAAGTTCCTTGAATTTACAAACAATGGATATCTTCGTGCAACCCATCTCAGGCTCGTCGATTTGGTATGTACACATATGCAAAGGGTTAGGTGTAGGAATGAGAGAGATGGAGTTATGGTAAAGAAGAGGATGAAATAGGAGAAGGTGAAAGTAAAATATACACGAGAAATAATTCAAATTTAATGCGGTCCATTATGTAACTTCTGAACCGTCACTTCTCTCAAATGGGCTTAGGCCGATTAAAACCAACTAAAACCCTCTTACTTAAAATATGCATATCTTCTTTATATGAATTCTGATCCCGACGAACCAATACACTAACTTGACCAGAAAAATGAGCAATATCCAATGGTATAGCCCTTATCGCCTAATTCCAACATTCATAAAATTACAATTTTGCCCCTAATTGATAACATAAATATATAATTCTATAGGGTATTTCAACGAGATAGAGTCTTTATGATAAAGAGGGGACTACAGAAGAACTAACTAAAATAGAAACGCTAACTCGATGAAAAGGGGACTGCTTTATTTAGTTATGGATGCAACAAGGAAGAGAGGCGAAAGGGCTAGGTTTGATCTCTAGGGAAGTCAAAATCAGGAGCTGGGGAAGGGAACATCGCATCTACACTACTATGCTTAACACTAAGGTGCACTTTTTATGCACTGCCATACTAAGCATAGTAGTGTTGTGCACTGCTTTTTCGGGGACAACAATGCCCATATGCACTGCTATGATGGACATGGTTGTGCCCGTGCACTAGGATAAAATGGTGCAATTTGGCTCTATTGTTTGCTGGATAACAGTAAGGCCCTATAACCATTCCAAGGCAAGGCAAGATGGATATTTTAGACTTGATAAAGTTTGGAGAATTTAGTGGAGTTTGAGGCAATGCATGGAAATGTTTTATGGTTTAAGGAAGCGACGAAGCCATATTGTAATGTAATGGTGGAGAAATGTGTTTATATGGTTATAATAGTTATACAAAAATTTGACTTGCCCCACCACAAGCAAGCGGAACTATACGGTGTTGTTGAAATGAATCTATTATACCATGAGTGATCGTAGACTATAGACATGCTTTTGGAGTACAGGTGGAGAAATATTAGGATGCTATTCTAATGTAGGTCATATACTACCTATAGCACAACAAGGTGTTGTGGTTGGACCTACAAGTCAACATCTATGGTTGTTAACTCGGAGCCATAACCTATTTCTGCCTCCAAACTAATAGAGTTAGGGGTATGCCCTAGGGGTAATTAAGTAATTTGTTACATAAATTTAGCTCGATAATCAATTTTTTTCGAAATAAAAGGTGTTTTCTTTCTGTTGTATACTTGTTATAAAATGTTATAAATAATTAATTGGTTAATTTAAGTATATATGCAAGAAATTCCATAAATGCCGTGTTTTTGTAGTTGTTACAAATAGTTGTAACCATTAGTATTATATCACAATATGATAAGCACATCATTTTAAACATCCCTAGTTAAGATATATTGAGACTAGACAACGATGCATCCATTGAAACTATAGGTAAGTAATGTTATCCAAATGTTAGGTAATGTATCACCAAACTTATGTCTAACCTTTGTTTTCACTCTTTTATTTACTATTTGGAACTTATGATTGCCCTTATAAGAGTAGTCTAAGTGACAAGTTTATTTTGGGGACCAGCTAGCTGGAGTGTTGGACTTTTAACTTATAGAGATGATTTTAAATTCATGATAATTCCATGTATGACTATGTGTATCAGATTTTCTATTCATATATGAGACTATGTGTTGTCTTGATGTATTTATTCATTGCCCCGATATGTATGGATTTTATGTAGACTGATTTATTCATGTTACGACTATACAGGTTTGATATAAATATCCGTCTTCTAGGCATATATACATATTCATATATATATATATATATATATATATATATATATATAATTTGTGATGCCTTTGAGTATTTGACTATCATGCCTTTATGCATTGATCATGCCTTTTATGCACTTCTATATATTTGTCATTTTATATCTTTTGTAGAGGTTATGTCAAAATTTTGAGTTTAGTGTTGTTTAAATTTATCCGATGGTACACTTGCTGTAGTATGTTGAATATATATGTTGATTGATATATATTCAGAACACCACAAATGGTGGGTCATTACCCTTGGTATTAATGCTTAAGTTTAAGTAACCCGATAAGAACTAAGAAATGATTTGGGCATATACTTGTATATTTTCTATTATACAACGTATGCCTATGTAACCCATGCACTTTGAACTACTCGTGCGAAGTTGATAAATGTATCTTCATTCCAAGTTTGCTACTATTACTGGTAGGTGGAAAAGGTACTAGGCTAATGCCAGCTAAAGGTGCATAGGCTACCACCAATAGGTTAGAAATTCCTATTTGGTTTCGTCGGTATTTTCAGGCGGTAACATAGGGTAATCCACCTGATGCGGTACTCTAGAGGGTGCGAAAGGTGGCAGGATGGGAATGGTTAGGCTTTCGTTGATACTCAGACATAGATCTTCACTGGTGATAGGATCTTTAATGATATAGAGCTGGTGTGTATGACCCAAAAGGAGGTTCGCTTCCCGACACCTTAAAAAGAGGCTTTAGCTTGGAGGGAAATAGTTATTTAGGAGGTTTTAAAGGATGAGGTCACATGGGATGACTATAGGAGGAGGCTTGAGACCCTATATATTTCTGGGATAGAGAAGGATGCATAGTTAAAGCAATTCATCCATATGAAGAAGGGTAATTTATTAACATGATCTTATATAAGTCGGTTTAACTTTTTAGCCAAATTTGTCGTGCATATGATTCACACTCCAGCCAAGAAGGCGAGAATATTTGGTGTGGGACTGGTCGAAAATAAGGGCCCTATTAGTTAAAACATTCCTGTAGGGCCTACGTTCGAGAATCTAGCAAAGATGGCACTAGACATGAGTGTGCATATGCAGTCACTACGGTAGAGGATGCAAAGGTTAGGGGAAAGACAAAATTTGTGGCCAAGCGCATATGCAACTGGAATATAATAATAGGAGTGTATCGGATTGGAAAGAGGTGCAACCGCAAAGGGCATTGAGAGGAATGTGGGGGTAAATATGGATGGGATGAAGTGTTACGGTTGTGACTAGGTATGGTATTTGTAAAGGGGTTGCAAGGTGGACCTATGGCGAAGGCTTTTGCCTGGGTAGCAATTCCAATTTCTAACAAGGCACCTACTCAGCCAAAAGGAAAAGGCAGCTTTAAAGGTGTGATTTTTATTTTTGATAAACCTATTCATGTGTTGTTCGTTACTAAGCTTCACACTCATTTATTTTTAGTATCTTCATTGACAGTTTGCATAGAGCACTTTGTATTATTTATGAGCCTCTTATGGAGTCGAATTCCATTAGGGGTTCGGCAAGTTTTATCACTATCTGTCGTGATATTCCTTTGGTACTTCGCACTCTTGAAAACAGGAAGGGGCACTACTATCTGAATAACAATTCTGTTATGATGCATATATCTTGAGTTTTTCTATTTATGTTCTTACTCCAGACAAGGATTGGATGAGCCATCGTAGTGTGGTTCTTGATTGTGGATGATGTTTGGTTAGTTTGATTCAGATTAGTGGGAAGGGGCTCTAGATACGGTGTCAGCCGAAGAGTACTTTGATGAGCAATTATCTATATTCTCTTAACATTTTTATTGATGGTTTATCACCGGTTCTCATGGTTTTCGAGCATCAAGGTATATATGAGGAAGTGGTGTGAATACCACCTCGTATAGAGATAAAGTTCCAAATTTACTTAGAGAGAGACGCCAATTCAGTGGTTATGGCCATCAAGCGCATAACACCTAAGGAGCGGTGAAAACTTAAGGTTTAGACTCGAGATTTAATAGATAAGGGTTTTATATGGAAGAGTACCTCCAAGTGGAGTGCAGCTATTGTTTTTCCTACAAACTTATGTATTGTTATGAACTGCTTTTGGTATCAGGAATTGAACAAGTAAACGAGGAAGAATAAGTACCCTTACCTCGCATGGATGACTTTTTTGATCAACTTAAGTCTAGGATATCATCCTACCTCGACATTGCCAAGGGATTTTACAAGTTAATACTAACATATGTCCATATTGCATAAAAAAAATTTAGGACCCTAGATGGGTTCTTTTAGTGGAAGGTTATGACATTTGGACTAAACAATACAACACTTTAGTTCGTTGATCTTATGAATATGGTTTTCCATGACCCACTCAATAAAAACATTCTTGTATATTTTGGGAATGAAGAGGAGTAGAAGGTAGATTTGAAGAGGGTGTTTGAGACACTGAGGAAACACGGTTTTAAGGAGAAGTTCTTAAAATGCCACTTCTACTAAGAGGGGGTATGATTTTTAGGTTTGTGAGAATAATTTCCATTTATTTAGCAAAGTAAAAGTGGTGCAAGATTGGAAGATAGCATCGAATGTGAAAGACATTAGGAGTTTAGTTCTTCCAGTAGGTTATAATCGAAAAATTATTAAGGATTTCTTCAAAGTAGTCACACCTCTTACATTTTCGACCAAAAAGAACTGACCATTTCTTTGTAGTGAGAAAAGCAAATCTTATTTTGTCATGATGTACGAATTATTGAGTAGTGCACTAGTTTTAGTTGTTCCAAATAGTTCTATAAGCTTACATTTTATGCCGATGTATGTGGATGGTGTAATGCCCCTGAATTTTAATTAACCTTATTCAGGATATTTACTTGGATAAATTAAATAGAATAATATGAATAACTAGGGAGATAAGATTAATAAATCCAATGGCCGTGTCTAAATGAAGGTATTAAAATAAGACTTGATTGAATTAAGAAGGAGGAATTTCCTAAGGGCTAAACTTGGAAATAGGGATACATTTCTTAGTATAAATCTTTTCCTCCACTTTAGTAAACTTTTACTTTCTCATTCAGAACTCCTCACCCATATTTCGACCGACCATTAAAAGCTCCAGGAAGAGCAATAAATTGAATAAAAAGCTAAGAATTAAAGCCATGAAGTTATCTCAATCTCCAATTAACTAACCAAGGTGAATAACCATGTCCATCGCCTTAATTTTCTATGGTTGGATTGGTTATGGATTGTACCCAATTCATGTTTGTAATATTGGTTAGGATATAACAATTTAAACTTTTGTTTGGACAACACATAGGTGTTTTAAATGTTAATGGACTAATTAATATGTTTTATTCGGTTTTGGCTAAATTCCGAGTTGTTTCGATCTTCGTATGCTTTGAAATTTTAATATGTTGAAGCATATGATTTATCATATTTTTGGTGATTTATGGGGATTTTCCTTAGTGATTTACTAAGGTATTTGAATTATTTAAGCCTAAGGGCTAAACTACAAAATTGCCTTTGAATTAGTCAATTCGGAGGGAAGGCTACAATTTGAAAATTTAATTGGAGAAGAAGAATAGTGTTTTAAGAAAACGATTAACTTTTGTATACTTTTTACTATTTGGAAGTATAGGAGAAGGCTCCTTTGCCAATCAAAATTAGACGAGCAAGATAAAATATCACTTCAATAGGCCCAATTCTGCCTTCGACTCTAACAAGCCTGCTTTTACCCTTTTGATGAAGTCGAAAGATACCTTTTGTCTAGGAAGGAAGGTAAACAATTAACCTTCGCCTAAGTCGAAAGGCAAGAACAGTGTTGAAGGGAAGAGGGGCAAAAGTACGTGGAGGCTGATTTCTTTGCTTTCGAACAGAAACATAATTGCATTAAAATAAGTTGAAGAGGGATCCTTCGACTCTATCATTTTATAAAAGACTAAAAAAATATATTCAAGAAGGGGTTTCGAAGGGGATCTTTGAAAGCCAAACCCTTCAAAAGAATTGTTTAAAATGTTTTCTAAAAAGGTGTTTTAATCCTTTCGACGAAGTCAAAGGGATGGCTTCGACAAAACCAAAGGGAAAGAAGGGGAAGAAGAAGGGGTTACTTCCGAACCTCCCATTGTTTCTAAAGAAAAAGTTTTAATACCTTTCGACAAAGACGAAAGGTAAACCTTCCAACAATGTTGGAAGTATACTATCAAAGGATTGGTTCCAACACCAACACTTCATTGTTTTTGAATGGTTTCGAAAGGTTTGATTTCAAAAGGTTTTAATTTCGAAGGTTTGATTTCGAAAGGTTTTAAAGGGGTTACCTTCAATGATTGCGAACGGTTTTGAGTTTCAATAATTTCGAAAGGTTTTGAGTTTAATTGCTTTCGAAAGGTTTATATATGGTTTTATAAGGGCGGACACCCCAAGCTTTCGACAAGGTCGAAAGGTAGAACCTTTCGACTAGGTCAAAACGAAACCTTCCGAAAAGGTCGAAAGGTATGGTTTTGTAGTGCATTTAAAAGGAAGGCTTCTGAAGGGGCTAACTTTGGATGTTTAATTGCCTTCGAATGGGACTTCATTCGAAGTGGTTTAAAGGGATGTTTTTAGCCATTTTTCCTTAAGTAAATTTTTGCTAATTTGAAGAGTTTACTTCGAAGGGTCATAGCATAAATTACTTATTTTGTTGAATATGAAAGGGGGGGTCCTTATATAAATTGGATGTTATAAACCTTGGGGACACCGGGGTGGGTTTAACGTTTTCGATACATAGTTTGGGGTTACCAACAAAAATATGCTTCTGAAAATATACAATGGGGATATCAATATGTTTTTATTTCAACCTAATTGGGGCTACCAATGGGAATTGGTTAAACAACCTGGGAAAATAAGTAATCATGGGGATCACGAATTTTTATAAATAATCATGGGGATCATGATGTTTGAATTGGCCAAGTGATGGGTTCTTGCTTAACCTTGGTGAACCATGGAATGTGCGGTGGATAGCCCACATCAAATTTCTAAAGTAAAGAATGTTTTGCCAGAGGTGGTTAGCCTTGGGATTTGGCACGTAAGGGTTTTTTCTAGGAAAACTATGGAGTGTGTGGTGGATAGCCCACACCATCTATTGTAAAACAATGCACAATGGACAATTTGCATTTATTTTTAATGGATTTGGGACGGATAGTCCTATTAAATTATGACTGGTAGTCAATTTAATGATTTAAGAGGGAAACTCTAATAAATCGATTTTAGATGGAAAATCTAATAAATTGCTTTTAGATGGGATATCTAGTAAATGGGTGGATAGGATACCCAATAAATATGATTTATGGCTTTATTTCATATTATGTTAAGATTAATCATTTTAGGTGCAGGGGCACAGTTAATGATTTGCATGTTTTGTTTTGGATACTAGTGAGGGGAAAACCCATTCCGCTAAGCGGCGTGGTCTCACTGGATATCTATTTCTGATAAGAGATTGTAGAGGATTATTCGTACCAGACTTATTGTCTGACTCGAAGTTTGTGTTTCTCCACAAACTCTCGGACACTCAAAATTAATTTTAGTAGTATGAGAGTGGGAGACTTTCAAGTTTTTAGACGAATAATCTTCTGGAGATGTGCAGGAGGCAGTGTTAGCTATAGAGGGGCTATTTTGTGGTTTTCGCTATGATGTACTAAGAACTATAAAGTTCATATTATTAGTTCTCTGATCATCATAAGGGGACAACTTCATATGTTGCTTTTATCTTATTTTGTACATGTATATGTGATCTGAACGTGGTTAACATCTAGGATTATGTAATTAAATCTAAAATTATTCATAAGAAATGAGAAATTCTATTTTATGGAAGTTTAACTTTTTTTCATATACTTGTGTTCCCGTGTATCAATATTAACTATGTCGCATTCGGTAGTCAAGAAATAACAACTACGATGACTGCAACATCAGTAGCGGTTAGTTTTGGGCCTTAGAAGGCGGGATGTTACAAATGGGTTTGAGTGCAATCTTGATGTAGAAGAGTAAAGTTATCACTTATGCAAGTAAGCAACTTAAGCAGCATAGAAGGAATTACACCATACATGATTTAGAGTTACAAGCTATTGTATTCACTTTAAAGTCATTGAGACATTATGTATTGGGTGAGATATTTGAGCTCTTCACCGACCATAAGTCTTGAAGTTCCTTTTCTTCCAAAAGGATCTAAATCCACGAAATAAGAGATGGTCAAAGTTCTTTCCCTCTTTAGATTTTATAATTTCTTATACGTCAAGAAAGCATAGTGTAGTGGCAGATGCTCTTAGTCAGAGGAATGCTACTTTGGGCTGTACGTTTGGAGAGTGGGAGTAGTTAACGTATATAACTACACCAAATTAGCCACTTTACAACTCTTAGTTTTCTGAATTACCTATGCTTATTACTATTACAAATTACCGACAGTTTTTTCTGTTAGTCAAGTTTTTCAATGGTTATAAATGTGGGATTTTCGTTGATGATGTAAATAAGAATATGTAACCTGATTACTTTGGTAATTTTTCCTCTCATTATTAATAACGCAGTTTCAATTCCTTTGCGCTTCCTCTCCTCAATCCAAGTTTTTCGGTTCTGCCTATTCAAAATTTCAAATCTTAAGTAATTCTTATTTTTTCCAAATTCAAATGGATTTACCTATTCACTTCTAGGTATCTAAAAATGAACCTTTTTCCCGAGCGATGGAAAACACAACATGTTAAGATTTTAAATATTTCTATTCCCATTATAAATCAAAATTAAGCAACCATTACATGGGCTATTATTTAAAACAAGAGGAAAATTTATATTATATGTGGACTAAATATCATAAGAATATTTTTTGATTTATTGAATGATACTATGATATGGTGTTTTTTGATTTTTTTTAAATAATCTATTATTGCATTACAAACTCATAATGGATGAAAATTAAATTAATCTGCATATAGTTGGAGAACTTCTCTAACAATATCTATTCTATTATATATAAAAGAGAGTATGAATAAAGTACTCATCTTTTCTCTCATTAACTTTCAGCTCAAATAATTTTCATAGCTTCTCCTTGTAGTTTTACATCCAATCCCATTATAGAAAAAAATAATTTTCATTCATGCGTTACTCTCTACCCTCAAATCTATTATATTATATATAAAAGAGAATATGAATAAAATACTCATCTTTTACCGCATTAAATTTCAATTCAAATACTCAATCTTCAAAGCTTCTCCATGTACTTTTACATCCAAATACATAGGGAAAAAATAATTTTCATCCATATGAAAATAGTAATCCTAACTCATCTATTAGCGCCTGCTAATTTCATTTGCCTCCACCATCCATCAACTTCTCATGTCCCCTATGTTTCAAAATCCAGTACATGTGTGTGTATATGAAACCACCTCCTTCCTTTATCCTCTAGGTTTTTCAAGTTTAATTCCACCATTCTCTACGTTCAAGGTTATTTTGATTTTCCTATCTACTGTATATTTTGTATTCACTTATTATAATCTCTTTCTTTTTACTTATTTGTTTCATTGTAGATTTGAAATTCAATTCACATTTGGTCTTGTTCAATGCACTTGCGGTTTTGATGTTTCCATTTCTTACTGCGTTATTCCCTAATATGTTATGGGAAATTAAATTATGTTTGATTTTTGTTGATTGCAACTTTGCTATGTCATACTACGTTATATCTATTTTGGTAACTTCAGTTTTATCTACTTGAAGTTCTTTGGCCATAAATTATCATGTGTTAAATTTATCTGCCGTATATTTGTAACTTTCAAACATTCAACATTGCAACCTGCAAGTTTGAAAATGCTATGCTTATAATGTAGTTTGTTAGGTTTCTAAAAATGGTATGCCCTAAATTTTTTTAGCAAGAGTAGTAAATAAAATAAATTGAGGTTTTTTCTTCACTATAGTTAATACTGGCTAGAAACTAGGTAGTTTTTTCATCTCTTATATGCGAACATCATTTTTATAACAAAGTATATAAACTATTTTTACAATAGTTTGAATCTCTGAGTCAACATTTAAAAATTATACCATTGTCATCTCTCCTTTTGGCAAGGCCGTGATACCATTGAATTGACTAAATGGATTTGGGATCATCAAGGCAAGAAGCCTGTAGAGATGATTATCAAGTTTGTATATTGGTTATAAGCAAGGTGATGGATGATAGTCAAGCGAATTCAAGCAATTAGCATCCAAAAAATGGTTAAGTATAGATTTGCACTTTCCCTGGGCAGGGGATTACATCCGATCGACTTGGTTAGGAATGAATCAGATTGGACCACTATGGCTAGTAATCGTTCGGATTGGCAGTTCAACAAAAAGATGGTCACTCAATAACTCAATAAACACCAGGGGAACCAAGAAAACAACTATGGAAACTCGAAGAGGGAGTGGAGGGGGACCACCATAACCGATCGTAGCTTACCATGTTACCACCAACACCGATCAACACCGATCCCTAGGGAAGGCCCAAATAGGCCCCACACTTACCAGATCGGTCCATCTTGGCTTTAGTCTTATGCACATGGATTTTCATCTGGATATTTGCACATGTTCTCCTATAAATACAGGATCATTCGCTCATTGCAAGGGATCTTCTTTTCTGGATATTCTTTTCTGGCCGGACGAATCTTATTTTGCTCTTTTATGTTGTTTTTCTTTCCCTTCTTTATTAAATTTTCTAGGGCTAAAACAAACGGTATTTGTAATCCTACAGTATAATTAAAAGATTGTTAGAGTAGACGTAGGCTAGAGTTTGCCGAACCACTATAAAATTCGTGTGTTCATTTACTTTTTTGGCTATTAAATCTAAGATCTATGCATTTAATTATCTGTTTGGAAATTATGAATGAATTTGCGGTGTTCATATTAGTTAAGTGTTTGTGTCCAGTTTTGGTGCAAACTTTTTGGTATCGGAGCATGGTTACTTGCACCCGCAAATTTGGGAAATGATTTGGAGTTTGGATTTGGATCAGAGGTAAGGTAATCTATAAGGAAAGCACATGTGATAGGAGTCGCCATAGGGGAAGTTGGGAGGCTTCTTCACGTGCTGGAGCTAATAAACCCTCCACCTATGTTACTAGAAACGAGAAGGAAACTATGATGGATGCTATGGATAAGTGGATGATGAGGAGGCAAGAGGAGATGATGCATAATTTCCTTAGGGAAATTGGATAGGCTGGAGCAGTAGCTAATGGAAATTTAAATCAAGGATTAGATGGTAATATGGATCAACGAATTGGAGAAAAAGCAGCTATAGGGAATCAAAACCATGAGCATGGAGTCGGAGCCGACAAGGTTGAGAACGAAACATCGCAACCAATGGTAGTCCCCGGCTAATCAGGAAGGATCAAAATCGATCCTTTATGGGCATCGGCATTGATCACACATGGTAAGGGAGCATGTCTCAGGGTCAGGATGGATTGGTTCATGGCAGTCCAGTGGTTGATACTGTGCAGTTTGGTGCGGATCAGAATGCTGATGCACGTTCGAAGGAGTATCTTCCAAGGTTCCCTCGTGAACTCTGGGGCCGGGCTATAAATGATGATTGTAGGCGACCTAGGGAAGGTAGTGATAGGTTTGCGGAGATGATCATGCAAGCTATGAGAGGAGGATTAGTGAATGGAGATCTGGAAGATGTGAATAGGAGTCCATCTACTCCTAGTATCAAGGGTGCTAGGAATCCATTGGAGTTTAAACTACTGAAACTAGGGCATATTTGGCCAGATCAGACCCTATTGTTCATCCAATAAGGTAAAGGAGGGATATGGAGGTGCTGGATGAATCGAAGGAAGTGATGGCATGTGTTTTCCCTTGTACTTGATGGATATAGCTGCATTGTGGTTTAGGCAATTGGAGAACGGTTCTATTGGTATTTGGACGGAGTTGGTTGATAAATTCATAAGGCAATTTTGTGTCCACATCGCAAAACCCGAGAGTGCGATGATGTTGACAACACTGAATCAAAGGATAGGAGAGCCCTAAAGGAATTTCTTAACAAGGTTTAGTGCGGCGGTTGCTTCGGCATACAGGCCAAATCCATCAATGGTCTTAATAGTGGTGGTAATAGGAATTGCTGATGACACAGACTACAAGGGTGCGTTGGAACATTATCCACCAATAGATATTGGATAATTTTATCATGAGGCTGAAAGTTTCCTGCCATAGGATGATTCTAAGGGGGTAGAGAAGAGGTTGACACTGCAAGGGACAGAGGACTATCTAGGGAAAGTTCAAGAATAGACAAAGGAATGCGAAAAGCATGTGATGGCTTCACGGATCGAAGCAGTAATGGAGAGAACCAAAGTTCACTTCTTATACTAATTTGATCAAGACTTTGGAAAGGATTTATTTGGATACTCAAAGATGCCTACCATACCGAAAGCTGGCAACGAAAGAGCCCATCGAGCGTGAGCAGGCATCAGGAAGATACTGTCTATTACATGATTTGGATAGGCAAGTTACCAACAATTGCAGGCACTTGAAGGATATTGTTGATGAACACGTTAGGGATGGTAGACTACCGTAGTATATAAGGACTCAAACTACAGCAGTGGAACAGGAGCATCCATCGTTCACATGAAATGGAAATGGCTTTGGATCGAGGTCATAAATCATCAATTCTTGATCTAGATGGCGTGCACTAAATAAATAATAAACTCCATGGTAAAGCGGCTAAGTTACTATCATATGTGCGGGATCGAGGTCAGTCCTCTAGCATGCTCTAAGATGACGGCAAACCGTCATGACCGGAGAGGCTGTTTTTTGTTTTCCTTTATTTTGGATTTCTATTTTTTTGGGTATAAAAACTTAAATTTAATAATTTAATCAATGGATTTTGGAATGCTCAAATATTCTTTTAAAAGTAATAAATGAAATAGGTCACGTTTGTCCCAACCAAAGAGACGAGGCAACAACCGCAAGGTGCAAATCCTTTCATCGAAAAGCGGTAGGATGGATTCGTATGTGGATTAGTTCTTTGACCGGGTATTGGGCTTGGAGAATAATACTTGCAAATCGCGTTATGTTCCAACCGAAGAGACGGAACCGGAGACGAAAGAAGTAGACTCCTTCGTCGAAATGCGACGGGATCAGCCTACTTATCATCGTGCCCTTCTTGCCGGAGATTAAGTGGGGTCCAGCAAGCGTCCAAAGAGACCATGATCGACCTAAGAAGACCATGGCATTGCTTTATATTGAGGGACACTGGATCGGAATGCAGGAAGTAACGCCGCTTCATCGAAGAGCAACATGATCATCTTTCTTATCGTTGTTTCCCCTTTCATCGAAGAGTGACTGGATGGGTCCAACAAGAGCTCTGAAAGGCTATGATCAGTCCAAAGAGATTATGAACCAGGCTATTGGTGTAGTGAGACCTTGGAATTAGCAAACGATCTGGTGATATCATGGATTCTGTTATTGGCTTTAGATGGATATGGATCCAGCTATGGTTTTGTAATGGTTTCAAAATTGGCTATCGACTCGAAACAGTCGCAGACTATGATAATTTTCTTTAACAAAGGATTGGATTTTGGATTAGAAATTTGACTATCGATGGATTATAGAGTTTGGATTTATGGTAATTTGAAACAGGCCATCATATCGTAAGACATGTTTTAGGAGGCGAATGTTATCCGGCATTTAGGCATGGCCGTTATACCATGGAGTTTGCTAAATGGATTTGCGATCATTAAGGCAAGAAACCTAAGAGATAATTATCAAGTTCAAAGATTGGTTATAAGCAATGTGATGGATGATAGTCAAGAGGATACAAGCAAATAGCATCCAAGATTGTATGGATTTGCTATTCCTATGACAACCTGAAAATCGGCACCCTCTGAATCCGACAATAAACCACACATGTCCGACCCAGAACGCACTGATTGGAGATAATCATGAGAAAGAAAAGAGAGGGTGAGAAGAAATAGAGAAGAAAGATGAAGAAAAGAGG
This sequence comes from Allium cepa, assembly GCA_030765085.1. Taxonomy (NCBI): domain Eukaryota; kingdom Viridiplantae; phylum Streptophyta; class Magnoliopsida; order Asparagales; family Amaryllidaceae; genus Allium; species Allium cepa. The sequence goes on along the minus strand of CM060941.1, from coordinate 804,387,560 downwards.
AGAAGAAGAGAGAAGCAGAACCAAAATAATACAGAATCTCACAACGCAGTGGAATAATAAATAATATAGATTAATAATCTTTATTAAGAGAAACAGTTATATACGTAAGTCAATATCAGAGTACATAATGAGTAATCATCAGCTTGACAGTTATAATGACATGTCCTCACAAATGCTGATAATTTACAACAACAATAATGCAAAGCAATGTAGCAGAATAAAAAACAGATACGTGTATACGACATGGAGGTCTCCAACTCGCCTGCTGAAGCTACAAAAGCACCAAATCTGAACCTGTAAACATACTCAGTCTGACCCGAGCATTGAAAGGGAAAAAATGCCCGGATAAGTCTGGTACACCAGCGTGAGAAAACACATCTCAACCAAATTTTATTGTTACCAAAACTTTTCCTTTATCAAACAAAAGGTATCTCGTAAGACCGAGTCACAAATAAATATCGACAAGGTTCTTACCTTGCAATAACCAAAACATCTCATATCAAATTCTCTTATATTATAATGGCGTCTATTGCACACAAATAATATTAAAATAGATGAAATTATTACATTAATTAAATTCCAACATACACCTTGTAATACAAGGCTTTCTACAATAGAAAATGGTAGGCACGTATTGGGTTTTGGATTTCCATACAAATGACTAGGAAAGGGGACTATCTTTCCGACCATCATAGTACACATCTAGAGGGATGTGCCTAGGGAGTAGATACTGTCCGCCTAAACCAACATAAGACCGGCCTACCCATACCTGGACAGTACCGAATATGTCATCACTCCGGTCGTTACTGACCATTAATTCGTGGCAATGAGCATATGCAACAAAAATCAGATACACGACGTCATAGCGTGTAAAGATATATCTAAAAGAGTTATGACATCACCTACTTGGGAGTCACCCACTTAGCCTTGCTGTTTCTATCCCTATTTTAGTCATTTACCGAGGAGTAAGGCCAAAGAGGTATTGACTACCTTTCACATATAACATATCAAAATCACATATCACATCATCTTTGAATGCTACATTTCCATTTCCGTTGACTACTAATTTCCTTCCACAAAAATACAACCCTTGAGCTCATACGTCTCAAGGAGGGTGTTAAGCCATGAGAAGTTTTTTTCTCCACGACCACTGATGTACGTTTGTAAAAGCCAACGTACGTAATCATAGAAATGCAACATCAGACACTCGTCCATACAAGTTTTCCAGGAACAGGACAAACCGAAGGTACTTTCCTACCACATCCTATCGGGAAGTCCCTAGGATTAGTAGCGAATACTCCTTGCATTAGATATTTCATAAAAAAGAGATTGGGATTTTAACTCCAAACGATAAACAAGCATTCCTTCACTATGAAAATCCTAAATATCAATATCATTGACCAACTTGCAAAATCGTTGTATAAATGTTGATCTGAAGTGGTTTACAGATAAATCTGATCCCGGCCTCTTTGCACCAACAATGCAAAAGCGTTTCTCAACTTCAGACAGAAACTAAGTCTTATAGATTTATCACGTCTCCAACTTTCAACTTGCTATCCTTCGACCAAGAAGGAACCTCGATAGATAGGAGTAATCACTCCGCACTACTAGAATCAACATTCTTAACACAAACTATAATCAAGCCTACACAGCCAGTTACATACTAAGTGCACGACTATTTAGTTTCTACATCAAATTGAGAAACTAAAATGACCGAATTTGATAGTCAGTTATTTAACTGTCAAAGCAACAAACAAAATCTAGCACATGGACAGTCACTGGGCCTGATTTTATTAATCGTTCATAAATCAAATCGCTTTCCAATTATTCACTTCGAAATATCTTTAAAAGGATAATATTCAAAACCATTTCACTTATTGGATATTAGGAAAAAAAATTCATGTACTTATTCTAATAATAAGTAAATTCACAACTTATTTTGTTTTCAAGCCATTTAAACTCCATTATATAATATCCACTTTCCAAAAAATTAATTTTGAGTATTTTTCACTTTAAAAACATGAATATATTTACTTTTATAAAAATCCATATTTAGCTTATCAATTAAATTGATTTCACATTTATAAAACAGTGTTTATAATTCATATTTCTATTTTATAAAAACTTCCATTTATAAAATTCTAATATTAATCAATTTCCCGTTTATCTCATTTATATGACGAAATTCCATTATAAGTTTATTTACTTATAAATCTCTTTATTTAAAAATTCGTTCTTTTATAATCTCATTATTTATAAAGTCCATTATAAATTCATTTCTAAATTTTAATTACAAATCCATATACAAATTTGATTACAATTCCATTTCTAATTTTTATATAACACTATTTATAAAATTTATTTCATTAAACTCTTTATTAGTAACATTACTTTATAAACTTTCATTTTAACAATTATAAAACTCCTTTATAATTCCTTTACTTTTATTTCTAAAATATCGATTTTATAAATCTTATATATAAACCATTTATAATAAGTTCAAAATTCTTAATTTAACTTATTCTACAAAATAGTTAACTTCATATTTCAAAAATTATATTAAAGTATATTTCACAAAGCTATAATTTTTATAACGTAAAAATTATAACTTTTTGTTTATTTACAATAAATTCATTTCTTTAACAATTCAGAAATTATTAAAACATATATATTTTCAAAATCACTTTGAAATTCTTTTTAAATTGAAATCATAATTTCTAGCACTTTAAACGTAACGATATTTCCTAGAATCACTGGGCCTGATTTTATTAATCATTTATAATTCAGAAAACTTCCTAATTATTCACTTCAAAATATCTTTAAAACGATAATATCCACAGCCATTTCATTTATTCGATGTTTGGAAAACATTTTCATATACTTATTTTAATAACAGGTAAATCGATACCTTATTTTATTTTCAAACCGTTTAAATTCCCTTTTTTATAATATCACTTTCCAAAGCATCCATTTTATTTAAAGGATTATTCACTGTCCAAAATCGTGAATATAATTCTCTTACCAAATCATTACTTCACAAATTTGATTTAAAGGATTATTCACTGTCCAAAATCATGAATATAATTCTCATAACAAATTCATTACTTCTACATATTTAATTTAAAGGATTATTCACTGTCCAAAATCATGAACATAATTCCCATAACTAATTCATTACTTCTACACATTTAATTTCAAAGATTGTTCACTGTCCAAAATCGTGAATATAATTCACTTAATAAACTTACATTTTTAACTTATCAAATTAAATTGATTTCTCATTTATAGAACAATGTTTACGAATTCTATTTATAAAGTATGAACACTTCCATATATAAAATTCTAAAATTAACGAATTCTGTTTATATCTCATTTATATGTCCATATCTAATTATAAGTTAATTGACTTATAAATCTATCATTTAACAATTCATTCTTTTCAAATCTCTTTATTTACAAAATCAAGTATAAACTCATCTCTAAATTTCACCTGCAAATCTACATATAAATTCGATTACAATTCCATTTCTAATATTTATAAAACGCCTTTTATAATTCCATTATTTTTATTTATAAATGATCAGTTTTATAAATCTTATGTATAAACCATTTATAATAAATTTAAAGAATTTGTTTCTTTTCTTTTATTGTGGAAAAAACTTAATTATGATCTTTTAGAGCATCCGGGCTTTCCTCTTGATCTGTTCCACCCCTCGTCTAAATGATAAAATAAAGTCCATGTGAGTTCAGGGCACTGGTTGCTCCATTCCTAACCTTAGTTACACACTTTGTTTTATCATTTAGATCTCACAAGTAGTACAAATGTACTAGTCGTTTACACTCCTTTCATTTTTAAAAATGATTTATAGCTTCCAAATCATTATTTAAAACACTTATTCATTTGTTTAACCATTCCATAAATCCTTCAAATCACCCTTAGAATATTCTATTAATCATTTAAGAACCTTTACAAAATATTTAGAAAAGGATGGTTGTTCTAAAACTATATTTCAAAAGTTATTGAAAGAGTGCTGCAAAAAGTGCTACGGAAAGTGCTTTTTAAAGCTATATTGATTAAAATGACTTTTTATCATTTGAGAATCTATTTTTATTACTTAAATCACTTTTTAATTTTTTTAAAAGATATATAAGATTTATTTCATATTTTAAATAATTTTGAAACATCATTTTCAAAGAAATCCAGTTTTGGATACCGAATTGCAAAACCATAATTTTTCTAAAAACTTATTTAACTCATATCTTAAAATCTACTTATCGAAATCTCAATTCTCTTTCTTAATTGGAAAACTATGGATATAATAGTTTGGAAAATTCTAATCTCGAAGAATTCCAAGCTATGTTCCAACTTTTACACTCGTTTGATTTTTATGACGCAAAATCGCAAACTATGGTTATGCGACGCGCATAGTTTTGACTTGTTTTTCAATTTCTTTTCAAACTTCATGGAAACACTTTTATACGTTTATAAAAAATTTCTAAATCATTATAAAACATTTTAAACAATATTTTCTGTGCACATATATATACATACATACATATATGGATTTGAATTCCTATTAAATTAACTACGCTTACTAACCATTTTTTTATCATTTATCAAACCAAGTTATCATCCATATCACAAACATAAAATTAACCATAATATCAACTATCATCCATATCACAGACATATAATCAACCATAATATGAACCAAGTTATCATCCATTAAATCGTCAAACATATACTAACTTTTCCTGTTATTGGTTTGAAATGTTTTTTTAGAAATTAGTAACTTTGAATATGTGTACTCACCTTTAACTAAATTGATTAACTTCCTACCAACATTCACTTAATCCAAAACTTCTCTTAAAGTTCAACTAATCAACTTCTACTCCATTTTTTTTGCTTCATGTTGTCAACCTCTTCTTCCAAACTTTCGAAAATCCGGTAGAGCTTCTACAGCACCTTGAATTTGCTCCTAGCTCCTTGGAATGATATCAGCGGCATTTCCTTCTCTTTTTTTTGCTCTGGAGCTTCCCGAACTTGCCTCCTTTTATCATATGGTTTGGCCCCATCCTATTCCACTCCTTCCTCCATCATTTTCTTTACTTCTTAAATACTAAACCATGTTTTAATGGTATTCTAAGGTCTTTAGCAAAGTTTGATTGTGTTTGGAGTTGATTTGATATGATTTTGAAAAAGTTAGTAAGAAAAAGAGAGACGAAGAAGCCATTAAAGAAAGCTTCAAGGAGAAAGAAGAACAAGAAGGTAGAAATATTGTGAAAAAAGTGAGAAGGTGGTTGGTATTTAGTAGAAAAAATGAAGTGGTAAGCTACCAAAATATCCCTTGATCAAATTACCAAAATAACGTTACTTACTTCTTAAGTAACCTTATTTTTTCAACACTTAACATCACATTTCAAATCATTACTTTATGTTATTTTCACTTAAATATTAAGTAAAGAAAGTAATAATTATGTTTCTTTGATTTAATGTTTTACTTTTTGACTTTTGTACTTTTTTTCTTTTTACACTTACTTTTTGTTAATTATATTTTAGAATTTTCTAAATATGTCTAGTAAAAATAAACTTGTTAGTGAATTAACTAATACTTATACTATTCGGATATATGTTTCTATATAAGCAAATAAAGGTGCGATGGCGTTGCGATAAATTTTAATCGACAATATGTTTTACAGTCGCATTTTGGCGTTTTAGTTAAACTATTTATTTTTGTAAACCAAATTTAAAAATAATTTTGTATAATGGTATTTAAAAATATAAACATTGATAAATTAATTAAAATGATTTATTTAACCATTGAAACTTACTTTTCTGAAATCAACGTTTTGTCATTATTGTCGATATAGGAAAATGTTACCTTTTTGTGTAAACTTCTCTTTTTAAATCCTATCTAATATTCTTTGAATCATATAACACTGCATATTTTATATTTAAAATCACTTTAAACAGTATATTTTAAAGCAGCCAAATTATGGATCGTTACACTTCCCCTAGGCAGGGGATCGGATCGGATCAATATGGTTAGAAATGGATCGGATCAATATGGCTAGGGATCACTAGGGTTGGTAGTTTAACTCAATAATGATCACTCGATAACTCAAGAGACACTGACACTAAGGAAACCAAGCAAACAACTATGGAAACTTGAAGAGGGAGTGGAAAAGGGACCACCAAAACTGATCGCAGTTGCCACATGGCCTCAACTATCGATCGGTGTCGATCCTTAGGGAAGCCCTAGATGGGCCCTAAACTTTCTATATCAGTCCATCTAGACTTCGGTCTTACGCACATGGATTTTCAGCTAAATATTTGCGCGTCCTCTCTTATAAATATAAGATTATTGGCTCATTGCAAGTATTTTTTTTGGCTAGACTGATCTTCTTTTAGCTCTTCTTCGGTTTTATTCCTTCCTTACTGCGTTAATTTTCTAAGGATAAAACAAAAAGTATTTGTAATCCTACAGTACAATAAAAAATTTATTAGAGTAGACGTGGGCCATAGTTTGTTGAATCACTATAAGATTCGTATGCTCATTTACATTTTTGGCTGTTGAATCTGTGATTTGCACATTTAATTTCCTACTTGGAAATATTGATTGAATTTGTGGTGTTATCATATTATTCGAATGTTTGTGACCAATTTTGGTGCAAACAATCATATTGAATGAGAGAATGCAAATTCTCTATTTCGGTGCGCAATTTTCATACTTTAAATGATAATATTTGGATTTAAATTCTAAAAATTAAACTTTTGAAATTTTATTTTTATTTTTTAAAATTCAAAATATAAACATTTATTTTTAGTGTTTTTAATATTAATTTATTTTAATGTTATGCTCTTAAGGCTTTACAGACTTTGTGTTTCAATGAATACTATATTTAACATAATGAGCTTAAAAAGTTTTGAAACTAATTTTTTTATTACATATAGAAAAAGCCTCAACTTTTTTAAGTTTTATCTAAAAAAATTGGTATTTAAGTTTAATTTGTAAATTATGAGATTACATTGGTTTTTCTCTACTTCATTTTAGGCACTTCCATATTTACGTCATTTGTGGATACATAACAAATATTTGACTTTTAATTTACTAAAATCTTGTATGTTTGAAATATTTTAAGGATTTGAATACGATGCTTTAAAACCATAGTTATGTTTGATATCTAGTATACTAGCTATAAACATCTATTAAATTGCATTTCCTTGCTTAGGCGCTATTTTAGGCATGCTTAAATCTCCATGGCCATCAAGTTAATATTTATGTAAATACCAATTCTATTATATTATATAAAAGTTTAAATATTTTATTTTTCTTCCCTTTCTTTGAAATTATTCTCACTCCCTATAGAGGCCTTTTAACATTTTTTGGACAAATTCACATTTCATGCATCCCATAATTCCACTATCATCATTTTCATCTAGAAAACAGTGTGAATACAATGAATGGGATTGGATTTAGAACTATTAAGAAAGATGTAAATAGGGTATGCATCTTGAGCGTTGTGATTTTGAAATAATTTATAAATGAAATTTCACAAGGTATGTATTTGGAGCTTTGTGATCACACACACACACACACACACACATATATATATAGACATAAATATGCATATATATGTACACGTATATGTATATATAATTGGTATTAGAGTGTCCAAAATGTGTTTATACTATAGTTTTACCTTAACTATGCATGAGATAAGTATTTTATCATTTGGCTAACATTTTATCAACGAATAGGAGGGCTATTTCAATTAATTTTTTATTATGTAATTTCTTCAAGGCTGTTCTCTATTTCTATCACATACTTTAAATTGTCATAGTTTTAAGATACAATGTTTTGGAGTAATTAGGACATTATTTTTTACGTGTTTCTATGGTGGAAACGACTTTATTAGAATCATTCACTCTTGTAGGAAGTCGTTAAATTAAATCGAGATGATACAAATCTATATTTTTAATGTTTATATTCATTAATATAACATTTTCTATATATAGAGTGCACATGTTTCTTTCATGTTCACTTGGTTTTTAGCATAATTCGTGTAATAACCCACACTTTTAGACCCCACGATCCAAAGTGTAGAATGACTTTTAGATTCTCGTCATGCCAAGAAATGCGAGTTATTGGATTTTGAAACATTACAGAGACAAAGATTATAAAGGATAAAATCTAAGACATTCTACATTTTCAATCTCATAGTGGTAAGAAGTAAAATGTAAGTACAGAAAAATATCATCTCAAAAAATATCCTAGAAAACATAGTCTCAAAATATACAAAATCCGAATATTTAGAATTTTAAAGAAGTAATAGCATATAATCTTAAAAGAACTAAAATACGATAAATAGTTACATGGAGAGTGATAAAGAGTAATAAGTGTTCCCACACCAAGCTCAGTTCTCCACTTACTAGATCTGGTCCAATCACTTATTGGCCCGTCCTACCGCGGTAAGGAAAAAGAAAGAAAAGAAGTGGGTCAAACAAAAGTCTGGTGAATGAGTTACATTATTAATATATCGAGATCATATGTAAAACCTATGTGACCTAGGCTGTCCTATTTATGGCGTGTATTAGTTACTAGTGTTGGTCATATTTCTCCTAGGAATATAGCTCTAAATTTACTTACACCAACATCCTATGCAGGTTTACACTTAGGGTTGAACTACTAATCGAACCTTAAATCAACTATTGATCAGACTGGTACTCTCTAGGACTGCCCCTAACATAAGATTACGTTCAATAATGCCATTAGGACTACATTTCTCTAACTATGACTACATGTTTCATATTTTAAGCATTGATAAGAGCACACAATGTAGACTCATGCCAAAGACATCACAAGGTCACTGCATCTGTATTCAAGCTCAATGGTAGCGTCACACCACTCATTGCATTGCATCGTGAATCTCCCATTAGTGACGGGGCCACATTTCTACAGTCATCCATCAACCGTGTTATGCATCCAACGAGGAGTCTCCTGTGAGTGCTGCTGCCAGTGATTGAATCGCCTTCGCGTAGTGGATAGTGTCTAGGCTGGCTGAATTACCCACCTTGTGACGCCCCACCTCTACACCCACGCTATCCAAGAACACTACAGTGTAATGCTGTCAACTAGCACGGAGAATAAGGCTGTTGAGGAGCGACCATCCGTGTAATTGCTTTGTGCGAGCACCGATATGCCAGATAAAATATAACATGGATTTCATCTCAAGAGGAAATCCGACATACTGACACACACTCAAAGCTACTACACAGTGGCTATATATAATCTTCGGAAACAAATATAGAATTAAACATAACATAAATCAGTCACAGACAATTCATATCACAAAGGCGGAAATAGATATGAATATTACACATAAAAGTGTATATCAGAGTAGTGGTCAAATAAGATCCACAGCATCACAAAAGAATAGATACAAGTGCTAGACAAAAGAATATGTATACATCAAGGAGTCTATTTCTCAAATGCATACAACAAAAACTACTAGACTAAAGTAGTTAAGCAAAAGTCAAAAGATGGTTCCAGATAGGAAGTCATGAGGAAGCAACTGTAATATCTCAGTCTGACCCGAGTATTATTTAATAAGAAAATAATAAACGGATCATTCTAGTAATAATTATCAGATAAAATGAGAAATAATAAGAGATATAATAAAAAGACGTATGATAACCAAAAATGTCATACTACGACAAGTATACATTCGAGAACCACGAAAGTCATACAAAATCCCAAGAATCTCATAACATCAAAAAGAATATCATATTCTTTATTTAATTCACCAAGCCACAACAAATGACATACATATCAATGCCAACTGAAAAAGGTGGTGAAGCATAAATTCCAGAAATCATCATATAGAAATTCAGAAATCACAAGAAAATGTTGGCCAAGACATTGATGTAGTGCAAACGGTACATCCAATGAATCCAAAAAGCCAAGACATTGATGTAGTACAAACGGTACATCCAATGAATCGAAACATATTAAAAGTACACGGGTCGCTAGCCCACAAAGAAATGAGACGAAGCTCAATAGAATGAGGTACAGTCCTCCACGTGGACAAAGAGACATCGCACATTGCTAGTCTAAACTATAAAATGATCATCATCGATCATCAAGAAGTGTCAATTACAATAAGCTAGTAAATATATGAGTTTAGCATCATGTCCCATAACCACTAGCTTAACTTAAATATTTGCGAACAAATTGTAGATCTCCACTAGAAAATTGTCACAAGAGATTCAATCGAACAAGTCCAAGAATTAACCAACGAAGTAAACGCAAGCATTTCATACCACTTGTTTTACTAAGTCGTTTAATTAGATTTCTCATACGAGTGAGGTAAAGGTTTGTATATACTAATAGCTTGGAAATTGGTTTGAGAAAACGAGCTTTGTTATAAAATAGTGTTGAAATCATTTGAAGGAAGAGTTTTGATATTTACTACTAGTATAGAAAACTTTTATATTTTAAAGTGACAAATCATAGAAGTGATTGTAGAAACAATCAATCATAAAAATTCACATTCGAAGACGTGAATAAAATTCAAATAAACCGATAAAGAATCCATCGAAATAGATATTCAAAAATCCCTAAAAAGGAGTCATCAAAGTCATAATAAACGATAACAACAAATAGGATCATCACGAATCGATTCAAATTGGAAATTCAATCCAAAAAGGCAAAGAGGGATGAAATAGCAAATTCAGTTGACTAAACAGAGATTTTCAGTTGACTAAACAGAGATTTCAGTTGACTGAACAGAGGTTTTCAGTTGACTGAATTCTGCCTGGAAACTTTCTGTTTCCAGGTTCAGTCGACTGAACAGAGATTTCAGTCGACTAAACCCTGCCTGGAAACTTTCTGTTTCCAGGTTCAGTCGACTGAACAGAGATTTTCAGTCGACTAAACCCCGCCTGGAAACTTTCGGGTTTCAGATTCAGTCGATGAACAGAGATTTCAGTCGACTGAATCATGCCTGGGCTGTTTTTCAGCCTATCCAAATGAAGAGAAAACTCTTCCAAAATGCAACCGGACGAACATTGGCTCTAAGGGTTTATGCCAATCGGCAACCCGACCCTATATGCTCCTCGATGCATCACCAAAAGCATGATTAAACATCCATAAAAGGATTTTCACACAAATTTAACTTAAAACCCCAAAAATTGAAAGATTCACAAAACCAATCCAAATCAAGAGCAAATGGACATGAAGAAGTGTTAAGAATTCATATCCAACAACCAAAGATAATTATAGGCATAGATGTGAGATAAAAATCTCACCTTTGAACCCAAATCAATGAAGGAGAAGCTTTTAAAACAAGCTAAGATCAATTCCTCTTCAATAACAACTCAAGAAGCTTCAATCTAAGCTTACAAGTAAAATATTTCCTATGTTAGGTTTAGGAATTTCTGAAATGGAATGGAGAAAGAGTTGGAGAAGATGAAGAGGATGCTTACCAATGGGTTCTCTTAGAATTTGGAGCTAGATCTTGGATTTTGCAAATGAACTAGGGTTTTGGATTTCTATTTCCCATTCTCTTCCACCATTTTTGCTTTAGAACTGAAAAGAGGAGGAAGTGAGAGTGAATGGGGAGAAGTGGTTCAGATTTGTGTATTAAGTTGGCTAGTGGGCTGAACCCAAACCCAAACCCAAAGTGAAAAAGGTCAAATTTTTAGCTAGCTCCAAACATATCAATGTTTATACTCAAAAAGGTTGCAAACGGCATTTTGAACTCAATGGGAGGGTTCTCGAGTTCTAATTCGACTATTTGCAAAAAGTAGCTTTTCAAACCAAAATCCGACGAACGATAAAATATTTAAATAAAATATTTAAATATACAATTGATAAATATGCGGGTTGTTACAGACTCCCCTCCTTAAAGAAATTGCGTCCTTGCAATACTTAAGAAGAAAATAAGAAGTAACAACCATATAAGCATATCAACACAAAAGAATATTTGAAATATGAAGTTCACCATAAGGAGCATGAAAGAGTAAGCCTGAACGGGTTCGAACGGTGAATTCTCTGGATTCCGAAGAACAATCCTTAGGATTTGAGAACCATTGAACTCTCACAAAAAGAACATCTTTATTTAGAAGGCACTCAACCTCCGAAGCAATGATGCGAATAGGATATAACTCCTAAGTCAAATCTGGTAAAAATTCACTTCCTTTAATAATACCAGCCTCAAGAATAAAAATCGGAATCCCTAAGGCATTTCCGTAGTAGAAAGACGTGAGAAAACGTCATGAATAACAGAAAATTGAGCCGGTGCAACGACGTAGTACAAAAACGGTACGCCCGAGAAACTAGAAACTCGAATAAATTGGAACACGACGTAGTACAAAAACGGTACGTCCAATGAACCGATAAACCAGAACAACGATGTAGTATAATAATGGTACATCCATTGATCCAGATAAGATGGAACATCGATGTAGTATAATAACAGTACATCCGATGAACCGAACACCATAAAAGAACATCGGACGCTAGTCCATAAAAGAAATGAGATAAAGCTCAATAAAATGAAGTATATCAAAATGTCTGATGAACTTGATAAAAAGATAATTCCATTCAGACAACATCAAAGAGTTAACAACTTGTTGCCTACGACAAAGCGCATTGGCAACACGATTTCCAGAATAACAAGATCATAAGATGCCAGGAACTCGAGTTGACATGAAGTTCCTTATGAGAAAATAAATATTCCAAAGATTTATGATCGAGGTGGAGAATAAATTTCTCCCCAAAAATGATGATGCCAAACTCTAAAAGCAAAAACAATAGTCGCGAGCACTAAATCATGAGTGGCATACCTAGTCTCAATCGGCTTTTAATGATTTAGAAGCACAAGTGATAGCACGTTATCTTTTGCAAGAGAACGACATCCAAACCAATACGATTAGCATTGGTACGAAAGATAAAGTCTTGGTTCCCTACGGTAATCACAAGAATAAGAGTATCGAAAAGAAAGAATTTCTTTTAAATAATCTTCTTTCCTGAAAAGTTCAAACTTTCAAAATTACATTTATCTTTATGTAATAATCTTTCTAGAAAAAATTTACATTTTTACAAGTCAATTTATTGTGTCTGACTGTCTCATCAAAGCATTTAGGAAATTCCTATCGATAACGTTGATCAAGCGTATCGACCAGAATTCTTAAAGCACCAATGGGCAACACAATCACAAAATCATCTTCCATATAATAAACATGTTTCTTAAAAACCTTTAAGAATATTCTTTGCTTGTTTAAGAGCAAAGTCAAATTGTACTTATAAATAAATCTTATGAAAAAGATTTGCAAAAATTTTAAATTGCTATTTTCATCCAAAATCAATAAATACAAGAATGGTCTCATCGAAATATTCATAGAATATTCGATTTATAAAATGGATGAAATAAGCTGGACAAACTAAATGACAAAATAAGTCATTCATAAGAATAGTAACGAGTGCGGAATGCGGTAAGTGGAATGCGAACTCCCGCAACTCGTAGCCAAATGAAAATCGGTGGCAAGGTCGAACTAGAAAGACCTTAACACCACACAAAAGATTTCTTAGGTGATAATCCTAAGACAAACTCAAAAATACCGAAAAAGTTTCACAAATTATTTAGATAAGAGAAATAACACTTTTCTCATCTTAAGGGCTTAAAGAATAAAATGATGCCTTCAAAAATTTGAAATCAGAATCACAAGAAAAGATAGAAATCTGCTTAACATATAGAAAATGTCGAAGATGAATAGTCCACACGAAAAATAGGATATGGGTTTCACAACGATTAAGCCAATCCTTACAAAAATCAATTCCGAAGCCTAAGTAAAAATCGGCTCGGAAAGAAAAATCACATAAAATATTTTCGACATCAATAGACAACAAATTGAGTGTTGCGGATCCACTAATCCGGATTCGTAATCCTTAAAGAAGTAATCAAGCCCATAAATGTTTAAAGAAAAAGAATCACAAGTTCTCTTGATGTAAAATAACGAGATGATTATATCAACAAGAACTTGAAAAGGATAATCACAAAACAAATGAAATCAAGGACTGAACGAGAAATACCTTGACCAAGAGAAGAGTTTCCAGGGGCTTGCAGCTTTCCTTCTCTCTTGCTTGGAAGCTTAGGACACGAAGATAAAAGATGACCCGAACCTTTGCAATAACGACAAAAGAGGGGTTTCGGGTACTCCCTTGCATGGTGGTCTGTGGAACCACAATTGTAGCATCGTCCACGACTAGAGGTAGGAGTCTTCGCTACCGGAGTTTGTTGCTTCCCTTTCTTATTAGAATTGGGGCCTTTGAATTTGATAGGCCTCTTCAAGTTATTGTCGAAATTCTGTTGGGCATGCACAACTTCAACATCACCTTCATTATCGGCCTCTTCAAGACGAAGAGCGATATCAATAAGCTGATCAAATGAAACCTCAAGTTTCAGAAGTAATGGCTTCTTAAGATTCTTATTCACCCAGACAAATCTCTGATTTTTCTTCAATGGGGTATTAATGTACTCAACCCCGTATTTGGACAGAGATTCGAAAGATGCGACATAGTCTGTCATAGAAGATTCACCTTGAACAAGGTCAATAAAACGCCGTGCTAAAGTTACTTTTTCAGCCTCCGGCACGAATTTCGATTCGAATCTTTCTCGGAATTGCTCCCAAGTGAGGTCCGCTTCAACAATTTCAGAAATTAAAAGCTCATACCAATCTAATGCTCTTTCTTGGAGCATGCTAGAAGCCACTTGGACTCGATGTAGATCAATAAGGTTCATGCGAGAAAAGATGCGATCGCATGATTTGAGCCAAGCCTGAATTTCTATAACACTCTCGGATCCTTTGAATGGCCTTCCACCCAAATCGGTATAGTCTCTGCACAAGCGTGCAAAACCAGATCAAGGATGAGTAGGCTCTGGATTGGGTCCTGCAGACTGAGCATTCTTTACATGATCAAGAAGCTGCTGTGCAGACATAAATACTCCATCCTGGGGAGTAGCACTAGACTGACCCGCACTGGGTCGGTTAGACCTAACAATTCTTCTTCTTTAAGAAAGAAAGAAGGAGAAAAGTTATTCTAAAATAAATATCAAGCAATCTTGATAGATAAAACAAGGAATCATAAAAGAAAACAGGATAGGACGGTACGAAGACCCGAATAAAATCATAAAGCACGACTCCTAAGATGGACTTAGGATGATGATCCTTGTTAAATTATTCTACATTGTTCCGAAGTTTGGCTCTGATACCAAGCTGTGACGCCCCACCTCTATACCCACGCTAGCCAAGAACACTACAGTGTAATGCTGTCAAGTAGCATGGAGAATAAGGCTGTTGAGGAGCGACCATCCGTGTAATTGCTTTGTACGAGCACCGATATGCCAGATAAAATATAACGTGGATTTCATCTCAAGAGGAAATTCGACATACCGACACAAACTCAAAGCTACTACACAGTGGCTATATATAATCTTCGGAAACAAATATAGAAATAAACATAACATAAATCAGTCACAGACAATTCATATCACGAAGGCGGAAATAGATATGAATATTACACATAAAAGTGTATATCAGAGTAGTGGTCAAATAAGATCCACAACATCACAAAAGAATAGATACAAGTGCTAGACAAAAGAATATGTATACATCAAGGAGTCTATTTCTCAAATGCATACAACAAAAACTACTAGACTAAAGTAGTTAAGCAAAAGTCAGAAGATGGTTCCAGATAGGAAGTCATGAGGAAGCACCTGTAATATCTCAGTCTGACCCGAGTATTATTTAATAAGAAAATAATAAACGGACTAGTCTAGTTATAATTATAAAATAAAATGAGATATAATAAGAGATATAATAAAAAGACGTATGATAACCAAAAATGTCATACTACGACAAGTATACATTCGAGAACCACGAAAGTCATACAAAATCTCAAGAATCTCATAGCATCAAAAAGAATATCATATTCTTTATTTAATTCACCAAGCCACAATAAATGACATACATATCAATGCCAACTGAAAAAGGTGGTGAAACATAAATTCCAGAAATCATCATATAGAAATTCATAAATCACAAGAAAATGTTGGCCAAGACATTGATGTAGTGCAAACGGTACATCCAATGAATCCAAAAAGCCAATACATTGATGTAGTACAAACGGTACATCCAATGAATCGAAACATATTAAAAGTACATGAGTCGCTAGCCCACAAAGAAATGAGACGAAGCTCAATAGAATGAGGTACAGTCCTCAATGTGGACAAAGAGACATCGCACATTGCTAGTCTAAACTATAAAATGATCATCATCGATTATCAAGAAGTGTCAATTACAATAAGCTAGTAAATATATGAGTTTAGCATCATGTCCCATAACCACTAGCTTAACTTAAATATTTGCGAACAAATTGTAGATTTCCACTAGAAAATTGTCACAAGAGATTCAATCGAACAAGTCCAAGAATTAACCAACGAAGTAAACGCAAGCGTTTCATACCACTTGTTTTACTAAGTCGTTTAATTAGATTTCTCATACTAATGAGGTAAAAGTTTGTATATACTAATAGCTTGGAAATCGGTTTGAGAAAACGAGCTTTGTTATAAAATAGTGTTGAAATCATTTGAAGAAACAGTTTTGATATTTACTACTAGTATAGAAAACCTTTATATTTTAAAGTGACAAATCATAGAAGTGATTATAGAAACAATCAATCATAAAAATTCACATTCGAAGACGTGAATAAAATCCAAAGAAACCGATAAAGAATCGATCGAAATAGATATTCAAAAATCTCTAAAAAGGAGTCATCAAAGTCATAATAAACGATAACAACAAATAGGATCATCACGAATCGATTCAAATTGGAAATTCAATCCAATAAGGCAAAGAGGGCTGAAATAGCAAATTCAGTTGACTAAACAGAGATTTTCAGTTGACTAAACAGAGATTTCAGTTGACTGAATAGAGGTTTTCAGTTGACTGAATTCTGCCTGGAAACTTTCTGTTTCCAGGTTCAGTCGACTGAACAGAGATTTCAGTCGACTAAACCCTGCCTGGAAACTTTCTGTTTCCAGGTTCAGTCGACTGAACAGAGATTTTCAGTCGACTAAACCCTGCCTGGAAACTTTCGGGTTCCAGATTCAGTCGACTGAATAGAGATTTCAGTCGACTGAATCATGCCTGGGCTGTTTTTCAGCCAATCCAAATGAAGAGCAAACTCTTCCAAAATGCAACCGGACGAACATTGGCTCTAAGGGTTTATGCCAATCGGCAACCCGGCCCTACATGCTCCTCGATGCATCACCAAAAGCATGATCAAACATCCATAAAAGGATTTTCACACAAATTTGATTTAAAAACCCAAAAATTGAAAGATTCACAAAACCAATCCAAATCAAGAGCAAATGAACATGAAGAAGTGTTAGGAATTCATACCCAACAACCAAAGATAATTATAGGCATATATGTGAGATAAAAATCTCACCTTTGAACCCAAATCAATGAAGGAGAAGCTTTTAAAACAAGCTAAGATCAATTCCTCTTCAATAACAACTCAAGAAGCTTCAATCTAAGCTTACAAGTAAAATATTTCCTATGTTAGGTTTAGGAATTTATGAAATGGAATGGAGAAAGAGTTGGAGAAGATGAAGAGGATGCTTACCAATGGGTTCTCTTAGAATTTGGAGCTAGATCTTGGATTTTGCAAATGAACTAGGGTTTTGGATTTCTATTTCCCATTCTCTTCCACCATTTTTGCTTTAGAACTGAAAAGAGGAGGAAATGAGAGTGAATGGGGAGAAGAGGTTCAGATTTGTGTATTAAGTTGGCTAGTGGGCTGAACCCAAACCCAGACCCTAAGTGAAAAAGGTCAAATTTTTAGCTATCTCCAAACATATCAATGTTTATACTCAAAAAGGTTGCAAACAGCATTTTGAACTCAATGGGAGGGGTCTCGAGTCCTAATTCGACTATTTGCAAAAAGTAGCTTTTTGGACCAAAATCCGACGAACGATAAAATATTTAAATAAAATATTTAAATATACAATTGATAAATATGCGGGTTGTTACACTCCTACACCACCTCAAAAGTTCTGTAACGTCCGAAAGTCGAGGATTTGAGAATTAATTTCCCTAATGATATACTGTCATCCATATATAATGTATATATAAATTTATAAACATGTGCCTTAGGTTGAGATTCAAACCACAACGGAAATTCGATGAGCAGTACAACTTGTTCCAAGAGCGATTGATCGCTCATTGTCGACCGACTCTTGTTAACTTATTGACCGATCGGTGTTAATTATTGTTAATTATTATTTTTTATTATTCATATGCTTATAGCCTTCTTCTTCTTGTGTGATTTTAATAGTAAAACTTGTTTTGTTTATCCTAAATTCTCGATTTAAATTCCTAACAAGTTTATAATTCCATAACTGTATGGGTTTTCAAATCAAGTTAACTCGGGTTTGGAATCAATGGGGTATAGATATGTAGGTTTATATTCAATTTAACAAAGAGTTGTTTTCATACCTAAATCAATTTATATTCAAAATTTAACTTCGATCAAATTTAGATCAGACAGGGATCATATTCATATTGTTTGAATTTCTATCAAATTCCTAATTTATTTAAATTACTAGATAAATTGTATCTTTAATTAAATTAAACCCACTCTAGATTAAATAAGGTATAGATAAACTCAACTACATGTGAATCATCATAATTAGCAATGAACCCACTCACCTCTAGAAAGCTATTTCTTCTTTTATCCACTTGGAATTGTAACACGACAAAAATTAAATTGGAAATTTAATAAAGAACTAAATTAAATATAACCAAGGTTTAAGTGGACATTTCATAAACATTCGAATTTGGCTATGTAACTTACAACATTGTGTTCGTAGCGATTTTCTAGGCTATTTTCATATATCACATTTTAAAAGCCTAGCTAATATGAAAAAGTTCCAAACATTTTAAACTTCAAAATTGAAAATAATCAAATAAGAAAAGAAAAATATACTACTTAAAAAGCTCTACCCCTCAACATTTAGAGATGGACTAGTCGTCCCCTAGCGGTCGACTGCTCTTATGTTAAGCGATTGACCGATCTAGTGTATGTAGTTAACCAAACAGCCCAGACTCGATCGTATGTTTTTGTTTTCATCGGTCAGATCTGCATCGTATATTTTGAATGGCTTAGGATAGCTTGAAACCCCTATAATTAGATATCTATTATGAAACTTAACTTATAAATTTTATTCTGTATGTGCAAAAACTTAGTTTATAAATTTTATTATGTAAGTGTAAACTCTGCCAATTCTTTTCTCTTCAAACCAAATTTCTTCAAAACAAAAATAAAATTAAAAATGAAAGTAAAGAGGTTGAAGAATATTTAATCAAAGAAAATCAAGAGGAGAGCTACAACAACCAAAACGGTTTCCAAGTAGATTACAGAGGGGATAGGTTTCATTGAGGTAAGTGGGTCTGTAATTATGAGGATTTACATATAATTGATATTGTTAAGACTATATGATATGGAATTGTTTAAATTGAATTCTTTTTTAATATTTAAGATACAATCTAGCTGCTTTCTTTTAGGTCTAAATTGGTGAAAATAGATCTGTTGAAAAACTATTGATTTAGATTGATTATACATGTTATTGTTGAAATAAATTCTATAAGCCATAAATCTGAATATGTTGATTTATTAAAAATGTTTGTGAAATTAAATATGAAATTTGGGGATTATAAATTGTGTATTCCTAAAAAATTAGGGTTTGTTATAAAGAATAACTGTGAATAAAAGTCACAAATTTATGTAATCAACAATGAGAATGATGGTAATTGATTTAATTAAACATTTCATAGTAATTAACGAAAAATTATAATAATAACAAATAGAAATCACCATGATCGATTGATAGGCTTAGCATAGCCGGTCGACAGCAAGCGGTCAACCTCTTCAGAAACAAGTTGTTGATCATTACCATTTTCTAGGCACGGGCTGAACCTCGACCTAGGGCCTAATTATAGACTAGATTATATATATATGGATGCAGAAATCATATGAAAGCTAGTTTGCTATGTGGTGACACTAGGACGTTGCGGGACGGGGTATATGAAACTATCTAGTAGGGTCGACACTCGATTGAGGGCGATTCTGTTGCAAATAGAACTCAGAAGGTTCTATGACGGTTGCATAACACTGATGATGATGCTTGATGGAGTATGTGACCCGGCACCAACTATAGTTTCTTGGTATTCATGGTGACATGATATGATGTTGTATTGTTGATAGATCTTGACGGTTGCAATAAGAGGTGTGACGTACTAATGAGAGGTGGACACCGATGCAGCAATGATGAGATACCCCGACGAGTTGACATTATAGGCTCCGCTTTAGTGTGTAACTAGGATAAGTGTAGTCATTGCTATGGGAAACTTAGTCCTATATGGAATTTATAGGGAAACCTATATTGGAATATTTACATGGAGTTGTAATGAGAGAAATGTAGTTTCATGTGAAATTGTAGGGTAATCTTATATTGTAATAGTTCTAGTAGATGTTAGTTGATCATTAGTTGTTTTTAGGTTTGATTAATCGTTCGACCCTAAGCATGAACCTTCATAAATTGTTAGTGAAGGTGTGCTCAAGATTGAACCCAATAGAAAAATGAAATAAGTAATTTACAGACACTTAATGGACATTTTAGGTCGCTTAGAGTATTACAAAAGTCAGTTGCATATGATCACCATATATTAATGATGTAACTCATTTACTAGACTTTTGTCTAGCCCACCTCTTTTCTTCTGTTTCCCTCCCACCATAAGATGACAAGACAATGGTTGATTTTGACATAATACATAGAAAAAGGAGCTAAGCATAAGAGTTCCATTATTCTTCATGGTTTTCTCATGTAGTTGTTTGTCGTATTAATATCTATCAAATTTATATTGTACCTTGGAAATAATGTACGTAAAATAAGAACTTTGAAGATAGCATTTTTGATATGTCTATTTTTAGTACTTATATTTTTTTATTTCTTCCGCTGTAATATCTGAAATTGTAGAACGCCTTAGGCTTTACCTTGTATTCTTAGTCCCTGTAATGTTTAAAAACTCGATAGCTCGTACTTCTTTGCATCGATGAGAGACCGAAAGTCACGCTATTCATTGGATCATTGTGTCCAAGGGTGAGGGTTGCCACAATTTGTATCAGAGCCTAGGTTTAAGATTCCTTAGGATTTAGGTAGTACTAAGAGAAAACTTGAAAATTTTGAAGAAAAAAAGAGTTTTCAAAAAGGTTTTCCAAAATAGGATTTTGAAAGGTGTTTATGTATAGATAAATGTTTTCCAAAGATTTTATATAAGTATAAGAAGAAAGAATGCTATTACTTATTCTTGCCAGGGCTACCTATGACAAAGTTGAAAATAATTTCAAATAATAGATAGTGAGAATGAGTAATTTTGATGGGAAAGGCTCAGGTGAGGCAGCTAAAGTTTTGAGCATGAATTACTCTATACTGTTCCACCGGTATCCACAAGCAAGGAGACAAGATGAGCCTAGTCTAACTGAGGGATAGTATTTTTTAATTTCTAATATGTATTATTAATACACAATACCCTTTGCATGTTGACTCATAAGGTAGTTGTTGGCTTATGCCTTATATAAGAAAATAATTGTGGGTAAAAGTAAATGTTGAGGTTAAAACAATTGAGATGAAAAATATACCCTTTACATTTATTATGGTTTACTCCATAACGAAATGTCGGTAATGGTTTCGTATAACAATTGGTAATAGCAAGTAAATTATGGATTTAACGGTGAGTGATGAAGATTAGTATCATGAGACCCATATAATTAATGTGGAATGTGATTAGGCTAAAAAGGGAACATGGAAGGAAGAATTCACAAACTAAGAGAAAATTTCCACAAATTAAAGTGGAATTCATATTCTTATATCAGTAGCAGTTGCAAAGACTCCTTTTTACTTAAACATATAGCAAGAGTGTTTCTATATTGGAGTTGGACACTGTATTGGAAGATAAACTTGAGTTAACCCTCTTTGGAAAGAAGGACGGAAATCCTATGCACCTAAAGTATTGTTAATTACAATTGGGCCTGTATAATTAGATTGCTTTTATCTACTTCAATTTAAGTGATAAACCAGAATCTTTTCTAAAAGGTAGAAAAAGTAGATGTTTGATATTTGTAAAAAGAACAATAAATTGGTTTATGATCTTCCATAAAACGATCAAATAAATTTTGTTGAATTTGTTTAAAAGGTAAAATGGAAAGAATTTGATAAAAGCAATTTTCATCTACTCCTTTGAGACTTTTGTTTTTTTGGCACAATACTACACTTATCTTTGTGGCATACCTTGCCTTAAAATTAAACTTTCATAAAAAATTGAGAAGTATGTAAAACCCTGCTTTTTGAACCTCTTTTATAAATAAGAAATGATAAGTACTTGAAAATTTATTTTATAAATGTTTCTGTTATATTTTAAAATAAAAATAATAGTTAGTTGAAACATCACTTTTTCTTTTAAACATACAATTTGGTGAAAATTTCTTATTAATAAAGGAAAAATTTAAAAAGATATGTTTTTATCTGTATTTTGCTAAGCCAAACTAATTTTTTTGGTAATTTAAATTAAAGAAAATTTCATGATCTTTCTAAGAAGGAAACGTTTGTTAAAAATGAATAGTGGGTTTTACAATTGTAATAACTTACTAGTGTTGTGAAGATCGGGTTAAATTCAAAGATTTTGATTGAAAGGTAAATTAAAGGTATGACTATTACTTAAATTTATAAAGTGAATAATTAAATTGGAGTTTAATAAATGAGATTACACACAGCCTATGAGGACTAAATTAATTATGGCATTCAGAAGCTTTAAAATATTAGGCGGTTAGAGATATGGAGTAGTACGTAGATTTAGTGACCAGTCAATCGATGCTTGTATTGGAAGAGTAGAGTACTAGATCAAACTTCCTATAATAGTGAAGAGTGAACACCACTTTGTGTTTTTTTACCAAGTATGGTTTGAATTGTGGAATCTTACATAAGAAATTCTGGAAAGTATAATTTGGGTAAAACATATTTCAGAGTAAAGAAAGAGTAAGCCATGATATTTTATATTATCAGAGAATATTGCGGATACAAGAAGTTTTCTCTATTTGGTTGGTGGCTACAAGAAGAGTTTAGTTTTTCATTGAACTTAGGAAATGGGAAAGCTTTTAATTATCTAAAGAAGTTATTGGTAAATACTGCTATTTTATTACCTTCTACTAGTTCGAAGGCTATTGCTGTGTATACCAATGCTTATGGTACTGGATAAGACATTGTTTTGATACATGAGGGTTGAGTTATTTGTTATACTAGTCAACAGTGGAAAGCACACGAAAATTATTTTATAACCTATGATCCTGAGATGACAACTATTGTTTTACTCTCAAGTATTGGAGGTTATTTAAGTTGTTTATGTATTATAAGTCCCCAAAGCATTAATTGTTGATCATCGTCGAAACAGGAAGATGACTAGGATTACTCGCAGATAGGTGGCATTGATCCGACAGTTTGGGTAGCATTATGCCATGCATGTTGCTTTTGGCTTGGAAATAATAGGTACAAGACATATTGTTTTTAACTTGTTGAAGTACAGTTAACCAATGAAGTAGGTTGTCATCTTATAATATACGTTATATGGCAATATTTATAAAGTAATTGGTACTTGAGTTGTCATCACAACTACAAGTATGTTGTAGCAGATAGGGTGACATGAGTTCCATAAGATATATATGTAGGATCGATTTCACCCTAGAGGGGGGTTGAATAAGGTGATTGTAACGACCCCACTTCCTACTCCCAGGAAGTAGCATCGTTAATAAGAAAGAAAGAGGTGAGAAAATAGAAAAAGATAGAGAAGAAAGAACAACAACATCAGAATCTCACAGCGGAACGAATAAAATATATTAATTACATAAGTATTTACATAATATATACATCAATCAGAGTTATACAGATAATACATCACATACTAGACAGTTATAAACACCTGTCTAGTTAATACAACTCAATACACAATACATCACAGAGATACCACACAGCGGAACTAAATATATCTAAAACGCTGAAGCCTCCTGCTCCATTGCTCCTCCAGACTTCGTCAAAGCTAAACCTGAATCCCTTGGCTACCCGTAAAAAATTGGGTACCCGAGAGTTTATGAAAAACAAAATAAACTTCGGGTCAGACATGGGTCTGGTATGAGTAACAGGTTAAAGTTGCTTAACTTTGAAAATCTTTTGAAAATAAAAGGTATCACGTAAGACTTCCCACACATAAACATGGAAAAGTTTTTACCTTACGCTAACCAAAACATTTGATAGGAAATCCAGTGATATTATAATAGTGTCTAGGGTTTTCAAGTAAAATACAGAAATAGCTGAAATGCTTACATCTCACATTCCAACATAGTTGGGCACAACTAATTCGTACGGCACTTATTGGATTTTGGATTCCATACAATGGCAGGGCTACTGGGGTACCGCCCGTCACAGTACGGGGCCTAGATCACCGTACCGAGGATTACTCCCTTCATCCCCTGCAACACAAGGCCGGAACCATTCCTTACTGAACAGTCCCGAACAAGATAAACCCCGCAGTTGGCTGCAGACCAACCGCCCACTAAGCCGAATAAAAAGGGACATCTAGACAGGGGAATATCCTTGTCCTGCTTGGGCATGACCCACCTAACCTTGCTGCACCTCCCCTGTTTTAGCCATTCCCGGTTGATGAGGCTTGAGGTTACGATTACCTTTATAGAACATATTTCTTAGAATGCTCATCGTCCGCCTGACGATGTGTTGAAAGCATTCAATCCATACAAGTTCATTCCGGGTTCGAACGAAACCGAAGGCATCATCTCGTTACACTCATTTTGGAATCACCCTCAGAGTTAACGACGATAACTTTTGCATTCTGAACCTTCATCTTCACTTCAGATTCACGACCTATCGTTAATTTAGAAACGATGTGGTTTTCGGATGTTCCTAATGCGGAAAACCCGATCCCGGTCTCATCGAAATCCAAAGCGTGTCTTTTAAGGCCAAGTTGTCTATTTAGTCTTAACAGTGAATTCAATATTAACAATATGCACAGATAGACAATTCACATCTCATAATAGATAATACATCATCATCATAAACAGATAATTAATATCATCATCCAAACAGATAATTAAACATTATCATACTTAAAACATACATCCATATCACATAGACATCATCCAACTCATTTCTGAGATCACAATCAAACAATGAAATATCAATATCATCCATAAGCATGATTTATGAATCACAATCTATAATTAATTTAAAATGAATTAAATTAACCACTTCCATCTTAATTAATTTAAAATAAATTAAATTAATTACTCATTCCATAAATCCCGCTCTTATAATCAATAATTGATTATAAATCAAATTACTAAATCATTCTCTAATTACAAGAATAATTTAGTCTTTGTTTAATTAAAATGAATTATTATAAATCATTCATAGCAATTTAACATTTAATTATTTTCCTATTAATTATTCCTTAATTAAACAATTCTTAATTACATCATTAATTATAGTAATTATGATCTTCAATTTATATTCAATTACTTATTTAAATTAATTAAGTGATTAATCTTTACTTAAACACAATTATTAATCACCCCCTTGATTAATAACAAACTAGTAATTAACTACTCATAATTACTTATTAACAAATTAATCATTCCATGATTAATTAATTCCATAAATTAATCCTTTGATTAATTATAAAAGAAATTACTCAAATTACTTTACTTACAAATCATCTTGAATGAATCTCATCAAGTAATTATCATCCAATTACTATTCTGAGTAATTATGCTCCATTAATTACACTTATATTCACATATATCAAATCATTAAATGATTTCTTAATTTAATCTTATTATCCATTACTTATATATATATTCAAATTAATCATCTTTGCTTTAAATATCTTTTGCAACATCCCAGTAATTTCCTTAATTTATTTACAAAAATAAATCTTGAATAAATCCATTAATTAATTACATTTATATAGATTTATTACCTTTCTAATTATCTTGTTGATTTATTATTCTCAAATAAATCAATATCATCATTAATTATTAATTAATGATTTCTAATTACATCTTCATTTGTTAATTTATATTAAGAATACACATCTTCAAATCATAAATACTAATCCTCTTGATTAATAACAAACAGTAATTAATCATTCAATATTAATTACTTCTCAATAACACTCTAAATTAATCCCCTGATTAATTTTAAGTAATTATATTTCAATTACTTCCATTAATAACATCACCCAATTAATTACATCCCGTAATTATCCTTCAATTACTTCTCTAAGTAATTCAATTCCAAATTATCAGTTAATTAAACTAAATTAATTAACTCGAATCAATTTACATAATTAATAAGTAATTAATTTATTAATTACTTTTCAATAAATAATTTATAATTAAACTATTGAATTAATTAATCTAATTAATTTATTACAAAATCAACCATATTAATTAATTATAACATAATCTGGTTAATGAACTTCATTAATAATTATTTAATTATTTCCTTCTAACATAATCAACTTATATTAATTATTAATTATGAATTAATTTATCATTTAAAAATCTAATCTATAGTTCTAAATCACATATTAGTTAATTAATTCATAAATTAACTTTAATTACTACATTTAAACTATTAATTACTAAATTAACTAATATACATTATTAAGTATTCTTGCCTAATTAACTTAAAGATCAAAACATATAAAATTCTAAAACTTCATGAATTAAAGTCAATTGTTCTTATAATTGATTTAAATTTTTATTTTATTTCAATAATTTAAACTTTATCTTAATAAAATGTTTACACTAACTTATTTTCAAAACCCCTTTTTAAACTTACATATTTAATAGCATTAAACTTATTTGAATCAATTTTAAATTATAAAACTTTATTTTATTCCAAACCTGGAATTTCATGTCCAAGTCCTAATTCCTATTTTATTTTTCTTTCCTTAACAACTTTAAATTTTTATTTAATCTTACTCTAGTTGAAAATACCTCAATTATTAAACACTTTCAAGATATTAGATAAATTTAAATTTTGAAAACTTTCTATTTTCAACTATATTCAAAACTAATTTAATTCCATTATTTAAAATTTATTTTAGCACTAGCTTTTAGCTTTGATTTTAAATTAAAAGTTTCAAATACAGTTGAAACTGTTACCTGAACACTAAAACCCGAGCACCCCCCCCCTCTATCACTTCGAGTAAACACACAGGGTCCCCCAAGAAAAATATCAACATGCTTCGAGTTGTACTCGAAATCATCCTCTTCCCCAGTTTTTATTTAATTTAAACTTAGTTTTAATTTAGGTTTTTAAAACTAACAGGATTAACTACAGGTTTAACTTACAGGTTTTAAACATTCAGGTTTTAACTTACAGGCTTTACACTTTCAAGTTTATAAAACACAGACCACTTCAAGTTCATCCTTAACCAAAAACTACAGCAACCCAAATCATCACTGTGCACCTGCACAATCCATTCTGACGCCGATGATCACCACCAGCGACGTCGACAAACCAACCATCACTCCAACATCAACCTCCGATCATTCAGTTGCAGATACGAGGCTCACTTCAAAATCGAGCAACTCAGTTGGATTTTAAAATCCAGAACCATCACCAGAGAAATCATTGGAATCCTAGATTCCGGCCACCTGATCTCCTGAACTCCGGTCCTCATCTCCACAACACTTCCACTCAGCCATCACCAAGCCCTGAAGCAACTCGATCAACCCTAGAATCCGTACTGCCCTAGTTACCAGACCTGACAAAATTAGGTCTAAAAACCCAAAACTCATCGCCGCAATCACCATGTTGATCTGACACCCTTCATCACATTTTTCCTAGCCTCACTGCACCGTCCTCCACCTCCAGATGAAAACCCAAGGCTCCATTCTCCATTGATCACCAGATAAACTCAGAAACCCAATATTCAGTCAACACTGAATTTCTCTTCCATCCCATTTCTAAAAATCTAAATTTTAGTTTTAAAAATCTTCATTTTCATAATAGATTCAAGTTATAAATTCAGAATATAAAATTTTAACACTTGATTTATCGAACATTTTAGAATTGCTACTGCTTTTCTTGGTTCCAGGTAAAACTCAAGACTATATTGCTTTAAGTATAATTCTAAACTTAAACTCATGATTTAACAAATTTAAATTGTTTAGATATCTAATCCTAACAAAGATTAGATGAATAGATTTGTATTTGGATCTAACTTTTAAATTTCTGAACTAAGAACAGAGTCACTTGAATGCAACAGGCAAGTATATTTATAAACATTTATAAACTCAGAATTTATCAACCCTATATACATACACAAACAAAGCACTTATCATCTCAGAAATTTTCACAAGCAACAAATTAAAATTTGCTTTAGCTTTAAAAGGAAGTTACTCACAGATATGTGAATGAACAGGGCACTTTGTTGAAGCAGGTTTGAAAACAACTGTTACTTCATTTTGCTTCTGCTTCTTGGATTTTGTTTAAGTATGAAATAGCTTTCTTTTCATGTTTTAGTTTGTATGAATTTTAATTGTTACCTAGTTCGAACTGAATATGTAGATCAAGCTAATTTATAAACAATTACACAGAGCTTATGTAGACAGGTAATATTAGACAGTGTATTATTATGTTTCATACTATTAAGACAATATTTGCATACAATCTTATATTGTACAGATTTGCACCAGAGAGATATTTTAGGCTGGAGGCTGAAAAGAATACTTAATGTACTAAAAGATTTTGCATTAATTAGTTTTTGTTTGTTAGCTTAAGATATTTGATGATGTCTTCCTAAGTAAGCTTCATACATATATATGCAGTTGTACATTTATATGGCCTGCACACAAAGATATTGCAGTTTTGTTTTGTACTAGACTGTTTTTAGTCATTTTATATTTGCAGATCTCTGTTTGAACATATTTACTGCTAATATGTAAACAGAATGTTAAATGTATTCATAATGATTTATACTTAGCATGCTTAGTGACCAATTTGTTTACAACAGTTTTTGTTACTGTCTTTACTTTCAGGTTCAACTTTTGTTCTTGATGCTTAAACATGTACATATGCAGCAGTACATTGATAATAGTTTACAAACTTAAAAACTTATTTGTTTTCTAGTTTATTTGTTGTCCTGTTATATTTTAAAAACTTATTTGTTTTCTAGTTTATTTGTTGTCTTGCTATTATAAATTGTAATATTTGTGAATGTTATATAAATTTATCCAATATGATTATTTCTTATTTTAACTTATGTACTGACTTATATTTCTATATGCATATTTTTAATTTTATTTATTTTATAAAAACATATTTATCACTTTGAAATGATAAATAAAATGAATAATCTTTCTATTATAAACTACATATTTATTAGTGTATGTTAATGTATTTATTGACAAAAATATATTTAAAACTCATATATATTTTAAATTCATATTTTAAATCCAACTAGACTAAAAGAAAAGAAAACAAATCTTTTTGTTAATAATTCTAAATTTAAACTTAAGTTAAAATGAGTCTTGAACTATTTAAACATTTACTTATGTATTTAAAACCTTGTATTTATTTAGCTTTGAAAAGTTTATATTAAATAAAACATAATTTCTAATTCACTAAAATATATATATTAGGATTTAAACATAATTTATTAGTTAATCTTTAAAACAAATCTCATCTATTTACAATGTATATAAATATATACATATATAAATAGAAAACAAACAATTAAATTTTTAACAGATTAAATTTATCCATTAGATATTTATTAAAAGAAAAGTATCAAATTCAGATTTAATTAATAAAAATATATCATATCAATTTAATATTTAATGCAGATTATTAAATTGATATTGCTAGAAAATTCCGGGTCGTCACATTCCTCCCCCCTTAAAAGAATTTCGTCCCCGAAATTTAAAAGCAAAGGTAATTTAATAATATATTTAAGATTTTAATTTAATTTTAAATCATAAGCATATATCAATCACATGCTAACAATCATCACAACCAATCTACTCAATCAACAAAACTAACTATCCAGACAAAATTCTGGATAGAGTTCCCTAGAGTTTCCCAGTATAATACCGGAATACTCGATCTATAGAATCCAATCAGTCTATACTCCTAATCTATAGAACTCCTCCGAATCAGAGAAAATTCATACAAAATGAAATTTCCGACTCCCAAATCCAAATTCCCTCATCTCTTATCCGCCAAATACTTCTGACAGTCCAGAGCTGCCTTCAACCCACTGATCAGCTCCACCTTCGCTGATAACTCCTACAATAATCTGAATCCAAAAACAATCCAGTAGAATAATTTTCTCAAAATCAACCAAAACCAAGAACTCAACCTTTTTCTAACCTCAGTAGAAAACAACTTCTCTTTTGCAGAAAAGAAAAACAAATGCACTTCTAACTGCTTCCGCTGCACAACTCTGATCTAGATGGATGAAAATGCTAATGATGCACATAAGCATAACTGGACAACACATGACAAAAATATGATGCAGCAGATCCAAAATAGAACTCAGAAATTCCTCCGAAACTCGAGTTGCTTTACCAATTCCTTTCTCCAGAAACCATTCGATTACTAAGCTGAACCATCGGTACTACTTCTGAAATCTAGTCGATACCAAACTCAACTCCTCAGATGCTAAGGCAAACCACCGACCTCTACAAAGATATTCAGAAAAATTTCTGCCATCCCAGAGAATACTTAACTATCGCAAGTCACTTTTGCGATCCACTCAGGTTAATATCCAAAGAAAACTGTTCTCTCCTACCAATTTGAACATCTTAAACTTATCTAGCCAATCCATTGAAGAAATGGATTCACAAAACTGGTTCTGGACTTCGATGACCTCCTCGCGTGCCGGTAGAACAATCTGAGCTGCAACACCGCTACTGATGCCAAAAATTCCTCAGAAAACTCAGGCCTCAAAGCCAAACACAACATTCAGCTGGACTCAACTTCAAAACTAATGCAGACATACTTCCTTATCCAAAAATCTTTGAGAACTTCTTCAGAAACAATCCTCCGCTACTGCATCTCAACACACAACTACTACTTCTCGAGTTACCAAGATAATATTCTAGCTTCTGCTCACTCACACAATCCAAACTCTACTCATCCAAACTTGCGCTTCAAAAATGGACTCCGAATCTTAACAGATTCCTTCAAAGATTTGGTGAAATCCTTATACCACAAATTTACTCGAGACGGTATTAGGTCTATAGTCTCGTCAAATATACTCCTAACCACAGGTAGTCGTGTTACACACACCACTACTCAATCTATCCTTATACATATGTTGGAAAACCCGAACAAGTAATCCAACAAATAGATAAAAATAAATATAAATATATATCAAAATTACAAATACGCTCTCTCAGGAAAGAAATCACTTAAGAGCCTAGGTATTCACTTAACCTAGCGCTCTGATACCACTGTAACGACCCCACTTCCTACTCCTAGGAAGTAGCATCGTTAATAAGAAAGAAAGAGGTGAGAAAAAAGAAAAAGATAGAGAAGAAAGAACAACAACATCAGAATCTCACAGCGGAACGAATAAAATATATTAATTACATAAGTATTTACATAATATATACATTAATCAGAGCTATACAGATAATACATCACATACTAGACAGTTATAAACACCTGTCTAGTTAATACAACTCAATACACAATACATCACAGAGATACCACACAGCGGAACTAAATATATCTAAAACGCTGAAGCCTCCTGCTCCATTGCTCCTCCAGACTTCGTCAAAGCTAAACCTGAATCCCTTGGCTACCCGTAAAAAATTGGGTACCCGAGAGTTTATGAAAAACAAAATAAACTTCGGGTCAGACATGGGTCTGGTATGAGTAACAGGTTAAAGTTTCTTAACTTTGAAAATCTTTTGAAAATAAAAGGTATCACGTAAGACTTCCCACACATAAACATGGAAAAGTTTTTACCTTACGCTAACCAAAACATTTGATAGGAAATCCAGTGATATTATAATAGTGTCTAGGGTTTTCAAGTAAAATACAGAAATAGCTGAAATGCTTACATCTCACATTCCAACATAGTTGGGCATAACTAATTCGTACGGCACTTATTGGATTTTGGATTCCATACAATGGCAGGGCTACTGGGGTACCGCCCGTCACAGTACGGGGCCTAGATCACCGTACCGAGGATTACTCCCTTCATCCCCTGCAACACAAGGCCGGAACCATTCCTTACTGAACAGTCCCGAACAAGAAAAACCCCGCAGTTGGCTGCAGACCAACCGCCCACTAAGCCGAATAAAAAGGGACATCTAGACAGGGGAATATCCTTGTCCTGCTTGGGCATGACCCACCTAACCTTGCTGCACCTCCCCTGTTTTAGCCATTCCCGGTTGATGAGGCTTGAGGTTACGATTACCTTTATAGAACATATTTCTTAGAATGCTCATCGTCCGCCCGACGATGTGTTGAAAGCATTCAATCCATACAAGTTCGTTCCGGGTTCGAACGAAACCGAAGGCATCATCTCGTTACACTCATTTTGGAATCACCCTCAGAGTTAACGACGATAACCCTTGCATTCTGAACCTTCATCTTCACTTCAGATTCACGACCTATCGTTAATTTGGAAACGATGTGGTTTTCGGATGTTCCTAATGCGGAAAACCCGATCTCGGTCTCATCGAAATCCAAAGCGTGTCTTTTAAGGCCAAGTTGTCTATTTAGTCTTAACAGTGAATTCAATATTAACAATATGCACAGATAGACAATTCACATCTCATAATAGATAATACATCATCATCATAAACAGATAATTAATATCATCATCCAAACAGATAATTAAACATTATCATACTTAAAACATACATCCATATCACATAGACATCATCCAACTCATTTCTGAGATCACAATCAAACAATGAAATATCAATATCATCCATAAGCATGATTTATGAATCACAATCTATAATTAATTTAAAATGAATTAAATTAACCACTTCCATCTTAATTAATTTAAAATAAATTAAATTAATTACTCATTCCATAAATCCCGCTCTTATAATCAATAATTGATTATAAATCAAATTACTAAATCATTCTCTAATTACAAGAATAATTTAGTCTTTGTTTAATTAAAATGAATTATTATAAATCATTCATAGCAATTTAACATTTAATTATTTTCCTATTAATTATTCCTTAATTAAACAATTCTTAATTACATCATTAATTATAGTAATTATGATCTTCAATTTATATTCAATTACTTATTTAAATTAATTAAGTGATTAATCTTTACTTAAACACAATTATTAATCACCCCCTTGATTAATAACAAACTAGTAATTAACTACTCATAATTACTTATTAACAAATTAATCATTCCATGATTAATTAATTCCATAAATTAATCCTTTGATTAATTATAAAAGAAATTACTCAAATTACTTTACTTACTAATCATCTTGAATGAATCTCATCAAGTAATTATCATCCAATTACTATTCTGAGTAATTATGCTCCATTAATTACACTTATATTCACATATATCAAATCATTAAATGATTTCTTAATTTAATCTTATTATCCATTACTTATATATATATTCAAATTAATCATCTTTGCTTTAAATATCTTTTGCAACATCCCAGTAATTTCCTTAATTTATTTACAAAAATAAATCTTGAATAAATCCATTAATTAATTACATTTATATAGATTTATTACCTTTCTAATTATCTTGTTGATTTATTATTCTCAAATAAATCAATATCATCATTAATTATTAATTAATGATTTCTAATTACATCTTCATTTGTTAATTTATATTAAGAATACACATCTTCAAATCATAAATATTAATCCTCTTGATTAATAACAAACAGTAATTAATCATTCAATATTAATTACTTCTCAATAACACTCTAAATTAATCCCCTGATTAATTTTAAGTAATTATATTTCAATTACTTCCATTAATAACATCACCCAATTAATTACATCCCGTAATTATCCTTCAATTACTTCTCTAAGTAATTCAATTCCAAATTATCAGTTAATTAAACTAAATTAATTAACTCGAATCAATTTACATAATTAATAAGTAATTAATTTCTTAATTACTTTTCAATAAATAATTTATAATTAAACTATTGAATTAATTAATCTAATTAATTTATTACAAAATCAACCATATTAATTAATTATAACATAATCTGGTTAATGAACTTCATTAATAATTATTTAATTATTTCCTTCTAACATAGTCAACTTATATTAATTATTAATTATGAATTAATTTACCATTTAAAAATCTAATCTATAGTTCTAAATCACATATTAGTTAATTAATTCATAAATTAACTTTAATTACTACATTTAAACTATTAATTACTAAATTAACTAATATACATTATTAAGTATTCTTGCCTAATTAACTTAAAGATCAAAACATATAAAATTCTAAAACTTCATGAATTAAAGTCAATTGTTCTTATAATTGATTTAAATTTTTATTTTATTTCAATAATTTAAACTTTATCTTAATAAAATGTTTACACTAACTTATTTTCAAAACCCCTTTTTAAACTTACATATTTAATAGCATTAAACTTATTTGAATCAATTTTAAATTATAAAACTTTATTTTATTCCAAACCTGGAATTTCATGTCCAAGTCCTAATTCCTATTTTATTTTTCTTTCCTTAACAACTTTAAATTTTTATTTAATCTTACTCTAGTTGAAAATACCTCAATTATTAAACACTTTCAAGATATTAGATAAATTTAAATTTTGAAAACTTTCTATTTTCAACTATATTCAAAACTAATTTAATTCCATTATTTAAAATTTATTTTAGCACTAGCTTTTAGCTTTGATTTTAAATTAAAAGTTTCAAATACAGTTGAAACTGTTACCTGAACACTAAAACCCGAGCACCCCCCCCTCTATCACTTCGAGTAAACACACAGGGTCCCCCAAGAAAAATATCAACATGCTTCGAGTTGTACTCGAAATCATCCTCTTCCCCAGTTTTTATTTAATTTAAACTTAGTTTTAATTTAGGTTTTTAAAACTAACAGGATTAACTACAGGTTTAACTTACAGGTTTTAAACATTCAGGTTTTAACTTACAGGCTTTACACTTTCAAGTTTATAAAACACAGACTACTTCAAGTTCATCCTTAACCAAAAACTACAGCAACCCAAATCATCACTGTGCACCTGCACAATCCATTCTGACGCCGATGATCACCACCAGCGACGTCGACAAACCAACCATCACTCCAACATCAACCTCCGATCATTCAGTCGCAGATACGAGGCTCACTTCAAAATTGAGCAACTCAGTTGGATTTTAAAATCCAGAACCATCACCAGAGAAATCATTGGAATCCTAGATTCCGGCCACCTGATCGCCTGAACTCCGGTCCTCATCTCCACAACACTTCCACTCAGCCATCACCAAGCCCTGAAGCAACTCGATCAACCCTAGAATCCGTACTGCCCTAGTTACCAGACCTGACAAAATTAGGTCTAAAAACCCAAAACTCATCGCCGCAATCACCACGTTGATCTGACACCCTTCCTCACATTTTTCCTAGCCTCACTGCACAGTCCTCCACCTCTAGATGAAACCCCAAGGCTCCATTCTCCATTGATCACCAGATAAACTCAGAAACCCAATATTCAGTCAACACTGAATTTCTCTTCCATCCCATTTCTAAAAATCTAAATTTTAGTTTTAAAAATCTTCATTTTCATAATAGATTCAAGTTATAAATTCAGAATATAAAATTTTAACACTTGATTTATCGAACATTTTAGAATTGCTACTGCTTTTCTTGGTTCCAGGTAAAACTCAAGACTATATTGCTTTAAGTATAATTCTAAACTTAAACTCATGATTTAACAAACTTAAATTGTTTAGATCTCTAATCCTAACAAAGATTAGATGAATAGATTTGTATTTGGATCTAACTTTTAAATTTCTGAACTAAGAACAGAGTCACTTGAATGCAACAGGCAAGTATATTTATAAACATTTATAAACTCAGAATTTATCAACCCTATATACATACCCAAACAAAGCACTTATCATCTCAGAAATTTTCACAAGCAACAAATTAAAATTTGCTTTAGCTTTAAAAGGAAGTTACTCACAGATATGTGAATGAACAGGGCACTTTGTTGAAGCAGGTTTGAAAACAACTGTAACTTCATTTTGCTTCTGCTTCTTGGATTTTGTTTAAGTATGAAATAGCTTTCTTTTCATGTTTTAGTTTGTATGAATTTTAATTGTTACCTAGTTCGAACTGAATATGTAGATCAAGCTAATTTATAAACAATTACACAGAGCTTATGTAGACAGGTAATATTAGACAGTGTATTATTATGTTTCATACTATTAAGACAATATTTGCATACAATCTTATATTGTACAGATTTGCACCAGAGAGATATTTTAGGTTGGAGGCTGAAAAGAATACTTAATGTACTAAAAGATTTTGCATTAATTAGTTTTTGTTTGTTAGCTTAAGATATTTGATGATGTCTTCCTAAGTAAGCTTCATACATATATATGCAGTTGTACATTTATATGGCCTGCACACAAAGATATTGCAGTTTTGTTTTGTACTAGACTGTTTTTAGTCATTTTATATTTGCAGATCTCTGTTTGAACATATTTACTGTTAATATGTAAACAGAATGTTAAATGTATTCATAATGATTTATACTTAGCATGCTTACTGACCAATTTGTTTACAACAGTTTTTATTACTGTCTTTACTTTCAGGTTCAACTTTTGTTCTTGATGCTTAAACATGTACATATGCAGCAGTACATTGATAATAGTTTACAAACTTAAAAACTTATTTGTTTTCTAGTTTATTTGTTGTCCTGTTATATTTTAAAAACTTATTTGTTTTCTAGTTTATTTGTTGTCTTGCTATTATAAATTGTAATATTTGTGAATGTTATATAAATTTATCCAATATGATTATTTCTTATTTTAACTTATGTACTGACTTATATTTCTATATGCATATTTTTAATTTTATTTATTTTATAAAAACATATTTATCACTTTGAAATGATAAATAAAATGAATAATCTTTCTAGTATAAACTACATATTTATTAGTGTATGTTAATGTATTTATTGACAAAAATATATTTAAAACTCATATATATTTTAAATTCATATTTTAAATCCAACTAGACTAAAAGAAAAGAAAACAAATCTTTTTGTTAATAATTCTAAATTTAAACTTAAGTTAAAATGAGTCTTGAACTATTTAAACATTTACTTATGTATTTAAAACCTTGTATTTATTTAGCTTTGAAAAGTTTATATTAAATAAAACATAATTTCTAATTCACTAAAATATATATATTAGGATTTAAACATAATTTATTAGTTAAACTTTAAAACAAATCTCATCTATTTACAATGTATATAAATATATACATATATAAATAGAAAACAAACAATTAAATTTTTAACAGATTAAATTTATCCATTAGATATTTATTAAAAGAAAAGTATCAAATTCAGATTTAATTAATAAAAATATATCATATCAATTTAATATTTAATGCAGATTATTAAATTGATATTGCTAGAAAATTCTGGGTCGTCACAGCGATGATGATAATTATAAGATTAATTGCGAAAGCTTATAAAATTATTTCAACACAAATAAATCAAAAATATGGCGGCACAGATAATAGCAGAATAATAAATGCAGAAATAGAACGACATAGAATTTACCCAGCTTCAGCAAAACTCCGCCTACGTGCTGCCCCTAAGGTTTCTACTAGAAATTAAGTAGTCACACGCTTACACACGTAAACTCGCATCACCCGCTAATGACTAACCTAACTCTACGCTCAAAACTATGTCACAACTCAGCCACTGAGTTGCGAATTCTCAAACTACGCCACATAATTTGTCCCCTAGTCACACGACTAGTATTTACAAAGGTTTAAAAAGAGAAATACAAATTTAAAACTATTAAAATTAAAACAACCCTAATTTTTAAACTAAAACCCTTATATAATTATAAACACAATAGAAATGGCCGGCCACTTTTTCCTTTTATATAATTTGGCCCATTCCTTTTATATTATTTTGCCCGTTCCTTTGCGTTGGAGATAATGGCAGCGTTCGTTTCTCCTTTTTTCCTCTTCCTTAAAAAATTAGGGCTTTGGAGAAATTCGTGGTTGCGGACTTTAATTAGATCGATTGATTTCGATTCCATGCTCTGTTGGTTGATCGTCTGTAACAACCCTGTATTTCGTGTCGATTTATAATCGACATTAAACGATTAATATTTTCGCTAATTGCCAATTTAAGTTTAATATTTTAATTAAAATTCTTTTATAAATTATTAAAAGGAAATTTTGGGCTTTAAATTGAAATCGTGGCCCCCGTGAAAATTTGCAAGGCTTATACCGTTCTTTTTTTCCCCCTTTTTCATTTTTTTTCGTTCATTCTCAAACCCTAAAAACCGAAAGAAAATAAAATGGTGGCGGCCCACGCCCCTTTCCTTCGTTCGTTCTTGGCTTCCCTCGTCTCGTGATTGCCTTTGCTTCAAACAAGGTGAGTAATTTATACTCACATCTTTAACTCGAACTCAGTATTATGCCCGCGTTCGATTCTTTGTTGATACTTTAGTTTTGAAATCCGACTTAGTTGAATTTCTGGCAATTGTTGTCTTCGGCCATTCAATTCTTGTTTCGATGTTGATGTTTTATCCTACTTTGTTAATTTGGTATGCTGTGTGGCCTCGGCTTCGATGTTTTGACTCGTTCGTTGTTCTCGGTCTCAACTGGAATGTTTTGATGATCTTCGATTTTCGTTTTGTTACCATTGAATTTGTCGTTTAATTGTTCGGTCGTTTGAGTATGATCGAATGCCGTGATTTCTCATTTCTGATTTCTTGGCCACCGGTTGAAATTTATTTTTGTGAAAGTGTTTTTGGTTTGTTGGCTTGATTCTCTGCTATCACCATCACTGTTAGTTTGAGAGCTTCTTGGATGACCATGGTTTTGAATAGTTATTGATATCTGTAACTTTGGTACAGTTTGATTTGAACTGCAAATGATTTTGAGCATTTATGTTGGCATCGGTATTAACGTGAATTTTGTTTCTGCTTCAATTCGTTTATCACCTGCCTTCGGCTTGTGATAATGTTGGCTTCGGCTTTGGCTTGTTTCTCTGTCCACTTTATATTCACTGGTTTTACCTGTAGGCTTCTTGTGTATATATGTGCACAGGTTCATATTACGCTGTTCTTTGATTTTGAACTGCCACTTGATGTTGTCGTTTGGGTTTCATCTCTGGAGTATGTATGCATTCCTGTCATACTTCTTGTACATTTGTTACTGAGTTCTTTTGGTTTGGGTACATATGCCTAGTTCACTTTTAGTTGTTGTAGTGATGCATGTTCTTTATGTATCACTGCATATGCTATTTTCCATGTTATCGAGTGGCTTGGCAGTTGTGTTGAATCATGATAGTTGTGATTTGACCATTGACTGTTGCATTATGTTGCACCATTTTGTAGCAAGTATTCATGTGCATTATCAACTATTTGAAGCTCAGTCTTGTTCAATGGCATGTCTGCACTTAGATGTAGATTGTCAATGCATGCAAATTCCTTGTTGCCTGCATCACTTGTTTACTACATTTGCTAGCCTTGTCATTGAACTACACTTGTTTATATGCACTTGTGTATGCACAGTACTTGTTATGTGCATTTATACGCTTCTTGATTTTGTTTTGGTGTACATGACTTGCTACTTTACTCATCGCCTTGAGTTGAGCCTAAAAAACATTGGGCATGACCTCGCATTTGTCTTTGCAATTTATTCGACACACGTTCTTAAGACATTCACAGCGATGCTTGTGAATTATCATTGGGTACATCATCACTGTAGTGGCAAGGCAGTACACGCAAGCGTGAACTGCGGCCACACGGTATTCATTGGGTACATCATCACTGTAGTGGCAAGGCAGTGCACGCAAGCGTGAACTGCAGCCACACGGTATTCATTGGGTGCATCATCACTGTAGCGGCAAGGCAGTGCACGCAAAGCGTGAACTGCAGCCACACGGTATTCATTGGGTCCATCATCACTGTGGTGGCAAGGCAGTGCACGCAAGCGTGGACTGCAGCCACACGGGATTGCTTTTATTGATATTCTATCTTGCTTTGATTTATTGATCTTTTGCATATTTCATATGATGTAGTGGCGAGGCAGTGCACGCGTGCGTGTACTGCAGCCCTACTCGAAATAATATTTTAATTGATATTTCAATGTTTTGAACTGTTTTGTTTATTCAATTCAATATTTTGATTTGGTTTAATTTGCTGATTTATTGTTTAACACTGTTACGTGTTATATTTATCGTTATCCGATTTCTATATTTAAGGATCGGATAAACGAGATTTATTGTGACTGTCGTCTATTCATTATTTAATTATTATTGCTTCTGTGCACTAATAACTGAGTTTGAATTAGACTAACCCGAGTATTATTTTCTTTTGAATTTAATACTCGGGTCAGACCGAGTATTTCTGGTTGTAGATATTCTGCTTTGGGTTGCTGCTAGAGCTATGAAGTTCTTTCATATCTTTTGGAGTAGTCGTCGTCATTTGTAGTAGTCTGTATAATTGTATACGAAGATATGTATTCATGTATATTATATACGTTAATGTACTTGTATATGTAACTTCCTGAGTAGACTGTTGTAGTTGTATCATATGTACCGTGTCAAATGAATTGTAACTGACATCAGTTATTATATATATGAGACTTTCTGTTTTTATCTGTGTTCCGCATTTGTAGTTATCTGTGTTGTTATTATATATTTCGTTCTAAACTATTATGAACCATCGTAGTTCGTGTTATACTAGAATTGGGGTATTTCGATGGGAGAAAATAAATCAGAGATGAAAAATGAAAGAATATATATATTTATATACCACTCCTATCGAGATAACCAATACTAGTGTAAGGCCAAACTACGGATGGCCGCTCCTCAACAGCCTTATTCTCCGCGCTAGTTGACAACATTACACCGTAGTGTTCTTGGCTAGCGTGGGTATAGAGGTGGGGCGTCACAGCTTGGTATTAAAGCCTGGGGTTTAGGACAAATATAAAACATAACTTAGATAGTAAATGTGTTACAACTATTTGTCGATGTTTTACCTCTCATCTTTGTATATGATTATCTTTGATTGTTAGGTATGAATTCCTAACGCTTATTCATGTGTATTTGATTTTGATTTCGTGAAAGTATTTTGGCTTCGGCCTCCGTTTGCTTTATGAACTCAAGTTGGATTTTTGATGATGTGGATTTTATTCTTGTGTTTTTGGCTTTGAATTGATTTAGCCGACGTTGATTTTGTTTGAACTTGGCCATTACTTGTTGACTTCGGCATTGACTTGATTTTTATTTTTGTTGAAGTCATTTATGCATTTATGCTCGTTTTGCGTCGTTATTCCATTTGTTAATCAATTCTTCTTTTCCGATTAATTGTTGTCATCTTTTTCGACTTTGATAACTTCTATTTCTGGAATTTTTAGGTATTTCTACTTTGATGGATTTGCAATCGAATTCTTTGGATTTTATTCACGTTTTCGAATGTGAATTTTTGTGAATTGATTTGGTTTCCAAATTTAACCGATTCGTGTTATTTCCACGATTTGTTGCTATCATTTATTAGCGACTTTAGTGACATTTTCTTTGGGATTTTCGTGAACATACTTTTTGAAGGATTCGGTATCGATTTCTTTGGATTCTATTCCCATCTTTGTATGTGAATTCTTGTGATTGATTGTCTCTACAATCATTTTTGTGATTTGTCACTTTAAAAATATAAAGGTTTTCTATACTAGTAGTAAATATCAAAACCCTTTTCTCTAAACGATTTCAAAACTATTTTACTACAAAGCTCTTTTCCTAAACCGTTTTCCAATCTACTAGTATATACAAACCTTTACCTCACTCGTATGAGAAATCTAATTAAACGACTTAGTAAAACGAGTGGTATGAAACGCTTGCGTTTACTTCGTCGGTTAATTCTTGGACTTATTCGATTGAATCTTTTGTGACAATTTTCTAGTGAAAATTTACAGTTTGTTCGTAAATATTTAAGTTAAGCAAGTGGTTATGGGACATGAAGCTAAACTTTTATATTTACTAACTTAGTGTAATTGACATTTCTCGTTGATCATGACTATCATTTTATAATTTAGACTAGCAATAGTGCGATGTCTCTTTGTTTGCTTTTTGGTTAGCCTAGACACCATTTGTGTGATTCCATTCACACATATCTTTTTGCTTTCTGGTTAGGCTAGACACCACTTGTGTGATTCCATTCACACATACCTTTATGCTTTTTGGTTAGCCTAGACACCATTTGTGTGATTCCATTCAGACATATCTTTTTGCTTTCTGGATAGGCTAGACACCACTTGTGTGATTCCATTCACACATACCTTTTTGCTTTTCGGTTAGCCACCATGAGATAGCGTCCCGTTCGAGTTTTCACACTCTCATCTTGTGACTTCTGGATTTCTTGTGTAGTCTTCTGGAGTTTGTGCTTCACCAATTTTCGTGATTTCTATTGATAAGTTTTATCAAATTTTGTGCATTGGTGAATTCGTGTGTCATTGACTTGTTATGAATGCAAGTTTAGGGTATGATATCCCTTTTCTACCTATGAGAAGATTCTTGTGACATTTTTGATGAATGAAAATTCATTGGTATTATCTTTTGATGCCAGTTATTTTGATGAGATTTTGACGTATTAACTTCAGTAACCGTTAATTTTAAAATGGATTTTCAAGCGGTTATCCCGCAATGCTGATCTTGTTGTCCGTTTCTACGGTATTTTGAGAAGTGCAATTTCCTTGTCGAAGTTGCTACTGATATTGCTGTTTTAATCACGTGTTTTAAAATTTTGTTATTCTTCAAAATTGTTTCAAAATAAAAATAAAAATTATTTTTCAAATTTTTTACAGTTTACGCTTTCAAAAGAATGAGGAAGCGATTTAAACGTTTCAGAAAAATCGAGGACTATGACCCCTTTCTTTTACTGATTCGCTTAATTCCGGACTTGTCCGTTTGAGAATGTGAAATGTTATTTTTAAAATACACAATTATGCACTTTCAAGAAAACGATGAAGTGAATTAAACGATTTAGTAAAACTCATGGTTATGGGTCATGTGCGTTTGCTATTTTGGTTAATTCCGGACTCGTTGAAAAATTTGTGATTTCTGATTATCGTTTTGATAATCGGATGTTGGTGATTTCTGATTTATCGTTTTTGATAATCAGATATTTGTTGTTTCTAATTATCGTTTGTGATAATTAGATATTTGTGATTTGATTATCGTTTGTGATGATTAAATATTTGCGATTTAAGATTTAATTATCAATTGTGATAATTAAATATTCGTCGATTTGTGATTTCTGATTATCGTTTTTGATAATCAGATATTTATTGTTTCTGATTATCGCTTGTGATAATTAGATATTTGAGATTTAATTATCGTTTGTGATAATTAAATATTTGTGATTTAAGATTGGATTATCGTTTTGATAATTGAATATTTGCTGATTTGAAATTTGATTACCGTTGTGGTAATTCCTGATTATCGTTTTTGATAGTTAGATATTTGCGATTTTTGGTTTCTAATTATCTTTGTTGATAATTAGATTTTGCTGTCTCCTAATGATCGTATCGATAATTAGATAT
Source organism: Allium cepa (assembly GCA_030765085.1). Taxonomy (NCBI): domain Eukaryota; kingdom Viridiplantae; phylum Streptophyta; class Magnoliopsida; order Asparagales; family Amaryllidaceae; genus Allium; species Allium cepa. The sequence goes on along the minus strand of CM060941.1, from coordinate 804,343,567 downwards.
TGCTGTTTCGTGATTTTTGTATTCTGACTATCTATTTGATAATTAAATTTTGTAGAGAATTTGTGAATTTCTTTTATGAAATTAAAAGATTTCTTTGGTGTCTATATTGTACTACGCCAGTGTACCGGGCTTAATTTTATGCTATTCATGACGTTTTCGACGCCTTCCAATTACGGAAATGCCTTAGGGATTTTCGAATTTTTATTCTTGAGCAACCTTCTATTCACATCCTTGCTTCGGGGGTGTAGCACCTTCGAAATAGAGATGTTTTTCTTGCGGAAGTTCAATGATTCTCAAATCCTAAGGATTGCACTTAGGAATCTAGAGAATTCATCGAGCAAACACGTTCAGGCTTATTCTTTCATGCTCTATATGGTGAACTTCCTATTCCAAATTTCTTCATTTTGTGATGATATACTTTTACGGTTGTTACCTTTTGTCCCTTTATTCCTTATGATTGCGAGGACGCAATTTCTTTAAGGAGGGGAGTCTGTAACAAACCTGTATTTCATGTCGATTTATAATCGACATTAAACGATTAATATTTTTGCTAATTGCCAATTTAAGTTTAATATTTTAATTAAAATTCTTTTATAAATTATTAAAAGGAAATTTTGGGCTTTAAATTGAAATCGTGGCCCCCGTGAAAATTTGCAAGGCTTACACCGTTCTTTTTCCCCCCCTTTTTCATTTTTTTCGTTCATTCTCAAACCCTAAAAACCGAAAGAAAATAAAATGGTGGCGGCCCCCGCCCCTTTCCTTCGTTCGTTCTTGGCTTCGCTCGTCTCGTGATTGCCTTTGCTTCAAACAAGGTGAGTAATTTATACTCACATCTTTAATTCGAACTCAGTATTATGCCCGCGTTCGATTCTCTGTTGATACTTTAGTTTTGAAATCCGACTTAGTTGAATTTCTGGCAATTGTTGTCTTCGGCCATTCAATTCTAGTTTCGATGTTGATGTTTTATCCTACTTTGTTAATTTGGTATGCTGTTTGGCCTCGGCTTCGATGTTTTGACTCGTTCGTTGTTCTCGGTCTCAACTGGAATGTTTTGATGATCTTCGATTTTCGTTTTGTTACCATTGAATTTGTCGTTTAATTGTTCGGTCGTTTGAGTATGATCGAATGCCGTGATTTCTCATTTCTGATTTCTTGGCCACCGGTTGAAATTTATTTTTGTGAAAGTGTTTTTGGTTTGTTGGCTTGATTCTCTGCTATCACCATCACTGTTAGTTTGAGAGCTTCTTGGATGACCATGGTTTTGAATAGTTATTGATATCTGTAACTTTGGTACAGTTTGATTTGAACTGCAAATGATTTTGAGCATTTATGTTGGCATCGGTATTAACGTGAATTTTGTTTCTGCTTCAATTCGTTTATCACCTGCCTTCGGCTTGTGATAATGTTGGCTTCGGCTTTGGCTTGTTTCGCTGTCCACTTTATATTCACTGGTTTTACCTGTAGGCTTCTTGTGTATATATGTGCACAGGTTCATATTACGCTGTTCTTTGATTTTGAACTGCCACTTGATGTTGTCGTTTGGGTTTCATCTCTGGAGTATGTATGCATTCCTGTCATACTTCTTGTACATTTGTTACTGAGTTCTTTTGGTTTGGGTACATATGCCTAGTTCACTTTTAGTTGTTGTAGTGATGCATGTTCTTTATGTATCACTGCATATGCTATTTTCCATGTTATCGAGTGGCTTGGCAGTTGTGTTGAATCATGATAGTTGTGATTTGACCATTGCCTTTTGTAATTGCTAATAGCATGCATATGTATACATGTTCATGCAGCTTGCATTTGAGTTATAGTTTTGAGTTTATTTGCCTCTGTTGGGTACCGACTCTCTATGTTCTTTAATGTTGTGTGTTGTGGTGCCATGTTTTTGGTGCACTCACCTTCATTTTGATGACTTCAAGTAATTCATACCCCTGCACACACCTGTGCCATTTCTCTGCATACATCTGCACATCATTGTCATGTTTGTTGATGTCTTGTGTTGGCTATTTGGATTAAGCCATATCTCTGTAGCCTTTATTTGATAGTTGCCTGTACTTTGGGCTTATCTCAATGATGCACTATGTTGTTTCATATATTGATGTTAGTGTTGCTTTGCATCACTGCTAGTTCCTGTATCACTATATGGTTTGTAGTTACACATGTTCATATGGGCACTGCCTATGAATGTTTCACTGCGTTCATCTGTATTGATCTTGCTCGTGCCTGCACCTCGCTAACCTATCTGGTGCAGTAGCATTTTGGTCTGTGCAGTTGCATTTCTGGTCTTGCATTGCTCATATCTTACCATTGACTGTTGCATTATGTTGCACCATTTTGTAGCAAGTATTCATGTGCATTATCAACTATTTGAAGCTCTGTCTTGTTCAATGGCATGTCTGCACTTAGATGTCGATTGTCAATGCATGCAAATTCCTTGTTGCCTGCATCACTTGTTTACTACATTTGCTAGCCTTGTCATTGAACTACACTTGTTTATGTGCACTTGTATATGCACAGTACTTGTTATGTGCATTTATACGCTTCTTGATTTTGTTTTGGTGTACATGATTTGCTACTTTACTCATCGCCTTGAGTTGAGCCTAAAACACATTGGGTTTGACCTCGCATTTGTCTTTGCAATATATTCGACACACGTCCTTAAGACATTCACAACGATGCTTGTGAATTATCATTGGGTACATCATCACTGTAGTGGTAAGGCAGTGCACGCAAGCGTGAACTGCAGCCACACGATATTCATTGGGTACATCATCACTGTAGTGGCAAGGCAGTGCACGCAAGCGTGAACTGCAGCCACACGGTATTCATTGGGTACATCATCACTGTGGTGGCAAGGCAGTGCACGCAAGCGTGAACTGCAGCCACACGGGATTTCTTTTATTGATATTCTATCTTGCTTTGATTTATTGATCTTTTGCATATTTCATATGCTGTAGTGGCGAGGCAGTGCACACGTGCGTGTACTGCAGCCCTACTCGAAATAATATTTTAATTGATATTTCAATGTTTTAAACTGTTTTGTTTATTCAATTCAATATTCTGATTTGGTTTAGTTTGCTGATTTGTTGTTTAACACTGTTACGTGTTATATTTATCGTTATCCGATTTCTTTATTTAAGGATCGGATAAACGAGATTTATTGTGACTGTCGTCTACTCATTATTTAATTATTATTGCTTCTTTGCACTAATAACTGAGTTTGAATTAGACTGACCCGAGTATTATTTTCTTTTGAATTTAATACTCGGGTCAGACCGAGTATTTCAGGTTGTCGATATTCTGCTTTGGGTTGCTGCTAGAGCTATGAAGTTCTTTCATATCTTTTGGAGTAGTCGTCGTCATTTGTAGTAGTCTGTATAATTGTATAGGAAGATATGTATTCATGTATATTATATACGTTAATGTACTTGTATATGTAACTTCCTTAGTCGACTGTTGTAGTTGTATCATATGTACCGTGTCAAATGAATTGTAACTGACATCAGTTATTATATATATGAGACTTTCTGTTTTTATCTGTGTTCCGCATTTATAGTTATCTGTATTGTTATTATATATTTCGTTCTAAACTATTATGAACCATCGTAGTTCGTGTTATACTGGAATTGGGGTATTTCGATGGGAGAAAATAAATCAGAGATGAAAAATGAAAGAATATATATATTTATATACCACTCCTATCGAGATAACCAATACTAGTGTAAGGCCAAACTATGGATGACCGCTCCTCAACAGCCTTATTCTCCGCGCTAGTTGACAGCATTACACCGTAGTGTTCTTGGCTAGCGTGGGTGTAGAGGTGGGGCGTCACATCGTCTCTTGAGATGCTTTCAGCAGCTTGATTGAGTTCGACTTTGCTTCGGGTATGTGACTTTTTCCTTTTGCTCTCTGGTTTAAATACTTGAACTCGATGCCCTTTATTTGCCGATGATGTTACCTATTTATATATGATTCGAGACCCTTGAATTTCGTTCGTATTCATTTACTTCATTAACACGGTTTTGATTTCTGACCGTTCGATCTTTCCTTGGTCGTTACGGTAGTGACTTTCCTTCTTGACTTTGGTTTTGATTTTTGACTTTTTCAATTGTATAATTTGCTTGATTTCTGACTGGGTCATCACGGCACTGTTTTGATTTCGTGGTCACCATGACTTGATTTGCATTTGACTTCGGTCATTTGATTTTGTGTTTGTGATTCCATGACTCTGTATTAACTTCGGCCATCACCATTGCTTTGATATTGAACTGCACTCTGTGAACTTTGGCCATTTGTGTTTACTGCCTCCCGTAGCACTTTCGACCTTGTTCGATTTTACCTACTGTTTCATGACTCCGGCCATTTTGTCATTGACTGTTGTATCAATTTGTTGATGATGATCGACTGTTGAACTTGGTGGTCTTGTTGTAGGATTAGTTGAGTCTAATTTCAGATGCACTTTAATATGCATAATCACTTTTGACTTGCAGTTGAACTACAGTTCTATTCATTTCAAAGTTGCTGGCATTGATTTGTATTAGTTCGAATTTGCCATGATTATGATTTTTGCCTCCTTGTGATGATCACTTCTGCATTGTGTATGTTGTTATTGCTTTGTGTATTCGTATAGTCTGGTGGCATGGTCATCTCTGTTTTGCTCGAGTCTTGATTCTACTTGCTGTTCACTGGAGTCAGTGGTTCATCACCGTTGTATTGATATTGCTTTGTATTTTAGATTGCCTGATCATTGTATTTCATTCATACTATTGCTCCATTGTTTTGTCTGGTATTTGATTTTAAAGTCTCTGATTAAACTTGGTTCATGCCATGGTTTCACTGCACTGTTCACTTGCAACATTTTGAAATTCTCGATGCACATTTTCGGCCTGATGCTTGTGTACACTGTCTGGTATTGATATAGCCTGATGCTTGCTTGATGTTGATGTATCATTTTGAAATTCATGACATTGTGGTCTAGTTCCTTCAAGTTGTTAGTGTTCTTGTATCATCGTTGTTGTGTGTTGTGCCTTGGTCCGTGTTGATCTCTTTGTATTGTTGTTAGCTTTGTGTTTATTGTATATATGAACTTAGTTCATATGTATGTTGTGCACTGAGCATTGCTTCGAGTCAGTTGCAAAGTTTCTTTGTTCCTGTGTCACTGTATTGGTTTCATGAGTTGCTTCATGTATTGCTTCCCTTGTATTTGCAGTTTGCATTTTGTGCATTTGTGTTTGGTTGTTGCATTTTGTAGTTGCTGTTAGCCTTGGGTTTCACTGACCTTTTTTGATTTCTTTGTATTGTTGTCTTGATGTTTCAGCTGCCATCATGTACATGCCAAGTCTCATGACATTGTCTGATATGCATTTGGATTTGTTTTCGAATTACACTTGAGTTGAATCCAGTATTTTGGATTTGACCTGTGCTCACCTATCCCTGTAAATCAATCAAGTGTATATATCGATGTGCACGGCCTTGTGGCATATACAGTGATACACTATGTATGTCACAAGCTGTTCGTGTATGATGAATTGAAAATTAAATGATGACGAACAACCCAAATAACTGAGGCAAATATTATTTTCAAAATTCAAATTTTGTTTTATACTGGAAAAATATTTCCTTTTTAATTTTACTGCATCAATATTTATTTTTGCAGATTTCTCAGATGCTGGATTCATATTGGAATAAGGTTGAAGATCAGTACGAGTTGAGTGAATGAGTGATATGTAGTGAGGTGCAATGTGAATTGTAATTTAATCAAATTTGTATTACAATTGAAATTTTATATAGTGAGAGCTTGAAATTTGTACTATTCAAAAATTGTAATAAATATTTGTTTGCATAAAATTTCTGTATGAATTCAAATTCTGTATTATTTATTTTATTCGGCAAATATTTATTTAATCTATGAAAAATAAAATAATACATTAACAAATACATTTAAATGAATATATATGTTTGTTGTCATAAAAAAAAAATCATATAATCGCATATTCCACAATCTCCCCCTTTTGATGGTAACAAACATATATTTAAGATTTTGAATATGTTAAATGTATTTGATCATTGATATACTCTAATTGCTGTAACGACCCGATATTTTCAACCATTCGCATCCACACATGTTGGACTTGAATTTTTCAAAATACCGCATTGTAAATAAAATTTGGCAAATCGCAAAATATACAGTAAATAAATAATCACAGAATCACAGACACAGAAATCAGAATACTCGCAGCGGAATTTAAAATAACTTAGTGGTTCATGAAGCCACTATTAAAAGTCTCAAAACAATATAATTTACATAGTCTTTAAACCCAAATATAGTTTGAAACAACAATAGTAAATCTCAATATTCAATAGTCTTGATTACATAAATTAAGGTAAGGAACTGAAAGGAAATTTTGCCAGCAGCTTGAAAAGTGATCTACAGAAGTGCTAGCTTCGGAATGATGACGGAACTGCAACTCAGGCTGACCCGAGCATGAAATAAAACATAAACACTCAAGTCAGGACATACATACTTATATAGTGTAAGCTGATTCAAGTGAACTGTATTAAAGTAAAAGTAACTTAAAGGATCCTTGGGACCGCCCATCCTCTAAGGATCCGTTAAACTATTTGCTATGTAGTAATACTTCGCTATTATAATAGTGTCATCTTACTTTAAAATAGCTTTAAGGCTTTACATTTTCCACCTTAACGCATAAATAGTGTCAGTAGTCTATACAGTACCTGCATATCTCCTGATCGGGAGACTATGAGAAGATACTCTATAGGTATGACACAAATCAAACTCGTACAAGGCTCGCTGTGGTAGGTGACACGGCACAACTAGGCAATGCCAGGGTAGATATACCAATTACGCTTCCGGATCGATGGTAACACGTAGCGCACAGCTACCGCCCACCTCGAAAAACACTCCCATATCAAAGGTGCGCACCAAACAATCACAACAGTAATAGAATGGCATACGAAGAAGTGCGTCCGATCAGAGGTGCTACCTCATTAATCCGTCGATCGCTCCTGATTTAGCCACCTTATGCCAACTCACGGGAGTCGGGTCCACGTATTTACCTTATAGAAACGTCACCACCATCCTACTTCATTCTGGAATATCCACCGCGTACACCGTTGTCAAAGTGGTTTTTGGTATCGACAGAGAGTATGCCTATATCTGATCCCGGTCTCTTTAACAACCAACGTTGTTATTACCCGTGGTTATAAAGAATCTAAAATATCAAAATGCTACTTTTGAAACAATTTAAAAGCGAAGTTATTTTTCTTACAAAATCAAATATAAAATCCCAAAAGTTTAGCCTTAGTCCAATTGTATCAACTACAGCACTTGCAAAGTGCGGTAATATCCTTTACAATAAATTCGAGTAAATTAAAATTTAGATTTCAATATAATTTCAGCAAAATTAAACCTTTTATTTAAACAAATCAAAATTTCCACTTTTAAATAGTCATTTAAATTTCTCAATAATTTATGATTTTTTTATAAAGTAAATTCTTCAAGTATATATCTAACTTTTATACTTTATATAAAATCAAGTACACAATTTCTATGAATTTTACTTAACAATTAAGTTAAATTACCGTTTCCAAAATAACTAAATTTCCAATTAATTTCTTATCTTACCTATATTTCAAAACCAGCCTCCCATTTCTAAATCAAATTATATTTCAACTTCCGTATATTCACTAATTTAACTATTTAATTCATAGAAAACTTATCCTCGCTTTATATTCAAGTTATAACAAATTTCATATTTTACTTCTTAGCTAAAATTCCATTTATTTTACAAATCCAAATTTACAAGAGAAATTTATACTTTAAATTTTAACTTTTATTTATTTACATCTTTAACTTGTAAAATATAAGTATGCTTAAGAATCATTTTAAATCAAATTTTAAACAAAATATTATACATTCTAATATTTAATAATTCCAGAAAATTTATATATACATACATACATACATACATATATATAACCACGGGTCTGTATAATATTTTCTAACCTAGGTCAAGTGCTACGGATAATATATAATTTCAATCCGTAATTTATAAAGAAAATCTGGGTTCTATCATTTCAAACCCGCAATCCCAAGTTAAATAAATAACTAAATAAATAAATATCGTTCAGGCCTATCATTTCAGCCTGTAACGATTTCTATTCTACAGGGAACTAGCAGTGGGATTAAGCAGCAAATTAATAAATAGTATAACAGCATAAATAAAGCAGTATCTAATATAACTGATGATGTGTAGGTTTAATAACAGGATTTTTAACATCATCAATTTATATAACAGTCAAATAAAATGAAATAATATTTTCTTCTACAATTACACTTGTTATTAATTCACAGATATATAAGTACGTTTGTCACGTGAGAATACTCACCTTCTCGAAGCTGCAGAATTTATTCAAACAACGATATCTATCCCGAAAGAAGAGTATGGAAGGCACAATCAATTATTGGAAGATGAGACAAACTGATTTCGATCTTGAAACAAGATAAATAAACAAAACTGAGTACGCAAATTCCAATTACGGACAAAGCAAATTTTTAAATAAAACAAAATTAGAACGAGCTAAAATAAAATGAAAATTGACTCAAATTGCCCGACCACTCCACCGCACGATTTGACCCATTAAAACAAAAGCTAAGCCTGCCCATTTATTTTTTTTCCAAAACAAAATTTACAAAATAAATTTATACTCTATTTCTTTTACCCTTTTTTACAAAATATTACGACATGTTAATAAAAAGGTGGCAAATCTTATGTGGGCAACATGCAATTCACGGCAGTGATACATAATGGTGGCACATGCAATATTTATTATTATTATTATTACTACTATTTTTCTCTGTTAGCAAACAAGTAAAATATCAAAATCTCCAAATCAAAACAACTTTATACTGTTCTTACATATATCATATATCCTCATACATAATGTTTCTAAATTTTAAAACCGATGTGACCAACAAACAAAAAAAACGCGTACGGTCTGGAAATACTTCTTCCCTGAACACTCGCATAAACAAAGCAGTGGAGTTATCTTAAAAATTTTAGGCTGGGCTATCCTTAGGTGGCGTATGCCTTTTATATAATATATTTTCTCTTCAAACTAAAGTGCGCTATACACAAACAAGTATGCAGTTAATCCTTAATTACTGATTAATTAACATTGATTATAACTTATTGCTAAATTTATAAATGTTTAATTATTAATTAATAATCTTTAATTATCTAATTAATGATCTTTAATTTCAAATTGATTAACCCTTAATCAAATTATTTATTAATCCCTAATCATTAATTAATTAAATTAACTAATTATTCCTTAATTTCCTCATTAATTTAATTAATTTCAAATCATTAAATCTTAATTTAACTTTAAGATAAAAACATTTCTTAATTATGACTAAATCGTTATTAAAAAAACATTTGAAAACAATTTACTTTTGAATTTACTTTAAAATTTCATTTCAAAAGTGAGATGTAAAAATGAATACAATTTAACTTAACAAAGTTTAAACAATTTAAAAACCCTTTTAAATTACATGGTAAAGAAATGTTTATCTTATAGAAGGATAAAAATATACAGGTGGCGATAAAACAAATATTCAAGTGCTAGGCTAAAACCGCATCAGAGATGTTCGGCAGTGCACGACCTGATCGGAGAGGAGGGGAAGGAAGTTAGGCGTTTGTCATGCGGTGGAGCAATTTGAACAGAACTGGAAAAAAAACAAAAGAAGGAAATAAAATTGTAGCCATTATCTGATGCTACCGATTCTCACGCATGCAAGGAAGAAGAGAAGGCCAATAATGGGATGAATATAAATTGCGTACGTGTCTTATATATGCCAAAGAGAGTGTGTGGGTTCTATTTCACCAATAGCTTGCGAAAATGAAGATGTAACAATACTGAGGTGGTGATGGAATTGTGAACATGGGGTTCATTTATATAAGAGAAGTTGCGCAAATCACGTAAAGGAAAAAAATGGCAAGAAATCATTTTTTAAAATGGTCTGGAGATTATTTTGCGTGATGTTTGCTTTATGAAGAGGTAAATTTGGTTGATTTATTAATTTAAAAACGCAGGCAAAAAGATAAAATGAGAAACGCCAATTCAAGGCATGCGAAAATTTTAGGCAATATTTGTTAGAACGACAAGAGAATTAAATGCATAGATTTATGTGGGAGATGCCAAAGGCAAGAAATAACCATTTTGAACGTGTTTGATTAAAAGATGCAAACTGCATAGGTTAAAAAACGCAAGAAATAATAAAATTTGTTTTTGAGTGGCAAGCATTTGTTCTCGTTTGAAATATTACGAAGAGAATACGTTGATAAATAAAAAGAAACGACAAGAATGATTGGAGCAAATAATTGCAGTGGGTAAAAATTAATTAGCGAAAGAAACGGCAAGCAATTATATTTTTGCTTTGAATGGAAATGGAATTTGAACAATTTGCGAACGTGTTTAATAATGAGAAGAAACTAGCGTTGATATCGGAGGAAACGACAATAATATTAGATTTGAACGTTACTTTATTCAAAGATTTTATACTAAATTATAATAGTTGTAGCAAAAAGGGATGGTGAAAATCACGGCATGCGTAAATCAAGGGGCAGTTTCTTTTATTAGTGAACATCCGTACGTGCAAAATTTAAGGAAGAAAATGCATTGATTTAGATGAGAAGTTAAAGACAAGATTTTTTTTTTAAAAAAATTACCTTGTTGCGTTGATTTTGAATCGGTCTATTGAATATTTTTCCTATCAAGTTCACACGAGAGTTAAGGAAAGTTTGGAACAATTAATTACAGTGAGTAATAGATTTTATTACCAGTGTAGATTTCGTGAATTAAGGAGAACATAAAACGGCAAGCAATCAATTTGCAGTTAAAACGGAAATGGAAAATTTGAACCAAAGAATAATGTTGAGCGATGTGTAAATATTAAAGAGGATATCTTTAGAATGCGTACAACAGACGCAATTACTTATGCCCAAAATATAACGAAAATAACAGATTTAAATTTTATACGTTTTCCTATATATACGTTATTTATTCCATCAAATAACGCGCCTTTTAAACGCATAATTAAACAGTTTATTTATACATAAATTTTGAAATTTATTACTTAAAAAATATGATTTATTTACATTGGGGTTTTGTTCGTTCATTTACCATTTACCAAAAAATCTATTACTAAAATGTATATAAGTAACAGTATAAATTATTTATTTTTAAACAGTATATAATCCATTGTAGCTAAGGTACAATTATTGTGTTGTTTTAACGGTACAGAAAAATGGAAAATTGGTGAACATTTTATAAAATTGAACAAAGAAAAGTGTTGATTCTTAGAGTAAAGAAACGAAAAAGAATATTTGATTTGAACATTATTGAAAAATCAATGGGTTTTATTTATTGAATATGTGGAGTCAACGGAAAGAAAATTTATTCCTTTCCTACTTAAAAATGCATGTCTACCGATTTATTTGATTATTTATATCCAAGGTAAGAAATTTAGAAGCGTGAAAAACCGACGCAATAATTAAATCAAACACACGCCCAGTTTCATAGTAAAAGTAACGCTTTTAAATTTACGCGTTCTCTTATGTAGTAAATATACGTTAAAAATATTCCATCAATAACGCGCATTTTAAATGCATAATTAAACAGTTTATTTATACACTAATTTTTTTCAAATCTTATTTCTTAACTAAAACATAATTTTGCTAGAAATTAAGTTATTTACCATCTTCAACAAAAAACCCAAATTTCCAATTAAAGTTAATTCTTAACTACGTCAAAATTTTAGAGAACTCATTATTTATTTAAAAATTTGGGCAATTCTTTTAACCAATTCAAAATTTAGTTTTTTATATAATAAACCCTCAAAGTTTTATAATTAAAAGTGAAAAATACTTGTTAAAACTTCGGGCTGTTACACTCTCCCCCACTCAGAACTTTTCGTCCTCGAAAAGGAAGAAGGTAGGGGAATAGAAACAACCTGAAAGAAAACTAAATTGAAACTTAAATTAGAATCATTAGTCTAAACCATACAAATTCAATTTTAAATTAATAATTGATTTCATCTATTTAATTTTACTCAAGTTAAATTTTACTATTTCAAATTTCATTACTTCATCTTCTAATTGTCTTAAAATAAAAATTTCTCAAATCATAAGTTTGAAAATCGTTTGTTATACTCAAAAATGTGTTCAATAAATTAATATCTTTTTTTATATAACTAAATTTATTCCTCTCAATATATTTTTATCATCTATGTTAAATATGTTTACACTTATTACAACTGCTTAAATTTATTCTTAGTTCCTTTAACATCATTTTATATTATAAATTATTCCATTACCTCTTGTTATTCTATTTACCTCTGTTAATCTTTTTATAACTAGAATTTAAGTGTACAACATTTATTATAACCACTCAAATTTTATTTATAAAATCTTTTTATATTGTATATTATCTAATTACATTGTCAACTTCTGAAAATCAGGTTAAGTTATATTGAAATGCAATTTAGTATTATATGAATAAAACTTTCAAATTCAATTATCTCAAGTTGGAATCATTTATTCAAAAATTTGATTTTCTTTTTTTATAATTGAAGTTATTCCTCAAGAAAAATTTAAGAATTAAATTTTTGATTCCCTTCAAACCATTTAGATATAAATAAATATATGTACATAATATGTCGAATCAAATTTAAATCATATATCTATATATTATAAATCAAGTCATATTTTAGAGATTCAAATCAATTAAATTCTCAAGGTAACACTGTAGCCAGACTACAGAATGGTCTCTTCACTTCGAAACTCGAAAATGAATGTCGACGATGTTGCAGTCATCACCGAAATTATTTCCCAGTGACAAAGAGAAGAGCATTGATTTAAAAAAAAAAAATTGAAACAAATTTCTATTCGAAAATAATTTAAATAATATATCCTTTTAAAACTTTAAACACAAGGTTTGAAACCATCGGAAATTGAATTCTCAAGTTCTTGTTTTAAATTCATTTCTGTTTCCAAATTAATTTATAACCATTGTTTATAGTTCAATTATTTATATGAGACAAAACCCTTGGTTTACAAAACCATAAATAAAATCAAAGACTATTATCTCTTGACAACTAGTTAAATTAATTATAAAAATTCTGAAAATTTATACTTATATATAATATTAGATTTTTTTTCCCCAAATATAGGAATAAATTTTTCAAAACAAGGATAAAGATGCAAATTTAATGGACTCAAATCAAAGAGAATTTTGATTTAAAAATAAGTTGGAACAGAAGATCCGATGATTAAATAACAGAATAAGGAACCAGATAAGTTTATATAAACCGCAGGCAACCTTAACCTGGTCAACCGTGACTTAAAGAGTAAGATCGATGTGGATTTTCTGGGGTAAATCAACATTCGATCTGAAGAGTTAGAGTTCGGAATAACCAAAGATACTAGCATCTAAACTGAGGATAAATATAAATCTCTGGTGAATCAATGTTAATTGTAAAGGAGTTTCACCCCTTTATTAGAATATTGGCGAGACCTCCAATTCACTATAAAGATCATCCGAAGTGGAGTTATGAGATACTCCAGAATCGAAAGAAGATGAATAGTGAGGGAAACGAATGAGCTTTGGAACCGCAGGGAACGTTCCAAAATTCAAAGGAAATCAAATCAAAAGGAAGAGATTGAATGAAAGTGATTCTGTAAATCAAATTTACCATACATTCTAAGTTTTGCCTAGAGCCAAACTCTGATACCAAACTGTAACGACCCGATATTTTCAACCATTCGCATCCACACATGTTGGACTTGAATTGTTCAAAATACCGCGTTGTAAATAAAATTTTGCAAATCTCAAAATGTACAGTAAATATATAATCACAGAATCACAGACACAGAAATCAGAATACTCGCAGCGGAATTTAAAATAACGTAGTGGTTCATGAAGCCACTATTAAAAGTCTCAAAAAATATAATTTACATAGTCTTTAAACCCAAATATAGTTTGAAACAACAATAGTAAATCTCAATATTCAATAGTCTTGATTACATCAATTAAGGTAAGGAACTGAAAGGAAAATTTGCCAACAGCTTGAAAAGTGATCTACAGATGTCCTAGCTTCGGAATGATGACTGAACTGCAACTCAGGCTGACCCGAGCGTGAAATAAAACATAAACACTCGAGTCAGGACATACATACTTATATAGTGTAAGCTAATTCAAGTGAACTGTATTAAAGTACAAGTAACTTAAAGGATGCTTGGGACCGCCCATCCTCTAAGGATCCGTTAAACTATTTACTATGTAGTAATACTTCGTTGTTATAATAGTGTCTATTTGTAAAATAATCTTACTTTAAAATAGCGTTAAGGCTTTACATTTTCCACCTTAACGCATAAATAGTGTTAGTAGTCTATACAGTACCTGCATATCTCCTGATCGGGAGACTATGAGAAGATACTCCATAGGTACGACACAAATCAAACTCGTACAAGGCTCGCTATGGTAGGTGACACGGCACAACTAGGCAATGCCAGGGTAGATATACCAATTACGCTTCCGGACCGGTGGTAATGTGTATCGCGCAGCTACCGCCCACCTCGAACAACACTCCCATATCAAAGGTGCGCACCAAACAATCACAAAAGTAATAGAATGGCATACGAAGAAAGTGCGTTCGATCAGAGGTGCTACCTCATTAATCCGTCGATCGCTCTTGTTTTAGCCACCTTATGCCAACTCACGGGAGTCGGGTCCACATATTTACCTCATAGAAACGTCACCACCATCCTACTTCATTTTGGAATCTCCACCGCGTACATGGTTGTCAAAGTGGTTTTCGGTATCGACAGAGAGTATGCCCATATCCGATCCCGGTCTCCTTAACAACCAACGTTATTATTAAACGTGGTTATAAAGAATCTAAAATCTCAAAATGCTACTTTTGAAACTATTTAAAAGTGAAGTTATTTTTCTTACAAAATCAAATATAAAATCCCAAAAGTTTAGCCTTAGTCCAATTGTATCAACTACAGCACTTGCAAAATGCGGTAATATCCTTTACAATAAATTTGAGTAAATTAAAATTTAGATTTCAATATAATTTTAGCAAAATTAAACCTTTTATTTAAACAAATCAAAATTTCCACTTTTAAATAGTCATTTAAATTTCTCAATAATTTATGATTTTTTTTATAAAGTAAATTCTTCAAGTATATATCTAACTTTTATACTTTATATAAAATCAAGTACACAATTTCTATGAATTTTACTTAACAATTAAGTTAAATTACCGCTTCCAAAATAACTAAATTTCCAATTAATTTCTTATCTTACCTTTATTTCAAAACCAACCTCCATTTCTAAATCAAATTATATTTCAACTTCCGTATTTTCACTAATTTAACTATTTAATTAATAGAAAGCATATCCTCGCTTTATATTCAAGTTATAACAATTTTCATATTTTACATCTTTACTAAAATTCCATTTATTTTACAAATCCAAATTTACAAGAGAAATTTATACTTTAAATTTATACTTTTATTTATTTACATCTTTAGCTTGTAAAATATAACTATGTATAAGAATCATTTTAAATTAAATTTTAAACAAAATATTATACATTCTAATATTTAATAATTCCAGAAAATTTATACATACATACATACATACATACATATATATATATATATATATATAACCACGGGTCTGTATAATATTGTCTAACCTAGGTCAAGTGCTACGGATAATATATCATTTCAATCCGTAATTTATAAAGAAAATCCGGGTTCTATCATTTCAAACCCGCAATCCCAAGTTAAATAAATAACTAAATAAATAAATGAATAAATAAATATCGTTCAGGCCTATCATTTCAGCCTGTAACGATTTCTATTCTATAGGGAACCAGCAGTGGGATTAAGCGGTAAATTAATAAATAGTATAACAGCATAAATAAAACAATATCTAATATAACTAATGATGTGTAGGTTTAATAACAGAATTTTTAACAACATCAATTTATATAACAGTCAAATAAAATTAAATAATATTTTCTTCTACAATTACACTTGTTATTAATTAACAGATATATAAGTACGTTTGTCAGGTGAGAATACTCCCCTTCTCGAAGCTGCAGAATTTATTCAAACAACGATATCTACCCCGAAAGAAGAGTATAGAAGTCACGATCAATTATTGGAAGATGAGAGAAACTGATTTCGATCTTGAAGCAAGATAAATAAATAAAACTGAGTACGCGAATTCCAATTACGGACAAAGCAAATTTTTAATTAAAACAAAATTAGAAAAGGCTAAAATAAAATGAAACTCAAATTGCTGGACCACTCCACCGCATGACTTGACCCATTAAAACAAAAGCTCAGCCTGCCCATTTTTTTTTTCCAAAACAAAATTAACAAAATAAATTTATACTCTATTTTTTTACCCTTTTTTACAAAATATTATGACGTGTTAATAAAAAGGTGGCAAATCTTATGTGGGCAACATGCAATTCACGGCAATGATACATAAAGGTGGCACATGCAATATTTATTTATTATTATTATTATTATTATTATTATTATTATTTTTCTCTGTTAGGAAATAAGTAAAATATCAAAATCTCCAAATCAAAACAACTTTATACTGTTCTTACATATATCATATATCCTCATACATAATGTTTCTAAATTTTAAAATACATGTGACCAACAAAAAAAAACGTGTACGGTTTGGAAATACTTCTTCCCTGAACACTCACGTAAAAAAAGCGGTGGAATTATCTTAAATTTTTTAGGTTGGGCTAACCTTAGGTGGTGTATGCCTTTTATATTATATTTTTTCTTCTTCAAACTGAAGTGCACTATGCACAAACAAGTATGTAGTTAATCCTTAATTACATGATTAATTAACCTTGATTATAACTTATTGCTAAATTAATAAATCTTTAATTATTAATTAATAATCTTTAATTATCTAATTAATGATCTTTATTTAAAATTAATTAACCCTTAATCAAATTATTTATTAATTCCTAATCATTAATTAATTAAATTAACTAATTATTCCTTAATTTCCTCATTAATTTAATTAATTTCAAATCATTAAATCTTAATTTAACTTTAAGAAAAAAACATTTCTTAATTATGACTAAATCGTTATTAACAAAAACATTTGAAAATAATTTACTTTTGAATTTACTTTAAAATTTCATTTCAAAAATGAGATGTAAAAATGAATACAATTTAACTTAACAAAGTTTAAACAATTTAAAAACCCTTTTAAATTACATGGTAAAGAAATGTTTGTATTATAAAAGGATAAAAATATACTGTTGGCGATAAAATAAATATTCAAGTGCTAGGCTAAAACTGCATCAGAGATGCTCGGCAATGCACGACCAGATAGGAGAGGAGGGGAAGGAAGTTAGGCGTTTGTCATGCGGTGGAGCAGTTTGAACAGAACAATGGAAAAAAAACAAAAGAAGGAAATAAAGTTGTAGCCATTGCCTGATGCTACGGATTCTCACGCACGCAAGGAAGAAGAGAATGCCAACAATGGGATGAAAATAAATTGCGTACGATTCTTATATATGCCAAAGAGAGTGTGTGGGTTCTATTTCACCAGTAGCTTGCCAAAATGAAGATGTAACAATACTGAGATGGTGATGGAATTGTGAACATGGGTTTCATTTATATAAGAGAAGTTGCGCAAATCACGTAAAGGAAAAAAAATGGCAAGAAATCATTTTTTAAAATGGTATGGAGATTATTCTGTGTGATGTTTGCTTTATGAAGAGGTAAATTTGGTTGATTTATTAATTTAAAAACATAGGCAAAAAGATAAAATGAGAAACGCCAATTCAAGGCATGCGAAAATTTTAGGCAATATTTGTTAGAACGGCAAGAGAATTAAATGCATAGATTCATGTGGGAGAGGTCAAAGGCAAGAAATAACCATTTTGAACGTGTTTGATTAAAAGATGCAAACTGCATAGGTTAACAAACGCAAGAAATAATAAAATTTGTTTTTGAGTGGCACACATTTGTTCTCATTTGAAATTATTAAGAAGAGAATGTGTTGATAAATAAAAAGAAACGACAAGAATGATTGGAGCAAATAATTGCAGTGGGTAAGAATTAATAAGCGAAAGAAACGGCAAGCAATTATATTTTTGCTTTGAATGGAAATGGAATTTGAACAATTTGCGAACGTGTTTAATAATGAGAAGAAACTAACGTTGATATCGGAGAAAACGACAATAATATTAGATTTGAACGTTACTTTATTCAAAGATTTTATACTAAATTAAAATAGTTGCAGCAAAAAAGGATAGTGAAAATCACGGCATGCGTAAATCAAGGGGCAGTTTCTTTTATTAGTGAACATTCGTACGTGCAAAATTTAAGGAAGAAAATGCATTGATTTAGATGAGAAGTTAAAGACAAGATTTTTTTTTTTACAATTACCTTGTTGCGTTGATTTTGAATCAATCTATTGAATATTTTTCCTATCTGTTTCACACGAGAGGTAAGGAAAGTTTGAAACAATTAATTACAGTGAGTAATAAATTTTATTACCAGTATTGATTTCGTGAATTAAGAAGAACATAAAACGGCAAGCAATCAATTTGCACTTAAAACGGAATTGGTAAATTTGACCAAAAGAATAATGTTGAGCTTCGTGTACATATTAAAGAGGATATCTTTAGAATGCGTACAACAGACGCAATTACTTATGCCCAAAATATAACGAAAATAAAGGATTTAAATTTTATACGTTTTCTTATATATATGTTATTTATTTCATCAAATAATGCGCCCTTTAAACGCGTAATTAAACAGTTTATTTATACATAAATTTTGAAATTTATTACTTAAAAAATATGATTTGTTTATGTTGGGGTTTTTTTTCGTTCATTTACCATTTACCAAGAAATATATTACTAAAATGTATATAAGTAACAGTATAAATTATTTATTTTCAAAAAGTATATAATCCATTATAGCTTAGGTAAAATTATTGTGTTGTTTTAACGGTACATAAAAATGGAAAATTGGCGAACGTTTTATAAAATTGAACAAAGAAAAGTGTTGATTCTTAGAGTAAAGAAACAGAAAAGAATATTTGATTTGAACATTATTGAAAAATCAATGGGTTTTATTTATTAAATATGTGGAGTCAACGGAAAGAAAATTTATTCATTTTCCACTTAAAAATGCATGTCTACCGATTTATTTGATTATTTATATCCATGGTAAGAAATTTAGACGCGTGAAAAACCGACGCAATAATTAAATCAAACACACGCCCAGTTTCATAATAAAAGTAACGCTTTTAAATTTACGCTTCTCTTATGTAGTAAACATACGTTAAAAATGTTCCATCAATAACATGCATTTTAAAAGCGTAATTAAACAGTTTATTTATACACTAATTTTTTTTCAAATCTTATTTCTTAATTAAAACATGATTTTGCTAGAAATTAAGTTATTTACCATCTTCAATAAAAAACCCAAATTTCCAATTAAAATTAATTCTTAACCACGTCAAAATTTCAGAGATCTCGTTATTTATTTAAAAATTTGGGCAATTCTTTTAATCAATTCAAAATTTAGATTTTTACATAATAAACGCCCAAAGTTTTATAATTAAAAGTGAAAAATACTTGTTAAAACTTCGGGCTGTTACAATTGCTCCCTCTATTTAAATGCTTCCTCTCTACACAAAGCTCCCCCTTCATATATGCATACCACGCAAATGAGCCTAGATGCAAATAGAAAATATTTGACCTTTGCTTGATTTTATTTGACAAAATGTTAACTTTTCTCTCCCCCTTTTGTTATCAGCAAAAGAGTGATAGTGTTATAAAAATGGAGATGAAGTGATATATATTAATCCAACATTAAGACTCAATTGAATATAAATATTAAATTTCAATAAAAATCATAACTACCCTTGTTAGGCGCATATTCCACTTTTAGAATTAATGGGAATGATGTCATCATATAAAACCATACAGTTGTGTCTATTTGTGGTACATTTATATCAGGATTTTGAATATCTACTAATCATGCATAACCGTTAGGACTTTTAAATGAGATTAGTAGTATTCTAATTTAATTTTAAAAAATGAATTCAAGTATCTTCTAACCACGCATAACCGTGAGGACTTTTAAATAGGATTAGAATCAACTTGTTTATTTAATAAATCAATTTTGATATGCGTTCCATACATGCATAACCGTGAGGACTTTTAAATGAGCATGGAAGCACATAACAAATTCAAAGTAATTCACCCATGCATGACCATGAGGAATTTTAAATGAGAGTAAATACTTTGGATTTTATTTGTTTTATTTTATATATAAAATGAAAAACGAATGATTCCTGTTTAAAGTACCACATATCGACAAACTATATTGAATTTTGATGAGCGATGGTCGATAGAAATATGATAGAAATAGAAATGGTCATGGAATCTTTACCTAATAAGAGTTTTTATAACTCTTGTTTAAATTTCTAAAGAGACTTGCTAATTATATCGTCTCGAGTCATAATATATGATAAATATCAACACTCATCACTTTTTCAATCACTATTTATCTTTTTGATAATTAGTAGGGGGTCATATTAGTCAAAGTTATAATTTAAAAATTAAATTTAAAAGTAATTAAAAAATCAACTTTTCTAAAAATGACCAATCTGAAAACAAGGTCAAAGATGATTTTCTAGAAGGGGTTTTATGAGAAAAATTTCTGCTATTTGAAAATTATTTGAAATGAAAAATATGCAGATATTTTCTTTGAAAAACGATGCAGTTACTAAACGTCTCACCATAAATCACGTTCCACTAGTAATTTTTCTGTCAACTAGATTACCAGTGTAATCTGCATCTGAATTTCTTTTTCACTCAAAATTATCTTTAATTGAATTTTAAAGACCAGACCATGAAGTGTGCAACAAAATATCTCAAAATCAATTTTAATTGCTTTTTAAATGACATTCTCTTGAATTTGAATTGAAGCCGTGTAAATAATCAGAAATCGTGAATATAGAGTTAGCCGTATTATAACGAAATTTATTATCATCCAACAAAACACTATTATTAATCCAAACTAATATATATGAAGTAATTCAAATGCTCTAGAGATTTTTATAGTGTTTTTGGCATAAGAATATAATTGGCCAACAATTTTAAATAAGTCAGAATCAAAATTATCATTTTTTTCATCATCACATTATTGGCTGATTTAACTCAGATTACGGTGCAGATTATCACATTTAGTATATCGTTCAAATAACTATACCATTACCTGTTTTACCTTTACGATATTTTTCGTTGTTGTCCATTGTGATCTGTCACCTTTATACTAGGCTAAGGAACTTTTCTTTATCGCCCATTGTGTTTCTGGAACAGCCAAAATCCAGAGAACACTGTTGTTGTTCCTTAGCCTTCCACCACACCTACACGATGAAATATTTTTGTGACCTATTTGTTTTTATAGGTCCATGATTGTTAGTGGCAGAATATTTTGAAAAATAATTTTGTGGAGACCTAAAACTATTTATATATGTTCCTTTCAGTACCCATATTTGTTTAATTTTGAGAGGTTCTATGTTTGTGCCCTTTGGAACCCAAATTAGTATAGTTTCACGTGTTTGGGTCTATACCAACAACTATTTTGAGTGTGTCCAAATTCTCTACAAATTGTGCACATTGAATTGACTTGATTAATTTCATTTCTAGCTTTTTCAGTTTGATTATATCCAAGACCTTGTCTAACTATATTAACAGTTTGTTTTCCTAATAGCATATTCAACGAATTTTCACTTTTTGAAAATTTATCTAAATTCGTCGACAGTTGTTGGACTTGTGTTTTGAGTGATTCATTTTCATTTAACAATTGTGTGCACCTTTTAATAGAATTTTCTCTCCTAGTATTTTCACTCTCTTTCAAAATTAGAATTTCATTTTCAAGTGATTTTATATTAATTTCTGATTTTTTAATTTCTTCTTCGAATGTTGGATACTTATCACACTTAGGGATCCTACTTTGATAGGTTTTAACTAATTGGCCAAGTTGTTTATTTAAATCTATCAAAGTATCTTTTTGTGATTCAAGTTTGGCATACTTCTCCCTAAGTCGTTCAAAACATCCATTCACTTTGTGGAAATATATAAGTAATTCTGAATGAGTAAGTTTTGATACCTCACTTGGCTCATCATCATCACTGTCAGTTATTTCACCATGAAGACACATATCTACTTTCTCACTCTCACAGTTAGTACTTTGATTATCTTCATTACTTGTATTCCACGTGGCTGCAAAACTTCTCCTTTTTGATTTCTTTTCAAAGTCGAGTCGATTTTGAGGACAATTGGGCTTGATGTGTCCGGGTTGGTTGCACTTATGACAGATGATCTTCTGTTCTTCTGGATTGTCTAATATTTTATTTACTCTGCTTTTCAATTTTCGACTTAGAGATGGATTTCCGTATTTGTAATTCCACCTTTTGAATTTCTTTATTATCAGCTCCAATTCTGCTGCTCCATCATCATCATCACCATCACTTTCCGTTGTTCCTTTAAGAGCTATTGATTTCTTTCGAGTATCTCCTCCTTTACGCTCTTCCTTGAATTTCATTTCTAGCTCATAAGTGGTGAGATTTCCGATGAGTTCTTCGACTTTATTTGTTTCAAATCTTTTGATTCTTGAATGGCAGTCACTTTGGCTTCAAAACTTCATGGGAGGACTCTGAGGATTTTTCGGACTACCTCCAACTCTGTGTATGATTTTCCAAGAGCTTTTGATTTGTATGCGATATTGGAAAGTCGTCCATACATCTCTTTGATATTTTCTTCCTTTGCCATTGTGAAATTCTTGTATTCGCTGCTTAGCATGGCAAGGCGAGATTCTTTGACTTGAGATGTTCCTACGTGAGTCACTTCTAGTGTGTGCCATATTTCCTGCGCAGTTAGACAATGTGAGACACGATTAAATTCAAATTGATCCAATAAACAGATGATAGAATTCATAGCTTTAGCATTAGCATTTTGTAATTTATTTTCTAGCTCTGTCCATTGATCCATCGATTTATCTATTTCCTGATTATCTACAATTATAGTTGGTGCTCTATAACCTGTCTCAACAATGTTCCAAGCGTCAATGGTTTTCAGAAAAATTTTCATTTATTTTTCCAGTAGGCTTATTCACCATTGAACATTAGTGGTCTAACTATGGACCGACCCTCAGCAAAAGCATTATTAAAAGAAACCATTTTAAAAATTCAAAATTTTAAAACAAAAAATTCATTTTTGAAAAAAAAAGTTTTTAAAACCACAAATCGACTTCTATTCCTAGCTCTGATACCACTTGTAGGATCGATTTCACCCTAGAGGGGGGTGAATAGGGTGATGCTGATAATTATAAGATTAATTGCGGGAGCTTATAAAATTATTTCAACACAGATAAATCAGAAATATAGCAGCACAGATAATAGCAGAATAATAAATGCAGAAATAGAATGACACAGAATTTACCCAGCTTCGGCAAAACTCTGCCTACGTGCTGCCCCTAAGGTTTCTACTAGAAATTAAGTAGTCACACGCTTACACACGTAAACTCGCGTCACCCGCTACTGACTAACCTAACTCTACGCTCAAAACCCTGCCACAACTCAGCCACTGATTTGCGAATTCTCAAACTACACCACGTAGTTTGTCCCCTAGTCACACGACTAGTAATTACAACGGTTTAAAAAGAGAAATACAAATTTAAAACAATTAAAATTAAAACAACCCTAATTTTTAAACTAAAACCCTTATATAATTATAAACACAATAGAAATGGCCGGCCCCTTTTTCCTTTTATGTAATTTGGCTCGTTCCTTTTATATTATTTGGCCCGTTCCTTTGTGTTTGAGATAATGGCAGCGTTCATTTCTCCTTCGTTCCTCTTCCTTAAAAAATTAGGGCTTTAGAGAAATTTGTGGTTGCCGACTTTAATTAGATCGATTGATTTCGATTCCTTGCTCTGTTGGTTGATCGACTCTTGAGATGCTTTCGGCTGCTTGATTGAGTTCGACTTTGCTTCGGGTATGCGATTTCTGCCTTTTGCTCTCTGGTTTAAATACTTGAACTCAATGCCCTTTATTTGCCGATGATGTTACCTATTTATATATGATTCGAGGCCCTTGAATTTCGTTCGTATTCATTTACTTCATTAACACGGTTTTGATTTCTAACCGTTCGATCTTTCCTTGGTCGTTACGGTAGTGACTTTCCTTCTTAACTTTGGCTTTGATTTTTGAATTTTTCAATTGTATAATTTGCTTGATTTCTGACTTGGTCATCACGGCACTGTTTTGATTTCGTGGTCACCACGGCTTGATTTGCATTTGACTTCGGTCACTTGATTTTGTGTATGTGATTCCATGACTCTGTATTAACTTCGGCCATCACCATTGCTTTGATATTGAACTGCACTCTGTGAACTTTGGCCATTTGTGTTTACTGCCTCCGGTAGCACTTTCGAGCTTGTTCGATTTTACCTGCTGTTTCATGACTCCGGCCATTTTGTCATTGACTGTTGTATCACTTTGTTGATGATGCTCGACTGTTGAACTTGGTGGTCTTCTTGTAGGATTAGTCGAGTCTAATTTCAGATGCACTTTAATATGCATATCCACTTTTGACTTGCAGTTGAACTACAGTTCTATTCATTTCAATGTTGCTGGCATTGATTTGTATTAGTTCGAATGTGCCATGATTTTGATTTTTTCCTCCTTGTGATGATCACTTCTGCATTGTGTATGTTGTCATTGCTTTGTGTATTCATATAGTCTGGTGGCATGGTAATCTCTGTTTTTCTCGAGTCTTGATTCTACTTGCTGTTCACTGGAGTCAGTGTTCATCACTGTTGTATTGATATTCCTTTGTATTTTAGTTGCCTGACCATTGTATTTCATTCATACCGTCGCTCCATTGTTTTGTCTGGTATTTGATTTTAAAGTCTCTGGTTAAACTTGGTTCATGCCATGGTTTCACTGCACTGTTCACTTGCATCAATTTGAAATTCCTGATGAACATTTTCGGCCTGATGCTTGTGTACACTGTCTGGTATTGATATAGCTTGATGCTTGGTTAATGTTGATGTATCATTTTGAAATTCATAGTATTGTGGTCTGGTTCCTTCAAGTTGTTAGTGTTCTTGTATCATCGCTGTTTTGTGATGTGCCTTGGTCTTTGTTGATCCCTTTGTATTGCTGTTAGCTTTGTGTTTGTTGTATATATGAACTTAGTTCATATGTATGCTGTGCACTGAGCATTGCTTCAAGTCAGTTGCAATGTTTCTTTGTTGTTGTGTCACTGTATTGGTTTCATGCATTGCTTCATGTATTTCTACCCTTGTGTTTGCAGTTTCCATTTTGTGCATTTGTGTTTGGTTTTTCCATTTTGTAGTTGCTGTTAGCTTTGGGTTTCACCGACCTTGTTTGATTTCTTTGTATTGCTGTCTTGATGTTTCTGCTGCCATCATGTACATGCGGAGTCTCGTGACATTGTCTAATATGCATTTGGATTTGTTTTTCGAATTACACTTGAGTTGAATCCAGTATTTTAGGTTTGACCTGTGCTCACCTATCCCTGTAAATCAATCAAGTGTATATATTGATGTGCACGGCCTTGTGGCATATACAGTGATACACTGTGTATGTCACAAGTTGTTCGTGTATGATGAATTGAAAATTAAATGATGAGGAACAATCCAAATAACTGAGGCAAATATTATTTTCAAAATTCACATTTTATTTTATACTGCAAAAATATTTCCTTTCCAATTTTACTACGTCAATATTTATTTTTGCAGATTTCTCAGATGCTGGATTCATATTGGAATAAAGTTGAAGATCAGCACGAGTTGAGTGAATGAGTGATATGTTGTGAGGTGCAATGTAAATTGTATTTTAATAAAATTTTTATTGTAACTGAAATTGTATATAGTGAGAGCTTGAAATTTGTACAATTCAAAAATTTTAATAGATATTTGTTTGAATAAAATTTCTGTTTGAGTTCAAATTCTGTGTTATTTATTTTATTTAGCAAATATTTATTTAATCTATGAAAAATAAAATAGTACGTTAACATTTACATTCAAATGAATATATATATATATATATGTTTATTATCATCAAATAAAAATCATATAATCGCATATTCAACAATATACTACGCTATGACATCGCCCATTTTAGATGCTCCTAAATGAAGTTTTTGGATACAATGTTAATTAAGTATCAGTCCTTATGTCTAGTTCATTAAGATGGCATGGCATCATTCCATATTAAGTTGTCTCGACCATAAAATAGTTGGACTATAATAGTAAGATATTACATTTGGGAAAAAGGTCCCATTGATGGGATGACATTAAGGAATGGTAAATTTAGGAAGTTCAAGCCATAAAAGATATCCTAAATGCAGTTGGAGTTAGGATTGTGCAAGGAATAGTTAATTCAAAGATTTGGGTTTCCGTTAAGAATAAGGTATTTTTATTTGCATGCATTGAGAATGCGAAGGCAATTTTCATAGAAAATAAGATAGAGAATTTTGTAGTAAGATTTGGAGGAAAGAACAATAGGATTCTTTTCAATCATCCATCGGACCGTAAGAAAATTCACGAAGGACCGATTTAGTATACACAGTTTGTGTTGCATAAAAGTTGCATGTGAATGATGTTTAGCTTAACCAATTACTATCAGTGCTAAAATGATTTAAGGTTATAAATTCATTTGAATTTAGGACTTCACTTAGATTTAGGGTTTAAATTGTTAGGTTTGAATAAGAGATGGGAAAATTTTACCCTACTAGAATATTTGAGTATTTACTTACTTGTAGAACTTTGGATAAATCCTTGTAAACTATAGACGTGACACATAGTACCATGATTATAGAAGGACTAGAGAATCAAATCAGAGGTAAAATAAGATAACTTAAGTTGAATTGAATTGGAAAATAAGTTATGCTATTTTTAATAGTTTAAGAGATCATCGGATTTGGATATCCTAAGGTGAAATGGAGAAATAGTATAAAGAGTTAAGTAGAAAATACAAGGGGACGGGGCACCATGCATTTTCGGGATGACTTACATTAGTAGTTAGAAGATAAGTGATCGGGCATACTTTTGGATGAATTAAAACAGTGTGTTTGTGAATTGATAATTTTATAAGGCTACAGTTCCCTTGGGGCATACTTATGTTCATGTTATCTAGTATAATGCATGTTGACATCATTTTACTTGATTTTATAACAAGGATTGCGGAGGGTTGTCTATGCACATACATTTGGGTTAAAGTCACATGCTAATAGTAAGGATGATAAGTGAAGTTAGAAGAACAATCCAGTTACGAGTGCTTAGAAGGTTGATTTGATCCATAAAAGGATAAGGACAGCATAAGAAAGGCAGAAAGCATATGCCGATAGTAGACACACGAAGTGGAAGTTCACAGTGTTGATAAGGTTTGTGTGAGAATATTTCTATTTAGATACATTATTGGATTAGCAATTTGGAAAAGTTAGCATCGCGAGTTGTAGGGCATTTTTCGAATTTGGATAGAGTGTGCAAGTTAGCTTATGGAGCCAAGCATCCTGAACGGTTGAGAGGAGTTCATAATGTTTCTCATGTGTCACACTTGTGGAAGTGTTTATATGATGCAGCTACTATGGTCGGATCGTGTCAGTAGGAGGAGTTGAAGTGGATAAGTGGGTCACTTGTGCACATTGGACCGAACCATATTATTAGTCAAGGGATAAAGTAAATCCACATAAATTAAACTGATTAAAGTCTAGTAGGGAAATGACTTAATTGAGAGTACATACGAGCCCGAGCAGAAGATTGAGCTACCCACCTAGTACTCTTTTTTAGTGCATTTCTATTTTAGTTAAATAAATTTATACTACTTATATGGCTAAATTCTAGCTTAGTATACACCATAGGTAAGGACAATTGGATGCTAGGATTGGTTGTGAATGTGTACGTAGGACATATTTTGGATGATGAACACTTATTGATGTATTTATTAAATTGGTGTTTGCACACTTAGGCAAACACACACACACACGTATGTGTGTGTGTGTGTGTGTATATATATTCTTGAGCTATCATAGACACACCATCACTTGTTTTTTCTAATGAATTATATGCATATGTTTGTTGCATATGAATTGAATGGTTGTGCATATATGTAAAATTGCCAGTATATATTTACATAGGATGTTGCATACATTTGAATAAATAGCATAAGTACATGCATTTCACGACGTCGACTAGATCTAAAGATCACCTAAATTTTGTATTAGCATGGGTTTCCATGCATTCCATGCCTGCATGTGCATATTGCATTTAACATATGATAATGATTTTAGTGGTTGATGAATGAGTATATGTTGCAGCTATTGATTTCTGTATGCACAAGTTACATTTTTCCATCCTTAGAGATTTCGAGGATGAAATTCTTGTGAAGAGGAAGAATGTAAAACCCTCAAAATTTATATAGAAATTTAATAATGAATTCCATTTAAATATAACAAGTGCAAAAGTAGAAATTTAACAAACATCCAAAATCGGCTATAAAACTTGCATGGTTGTGTTCGTACCGATTTTCTGGATGATTTTCATATAACATTTTGAAATCAGATCTAATATGAAGAAGTTATAAACGTTTTAAATTTCAGAATCAAAAATAATTATATAAGAAATAAGAAAAGAAAAATATACTAATTAAAAAGCTCCACTGGTCGCCACCTAGATGGGGACCGATCGACGCTTAGCGGTCGACCACTTTATCTTAAGCGGACGACCAATTGAGTGTATGCGACTAGGGTTTACGTAGACGAACAGCCCAGATTCGATCATATATTTTTATCAACGGTCGGATTTACATCATATATTTTAAATGACCCAAGATAGCTTGAAATCCTTATAAGTAGATAGCTACTGTGAACCCTAATTCACAAATTTTTTATTTTGTATGTCCAAACTCTAATAAGTTCTTTTCTCTTCAAACCAAATTTCTTCAAAACAAAAATAAAGTTTAAAATCAAAGTAAAGAGGTTGAAGAATATTTAATCAAAGCAAATCAAGAGGAGAGCTATAACAATATGAGGAGTTTCCAAGTGGATACGAAAGGGGTAGCTTTTGTTGAGGCGAGTGGTTTCATAATTAAATTAGGGATTTAAATATAATTGATTTTGTCAAAAGCTATGTGATCCGAAGTTGTTTAAATTGATAAATTGAGAAAGTTTTAATAATTTAACATACAAATCTAATCACTTTATTTTAGGTCTAAATTTGAAAAAATAGATCTATTAAATAACTATTGATTTAGGTTGATTACATATTCTTTCTGTTGAAATTAATAAGAATAGATATAAACCTGTAAACCCTAAATATGAGCCTGTCTATTTATTGAAATTGTGTATGAAATTAGACATGAAGTTTTGGGATTATAAATGGTAGATTCCTAAAAAATGAGGACATGTTATGAAGAATAAATTGTGAATTGAAATTACTTTAATTTGATTTATGTAATCAACAATGAGAATGATACTAATCGATTCAATTAACAACTTTAGAGTAATTAATGAAATAACAACAACAACAATAACAATGAAAATAAATGAAAATCACCGTGATTGGTTATCGTTGTCTAGGCACAGCCTAAACCTCAGCCTAATGCCTAAGTTATAGATTAGATGACATAATATATATAATTATATATATATTATATGGACGTTGAAATTATAGGAAAGTTAGTTCCTTATTTGGCGGCATTAGGACATTGCGGGACTGCATAAATGTGATTTATCCAGCAGGGTCGATACTCGACTAAAGGCTGTTCTATTGTGAATTGTAATCACAGAAGGTTCTACGGTGGATGTGCAATACTAATGATGTTGCATGATTGTATTGATTTGCCTTTCTTACACCTAAAACGACACATAATACATCCTCGGTATATGTATGCTGATCAATTAAATGTCCGAAAGACAAGTCATTTGGAGTGAAAAAGAAAAGATAGAATAAAATCTGACATCGTGATCAGAAATATGTAATGTACACATGATCTTTACAGAAAGCAATCTTGTTTATTATACACAATATCGAATACACTAACCTATTATTAGCCTCGACAATTATAACAGCTTATCCTTATGCTTTGCTGGTAAATACAGATAGAAATCGACGCAACAAAAATAGTGGAATATAAGATACGTGAATACATCTTGGATAATCCATCTCGTCTCCTAAATTCTCCAGAAGGATCTAGTGAAATCTGGAAAATATGCTCGGGCTGACCCGAGCATTATAAGAAATTAATGGGTAGTTCAGTCTGGCAAACCAATGTGAGAAAGTTCAATCAAATCATATTGATTTCTACATTTGAAAACCTTTATAAACTAACCTTGCAAGATCCCCCGCACATAAACACGGACGGCTTTTTACCTTACGATAACCAAACCATCTCTATTATAAAATACAACGATATTATACTAAGTCTATGGGCTTAAACTAATCAAGTAGCATGATGTGTGTATGTCACAACAATAATAGGCATATAATCAAATACCGAAGATACTTATTGGAGAATGGATTCTAACAAATGGAAAGGTGAAGGACTACCTTCCCAAAAATAGTACAACCCTAGATAGATTGTATCGTAGGACGTAGTTACCTTTGCATCCCTACCAACACAGGATCGGCCTTCCCCTAACTGGATAGTGCCAAATATGAACACACCTAGGTTGTCATTAACAATCGAGAATAGCCCTGAAGCATACATAAAACACAATATTGACTCTAGATAAGGGCTGATCATATCTTAATGGTATATAGCCCCTACTGCATCTATCATATTTTGCCTATTACCGGGGTATGAGGCTTGAGGAACGATTTACCTTCTTTTAGCAATTACCACTTGGAATGCTAACACAGTCCTCCAAGCGGAAATTCAATGCTAATATTCGTCCATACAAGTTCATTCTAGGTCTGAATGAAAATGAAGGCATTACCTATATTACATCCATTTTGGAATCACCCTCAGAATTAGTAGCATATTTTCCTTGCACTTCAAAGAGATACATCTTAGATTATCCTCAAGATATCTTCCACTCGAACGCATATATTGGTTCAAAGTTGTTTTCAGATAATATATTCGTTCTCAGTCTCCTTGAACAAACAACCGATAATTTCCAAACTGATTTCTAGTTCTTTTAGAAATAAGTGGACTAAATTAAAGTCCTAAAGGGATCTCTAACATATCCCTTAAATCTAGAGATGTTTCATCAAGTGAATTCTTTCGAGGGAACTCGTACTGTACGAACACGCGAAGCTCTTATTTACTTCTTAAGTAAAAACTGGCCAAGATTTGATAGACAATTATTTAACTATCAAATACACAAATAATAACAATTCAGAGATTTAATTACCCATAGCAATAACTAAGCCTCAAATAAATCTTTCATTTATTTAAGTCTCTTTCCAAATTATTTATCATAATATTCACATACTTATCTTACTAGTATAAGTATATTCACAAAACATTGTGAAAGATTTCATACTTCAAGATCATATTAAAAGGATCGCAACAAAAGTTATTAAAATCGGAGATAAGGATAACCTCAAACATTATTCCTTCAGTGTTAAGTATGGAACGAATGTCTACACCACCAAAAATTAAGAAGGTCAATTAATGGAAATCCAACAATTCTTTTATATATTTCTTTAACAAATCCTTTCATTAAATCTCTTTCATTTATGAAAACCACCTTTACTGATATTCAAATTCATTTATAAAACTCTTTATAAATCTCCAAGTCTTTTTATAAAAATCATTTATAAACCTTTTTTTCAAATTTCAAGATCCCTTTCAATTTATAAAAATTCCATTTTATAAACTTTCTTATTTAAAATCAATCTTTTTAAATAAATCTTACTCCATCAAGTGCCTTTTTTATAAATAACTAATTATTTAAAACAACTTTTAAATAAGAAGTTATTATTAGTTAAACTAACTTCATCACTTTAAATAAAATAGTTAATGAACTATCTTTAAAATGTCATATTGAAATGGCATAAACCTTAAATATTTCAATTAAATAATAACTTTACTTTAAACAAAAATAATTATCATTAAACCCTTGTTTAAAAAGAAATAAGATTAAAAGAATGATTGCCAAAATTCAGAAGAGGCTTAGCGATCCTAATGGTTTATCAAATTTAAGTTAAACTTTCCAACTTACAACAAGGGTATTTACATAACAAATAGATATGTAAAAGGGATCAATAGATAACAATCAATCAATACACATGTAATGTCTAATTTATTATAATAGCAGATAGAGATTCGTTCAGTCAAACACATGTTCCAAATTATCACAATAACATAATGGTGTTTTGTTCTGCTAAATATATGTCATTTTGTTTCATAATCATTTCAGGTTACTTAATGGTAATCAACAAACATATCCCTTGGTTTGAATTATTTTTCCAAAGCAAAACTTCTTTTAAACCAATCCATGGAAATAAAGTGACTTTAAAATCAAAACCATTATTAATATATTTAAAACAAGCTAAAAATTTATTATTTATTCCAAAGTTAAATTGAAACTTTATTTAATAATAATCAAATCATAATTAAGTTTTGATTAAATCTTAATTAAATTTAACTTAATAAATATTTAACTAATAATTAAACCCCCTTTTTAATAAATAAATAAGTATTAATTAATATTTGATAAATAAATAATAATTACCCTTGATTATTAACTAAATAATAATTATCCTTTAATTAATTAACTAATTTTAATTAACTTACTTAATTTAAAATTAGGTACAAATTTCCTTTATTAACTAATGATTAAGTACTAATTAATTTAATTAATTAATTATTAAATAATTAATTAATTATTCATTAAATAATTAATTAATTATTATTTAAATAAATAAATAAATAATAATTACTTTTAATAAAATGTTTTGAAAACACTTTTCAAAATGATACTTAAGTAAAAACATTTTTAGATTTTCATAAAGAGTTCGTTTTTACGAACTACATCCATATCAACTATCCCTATATGACCAATAATTTCCAAAACTTGATCCTATGAATCGGGTAGTTTTAAAACCTTACTCTTCTACTTAAACCTACTTTCTAACTATAGAAAGTGTTTTTGGAACTATAAAGCAAAGATTTTAAAATTTTATTAATTGTTTTAGTAAACACTTACGTAAAACAAAATTTTAAAAGAAAGGAATTTCCATTGCCGCTATACAAGTCTATATGCCAACTTTCTTTGGCATATACCCTTACAAACAAGATCATACATTTAATTTCATCCATACAAACCATAATCAAGATTACAACTTTCCATCCATTCACACATTTTAAACTTTAATTCCTAAGTCGTACTAAATATCACATCCAAGCACATAGGTATACATACAAATCAATATCATATCCAACCAATCAAGTAATGATTTAACAACAAAGTATATATCATAACTAAAGTTAGAAACTTTAAATAAATAATTAGCTTTACTCACCAAAAAGATAAACCAAAGCTTACTAACTCAACTCAAATTTCACTAGAATTTGAATCGGACCTAGGCCTTTGATTTTCCTTTACAAAAATGGACTTTTGGAAGCCTTAAAGGCCAAAGTAGCATTAACCATGATGAGCATAGGGTTCTTCCATGGTTTTAAATGGGTGGTGAGTGCTTGCTTTTGGAAAGAGAGGAGGTGTCGGGTAGGAAGGAAGCTTATTAAATAGTTTTAAACGTTTTAAGGTAGTAAAGAGAAGGTTTTTAACTTAGAAATTTTTTAGAAAGCCATTAAAGGTTTCACTGAGCTAAGGAAAAGAAGAATTAAGTTTTTGAAATGAAGATTGAAAATGAGTAAAAAAATTGAAATTTTTTTATACATAAAATGAGATTAGAAAATTACCTAAATGGCCTAGAGTTAATAATGCCTTCTATAAATCTCACGCCACATCACCAAGCTTGGCCCATTTCCTTCATGTTTCTCACATGAGCATGCTTCTCCCTCCTTTTTTCTTTGCACCAATAAGCATTAATGTTTCATGTCCTTAATTTTTTCCATAGTGTTATCTCATGTTTCTAGATATCTTTCTACTTTTAATTATATGTTTTTAAATTTGAACTAATGTCACATCCTATCTTTGCATACCTGAGTATATACACATATGTATATGCCATAATA
Source organism: Allium cepa (assembly GCA_030765085.1). Lineage (NCBI taxonomy): Eukaryota > Viridiplantae > Streptophyta > Magnoliopsida > Asparagales > Amaryllidaceae > Allium > Allium cepa. Next base: position 804,309,226 of record CM060941.1, on the reverse strand, counting down.
AATATAATAATTATTTGTAAATTTATGTATATATATGTGTATAATTTTGTTCAGTACATCCGACAACCTTTAATTGATGAAAAGTCAAAGATTCGGAAAACAATTTCCAGTCATATTTTCTATTTTTCTTCAAACTAAATATTTTCGTAAATAGATTTTGAAAACTACTCACCATCAATAGTTATAAATAACAATTGTTTTATTTTAGTTAAAAAATCAATAAATAAATATTTAAAAATATATTAAAATATTATAGTTAAAGTGATTAAATATTGGGTCGTTACACTCTCTTCCCTTAAAATAATTCATCCTGAAATTAGCAAACAAGAAAATAACTCAAGATGATATGAATGGACATATATTAGTAATCATAATGATGCAATCATAAAAAAAAATATAAGCATAGTGATATATCATTAGTTGTGGGTACATAAACAATACAATACACACAATCTACTCATCTAACAACGACTTGGAGCAAGTCCCTCTTATACTATCCTCCGACGCTACATGTCCGGAAAGTCTTATTTCATATTTCTAAAAATGGTTCTTAGCAAATTTTGCCTTTAGTTCATGCCTCCTTAATGTTTCGTGTGATCTCCAAGTGGCACTTGTGTTCCTCCTCAGTTTTAAGAATAAATAAGGATACCATCTACTGAGACCAACACAAAATTACTGAGTATATCTCTAAAATCTTGAGCCATGATGATTACAAAATGAATGGGTGCGTTGGTTAGCCCATAATGCATAACCAAAAGCTCAAATAAACCATTTGGTCCTCTAAAAGCTATCAAGGGTATACGATCTTTAGAATCCATAGTGAAATCCTAGTCTATATCCATCTGTAAGAATACCCTGGCACACTGCAGTTGTTTGAACTTGTCGTCCATTGTGGGTAAGGGATACTTGTTCCAAATCGTCTGCTCATATAATTCATGGTAGTCCACACAAGGCCTTGGCGAACCATTTGGCTGAGCAAGAAAACCTCGGCTGCTCCCTATTTCGCGTGGACTGGCCTATTCAAACCCTTACTCAATGTCTAATTTATTAGCTCCATTCTTTCCCTTGGAGACATCTTATGCTTAGGCTTCATAAAAGGTTCCCCTCCAGGGGTCAAGTTTATACTGAGCTCAATCTCATGATGAGGGGCTAGGCAATTAACTTCTTTAATGATGCCCGAGAAATCTCTAGCAACCAATAACGATTCTAAATTTCCCTAAGGTAAATCTAGTGCATAAAGGAAACTATCCATTAACCTGCTTGACCCGTCACAAATAGCTTAACAAATTCCCTAATTTAGTATTTAAAGATTTTGTCCTTCTGACACAATCTAAGATACCTTCATTCTTTATTAGAAAATCCATACCGGTAAAACATCGAACCCTTTAAAATTTAGGATGAACATGCCATATGAGAAGCGACGTGTTAAATATGAAACTCATACATCCTTACAAATCATACATAGATTAGTCATACTACATAAGGGTTGGTAACACTAATGGTGGTTTCTATAAATGTTAGAGTAAGTTTGAAACAAGCAACCAATCCTTTAGAAATAATGCTATGTGAGGCTCCGGTATCAAACAAAATTCAAACCAAGATGCCATTTACGAATAAAGTACCTTCCAGAACTCCCTTCTCTTTGACATCTTCTGAAGTTTAGGATTCATCCTTGATTGCATAAACTTTGACCTATTGACCCTTCTCCTAAAGCAAGTAATTTGAACCGAGTGGTTCTGAACTATTGTAGAAATAGGACGAGACTGTTGATAGAATTTTTAAAGTATGGCCCTTCCTCTTACACTTATTGCAAGTAACATTATTATGCCATTCCTCCTGAGTTGCTTCACCTGACATCCCTTTCCACTTGTTTTTCCCCTGTGGGTTGAACTTTTTTTGTTTAGGTTGCTGTTGCCACCACTTGGGGCTTTTAACAGATTCCTCTTCATAAGGACTTGTAATGCAGAGCCATGTCTACTAGGCTTAGGAAAGATCCCTTTAGGTGCATAGTCAATTTCTCTTGAAACTCCTCCCTTACTCCCTTCATAAACACCTCATTCTTCATAAGAGGTGTATTAATGAGTTTTGGTCCAAAATGTGGCAACTCACTGAACTTGGTTTCGTATTTCATTACAAACCCTTCTCCTTGATTAAAATCCAAGAAAGTACTATAAAATTGGTCCTTTCCTGCAGTTGGAATGAATTGGTTCTTAAGCACCTCCTTAAATCTATCCTAAGAAAAATCTTCTTCCACAAGATTTGTTGTAATAGAATCCCACCATGCTGCCGCTCCATTTTGTAACTGCCAAGACGATGGGAAGCACTTTTGCTCATCCGAAATATCCAATCCTACAGAAATCTACTCAAAAGAATAAAGCCACGCCTTGACTACTACAATGGATTCCTTGCCCTGAAATGACTTTTCTCCTATATTAGATAAATCCTTGCATAAGGATGTAAAGTCAATATGGGGCTATAGAGGTGCTACCTCTTCTAATGTCCTATACTTCTAGCAGTTGGGGGTTGCCCATCGGTGATTAAAGTACTGCAATTTTTCCATTCTCGTCTACTTTTAGGCCTTATCTCTTACTATTTTATAATAATAATATATCATTAGAATACACTTCTAGGTAAGATTTGCAACGGGAAAGGTATCGTCTATAAATGATATTAAATAGACATATTCATTCCTCCAACAATTGTCCACACCAAAAAACTATATAAATTTTGAAAATTTCCCTTATATAAGAAATATAACCCTAGGTGAAATTATTTCATTTACCCATTTAAAAACTAAACGGTGTTAGTTTGCCATGCGTGAGTGTTTAGGAACCCCTATCGACAATGTTGAATTAGCGCGTCGACCAGAATTCATAAGCTACTCAACTGACCAACCAAAACAATATAAAATATCTTATAGCATTAACAAATACGTGCTTATGTATATAATACATTCAACCTATTCTAGGCGCTACTGAATATATTTATAATGACCCCACCAATGCTTAGGTGTTCACTTAACCTAGGCTATGATACTATATGTAATGATCTACCTTTCTTACACCTAAAGACGATACTAAATACGTCCTTGGTATTTGTATGCTAATCATTTAAGTGCCCAAAAGATGGGTCATTTGGGGTGAAGAAAGAAAAAGACAGAACATAATCTTACATCGTGATGAGAAATATATAATATGCATATGATCTTTGTGATAACCCGGATTTTAGAATAACTGAAATTGATAAATTAACTTAATTTAATTAGTTGAAATACCAATTTATAGGTTTAACAAATAAATCTGATAACAAATATTTATATCTGAATCAGTGTATAAATGAATTTGAACTATGATAAATACTGGGTTTCAAATATTTGGATAAATATTCGTTTGATAAATATCCTAATATAATTATTGAAATTTGAAAATATTTATTTAATAATCTTCTTTATTATTATTTTGGCAGAATTTATCTTTTACAGATAAATATGTTTCTATTTTAATGTGTATTAGTAAACGGTAAATGAGGTTTGAATTTGAAATCCAAACATCTTTAAAATAAATAAATAATATAAGTTAAATATTAAGCTTTGATAATGTATATATCTTCTGAAAACATAAGCATAAAATTTAAAAGTATATAGCATTTAAACCATAATAAGTATAAGATTTGAAATTTAATACATATATATTATAATTTATTGAACAAGGGTTTAAAACTCAAATTATAAATAAATTTACAAAAAGGGGTTTAACATAATTTAATCAAAAAGTGACATTTGTAAAACAAGTGTTGATAGAAACTCACAAGTGGCAATAAAATAATTTTTTTTCCCTTTTAATTTAGTAAAAAAAAAAATGAATGAGAAAACCAGGATACTTCTCACTTCTAAAATTTCGTTCTTCATCTTCATAACCTGAAAAAAAAAGAAATCTCTGAAATTTCATTTTTGTTTCAAGCAAGCAAAACTGAGTAATCAAAGGCATAAAAACTCAACAACAATCCAACCTGGTAATCAATCTAGGATCAAACAAGCTTCAACATATCAATCAAGTTCAGAAACTAAGCAAATATAGATCAGACTCGAACCTAATTCAAGCTACAGATCTTCAAGTTTAAATAAAATTTCAGGATTCTCTGTCTCTGTTCTAATTGCCAGGTGAGTATACAAAATACTTAAGAACAGAAGTAAACCGAAATACATGCTTATGATTCTTGAATAAATTGTGCTTGCATGTGTATTTTTAGTATGTATTTCTGTGTATAAATGTGTTTGTACTGTGCATGCTGAGTATACCCTGATCTTCTCTGTTATCATGGTTACAGAGTTGCAAAATAAAATAAAAATTCAATATACCTTCATCTAGTCATTTGTAGGCTTAGAGTTTCAAACAAAACATGTTATGATTAACATGATTCAAGTTTGGAAATTATTTTAAGTAGAATTGGTAAGACATTCTCTGGAAATTTGAGAATATGGGTAAAACTCAAGAATGTTAGAAATATTGGCATCAGGGTATCTTGTTGATCATAAAACAATATTATCTGGGTTTAACATTTTACAGATGAGTAAAATTTAACCCTTAAACAAGTTTAAAGTTGAAGTTTGTAAAATGTCTTAATGTATGTTATGATCTTTGGGTGAATGTCTGATAGAATCTGGAATTTTCATGTTGATATGAATGCATGCTTATATAGTGATATGCTTTTGCCTGTTCTAGAATTACAGGTTTAATCTCTGATCAGAATAATGATCTTATGTGCAAACTTTTGTTAAAGTTTAAGATTTCAAACAATACATGGTTTTATAACATAAGTTAATGTTTAAAATTTTATTTAATATATAAATAAAAATCTGTATTGTTTCTGGAAAAATTCAAGAACAGTGCGTAATCTGAAAATTTATATACCTTAATTTATAAATCCAGTAATGAAATCTGAATTGTTAAACCAAATGATGATTTTTTTTTAAAAAAAAAACTAAAATCTTGATTTCTAGTATTAGGATTTAGGCTCTGTCCTTATTTGAACTGGAAGCGTTGATTTAACAATTTCTGGTGGTTCACTGTCTATGAAAGATTGAATTTCTTTCTGGAGGTAGAAGCATGATCGTAGAATCAAGAAAAATACTGGATGAAGGATTAAAGCAGTGAGGTGATGGGGATTTTGAATCAAAGATATAAGCCCTAGATTTACTGTTTGATCAGAAATTAGATCATTGCGAACCCTATAGGAGATCGAGTTCTTCCAGATTCAAGTGGAACGTAGTTGAGTTATGGGAGAGTTTGTGGCCGGAGGTGAAGCCACCCTGGCGATCGGAGGCGAGTGATTTTTGGTGGTTCCAGGTTCGACATTACTTCAAGTATTGAGCTCGTATGCTCGAATTTTCGTTTTTAGCTTCTGAAATTATTTTGATGGTCGGAAGTGTGTTGGGAGGTGATCAGTGACGTGCGCGTGTTGTTGCGAAGAGGTCGGAGTTGTTGCCGTGGAGGTGCAGGTGCACAGAGATGTTGGCATATCAGTTGCATTGGGGATGAAGGGCTCGATTGTTATTTCGAGAAGAATAGTGTTTTAACCGAAGCGTGGGGTTGATTGACTCGAAGGTAAGGGATGGTGGACTCGGAGTACGTGTTGAGTAGACTCGGGTATTAGTTATTTCAGAGTTTTGTATACCTGACTGTTTTAGTTTGAGTAACACTCAGGTGAAACAATACTCGAGTTACTCGAGTTGATTTGGGTTTGCTTGATCTAGTTTGGCTGCAGTTTAGCAATTTGTCATGTTTCAAATTCTTTAAACTGAAATTTAAAGTACTTAGTTAAGATTTAAAATATGTTTGAAATTCAATTTTAAATTATGGATTCAAGTTTTAATATGAATCATAAGTTGGAAATAGATGAGGATTTAAAACTCAAATTCGTATAAAATAACTTCAAAGGAGTTTATTGCTTAAAAATATTTTTTTGAATTTAAATTTGAATTTGAAATATAAATTAATGTTTAAACAAAGTTTAAATTTGATTCAAATCTAAATTTGAATCTTTGTTTCAAAATAGATTTAAGTTTTTATAAAGTGTTTGAACAACTTTAAATGATAATGTAAAATTTAAATGGTTTTAATCTAAAAAGAAATTTGTTTTAACTTTTGTAAAATTTCTTTATAATAAAAGTATTATTATCATTTAAAGGATTTAGATTGATTTTAAAACTTGTTAAAGTTAAAATAATTTAATGATTTGTATTTCATTTAATTATTAGGATAGTTAAATGAAAATTAATTTATATAATAAATTAATGAAATAAATAATTACATAAAGTAATTATGGGTTTAAACTTAAAAGTTTAAGATTAATTATTCTTAGAATAATTAACTTGTAATTAAGAATAATTAATTAAATAAGATTAGTTTTAATTAATGATTAATAATTAATTAATCAAGTGATAATGGATTTAATTAAGTTTTAGTTAACACTTAATTATTTAATTAATTAGGGGTTCATTAATGGGTTATTAATGATTAATTAAATTGTAATTAATAATGATTTAAAATAAGTTAATTATTTTAGATAAATAATTAATGAAATGATTAATAGTTAAAAGAAGGTCATTAACTAAGGATTATTTAATAATTAATTAATGTGATTAATTTTTAATTATTAATTAGATTAATTAATCTAAGGATAATCATTTGTGTAAATTGTTAAGTATAATTACTTATGGAAGTAATTAAGGAATGTAATTACTTATTGTAATTAATTGAGTTTAATTTGATTAGATTAAATTAATTAATTCAGTTTAATTAATTTAGAATAATCAATAAATGATTTATGGAGTATAATTACTTAAGTAATTAAATGAAGAGTAATTACTTAGAGAAGTAATTAATGGGTAACTACTGTATGTAATTAATTTGAAGTGATTTGATAATGAAGTAATTTGAGTATAATTACTTTGTAAATTAGTCAAGGGATTAATTAGAGATAATTAAGGAGTAATTAATTTATTTGATAAAGTAATTAAGGGTAGTTAATTACTGATGTTATTAATCAAGGGTGATTAATATTTATGATTAGCAATTAATTAATGAAATAATTAAAGATTAATTACCGTATTGATTAAGAATAACTAATTTGTGAAATTAGTTAAGGTCTAATTACTTAAATGTAATTAAAATAAATAGAATGATATTGGAAGCGTTGATTAATTGTTATCCCTAATAGGTGGTTCGTGATACTATATGATATCATATGTTTGATTTAATCTGAGAAGATGTGATTATCTATCGATTATGAATTACCGTGACATCCTGTATTAAAAATAGAATTGTATTTCACTTTGAATAATGTAAGTTAGGTTGACAATGGTTTCGAAGAGACCGGAGTCGAGTATTAGTGAATACCCGAAGCCACTTCGATTCATCATAAATTGATTTGTAAAATCAATAAGCTGGTTTGGATTGACATAAGTGAATTGGATCATTTAATCTAAGTTTTGACACTTACAAATTGATGTGTGAGATAGGTAATGTTTATAACAGCTTGTTAAGTTGTAAATTGATAAGTTACCCCGGGTTTATATAAGTTGTATGTTTTTGAATTCCATATTAGATGAGTTTACTCATGCTGGTTTCCAGCCTGACCCGGGTGTTACTTTGATGTAATGCTCGGGTCAGACCGAGAATTACAGATTTTCAGGTAAGGACGTTTTGGAGCTCAGGAGGCGAGCTGGAGGGCTGAAGCGTATAGAGTACTTACCGCTGTGATATATTATTGTGTAATTAGGACATGTTGTTTAGACTGTCCAGTGTTGTGTGTATGATGTAACTCTGATAATTTAAAGTGTAATTGACAGATACAGTTTTCTTTTGTATAACTGTTATTATTATTTGCTATTATATTTTGATCCGCTGCGAATGTGAGGTATCTGTGTCTTGTTCTGTTTCTTCTTCTTCTATCTCTTCTTCTTTTCTCTAACTATCTGGAAATTTCAGGATCGAAATTTTCGGGTCGTTTCATTTGGTATCAGAGCTGAAGGTTAAGCGAGAATCTTTGCTCTGTTGGGTATACTCATTAAGGATAGGGTAAGTGGTACCCTAAGATGAGTTGAGTGTATAAATATGAGAGAGCGTACTTGTTATTTTCTTATATAAAGATTTTTAAATGATTTCAAAAGTAAATGAATCTTATATAAGAAATAGATTATCTATTATATTAAGGAAATTGGTTGTAGTATTAATTAAACTAAAAGTAATAGTAAAAATTAAGTGGTAACAGAATCACAACCAAATTGAAATTAAATAAAGATAGGTTTGAAATGGGTTTTCAAACCAAAATTGGAATCTTGAATTTGAGAAAGGTTTCAGGATAAGGATAATTAATTAATTTATGTAATTAATTAAACTTTATTTAATGAGATTAATTTATGGATAATAATTGGAAATGGTAAAGTTACTTAATGAAGGTAATGAAGAAATAAGTTAATCACCGAATGTGATTAATTAGAATTAATTAATGACGTAATTAATTTAAAGAAATAATAAATAATATTATTTAATGCAATTGAATGAAATGGTCCTATTTCAAACAAGAGATGTTTGAAAATTTAAAGGAAATTTGTTTTGAATTAAAAACCAAAAAGTGGTTTAAAATTTTAAAGTATAACTTGGTATGTAAAAGAAATTAATATGTATATGTGTAGATATACATAATATAAATGGTGATTTGAAATAAACTCTAAGGTTGAGTTTTAAATTTGAAATGAGATGTGAAAACTCAAAGTGATAAGTTTTTGAACTTATAGATGGGAAAGAATTTTGAAATTTGAAATGGAGAATTCAAGTTTGAGTAAGGTTAAACGGGATTGATTGAGTTTAACTGGGGAAAAGTTAAATAAGTTGAAATGGTCAACCTGATTTGGAATTTGAAGATGAAATTAAGATTTAACTTGGGAAGTTAAATGGTTGAATGGAATTGGGAGTTTGTGTGATCTCAAAATGGGTTTAAGATCTGGAAATTGTAAATTGATGGATGTTTTAAAATGAATTGTATAATATCATCCTATAGTTATTAATAATCATCAAATTTTGAATTAAATATTGAAAAGAAATCAAGGATAATTCAACTTGATTTGGAAATAGAGTTTGAAATTGGGGTTAATTCAAACTGGAGTTGAAATAGATTGAAATTGAAGCGGGTTCAATTGAAATGATATTAGTCCAAAGTGATTGGAATAACTTGGGATTGTAATTAAAGTTGAATATGTTTAAAATCAAATGGAATTTGATTTAAATTTGAGAAGGAATTGAGAATTAATTCAGCTTGAATTGGGAATAAATCAAGTCCAATGGAAATTGGAGTTATTTAAAATTGGAATTGGGTCAATTTAAATGATAGAGGAAATTTAAATTGAATTGATGAGAATAGAGATTGGAAAGTGAACAGTTTTGACTCTGGACTATTTTTAATATAAACCTATTTTTCCAAGTTATTCATTATATATACAACCTTCTTTTAAAAGCCAAATTATCTTATACTTGTTTTACAATTATTTTTGAAACTGTTTAACAATTTTCAACTGCTTTATAAACTAATTACTATATTTCAACTATTTTACAAAACTAATTACTATCTTACTATTATTTTGCAATTATCTAAATTTTCTATAATTATTTCAAGCTATTTTCTAACTATTTTACAGCTATTTTACAAACTAGTAATTATTTTCCAACTACTTATCTATTTTTTTTTAAAAAAAACTTTCAAGTTATTTACAAAATTTAAACTGGACAGAGTTTAAACTGTTAATGGTTAAAAACCTAATCGAGATAAGAATAGAGGTGATAATCCAAATGGATTGAAGCAGTTGAGTGTAAGGGAATGAAAATCATAATGAATGTGAATAGAAATTGAATTGATTTGGCTAATAACCAATAAAGATAAATACGTAGGGTGTATGTATGTTATTCTATTCGCATAGTAATGTGATCCAGATTCGAGCACAGAATTTTGAGATAATTTTATCGATCCGAGTGGGATTTTTCACTCGATTTTCGACGGCGAACCTGGATATGGATTGTTGATTGGTTCGGGATATTCTCTATCATAGTTATGACTATGCAAGGAGAATGACGGTTTCTGATCAAGAAACCAGATCTACGTCCGCACTAGGAGGTCGGGTGGACGATACTAGTTCGGAAGAGAAATTGTGTGATCGAATGAGCGATCAGATTGGTATAGCGTACGAATGATATGTGTACATCGTACGGATTTGTATGAAATTGATATTGAAGGGGTAATCAAATTTGAATATTTGATTTATGAATAAACAAAGTTATATATCTTTGTTATATAAGATAAAACTCCCCTTGATGAATCTTTTGCCGGAAGAAATTGGTTTTTGGAGATGTTTGAAGTATAAAAGAGTTTTATACAAGTTTGAAATTATCCATAGTTTTGAAAGATTTATATATATCTATATATATATATATATACAAAGGATCTTATGAGGATTTTGGAAAAGGTTTTGGGAACCTATGGATTTGGAAAGGCTTTTGATTTTTAGGTAAAATCAATATTGAATTTGGAAAGCCAAGTTTGAGAATTATCGATTTTGGGATAATCGATTTTGTGTAAAGGAGCTTTGTATGATATCATACTAGGTGTATGATTTAAAGATACTATATATGTATAGTATAAAATGTTTTGATGATGCTCTGGGAAAAAAGGCGCTCCCTTGGAATGGACTTCTCAGGAGTACCACCGGGTGGTGCTGCCTTGAGCCCCAAGGGGGGGTTCTAAAGTTGATCCTGTGAGGAGTCCGGACAAACTAGTTCCTGAGGATTATTGGGTAGCGAAAGTCGATGGCGCTGATGCCTACAGGGGCATTTGGGTTATGCTGTGACGACAGTGTAACTCGATGTCGCTGCGATCTACTGTGGGGACCATAGCGGAAATCGTGTGGAGGATGAGTGTCAATGGTCTACACTTGATTTTGCCGGGAAGGCAACGCAACATCGGTAGACTGCGATCTATGGTCAAGTGGAGAAGTTTCATTTTTGGCAGCGAAATTCGAGGACGCTGATGCCTACAGTTATATGGGTTTTTGCTGTGATAGCTACGTAACCCCAGTTGTAGCTGCGATCTGTAGCGGGTTCCATGGTGTAATCGTGGGGCGCGGAGGCCTACAGTTATCTGTGGATTTTATCGGGACGGCAACGTAATCATCGGGTTAACTGCGACCATGGATGGGGGTGATGATTTCCAGAGCATTCTCACCAAAGATATATCCTCTATTTTCAAAAACTGTTTTCTATAAAATTATTTTCCAAGTATTTTCACTGGGTGTTGAAAACGGGTCTGCTAAGTACTTATAGTTTTTCAGTCGTACGCCTGATCAACGTATGACCGAATTTCTATGAGAATGAGGATGGACTTGTCAAAACATCGAGTTATAAAAAGTATTTTTATAAAAACTATTTTATAATACAAAATAGATTTTAAAAGTATTTTAAAAATGATCGAAGAAAGTCTATATGATTTTATGCATTTTAATAAATTCCGGTTTCATTTCTTTTCGAGGACGAAAAGATTCAAAGGGGGGAAGAATGTGATAACCCGGATTTTAGAATAATTGAAATTGATAAATTTACTTAATTTAATTAGTTGAAATACCAATCTATAGGTTTAACAAATAAATCTGATAACAAGTATTTATATCTGAATCAGTGTATAAATGAATTTGAACTATGATAAATACTGGGTTTCAAATATTTGGATAAATATTCGTTTGATAAATATCCTAATATAATTATTGAAATTTGAAAATAATTATTTAATAATCTTCTTTATTATTATTTTGGCAGAATTTATCTTTTACAGATAAATATGTTTCTATTTTAATATGTATTAGTAAACGGTAAATGAGGTTTGAATTTGAAATCCAAACATCTTTAAAATAAATAAATAAATAATATAAGTTAAATATTAAGCTTTGATAATGTATATATCTTCAGAAAACATAAGCATAAAATTTAAAAGTATATAGCATTTAAACCATAATAAGTATAAGATTTGAAATTTAATACATATATATTATAATTTATTGAACAAGGGTTTAAAACTCAAATTATAAATAAATTTACAAAAAGGGGTTTAACATAATTTAATCAAAAAGTGACATTTGTAAAACAAGTGTTGATAGAAACTCACAAGTGGCAATAAAATAATTTTTTTCCCCTTTTAATTTAGTAAAAAAAAAATGAATGAGAAAACCAGGATACTTCTCACTTCTAAAATTTCGTTCTTCATCTTCATAACCTGAACAAAAAAAGAAATCTCTGAAATTTCATTTTTTTTTTCAAGCAAGCAAAACTGAGTAATCAAAGGCATAAAAACTCAACAACAATCCAACCTGGTAATCAATCTAGGATCAAACAAGCTTCAACATATCAATCAAGTTCAGAAACTAAGCAAATATAGATTAGACTCGAACCTAATTCAAGCTACAGATCTTCAAGTTTAAATAAAATTTCAGGATTCTCTGTCTCTGTTCTAATTGCCAGGTGAGTATACAAAATACTTAAGAACAGAAGTAAACCGAAATACGTGCTTATGATTCTTGAATAAATTGTGCTTGCATGTGTATTTTTAGTATGTATTTCTGTGTATAAATGTGTTTGTACTGTGCATGCTGAGTATACCCTGATCTTCTCTGTTATCATGGTTACAGAGTTGCAAAATAAAATAAAAATTCAATATACCTTCATCTAGTCATTTGTAGGCTTAGAGTTTCAAACAAAACATGTTATGATTAACATGATTCAAGTTTGGAAATTATTTTAAGTAGAATTGGTAAGACATTCTCTGGAAATTTTAGAATATGGGTAAAACTCAAGAATGTTAGAAATATTGGCATCAGGGTATCTTGTTGATCATAAAATAATATTATCTGGGTTTAACATTTTACAGATGAGTAAAATTTAACCCTTAAACAAGTTTAAAGTTGAAGTTTGTAAAATGTCTTAATGTATGTTATGATCTTTGGGTGAATGTCTGATAGAATCTGGAATTTTCATGTTGATATGAATGCATGCTTATATAGTGATATGCTTTTGCCTGTTCTAGAATTACAGGTTTAATCTCTGATTAGAATAATGATCTTATGTGCAAACTTTTGTTAAAGTTTAAGATTTCAAACAATACATGGTTTTATAACATAAGTTAATGTTTAAAATTTTATTTAATATATAAATAAAAATCTGTATTGTTTGTGGAAAAATTCAAGAACGGTGCGTAATCTGAAAATTTATATACCTTAATTTATAAATCCAGTAATGAAATCTGAATTCTTAAACCAAATGATGATTTTTTTTTAAAAAAAAACTTAAATCTTGATTTCTAGTAGTAGGATTTAGGCTCTGTCCTTATTTGAACTGGAAGCGTTGATTTAACAATTTCTGGTGGTTCACTGTCTATGAAAGATTGAATTTCTTTCTGGAGGTAGAAGCATGATCGTAGAATCAAGAAAAATACTGGATGAAGGATTAAAGCAGTGAGGTGATGGGGATTTTGAATCAAAGATATAAGCCCTAGATTTATTGTTTGATCAGAAATTAGATCATCGCGAACCCTATAGGAGATCGAGTTCTTCCAGATTCAAGTGGAACATAGTTGAGTTATGGGAGAGTTTGTGACCGGAGGTGAAGCCACCCTGGCGATCGGAGGCGAGTGATTTTTGGTGGTTCCAGTTTCGACATTACTTCCAGTATTGAGCTCGTATGCTCGATTTTCCTTTTTAGCTTCTGAAATTATTTTGATGGTCGGAAGTGTGTTGGGAGGTGATCAGTAACGTGCGCGTGTTGTTGCGAAGAGGTCGGAGTTGTTTCCGTCGAGGTGCAGGTGCACAGAGATGTTGGCATATCAGTTGCATTGGGGATGAAGGGCTCGAGTGTTATTTCGAGAAGAATAGTGTTTTAACCGAAGCTTGGGGTTGATTGACTCGAACGTAAGGGATGGTGGACTCGGAGTAGGTGTTGAGTAGACTCGGGTATTACTTATTTCAGAGTTTTGTATACCTGACTGTTTTAGTTTGAGTAACACTCAGGTGAAATAATAATCGAGTTACTCGAGTTGATTTGGGTTTGCTTGATCTAGTTTGGCTGCAGTTTAGCAATTTGTCATGTTTCAAATTCTTTTAAACTGAAATTTAAAGTACTTAGTTAAGATTTAAAATATGTTTGAAATTCAATTTTAAATTATGGATTCAAGTTTTAATATGAATCATAAGTTGGAAATAGATGAGGATTTAAAACTCAAATTCGTATAAAATAACTTCAAAGGAGATTATTGCTTAAAAATATTTTTTTGAATTTAAATTTGAATTTGAAATATAAAGTAATGTTTAAACAAAGTTTAAATTTGATTCAAATCTAAATTTGAATCTTTGTTTCAAAATAGATTTAAGTTTTTATAAAGTGTTTAAACAACTTTAAATGATAATGTAAAATTTAAATGGTTTTAATCTAAAAAGAAATTTGTTTTAACTTTTGTAAAATTTCTTTATAATAAAAGTATTATTATCATTTAAAGGATTTAGATTGATTTTAAAACCTGTTAAAGTTAAAATAATTTAATGATTTGTATTTCATTTAATTATTAGGATAGTTAAATGAAAATTAATATATATAATAAATTAATGAAATAAATAATTACATAAAGTAATTAAGGGTTTAAACTTAAAAGTTTAAGATTAATTATTCTTAGAATAATTAACTTGTAATTAAGAATAATTAATTAAATAAGATTAGTTTTAATTAATGATTAATAATTAATTAATCAAGTGATAATGGATTTAATTAAGTTTTAGTTAACACTTAATTATTTAATTAATTAGGGGTTAATTAATGGGTTATTAATGATTAATTAAATTGTAATTAATAATGATTTAAAATAAGTTAATTATTTTAGATAAATAATTAATGAAATGATTAATAGTTAAAAGAAGGTCATTAACTAAGGATTATTTAATAATTAATTAATGTGATTAATTTTTAATTTTTAATTAGATTAATTAATCTAAGGATAATCATTTGTGTAAATTGTTAAGTATAATTACTTATGGAAGTAATTAAGGAATTTAACTACTTATTGTAATTAATTGAGTTTAATTTGATTAGATTAAATTAATTAATTCAGTTTAATTAATTTAGAATAATCAATAAAAGATTTATGGAGCATAATTACTTAAGTAATTAAATGAAGAGTAATTACTTAGAGAAGTAATTAATGGGTAACTACTGTATGTAATTAATTTGAAGTGATTTGATAATGAAGTAATTTGAGTATAATTACTTTGTAAATTAGTCAAGGGATTAATTAGAGATAATTAAGGAGTAATTAATTTATTTGATAAAGTAATTAAGGGTAGTTAATTACTGATGTTATTAATCAAGGGTGATTAATATTTATGATTAGTAATTAATTAATGAAACAATTAAAGATTAATTACCGTATTGATTAAGAATAACTAATTTGTGAAATTAGTTAAGGTCTAATTACTTAAATGTAATTAAAATAAATAGAATGATATTGGAAGCGTTGATTAATTGTTATCCCTAATAGGTGGTTCGTGATACTATATGATATCATATGTTTGATTTAATCTGAGAAGATGTGATTATCTATCGATTATGAATTACCGTGACATCCTGTATTAAAAATAGAATTGTATTTCACTTTGAATAATGTAAGTTAGGTTGACAATGGTTTCGAAGAGACCGGAGTCGAGTATTAGTGAATACCCGAAGCCACTTCGATTCATCATAAATTGATTTGTAAAATCAATAAGCTGGTTTGGATTGACATAAGTGAATTGGATCATTTAATCTAAGTTTTGACACTTACAAATTGATGTGTGAGATAGGTAATGTTTATAACAGCTTGTTAAGTTGTAAATTGATAAGTTACCCCGGGTTTATATAAGTTGTATGTTTTTGAATTCCATATTAGATGAGTTTACTCACGCTGGTTTCCAGCCTGACCCGGGTGTTACTTTGATGTAATGCTCGGGTCAGACCGAGAATTACAGATTTTCAGGTAAGGACGTTTTGGAGCTCAGGAGGCGAGCTGGAGGGCTGAAGCGTATAGAGTACTTACCGCTATGATATATTATTGTGTAATTAGGACATGTTGTTTAGACTGTCCAGTGTTGTGTGTATGACGTAACTCTGATAATTTAAAGTGTAATTGACAGATACAGTTTTCTTTTGTATAACTGTTATTATTATTTGCTATTATATTTTGATCCGCTGCGAATGTGAGGTATCTGTGTCTTGTTCTGTTTCTTCTTCTTCTTCTATCTCTTCTTCTTTTCTCTAACTATCTGGAAATTTCAGGATCGAAATTTTCGGGTCGTTTCAATCTTTGTAAAAAGAAATCATCTTTATTATACACAACATCATAGCACATTAACCTATTACTACCTAAACAGTTATAACAGCATATCCTTATAATTTGCTGATAAATACAAACAGAAATCAAAGCAACAAAAGTAGAGGCAGAATGTAAGATAAGTGAATACGTTTGGGGCAATCCATCTCATCTCCTGAATTCTCCACAGGATATAGCTAAATCTAAAAAATATGATCGAGTTAGCCTGAGCATTATAAGAAAATAACACCCGGATCAGTCCAGTAAACCAACGTGAGAAAGCTCAGTCAAATCATATTGATTTCAACATTTGAAAAACTTTAGGTATCTCGAAATACCACGCTGCACATAAATATGGATGGGTATTTACCTTATGATAACCAAACCATTTCTATTATAAAATCCAAGGATATTATAATAATATCTATAGGTTTAAAATATCAATAATCAAGTAGCAATATGTGTGTACATCGCGACAATAATAGGCATATAGTAAAAATCCAAAAGCGCTTATTGGCGAATGGATTCCAACAAATGGTAAAGTAATGGACTACCTTATGAAAAAAGGTACACCTCTAGATAAAATGTACTATGTGTCATAGTTATCTTTGTAACCCTACTAACGCAGAACCGACCTACTCTAGATAAGGGATAATCATACCTTGATGGGATGGACCCACATACCCCTACTGCATCTTTCATGTTAGCCATTACTGGGGTGTAAGGTGTGAGGTAACGATTTATTTTCTTTTAGAAATCCTAACTTGGAATGCTAACAATGCCCTCCAACTAGAAATGCAATTCCAACATTCATCAATATAAGTTTGTTCTAAGTCTAAATGAAACCGAAGGCACTACCTTTACTACATCCACTTTGGAATCACCCTCAAAATAAGTAGCAAGTAGCTCATGCACTTCAAAGAGCACCATCTTTGATCATCCTCTAGACATGTTCCACTCGAACATATATGAAAATGTGTGGTGTGTACGAGTGCACGTGCTAATATAGTACACACGGATCGTGTAATATGGAATATAATATAAATGCGGAACTAGATGATAATAGCAAAGTAAATAAAAATAGAAAAATCACACCAGAGATTTTTATACTGGTTCGGAGCATCGTCCTACGTCCAGTCCCAGACTTCTATCTGGATTTTCACTATTAACTACCTCGCTTCACCCGGAGGAACAGGTTTACAACACCCGAGCAAACGAACGGGATTTCACGCCTCTAATACACTGAGGACTTCAACACTTGCCTCTTACAACACCGAGGACTTCAACAAAGATGAATATAATTGTTTGTTGACGGTATGTGTTCTTGCTAACACAGTTTTGTCATTTGTAGTACAAATTTCCTATAATCTTATCCTCAAAAATATGTGAACGATGTTTTGTGAAGATTAAGGGAAATATATTACTCATTGAATCAAAAGATATTAAATAATTTCAATGATTCAATAAGCAATTAAAATAATTTAAAGCTTTTAGAATGCAGGTGTATTTAGAAAGTAAGATCAGAAATTAGAGTAAAAAATGTATGTAATCATGTATATGAATCAATGATTTAGATGAGTTTATATAGAGAAAAAAATGGTTGTAACTCTTTGTGAACAGTAGTCGTTAATAGATATGATCATTGACGAAAGGTAAGAGATGCAACCATTGGAGAAAGAAGTGTCTTTTGGAAAAGGTTTCTCTCTGTTTAAAAAACGGTCGACAGGTCAAAAATTGGCTAGTAGACAGGATTTCAAATATATAGTCGTTATGTGCATGTGTGCACGTTTATGTGCATTTTACATAGAAACGGTCGACCGCCTAATTTATGACCGGTCGACCGGTCTCTGTTAATTTGCTCAACGAATGTGCAGATGCTTCTTTTAAACATATATATATATATCGATTATATTGAGATGCATGATTATTTGAGGATAGATTTTAACAAGTTTATCACTATTACAATATCAAATAATCAACCTATAATCTAGAGTACCATATGTAGCTCTTTTGTGCCTCTTTATAGCCATGATGTCTTTGTTTTGTCGATCGCCTTTATTTCTTTGTCAGAAATCAAAACCTTCATAGAACCTGTGACTCAACATTCTCCCCCTTTTTGATTGATGACAACATATATCTGAAGTTCTGAATCTCCCCCTGAATATGTGATCTGTATTCTTTATATATATATATATATATTCCTGCAACTAATTGTTAGCACTTTTGTCCCCCTTTGTCATCGACAAAAAGGAATAATAGATAACGGAATAATATAGGAGTATATCAACCAGAATATTCATGCATACCAAACATACCAGAGTATCATACATACCATAATATCATACGAATGAAAGTAACGACACTATTTAGTACAAGTGTCGAATGATGTTTTAAATTACTAATCCAAAATATAGAGATAGAAAACAGAATCTAGGATGAGTCAGAAGCTGTCTCCTCTTGAATATCTTCTTCCTCCTCCTCATCATCATCTTCCTCTTCCTCGTCCTCTCTAGATGATTCTCCACGACCATGCCCACTAGTACCAGCAGACTCCTCAGTTGATGACCAGTTGAAAGCAGGAGGAGCAGGACGTTTGCCTGGGTCTTGAGCAGAGATGGATGTGCTACATGAAATAGCATCCCATAAAATACCAAAGAATGACTTGACTTTGTTGAAGCGTTTATCAATTTTAGTGTCTATGCGCTTGAGTCTTGATTCAAGCAAGAATTGATTACGCGCAATACTTTCAAGTGATTCTTTTGTGGTGGATTTTGATTTCAACATTTTAACTTCTTCGGAACGAGGTCGAGAGGAAGTAGCTGTTTGTTTCGATGGACCTCTTTGTTGCCATTGCTCAAACGACATAATCTGAAGGTAAGAAGGAGGGAGCTTCATGCGTTTGATGGTTACGGAATCAATACATTTTGGTTTCGAGGTGGCAGAGTCAGGAGGTCTTACGCCACAAGCTAGCAAAATACGCATGATATATTCATTGTAGAAAAAGTGAGGTCGCGTAGAGTTGTTCACCTTGAGAATCTCATCAAAAAGCATATGAACCCAATTGATTTGGATATCTCCATAAATAGCATAAAGGGCCTTGAAGTTTTCTTGGTATACAGCGTCGTAGTTTTCTAGTCTAGGAAACAAAGAGAAAATCAAGACGCGATGTAGTAATCTGGCGGTGGGTCAAAGTCCAATTGATTTTGTGCCATCACTGTTATCCTCTATGAATTGATGGCTGATATTATTGCGAGTGAAGACTTCACAGAAATGTGATGAAAACTCATCGCCTTGATTTGGAATACCCAGTATAGAAGCTATCCTATCATGAGTGATAAAAATTTGTTTGCCACATACGACAGACCAAATGACTCCGTTCGGATGATCGGGTTTATACTCGTCCAGGTTCATGTTGGCATAGAATAATTTATCATCAAGTGATTTATTTCCACATTGTTTTCTGAAAAATCGATCAATGGAGTAAGATTGGAGTTATTTGCTAACCTATGGATTCCATAAGATGTGAAATCATCAAACTTGAGGAAAGAGCCCGGATGAAACTTGTAGTTAGTCATTTGATTCCATCTTGTGATAGCTACCGGATTTTCGAGCCACTTCTTAGCGGAGATATTGAGTGATGAAGTTCCGGAGGATGATCCTTTCTTGGGTTTCTTTTGCGGAGGAGCCATTGTTAGAAGATTTGGAGATTTGGAAATTAAAATTGAGAAAATAGGGTTTTTGGAGTTTGGGGAAAAATAACCGGTTGAGACAAATGAGAAGGAGGATGGAAAAAATGACGCAAAGGATATATATAAAAACTGAACATACGTTAACCGGTCGACCGCTTGAATATGGTCGGTCGACCGTTTTCAACCAGAGAGCAAACGGTCGACCGGTTCAAATATAGGTGGTCGACCGGTTATATTGCCTGATGAAAAACAGTTTGTTTTTGCAAATTTTGAGAATATATCAAGCTATATAATTCATATTTCACTCTTATTATAAAATATAAACGTTATTACAAGAGTGATAGTGAGAAAACGATACAACAAGTATATATATAAAACTAATGAGGAGGGGAAGATTCGTCATCAGAATTTTCTTTATTATCTTCAATACGTTGTGTCCATGGACTCCAATTTTTCTGAGCACCTTCATTCTTGTTATAATTCCGATCCCAAGAGTTAGGACTCCTAGATGTTGACGGCCTAGACGGCATTGGTTCATGCACATCATGCTTGTTTGAGCCACAAAAGGATGATACCATTTTTTCTAAAACAGATAAACGTGCCGATGTCCGTTGTTGCTCGTGATAAAGCTGGCTTTTCCCATAATGGAGCTGTCTTTGAAGATCTATTTGATGTTTCTGATAGTGTTGAATCTCGTCGATCTGAGCTTTGGTACGAGGAGAACAAAACAGCGCCTTCTTAACTCGTTTTGAGGTTGGTGTACTTCCAGGAGTACGAAGGCATTGGTGATGATACTTTGGTTTTTGTTTTGGTGTTTCAGGAGAATAATACTCCTCAGGCTCAGAACTTGTAACGGAAATGTGTGATTTTGAGCACACTTATCACAAATGTGAGCCATAGAGAATAATGTATAGAGCCTTATGCTTAGAAAAAGAAAGATGAAATAAAGAGAGAAAATTTGACAAGCTCATAAAGAAGTTCCATGTACATAAGCCTGTGGATGAGAGTGAATAAAGAATTTTGACCACGGAAGCAAGCAGAGGCTCTTATTGAAAGAAATAAATAGTCTCCTTTTGATAACAGGAAATTAAAAAAAATATATAGTTCAAATATAAAAGAAAAACAATCATTAGAAATTACTAGTCAAGATCTTTTCTTGATATTAAACCAAGCTCTCTTCGTAATCTAATAAAACTAGATTCGAGCAGAGGCTTAGTAAAAATGTCCGCTATTTGATTATCAGTTTGGACATATTCAAGACATATATATCCTTTTTCAATATTATCTCTAAGGAAATGATGACGGATATCAATGTGTTTGGTTCTAGAATGATTCACTGGATTCTTAGAGAGATTTATAGCACTTGTGTTATCACAGTATATAATAGAATTTGATAAATGTATATCAAAATCTTGAAGTGTTTGTTGCATATATAGTACTTGAGTACAAGCGAGAGCTGCTGATATATATTCAGCTTCACATGTTGATAGTGAAACACAATTTTGTTTCTTACTAAACCAAGAGAAAAGTGATTTTCCAATAAAATGGCACGTACCACTTGTACTTTTTCTATCCGTTCGCGAGCCACCAAAATCAGCATCACTATATGATACTAATTCAAATGGACATTCTTTTGGATAAAAAAGACCGAAATCTTTGGTATTACTAAGATAACGAATTATACGTTTCACTGCTCGTAGATGTGATTCCTTTGGATCTGCTTGAAAGCGTGCACATAGACAAACACTCATTATTATATCTGGACGACTAGCTGTAAGATAAAGAAGAGAACCAATCATGCTTCGATATAATTTCTGGTCAACACTCTTA
The DNA here is from genome assembly GCA_030765085.1 of Allium cepa. Lineage (NCBI taxonomy): Eukaryota > Viridiplantae > Streptophyta > Magnoliopsida > Asparagales > Amaryllidaceae > Allium > Allium cepa. The sequence goes on along the minus strand of CM060941.1, from coordinate 804,287,285 downwards.
CCATTTTCATCTTTTTCAAGATGTGTAGTTGTACTCATAGGAGTTGGTTTACCAGATGTATTTTCTAATTCGAAGCGTTTGATAAGATTTCCGTAATATTTTTCTTGATTGATAAAGATACCACTCGGAAGTTGTTTGATTTGAAGTCCAAGAAAATATGACAGTTCTCCCATATGAGACATTTCGAACTCTTTGGTCATAATACTTGCAAATTCCTTGCAGAGTTTATCGTTTGTTGAACCAAAGATGATGTCGTCTACATATATCTGGATAACTAGAATATCCTTTTGAGAATGTTTAATAAACAAAGTTTGATCGACTTTGCCTATTTGAAATCCTGAGTTAATAAGATAGCTACGTAATCGTTCATACCAAGCATGAGGTTCTTGTTTTAAACCATACAGAGCTTTCTTAAGTTTGAACACATGGTCAGGATATTTTTCATGTACGAACAAAGGGGGTTGTTCGACATAGACATTCTCTTTGATAAATCCATTGAGAAAAGCACTTTTGACATCCATCTGATAAAGTTTGAAATTATGGTGACTAGCAAAAGATAATAGGATTCTAATAGCTTCTAGTCGAGCAACTGGTGCATAAGTTTCTTCATAATCGATACCTTCTTCCTGATTATACCCTTGTGCTACTAATCTTGCTTTATTTTTGGTGATATTTCCTTGTTCGTCAGCCTTATTTTTATAGACCCATTTAGTACCAATAACTGACTGATCAGTTGGTCTTGGAACAAGTTCCCAAACGTCATTGCGCTCGAACTGATTTAGTTCTTCCTGCATGGCAATGATCCAGTAATCGTCTGTAGCAGCTTCTTTTGGATTCTTAGGTTCGATATTTGAGAGAAAAGCGACATGACCCATTTGATTGAGTTGACTCCTTGTTCTGACATGTGATGTTACTTCATCGATTATATTTTGGGCTGGATGGTCTCTTAATATCCTTGGTGGTGATTGTAACTCACATATTTGAGGAATATTCTCAATAATTATTTCCGAGTCAGAGTCAATATTCGTGATAATTGGATTGTCAGTGACTATTGATTCGTCATCATCTGATATAGTGTGAGGATGCTGATAGAATTCATCAAAAGAGACATGAAGTGATTCTTCAATAGTTTTGGTTCGTTTATTAAATATACGATAGGCCTTACTTCATTCCGAATAACCGACAAATATTCCTTCATCGGCTTTTGGATCGAATTTGCCAAGCTGGTCTTTCGTATTTAAAATAAAACACTTGGAACCAAAAACTTTGAAGTATGAGATTTTAGGCTTTCTTTTGTTAAATAATTCATAAGGAGTATTCTTGGTAAGAGGTCTTATGGACACACGATTTAAGACATAACAGGCAGTTGCAACGGCTTCTGCCTAGAAATGTTTTGGTAAGGTGGTTCCATTCAATAATGTTCTTGTAAAGTTCGGTTCTTCCGTTCTACAACTCCGTTTTGTTGTGGAGTTCTGGGAAATGAAAAATTATGATATATACCTTTCTTTGTACAAAAATGTTCAAATTCATTATTTTCAAACTCTCCGCCATGATCACTTCTTATATTTTTAACTTTAATCCCTTTTGATTTTTGAATTCTTTTGAAGAAAGATTTGAAATGATCGAAAGTGTCACTTTTATTTTTTAAGAAAATTGTCCATTTGTAACGAGAGAAATCATCAACAATTACAAGCACATATCGACTGTGATTTATTGACTGCACCCTAGTAGGTCCAAATAAATCCATGTGTAGTAACTCAAGTGGTTGTAATGTTGATATGACTTTCTTGGATTTAAAAGATGATTTGGTCAATTTTCCTAATTGACATGCATCACAAATGTTGTTAACTTTAAAACTCATTTTGGGTAGTCCTCTAACTAGATTGTTTTTGGCTAGCTTATCAATAGTTCTGAAGTTTATATGACAGAAGTGTTTGTGCCATAGCCATGGATCATTATCATTAGCCACAAGACACATATCTGAATTATGATTAATATTCATATTCAGAATATATATATATATTTCTGTCTCTATAACCTTCGAAAACTAAATTATGGTCTTTATCTAAAATACTACACTTATTATTCGAAAAGGAAATTATAAAACCCTTGTCACATACCTGACTAATACTAAGTAAATTGTGTTTTAAATTTCTAACGAGCATGACATTAGTAATAAGAGATAAGTAAGATGTACCGCAATTGCTCACATCGCCTTTGCCGATGATATAGCCTTTTGAATTATCTCCAAAAGTGACGGAGCCACCATCTGAGTATGTAATATTTGTTAATAAGCTCTTATCTCCAGTCATGTGCTTCGAGCAACCACTGTACAATATCCACTTTCCTCTTTTCTTAAGTGGGACCTGCAAAAAATAGAATTAAGTTCATGGTACCCACTTTTTATAGGGTCCTAAGAGTTAGGTCTTAGGAGTCCAAACCCATACGGGTCTGGTATCCCCTTTATATACATAATTAGTATTATGATGCACAGTATTCATGAAATTTTGAATATATTTGTTCCTAATCAAATTGTTATTTGTTTTAGGAACCCATATTTTGATAGTCTTCATATTTTTCTTTTGAAATTTCACAACTGGTTTCGGTTTGGAGTATAATAATCCAAGATTTTTCTTAGCTTCAGTTTTTTATACTCTCTTCTTTCTTTTATTACCAAGATGTTTCTTGGTTTCTTGTTTCTTATATCCCAAACCTTGTTTATCTGAAATAGATTGTGAACTTTCAATGATTTTTGTCAAATTTTCTCGACCTTTGTTAAAGTTAGAAACATTTTGAGTAGTGTCATCAAACTTTGTTTGTAAACTAGCTTTTTCTAGGTCTAGAATTTTGACTTTTGCCTTAAGCTCATGATTTTCAGTAGTGAGAGCATTATTTTTCTCCTTTTTAGCTTCTATTTCTTGACTCAAAAGAGATAGTTGAGAGTCAACATTAGATGACGATTCTTGAATTTTTTCAAGTTCTTTTTCTAATATTTTCTTCTCATCTTTTAACGTCTCTCGTTCAAACTCTGCTCTACCTAAATCTGCTTTGACTACTTTTAATTGACGTTTTATGTCTTTATATTTGACTATCAAGTCAGCATTAATATCAAGTAATTCATCAAGTGTAGGAATTTGTACTTCATTTTCTGTTGCCATAAAACAAACATTAGCTTGTTCATTCTCCGAATCGCTTTCACTTTCTGATGAAGATGAGTCTGAATCATCCCACGTTACTGAGAAGGCTCGTTTCTTTGACTTGTCCTTCTTATATTTGTATTTGTTATTTTCTGACTTCTTCTTTTGTTCTGGACAATCCTTCTGCATGTGCCCCTTTTTGTGACAGTTGAAGCATTCTATAGAGGATGATGTTGGTTTATTTGATCCAGATTTCTTTCTGTTATAACGACTGGCTTTTCGCTGTTTTAGGAATTTTTTGAAACCTTTTGCTATGAATGCCAGATCTTCGTCTTCAGACTCTGATTCATTTTCGTCTTTTTAAGCATGGAATGCCACGTTCTTCTTTTCTTCTTTTTGTTCCTTTCTAGTCTGCAAGTTAGCTTCATAGGACATTAGATTTCCTATCAATTCATCTGCCTTCATGACGGAAAGGTCATTAGCTTCTTCAATTGCTAATACTTTTCCTTCCCATTCACTAGTCAGAGAATGTAGGACTGTTGAGACAACATCAAAATCAGAATACTTTTGTCCTAAGCCAATAAGTGCATGGTGGATAGTTTGAAACCGTGAATACATATCATTGATTGTCTCATTTGGTTTCATTTTGAAATTTTGAAATTGACTTTTCAGCATGGCTATTTTGCTTGTTTAAGCTTGTTAGTACCTTCATGAGTGATTTTTAGCATTTGCCAAATTTGATATGCAGTAGTGCAGATACTAACACGGTTATATTCATTTTGGACTAATGCACAAAACAACATATTTATTGCTCTTGCATTTACGGCTGCTGCCGTTTTCTCAGCCGCAGTCCATTCTGAATAATCAGTTGTTGGATTTACTATTTCTTTTTTAGTTGCATTCCAAGCGTCATAACTATTTGATTGCATAAAGAATGACATACGTGTTGCCCAATAAGTATAGTTAAGACCATTGAAAAATGGAGGTGTTTGTGTCGATTGACCTTCCATGTAAATGGTGTTTTGAGTGCTAGTACTTGCGTTATTTTCCATATTACAAGAATATATCAAATAACTGTGTTACTGTTATATGATGGCCGTGCTCTGATACCAAATGAAAATGTATGGTGTGTACGAGTGCACGTGGTAATATAGTACACACGGATCGTGTAATATGGAATATAATATAAATGCGGAACTAGATGATAATAGCAAAGTAAATAAAAATAGAAAAATCACACCAGAGATTTTTATACTGGTTCGGAGCACCGTCCTACGTCCAGTCCCAGACTTCTATCTGGATTTTCACTATTAACTACCTCGCTTCACCCGGAGGAACAGGTTTACAACACCCGAGCAAACGAACGGGATTTCACGCCTCTAATACACTGAGGACTTCAACACTTGCCTCTTACAACACCGAGGACTTCAACAAAGATGAATATAATTGTTTGTTGACGGTATGTGTTCTTGCTAACACAGTTTTGTCACTTGTAGTACAAATTTCCTATAATCTTATCCTCAAAAATATGTGAACGATGTTTTGTGAAGATTAAGGGAAATATATTACTTATTGAATCAAAAGATATTAAATAATTTCAATGATTCAATAAGCAATTAAAATAATTGAGAGCTTTTAGAATGCAGGGGTATTTAGAAAGTAAGATCAGAAATTAGAGTAAAAAATGTATGTAATCATGTATATGAATCAATGATTTAGATGAGTTTATATAGAGAAAAAAATGGTTGTAACTCTTTGTGAACAGTAGCCATTAATAGATATGATCATTGATGAAAGGTAAGAGATGCAACCATTGGAGAAAGAAGTGTCTTTTGGAAAAGGTTTCTCTCTGTTTAAAAAACGGTCGACATGTCAAAAATTGGCTAGTAGACAGGATTTCAAATATATAGTCGTTATGTGCATGTGTGCACGTTTATGTGCATTTTACACAGAAACGGTCGACCGCCTAATTTATGACCGGTCGACCGGTCTCTGTTAATTTGCTCAACGAATGTGCAGATGCTTCTTTTAAACATATATATATATATATCGATTATATTGAGATGCATGATTATTTGAGGATAGATTTTAACAAGTTTATCACTATTACAATATCAAATAATCAACCTATAATCTAGAGTACCATATGTAGCTCTTTTGTGCCTCTTTATAGCCATGATGTCTTTGTTTTGTCGATCGCCTTTATTTCTTTGTCAGAAATCAAAACCTTCATAGAACCTGTGACTCAACATTCTCCCCCTTTTTGATTGATGACAACATATATCTGAAGTTCTGAATCTCCCCCTGAATATGTGATCTGTATTCTTTATATATATATATATTCCTGCAAATAATTGTTAGCACTTTTGTCCCCCTTTGTCATCGACAAAAAGGAATAATAGATAACGGAATAATATAGGAGTATATCAACCAGAATATTCATGCATACCAAACATACCAGAGTATCATACATACCATAATATCATACGAATGAAAGTAACGACACTATTTAGTACAAGTGTCGAATGATGTTTTAAATTACTAATCCAAAATATAGAGATAGAAAACAGAATCTAGGATGAGTCAGAAGCTGTCTCCTCTTGAATATCTTCTTCCTCCTCCTCATCATCATCTTCCTCTTCCTCGTCCTCTCTAGATGATTCTCCACGACCATGCCCACTAGTACCAACAGACTCCTCAGTTGATGACCAGTTGAAAGCAGGAGGAGCAGGATGTTTGCCTGGGTCTTGAGCAGAGATGGATGTGCTACATGAAATAGCATCCCATAAAATACCAAAGAATGACTTGACTTTGTTGAAGCTTTTATCAATTTTAGTGTCCATGCGCTTGAGTCTTGATTCAAGCAAGAATTGATTACGCGTAATACTTTCAAGTGATTCTTTTGTGGTGGATTTTGATTTCAACATTTTAACTTCTTCGGAACAAGGTCGAGAGGAAGTAGCTGTTTGTTTCGATGGACCTCTTTGTTGCCATTGCTCAAACGACATAATCTGAAGGTAAGAAGGAGGGAGCTTCATGCGTTTGATGGTTACGGAATCAATACATTTTGGTTTCGAGGTGGCAGAGTCAGGAGGTCTTACGCCACAAGCTAGCAAAATACGCATGATATATTCATTGTAGAAAAAGTGAGGTCGCGTAGAGTTGTTCACCTTGAGAATCTCATCAAAAAGCATATGAACCCAATTGATTTGGATATCTCCATAAATAGCATAAAGGGCCTTGAAGTTTTCTTGGTACACAGCGTCGTAGTTTTCTAGTCTAGGAAACAAAGAGAACATCAAGACGCGATGTAGTAATCTGGCGGTGGGTCAAAGTCCAATTGATTTTGTGCCATCACTGTTATCCTCTATGAATTGATGGCTGATATTATTGCGAGTGAAGACTTCACAGAAATGTGATGAAAACTCATCGCCTTGATTTGGAATACCCAGTATAGAAGCTATCCTATCATGAGTGATAAAAATTTGTTTGCCACATACGACAGACCAAATGACTCCGTTCGGATCATCAAGTTTATACTCGTCCAGGTTCATGTTGGCATAGAATAATTTTATCATCAAGTGATTTATTTCCACATTGTTTTCTGAAAAATCGATCAATGGAGTAAGATTGGAGTTATTTGCTAACCTATGGATTCCATAAGATGTGAAATCATCAAACTTGAGGAAAGAGCCCGGATGAAACTTGTAGTTAGTCATTTGATTCCATCTTGTGATAGCTACCGGATTTTCGAGCCACTTCTTAGCGGAGATATTGAGTGATGAAGTTCCGGAGGATGATCCTTTCTTGGGTTTCTTTTGCGGAGGAGCCATTGTTAGAAGATTTGGAGATTTGGAAATTAAAATTGAGAAAATAGGGTTTTTGGAGTTTGGGGAAAAATAACCGGTTGAGACAAATGAGAAGGAGGATGGAAAAAATGACGCAAAGGATATATATAAAAACTGAACATACGTTAACCGGTCGACCGCTTGAATATGGCCGGTCGACCGTTTTCAACCAGAGAGCAAACGGTCGACCGGTTCAAATATAGGTGGTCGACCGGTTATATTGCCTGATGAAAAACAGTTTGTTTTTGCAAATTTTGAGAATATATCAAGCTATATAATTCATATTTCACTCTTATTATAAGATATAAACGTTATTACAAGAGTGATAGTGAGAAAACGATACAACAAGTATATATATAAAACTAATGAGGAGGGGAAGATTCGTCATCAGAATTTTCTTTATTATCTTCAATACGTTGTGTCCATGGACTCCAATTTTTCTGAGCACCTTCATTCTTGTTATAATTCCGATCCCAAGAGTTAGGACTCCTAGATGTTGACGGCCTAGACGGCATTGGTTCATGCACATCATGCTTGTTTGAGCCACAAAAGGATGATACCATTTTTTCTAAAACAGATAAACGTGCCGATGTCCGTTGTTGCTCGTGATAAAGCTGGCTTTTCCCATAATGGAGCTGTCTTTGAAGATCTATTTGATGTTTCTGATAGTGTTGAATCTCGTCGATCTGAGCTTTGGTACGAGGAGAACAAAACAGCGCCTTCTTAACTCGTTTTGAGGTTGGTGTACTTCCAGGAGTACGAAGGCATTGGTGATGATACTTTCGTTTTGAGGTTTTTATCTAAAAAATATGATCGAGTTAGCCTGAGCATTATAAGAAAATAACACCCGGATCAGTCCAGTAAACCAACGTGAGAAAGCTCAGTCAAATCATATTGATTTCAACATTTGAAAAACTTTAGGTATCTCGAAATACCACGCTGCACATAAATATGGATGGGTATTTACCTTATGATAACCAAACCATTTCTATTATAAAATCCAAGGATATTATAATAATATCTATAGGTTTAAAATATCAATAATCAAGTAGCAATATGTGTGTACATCGCGACAATAATAGGCATATAGTAAAAATCCAAAAGCGCTTATTGGCGAATGGATTCCAACAAATGGTAAAGTAATGGACTACCTTATGAAAAAAGGTACACCTCTAGATAAAATGTACTATGTGTCATAGTTATCTTTGTAACCCTACTAACGCAGAACCGACCTACTCTAGATAAGGGATAATCATACCTTGATGGGATGGACCCACATACCCCTACTGCATCTTTCATGTTTTAGCCATTACTGGGGTGTAAGGTGTGAGGTAACGATTTATTTTCTTTTAGAAATCCGAACTTGGAATGCTAACAATGCCCTCCAACTAGAAATGCAATTCCAACATTCATCAATATAAGTTTGTTCTAAGTCTAAATGAAACCGAAGGCACTACCTTTACTACATCCACTTTGGAATCACCCTCAAAATAAGTAGCAAGTAGCTCATGCACTTCAAAGAGCACCATCTTTGATCATCCTCTAGACATGTTCCACTCGAACATATATGAAAATGTGTGGTGTGTACGAGTGCACGTGCTAATATAGTACACACGGATCGTGTAATATGGAATATAATATAAATGCGGAACTAGATGATAATAGCAAAGTAAATAAAAATAGAAAAATCACACCAGAGATTTTTATACTGGTTCGGAGCATCGTCCTACGTCCAGTCCCAGACTTCTATCTGGATTTTCACTATTAACTACCTCGCTTCACCCGGAGGAACAGGTTTACAACACCCGAGCAAACGAACGGGATTTCACGCCTCTAATACACTGAGGACTTCAACACTTGCCTCTTACAACACCGAGGACTTCAACAAAGATGAATATAATTGTTTGTTGACGGTATGTGTTCTTGCTAACACAGTTTTGTCACTTGTAGTACAAATTTCCTATAATCTTATCCTCAAAAATATGTGAACGATGTTTTGTGAAGATTAAGGGAAATATATTACTTATTGAATCAAAAGATATTAAATAATTTCAATGATTCAATAAGCAATTAAAATAATTTAGAGCTTTTAGAATGCAGGGGTATTTAGAAAGTAAGATCAGAAATTAGAGTAAAAAATGTATGTAATCATGTATATGAATCAATGATTTAGATGAGTTTATATAGAGAAAAAAATGGTTGTAACTCTTTGTGAACAGTAGTCGTTAATAGATATGATCATTGATGAAAGGTAAGAGATGCAACCATTGGAGAAAGAAGTGTCTTTTGGAAAAGGTTTCTCTCTGTTTAAAAAACGGTCGACAGGTCAAAAATTGGCTAGTAGACAGGATTTCAAATATATAGTCGTTATGTGCATGTGTGCACGTTTATGTGCATTTTACACAGAAACGGTCGACCGCCTAATTTATGACCGGTCGACCGGTCTCTGTTAATTTGCTCAACGAATGTGCAGATGCTTCTTTTAAACATATATATATATATCGATTATATTGAGATGCATGATTATTTGAGGATAGATTTTAACAAGTTTATCACTATTACAATATCAAATAATCAACCTATAATCTAGAGTACCATATGTAGCTCTTTTGTGCCTCTTTATAGCCATGATGTCTTTGTTTTGTCGATCGCCTTTATTTCTTTGTCAGAAATCAAAACCTTCATAGAACTTGTGACTCAACAATATATATTGGTTCGAAGTGGTATTTGCATAATATTTCTATTCCCGATCTCTCCAAAACAACAATTAACGATTTCTAGTTGGCTCATTCTGAATTCTTATGGAAGTAAGTAGACTATGCTAAAGTCCAAAAGGGGTCTCTAATATATCCCTTAAAGGTAGAGACATTTCACCGAAAGAGTTCCCTTAAAGGAACTAAAACCGTATGGACATGTGAAGCTCCTATTTACTCCCTAAGTCAAAACTGGCCTAGATTTGACAGTCAGTTATTTCACTCTCAAATATACAAACAACAACAGTTTAGAGTTTAATCACCCGCAGATATCACTAAACCACAAAATAAATCTTGCATTAGTTTAAATCTCTTTCCAAAATATTTATCATAATATTCGTATACTTATACTTATCTTACTAGCATAAGTGTACTCACAAAACATTGTGAAAGATTTCTCAGTTTAAAATCATATTAAAAGTATTGCAACAAAGTTATTCAAATTGGTGATAAGGATAATCACCATTCCTTCGGTGTTAAGTGTAAAACGAATGTTCATAACACCAAAATTAAGGTCAATTAAAGGAAATCCAAGCTCAAATTCTTTTATAAATTTCTTTAATAAATCCTTCTAATATATCTCATTCAATTATGAAAACCTTCATTACTAAAATTCCAAATTATTTATAAAACTCTTTATAATCTCTAGGTTTATTTATAAAACTAATTTATAAATATCCAAAATTATTTATCAAACTTCTTTTCAAATTTCAGGATCCCTTTCAATTTATAAAAGCTCGATTTTATAAACTTTCCTTATCTAAAACTAATCTTCTTGAATAAATCTTATTCGATAAAATTTCTTTTAATAAACAATTAGTAAATTAAAAAATATTAAATAACAAGTTATTATTGATTAATCTAACTTTATCACTAAATAAAATAGTTAATTGTAACAACCCAAAATCTGAGCTATAATAATTAATTAAATGTAACATGCCAAAATTTAAGCTATAATAATTAAATAACGAATTAATTAAATAATGAAATAAGTTTGTGAAATTGTTAGAATCGAGCTACGGGAGTTGCACTATTGGATCCGTGGCAATTTTCCGATCAATTTCCATATAGAACTTGTCGAATCGGAGCTAATATAGAGAAGCTACGAGAGGAACAAGAAATCAGAATTAAATAAACCAAAAAAAAAACCAAAATTCGACCCCATAGGGTTCGACCCTTGTATTAGTAAGGTCGACCTATAGGTCGACCCCCAATATACATAGGTTGACCCGCCATTTTGCCTAGACGCTATTTCGTCAAGGTACGAGCCGAAGACCCTAAATCTGATTTTCATGAAATCTCGTGCATTCGTGCTTGCATCTGATTGTTCCTATTGAGCCTATGACGTGGTTGCACAAGATTTAATCTTCAAATCTGATAGCCTGAGATCCCTAAGCCACACTATCAATAGAACCTTAGGCCTAGCTGTTTCTCTAATTCAGATTTTCTCCCAATTAATTTCATTGCCTGAGGCTGAACCCTAAATAGAATTTTTTTCTAAAGAGGATTTTTTTGATAAAAATATTCGACGCCCTAGCAGTGGATCTAGGAAAACCCAAGATTAGAGCTAATGACCGCATGTGAGTGTTTTGTAATTATTTTAGATTTGTAAGCAATTTAATATAATAGGGTTCTCAACGGTTGTAGTTTTTCTACAATTTTGAGACAATTTTTATGTAAATTTATATACGGTCGGGTTTTATGTAAATTTCAGAAGTACTTTTCAATCTATTTTTACTCGGCTATTTTATTCATTTATTTGCAGTTATTTACAGTTAATACAATTATTTACAGTTATTTACTTTTGTTTTAAGTCGGAATTTAGCCTGTAAATGTTAGCATCTTTTTATACAGACTTAATCATTTTTGACACGAATAAAATATTAAAAAGAGAAGAATTCGCAAATATGGATTCAAATAGAATAACACTAAATTTACAGAAATCAGATGCGAAATGAGAAAAACTGAAATAAAAATAGAGATGGACTGAAATAGGAAAATTTAAGATATTGACAAGCATAATTATAACAAATAGTTATATCTAAAAAGAGAAATAGAAGAGTAATAGTTGTAAGAACAATTATAACGCCTAGGTTATAGTTAGAAAAAAGAGATAACAAAAGAGGCTTATTTTAAAACTTAGATCTTGGATTACGTTAATAAGCAAATGTAGAAGTAGGGCCTGTACTGGCAGCATTCTCTTTCAGGTATAGGGCTGATGGTTTCACATGCAGGTGAGGCTGGGACACGCTTATGCAGATTAGGCTAAATAAGTGACCAATATACAGAGGCTTAAATCTGAGGATTTGGGTAAGGGGCACAAAGATAGAAAATTTGTTTGTTAGGGCCAGTACCGACAACATTCCCTTTTAGGTCGAGTACTGATGGTCTCGCACGTAGGTGAGGCTGGCACGCTTATGCTGATTAGGGTAAATAAACAGTCAAATGGGGGGCGACAATTAGTGTGTACCGGCGATGACCAAGCGTGCGACATCGATTAGGGTAAATAATTCGCTGTTGCATCATAAGCACTAAAGAGGTGTCTTTTGCTATGACCAATAGGATTCGTTCACAGTGGCACAACAAAGATGGGAAAGGCCAATCAATTGGTATGATTAGGATTTTAGCCTAATCAAGTTAGTATATGAGATAGGATTAGGATTTCAGACTAATCACAATAGTTTGAGACAAGTGCATATAATCAAACAATCAAAGCAAACAGTTGAACAAAATCCGAAAGAGTATTTTTTGACAGTTTTATCTTTTCTATATTTTCCTTTCAAGCTAGAACTATTGCTTAGTCTATTAGCTTTATCTTGCTTAGAAATGCTAGTAATTACTTCCACTCACTAGGCTTATTGTCTAACCCACTCCTCTCTCTTTCCTTTTCCCTCCAATAAGCCAGCAGATTTGAGGATAGTTGATTCAGGTTGCTTGGAAATTCATCTCTAGAGTTTTCCCATTTTAGATGTATTCTTCTGCTTTTCATCGTTTTCATCTGGCTTGTGATGGATTGGCACTTGTGAGAGGGATTATGATTATTATTGTTACTTTTGTACTTTGATTTTATGAGGCTGAGATTTATTTTCATGAGATAAGAGACATTTTGAGTTTCTGAGGCATCTTATGTTTTTATGACTTATTATAAAATGAAGTTTAATTTTGAATGATAAGTTATTATTTTAATATTTTCCATTGTTTTTACTTATTTGTCTTGTGAATCTTAGTCTCTGCAATGCTTTAGCTATACCTATAACGCATCAAATTCTTTGGTGTGCTCTTTATGAGAGTACTAAAGGGTGTGCGGTGTTTCATTTGGCATCAGAGCCTAAGATTTTAGGATTCCTAAAAGCTTGTTTTAAAAGTACAGTATTTTTAAAGGTAACATTCTTCCAACAAAGAGTATATTTTAGAAAGAAACTCTTATTATAGAAATAGTTTTTAAGTATAAATGAGTTTTTATAAAAAATTCCTTAAAGTCCAATTCAACCTTCTTTCGATTCTTTCGAGCTTAAATTTTCTTTTCTTTGCATAGTATAGCAGACGACCAAATATCCCAGAGGGTTCTATGTCCTTGACTGGTTCCATAGGTACCTTCAAGCTACGGCATCAGGGGTGCAAGGGCAAGCGCCGAATGTAGCACCGGTGGGTGGAGATCCCATTGATCCACCTATAGCAACCAATTTTTCTAAGCCATGCAAGGACTTCGCTAGTCTAGGAGGCAAGACGTTTTATGGCATGGAGGATTTCATAGAGGTACGAGCTTGGTTGAGGAATATAGAGCGCATATTTGGGCTGTTAGGATTGGTGGACTATCAAAGAATTTAGCTTGCATCTTGGCAGCTGAAGGGAGAGGATTCTTACTGGTGGGAGATTGTAGAGATAGAGGGTAGAGACATTGGTTGGTTTGGATTTCGAGAAAGGTTTAAGAAAAGTTCTTGTCGCAAGCCGAGGAAAGCACGCAGTTGGAGAAGTTCATTAGTTTAAAGTAGAGGAGTTTTTCGATGAAAGAGTATATAAATCGGTTTAATGAATTATCGCTGTTCGGGATGGAGATTATTAATACACTACATAAGAAAGCCACCAAGTTTGCTAAAGGTTTCAACCAGCCCCTCTAAGGGTTGGCATTGACACATGCACCTATGGGAGCGACGTATGAGTCACTTATGAAAATGTCTCTTATATCAGATGTTGCTAAGGAAGAAGAGGTTCCTAAATCAGAAAACTCTAAGAAGCAGTAGTAGAAGAATAAGAATTATAACAACAAGAAGAAAAGAAAAGGACCTCAAAAGGTACAGATCAAGAAGGGCGAGAAATGTCATAATTGTGGATTGGTTGGGCATTGCTCAAAGGACTGTAAGAAGGACACGATGAAGGGGAGATGTTGTGACTATGGGCAGCCTGGACACCTTGGTAGAGCTTGCCCTTAGAAGACAGGGCAGAGAACAAGTGCACCTACGATGCAAGTACAGGCTTTGGATGCAGCACCTTCTTGCATAGACCAGATCGAGGTTTGAAAGTCTCTGTAGAAGGTTTGATCTCTATTTCAGATTTTCCTGTTAGAACTTTTTTTGCTCTGGAGCATCGAATTCTTTCATTTCTAGTTCCTTGGTTGATTGTTTGCACTTAGATATTTCTCTGGTTGTAGACTATATAGTTGTTTTAAAGCCCAGAGAAGGATCTGCACATTTATCCATGATTTGTAGCGGTTTGAAAAATTATCATACTCTGTGTTGAGTTTGATTGTGACACCTATGTATTGGGATTTTTTGGAATATGGGATGATTTTGAAAATGGACTGGTTATCCACTTATGGGGCAATATTGGACTATGAGAGAAGTGTCTTTAGGCTAGGGGCATGTAGCGGATGGACTCTAGAGGTTTCTTATGACCACATGGGTCAGTCATATTGAACTTCCTTTATTTTCTAGATTCATCACTTGGAAAGTTAGATTCAGTTCCAATTGTTAGAGATTTTCCAAACGTTTTTAAGGGGGTTAGGGGGCTACGCCCTAAGAGAGAGATTGACTTTAGGATCTATCAGAATGACAGTGCTAAGCCAGTGGCATTTCTTGTGAGACATATGGCTCCTACGGAGAGGAAGGAGTTAAGCAAGCAGATTGGTGAGCTATTAGAGAAAGGATTCATCAGACTGTGACGACCCGACTTTCTCATCACAGAAAATCGCATCATCTTGAAGAAAGAAAGGGATAGAAGAAGAAAAGAAAGAAGAGAAAGAAGAAACAACACTAGAATCTCAACATCAGAACGAATAAATTATATTTATAACATAAGTATTTACATAATATACAACATTAATCAGAGTTACACAGCACACACATCACATATACTAGACTGTTAAAAACACCTGTCTAGTATTTACAACTTAATACAAACACAACATAGAGAACACACAACGGAAACTATATATCTACAACGCAGAAGCCTCCTGCTCCATTGCTCCTCCAATATTCGTCAAAGCCAACCTGAATCCTTTGGCTACTCGTAAAAAATTGAGTACCCAAGAGTTTAAGAAAACAAAGATAAACTCCAGGTCAGACATGGGTCTGGTGTGAGTAACAGGTTAAGGTTGCTTAACTTTAAAAAACCTTGAAAAGAAAGGTATCACGTAAGACTTCCCACACATAAACATGGAAAAGTTTTTACCTTACGCTAACCAAAACATTTGATAGGAAATTCGGTGATATTATGACAGTGTCTAGAGTTTTCAAGTAAATAAGAAATAGCCGAAATTGTTACATTCATTAAATTCCAGCTACTAGCCACAAAAGTGGGTAATACAATCAAAATCGTTAGCACTTATTGGATTTTGGATTCCATACAATGGCAGGGCTACTGGGGTACCGCCTGTCACAGTACGTGGCCTAGATCACCGTACCGAGGAGTACGCCCGCTCCCTTGCAACACAAGGCCAGAACCATTCCTTACTGAACAGTTCCGAACAAGACAACCCCGCAGTTGTTTGCAACCAACTGCCCACACAGCCGAATATAAAGGGACTTCTATACAGGGGTAAATCTCGCTCTCCAGTGGGAGCTACCCACGAAGCCTTGCTGCACCTCCCCTGTTTTAGCCATTCTCGGTTGATGAGGCTTGAGGCTACGATTACCTTTAGAGAACACATCTCTTAGAATGCTCATCGTCCACTTGACGATGTTCTGAAAGCATTCAATCCATACAAGTCCGTTCCAGGTTCGAACGAAACCGAAGGCATTATCTCGTTACACTCATTTTGGAATCACCCTCAGAGTTAAAGACGATAGCCCTTGCACTCTGAATCTTCATCTTCACTTGAGATTCACGACCTATCGTTAATTTGGATCGATGTGGTTTTCGGATATCCAAATATGGAAACCCGATCCCGGTCTCATCGAAATCCAAAACGTGTCTTTTAAGTCCAAGTTGTTTTTTGAAGTTTTAAAACAGTTCAATATTATCTATATACACACAGATAGATAATACACAACATCACAATAGGTAATCACTATTATCACAACAGATAATCCATACTATCATTCCAAACAGTTAATTCATATCATCAATTCCAATGCAACCGCAACATCCAAATCACACAACATCACTTATCTCATAACTGAGATCTCAACCATTCAGTGTAATCGGTATCAAACAATATTCACAAGCAATGACTTATTAATCATCATTCTATAAGTAATTTAAAATGAATTAAATTAATTACTTCTTCCTTAATTAATTTAAAATAAAATAAATTAATTACTCGTCCATATAAATATTGCTTACATATTCCTTAATTAATTACAAATCAATTAATTAATTACCTCAAACAAATTACCCTAATAAATCTCCTTGATTAATTATTCTTTAATTACATTCAAGTAATTAATCTTTAATTAATTTCACAAATTAATTATTCCAAACCAAATTCAGTAATTAACCTGTAATCACTTCATTAATAATTAATTATAATTGATTACATTAATCCTTAATTAATTACATTAATTAATTCCTTCATTGATTAATTGTTCTTTTGAATCAATCCTTAATTACATCATTAATTATATAAACTAATGATCCCAAATTATTTTATTTATAATTACCCTATTAATTATCAATTATCCATATTGATTAATCACTCTTGATTAATCACATTAAGTAATTAACTTAATCAATTTCATCTCTTAATTATCTTTAAATAACTCAATTATCAAAACCTAAATTAATTACACTAAGTAATTAATTATTAATTACTTACTTTAAATAATTATTCAACATACAAATTACATATTAATTACCCAAAGTAATTGAATTCCAAACTCCTCCATTATCCAAGTATCCTTCAATTAAATTACATCAAGTAATTTATCTTCTTAATTACTTCACTAAGTAATTATTCATTTTTAATTACATTGGTAATTACTTCTCAAATCAACCAGTGATTAATTTAAATTAATTAAATTTAATTAATTAAATTAATTAATCAAAATAAACTTAATTAATTACAATCAGTAATTAATTTCTTAATTACTTTCATTAAGTAATTACACTTAAACAATTCTCAAATGATTATCTCTAAATTAATTAATACAATTAATCATTAAAATTTATTACATTAATTAATTATAAAATAATATTAAGTTAATGACTTTCATTAACCAATAACAAAACTTTAATTACTTTTCTAAAGTGATTAACTGAATTAATCAATATTAGTTCTTAATTTATTTATAAAACTCATTAATTAATCTTTAATTATTAAATTAATCAAGTGATAATCAAAAACTTAATTAATTATTAATTACTTGACTAATAAATTCAAATCATTAATTAAATTAAATCAAATCTTATTTAATTAATTGATTTCTTAATTAAAATTTCATCAATTTTAATTAACTTATTAATCCCTTAATTAATTAATTAAAATCCTTAATTATTTAATTAATTAACCTAATTAAATAATTAATTACATTAATTAACAACAAAACTTAATTAACTTAATCAATTAATGAATTATAAATTCTAAAGTTCTTATTAACTTAATGATTATCATTAATCTTATTCACGACTTAATTATCATTTTCAAAATAATTAAAAACAATTTTTTTTTAAAATTTCATCTAAATTCCATTCTAAATTTAAAATGAAATCAAACTTAAACACGGTTTAAGTATTTAAAACCTTTTATTTCATTTAAAGAATTACTTAAGGTAAATTTAAAAATAGTTTAACCCATAATCAATTTAAATAAATTTAAAATATACTTTAAATATTTCAAGTGATTTTGAAACATTTAAATTCAAAACTTATTTAATTTCAAAACTAGAATTCAAAATCATGCTTTGAATTCATATGCATATATTTCAGATTTTTCAAAAAAACAGGTTATAAAATACTATAATCTTTAAACTTAATTATAACATTGGAATTTATAAACTTATTTCTTTTTGACAACTTTCAGATTCAAATTTCAAATTTGAATTCAGGATTTCAAATCCAGATTTTAACTTAAATTTTAAATCTTGCTTTAAAATCTCATTTTCCAGATTTCAAAAACACTCTATAAATGCTGTACAGATTTTAAGTTGTTAACCATTTCATAATTTTATAAATTATTTATTTTCAAAAAAACTAGAATTCAAATTCACTTTGAATTCATATTTAAACTTGTTTCAATTCCAGTTCAAATCTTGCTTTGCTTCCCTTTTATTTAAAATTTAGTTTTAAAATTTTAAAAACCTGAAACAGACAGGTTTCAGAAACAAAAACCCTGAAACTAATAAAACTACTCGAGCCAGAAACTGATTTGCTTCGAGTCAACTTCCTCCTATCTTCGAGTCACACCCTCAAGCAATACGAGTATTCCTCGAGAACACTTCCCCCACAATTTTCCAGAAACCAAAACCACCTCCAAATGACCTCTGTGCATATGCACATAACCCATGGACAATTTCCAATCATCAACGATGATCATCCTCATCCACCAACAACTCTTGAATCAATCTTGAACTCCAAATCATCAGAATATCTCCATTTACCCAAAATCAAAGACCAGACTCCCTTTTTAAAACCTGGAAAACACAGTGCCTCCAAAATCTCAAACCTGTCAATGGCGAGTTCTTCCGCCTCCGACCATCGTTTGAGTTGAAACCTTGGCCACAACCTCATCATGGTCTCAGCAACACTTCCCCAAATCCCCTTAACACTCGAACAACCAGAAAGATAGAATTGAACCAATTCATATGCCTGAACATAAACTAGGGTTATAGAACAATTTCCCACACCTATGCTAATTCAAAGATAAATTCACCAATTTGATAATTTTTATGATGTGCCTGATCACTCTATTACATATCGAAGAAACATCAAAACTCCAAAATCCCAAAATCATCAGAAACACTCTAAAACCCAATTTTAGGTCAAAAGAGTAATGAACAACCATTCCAAATCTAAAAACTTTGCTTTTAGTTTTAAAAATCAAGGTTTTGATTTAGCTTTCTGATTTATATACTTATATTAGTGAATTTGTATGTTTTAACATTAACATAAATCCAACTTCCACTGTTCTTAAAGGTTCCAGAGAAAATTGTCAAACTTATTTTAACTAAATAAGATTTTTTTTTTAAACATTACTTCAAAAACTAACAACAATATTTATCTACAAGCAAGATTCTACAGATCTTGGATCAAAGTATAGGAATTATGTTTGAAATCTGGGTCATAAGAAAAACAAAGGACAGGGGTTGTAATATCTCGGAATTTTGGCAATACAAATTTAACAGTCTATGTTTAAAATTAAATTAATTTGATAATTTTTGTAATTAAATTTGAATTGACTCAATAATTTTCTTAATTAATTAATTAGTGAATTTATCTTTTAATAAGTTAATAAATTTGTTTTCTATTTATAATGTATATATATATTTATATATTTTAAATCCAATACTTTAAAATTGGGAAATTATGATTTATTTTTGAATTAAGCTTTTCAAAGCTATTTAATGAAATAACTGTATGATTTTAAATATATAAGATAAATTTTTTATTTGTTTAAATATATTTTGACTTAAGTTTGAATATTAAAATAAGTTATAAAGATGTTTGTCTTATTTCTTTTAAAATATAAATTAATAATTATGATTTGTAAATTAGATATGAAATTTAAAATACATGAAACATTCAACCATTTAAATAACAAATAAGTTATAAGCTCTTTTAAAAATTTATTTAAAATGATTTAAAAATATTCTTTTCAAAAGATTGATTTGTATATTGTTTTTATTTATAAGTATACTTGGTTTATTCTTTATTTATTTATCTATAACTAAGTATTAGAAACTAATTAATTTAGTTTAAAACTTTCATCAACACTTAATTAAAAATACTAATTACTTAAAGGACATGTGTAAGTATTTTAAAATCTAATTTAACATGTGTTAGATGTTTAAACAAGGTAATCTACAAATGTTAAAATTTAAGACATGTGTCAAATTTTAATTTTAATTTTTGTTTGATTTTAAATTAAATAATAAATAAGATATAAACTCATGCCATCTTCCATTTTTTTTCCTTTCTTTTCTCATTTTTTTCAATTCTGAAACAAAGAATTCTTCAACTGAAACAATACTCAAATCAAATGAAATTTAAAAAAAATATGCATATCCCTGATTCATTTTCAAGATCCTGTATTCCATTTTCAAGAAAATCTGCAAAACTTTTTTTCATCTCTTCAAAACACAAATCCCTCTTCATAATCAAACTCCTGAAACTCATTTTCATACATGCAAATCTGAAATCCCTGAAACACTTTTCTGCATGCAAATTAAAAAAAAATTGTTCATCATTCAATCTGCATTCTTCTAAAATCTGGGAATCAACAAGGAAATCTGTATTTTGTTTTCTATAATCTGGAAAGTGGTAACTACATGCAAGTCAAAGATATCAGCAAGCATTCAAGTTTAAGGTTG
Organism: Allium cepa; assembly: GCA_030765085.1. Classification (NCBI taxonomy): domain Eukaryota; kingdom Viridiplantae; phylum Streptophyta; class Magnoliopsida; order Asparagales; family Amaryllidaceae; genus Allium; species Allium cepa. The sequence goes on along the minus strand of CM060941.1, from coordinate 804,266,586 downwards.
ATAAAGCAGTAATAAAAAGGGCATTTCCAGATTTCAAATACAAACTTCTCTGTTAAATGCAAGGTGAGTAAATTGCTACCCTTTAAAATGCTAAATTCGGTTTGAAAATTTATACTTGTGAGTAAATAAATTCTTTAAATTTGTTTAAACGCCGATTCATGCTATAAACTTGAGTTTAAATTGAAATTAATGATTTGCACATTGATTTCCTGATTTTATGTATATATGTATGAGGATATGACTGTGTGCACGTAAATGTTGAGCTCTGTTCTTAGTATACAGGCACGAAACTTAATTCAAAAAAATCAATAACACCTTGTATAAACACTTTTATGTTAGGATCTTGAAAGATAAAGGTTTGTAATTGTCAGATTCGTTTAAAAAAATAGTTTCAATCATTTCCATAAAGTAATGACGCCAAGAATTGAAATTTACAGGGGTAAGACAATCTAAATTGAAATTTATAGCAGTTTAATCTCAAGTTTTGTGTATATAATCTGAATTCATCTTGGAAACAATGATTTTTAGAGAGAAAAATCAGATTTTAAAAACTTGTGGTTAGTCAGGATTTGGGGAACGATCGGAATTGGGGCATTTGTAAATTGGTGATGAACGGCGGCAGGTCGGGTCTTGGGATTGTCATAGAGGGAAGCTTGGGGATTGGTGATAATAGGAAAATTATTACTTGATTTTCCTAGTTGATGGATCGTCAGTACGAGTTGGTTTTAGGGTTTTAGTTGCGTTTGAAACAGGGTTGTTTCATGGATGATTTCTGTCTCGTGCCAGCATCGAGTTGGAAATGGGTGGAGGAATAGATCGATGGAGATCGGCTGAAGGTTCTGACATAAAGGGAGCACCTCCGGTGGATGAAGATGGCAATGCGGGGTGAACTTAGGCGATGGTTCATGAAGCCTTTGAGGTTCGTTCGATCGATTTTGAAATTCTGAGGTGATTCGATGATCTGCGTGGCAAATCGACTCAGGGGATGGTAGCCGACGTGTGGGTGGTCGGAGCAAAGTTCGGCGCCGGCCAGATAGTGTGTGAACGTACACATTGGATGCTGTGTATCAGTGATGTTGTGAGGGTGAAGAAGGGAGAGCCTGGGGAAATTTCGTTCGTGTTGTTGCGTTATATCTTTCTGTAGTTTAAAATTTAGACAGGAAGGTAGGTGGAATTCGGTTTGCTTCGAATAATCTGGGTTATGTTTGGGGAAGAAGGAGTGATGGCCAAAGTTAAACAAATTATGATAAAGGAGGAAGAGACTCGAGACCAGTCTCGGGTAAGTTCGAGTTTTACCCGAAGTAGTTAATAGGCAAGATTTTATTACGTTTTTTTTTAAATAAAAAAGGATTTTTAGGTAAACCTTAAAATGAAATGGTTTTAAACCTATCTTGAATAAAATTCTTTCCCTTTATAAATGTTTTCTAGTCCGTTAATTAAGAATATTTGTTTAACTTAAGTTTATCAAATCAAAGTCTAAGATATTTAAACCTAATCATCATACATAATTTAGGTGATAATTAATGGTGAAGGTCTTTAAACAATATGATTAAGTAATCAATATAGATGATTTATCTTAAAGGTAATTAAGATTTTGATAATCAAAAGGAAGGAATTAAAGAATAATTACTTTGTAGAATTAATTAAAGATTAATTACCTGGTGGAATTAATCAAAGAATTTTGGTATTTGATGATTACTTGATGGAATTGATAAGAAGAAATGGATGGATAAATTACAAGTTGTAATTAATATAAGGAAAATTACTTAATGGGCAGTAATGAAGGGTTAATTACTTAGGAGAAGTAATTCAGGATTGAATTACTTGGTGTAATTTATTAATTAATTAAGGAATTAATTAATTAAGATTAGTGCTTATAATATGGTTAATTACTGTTTAAGATTGATTAAGGCTGATAAATGAAAATGATTAATTAAGAATTATTAATTAATGTAATTAATGAAAGTAATTAATTAAAGAAATTAATTACTGTAAAAAAAAAGTAAGGATAATTACTTGGTGAATCAACTAAGAGTTGATTTCTTATTGAAATTAAAGAATAATTAGTCAAGGGTGATTGATTAAGGAGGATAATCAAAGGTGATTGATTAATTGGTTATAATTAATTAAATGGTAATCTAAGTGACTAAGATTTGTAATAAAATAAATAATCTTTTGGAAGTGATAAATCTTGCTTATAAATGACTAAATAATATTGCATGTCTTAGATTGATTGATATATCGGATATGTGATTTGGATGCTATGTGATATGTGATGTTTGGATTTAACTGAGATGATTTAGTTATCTATTAATGATGAATTAATGTTGATGACATTCTTTATTTGGAGCTTGAATTGTGTTTCTCTTGAATATCTGGAATAAGATGGTATTGAATTCGAAGAGACCGGGGTCGGGTATTAGTAAATACCCGAAACCACTTCGATTCTTTATAAATTGCTAGGTGAAATTAATAAGCTGGAATGGAATGATTTAAGTGAATTAGACCATTTAATCTAAGTTGGGTACTTAGAAATTGGAGAGTGAAAAAAAATGTCGATATCAATTTGTGAAGTTGTAATTGATACAAGTTACCCGGGTTATATATATAAGTTGTATGCTTTTGAAATTTATGTTAGATGGGTTTACTCACGCTGGTTTCCAGCCTGACCCGGGTGTTACTTTGATGTAATGCTCGGGTCAGACTGAGTATTACAGATTTTTAGATAAGGACGCTCTGGAGCTCAGGAGGCGAGCTGGAGAGCAGGAACGTATGGAGAGATTCTGATGTTAATATATTATAGTATCTGAAAAAGATAGATTTATCTATTCTGTGATTGAAATCTATTGTAACTCTGATATAATAAAGTGTAAGTTGGCAAGTACAGTTTCCTTTGTATAACTATCCTTTATGTGATATTATATTTTATCCGCTGCGATTGTGAGATTCTGAGTTTGAGTTTCTGTTTCTTCTTCTTTCTCTTTCTTCTTTTCTTTAACTATCTGGAAATTTCGAGATCGAATTTTTCGGGTCGTTTCAGGGGTATTTTATATTTTTTTCTGTAACTTCAGGCATGCACGTATTCAACCAATGTTCATAAGCAAATCTAATTTTTCAGAAATAAATCAGGCAACTAAATTACTTAATTTATTTAAAACAAAATGTTACCCACCTTAAATCTGAAGAACAGAGCAGTTTATAAATCTTGAAAAGCTTGAAATTTAAAAATTTAGTTGCTCCTTTATTCTTGATTTTAAAAGAAACTTGTGTTGCATGCTGTCGAATGATCTCTGTCCAAATTACATGCATGCAGGCCTGATTTTCAAAGTTGATTCCAGATTTTGAAAATGCTGATGATCTCCAGATTAAATGCAGTTGATCTTCAGGTTGTAAAAAAAAGAAATGCGGACTTGATTTTATGCAGGAATTTATTTTGTAGGCTGATCTTCTTTGAGTAATTTTTAGATATGCAAACATTTGATTATTGAAGAATTGATTTGAGGGATTTCAGATTTTTGAAGATGGTGTTTCTCTTTGATTCATTTTAGCTTTAGTTTTGCAAAGAGAACGAGGAAAGAAAATTGTTTAAAAGGGCTGAAAATACTTGAATTAAAATAAAAGAAAGATATAAAACAAAATGACACTTTTCATGCTTCTTTATTCCTAAATAAACACATGTAGCTAGATTATATTCATAAGTTAGCACATTTCTTATTTTATTTAAATTAGTTATATATTTAATGTAAATGAAGAATTTTTCTTAATTTATTTTATGTTTATATGAATATATATGATTTTCTTATTTAAAGAAAAATGTAAATAAAACAAATTATAAATTAAAACATATACAAATATTTTAAAGAATCTATTAATTTGAATTTCAAAATAAAATTCCAAATTCAAATTAATCCTTTGAATTCCAAATTAAAATCAATTTATTTAATTTAAAATGAAGATTCTGTTTTCTTATTTTAATTTCTTTTTATATTTATAGAAAATTAATACATTTATTAATATGGCTTAAAAATAATCATTTTAACAAATTTTAAATGATTTATAAAGAGAATTATAAATCACTTTTATTATCAAATAAATTAAAACCTTATGTTATTATATTTTAAACTTATATATAATATTTCCAAATCATATTTATTAAATAATATTTAATAAGAAATAAAACAAACTTTTTATTTAAATTTAAAACAAAATTAAGCTAAGATAAATTTTTAAACAATTTAACATTTATTTTAAATATTTACAAACCATAAAATTATTAATTTAAATAACATTGAAAAACTTAAAATTAATTTTAAACATAATTTCCCAATTACTAATATATTATTAGAATTTAGAAACAAAACTTCATTTATTTATTAAATTCTAAAACAAAGATTATCTATAATATATATACAAATATATATATGTATATACACACACACACACACAACGCAGAAGCCTCTTGCTCCATTGCTCCTCCAATATTCGTCAAAGCCAACCTGAATCCCTTGGCTACTCGTAAAAATTTAAGTACCCAAGAGTTTAAGAAAACAAAGATAAACTCCGGGTCATACATGGGTCTGGTGTGAGAAACAGGTTATGGTTGCTTAACTTTAAAAAATCTTGAAAAGAAAGGTATCACGTAAGGCTTCCCACACACAAACATGGAAAAGTTTTTACCTTACGCTAACCAGAACATTTGATAGGAAATCCGGTGATATTATAGTAGTGTCTAGGGTTTTCAAGTAAATAAGAAATAGCCAAAATTGTTACATTCATTAAATTCTAGCTACTAGCCACAAAAGTGGGTAATACAATCAAAACCATTAGCACTTATTAGATTTTGGATTCCATACAATGGCAGGGCTACTGGGGTACCGCCGGTCATTGTACGTGGCCTAGATCACCGTACCGAGGAGTACGCCCGCTCCCCTACAACACAAGGCCGGAACCATTCCTCACTGAACAGTCCCGAACAAGACAACCCCACAGTTGTTTGTAACCAAATGCCCGCACAGTCGAATATAAAGGGACTTCTAGACAGGGGTAAATCTCTCTCTCCAGTGGAGCTACCCACGAAGCCTTGCTGCACCTCTCCTGTTTTAGCCATTCTCGATTGATGAGGCTTGAGGCTACGATTACCTTTAGAGAACACATCTCTTAGAATGCTCATCGTCCACCTGACGATGTTCTGAAAGCAATCAATCCATACAAGTCCGTTCCGGGTTCGAACGAAACCGAAGGCATTATCTCGTTACACTCATTTTGGAATCACCCTCAGAGTTAACGACGATAACCATTGCACTCTGAATCTTCATCTTCATTTGAGATTCACGACCTATCGTTAATTTGAATCGATGTGGTTTTCGGATATCCAAATATGGAAACCCGATCCCGGTCTCATCGAAATCCAAAACGTGTCTTTTAGGTCCAAGTTGTTTTTAAAGTTTTAAAACAATTCAATATTATCTATATACACATAAATAGATAATACACAACATCATAATAGGTAATCATCATTATTATCACAACAGATAATCCATACTATCATTCCAAACAGATAATTCATATCATCAATTCCAATGCAACCATAGCATCCAAATCACACAACATCACTTATCTCATAACTAAGATGTCAACCATTCATGGTAATCAGTATCAAACAATATTCACAAGCAATGACTTATTAATCATCATTCTATAATTAATTTAAAATGAATTAAATTAATTACTTCTTCCTTAATTAAATTTAAAATAAATTAAATTAATTACTCATCCATATAAATCTTGCTTACATATTCCTTAATTAATTACAAATCAATTAATTAATTACCCTCAAACAAATTACCCTAACAAATCTCCTTAATTAATTATTCTTTAATTACATTCAAGTAATTAATCTTTAATTAATTTCACAAATTAATCATTCCAAACCAAATTCAGTAATTAACCTATAATTACTTCATTAATTAATTAATTATAATTAATTAAATTAATCCTTAATTAATCACATTAATTAATTCCTTCATTGATTAATTGTTCTTATGAATCAATCCTTAATTACATCTTTAATTATATAAATTAATGATCCCAAATTATTTTATTTATAATTACCCTATTAATTATCAATTATCCATATTGATTAATCACTCTTGATCAATCACATTAAGTAATTAACTTAATCAATTTCATCTCTTAATTATCTTTAAATGACTCAATTATCAAAACCTAAATTAATTACACTAAGTAATTAATTATTAATTACTTACTTTAAATAATTATTCAACATACAAATTACATATTAATTACACAAAGTAATTGAATTCCAAACTCCTCCATTATCCAAGTATCCTTCAATTAAATTACATCAAGTAATTTATCTTCTTAATTACTTCATTAAGTAATTATTCATTTTTAATTACATTGGTAATTACTTCTCAAATCAACCAGTGATTAATTTAAATTAATTAAACTTAATTAATTAACTTAATTAATCAAAATAAACTTAATTAATTACAATCAGTAATTAATTTCTTAATTACTTTCATTAAGTAATTACATTTAAACAATTCTCAAATGATTATCTCTAAATTAATTAATACGGTTAATCATTAAAATTTATTACATTAATTAATTATAAAATAATATTAAGTTAATGACCTTCATTAACCAATAACAAAACTTTAATTACTTTTTTAAAGTGATTAACTGAATTAATCAATGTTAATTCTTAATTTATTTATAAAACTCATTAATTAATCTTTAATTATTAAATTAATCAAGTGATAATCAAAAACTTAATTATTTATTAATTACTTAATTATTTAATTAATTACTTAATTAATTACACATTAATAAATCCTTAATTATTTAATTAATTAACCTAATTAAATAATTAATTACATTAGTTAATAACAAAACTTAATTAACTTAATCAATTAATGAATTATAAATTCTTAAGTTCTGATTAACTTAATGATTATCATTAATCTTATTCATGACTTAATTATCATTTTCAAAATAATTAAAAACAATTTGTTTTTAAAATTTCATCTAAATTCCACTCTAAATTTAAAATGAAATCAAACTTAAACAAGGTTTAAGTATTTAAAACCTTTTATTTCATTTAAAGAATTACTTAAGGTAAATTTAAAAATAGTTTAACCCATAATCAATTTAAATAAATTTAAAATACACTTTAAAAATTTCAAGTGATTTTGAAACATTTAAATTCAAAACTTATTTAGTTTCAAAACTAGAATTTAAAATCATGCTTTGAATTCATGTGCCTATATTTCAGATTTTAAAAGAAAAACAGGTTATAAAATACTATAATCTTTAAACTTAATTATAACATTGGAATTTATAAACTTATTTCTTTTTGAAAACTTTCAGATTCAAAATTCAAATTTGAATTCAGGATTTCAAATCCAAATTTTAACTTAAATTTTAAATCTTGCTTTAAAATCTCATTTTCCAGATTTCAAAATCACTCTATAAATACTGTACAGATTTTAAGTTGTTAACCATTTCATAATTTTATAAATTATTTATTTTCAGAAAAACTAGAATTCAAATTCACTTTGAATTCATATTTAAACATGTTTAAACTCTAGTTCAAATATTGCGTTGCTTCCCTTTTATTTAAAATTTAGTTTTAAAATTTTAAAAACCTGAAACAGACAGGTTTCAGAAACAAAAACCCTGAAACTAATAAAACTACTCGAGCCAGAAACTGATTTGCTTCGAGTCAACTTCCTCCTATCTTCGAGTCACACCCTCAAGCAACACGAGTATTCCTCGAGAACACCTCCCCTACAATTTTCCAGAAACCAAAACCACCTCCAAATGACCTATGTGCACATGCACATAGCCCATGGACAATTTCTGATCATCAAGGATGATCATCCTCATCCACCAACGACTCTTGAATCCATCTTGAACTCCAAATCATCAGAATATCTCCATTTACCCAAAATCAAAGACCAGACTCCCTTTTTAAAACCTGGAAAACACAGTGCCTCCAAAACCTCAAACCTATCAACGACGAGTTCTTCCCCCTCCGACCATCGTTTGAGTTGAAACCTTGGCCACAACCTCGTCATGGTCTCAGCAACACTTCCCCAAATCCCCTTAACACTCGAACAACCAGAAAGATAGAATTGAACCAATTCATATGCCTGAACATAAACTAGGATTACAGAGCAATTTCCCACACCTATGCTAATTCAAAGATCAATTCACCAATTTTATAATTTTATGATGTGCCTGATCACTCTACTACATAGAGAAGAAACATCAAAACTCCAGAATCCCAAAATCATCAGAAACACTCTAAAACCCAATTTTGGGTCAAAACAGTAATGCACAACCATTCCAAATCTAAAAACTTTGTTTGTAGTTATAAAAATCAAGATTTTGATTTAGCTTTCTGATTTATATACTTATATTAGTGAATTTGTATGTTTGAACATTAACATAAATCCAACTTCCACTGTTCTTAAAGGTTCCAGAGAAAATTGTCAAACTTATTTTAACTAAATAAGATTTTTTTAAAACATTACTTCAAAAACTAGCAACAATATTTATCTACAAGCAAGATTCTACAGATCTTGGATCAAAGTATAGGAATTATGTTTGAAATCTGGGTCATAAAAAAAACATGGGACAGGGGTATTTTATATTTTTTTTTCTATAACTTCAGGCATGCACACATTCATCCAATGTTCACAAGCAAATCTAATTTTCCAGAAATAAATCAGGCAACTAAATTACTTAATTTATTTAAAATAAAATGTCACTCACCTTAAATCTGAAGAACATAGCAGTTTATAAATCTTGAAAAGCTTGAACTTTAAAAATTTAGTTGCTCCTTTATTCTTGATTTTAAAAGAAACTTGTGTTGCATGTTGTTGAATGCTCTCTATCCAAATTACATGCTTGCAGGCCTGATTTTCAAAGTTGATTCCAGATTTTGAAAATGCTGATGATCTCCAAATGAAATGCAGTTGATCTTAGGGTTGTAAAAAAAAATGCAGACTTGATTTTATGCAGGAATTTATTTTGCAGGCTGATCTTCTTTGAGTAATTTTTAGATATGCAAACATTTGATTATTGAAGAATTGATTTGAGGGATTTCAGATTTTTGAAGATGGTTTTCTCTTTGATTCATTTTAGCTTTAGTTTTGCAAAGAGAACGAGGAAAAGAAAAATGTTTAAAAGGGCTGAAAATACTTGAATTAAAATAAAAGAAAGATATAAAACAAAATGACACTTGTCATGCTTCTTTATTCCTAAATAAACACATGTAGCTAGATTATATTCATAAGTTAACACGTCTTTTTTTATTTAAATTAGTAATATATTTAAATGTAAATGAAGAATTTTTCTTAATTTATTTTATGTTTATATGAATATATATGATTTTCTTATTTAAAGAAAAATGTAAATAAAACAAATTATAAATTAAAACTTATACAAATATTTTAAAGAATCTATTAATTTGAATTTCGAAATAAAATTCCAAATTCAAATTAATCCTTTGAATTCCAAAGTAAAATCAATTTATTTAATTTAAAATGAAGATTCTATTTTCTTATTTTAATTTCTTTTTATATTTATAGAAAAATAATACATTTACTAATATGGCTTGAAAATAATCAATTTAACAAATTTTAAATGATTTATAAAGATAATTACAAATCACTTTTATTATCAAATAAATTAAAACCTTATGTTACTATATTTTAAACTTATATATAATATTTCCATATCATATTTATTAAATAATATTTAATAAGAAATAAAACAAACTTTTTGTTTAAATTTAAAACAAAAATTAAGCTAAAATAAATTTTTAACAATCTAACATTTATTTTAAATATTTACAAACCATAAAATTATTAATTTAAATAACATTGAAAAACTTAAAATTAATTTTAAACATAATTTCCCAATTACTAATATATTTTTAGAAATTAAAAACAAAATTTCATTTATTTATTAAATTCTAAAACAAAGATTATCTATAACATATATACAAATATATATGTACACGTTATAATTAAAAACATTTATTTAGCCTTTTAAAGATAAAATCACAAATTAAATATTTATTTATTCAGATTATTAGACCAAATCATATTTTGTTGATCAATATTATCAAATCAATTTAATTTTATATAAAGATTATTAAATTGATATTGTCAAAAATTCTGGGATATCACATAGACGGAGCATATCTGAGTGGGGAGCGCCAGTCGTCTTCGCTACAAAGGCGGGTGCTTCTCTTCGACTTTTCCTAGACTATAGAGAGTTGAATAAGCTCATGAAGAAGAACCATTACCCACTTCCAAGAATAGACGATCTTTTCAATCAGTTGGTTGGCTCTTGAGTATTTTCTCAGCTTGACTTAGCCACTGGATTTCATCCGCTTAGGATCGCTGACGATAGCATGGATAAGACAGCATTTAGGACGCTCGATGGATTCTTTGAGTGGTTGGTTATGCAGTTTGGGATGACCAGTGCCCCATCCTTTTTTGTAGACCTGATGAGCCGTGTTTTTTGAGATGTCCTAAATAAGTTCGTTGTAATATTTGTGGATGACATTCTAGTGTTTTCCAAGAGTGTGGAAGAGCATGCTAGCCATCTTGAGGAGGTTCTTTGTACACTTTGTGTTCATTAGTTGAAAGCAATATTTTCGAATTGTCACTTTTGGCGTGAGGAGGTGCGTTTCTTGGTGCATGTAGTCTCAAGAGAAGGTATAGCGGTGGATCCCGCTAAGATAGTAGCAGTATAGGATTGGAAGGCCCCTAAGAACTCTATCGAAGTTAAAAGCTTCCTAGGTTTAGCAAGTTATTATAGGAAGTTTATCAGCGATTTTACCAAGATTTCAGCACTTGAGGTTAAGCCTACCCTCATAGATCAAATTGGCTCAAGGCACCAAGAGGATTCATAGCTTATGGATATTTTGGATAGGAATCGCAGAGAAGAGGTCTTTAGACATCTCCAGCACTATTCCATCAATAGTAAAGGGTGGCTAAGGAGAGATGGAAGACTTTATGTCCCCTGCACTAGTGATTTGATGAGAGCGGTTCTAGTAGAGGCACAAAATTCTTTGATGACTATTCATTCGGGCGATGATAAGATGTATAGGAATATGAAGAGTGTGTTTTATTGGAGTGGCATTGAGAAGGATGTAGCAGAGTTTGTGTATAAGTGTCTTGTATGCAAAAGAGTCAAGGCGGAGTAGCAGAGGCCTGGCGGATTGCTTCAACCATTAGATGTACCCGAATGGAAGTGGGATAGTGTTTTGATGGACTTCATAGATAGTTTGCCCCGATCAAGGAAGAGGAATACCAGTGTTTGAGTGATTATAGATCGTTTGACTAAGAGCACCCACTTCATTCCGGTCAAGAGTAAGAGGACATCACCTTATTTGGCTTCCATATACATTCGTGAGATAGTCCAATTTCATGGAGTTCCATCAAGCATGGTGAGCAACAGAGAACCTATCTTTACTAGCGAGCTTTGGAGGAGGTTGCAAGAGGCTTTAGGGACACAAATTAGATCAAGTACGACCTATCACCCTCAAACGGAGAGAGTAAACAGAGTTCTTGAGGATTTATTGAGGGTGTGCATTCTTGATTTTGGAGGGACTTAGGAGGAGCACCTTCCTTTAGTGGAATTCGCTTATAACAATATTTTTCAGGCTAGCATTGGGATGACTCCTTTTGAACCCCTTTATGCAAGACCTTGTAAGTCGCCTTCATGTTGGTTTGAGTCTACATAAAGATTGCTATTTGGTCCCGACATGGTTAGAGAGACATCAGAAAAGATTGATTTAATTAGAAGAAGATTGAAGACGACCCAAGATAGACATAAATCCTATGCAGATAAGCAAAAAAAGGGATATTGAGTTCGAGGTAGATATTTGGTTTTTATTAAGGTGTCTCCACTAAGAAAGGTAGTGAGGTTTGGATCAAGTGGGAAACTTTCTCCCATATTTGTAGGATCGTTCCTCATTGTGGAAAGGATAGGAAGATGATGTATCAGATAAATATACTGGAGAGGCTTGCGGGAGTTCATGATTTTTTTCACGTTTCACACTTGAGAAAATGCTTTCATGATTCAGCAGAGGTAATGGAAGATAGCCTACTTGAGGAAGTTGAAGTGGAAAGAGAAGTATCGGTTTGTCACATTCCTACCAAGATCATTGGGCATGATATCAAGAAGCTTAGGAATAAGGAAGTCCCTTTGGTTAAATTGCAGTGGGTAGATAATATTGAGGATGCTACATGGGAGGCTGAGGAGAAAATACATACTTCTTATCCGCATCTTTTTGATAATACACCTTGAATTTCCTCTATCCATCTATAGCTTTGAATAGGTTCTTTCCTTTAGTATCCTTTGGGAGGGTAGATCTTAGGATTTAACCTATGGATGGATGGTAGGACTAAATGTAAACATGTTAGTAGAACATGTTATGTAAGATGGAAGCTAGTGGTTGAAAGTTTTTGCTAGTGGATACTGATGGATGCATATACACACACACTAGGCACTATTATCTCTTAGAGATCGGTCTAACTAGGTCACTAAAGCATATGCATATGGATGTGCGTGCACTTGCATTTTTCTTTTATTTCCATGGTTGCTATAATGAGTGTTTAGCATATGATTGTTGCATTTGAATGATGATTGTAACACGCATATAGAACTATCAGTTGTCATTAGGGATTTGCATTCATTTGGATACATGGCACAGACATAAATGCATAAAAAGGAGGTTGATTGATTCAGTAGGCCGCCTAATCTTTTGCATTAGTTACGTTTATTGACACTACACTATTACATATATGATAACTAGCATTAGAAAGCTTAAGGACAATGGATGATGGTTGAATATGTGGTTGTAAAATTTAGATGAAAATATTTATTTCATTCTTCCGTCCTTGGAGATTTCGAGGACGAAATCCTTTAAGGAGGTTAGAATGTAAAAACCCAAAATTTAAGCTATAATAATTAATTAAATGTACCCAAAATTTAAACTATAATAATTAATTAACGAATTAGTTAAATAATAAAATAAGTATGTGAATTTGTCAGAATCAAGCTATGGAGTTGCACCATTGGGTCAGAGGCAATTTACTGAACAATTTCCATACATAACTTGTTGAAATCCGAGCTAGTATGGAGAAGTTATGAGAGGAACAACAAATCATAATTAAATAAGCAAAAAAAAAAAATTAGACCCCATAAGGGTTGGCCCTTGTATTAGTCAGATTGACCTATAGGTCGACCCCCAATATACATAGGTCGACCAGTCATTTTGCCTGTACGCTATTTCGTCCAGGTATGAGCCGAAGACACTATAATCCGATTTTCATGAAATCGTGTGCGTGTTCTTGCATCCGACGGTTCCTAGTGAACTTATGACGTGGTTGCACTAGATTTAATCTTCAAGTCCAATGGTCTGAGATCCCTAAACCACACTATAAATAAAACTTTAGTTTAGCTATTTTTCTCATTCATATTTTCTCCCAATTTGGTTCATTGCTTGAGGCTGAACATTAAATAGAAAATTTTTCTAGGGAGGAAATCTTTTCGATAAAAATATTCCATGTCCTAGAAATGGATCCAGGAAGACCCATGACTACAGCTAAGGGCCACGGGTGAGCGTTTTGTAATTATTATCGATTTGTCAGAAATTTAAAAAAATAGCGTTCTCAATAGTTGTAGTTTTTCTACAATCTTGAGACAGTTTATGCAAATTTATTTACAGTCAGTTATTAAGTAAATTTCAGAAGTTCTTTTTGGTCTATTTTTATTCAGCTATTTTGTTCAGTTATTTGCAGTTGTTAACAGTTAATTACAGTTATTCAGAATTATTTACATCCGTTTTAAGGTCGAATTTAGCCTATAAATGTTAGTTTCATTTTATAGAGCTATAATCCTTTTTGACTCGAATAAAATATTTAAAAAAGAATAATTCGCAAATATGGATTAAAATAGAATAACACTAAATTTACAGAAATCAAATGTAAAATGAGAAAAACTGAAATAAAAATAGAAATGGACCGAAATAGGCAAATTTAAGATATTTGCAAGCATAATTATAACAAGTGTTTATAAGTAAAAAGAGAAAATAGAAGAGTAACAGTTGCAAGAACAATTATAACACATAGGTTATAATTAGAAAGAAGAGATAACAGAAGAGGCTTATTTTAAAACTTAGATCTTGGATTATGTTAATACGCAAATATAGAAGTAGGGCCCGTACTGGTAGCATTTCCTTTCAGGTCTAGAACTGATGGTTTCACACATACGTAAGGCTGGGACACGCTTATACTGGTTAGGGTAAATAAGTGTTCGATAGATAGAGGCTCAAAACTGGGGATTTAGTAAAGGGGTGCAAAGCTCGAAGATTTGTTTGTTAGGACCAGTACCGGCAGCATTCCCATTCAGATCGAGGACTGAAGGTCTCATATTTAGGTGAGGCTAGGCATGCTAATGCTGATTAGGGTAAATAAAGGGTCAAATAGTGGGCGATAGTTAGTGTGTACCGGCGGGGACTGAGCGTTCAACATCAACTAGGGTAAATAATTCGCTATTGCATCCTAAGTGCTAAAGAGGTGTCCTTTACTATGACCAATAGGATTGGTCCACAGTGGCACAATAGTGATAAGAAAGGCCGATCAATGGATAGGATTAGGATTTCAACCTAATAAATTTAGCAGTTGACATAGGCTTAGGATTTCATCCTAATTACAGTAGTTTGAGACAAGTGCGGACAATCAAAGGAAACAGTAAAACAGAATCAGAAACCTTATTTTATGCCAGTTTTATCTTTTCTGTATTTTCCTTTCAAGCTTGAACTATTGCTTAGTTTATTATCTTTATCTTTCATAGAAATGCTAATAATTACTTCCACTCACCAGACTTATTGTCTGACCCACTCCTCCATCTTTCCTTTTCCCCCCAATTGGCCACCAGAGTTGAGGATAGTTGATTCAGGTTGCTTGGGGATTCATTTTCAAAGTTTTCCCATTTCAGATGTATTCTTCTGCTTTTCTTCTTTTTCATTTCGCTTATGATGGATTAGCACTTGTAAGAGGGATTATGATTATTATTGTTACTTTTGTACCCTGATTTTATGAGACTAGGATATGTTTTCATGAGACATGAGACATGAGTCATTTTGAGTTTTGACGCATGTTATGTTTTTATGACTTATTATAAAATTAAGTTTAATTCTGAATGATAAGTTATTCTTTTAATGTTTAGACTGTTTTTACTTATTTATCTTGTGAATCTTAGTCTCTGTGATGCTTTAGCTATACCTATAACACACCACATTCTTTGGTATGCCCTTTTTGAGAATACTAAGGGGTGTGGGGTGTTTCATTAATGAACTATCTTTAAAATGTCATATTGAAATGGTGATAAACCTTAAATAATTCAATTAAATAATAACTTTACTTTAAACCAAAATAATTATCATTAAATCCTTATTTTAAAAGAAATAATATTAAAAGAATAATTTTCAAAATTCAGTAGAGGCTTATCGATCCCAATGGTCTATCCAATTTCATTTAAACTTTCTAAGTTATAATAGGGCTATTTACCTAACAAGCGGATATGTAAAAGGGATCAATAAGCAACAATCAACCAATACATAGGTAATGTCCAAGTCATTATAATTATAGAAGGGGATTTATTCTGCTAAACACATGTCCGAGCTATTATAATAGCAAAATGGTGTTTTATTACGCTAAACAGATGTTATTTAGTTTCATAATTATTTAAGGTAACTTAAGGGTAATCGACAAAAAAATCCATTGGTTTAAATATTTTTGCAAAAGAAAACTTCTTTTAACAAAACTAATCCATGGAAATAACACGACTTTTAAACTCAAAACCTTTATTACTTAATTTAAAACAAATTAAAGCTTTATTATTTAATTCAAAATTAAATTAAACCTTTATTTAATAATAATTTAATCTTAATTAGCATTTAATTAATTCTTAATAAAATTTAACTTAATCAGTTGTTAATTAATAATTAAACCCAATTTTTAATAAATAAATAATTAAATTAATTAAAAACTAATGATTTACAAATAAATAATAATTACACTTGATTAATAATTAAATAATAATTAATCTTTAATTAATTAATAATTATAATAAACTTAATTTATAATTAAGTAAAAATTTCCTTTATTAACAAATGATTAATTACTAATTAACTTAATTAATTAATTAATCATTAAATGATTGAATAAATAAACAATAATTACTTTTAAATACTTATACAATGTTTTGAAAACACTTTTAAAAAGACACTTACGTAGAAACATTTTTAGATTTTCAAAAAGAGTTTGCTTTTACGAGCAACATCTATAGTGACTGTTGCCATATGACCTACAATTTCAAAAACTTGTTTTTATGAATCGAATAGTTTTAAAACCTTACCCCTTTACTTAAAACCACTTTCTAACTTTAGAAAAAGTTTTGAAACTAAAAAGTAAAGTTTTTAAAACTTTTTTGTAAACATTACCAAAAAAAAATTAAAAGCAAAGAAATTACATTGCCACTTATACAAGTCTATGTTCCAACTTCCTTTAGCGTATACACTTACACACAAGATCATACATCTATTTCATGCCATACTAATAGACCAAAAGCAAGATCATAACTTTCCATCCATTCATATATTTTAATTCTTAGGTCGAAATAAATATCACATCTAAGCACATACGTATACATACAAATCAACATCATATCCAACTAATCAAGCAATGATTTAACAACAAGGTATGCATCATAACTAATGTTAGAAACTTTAAATAAAGAGTTAGCTTTACTTACCAAAAAGCTTGCCCAAATCTTACTAACTCAACTAGAATTTCACTAGAATTTGAATCGAACCTAGGCCAACGATTTTTTTCTAAAAAAATAGACTTTAGAAGCCTTAAAGGACAAAGCAGTTTTGGTCATGATGAGCAAGGGTTTCAGCCATGGCTTCAAATGGGTGGTAAGTGCTTGATTTTGGGAAGAGAGGAGGTGTAGGGTAGAAAGGAAGCTTATTGAAATAGATTTAAAGGTTAAGAGGTTGAAAATAGAAAGTTATTAACTTAGTAAATTTTTAAGAAGCCATTAAAGGTTTCATAGAGCTAAGGAAAAGAAGAAGTTAGTTTTTAAAATGAATATTGAAAAGAGAAAAATAAATTTGGAAATTGTTTTAATATAAAATGAGATTAGATAATTACCTAAATGCCTTAAGAACATGCCCTCCACAGCTCTCATGCCACATCACTAAGCTTTTCCCCTTCCCTTCATGTTGCTTACATGATCATGCTTGTCCCCCCTCTTTTCTTTACTCCAACATGCATTATTTCTTAATGTACTTAATGTTTTCCATAGTGCCGTTTCATATTTCCTAATATCTTTACTTTTAAATATATATTTTTAAATTTGAAATAATGTCGCATCTTGTCTTTACATACTTGAGTATATATACATATGTATATATCATAATATATATACTAATTGATTCATAAATTTATGTATATAGTAGTGTTACAACATATTCGAAATTTTTAGTTGAAGAAAAGTCAAAAATTCGAAAACGATTGTCAGTCACATTTTCTATTTTTCTTTGAACTGGATATTTTTGTAAATAGATTTTGAAAACTATTTCACTATCACTGGTTGTAAAAAACTGAGTTTTATTTGAGTTATAAAATCCATAAATAAATTATTTAAAAATATATTAAAATATCCGTATTTAAAGTGATTAGATATTGATCCGTTACAATGATAGAGCGTGTGGCCCTGCACCGACAGGAGTTTATTTGTATTTGTGATGACGTGACATGATGTTGTATTATTAACGGATCTCAACACAGTGAAATAAGAGGCCTAATGTTAACACTAAGATTTGGACATGGATGCAACAACGATGAGACAACCCGGCGAGTCGACATTGTGTGCTCCCCCTCAATGCGCTACTAGAATATGTATTGTCGTAGATGTGGGAAACTTTGTTTCTTGTCAATTGTAGGGATCCCTAAGTTGGAATAAGTATGTGTAGTCATAGTTGTAGGAAACTTAGTCCTATGCGGATTTTGTAGGGAAACCTATGCTGGAATAATTACGTGTAGTCATAATGTGGGAAATGTAGTTCCATGGTTGAAATTGTCGGGTAATCGTATGTTGGAATAGTTCCATTAGCTATTAGTCGATCATTGGTTGTTTGGAGGTTCGATGAATCAGTAGAACCCAAGTATGAGCCCTCACAGGTTGTTAATGTAGGTGTTCTTAAGACCGAACCCCTTAGAAAAATAAAACAAGTAATTCACGGACACTTGTAGGACATCCTAGGTCATTTAGAGCATTACTAAAGTCAATTGCATATGATCAACATATATTAGTGATGTAACTCATTCACCACACTTTTGTCTGACCCACCCTTTTTGTTCCATTGCCCCTGACCACAAGACGGCGGTTGATTTGGCATAAGACGTGGAGAAAGGAGGTAAGCGTTGGAATTCCACTATTCTTCATTGTTCCTCATGTAGTTATTTGTTGTATTAAATGTGTTCCAATTGAAAACAGTGTATATGAAATAAGTATTTTTGAGATTATTTTTTTAAAATGTCTCATTTAGTACTTATATTTTTATTCCTTCCGCTATGAAATCTTAAAGTGCAGAATGCCTTAGATATTACCTTATATTCTTAGTCTCTTTAATGTTTAGAGCTTATTAGCTCGTACTTCTAGGTACCGAGGCAAGATCGAAAGTCACCTTAGGTTTTGGATCGATGTGTCGAGAGGTGCGGTTGTCACAAGAACCCTCTTCTTTGCTTGGTTCATTGCTCTCTCCTTTCCCTTTGTGTTGTAGATTGTCTTTCTCTTCCTTGTAATCATTGATTTTTAATTTGCAAACTTTTACCTTTGAAGAAGAATTTAATTTAGAGAGAAATAGAGAGTTTAATTTTATAAGAGACATAGTTTTGGTATGTTCTGAATTAGATTAGGATTCTTAGTGTTAGGTTAGGGTTTATTTGTACGGGCAAGAATCGGCTTCATCTGTTAGATTAAATATGAAAAAAATCCGAGCCGTCAGGCCTATGCAAACCATAGCCAACATGCTTGATCGGTCGATCGGTGGTCATGAAGATGTTGACTCGTACCAACCAGGGTGTTAACTAGTTGATGTTTCCCTATATAGTTTTTGTTAAAATATTTATATATTTAATTATTTTGATTTAATAAAAGTTAATAGAATTTTTATACGAGCTCTGATTACTAAAATTTATAAATGAAAGTCGTCCAAAAACTCGCAATAAACACGACAGTACAAATATCTTACTCAAATCCAAACATTTGTAAAAAATTCCATTTTTACCCTTGTTAATTAATTTTATTTAATTTATTTAATTTTTGGTTAAATTTTGTGCACGGTATTACAGTCTCCCCTCTTAAAAGGATTCCGTCCTTGAAATCTCCAAGGATAGAAAAATGCAACTCATATGTACGTAAATTAATACTTACAACCAACTACTAAACCTCGGGCAACTACTGTCCTTAGCTGTGCAGTTAAAGCTCCGCAAAATCCTAGTTATAGTACATAGCGCTCTTCGACCGCTATGCCTTTTGATATAGCAATATTAAACAGTAAATCAGTTTTAAGCCTCGCTATTTTTCGCTACATCCGCTAAATCGTAGCTTTATAGTGCTCTCTTTAGCTACATTAATATAAAAAGGATGCTTTGACTAGTTCTTTTTAAAATCAAATCAGCAAAGTTAGGGTAAATATCCAATTTTAAAACATAAGTGCTCAATATAAGTTAGAAATCTATTGGAGTCATCAAATCTAGACTGCATAAATAATGATATTCTTCAGTTTTGTTACGTAAGATTAAATAATATATCTTTTCCTAACATAATGATGTGACAATGAGAATAAATTAACTTCAAATATTTTGTTTTATAACTAATGAAGGTTTTCGAACCTTCATCATTTTCTACAATATCCCTATTTTATCCATGTTATAACCTTTTGCACCTCCACCGCTATACAACTGTTAAGCGCTTTAACTACACAGATCCTTAGTTTAGATTCTCTAATGCAAATGTACATATAGGCATGGAATGCATATAAACCTATACTAATGCGACAATTAGTTGGTCTCCTGGTCTATTCAACCTCCTGAAATGAAAGTGCTTATGTTATGCATGTAAAATTTATGCAAAACCCTTTGAAAATATGCTGGCAGTTTTGCATGTATACGCAACCATTCAATCTATGTGCAACAACCATATGCATATAACTTGAATAAAATAAGGGATTGTGTGAGTACATGGTAAACTAAAAAGACATATATATATATATGTATGTATATGTATATATACATATCTATGTGTGCAAAGATTAATAAATATATCCATTAGCAGTCATGATCCAAAACATGTCTTGATGACATGTCCACATTCATTTCTAACATCCAAACATCCCTACCTATGTTGTAAACTAAGTTAAAGCCTAAACATTAAGGAAGTTGTATGCATATAAACTAAAATGGAAAAATACCATAAAAGAGTTCTCGATGGGTTGCTAGATCTTTACTTCGAGATCTCATGTACTCTCTGGTGGGTCTTCTCGCCGCTAGATCTTAATAACTTTATTACAGAGTAGCTTTGTACAATGCTTAAGGATACGAGTGGATGCATGTCGAACAAATGACTCACTTTCTACTTCCTCCTCCTCTAGATGACTCAACTCGACTACAACTGCTGAATCGTGTAGACACTTCTGCAAGTGTGACCTATAGAAAACAACATCTACTCTTGCTAACTTTTCAAGAGCTTTACCATACAAACTAACTTCCTTAGTCTACCTGTCATCAGAAAAGGCCCTACTAACATTGGAGTTAGTTATCTATAACTAAAAATACCTCATAACATGTCTAAGCGATGAGACCTTTATGAAAAACATATCGTCCACTATGAATTCCAACTCTATGCATCTCCTATCAGCATAAGACTTCTTCCTATCTTGCAAGATTTTCATCCTTCTGCGGATCAAGTCTACCTTATTTGATGTCTCCCTCACCATATATGTTCCAAGAATTACCCTATCTGTAGTGTCCCACCAACAAGATGGTGATCTGCAAGGCCTCCCATATAATGCCTCAAGCAGTTCCATCCTAATACTTTCCTGATAGTTGTTATTATAAGTGAACTCCACTAATGGCAAGTGATCCTTTCAATAGCCTCTGAAATATAAGCTGCATATCTATAGTAAATCCTCAAATACCTGGTTCACTCTCTCTATCTATCCATTCACCAGTGGATAATAAGCGGTGCTCAAGCCCAACTCAGTGACTAAAACTTCTTCAAGACTCCTCCAAAACTCGCTGGTGAAAAGCAGATCTCTATCGCTAACAATGCTAGAAGGAACTCCATGTAGCTTAACTATCTTCCTCACGTATAGATTCATTAAAGATGTAGTAGTCCTCGTACTATTAACTGGAAAAAAATTAGTTCATTTGGTCAATGGGTAGTGAAAGTCGCTATGGATCTTGTAATATGATTTGTTCTCCAAAATTAAAACTTGTATAACAATAACTTAATTAAAAATGCTCCAAAGTAAAGTACACTAGATATTTTTATACTGGTTAAGACTTCTCATCCTTTATCCAGTCCCAAAATCTTTCAAGAATTAACCAATAATTCTCACTTAACCTAGAGGATCAGGTATATTACAAAATGCCAAGCAAGCGACATGACTTCACTTGCCTGAAATACCCAACAGGACTTCAACTACAAAAGTAGTAAGTTCTTGACTTTGTGTGTTCTAGATAAATTGCTAATATGTCACTAAAGTACACTCTTTCTATAATCCACTTTAGATGATGATTTTAGTGTGTAGATTGAGGAAGTACAAATTTGATTACTTTTTGATAATTCATAAGAGAGTGGAGAGTGGAATGTAGGTAAGAAACGATGAATCTAAAAAGTCAAACTTTACTTTTATTTATAGTGTTTGAAAGGTTCTGTTTAAAACATTATCACCGTTAGAGAAGATGCAACCTTTGGAGAAGAAGATAACTCTCCAGATTTGAATTTTCTATAAAGAGACACTTTTTTCGTATAGGTCGGATTGTTGAAAATTAAATCTAGAAGGCTAATAATTGACGATGTAAATTAAAATAAAAACAGTTGAAAAATAGACTAATCCAAATGTCTGAAATTATAATTTAAATGGTTGAGTTTTTTGAATTTTTATTCAGATGGTTGGATTTGTCTAAAAATGAAAATTAAATGTTTTGTTTAAAGTTTAGCCGTCTTGATAATTTTACGTCCTTTTGTGTCCGTGTGTGATCATTACAAAGAAGATTTTACATAAGAAATATATCAACTATATATGACAAGTATTAGTTTTGTCTTCGTTCTGAGTTCCTTGCATCTTCAAGTATCTCCATGTATAAACTTTTATCCCCTTTTGTGCTGTGTATCTTATGTTGAATACTTTTGCATTTAATTTGTTTATTCATCTATCTCTTTTTGATACTCATATACTTACAAGTTAGCTTAAAGTTTCTTTTGCATAATTGTATAGTTGTTATCATTAAAATCCAATAGGAGAGCTTCGAAAAATTCTCCCTCTTTTTGATGATGACAACTATATAATTTTTGAAAATATTTATTCTATATAAAATGATATTATAATATAATTAAAGCTCTCCTTAAGTAAATATATCTTTCCTAGAAAGTATTGTTAAGAAAGATATTCTTTTAATATATTTTCTCTTTACATCTATATATTCTCCTTATAAATATGCTCTAATTTTTCTCCCACTTTTTATTTGAAAAAGGGTCAAAATTATAAAAGGTACAATATATAAATATATTTAAAAGATTTGAGAACATTATATAAAAATATGGATATTTCAAAAAGATTCAAGTTATACTATGTCCAAAACATGACTGTTAATTTTTAGAAATATCTTAGTATTCCTAAAAAATAACAGATTAATTTAATATTGATTATGGATAAAATAAGTTAGATTTTACTGAATTTGCTGATGTCCTTATTTCATTGTAAGAACATAATTCCATCAAATGCATTGAACATCCTTGAAATTCAAAATACATCCTTTTCCCTTTGTTTCTCCATGTACTTGCAATAAATAACAACCATTTTTGGTACCCACTTACCACATTAGGGTCTAATAGTTAGTCATGGGATGAAAACCTTACAAAAATAGGTATGGTTGTACCCTCCAAAAGAAATAAAAATAATGAAACAATTTTATCGAATAACAATTACATTACAGTAGTTTTGACAGCATTAAAACGTAGTATTTTAATCAAAGTGTTGTAGAGAATCCTACCTTTTATAGCATTTTGAAATAAAATTGCTTTGTTTTGACACTATAAGTAGGACGACCAATCATTAATAACAAAACTACTACTTATAAAATAGGGTATCAGTAAAAAAGTTAACATTTAAATCATGTGACACCCAAGGTTCTTATAGTTTTCTAACTTTAGGAAATCATACCCATTCAGGCGCTGCTAAATCTTTATAAATATAATTTCCATTACAAATCACATTCTTATAATAGTTGCTAATATAAAGTTTTCTATCATGAACAATTGTATTAGCAGGTATCTATGCTTTAATACTGTTAGTTATTAGCTTAGTACTTGAAAAATATTTTATATCATTTCCAAACAAAGGACTGTTATAGCTGTAAGTGATTTTAGGACCATCAAGGTTACTAGTACTATCACTAAAATTGATATACATGAATGCATATCTTGTGCTTTTTTTACTCTTATCTTGTCTATAGCCTAAACCGCTTTCTACCATTATGAGCTTTCAAATTTGTAACTAAGGTAGATAAGATATGTTTACTTTTATTAAAATTTATGATCTATGTATTTAATCTTTCAAATTTTGCTTTAGAATCACAGACTTCTTTTTGTAGAATACTACTATTATCTTTTAAAATCTCATAATCTTTAGATAATGTAAATTTTTTAATTAAAGCTTTATTCTCTTTTTCAAGAGATGAAACTAAAGAGCAAAAATTATTTAAATAATTTTTCAAAAATATAATTTTATTTTGCAAACATCAATTTACTTCAAAAGATCATTATTTTTAACATCTAATTGCTTATTTTCTTTTTGTAAGAAATCTTCTTGTAAAACAAGTTTTTCTATCATATTTTCAAAAAAATTAGTTTGTTTTATAAAAAAATTCATTTTCCTCCTCCACAGTGGAAATTTCTTGCTCATGATCTTTTAGCTTCACTAATGCAATTCTATTCAAAATTTTCCAATCTTTCAATAACTAATCATGTGCTAACAAAAGATCTTTATATAAAAATATAAGCATACCGATTGCGTCTTGAGTTTAGCATGGAGCATTTGCTCTTTTTCTCCTTTGAATTTTCTTTCTTGTTGTCACAATTTCGCTTGCTCTATATGTGTGTTATCTTTGGATTGTTGAAAGAACTATAGAAAATATGATTTTCTTTATTGCTCTTCTTCTTTATATTACCTTGACTAGATCTCCTTTTGGCCATTTATTCTAATATGTTGTTATGATCACTAAAATCCCAGGCTCCAATAACAAATGAAAATTGTTATGGATCAAGTAATATGAAATGTTCAATTAAATTAAAACTTGAAGAACAATAACTTAAATAAAAAGGCTCTAAACTAAAGTGCACCAGAGATTTATACTGGTTCAGACTTCCTGTCATACTTCTGATCTCATTGTGATAACCCGAATTTCTGGGCATCTATAATTGATAATATAATTGGGTTAATTAATAGAAATACTGAATTATAGATTGAACAAATGAATATGATCAAATAAATATTTATATTTGTAATTGTGTTGTATATATATACACATAGATTTTAAATAGAATTATTATATACAAGTTGAAATTGTATTTGTTTAAATATATGTATATATAAAATTGATTTGAAATTTAATTTGAATTTGGTAATTTAAATTGAAATTCAAAGGATATATATATATATATATATATATCATAAATTATACCTTGGCTTTAAAGTGTATTTTATTTGATTTTACTGAGAACATAAATTGTTTGTAATATTTTCTTTTTAAAGGAATTTATTTATATAGATTAGGATATGAATTTATAAATTATCAAATTAATTACAAAAGCTTTATAAATAAATATATCATGCATAATTACAAATGTAAGTATAAGAATGTATCTAATTACGAGTGTAAATAAATTTGAAAATATAATAAGTGATATCTATGATATCCTAGAAATTCCAAGCAAATTCAAATGTGATGTTTTTAATGATAGATATAAATAGATTTTAAAATAGAATTATTGATTACAAATTTAATTTGTGTTGCTTAATACATACGTATATTTGAGTTGATATCAAAATTGGACTTTAAATTGAAAATGAATTTGAATTTGGATTTAAATTTAAATCTAAAAGATAATTATTTTAAATATTTTAGGTTTAAAAATATATGAATAAGATTTGTTTTATATTATTTTACTTAAAGAACTTTGTTTATATAAATTAAGAAAGTATTTATTAAATAGGAAAATAAAATTAAAAGCTTTAGAAAAACATTTAAAAGTAAATTAAAAATGCATAATTACAAATGTTAATAGATTAATTCATATTGTAACATGTGTAATATGCTTAAATTTTGTAATTGAAAAATGTAAAGTAATTTAAAAAGTGTCAACCATTTAGTTTATTTCCTTTTTTATTTTTAATAAATATTAATTTAATCTATATATGCATCTTTCCCTTTTTCTTCAAATCTTTTCCTATTCTTCATTTCAAAACAAAGAAAACTCAGATCTGTTAAACATTCTCAACTAATCAAAACAAATCTTCAACCAGAATCTGTAAAACATTTTTCAATCCACTAAAAAGTCAAACAAATCAAAAGCCTGTGATCCAGATTTGCAAACCTGAATCAGAAGGAAATACGACATTAGTTTCCAAGTTTTTATACCTGAGATCAAGCTAACAATTCAATTAAACATCAAAAACAAGTTGCAAGCTTCAGTTTTAAAGGATTCTCAGACCTTAAGTAATCAAGTTTTTAATTTTTAAAAGAGCAGTAGCTTCCATTTTTTCGGCTTCTGTTTCAAAGCTCTGTTCTTCATCTTATCGTAGGTGAGTAACCAATTTTTGATTTGTTTAAAATCCTGTGACACGCAGTAATTTCTTGGAACAAAGTATGGTATGCATTTGCAAGATTATTTATATGAATTGCATGAAGATATATGATTATATGGTGTGTACATGTCTGAAAAAAAATATGAATACTCTGTTCTGTTATACAAGTTTTCAAAATCTGATAAAAAATTGAATATCTCTTTCCTGATTCATTAAACCTTGATGTATAAATGAAACTTGTTTATGTTAACAGGATAATTGATTTAAAAATATTTCTAGTAAGAATCTGAGGATAGTTTAAATGAAAAGGTAGAAAAACAGTGAAATTCAATTCATATCAAAATTTCGATTCAAAAGAATTCTTGTATTTTGTACGTAATCTTCTTCGTTTTCAAAATCTAGCATTTT
Source organism: Allium cepa (assembly GCA_030765085.1). Lineage (NCBI taxonomy): Eukaryota > Viridiplantae > Streptophyta > Magnoliopsida > Asparagales > Amaryllidaceae > Allium > Allium cepa. The sequence continues at coordinate 804,239,966 of CM060941.1, read as the reverse complement.
TAAAAGAAAAACCATGAATTTTAAGACAGTAAATCTCGAGAAATTGAAGGTTGAACGTGATATGGTGTAATATCCCGGAATTTTTAACAATATCAATTTAATAATCTATATTTAAAATTAAATTGATATTGATATTTTTGTTAATAATAATTCAGATTGATCAATAATATTCTTCAATAATTATTTAATTGATTATTTTATCTTTTAAAAATAATAAATTGATTTCTATTTATATTATAAATATATGGTTTATATTTTGAATAGATTAGCATTGTTTTAATTTTAATAAGCAAAGCATATTTTCTAGTTTTAATATTTATAGTAATATGAAAATTTGTTTTTATTTAATATTTAAGCTTCCCAAAGTTAAATAAATGATCTTGGTTTAAATTAATAAATGAATCATGATTTAAAATTCTAATATGTACATTAATAATTTGGAAATTTTGATTTTTATTAAATATAAAGTCTTCAAAGCTATTTAATAAATAAATATATGATTTTTAAAATTGATAATAAAAATATTAAGTGTTTAAATTAAATTGGCTTGAGTTTTAAATTTAGAATGAATTAATAAAAAGTTTTATGGCTTAATAAAATAGATGATTTATTAAGCAACGTTCAGTTCTAGAACGATCCGTGGATTGCCCATGGCTGCATTCTCCGTTCGAAGCTTACGCACAATGACATAATCCAAACTGGCATTCACCAAAACTCGAAGGTCTCTGATGTGTATACCAATGGTGTTTTTGTGCTCCCTAACACGTCGAACCAGGCTATTCATCTAATATGGAATCAGATCAGAGCTTCTGAGGCCTCTCTAAATCGCAACCTTCTCATTAACTGGAAAGGCATAGACAGTTCTTACAAAATCAAACAAATGTACAACTTTCTTACAGGACATGTCAGCCTGGAAGAATGCAAATGGCACAAAAGAGTTTGGTTTAGAGACAATAACGCTAGAGAAAATCTAATGCTTTGGAAAGTCATCAACAATGCTCTGCACACGCGTATTAAACTTTTTTGTCGTGGGATGGACGTGCTGATCCACTGCACATTCTGCAGTTCTGAACCAGAAATGACAGATCATATCTTCTTTGATTGTGGCTTCGTCTTACGGCTATGGACAAAGGTAATGATCAAGCTTGGTTTCTTGGATACTCAACTTTGGAATGGTAATATTTGGAGGACACTTCTAAAAGTCATTGACATGAATGTTGATAGGAATAGGCTCCTCTTCCTCGTTTTAAAGAAATTTCTATACGTTTTTTTGAAAGAAAGAAATCAGCGTGTCTTCCATCCGGAGCTTTTGCGAAATGAAGATCTTCTCTACTCTCAGCTCTCCTATGAAATAAAAGCGGGGCTGAACTCTGCAAATTTTGCAATTGAACCTGGAATTCTGAATGCTCTATGATCTGGCTGTTTTCGCTCTTCCTCTCTGTTCTCTGGTGTTTTTCTTTTTTTTTTATTGTTGCACTTTGTTCCATCCTTCGTTTGCTTTGTGTAACCTTAATGTGTGTGTGTGGTCTTTTTAAATTTCTGTATGTGTTTTTTATCTCTCTAGTGCATTAATAAAGTGGTAGGGGACCATCCAACCCCGTCGGCAATGCCAAAAAAAGAAGAAGATGATTTATTGATAAAAATATAATTTCTTTTAAAATGATTTTAATTTAATAATAAGATATTTATAAAAACAATATTAATAGTGTATTGTCTTTATAAACAGGATTTTGAATAAAATTTGCAATTGTTATTTCAAATTAAATTTGTAATCATAACTTGATTTTAAAATAATTGATTTTGAATTTGATTTGAATTTAAAATTCCAAGTATAAATCTTAATTGTTTTAATTTTTATATGTATAAGTTTTATTTATAAACATGGTTTGTTTTTATTTTCATTTATAAATTTATACACATATTTAAATATAAACTAACAAATTAAAATTAGGTTAACACATACAATAATTTGTGAATTAGATACTAATCATTTTAAAAGAGACAAGTGTTGCATTTTTACGGATTAATTTAACAAGTGTTCAAAAATTAACGTAACAAATTGACAAGTGTTGAATAAATTTTTACAAGTGTAAATTTTGTTTTAATTTTTCTTTTATTTTATTAAATCTGAAAATTCATTTATATAAGCTTGCATCTTCATTCATATTTTTTTTTTCATTTCCTCAATCAAAAGAAAAGATCAAAACTCATCTTCATATTAATAATCAAATTCTGCATATTCAAATCTGCATGTTCAAATCTAAATCAGAAAAACCCAAAATCATGCTCAAATCTGCATACACAAATTCCTCAAAATCAAAAAAAGTCTGCATCAATCTATGTTTACCAAAATCTGTAAACAAATATGCATATTCCACTTCCTCAAAAGCAAAAATAGGACTGCATTCTATTTTTCTGCAACTTGGAAATGTATTAACTCTGCATAAACCTGGAAATAATCAAGCCTACATCTTCTCTCTGCAAAATTTCAAATATGAAGCTTGTCAAAGCATCTGCATGCAAGTATTTTTGGTTGGAAACATGAGCATTCAGATTACAACAGCGTTTGCAACTCAAATTTTTTTTAAAAAAAAAATCCTGCCTGCATTTTTATTTCTGTAAAATTCAGAGGGGTAACAGAGCTCTGCATCTTTTAAATAAAAAGGTGAGTAATTTCCTTTTAAAATTCTTAAGTATATTACTATATGGTTGCTTGATTTATGTCTAGAGATAATCATGTGTTTGTGTTTATTTATTTTTGAAATTGGTGTACATGAGAAATATGATATCTACATATTGTTAAAGACATATAGACACCTCTGCTTAATTTTCTAGTTTAAATTTGATTTTTATATTTCCTTATCTCTTGATCCAGGCTTTGATAAGATCTAAGTTACAAATGAAATATGATTGTTATATCATAAATGTTAGTTTAAAGATTTTGGTTAATTAAAATAACTTAGTATTGTTTTGGAAAAAAATAAATCATAGTGAAATCTTAAATTAAGTCAAATGAAAGTTGTCATGATTTATAAATTCAGGATTATAAATCAAATATCTAAACTGGAACTTGATTTTTAAATCAAGCATTAGGGTTTGTATGTGTATGATTAAGTTGCAGTTTGTTCTTGAACTAAAAATGGATTTCAATCAAATACTGGTGATCTATGACTTGAGGAAGCTTGGGTTTCTTCTGGTTAGTAGATAAGTGTTAAGTGATTCTTAGAAAAATCAGAGAAGTGATTAAAATTGGTTAGAGTGGATGCAGTTTGAATTTTAATGGTTAACCCCTAGTTTTGATGGGTTTTATGAATTGGGTCATTTTGATCTGATCAATTGACCGAGTGCTATGATATTTGGGGAGTGGGTAGATGGCGTGTGGTTAAGTTCGAGGGCGGAGGGGTTGATGGTCTAGTGGTCGGAGCGGCGAATACTCGTTGTTGACAGGTTTTGGGGGAAAACTTGATTAATTTTTCCAGGTTTTGAAATGGGGGGGGGGGGTTGAATTTGCGTTGTTGATTTATGGTTCTATCTGATGTTGTCATTTGGGTGTAGAGGTGTTTCTGAGGGTAGCTCGATCATCTCTGATGATCAGTAGAGGCGGTGGTCGCCGTGCATATGCACGGCGATGAGTTACTGGTGAAGTGTTTGGGTTTTTGTTTGTTGCAGGGGAAGTGATTGGTTTTGCTCGAAGTAGATGGGTGTGTGACTCGGAGTAGAGCACCATTTGACTCGAAGAAATTTTGGGGAATCTCGGGTTGATTTATCTGTGTTTCCTAGGTTTCTCAGAAACCTGTATTTCAGATTTTAAACTTTTTAAAATCTGAAGATTGTGAAGAGAAGATTTAAAACTAGATCAAATTCAAGTTTAAATTGAATCTAAGTTTTAAATTATAAAATCTCGGTTTGAAAAAAAAGTATGATGATAATAAATAATAAAGTTTAAACATGAGTATTAAACTATTTCAAAATAATAAGTAGTTTCAAAATTTTAATCTGAAGCTTTTAAATATGAGTAAGATTTGAAGTTTTTTTTAGATCTGGAAATCTCAAATTTAAAAATGAACTTTAGTTTTAAATTTAAAAGAAGGTTTAAATTTGGAAGTTTTAAACTAAATATAAATTGAAGTTAGTGAAACTTTGAAATGAGTTTTTGTTTTCAAAATTTTTATGAAATTTAAATTCTAAGACAAACACTGTTTGACTTGCAATTTTAAAAAAGTTTTAAATTATTTAAACTTTGATAAGTTCAAATTATTCTTATTTTAGAAACTTATATTTAAAATGAAATTTAAAGTAATTTCAAAAGTACTTTGTTTCAAACAAATTTGTTTTAAAACATAATTTAGAAATGGTTTTATCTTAAATTTAAGCTAAGATTATTGTTTTAGAATTGATTTAATTAATAAGTAATTAAGATTAATTAATTAATTTAATTACTTAATTTATTAGGGGATAATTAATATTGATTAATGATTAATCAATTTAAAATTAAGATCATTAATTAGATTTTTAAATTAATTATTTATGAATTATTAATTAAGTAATTAAGTTTTAAATCAAGGTTAATTTATTAAATAATTAACTTTGATTAATGGATAATTAAAAATAATTTAATTTGCGATTAATCTAAGTTAATTACTTAATGAATAACTAAAGAATGGTTAATGAAGGTCATTAACCAAGATTATTTAATAATTAATTAATATGGTTAATTTTTAATAATTAACTAGATTAATTAATTTAATAATAATCATTTGTGAATGGTTTGAGTATAATTACTTAATGAAGTAGTTAATAAATAAATTGCTTAAGGTAATTAATTGAGTTAAATATGATTGTTTAATTTAATTAATTAAGTTTAATTAATTTTAAACACTTGGATTTTAAAGATAATTACTGTATGTAATTAATGATTTGGAAATTACTTAGTTAAGTAATTGATTAATAATTACAGGTTGTAATTAAGTGGATTGTTTAAGAATGAAGTAATTTGGAATGTAATTACTTAGTAATTAATCAAAGGATTAATTAAGGAATTAATTAAAGGATAATTAATTTGTTTTAATATAGTAATTAAGTTAGTTAATTACTAAATGTAATTAAAATGTGATGATTAATAAGTTAATTACTTAAGGTAATTAATTTAGGAAGATAATTAATTAAGAATAATTAAAGGTCATTAATTATTATGATTAATGATGTAATTAAAGATGATTAATTATGATTAATTAATCAATGATAAATATTTAAAGGTAATTAATTAATGTAATTAATTAAGGATTAATGTAATTAATTATGATTAATTAATTAATTGAAGTAATTAAGGGTTAATTACTGTTTGGTTGAGAATAATTAATTTGTAATTTATTAAGGATAATTACATGAATGTAATTAAGGGTAATTAATCAAGGGTGATTAATTAAGGTGATTAATAATGAATGATTAATTAATTGATTGTAATCAATAAATGGTTGAGTAAGCAAGATTTATATTGATGAAGTAATTAATTTAATTTATTTTAAATTAATTAAAGATGGAGTAATTAATTTAATTCACTTTAAATTAATTACAGATGGAGATAGTTAATTTAATTCATTTTAAATTAATTATGTTGTAATGAGTAAATCATTGCTTATATATATATATGGATGACATTGATTTGTCTTGAATGCTTTGAGATCTCAGAAATGAGATAAGTATTGTTGTGTGGTATGAATGCTTGGTTGCATTATGATGATAACATAGATTATCTATTGTGATGGTGATATATGGATTATCGATTTTGATATTGATAATGTGGATTACCTGTTATTCGATAATGTTGATTATCAATTGTGATTTGTGAGTTATCTATTTATGTGTATAGAGATACTGTATTGAATTGTTTTAAACCTTAAAACAACTTGGACCTAAAAGACACGCTTTGGATTTCGATGATACGGGGATCGGGTTTCCATATTTGGATATCCGAAAACCACATCGATTCCAGTTAAATGTTAGGTCGTGAATCAAAGTGGAGCTTTGTGAAGACTCGAGGTGTAAGGACTATACGTCAGTATAACTCTGGGGGTGATTCCGTGATGAGTTTGACGGAACTAGTTCTTATAGGTTCGAGATGGTGGTTCCAAATGCAAGGGTTATCGTCGTTAACTCTGAGGGTGATTCCAAAATGAGTGTAACGAGATAATGCCTTCGGTTTCGTTCGAACCCGGAACAAACTTGTATGGATTGAATGCTTTCAGAACATCGTCAGGTGGACGATGAGCATTCTAAGTGATATGTCCTATAAAGGTAATCGTAACCTCAAGCCTCATCAACCGGGAATGGCTAAAACAGGGGGGTGCAGCAAGGCTTCGTGGGTAGCCCCCACTGGAGAGCGAGATTTACCCCTGTCCAGAGGTCCCTTTATATTCAGCTGTGTGGGTGGTTGCTAGCTACAACCATGGGGTTGTCTTGTTCGGAACTGTTCAGTAAGGAATGGGTCCGGCCTTGTGTTGCAGGGGAGCGGGCATACTCCTCGGTATGTTGATCTAGGCCATAAACTATGATGGGCGGTACCCCAGTAGCCCTGCCATTGTATGGAATCCAAAATCCAATAAGTGCCAACGGTTTTGATTGTGTTTCCCACTTTTGTGGCTAGTAGCTGGAATTTAGTAAATGTAACAATTTCGGCTATTTCATATTTATTTGAAAACCCCAGACACTATTATAATATCATCGGATTTCTTATCAAATGTTTTGGTTAGCATAAGGTAAAAACATTTCCATGTTTATGTGTGGGAAGTCTTATGTGATACCTTTCTTTTCAAAAAGGTTTTTGAAAATTAAGCAACTTTAACCTGTTACTCACACCAGACCCATGTCTGAACCGGAGTTTATTTTCTGTTTTTCTTAAACTCTTGGGTACTCAAATTTTTACGAGTAGCCAAGGGATTCAGGTTAGCTTTGACGAATTATGGAGGAGCAAATGGAGCAGGAGGCTTCTGCGTGTAGATATATAGTTTTCCGCTGTGTAGTTTTCTCTGAATTGTTTCTTGTACTATATTGAGTTGTATAACTAGATAGGTGTTTATAACTGTCTAGTATGTGATGCATATTTGTGTAACTCTGATAATGGTTGTAAACTATGTAATGATTATGTTATTAATATAATTTATTCATTCCGCTGTTTAGATTCTGATGTGTTGTCTCTTTCTTCTTCTCTTTCTTTCTGTTCTCTATCCCTTTCTTTCTTCAAAATGATGCGATTTTCTGGGGTAAGAAAGTCAGGTCGTTTCATATGGGTTTCGAGTGTTTTCTAGTGATCGGCGAAATTTGGGTGGTCGGGGTTCTTGTTGAAGGAAGCTGGGATGTAAGCGAACCAGGGAAAATAAATTGGTGGATTTATCGATCACCGAGGCGCTGACATGGATTGGATTTAGGGTTTTTATGGCTTTGTTGGTCGACGATGGTTTTCGGGTTCATTCGACAACCACGGTGCATCGAACATTGTCAGAGTGGGTGGAGTGGAAGCGTTAGACTTCGACAAGGGTCTGGCTAGGGTAGCGAGATTTTCGGTGGCCAGAACGTGGTCGTGCGAGGCAACTTTTTGGACGAACATTATGGTGCCTGGGAGCTTCTTTTGCTCGTTTTTCATTTCTGGTGTTCGTCACGAATTCTGGAGGAGTATATGTGTCATGGAGTTCGGAGGCGACTTGGTGGAGCTATCGAAGTTGGTCGGAGTTGCTCCGATTGTCAGTGCATGTGCACGGCATTGAGGAATATCAGTGTGAAGGGTTGTGGTTGGAAGATGGAAGCTCGATTTTGGTCTCGGGAAGAAGGAGTTTGGGGCTCGGGTTGGTTCTCGTGTTTTTGGGCTGTTCGACTCGAAGTCAGGGGTGACTCGAGCATCTGGTTGATGTGGCTCGGGTTTTGCCAGTGTTTTGCTCGGGTTTGATGTTGATAGGATTTCCAGATTTAAAATTTGCGAGTACTTGAATGAAACTGTAAATTTAAAATACAATGGTGACCAGGATTTTTTTCTGTAAAGAAGGAATAAGTAATTTAGTGATAAGTTCTAATTTAAAAAATAAAGTAATAACTTTAATTAAGTTTTTAATTATGAAGTTTATCATATTTAAACATATAAAACAATTTGGATACCAAATTGTAATGAGATGTTGGAATAATTAAGTTTTCAAAATGGTAAGTTTCGTGTAATTTTACTTAAACAAGTTAACTAAAGTTTTCCCAAGATTTAAAAGTTAATATTTAAATGTTTAATCGGTTTTGATTAAATAAATCATATATCTTAAATTTTAAGAATTGATTTCTAAATGTTTCTAATGATGTTAAATGAGGTAATTAAGTAAAAGATAATTGAAGAATTCATTTTCAATTAATTGGAATTATGAATGATTAAAGTTCAATAATTCGAAAAATTAGTTTAAAATTTAATCATGAAATTAATTAAAGGATTAATTAATTAATGGGATTAATTAATGAATGGTTAATAAATGTAATTAATGTAAGAATCATTAATTATTGATTAGAGGTTTATTAATTAGGTAATTAATTTGTAATTAATAATGGTTAATTAAAGCATAATTACTTAAGGAAGCAATTAAGAATTAACTACTTGGTTTAATTAATTAAAGGGAATTGCTTGATGATAGGATACGTATCATCACTTAATGTAACTAATGAAGTATAATTACTTAGTGAAGTAATTATTGGATTATTACTGGATGTAATTAAAAAGGAAATTACTTGATGAAAGTAATTAAAGTATAACTACTTAGTAGAAGTAATTAAGAATAAAATTACCTAGTGTGATTAATTAAAGGGTTGATTAATTAAAGATTAGTTAATTATCGAATGTGATTTATTAAGGGTTAATTAATCAATGTAAGTGATTATAGAATAATTAATTAATTAAGGATCAATGTAATTAACACGAATAGGTAAAGGTTAATGAATTTGTGTCATTAATTAAGAGTTAATTACTTATTGTAATTAAAGAATAATTAATCAAGGGTGATTAATTAAGATGAATAATTAGAAAATAATTAATTAATTTGATGTAATTAATAAAGGATTAAGCAAGCAGGATTTATAGTGATGGAAGGAATTAATTTAATTTATTTTAAATTAATTAACGATAGTCTGATTAAAATCTTTGCTTATGAATGACTAAATGTTATTGAATGCTTTGGATTGTTGTTATACTTTGTGCATGATTGCGATGCTATATGATAGGGTGTTAGATATGGATTATCTATCTGAGATAGAATTGCTATGTGAATCTGTTACTATGGGTATAAATGGAACTGTTTAAAGCTTAAACAGCTTTGTTTTAAGATGATTTTGAATTCGAAGAGACCGGGGTCGGGTATCAGTAATACCCGAAACCACTTTGATTTGTAATCTATAATAATTCTGTGCAGATCTGATATGTGAAATCAATAGACTGGAAGGGAATGATTTAAGTGAACCGGACCATTTTAATCTAAGTTTGGTACTTAGGAATTGATGTGGGTAATAAGTGTTGTCTATACCAAACTTGTGAAGCTGTAAATTTATACGAGTTACCCTGGGTTTTATGTAAGTTTTATGATGTTGTATTCCATGTTTGATGGGTTTTCTCATGCTGGTTTCCAGCCTGACCCGGGTGTTAAGTTGATGTAATGCTCATGTCAGACCAAGTATTACAGATTTCCAAGTACGGACGTTCTGAAGCTCAGGAGTCGACCTTGATGGTAGGAACGTATGGAGTGTTTCCGCTGTGTTATATTGTTGTATATCTGGAACAAGTTATTTTAACTGTATGGTGATTGTAAATGTTGTAACTTTGATGCATTAAAATGTAATTGACTGATACAGCTTTCTCTGTGTAAAGAATATTATTTGATATTATATTTTATCCGATGCGAATGTGAGATTCTGTGTTCCATTTCCGTTTCTTCTTCTATCTCTTTTCTTCTTTTTCTAACTATCTGGAATTTTCGGAAACGAAAAATTTCTGGGTCCTTATACTCATACTCCTTCTGGAATTAACTTAACAATCCTCACATAACCCAAAAGAACAAGTATCTTGCAAAATGTCCGAACAGTCAAACAGGACTACACTTGCATAAAGTTCTCCAATAAAATTTCAACTACAAAAGCAGTAAGTTGTTGACTTTGTGTGTCTTAAATAAAGCACCAATGTGTCACACCTTTCCTATAATCTTCTTTAGATGATGATTTTAATCCACATATTAAGGAAGTTGAAATTTGATTACTTTTTTATAATTCAAAAGAGAGTAAAAGGTAGAATGCAAATAAGAATCGATAAATCAAAAAAGACAAATTTAACTTGTGTTTATATTGTTTGAAAGGTTCTATTTGGAAGGTTTTCATTATTAGAGAAGATTCAACATTTGGAGAAGAAGACAACTCTCTAGATTTGAATTTTCATTGAAGGGACACTTCTTTTCATATAGTTTAGATGGCTGAAAAATAAATCCAATGGCTGAAATTGTAAATTAGAAACAAAACAATTTAAGAATAGACTAGTTCAGGCATCTAAAATTATAATTTAATGTCTAAAATTATAAATCAGATGGTTAAATTTTTTATCAGATGTCTGAATTTCAAATTCAAAGGGCTAAATTTAAAAAAAAGAATTTTTTTTTTAAATTTAGTTACTTGATATTTTAAGACCTTTTGTTTGTGCCTGTGATCATCATAAAGGAGTTTTACATAAGAATTATTTCAACTATCGATGACAAGACTCTTTTTAATTTTGTCTTTGTTTTGAGCTCTTTGTATATTCTTGTATCTCTCTGTGGATACTTTTATCTCCTTTTTTACCGTGTACCTTCATGTCGAATACTTGTTTCTTCAATTTTTTATTTGTTTATCTATTTTTGATACTCAAGTACCTGCAAGTTAGATTAGAGGTTCTTTGGCATAATCGTATAGTTGTTGTCATTAAAATCTAACAAAAGAGGTTCTAACAATTCGACAATAACCCAAATACTCTCATTTCCTCTCCTACTCTTAGGTAGTCCATCAATGAAATCTATCAAAACTCTCTCCCATTCCACTGCGGTATCTCTAATGGCTACAACAATCCTCTTAGCTTCATTTGCTCCGCCTTCATCCTTTGGCAAGTCATATATCTAGATACCAACTACATAGCATGCTTCTTCATACCCGATCAATAAAGGACTCTCTTCATATAATGATACACTTTGTCTCCACCAGGATGAATGGTCATCCTAGAATGATGAGACTTGGCTTGTACCATGTCAATCAAATCCATAATGAGAAGAACAAATAATCTACCATCTCCCTTTGACCACCCATTTGAGTCAATGGTGCAGCGCCCTTAAATGGCTCGACTACTCTCCATTACCAAGCTTCTTGAAAACATCCAATTACTCCATATCTTGCTTTTGACTTGACCTAATGCGGCCATGAGTGTAGGTTGTACATCCAAAGCTGCTAATAATCCCAGCATTAAGTTTAACAATTGTCAAAAATCATTGTAGTAGTAAACTCCAGGTGCTTCCACTCTAAGAAAATAAGACTCAACATCGTATGCTTTCTACTTAAGGAATCAGTTATAACATTGCCCTTGCCTGGAGTATAGGTAATACCAAAATCAAACAACGCCAATAACTCTATCCACTCTACTTTCTTAAATTAAAATTCTTCTGGGAGATCAAATACTTCAAATACTTATGATCCATACACAACACAAACCGCTCTCCTAATAAATAATGCCTCCATGACTTAAGTGCAAAAACAATGGCTACCAACTCAAGGTCATGGTAATAAAGTTTCAATCGTGGACGTTCAATTATGGACTAGCATATCTTACCACTCTACCTTCCCGCATCAAAGTGCGCCTAATCCCATATTGCATGGGTTGGTATACACTGCAAATTTCTTCAAATCATCAGGTAATACTAGAATAGGTGCACTAGTTAATGACTCTTTCAACTTGATAAAAACATCCTCACACTTTGACTCCTGCGAGAAAACCAAATTTTTCTTGGTAAGAAGGGTCAGAAGGGCAGAGATTTTAGCAAAGTCCTTAATGAACTTCCTATAGTAGCCGGTCAAACCAAAGAAACTCCTCGCTTTCATAGCATTCTTTGGCACATGCCAATCTTTTTCTGCAGCGACTTTACTATGATCGACCGCCAGTCTACATTCAGATACAACATGTCCCAAAAAGCAAACGTCATTGTGCCAAAAGTTTCATTTGGAAAACTTTGCCTTTAACTTATGCCCATAGAGCCTATTTCGAAATTCTTCTATATACAGCCTGTGCTGCTCCTCGCTTTTCGAATAGGCCAATAAGTCATTGAAAAATACCACCACAAACTTAATAAGGAACCCTCTTAAAACTTGACTCATCCGATAAACAAAGTAGGTGGATGTATCAGTTAGTCCAAAGATTATGACTAACCACTTAAAAAGTCCGTCAAGTGTATGAAAAGCTGTCTTCTGAATACTGTCCTCGACTACTCACAAATGATGGAATCTGGTAGCCAACTCAAGATGAGAGAACACCTAGGCTCCAACTAACTGATCAAAGAGATCGTTTGTGGGAGGCAATGGGTAATAATTCTTCATTATTAGTTTATTCAGCTCTCGACAATCGATGCACAGCCTTAAAAAACCATCCACCATGGTGGCAGAGATAACTGGTGCTCCACACTCTAAAGTATACCTTTAATGAAGCCCTTCTCCAAAAGCACATTCACTTGCTTACTCAGTTCGCATCTTTCTTTTGGAGCCATATACCTCAGTGGTAAGGCAAAAAGTATGGCGTTCTCCTTGAGATAAATTCAAAACTCGAACTCTCTCTACGGTGGAAGACCGGTAACGTTGAAAAAGACGTCTGGATTGTCCCGTACTACTAGAATTGAAGCTAATTCATTATACGATAAGTCTAAAGAATAGAGGTAACTTAACATTGTTGAATCTCTGGGATTGCAATAAACCTCTAGACTGCGTCCACTACAAGTAACCAAACAAACAACCTGATAGAGTTAGGGGTATGCCCTAGGGACAATTCTATAATTTATTGTAAATCAATCAACTCTGTAATCAATTCTCATTCATACTAAAGATATTTTTCTTTCTGTTATATATTTATTATAATGTATTATAAATAATAAAAATATTAATCAAAATATATTTTATGGAAAATTCATAAATGGTATGTTTGTGATGTAATTACAAATAGTTGTAATCATGAGTATTGTATCATGATATTATAATACACATTATTTTAAATATTCCTAATCAAAATGATCGAGATTGGATATCAACGCATCATTTGAAGCTATAATACGTAACGCTGGCCAAATGTTGGACAGTGTAGTACTAATGATTGTTGAAGGCACCTAAGGGTTACGTAGTAATTGTTATTAGATAAAAATGGATCAACCCACTCGATAGTTTTTAATTGTTAATATAGCTAAGATCAAACAACAAATATTGATGTTACTAACTTCCATAGTTCTCTTGACTTGAGAATACTATTGATATTAAATATGAAAGCTATGAATTGATTATAGTCAATACATGGCATAGTGTCCATTGAATGACTATAGTTGGGTCGAGCCGAAGAATTGGAATTGAAACACTATACAAGAGAGGCTTCATCTTCTCTGTAATATGAGGTTAGTATTATGGTCAACTCAAAGTTAACATCTATTGCTAGAGTATTTTGGTTAATAACAATTGCTATTATTGAACCAAGGACTTTATATTTGGAATATAGAGTTGAATATGGATAATATTGAATTTTTTAGGGAAATGAGTGATCATCTATTAGAAGAGGAGAGCGCTATTGTAATTTTATTCTATGCTAAAAAATATAAACGGCAACATGTCTGACTGGTAGCGATACTCATCCTATACAATAAAAACAATAATAATAAAAAATTGAATCCTAGAAAATTAAGGTCCATGATAGAAATAAAACAAAAAACACTATAATCCACTGAAAATTATAAGTGATCATATCCTCGAATCAACTGGATCTATCTTGACCATGAGCATATCTAAGCTGCAAAAAAGGCTATACAAAAAATGTAAGATCAATACATATATATGTATATAAATATATTTATATAATATATATATGCAGTAATAATAACACAAGCAATATAATGAATAAACTAGATAAGAAGCAGTAAAAGCTACGATATAAATCCAATTAAGAGGAATAGTAGATATGACCTACACATACCTCAAATGGATGTGACATGACCAAACATATACTAATTCTTGCCCTTGATTTAGGGGCAGGAGTATAATCTAAATTGAAGGTGACACGATCATTCGTTCACTAACTCTCATCTTTGATGCAAGGGTAGGCGTATAAACTAAAATAGATGTGATAAGACCGTTTAATCCTTAACATTTTTCCCAGAGTTGGAAAAATGAAAGGTCCGTACATGACATAAGGTGAGATCTTATCTATAAACTTTGAATTGGTGATCGAATTTAGATGCGACTGAAATAAACATCCTAGATGAGAATGTATGGACAATGGTCTAAAGTGGTTAATTTATACTAAGGCCCCGAGTTTGGTGCAATCGGATACCGTTATCCTAGAAAAGGATATCCCAGCCGTTGTTCTAAGTGGTAAATCTCAACTTACGCCCAGAGTTTGGCACTTCAACAATTACTTTACGTTCATGAGAATGATTAAAGGCCAGTAAATTATAAAATGGGCTAAGGATTTAGTCCGATAATGATGGCTAAAAGGAATGGATCACAAGTACACTAAATGAAAAGTGCATTTTTAAAACAACATAGGCGAATTCACATAAAGATTTGATGGAACATAAAATCTTTGTTTTTAACACTCAAAATGGAATTTGGAAAGCTAAGTACAAATTTTATTTACACATAAAATAAAAGGCCAAAGCGGGTGTTGAACCCACACAAATCCGACCAAAAGACCAAAATAGACGGCTACTACTACTGTTGTAGACTAAAAGTGGGTTTATCTATAGCAGGCAAACTGACCACTACTTCTTTGACTTATGCTTCTTCTTCTTGGTGCTATGAGACACATCACTTGAGCTTTCACCTTTCCTCTTACCTCCTCTGCCTCCACATTCTTTTCCCTTCGAATGCGAGCTAAATAGTGGGATAGTAGATTCACTATGGGTGCTCCCATGCGGAGGAGGGAGGTTGGAGTGCTTTGAGAAGATCCCATAGATGTGCTTTGAGCACTCCCAAGTGGAGGAATATTGACCATAGAAAAATGTTTCGGCCAGGAAGGGCTATGGATAAAGGAAGAGGGGTGTTCTTTATCTTTTCCAGCTTGATTTCGAAATCTCAAAGATGTTCCTGCTCAAGTACACATATAGTCCAACTTGAAGGGGCTTAGAAACTTCAAGCATCACAAAATCTAAGCACCTCGGTTTCCACTAGTACCATCATCCAGAAAGCATGAATCATTTTCACATTAAGGTAAGGAGTTTCATCAACCGGGATGGTTAGGCCATTATTGAATTTTTAACGGTTACTGATTTTGTTATTAGCATTTGTTGTCCCGGTCGAGTGTACTTATCGTAAAGCGGGACGATTTGAAGCCGACCTAAAATTTAAGTGATCTAAAGATAGATTATTGAAGTTGAATGGCAATACATCAACCCTCTGAAATACAAGGGAAGTCAATGAGATACCTTCTTTTGTATGGGGTTCTATATGGGCCAGAGTGGTATTGGAATTTCCTTCTGGGATGGAAAAAAGGATAGCAGGCTTATGCATTTAGGGATTCTCTGGATCGTAGCCATGAACGGTGAATGGATTAGGAGAAATTTTTGTTCCAAGGTGTCCGTAATGGTAGCATCTTGATGCAATGATCCAGAGCCTTCTCTTAAATATTATTGTGCCATCACAATTAGCTCTGGATAGAGAATATGTTGGCCCTCTTTCAGCACCTTATGCTTCTCTCCTACCTGGACCTCTTTCTCAAGCTGGGGCAGGATTACCTCGCCGCCCTTTAGGTATTCTTTCTCATCAACAATGATTTGTTCCCAGGCTTGAGCTAATATTTTGGTATAATTGCAGTTAAACCACTCTATGTTGTAGAATTTGAGCATGTTAGCGTTGTACCGGTTAAGTGCTGGTTCAAACTTCTTCATCACCTGCTGCTCTGCAGCCTCAGCTTTTCTTCATACAAGCACATCCACATCTTTAGCGCACTCAACCACCTTGTTACTTTCATCTTGAGTGGTGAGCAGCTCTTCGTAGTATCCCTGAGCTTGTTGGAGGGCCTCATTCTTTTCTTTTGTTTCAATTTGAGCTTAGTTTTCAGTTCGCTTACCCTCTTAGTCACGATGTCTATCTCCAACACTCAATCATGATTCCAATGGAATGGTTTCTCCATCGCATCTTGACACCTAGTTCTCTCTACTTCGAGTGCCCTGATGGCATCCTGGGCTTTCTTTTCAACTTTTTCTTAAGACTTCCTCAAGTTCTCAACCTCAACATGAAGATGAACTATGACTCTTTTGTTATTAGCCTCAATGATTTTCTAGCTCTCAGTTTCAAGCTGCTTTTCCCTTAATGCCTTAAATATCTTCTCATCCACTCATGACCATTCATTGAACTGGTTATGAACATCAATAATACTATAAATGGTCATGTCTTAGGCATCAAGCAAAATTCTATTTAAATTGGGCATGAACATGAGCCCATCGAAGAAAATATTTGGAAATTGCTCTTTCAATTCGACCATTTGAGCGTTGGCGGATAGTTCTTGCTTAATGGTAACAAACCGAGCTTCAATAATTTCCTTGCTGAGTTTGTGATAGGAAGTCTCAAAACCGCTCTTGTGGTGCGTACAAATTGAAGGTCAAATAAAATGAGATGGAACTAGAACTAAACAAGATTATTAGCTGGAGGAAGTGCATAAGAAGTATCGCCTAGTGGCAAGTCATTAAGGTGATCAGAAGCCTGTCTAAGCCTCTTTAAGGACGAAACGTTGATCTAGAGTGATATTTTTAAGGTGGAAACATATGATGGATAATCTCAATCATAGCTACTCCTGTCCCAACTGCCTCTATCTTGACTAGACTGGTAGCCGGACTCAATGTCTCGATCGCTGCCCTGATGATACGAGCCTGTGATGATGCCTATATAATCATGATGCATTTTCCTTAAGAGATTTATATATGGATTTAGTCTTCTCCATGGATTCTACAAAAGAAACGAGAGAGAGATTGATTAAAGGATTAAGGACACAAGTTAAGTGTTGTGCAGTGACATGAAGTTAACATATGCATGAGTGTCCTAATGTCCCTCGACGAACTATGTGAAGGAGCTCTGGTCATAGGAGTGATCTCCCCTATGGTGGTGGGGATGGTGTCCTTATCAAAGCGAATAGGGGAATCGATGCCTTAAGACTATTTTTACTAATATAAAAGGAGGTAATTTGGTAGGAATTGGCCTTAAGCTAGCAAATGTGCATGTTAAGGGAAGAGAGGGAGTTTTCTCTGTTTTCGTAACTAGTAGAGGCTGCATAGAAGTCCGCACTTTGGGAATCTTCACAACCGGCCACTTCTTTGGGACAGGCCATTGGTCATTCGTGGGTTGATCGGCCAATGTCTCATGGCCCATGTCGACGTCATCTTGGCGAGCCTTATCATTTCCACTTATAATTTTTCCTTCCTTGGCATGTTATTCTCTTGTTTCAACATTCTCTTCAACCCCACCCCCAGGATTTGGGACTGTGGCACATCTAGATTAAACTCACCTCCTTTAAGTGAGTTATTGTCATTATCGTCATCGTCTTCATGGCAGCTACTTGGACTTGACCAATGCTACATCATGCTTCCAACTGATTATGGCTGAGAAAATTTTCATCAGAAAGGAGAATTCTAACATCTCTATCTTTTGCCAGACATGCCATAAGAGCTTAAATGCATCTGAAAGGGTCGTGCTGCTGGGTCTCGTTGGAACATCTGGATAGTAAAACAAGATATGAGTTATCTCGGTAGATTATAAGGTAAATTCATATAATATACATGGAATGGGAATTAAGTCTAGACAGCCATCTACTTGAAAATCCTGGTCGACAACGGACATAGAAACACTATTTTTTAAAATAGCTCAACTTGTTCCATGTGTTGGAGACTACTCTACAACCCTTAACTATTTCCAGGTAGGTTATAAATGGAAATTCTCTATAGCTCTTCAAGTTGTATATGTATCGAATCTACTCGTCGTTAAATGCTTGGTGTAAGTATTTATTGAAAACAATGTATGTTCCAAGCAGGAAAGCTTAGCTATTCAGATGTAGTTGTGTTGGAGTCGATCTCATGAAATTATAGACTTGGTGGATCAATTAATTGAACGTTGGGTCACAACTCATCGAACACATGTACCTATTGCAAGCGGTATATACTTTTGGAGGATTATGAGCTCTATGATGGTGGGATGGGACTAGAACGTCCCCAATTGGAATTCCTTGCATGTTATAGATTTTACGAAGTGATCCTTCATCGATTTTAGAAGCAACAAAATCAACGGGATCATCCAAAAGAACGGCATCCTCAAGAGTATCAGGTGCGGGATCTACCATTGGCTCTTCCGTAGGCTCTACTGGCTTTCAAGAAACTTTTGTTCTACCTAAGGATTCTTCTGTTGCTTTATGTGCTGTGTTTGAATTTGTTGTGCAAGCGGATTTGTAGTTGAACTTGACTCATCATATTCAACATGTTTGGAAGTGGATTTAACTGTGGCTTGAGCAGCAATAAGTTTTGAATGTATATGATCCATTTCTATAAAAAGTTAGATAGATGATAAACATTAGATTAATTACAAGCTATACCCCATTGTTAAGTGACTCCTAGTGCAGTGTCCTACAGTGTCATGTGGTTTAGATTTTCTATATTATTCAACTGTTCATTTTAATAAGTTTGGATTTCGCCTGAAGTGGCCGTCGTCACTGACCGTCATGTAACGACCCAAAATTTAATCTTTAAATAAGGGTATTTTAATATCATTTTAATTAACTAATTAATTAAAGGATCTTATAACTCAAATAAACTTCTTTAAAAATAATAACTATTGATGGTGAAATAGGTTTCAAAATTTGTTTGCAAAAATAATTAGTCCTAGAAATATCGAAAATGTACCGAAAATCATATTCAGAATTTTTGACTTTTCATCGTCTAAAAATTATCGGAAAAGTTATGAACTATATGGTATAAATATTCACTTTCATTTATAAATAAGTTACTATACATTTTGATATATACACACATGCACATTTTAACATAAGAGATATAATATGATATGATGCGACTTATAATGTAAATGTTAAAAACTAATTATAAAATGGAATAAAAAAGGAAACATAATATGTCAATTCCCTAAGTACACAAAGTACCTTAGTTACTAATGTATGTTGGCTGATCAAAAATGAAATGGGGAGAGGGACATATTTATGTGAGAAAGGAGGAGGGGGACAATGGTAGTGTGGTGAAATGAATATAGTGGAGGTTATGTACCTTTAAGCCAATTTGGTAATTTAATTTATCCATTTATATATATATATATATATAGACACACACAAAATTCTTAATTTTATTGTCATTTTCTCATTTCATTTATACTTTGTAAACTTTCTCTAAGTTCTCATGCTCTCATGGCTTCCAAATATTTCTAAAAAATTAAAAAGCTTAGACATTCATTCACTTTTAAAACTCTAAATCCTTATTAAATCCTCCTCCTCCTATTTCAACACTCCTCTTTCACAAAAACAAGCCCATCCACACCCATATCTACCTTGGCCGAACCAAACCCACCTAGATGAACTATAGTTCCCATTTAAGGCCACTAAAAGCTCCATTTTTCCAAAGGCAAAGCGAAGATCTAGTTTGTGTACAAGTTATATCATAAGTTCAGTTTGTTTCGTGAACTTTTGATGAGTAAAGTTCTTGCCTCTAACTAAGTCTTTAAAAGCTTATATTATTGCTTGACTTGTTATAAATATGATGTTGGTTTGGGTAGGAATAGTGTTGACGTGAATGTATGTATATGTACTTAGATGAGAAGTAATACAGTTTGAAATTGGAAATTGAAAAGTCAAGTTCCACTTGCAAGTTATCATCTTTGCTTGTATATGTTGGTTATGTCATTCTTACATGTTTGCGATTTGGTTGCGATGTGATTATGTATGTTATGAAAATGAGTAGATGATTGTATGCTAAAAGTTAGCGCCTTTACTAGTTCAAGCGACATAGAATTCCTTATGTAAAAACTATGATCTCTGGGTTTAGATATCAATATGTTTTCAAGATTAAACTTCTTTAATTTCCAAGAGCATATATTTATATTTTACAAAATAGTAAAAACTTCCAAGAGTTAAAGTTTTAAAGAAAGAATTATAAAACAAAATGTCAAGTTTTGTAAATTACAGGTCTACAGCAATATTCGTTATGGATGCAGTTCGTAAAACAAACTCTTCTCTAAAATTAAGAAGTGTTTCAACATAAGTATATTTTGGAAAGGTGTTTTCAAACATACTATAAGTAATAAAAAGAAATTACTTTTATTTATTATTTATTTATTTAATGATTATTTAGTTAATTAATTAAGGTAATTAGTACATAATCATTTGTTAACAAAGATAATTAGTACTAAAGTGTTAATCAAGTAATTTACTATTAATTAGTTAATTCATTAAAGTTAATTAGTAATTAGGGATTAATTATTATTTAATTACTTATTGAAGATTAATTGTTTGTTATTTATTTATTAAAAGGGGGTTTAATTATTAATTAATTACTAATTAAGTAAAATTTAATTAAATTTTTACTTAGTACTTAATTTGTATTTAATTTAAGTGGGTTTTATTTAATTTATTTAATAAATTAATAAAGATTTTGAGTTATAAAAATCGCTTTATTTCTAAATGTAAGTTTTGTTTTAAAAACTATTTCTGTCTACAGTAGTATTTTAAATTAAGGGATTTCTTTGTCGATTATCCTTAAGTAACCTCCAAAAAAATATGAAACCAAGGCTAATGTAGCAACACATTTATGGAAAGTAAGTTATCCCATAGCTAGCACCGAAACCAATGAGTAGGTTGATCCTTTATCTGTGAGATTTTGGATTCATTTCTAGGCGAGAGATAGAGTAAGGTCAAAATATTAGAAAAGCAATTGATATGGAAGGGGTAATTTCTATCAAAAGGACACGTTTAATTAAGTACATGGTTATCCATATGCGAACTTTGTACAATACCCTAAATAGTGGATTGCCTACTATTGATAACTTGACCTATTATAACTTAGGAAGTATGCTGTGTATATTCGAGTTCCCTAATGAGGACTAAAATACTTGTTGCATACTTCCAAAGAACTGAAATTGAGTTAGTAAGGAATTATGTCTAAGTTTGGAGACACCACTTTTCAAATGAGTATAATTTATCTAGACCGCTCTAAACTAGTAACGTTCATGATGGATCGTTATTGAAGTATGCTATAGGAGCTATTATTCTTCTTAAGGGTGATTCCAAAATGAAAGATGGTAAATGTTGACTATTTGTTCGGTCCCAGAATAACTTGTATAGATGAATGCCATCATTGCTTTTTTTCCTGAAGGGCATCGTTAGCATTCAAAGTTGGTGTTCTAGGAGGAAAGGTGAAAGCGCAACCTTAAGCCTCACAACCGGAAATGGCAAAATCAAGGGTACGCAGCAGGGCTATGTAGGTGGCAAACATTAGGGTAATGTCGTCCCTTATCAAGAGTTGATATAATTCGTATATATTTGTGCTTCGGATCCATTATGGTTGTTGATCACAACCTAGGGATGATCATATTCGGTACTATCTGGTAAGGGATAGGCCGGTCCTATGTTGGTGGGGAGCCCATATGTCGCTCTTGGTACATTTTATCTAGAGACGTATTATGATAGGTGGTACCTCTGTATCCTATAATTAATGGAATACATTTTCCAATATGTGTCTTTATGAACTTAATTGTATATCTATTATGCAGGAATTTAATCAATGTAAAATATTTCGGCTATGATTCCATATTCATTTTAAACCCTAGGCATTATGATAATATCACAAGATTTTACATAGTAATGTTTGGTATTGTAAGCTAAAACTCCGACTATGTCTATGCAGGGCATGGTCCTACGAAATACCTTATGTTTAGAAGGATTTTATAAAGTTAAAATTCATGCTTTAGTCACATCAGACCCACGTTTGACCTAGAGTTTCTATCCTTCTTTTCCTTTGACTCTTAGGTACTCAAATTTTTATGGGTAGCCGGGTAGTCAAATTTTCGTGGAGCATTTTGGACAGAAGCATGGAGCACAAGTTTTCATCTTTACCTAGAATTAAATCTAGTTTCGATGTGTTTGTATATTATGTATTAGCATTATGTCGAAAGATTGTTTTGATTGTCCTCGGTTGGAGTAGTACTTACTGAAATTCTGATATTATATTTTGGAAGTAACTGTATATACTATTATATGTTGATGTATATGATATTCCAGCCATTTATGAGACTTTGTGTTTTGTTTTCTCTTGTCTTTATTTTATTTATCCTATAACCTATCTTTAGGACATTTAGATGATCATCACATAAATACCGAGGATATATTAAGTGTCATCTTTAGAAGTATGAAAGGAAGACCGTCACATATCTCGATAAGCTTTTCGTTATCGGCCATGTTATGGAAATGCTTAAGACCAAGGAGGGACTTAACAAAAGTCCATAAGACAAAGCTCACTTCCCGTTATCTAGCCTTTTGGCCCAGCTACATTTGAAATGATTAGACAAGTTAGACTTAACTGTCATCGGGATCGACAAGTCAGATTAACAATCACAAAGCTTATAGATCGGGCACAGATGATAATACGAAGCAGTGGCAAAGCAGAGATAGAAGACAGAATCAATAGGATGATAAAAATATGAAAATATACCATTTACCGAAAATGGATCATGTACAGTCCATACACACCAATTATGGATTGTACTATATCGATATTACAGTTCAACTCAATGCAAAACTATCGGTATCTCAAAATCTATAAGTCAATTACACATGAAACTTTGGGAACAACAATATATTGAATAGTGGAGCCCACCATATCAATCACATGCCAACAAGAGCCCACATAATGATCAGTGCCAAACGTTATTATAAATTATATGGGACCCAGGATCGATACCGTGACTTCTTCTGGACTGGAAGACTCTGTTGTCGAAATTTCAAGAAGATATTTTATTGTCTTCACCTATAAATATAGACTTGATTGTTCATTTTTTGGATTTTTACGCTACTTATTGCTTTACACTTTTTTGCAACAAAGGGTTCTAATTCAATCCTTCCCTCCATACTCAACAATTTAAGTGATTAATAAAGTTATTTCTCCAAAATGAACGTAGACTTTCAATATCGAACCACTGTAAATCGTCATGTTCTTGTTATTGCTTATTTTATGTTAATTAATTGCTCATTTCCTTTTTTTCATTTATTATTCTTTATGTATTTCTCTACATAATCTCTATTGGGTGTTTGTGCCAATTTTTGGTGCAAGCATTTTGGTGCTTTCACTAACAGACAAGCTTCTCAGCTTCATTTGGATCCCTTTATTGCTACTGGATTGAACAATCCCAGAAAGGGATCTAGAATTATCTTTAAATAGTTTATCTATTCTTTTCAGATTTGCAAAAGTCTAAGGAAAACTATCAACAATGGTCAGAAACACCAGATCTTCTCAAAACGTAGAAGGGAATGAGAACAGCACTATCCAACAAGGTGGCCAGAGAAATCAACCAGTAGATGTTAATGCCACCAATCAAGCTGACGTCCAGAATCCAGCTGATTCCATCAGAAAAGCTGATTTTTAGAATTTGATGACGGAGCTCATGAATTGCTGTCGACAGTTGAACCAGTAGATTCAAGTAATAGCGACCTAATGAATCAACATAGGGATCAACAATGTGGGAAAACTAGGAGGGATCCAACTCCTATTATACATCGGAGAGCTCAATCTCCTCAGATGACTATCATAGGTGTAGATGTCACAGAACCGAGGAATATTGTGTGGAAGCATCACGACATCAACACACAACTAATCACGGGTTTCCAAGATCGATCAGATCCGATCCATCTGTAAGCATCGGGGCTGATCCCTCCTTCATGGGGGGAGCCCTGACTTTTTCTGCTGGAACTTGAGCTAGAGCTGTTGTTGTTGATCTGGAGGCTGGAGTTCAAGTTAATGTAGATCAGTTGCCTCTTCAAAATGATGAGGATGTGAACATACATCAAGAGGATGTTGAGTCAAGAAGGCGTGGAACATCCCATAGACATCGATTAGACCATTCACGTGAAGTGGAGCACAACCACCCTTTGGCCCCAACTATCCAAATGATAGACTTGAAGGCTATGGTCAAGCAGCTAGTATGGGAAAGCCAGGGCTTGACCGATGATGATTGGAGGATTCCAAGATGCCATACTTCGTTTACAGAATGGCGTAAAGGGGACATTCGACACCAACCAAGGACAAGCACCATATAGGGCTAAGGAGCTTGCAAGGACCGGTGAAAGATTAGTCATCAATATAGTAGTCGGAGGACCACATACAACTGATAAGAGTTGGCATGAGATGGAGTGTTTTGCTAGTGCAATCAAGCATATGAATTTTGAGCGCTGTACAAATATAAAAGATGGGGCTGGTCAAACAACATCGTATGATGGCAGACGAAATTTTATTCAGAAATAGAGATTTAGATAAGATGGAGGCACCAATCATCGACCCAACGGTCATTTGGGCCATGATCGACGCTGCCTTGGTGAGGAAGATCTTGATTGACTATGGGAGTTCTATGGCTATTATCTTCAAAAAGGCTTACGATAAGATGAGGATGGAAGCCAAGGACTTGGAACCGCCTAAAGCCCGCATCCATGGCTTTGATGGTGCAACGACCAAACTGTTGATTATGTTGAATTGGCCATGGAGTTAGGGGAAGGCGACACGTGATAGTATGGATGTTGTCATTTGTTGTGCTGGATATGGACCTCCACATAATGTTTATGAGTCGATTGGCCCTTGCAGAACTTTGGTCAGTCATTTCCCCTTGGTGTCTTACCTTAAAATTACCAATTGTCAATGGCATAGGAGTTGTACATGGAGATTAGGTGACCGAACATGCCTTCTATGTGCCTGAATTTAGGGATGCTCAGTAGAAGGAGAAAGGTAAGTCTGTGGACAAGTCTCTCTGCATCCAAGCCACCGAAGATTAACAACCAGCGTCCGGGCCTTGGCTCGAGCGCCATAACATGCTCTATAAGGACATAGATCTAAGGGATTATGAGGTGGAGCCCAAAGAAACCTTGGTTGTACCAGTTGAGTTGAGGAATGACATCATAGTTAGCCATGATAACCTATAACGGATCCTAAAGATCGGATCACAGCTCAGTCCTCCGATGATAAAAGAACTTATTGGTTTTCTCCAAGTGAATTTTGATGTGTTCACTTACACCCACTTTAACATGTCTGGGATCTCACCTACCATCCCGAGCCACGCATTAAATTTTGACCCAAGGCATTTCCTGGTGAAACAAAAAAGGTGTGGCGTGGATCCGGAGAAATTTGTTGCCCTTAATGAGGAGGTGGATAGGCTCAAAAGTAATGGGTTTATTCACAACACCCTCTACCCTTAATAGGTAACTAATCCCATACTTGTGAGAAAGGCGAATGAAAAGTGACAAACATGTGTTGACTATTTGGATTTAAATAAAGCATGCCCGAAAGATATTTTTCCCCTTCCAATAATTTAGCAGCCAGTGGACTCTTCCATATGACATGAATTGCTATCTTTCAAGGATGCGTACTCTGGAAATAGCCAAATCTCAAAGGACATCCCCTACCAGGAGCACTCCAGTTTTATTACCTACATTGGGTCGTGCTGCTATTTGGTAATGCCATTCAGATTGAAGAATGCTGGAGCAACCTATCAACGCTTTGTTAACTGAATGTCTAAAGACCAGATTGAGAAGACGATGGAGGTATATGTGGATGATATGCTTATGAAATCACAACGATCAAGGGACAAAATTAGAGACTTAGCAGAAACATTTGACATCTCCAACATTAAAAGGTGAAATTTAATCCTCTAAAATGTTCTTTTGGCATTGCATTGGGAAAGTTCTTGGGTTTCATCATCAACGATAAGGGCATCGAAGTTAATCTCCAAAAGATTCGAGCTATTCGTAACATCAAAGTGCCAAAGACAATTAGAAAAGTATAGATCCTAAATGGGAAGGTTGTCAACCTACATTGATTTATTTCTATAACCAGCGACAAATGCAGTCCTTTATTCGACTTTATTAGAAGAGGGAAAAAGAACATTGAATGGACACAGGATGGTGTAGACACGTTCCAAGCTTTGGTAAATCACTTAGAGAGGCCTCCCATCTTGTCAAAGCTAGTGGATCACAAAGACTTAAATATCTACTTGGTCGTGTCGGTACACACTATAAGTGCCGCACTTCTTCGCAAGGAGAATGGAGTCCAAAGACCAATCTATTATGTTAGAGAGCGATTAACAGGAGCTGAAAGGAACAATCTGTAGATAGATAAATTGGCGTACTACTTACTAATTGCTTCATGAAAGCTCCGCCCCTATTTTCAGGCTCATCCCATCAAGTGTTTACACTGATCAGCCATTACACAGATCTTATAACGACCTAAGAAGTCTGAAAGGTTACTGAAGTAGAACATCGAACCGAGCTAATTCGACATCACTTACCTCCCTTAGAGAGCCATCCAAGGATAGACACCAACAGACGTTATAGTATAATTCTCTACATAGGATGATTTCCCAAAGAGCGGTGAAGCCCCTACCATTCGGTGGAAAATGTATACGGATGGAGCATCCATTGATCGAGATTCTAGAGCCGGAATCATGCTAGTAACTCCAGAAGATTGATTAATTTGCAATGCTTTGAAGCTTGACTTCCCTGCAATGAAAAACAAAGCTAAGTACGAAGCTTTGATTATCGGACTCAAACTTACTAGAGAACTAGGAATAAAATCTCTTGAAATATCTTATGATTCACAGTTGGTGGTATACCAAGTTAGGGGAGATTATCAGCTAAAGGACAATGACTCACTTTGTACCTTGTCTGAGTCCATAAGCTATTCTTACTTTGAGTACCGTGACATCACACATTCCCAGGATCAAAACAAAGTCGCCAAATCATTAGTGAAGTTTGCTAGCATCAGAGATGCACAACAAATAGGCTTGGCTCCAGCCATAATATTAGATGCTCCAAGTATAAACCAGATGGAAATCGACTGGATATTAGAGACGGAGCCTGAGAAGGAGTCGTGGATGACTCCAATTAAATATTGCTTAATACAAGGAGTCTTTCTCGAATGGAGGAATAAAAGATGGCAAATCCTCCATGAAGCTTCATGATATATCATTCGAGAAGGAGTCATGTATAGAAAGGGTTTTTCCATTTCCCTGCTTTGATATATCGCTTATGATGAAACAAAACGAGTCCTAAGGGAAGTTTATGAAGGGGAGTGTGGAGAAAACACTAGGCTCAAACCCTAGTAAAGAAAATACTCTATTATGGGAACTACTGGCTAACTGTCAACCAAGATGCGGTTGTTTACTCTAAGCGATGCGAAAACTACCTGATGTATGCAAAATTTCCAAGAGCTTCATCAATAGAAATTACACAAATAGCTAATCCATGGCCGTTTTCAACATTGTGTATAGATATTATCAGTTCCTTACCAATCTCTAAAGGTGGTGCAAAGCATACCATCGTAGCAGATGACTACTTCACTAAATGGGCCGAAGTAGTTAGAAACAACCACGACGAAGAAAGTAATTAGCTTCGTTGTCCCAAACAGCATTTGTCATTTTGGCTTCCGTGAACCATTAAAACTGATAATGGAACCCAATTCCACGACACCGAATTCAAAGACTTCTGCCATCGATATCGCATTGAAAAGAGATTTGTGCAGTTGATCACCCTCATTAGCCATAGATATCGCATTGAAAAGAGATTTGTGGCAGTTTCTCATCCTCAAGCTAGTGAACAAGTTGAAGCCACGATCAAAATCATAAAGTCCATTCTGAAGTAACGTTTGGAAAAGGCTAAAGACAAGCGGGTGGATGGACTCCCAACAGCATTATAGGCTTAAAGAAACACCTAGAAGTCCACGACTGGCCATACTCCATCGCTTTTTCTTACGGCTCCGAGTCCATCATTCCTATTAAACTCGAATTCCCTTCTCATCGAGTGACCTACTATGCCCCTAGAACAAATAGACATCTCCTCTTAGAATCTTTAGACTTGGTAGAGGAGAAGCACAAAGAAGCCGATTTGAGGATAGCTGCATAACGATATCGAGTCGCTCGATGCTACAATATAAAGTCCAATCTAGGGCCTTTGAAATTGGCGATTTCGTCCTGAAATGGTTTTTCCTATCCCATCACATATGAATCATACTTGAGAGGGACCATAGACATTGAACAGAGGCTTGGAGGAGGAACTTTCAAGCTAGCGACTACTAGTTGCGTCACACTCCTAAGGGCGTGGACAAGTAAGCATTTATAACTCTATTTCACTTAGTTCATTCTATTTCATTCAGTTGTATTTAATTTCTGAATTCACTTTGGCCTTTTATTTTCCAGATATGCAATAAGG
This sequence comes from Allium cepa, assembly GCA_030765085.1. Lineage (NCBI taxonomy): Eukaryota > Viridiplantae > Streptophyta > Magnoliopsida > Asparagales > Amaryllidaceae > Allium > Allium cepa. The sequence goes on along the minus strand of CM060941.1, from coordinate 804,211,258 downwards.
CAAATTATGTCATTTCTTTCCATTAAGTGAATAAAGTTTGAAATTTCCTTAATATCCGTGATTGTTGCAGCATTACATATTAGTTACGATACCAGGCTAAAAAATATTGACATGTCCAAGCAGGTTCCCAGAGTTTGGAGCCAGCTGATTACATGAGTTCACGGCTGAACTAAATAAAACGAACGTGGTTCGACCGTTCATTCGAGGAATCCTGCTTACAACCCGATGGACAGAGTACCTAATGAGAAATGGAATGACTTGACCATCCAATAATCAAATTACTCCGACCAAGTGATGGGACAGACATGAATCAAAAGCAATAATGACATGACCGATCGCTCGCTATGTCAAACCCCGAACTTGGGGGCAAATCAACCAATTAAGGAAAGCATCGTTCGACTATTTTTCGAAATAAATCTGAGTACTTAGAGTGTGGATTGAAGTATAAACACAAACCGGGTGTGATTCGATCACCCTCCAAACAACTCTTATCCCCATTTGATTGATTGATGAACGGTCCCACATACGGCTTCCCACCAAGACTGGTGTAATCTCTGCTCAATTTATCATAACTATTCCTAATTGGAGCCACGGGATTAGCTCCTCCAACATTTCTAGCAACTCCAGTAGCTGCTTCCACTTGCATCAGATTGATAAAGAACTGGTACATTATCCCCATATCCACTAGCCGATTTCCAGCACCTACATTTGCATCTGCTTTTTGATTAGCATTTTCCTATCGACCCAGGTTTCTACTAGTGGGTCGAACGTATCTGTTTGTTGTGGTGCTTCCTCCACCGAGATTTTCTCTTCTATTTCCCACCTTCATGTCCTACTTTCTTGTAAATCTACATAAGAGCCATAGTAAGATACATAAGAATAGTATAAGAGAGAGAGGAATACGTACTTATATATATAAATATATATATATATATATATATATATAATACAAGTACGTTATTATATCGTTAACACAAACCCCAATCTTATTTTATGGTTCATTGGATTATGTTTTGGAAATCTTTTAGGTTTAAATTTCTAATGTTTTCATAAACCTATGCTTTGATACCAACTTGTAACATCCTCCACTTGGAGGCTCAAAACTAAAGGCTATGGATGTTGTAGTCATATGTAGTTATTAATTATCGGTGACCAAATATGGTAATAGTACATACATTGATATAACAGAAACACATGGATGTGGAAATTTTTTAAAATCATTAAACAACTTTCACATTCCATTTCAAATCATTTCAAATTCATTACATAATCCCACATTCAAGAACCACGTTCAAAGAATATATAATTATTACAACATACTCCAAGAGCGACATATAAAGATTCCCCCTTGGATGATCAGAGTGTGTGTGTCTATATAATATATATATATATATATATATATATATATAGGAAATTAAACAACTTTTCCTTTACAACAAAACACAGCTTAATCAAAATAGAAAAGAACTCCTACTAGCTAGATTGCCTCCTGCACGTCCGTAGAAGCGCATTTGTCTAAAGAGGTACCTAAAACCTCAACTCTCAAACTACTCAAAATTAATTAAGTACTGGGAGTTTAAAGGGAAACATAAACTTCGATTCAGACATAAAGCCTAGCATGAATAACAACATACCATCTCAAACTATTTATATATCTAGTAAGACCATGCAACTTAGTGGAATATGTTTTCTCCTTACTAGTATCTTATCAAAAACTTATGATAACCATAAACCGTGCTCCTGCATCCACAATGATTAAAACACATAACAATTTTATAATATTATAATGATATGCAAACAAGTAAATCAATTTTGGGATTTCCCATCCCCATTCATTTTGACTATCTTTTTTAGTTATAGTTTTTATGGTTACTATTAACCTATTAGTTTTCATGGGCTGACTAATAACCTTTTAAAATCTTATGGACTCCTCGTCCTGTTTCATAGTTTTCATGGGATTACTAAGAACCTATTGGCCCTTGCCAATAACTTTATTATTCGTGGGTTCTCCCTGAACCTATTGTTATCTCAATAACTTCCCTCTTATCATAGTTTTCATGGGTTGACTACGAACCTATTGACTTCTGTCAATAACTTAATCCGGGTATAGTTTTCATGGGTTCACTACAAACCTATTGCCAATAACTCTTTCTAAGCATAGTTTTCATGGATTTATTATTAACCTATCTATCTGACAACTTCTCTAATCAGTATTTAGGTACCCTATATTTTGGTCTACGTGACCTCCTTGATGCAATTCTACTCATACAGGTGTAACTAAATTTATATTCACTACTAGCCAACCTAGCTGGTTATTCTACACTTTCTCCCCAAAATATAGTTATGGGTCTATTTTACATTAAATATGTATATTAGAAGAACCAAACATTATAACATAATAACACTAAAATCTATGGTTTAATATCCTTGAAATCATTTTTATGTGAAACAAGGTTGATCCCTTTAACCTATTATTTTATCAAGGAAAGCTTCTTCAAAAATTCCATACTTAAAAGCCATTTCAAAACTCATTTATTTTGCCATGGGTTTCATTTAAAAATGAGGTTGGGTTCTTTGTTTTGAAAACTAAGGCTTTCGAATCCTTAAACCTTAACTTTCAAAACCGTTGGATATTCTTCGAAAACATTCAAATCATCTTTTCAAAACATTAAGCATATGCCTTTCGAAACACTTGAAAACATCTCTTTCGCATCTAACATATCTTTCGAAAGTATTAAAGCATGACTTATTAACTCTTAGAAGCATAGCTTCAAAACTATTTGAAAGTACTCTCTTCAAAACCATTGGGTTTATCTTTAAAAATAACTTTTGGGTCAAAGTGAATATTAACGCAAGTACCCCTTTCGATACCATTAAGCTTCGTATAAAAGAGTTTGGAGAAAACTGATGGCTTTAGAACTATCCTTTCAAAAGCTTAAATCATTAAATTAAAACATTTGGAAGGATAGCTTCGAAACCCCTTTTGAAGACATTACCTTCGAAACCCATTAAACCCTTTCGAAAGCTTTAGAAAGTTGCTTATTATATTTATAAAATAAAAGCTACCTTTCGAATCTGTTGATGAATTCAATCCATTCGAAAGGCATGAGTGTTGAATATGCGATTATATGATTTTTGTTTGATGATAATAAACATATATATACATATATATTCGTTTAAATGTATTTGTTGATGTACTATTTTAGATTGAATAAATATTTGCTGAATAAAAATAAATAACACAGAATTTGAATTCAAACAGAAATTTTATTCAAACAAATATTTATTACAACCTTTGAATAGTACAAATTTCAAGCTCTCACTGTATATATACAATTTCAATACAATTTTGATTACATCATGATTCACATTTACATTTGACCTCACTACATATAACTCATTCACTCAACTCGTATTTTATCTTCAACTTCACTCCAAATTGTGTCCAGCATCTGAGCAATCTGCAAAAATAAATATTGACGTAGTAAAATTGAAAAGGAAATATTTTTACAGTATAAAACAAAATATGGATTTTGAAAATAATATTTTCTTCAGTTATTTGGGTTGTTCGTCATCATTTAATTTTCAATTCATCATACATGAACAGCTTGTGACATACAAATTGTATCACTGTACATGCCACAAGGCTCTGCACACCAATATATACACTTGATAAAATTACAGGAACAGGTGAGCACAGGTCAAACCCAAATGAAAAGCTGGGTTCAACTCAAGTGCAACACAAATAATGTCACAACAGAGCACAAGGTCAAACCCGAGCTGCAAGCTAGATTCACCACAGGTGCAATTCCAAAATTAATAAAGGTCAAGTGAAAACAACAGTTGACAATGCATACAAATGCACATACCAGAACTGGCAGTGAACAAGACTCAAGTGTAATGCACGGTCCAACTGTAACATAAATTCAACATGCTCACATATGTAAACGACTTAAGACTGCACAATTCAAGGAGAAACCAGATCACAAAACAATGCACACAGTGGCCAAAACTACTGATATCAACCACGACAACAGACAACGATTCAACTGTCCATAGGCAACTCCAAGCCTGCAAATACAAGTCGACAAAGCAACCCATGAACCAGACAATATGCGCACATGTTATATATGCAAATTCGACATGCACATAACAAGTACAATCGAGATAGACCAACCATGAAAATAATGAAAGCAAGTGCAGCCTCAACATGAAGTTCAACAGTGAAACTGCACTAAACCCAGAAATGACAACTGTAATGAACAAGTTTAACTCATGTGACAGCAATGCACACTTGACTACATGATAAACAAATCTGCAAGACCAATATTAAACTGCAACTGGCCTCTACATCAACTAGCAAACCACGATGAACTCAATCAATGCCGAAACCATGAAGCAACAAATCAATTCAAGCAAAGACCACTCACCAACATATAAAACTGAGAAGCAGTGCAAACAAATATACAAAGGCCAGAACTATACGCATACACCATAATCGAAGACATGTACAAATATGCAAAGCATATGAAGTGATGTACAGTGGAATATACATGAGCAACCAAATACAACTACAAATGGCACAGGACAATGAACAATGTGCACAACAACTAGTACATACATATGCAGTGCGAACACTAATCCAAGTGGAACAAGTCAAAGACAATTTTTTAAAGTCAATTTTAAAATTGTTAGAGATTCAAATTTAACAGCGATTTTGAACAAAGCATCAGATAGCAGTTTCAAAATAATGATATACAGCAAGTTGGGACAAAATACAAATCAAAGCCGTAATTAACAAGTAAACAACCGCGGTTCAATATCAATGTAATGGTCGAAGTCAATCATTTCCAAAGTCACTGGCCGAATTCAAGTTATAGAGAAAAATTCAAACCGAAGTCAAAAGTCCAAACAAATCAAAGCCGTGGTGGTCACGAAAGCAATTCGAAGCCGTGATGAACAAGCCATCAACAAATTATACGAAATTAACAAAGTAAGAGAAATCATGAACATCCAAGCAACATCGAATGGCCGAGATAAATCAATTGGCGAAATCAAACAAATGCATACGAACGAAGAAATAGGAATTCGAATCCTGTATAAACCCATTCATCATCGACTTTTAACCTCAATCGAGTTCAAGCATTCAACCAGAAAAGCAAAAGAGCAAAAATTACATACCGAAGCCTTCTCAAATTTGAAGCAGTTGAAGTAAATAAAAGAGATCATCGATTGACAGAAACGGAACGCTGAATCGTCTATTCAATCGAGCATTTAAAGTCGGCTTCTTCGAATTTCACAGAAGCCCTAATTTTTGAAGGAAAAGGAACGAACGAGAAACGAGACTGCCATTATCATAAACACAAAGGAATGGGCCAAAAAATATAAAAAAAAAGAGGCCGGCCTTTCTATTGTTTTGAGTTTATAATTATATAAGGCATTTAGTTTAAAAACTAGGGTTTTAATTTTAATTGTTTTAAATTTGTATTTCTCTTTTAAACGGTTGTAATCACTAGTCGTGTGACTAGGGGACAAACTGCGTGGCGCGGTTTGAGAATTCACAACTCAGTTGTTGAGTTGTGGTAGGGTTTTGAGCGTGTAGTTAGGTTAGTCAGTAGCGGATGTCGCGAGTTTACGTGTGTAAGCGTGTGGCTACTTAATTTCTAGCAGAAACCTTAGGGGCAACACGTAGCTAGGGTTTTGCCGAAGCTGGGTAAATTCTGTGTCGTTCTATTTCTGCATTTATTATTCTGCTATTATCTGTGCTGCTATAATTCTGATTTATCCGTGTTGAAATAATTTTATAAGCTTTCGCAATTAATTTTTATAATTATCAGCATCGCCCTATTCACCCCCCTCTAGGGTGAAATCGATCATACAAGTGGTATCGGAGCTAGGAATAGAAGTCAACTTTTGTTTTAAAAATTCGTTTTTCAGTTTTTGTTGTAAAAATTTAAATTTTATAATGGCTTCATTTAATAATGCTTTTGCTGAGGGTCAGCCATAGTTAGACCACCAATGTTCAATGGTGAATATGCTTACTGGAAAAATAGGATGGAAATTTTTCTGAAAAACATTGACGCTTGGGATATTGTTGAGATAGGGTATAGAGCGCGAACTATAATTGAAAATAATCAAGAAATAAACAAATCGAAGGATCAAAGGACAGATCTAGAAAATAAGTCACAGATTAGTAATGCTAAAGCTATGAATTTGATTATTTGTTCATTAGATCAGGTTGAATTTAATCGTGACTCACATTGTCTAACTACGTAGGAAATATGGCACACACTCGAAGTGACTCACGAAGGAACATCTCAAGTCAAAGAATCTCGTCTTGCCATGCTAAGCAGCGAATACGAGAACTTCACAATGGCGAAGGAAGAAAATGTCAAAGAGATGTATGGACGACTTTCCAATATCATATACAAATCAAAAGCTCTTTGAAAATCATACGCAGAGTTGGAGACAGTCTGAAAAATCCTCAGAGTCCTTCCATGAAGTTTTAAAGCAAAAGTGACTACCATTCAAGAATCAAAAGATTTAAAGTAGATGAAAGTTGAAGAACTCATCGGAAATCTCACCACTTATGAGCTTGAAATGAAATTCAAGGAAGAGCGTGAAGGAGTTGACACTCGAAAGAAATCAATAACTCTTAAAGGAACAACAGAAAGTGATGGTGATGATGATGATGATGAAGCAGCAGAATTGGAGCTGTTAGTAAAGAAATTTAAAAGGTGGAATCACAAACATAGAAATCCAGCTCGAATTCAAAAATTGAAAAGCAGAATAGGCAAAGTGTAACATCCCAGAATTTTTAACAATATCAATTTAATAATCTGTATTAAAATTAAATTGATATTGATATTTTTTTTGATATTAATTCAAATGGATTTAATAATCTTCTTTAGTAAATATTAAATTGGTTATTTTATCTTTTGAAAATAAAAAATTGGTTTCTATTTATAATCTAAATATATAGTTTATATTGTAAATAGATTAGCATTGTTTTAAATTTAAAAAATAAAGCATATTTTCTAATTCTAATATTTTTATTAACTTGGAAAATTAGTTTTTATTTAATATTAGCTTTTCAAAGTTATTAAATAAATAATCTTGGTTTAAATTAATAAATGAATCCTGTTTTAAAATTTTAATAATATACATTAATAATTTGGAAATTTGATTTTAATTTAATATTAAGTTTTCAAAGCTATGTAATAAATAAATATATGATTTTTAAATTGTTAAGATAAATGATTAAAATGTTTTTGGCTTGAGTTTTAAATTTAAAATGAATTAACAAAAAGTTTATAGCTTAATAAATAGGTAATTTATTAATAAAGAAATGATTTCTTTTATCATATTTTAATTTAGTAATGATATATTTCTAAAAACAATATCAATAGTGTATTTTCTTTACAAATAGACTTTGAAAAAAAACAGAAATTGTTATTTCAAAATTTAAATTTGTATTCATAACTTGATTTGTAGATATTAGATTTTGAATTTAATTTGAATTTAAAATCCAAAGTATATATTTTAGATTTGTTTTAATTTTTACACGCATAAGCTTTATTTTAAGTATAATTTGTTTTTATTTCTTTTATAATTTATATACATATTAAATATTAATTAACAAAATTAATTAGGCATAACTATTATATTAACATTTAAATTAATTTACTAACTATTTTAAAAAGACAAGTGTATGAATATTAAGCAACATATAACAAATGTTAAAAGATAACAATTCCAAATTGACAAATGTTGAAAATCTATACAAGTGGCCTCTTTTAAATTTGTTTTTCTTTTATTTTATAAAATCTGAAATTTTTCCTATATAAACATACATCCTTCACCCTTACTTTCTTTTTCTCATTTCCTAATCAAAGTTAAGAAATTCAAAAGCTTAAACTATACACAAATCTGAAAAACATGGAAACCTATTCTCAGATTCAAAATCAAATATTCAGAAACCAAAATCACTTCCCTGTAATTTCTCAAATCCGTTCACATGAAATCAGTAATTCCCCTCATTTTTCCAAAATCTGTAAACAATCTTCAAAAACCAAATCTGTTACAAGTTCTTCAAATCAAACCTGCATTTTCAAAAATACAAATCCCTGCAATATCAGATCTTTTTTTTTTAAAAGCCCGCACCTCTTAAAAATCAATGCCCTGCTATGTTCAAACTGTAAGCAAGGCATTTTTCTTTTCAAACTTGTTGTTCATGTTCAAATGCAAGTCTGCACACCTTCAAAAAAAACTAGAGCAACTGCAGTTTAAATCAAGCCTGTGCATTTTCCTTTCAAGCTAAAGCAACCATGCAGTCTTTAATCAAAGCATTTTATTCAAGCACTCAAGTTTTAAAGCAAAAGGGCATTTCAGTTTAAAGAGATTCAAAGGCTTTCAAAAACTGTTTCATAAAGGAATGCTCTGTTCTTCAATTGTTTTCAGGTGAGTAAATCCTTTTAAACTTAAAGATTTAATCTGGTTGTTTGATCTATGCTTTAAATAAGTTGTAATTGGTATATATATATATATATATGTTGGAATTCGCTGTGAACTTGTGAGATGTGATACTTGTATGATTTCAGAAAAAAAATCTGTAGAACATCTCTGTTCTAGATGTCAAGCCCAGTTTTCCAATTTAAATCATTTTCTTTTTTATTCATAGATTTTTAAGACTCGGGATCTAATTAAACATTGTTTGTTTGATTATAAGCTAAATTTTAAGAATTTATTTAACTTAAATTAAAACTATAATGGCTTTGGAAATAATATTTTAACAGGAAAACTCAAACCACTGTAAATTTCAAACATGTTAATTTATCAATTTAGTATCATAAATCAAAAGCAATAACTAAAGCATGATTTTCAAATCAAGAATTAGGAATTTTAGATTTCAATTAAGGGTGCAGTTTTGTATTTAACTAAAAATGAACTTTTTTCAAAATACTGGTGATCTATGAATTGTGAAGGCTTGGGTTTCTTCTGGGTGATAGAGTAGTGTTAGGTGATGCTAAGAAAACTGATTTATGGTAATGAAATTCAGTGAGGAAGTTGCGGTATTGATTTTCTTTTTAAAACCTTAGTTTTTATTTGGTTTAAAGACTCGATCATTTCGATTTGTAAAATGGATCGGGTGTAGCAAGTTTGTGGGGAGGGTAGCTGGGCCGTAGTCGAAGATGATGTCGGAGTTGTAGATCGTCTAGTGATCGGAATGTTGTCAGCGGCGAGTTGACAGGTTTAGGGGAGTTCATGTTGATGGGTTCCAGGTTTATATTTGAACTCGAATTCAATTTCAGGGTGAGCTAAGGAATCTGGTGAATCAGGTTAGGGGTTTGGATGATGTTTGAGATGGGAGAAGAACACCGTTGATGATTGAAGATGATCATCGGCACATTGCACATACACAGTGCACAGTTAAGTGTTGAAGTTGTTTTGGTATTGGAGTGACTCGAGTAAATTTTGGGTTGGACTCGAAGTCAATGGATAGATTGCTCGGGGAAGAGGGGTGGTAAACTCCAAGCATGTAGGGATGTGTCTTGGGTTAGTGAATCTATCAGGTTTCAACAGAAACCTGGTATTCGGTTTTGATTTTTTTTAAATAAAATTTTTAAAGCTGGGTTTATATTGTTATGTAAGTTTTAAACCAAGATTTAAATCTAGTTCTTAAATCTGAAGTAAGTTTAAAATCTCAGTTTTTAAAATAATGTTAAGTTTTAAATTTAAATTGAATTAACTACTTTAAAAAGGGGTAAGTAGTTTGTATTTTAAAGATGAAGTTTTTAAACTGTAAACAGATTTTTAAATTTAAAAATTTATCTGGAATTAAATTTTGTTACGCATTTCAATTTTGAAAATATAAAAGAAATTTTTAAATTTAAATGTTAAAATGAATTTCTAACTATGATTTGAATTTAAACATAAACTTGGTTTAAACTTCCTTTTGATCTTCTTTATGAAATGAATGCTACTTTAACATGTGAATTAAGGTTTTGAATTTCCTCTAAGCTTGTTTAAAGTCAAATTGCATTCATTTTTAAATCTTAAATTTAAATGAAATTTGAAGAAAAGTTTAAAGTAGATTTATTTCAAATGTATTTGTTAATGACAATTAATCATAATTAAGAAATGCTTTGTCTTAAAATTTAATTAAGATAAATGTTTTGAATTTAATTTAATTAGTAAGGTAATTAATAACTAATAAGTTAATTTATTTAGTTAATTGATTAGGGATTAATAAATATTTGATTAAGGGTTAATCAATGTGTAATTAAGATCATTAATTAGATTATTAATTAATGATTAAAGAATTATTAATTAAGTAATTTAAGTTATAATCATTGTTAATTAAATAAATAATTAAAGATTAATTAAGTTACATTTAATACTTAATTAACTAAATAATTTGGGAATTATTAGTGAATGATTAAAGATAATTTAAATTTGTAATTAACAGTGGTTAATCTAAGTAAATTACTTAATGAAAATAATTAGAGAATGGTTAATGAAGGTCATTAACCTGGATTATTTAATAATTAATTAATGTGGTTAATTTTTATAATTGATTAGATTAATTAATTTAATAATAATCATTTGTGAATTGTTGAGAATAATTACTTGATGAAGTAATTAAGAAATTAATTACTTAAGGTAATTAATTGTGTTAAATGTGATTGTTTGATTTAATTAGTTAAGTTTAATAAATTTTAAACACTTGAGGTTTTAAAGATAATTTCTTTATATAATTTATGGATTTGAAAATTACTTAGTGAAGTAATTAATTGGGAAGTCCGTAAGTAGTGGCGCAGTGGTAAGATACTTGCCTCCTGTTAAAGAGGTCGCGAGTTCGATCCCCGTCTGCCCTACTCCCATTCAAGGCACGAAGATGGGTCCCTGTTAAATCCACAAATAATGGTGGGGGACATAAGTCTCTGTGCTGGGCTGGTCTAAATCTCAAGTGTAAGTGGTCGGACCTGGCACGAGGGAGCTCCTCCTATCCCTTCGATTTCATCAGGGCTCTAGGTTGAGTTTTAAAAAAATTAATTGGGAATTACCGGTTGTAATTAATGGAATATGTTTAATAAATGTAAGTAATTTGGAATATAATTACTTAGTAATTAATCAAAGGATTAATTAAGGAATAATTAATTTGTTTAATAAAGTAATTAAGTTAGTTAATTACTAAATATAGTTAATCAAGAATGATTAATTATTATGGGTTAATTACTTAAGGTAATTAATTTAGGAAGATAATTAATTAAATATAATTAAGAATCATTAATTAATATAATTAATGATGTAATTAAAGTTGATTAATTATGATTAATTAATCAATGACAAGTGATTAGAGGTAATTAATTAATGTAATTAATTAAGGATTAATGTAATTAATTATAGTTAATTAATTAATTGATGTAATTAAAGGTTAATTACTGTTTTTGGTTAAGAATAATTAATTTGTGAAATTAATTGAGGATAATTACATGAATGTAACTAAAGGATAATTAATCAAAGGTGATTAATTAAGGTGATTAAATTTGAGTGATTAATTAATTGATTGTAAACAGTTAAATGGTTGAGTAAGCAAGATTTAATGATGAAGTAATTAATTTAATTTAATTTAAATTAATTAAAGGTGAAGTAATTAATTTAATTCACTTTAAATTAATTAGAGATGGTTGTAATTAATTTAATTCATTTTAAATTAATTATATTGTGATTAAGTAAATCTTTGCTTATATATGAACGGATGGGTGATTATTGATTGCCTTGAATGGATGTGATCTCAAAAATGAGATAAGTAATGTTGTGTGGTATGAATGCTTTCGTTGCATTGTGATGATAATATAGATTATCTATTGTGATGATGATATGGATTACCTATTATGATATGGATCATCTGTTTATTTTGATAATGTTGATTATCAATTGTGATTTGTGAGTTATCTATCTGTGTGTATATAGAAGATTGAATTGTTTTAAACTTTAAAACAAATTGGACCTAAAAGACACGTTTTAGATTTCGATGAGACCGGGATCGGGTTTCCATATTTGGATATCCGAAAACCACATCGATCCAAATTAACGGTAGGTCGTGAATCTCAAGTGAAGATGAAGATTCAGAGTGCAAGGGTTATTGTCGTTAACTCTGAGGGTGATTCCAAAAATGAGTGTAACGAGATAATGCCTTCGGTTTCGTTCGAACCCGGAACAAACTTGTATGGATTGAATGCTTTTAGAACATCTTTAGGTGGACGATGAGCATTCTAAGTGATATGTTCACTGAAGGTAATCGTAGCCTCAAGCCTCATCAACCGGGAATGGCTAAAACATGGGAGGTGCAGCAAGGCTAAGTGGGTAATGCCCTAGTAGGACGAGATTTTCCCCTGTCTAGAGGTCCCTTTTTTTCGGCTTTGTGGACGGTTGTGAGCTCCAACTGTCGGGGTTGTCTTGTTCGGGACTGTCCAGTAAGGGATGGTTCCGGCCTTGTGATGCAGGGGAGTTAGGGTGGCTCCTCGGTATGGTGATCTAGGCCACGTACTGTGACGGGCAGTACCCCGGTAGCCCTGCCATTGATGGAATCCATAATCCAATAAGTGTCATACGTATTAGTTGTTCCCAACTATGTTGAAAACCCTAGACACTATTATAGTATCATCGGATTTCCTATCGAATGTTTTGGTTAGTGTAAGGTAAAAACTTTTCCATGTTTATGTGTGGAAAGTCTTACGTGATACCTTTCTTTTCAAAAGGTTTTTAAAAGTTAAGAAACCTTAACCTATTACTCACACCAGACCCATGTCTGACCTGGAGTTTATCTTCTGTTTTCTTAAACTCTTGGGTACTCAAATTTTTACGAGTAGCCAAGGGATTCAGGTTGGCTTTGACGAATTGTGGAGGAGCAATGGAGCAGGAGGCTTCTGCGTGTAGATATATATATATATATATTTCCGCTGTGTTGATTTCTCTGAGTAGTTCTCTTGTGTTGTATTGAGTTGTATAACTAGACAGGTGTTTATAACTGTCTAGTATGTGTTGTTTATCTGTGTAACTTTGATAGTGTTTGAAAACTATGTAATATTTATGTTATCAATATAATTTATTCATTCCGCTGTTTAGATTCTGATGTTGTTTCTTCTTTCTCTTCTTTCTTTTCTCTTTTCTATCCCTTTCTTTCTTATTAATGATGCGTCATTCTGTGGAGACGGATCGCAGGTCATTGCACAAATCACTAGACTACTCAGAAGAACGGGAAATCATCTGTCACAAGTGCAACCAACCCGGACATATCAAGCCCAGTTGCCCTCGAAATCGACGCGACTTTAAAAAAGAAAACAAAATGGAGAAGTTTTGCAGCCACGTGGAACACAAGTGATGAAGATAATTATAGTACTAGCAGTGAGAGTGAGAAAGCAGATTTGTGCCTTAAAGGTAATATAACTGATAGCGACGATGACGAGCCAAGCGAGGTATCAAAACTCACTCACTCACAACTACTTATATATTTCCACGAAGTAAATGGCTATTTTGAACGACTTAGGGAGAAATATGCTAAAATTGAATCACAAAGAGATAGTTTGATTGAACTAAATGAACAACTTGAACAATTAGTTAAAAACTATCAAAATAAGATTCCTAAGTGCGATAAGTGTCCAACATTCGAAGAAGAAATTAAAAAATCAGATGTTAATATAAAATCACTTGAAAACGAAATTCTAATTTTGAAAGAGAGTGAAAATACTAGGAGAGAAAATTCTATTAAAAAGTGCACACAATTATTAAACGAAAATGAATCTCTCAAAACACAAGTCCAACAATTGTCAACGACTTTAGATAAATTTTCAAAAAGTGAAAAATCGTTGAATATGCTCTTAGGGAAAAAAACGGTTAATACAGTTAGATAAGGACTTGGATATAATCAATCTGAAAATGTTGAAGGCAAAATCAATCAAGTCAATCCAATATGCACAATTTATAGAAAATTTGGACACAATCAAAATAGTTGTTGGTATAGACCCGAACACGAGAAAACTATACCAATTTGGGTTCCAAAAGACACAAATATAAAATCTCTCAAGGTTAAACAAATCTGGGTGCCGAACGGAACATATATAAATAGTTTTGGCTCTCCGTAAAATTACTTTTCGAAATATTCTGCCACTAACAATCATGGACCTATAAAAACAAATAGGTCACAAAAATATTTCATCGTGTAAGTGTGGTGGCAGGTAAGGACAACAACAGTGTTATCGGGATTCTGGCTGTTCCAGAAATACAACTAGTGACAAAGCAAAGTTCCTTAGCCCAGTATAAAGGTGACAAAATTACAATGGACAACAACGAAAAATATCGTAAAGGTAAAACAGGTAATGGTATATTTATTTGAACGATATATTAAATGTGATAATCTGCACCGTAATCTAAGTTAAATCAGCCAATAATGAGATAATGAAACAATGATGATTTTGATTCTGAATTATTTAAAATTGTTGGCAAATTAGTTTCTTATGCCAAAAACACTATAAAAATCTCTAGATTCTTTGAATTACTTCGTATATATTAGTTTGGATTAAAAATAGTGTTTTATTGGATGATAATACATTTGGTTATAATACGGCTAACTCTATATTCGCGATTTTTGATTATTTACACGGTTTCAATTCAAATTCAAGAGAATGTCATTTAAAAAGTTGTTAAAATTGATTTTGAAATTTTTGATGCACACTTCATGGTCTGGTCTAACAATTCAATTAGTGATAATTTTGAGTGAAAGAGAAATTCAGATGCAGATTACACTGGTAATCTAGTTGATAGAAAACTTACTAGTTGAACGTGATTTTTGTTGAGACAATTAGTAACTACATCATTTTTTAAAGAAAATATCTGCATATCTTTCAAATCAGATAATTTTCAAATAGCAGAAATTTTTCTCATATAACCCCTTCTAGAAAATCATTTTTGACAATGTTTTCAGTTCAGTCATTTTGAAAAATTGATTTTATAATTATTTTTGAATTTGATTTTAAATGACTATTTTGACTAATCTGACTCCCTAGTAATTATCGAAAAGATAAATAGTGATTGAAAAAGTGATGAGTGTTGATATTTATCATATATTATGACCCGAGACGGTATAATTAGTAAATTTCTTTAGAAATTTAAACAAGAGTTATAAAACTTTTGTTGGTAAAAATTCCATGACCATCTCTATTTCTATCATATTTCTAACGACCATCACTCATCAAAATTCTATATAGTTTGTCAATATGTGGGACTTTAAATAGGAATCATTCATTTTTTTCATTTTACATTTTTTTAATAAAAAATTAAAAAAATAAAATAAAAATATAGTAGATAAAATAAAAAAATCCAAAGTATTCACTCTCATTTAAAAGTCCTTATGGTTATGCATGGGTGAATTACTTGGAATTTATTATGTGCTTCCACACCCATTTAAAAGTCCTCACGGTTATGCATGTATGGAACGCATATCAAAATTGATTTTTAAAATAAATAAGTAGATTCTAATCCTACTTAAAAGTCCTCACGGTTATGTGTGGTTAGAAGATACTTGAATTCATTTTCTAAATAAAATTGGAATACTACTAATCTTATTTAAAAGTCCTAATGGTTATGCATGATTGGTAGATATTCAAATTCTTGATATAAATATACCACAAATAGACACAACTGTATGGTTTTATATGACGACATCATTCCCATCATTCTAAAAGTGGAATATGTGCCTAACAAAGTATTTGTGATTTTTGTTTGATTTTTTAATTGAAATTTAATATTTATATTCAATTGAGTTTTAATGTTGAATTAATATCGATCACATTATCTCTATTTTCTCTAACAATATTACACTTTTGCTGATAACAAATGGGGGAGAGAAAAGTTAAATTTTGTCAAATAAAATCAAGCAAAGGTCAAATATTTTCCATTTGCATCTAGGCTCATTTGCATATTTTTAATTATATGCATATATGTAGGAGGAGCTTTGTGAAGAGAGGAAGCATTTAAATAGGGGAGAAATTAGAGTATATCAATGATCAAATACATATTAACATATTCAAAATCTTAAATATATGTTTGCTATCATCAAAAGGGGGAAATTATTGAATATGCGATTATATGATTTTTGTTTGATGATAATAAACATATATATTCGTTTAAATGTATTTGTTAATGTACTATTTTAGACTAAATAAATATTTGTTGAATAAAAATAAATAACACAGAATTTGAATTCAAACAGAAATTTTGTTCAAACAAAAATTTATTACAATCTTTGAATAATATAAATTTCAAGCTCCCACTGTATATATACAATTTCAATACAATTTTGATTACATCACGATTCACATTTACATTTGACCTCTCTACATATCACTCATTCACCCAACTCGTATTTTATCTTCAACTTCACTCCAAATTGAATCCAGCATCTGAGCAATCTGCAAAAATAAATATTGACGCGGTAAAATTGAAAAGGAAAATATTTCTGCAGTATAAAACAAAATATGGATTTTGAAAATAATATTTGCTTCGGTTATTTGGGTTGTTCGTCATCATTTAATTTTCAATTCATTATACACGAACAGCTTGTGACATACACAGTGTATCACTGTATATGCCACAAGGCCGTGCACATCAATTTATACACTTGATAAAATTACAGGAACATGTGAGAACAGGTCAAACCCAAATGAAAACTCGGGTTCAACTCAAGTGCAATATAAATAAAGTCACAACACGAGAACAAGGTCAAACCCGAGCTGCAAGCTGGATTCAACAGAGGTACAATTCCAAAAATCAAGAAAGGTCAAGTGAAAACAACAGTTGACAATGCATACAAATGCACATACCAGAACTAGCAGTGAACATGACTCAAGTGTAATGCACGGTCCAATTGTAACATAAAGTCAACATGCTCACATATGTAAACGACTTAAGACTACACAATTCAAGGCGAAACCAGATCACAAAACCATGTACGCAGTGGCCAGAATTACTGATATCAACCACGACAACAGACAACGATTCAACTGTCCATAGGCAACTCCAAGCCTGCAAATACAAGTCGACGAAGCAACCCATGAACTAGACAATATGCACACATGTTATATATGCAAATTCGACATGCACATAACAAGTGCAATCGAGACAGACCAACCATGAAAATAATGAAAGCAAGTGCAGCCTCAACATGAAGTTCAACAGTGAAAGTGCACTAAACCCAGAAATGACAAATGTAATGAACTAGTTTAACTCATGTGACAGCAATGCACACTTGACTCATGATAAATAAAGCTGCAAGACCAATATTAAACTGCAACTGGCCTCTACATCAACTAGCAAACCACGATGAACTCAATCAATGCCAAAACCATGGAACAACAAATCAATTCAATCAAAGACCAGTCACCAACATATAAAACTGAGAAGCAGTGCAAACAAATATACAAAGGCCGGAACTATACGCATACACCATAATCGAAGACATGTACAAATATGCAAAGCCATATGAAGTGATGTACAGTGGATTATACATGAGCAACCAAATACAACTACAAATGGCACAGGACAATGAACAATGTGCACAGCAACTAGCATATATATATGCAATGCGAACACAAATCCAAGTGGAACAAGTCAAAGACAATTTTTTAAAGTCAATTTTAAAAATGTTAGAGTTTCAACTTTAACAGCGGTTTTGAACAAAGCATCTGATTGCAGTTTCAAAATAATGATATACAACAAGTTGGGACAAAATACAAATCAAAGCCGTAATTAACAAGCAAACAACTGCAGTTCAATATCAAAGCAATGGTCGAAGTCAATCATTTCCAAAGTCACTGTTCGAATTCAAGTTATAGATAAAAATTCAAACCAAAGTCAAAAGTATAAACAATTTAAAGTCGTGGTGGTCATGAGAGCAATTCGAAGCCGTGATGAACAAGCCATCGACAAATTATACGAAATTAACAAAGTCAGAGAAATCATCAACATCCAAGCAACAACGAATGGCCGAGATAAATCAATTGACGAATTCAAACAAATGTATATGAAAGAAGAAATAGGAATTCGAATCCTATATAAACCCATTCATCATCGGCTTTTAATCTCAATCGAGTTCAAGAATTCAACCAGAAAAGCAAAAGAGCAAAAATTACATACCGAAGCCTTCTCGAACTCGATCAAATTCGAAGCAGTCGAAGTAAATAAAAGAGACCATCGATTGACAAAAAAGGAACGCTGAATTGTCTATTCAATTGAGCATTTAAAGTCGACTTCTTCGAATTTCATAGAAGCCCTAATTTTTGAAGGAAGAGGAACGAACGAGAAACGAGACTGCCATTATCACAAACACAAAGGAACGAGCCAAAAAATATAAAAAAAAGGGGCCGACCATTCTATTGTTTTGAGTTTATAATTATACAAGGCATTTAGTTTAAAAATTAGGGTTTTAGTTTTAATTGTTTTAAATTTGTATTTCTCTTTTAAACGGTTGTAATCACTAGTCGTGTGACTAGGGGACAAACTGCGTGGCGTAGTTTGAGATTCACAACTTAGTGGCTGAGTTGTGGTAGGGTTTTGAGCATAGAGTTAGGTTAGTCAGTAGCGGGTGTCGTGAGTTTACGTGTGTAAGCCTGTGACTACATAATTTCTAGTAGAAACCTTAGGGGGCAGCACGTAATCAGGGTTTTGCCGAAGCCGGGTAAATTCTGTGTCGTTCTATTTCTGCATTTATTATTCTGCTATTATCTATGCTGCTATAATTCTGATTTATCTGTGTTGAAATAATTTTATATGCTTCCGCAATTAATTTTTATAATTATCAGCATCACCCTGTTCACCCCCCCCTCTAGGGTGAAATCGATCCTACAATAAGTTCGGTAGCATGGTTTCGACTGGGCTGAAATGACCGCTTTCGAAAGCATTGGTTTTTAAAAATAAGCCAACTCCTTCATAATTTATTTTTTCGAAACAAAATGGCGATGACTTCTTTGAAAGCTATATCAAACCTTTTTGAAAGCATCCTTTTGAAAATAAGGCAAGTGCATTTCTTTGGATAGTAAAACGAAGGCTTCGACCCCATTGAAAGTTAGGTTTCGACTGCATGCCTTCCGCCTTTCTCCAATCCACTACGTGTCAACCTATTGATACTTTGTGTATTGGTTTCGACTTGGTTGGTTTTGACTTGGTTGACATGGAAATATAAGGTTGAAAGGTAGCTACTGAAAGAGGCGAAACATAATTTATGGATAAAGATTATTTTAATGCCTTTTTAAGTAATTGCTTTAACTAACCTGCCTGTTTGTAAATATTTAATCGGTTGCCATGAACTTTTTAAATTCTTTCTAAAATAAAACCGCCGCATTAGTTTCAGATCTAAATAAAATAATTTAGCAAATAAGCCCTTCCTTAAGAAAATCAAATAAAACATTTAAGTCCTTTACATAAAATAATTAAATTTTCCATAGTAAAGTACATAGAAAAATCCACAAAAATCATAAAAATTCACTTTTAATATGCTATCTAACATATATAATTTCCAGACCTAAATTCTTCACAATATAGCTGAAATTAATTTCTAAACCCAATTGTTCATATTTTTCTTTAAAAATTCATAATAAATTTTTAATAGCATGGAAAATTATAAAAATTAAAACGATCTCTAAAATAATGTTTAACATAATATATAAATTCCTCGTGGAGTTCGAAACACAATATAGATGATTTTTTTAGCCTTAAAACCGTATATAACATTTATCAAAACACTTGTTTGAATATAACATATGATAAAATTCAAGCATATCATCATCAAAATCATCTTAATAGATTTAAAATTAAACCTGAAATTAAATATCATTAAAAAAATAGAGATGGGTTTGATTATTATTCACCTTGATTTGGATAAGAAACTTGAGATTTGATCTTTGATTAATTCCCCTTGCTTGATTGCTTAATTTTAATTTGATTTTCCTCTTTTCTTCCTTAGGTAATAGCCGGCTTGAGCTCTCTTTATATATACTTTTGTGTTTTAAAAATTAACATGCAAAGTGAAGGAAATGAGATTTTAAAGGTTAATGGGATTATGGTGCAGAAATTACACATTATGCCCTTGTTTTATTCTCTTATTAGCTATCCAACTTATTAGCTATCCAATAAACTATTTTCATAAATTCATTCCTTATGTTCATTTAAGCATGGCCCTTAAATAAATTTTCAAATCTCAATTCATTATCAGACTAATATTTACATTATTCTATTTAATTTATCTAAATAAATCTCATGAATAATGTTTTTAAAAATTAGGGGCGGTACAGCCGCACTCACCCTTTCATTATACTGCTTATGGACATCATTCACAAATTCCACTGTCATTTGCTGGACTTTTAGGAACTTTCTTAAGATTAGGTACAAAGAAAAACAATGACCCAGAATTTTCAGGTTTGAATATTTAATCGATTTTAAATATTGAAAAGTTAATTTTATGAATTAAATAACGTGAAGTTCAAATATAGCGATTTGTTGGGTAATTTAATTGTTAAATTTAATAAATTGAAATTGGTTAAATAATGAAATCTTGATTTTTAAGCTTGATAAAAATAATTTCAAAGCTTATTCAAAATTTATTTAACAAGAATGAAGATAAAAAAAATTTGAATTTGATTCAAAAGTGATTTATCTCATTTTAACTAACGAGTGAAAATAGCCTTCCGGGGCACAATCTTGGATTTCGATAAAAACAGTGTCATTAGGCCCGTAATAATGAATTATAATACGCCATCAAATTTCATAGCGATCAGATGCACCGTTTGGTCGTACGGGATAGAAATATGTTGAAATTTATATTGAAGATTTAATATTATAATTTGGTTCAAAACGATATCTTCTCTGCACGACCGAATTGGGCCACAAAACTAGTTCCATTGCATTCAGAATAGGGGTATAACATTAGGAACGTCAGGCGGCACGCCTCGATTGGATTTCGTAATTACATAGATTGATATTTTGAATTTTAAATAATATATTTTTGTTGATTTAACCATGCATCCGTTATTCTTTCATTTCAACCGCACCTACACTCACATCAGCAACCCTGCCTAAGATTGTACCCACCTCTTTCTTTTAAAATGCGTTCCCTCGCTTCATTTTTTTATACAAAAGAAACAAATAAAAAAAAGGTTGAATTCAAAATTTAATTTCTCAAAATCCGCTCAATAAAAAATATGAAATGAGTTTTAGAAACCAGAATTCATTGAGATCTTTGTGCTGATAGCTTTTGGAAGGATGCGGCTTAGATATTTGAGGTTCGGCAGTGAAGTCTAATGAAGTGTTGGGGCTAGGGCTTGCAATTCCGGTCGTTTAAGGCACCAAGAAGAGAAACGAACATCAGAATTGGGTTTAGATTGGAAAACGCAAATGTAGCCAGAGTTTGGGGAGGTCCAGCCACCTTAGGGTGATCGCGACAGTCGCGTACAGAGGAGGAGGAGCTTGGAAGATGCATTTTGGTCGAAGGGTCGAGGAGGTTTGCAAAAGAGACGGACATGTAGATTTTGGGAAGATAAAGTTAGTGGTGTTGTCGGATTTTCGATTCGTGTTGTAGTGCTCCATGTCATCGGAGGACCGTGCATGCCTATGGCATAGACATGTATAGGGAGTGAATTTGGGGAAAAAGCTCTATATGGGGCAAGGTTCGATTAGGACGAAACTTTTACGTTGCGCTCATGTCGATGAAAGCTTCACAATGGAACTGGTTTGGACGAATTTGGAGACTGTGGAAATTTGGACTAAAATCGGACTTTGTCCAATTATAGTTCCAAACCAAAATGCTTGGACGACATCAGAAAATCTCGATGGGTTAATCTCAACTTTTTGGATAACTAGTATGATTTATAGTGAATAAAAAATGGTTGAATGATTGTTTGCATAAATTATTTTAATTATTAGTTGGTTTGGATATATTTCCGTCGATTGGAGCGGATGAGACACCATGAGCCCTATATAATAGCGGATGACCATTTTTATTTCGATATTCCACCTCGAAGCGATGATTATATTTTTTTGATTATATGACATCTGTGGTTGCAGGGAAATAGGTTGGAGGGATTCAACTAACTCCTTAAAAATGTTCATTTTAATTTCATATATAGTGATATATGATGTGTGTGAATATTCTGTTATAGATTATGTTATGATTTGACTTATTGGAAGTTGTAGTAGCACTGGCCTTAATTTTGGCATTATAAATATCGTAAATAAAATTTTTGAATTTTAAAAAGAATTCCAACGGCGATCTTGGAAATACTAATATTTATATTGAATTTGGATTATTTTAAAGGTATGAATTTGAATTAAATAAAAGATTGATTTTTGGAATATTTTAAGTAATATTTTGAGTTTTAAAGAGAAATAGAAAAATAAAATTTTGAAATGATAAGTGTTTCCGGTGAAATCTTGGATTATTAAAAAAAAGAAATTGATTTGTATGAAATCAATTGTAATGATCTTGGTTTTTAGTCAAATTTAATTTAATAATCAATTTAAATTTTTGAGATAATTGTGAATTAATTTGAATTTTTCAAATTTAACAAGAAATGTGTTTATTATTTAAATATATGTATATAAATATAGATTTTAATTTGAAGATTTGATTTGAAATTCAAAGATAAATATTTTGAAAATGAAGTGGATTTGAAAACTTTATATTTGGAAGTTGTAATTTGAGATTAATATAATAATTTTCTAACATGTTAATTAGAGTTAAGTTACTCATTCTTAACACTAGTATTTGTTTATAGTTATCCATTTAAGTATAATAACTTAATAAAATCTAGAATGAGATTAAAAAAAGGATTTAAAAACACTTTTTTTCATATTTGAAATAAATATAGTTGTGTGTGTATATATATATATAAGTAAAAATATAAATACAAGAGTGTAAATTTATTAACACAAGAGTTTAAAACATAATTTAAAAATTGATTAAAGAGAGGGTTTAAACACAATTTAAATCACATTGGACATTTGTAAGAAACTTAAAACATGTATTTACAAATGTGAAGAAAATAAACATGCACAAAACAAGTGTTAAGATCACAACACATAGTTTAAACAAATGTAAGTGTGTTAGTAAAAGATTTAACAAATGTAAAACATGTAATATAAGAATTGTACAAGTGTTATGAATATTTATTTTTCTTTTTCATTTTTAATTAAAGAAAGAAGATAGGCTATATGCACATTTCTTCCTCCCTTTCTCTTTTCCTTTTTATCTTCATTTCAAAAGCCTGTAAAATAAATCTCAAACCAGAAAAATATGAAAAAAAATCAAAACATCCTTCAAACCAAATAAAAACAAAGTACAAATTTGGGAAAAAAATCAAAAAAAATTCAAAGGCTTCAAACCTGAAGCTGTTGACAATCTCTAATCTGGAAATAAAAATCTAAATTAACTTCAGCTTCAAAACCTGGAAATCAAAGTTGAAAACAAAACTACAAAACAAAAGGCCTGGGAATTAAAACCTGAAAAAAAATCAACCTGAGCAACAATTCAACAATACAAGGATCAACTTCAGCAATCATCAGCTTCAGATCAATCAATGTAAAAAGAATAAATTTCTAGAAGTTCAAAATTTCTATCCTCTGTTCTTCACTGACAGGTGAGCAAACTACCCTTATAAACCCTTATACTTGTTATATATGAATAACATGTGATAATCTATGAAGCTGTGGTGTGAAATTTTTTGTATGATTGAGTAAATGTGTCTGCATGTTTGTGAAAATGTATGTATATGCCCGTATATAAGAAACCATGTTTCTGCTTTAGTACAGGGTTTTAGGAATTCATTCGAAAAATATATTCAAATCTACTCTTCCAATCTCTTTTAGGCCTTGATATCTGAATGAGAAATGATTGTAAGACTGTAACCTTTTATTTAAGAATAATTTTTAGTATTTAAGTTGGATATTTACTTCAAAATAAATATATAACAGTGAAAACTCAATCACATCCCAAAATTTGGGAAGATGATGGTAGCTTGGGATTTGCCTCGGGATATTTGTGATTTGACTCGAGTTGGATATCGAGTGTTCTCGGTGTGTTTGGTAACAACTTTTAAATTTTAAACAGAAAGCAAATTTTGAAAAGAAAAAAATGAGGGTAGTTTTCTCAAGTTTGGACTCGAGTTTGTTTTGGGGGAGACCCGGGTCGGGTTAAGTTGTTAACCAAGTTTTAAAATTTGGATAAAACAAGTTTTCTAAATTTGAATTTAAATCAAGTTTTAAAACACTTTCTTAATTAAAGGTTTTACCAGTTTTGGTTGAATAGTTAAAGTTTGAAAATAATTATTTTTAAATAAATAGATTTAAAGCGTTTTAATGTATATATATATATATCCTTTATTTTAAGTGAACTCTTTATTTTATTTAAATGTTGAAATAAAGTGATCGGTTAAGATAAGAATTTATCTTTGATTAATCAAGGACTTAATTAAAGGATCATTATTGATGTTAATAATAATTAATTATGTGATTAATTAATTAAGGTATGTAATTCGAGGATGATTAATTAATTAAAGGTTAATTAATTAATGAAGGTGATTAAGGAATAATAATTAATTAAGGGCTAATTAATTAATGTGATTAATTAAGGGTAATTAATTAAAGATTAATTAATTAATGAAGGTAATTAAGGAACGATAATTAAATGGTTAGTAATTAATTAATGAAATTAATAAAGGATAATTAATTAAAGGATAATTAATTAATTAAAAGATAATCATTTAATGATTAAAGGTTGATTAATTAATAATTAATGGTTAATTAATAAATGATTAAAGAATAATTAATCAAAATGATTTGTAATTAATTAATGTTAATTAAGCAGGATTAGTAATAAGTAATAAATCTGGTTTAAATTAATCAAATGTTAAATTGATCTTACTTATGAATGTTTGGATTCTATTGAATGTTGAATTGTTTGATATCCCTAATGTGTGATGCTTTGTTTTGATTTGAGCTATGATGGATGTAATTTACCTGTGATGAATTTATATTATCTATCTATGATTCTGTGAATGGAGAATAAGCGTTATAGATTATACCACTTATCGATATTGATATGATTGAGTCCGTGATGATTGTTGATGTTGCACTTTTGTGTAAAACCCCTGGGTTACACCATACACACACAAATATGGATTGCACGAGGAAATTGGTTAAGTCACGGATTTTTGAAATGGTTTTAAAGTTGAATTTTGAATCCAAATGGTTTTGGAAATGGAATTGGGTTAAATGTGAAAAGCTTTTGAAAAGGAGTTTTAAAGATAAAAGTTATTTTGAATAACTTGATAAAGTTTTGAAATTTAAATAGTTTGATTTGAACTCAGTATTTGAAATTAAATTCTATGTTTGGAAACTATGGTTTAAAAAGGTTATACAAGTTACAAATGTGTTTATATGGCTTTTAAACCATTTTAAAAATATTATTTTGGAAATTTGAATTTAACCCAAGTTTTAGACTTGAAGGGCTTTAATTTGTGCAAATGTAATCGAATTTTCCCGAAAAAGAAAACTTTTTGTTTTCAAATGATAATGGCTTTCAAATAAAGAAAGAATTTTCAGTTTTGTTGAAAGGGATTTCCAAGTTATGAATGAATCTTTGGAAATGGTTTTGAAAAGCTAAGAATTGAGTCCTTAATTTAAAGATTGGATAAGTTAATCCAATTTGAAAGGGAAATTGTTTTGAAAGGCTATGAATGAATCTTTTTTAAAGACTGGTGGACTTTGTTTTTCAAATTGAAAAGGGATCTTAAAAGTGTATTCTTTTATATAAATTTTTTGGAATTGAAATAGTTTTGAAAGCTATAAATTAATCTTTGTGAAAGATTGTTGAACTTTGTTTTGAAATTGAAGAGGATCTTCAAGGTGTATCTTTTGTATGAAAGATTTGAAATGGAATTGTTTAGAAAGCTATGAAGGAATGTTTGTGAAATATATGGTGAACTTTGTTTTCAAACAAAAGAAGATCTCAAAGATAGATCTTTTGTTTAAATATTGTGAATGAATCTTTGTGGAAGATTGGTGAACTTTGTGAAGTGAATCTTTTTATTTAAAGATTTGAAATGGTAATTTGCTTAAACCATTTGAAGAAAACATTTTGGGTAATAAGTTATGACTTAACTAAGATCCCAATATCCCTAAGTTTTTAAATATTGCGCTCATTATTCGGTTTATCCGGGAGAGGACCTTGTGTCATATAACCCATTCGGAATAATGATACGACGTAATGGATAGCATTTGAAGACCGGTGTTGAAGACCGGGTATTTTCGAGAAGGAAAGGATTACCCGTCGATTGACTCTACACTGAGTAGCTACGGTATAGAGATCTCCATATGAGATGGGGAGTCCAATCATGATTGTGAATACCCGGATTGCAAGGGCTTCTTTGTGAAGTGCCTTCGGTTCTGTTCGAACCTGGAACACTTGTATGGATGTATGTCTGACATTACACTTTGAGATGTAGAGCTGGTTTCTACCAAATACATTTTTGTTTGGTGGCGAAGATTTATTCTCTTAGCTTAACACCCTTCTCTGAGACGTACGAGCTCAGAGGTTGTGTAGTTGATTCTTACTAGTGATACATTCCCAATTTGGTAATTTGGCACACGAAGTGCTGCTAATCATTTATTGATCGAAGCATGGCTTTTGTGTAAAGCGTAGCTTTGTGTACGTGACTTCGTCGAGCCTCACAACCCGGTAATGGTCGAAATAGGAATCATTGCAGCAAGGTTATTTAGGGATAGCGCCCCCTGTGGGTTTGTCATTTCCTTTTGGATAAAAGGTGATATCATGGTATGGAGCCCAGATATTTAACCTATGTGGTTGTTGCAAACTTATTGCTTTGTGGTTGTTGGTGTATAGGTACTTCAGATAAAGGTTGGTAACGACCGGGGGGAGGCATACTCATGTCAGTAGTTACCTAGTTACTGAGGTAACCCGACCTTGTGCTGGCAGAGATCCAGTTAGGTTCTCGGGGACGTTCCTCCATAGGCGTTTCATTCGGTGTAGGAAGTTCCTTTGCCTGACCATTGTTGGAAATCCGATCATCCAATACGCGATTTGTACGGTTTTAGTTGTATAACCTGCCATTTACTTATGGTGGTCTTCACTATTTAGATGGTAGCTATAGTAGGCATAGTTCGAAATGTCTATGCTGGCTAAGATTAATATTATACTTTCGAAAGGTTTTCTGCACTATGTGCTAACAATAATATCAAAATGATTTTCACGTATCAAGCATGTTTGACTAACATAAGGAGAAATCTCCTCTAATTGTGTGTTTGCATTGTGTGTGTGGTGGGAGGCCTTATGTTAGTTTCATTTTCCAAAAAGCATTACGGATTTCTTTTAAATTCTTTTGTTTTGCTTTTGATATAGATAATCTATTTCTGTTTGCTTACACCAGTCCCATGACTGACTTGGAGTTTATTGTTCCCTTTCTAAACTCTAGATGCCCATAATTTTCCACACGGGCAGTCTAGAGTTGAATTTTTCAAATAGTCGAATAGTAGATGTAGATTTCAGTAGCCTCCAGCCTTCTATTTGGAATCCTTTGGAGTCTTTGTGTGACGACCTGCCTTTCTAACCCCAGAAAGACATGTCATCAATAAGAAAAGAAAGGGATAGAAATAGAAAAGATAGAAAGAAAGAATAACAACACCAGAATCTCATAGCGAAACGGAACAAAATACAATACATCAACATAACTATTACATAGTTTTATATATATCAGAGTTATACAACATCATACAACAGGATAGTCATATACATATCTGTCAATACATACATCCAAAATACAACATACATCAACTACACAGCGGAACTAGATAGATATATAGATACGTCTGGAACTCCTGCTCCAAGCTCCTCCAGAACTCAACAATCCAAAAAACTATCACTTGGCTACTCATAAAAATTTGAGTACCCAAGAGTTTATGAAAAACAAAATATAAACTCCGGGTCATACATGGGTCTGGTGTGAGTAAACGGGTTAAAATTGTTTAACTTTGATAATCAATTGAAAATAAAGGTATCACGTAAGACTCCCCACACATAAACACTGGTAAGTTTTTACCTTACTCTAACCAAAACGTTTTATAGGAAATCCAGTGATATTATAATAGTGTCTAGAGTTTTCAAGTAAATAGAAAATAGCCGAAATTGTTACATCTATTAAATTCCAGCTACTGGCCACAAAAGTGGGTAATAGAAATCAAAACCGTAGGGTCTCGTAGGGAAAATGGATTTCCATCAATGGCAAGGCTACTGGGGTACCGCCCATCACAGAACGGGGCCTAGATCACCGTACCTAGGAGCCACCCTAACTCCCCTGCAACACAAGGCCGGAACCATTACTTACTGAACAGTCCCGAACAAGATAACCCCGCGGTTGGCTGTAGATCCAACTGCCCACACAGCCGAATAAAAAGGGGCATCTAGACAGGGGTATATCTCGTCCTGCTTGGGCATGACCCACCTAATCTTGCTGCACATCCCCTGTTCTAGCCATTCCCGCTTGATGAGGCTTGAGGCTGCGATTACCTTTATAGAACATATCTCTTAGAATGCTCATCGTCCGCCTGACGATGTGCTGAAAGCATTCAATCCATACAAGTTCGTTCCGGGTTCGAACGAAACTGAAGGCATTCTCTCGTTACACTCGTTTTGGAATCACCCTCAGAGTTAACGACGATAACCTTTGCATTCTAAAACACCATCTCGACCTTCACTTGAGATGTCACGACCTAACGTTTAATTTGGATCGATGTGGTTTTCGAAATATCATATTGACACCCGATCCCGGTCACATCGAAATCCAAACGCCATTTTAGAGGCCAAGTTGTTTAATAGTTTAAACAATTTAAATTCAACACTTTGAATTCACATAACATTTATCACAAATAAATCATGCACAGTCATCATAGATATATCCAGAATATATCATAGAATATCACAGAATATTACCAAATAGATATCATAGTCAATCAAATAGAACCATCAATTCATATCAATATAGTTTGATTTACTTAACTTAATTAATCATTCTATCTAGCTTGATTAATCACTAATTAATTAAATTATTAAATTTATTAATTACTACTTAATTACTCGCTTAATTAATTAATTCTTAATTCTTAATTAATAATCTTAATTATTAAATAAATAAAACTTAACTATTTATTTATTAATCATTAATTACCAATTAATTAATCATTTAATTAGCTAGCTACTATTTATTAATTAACTTTAAATAGTTAAGTAAAATCTTAAGTTTAAAATTTATTAAACACAAGATTAATAATATCAATCTTTAATTATATTTTATTTAACCTTAAGTTATTTATTTAATTACAAGTATAAGTTAATTTATATTTTTAATTTCCTTATACTTTACATCAATTAATCATCTTACCTTTACAAACCTTTCTTTTAATAAATTTTAAATCAAATTTTAATTTAAAACTAACCAACATTATTTACTTAATTAATATTAAACATTGTATAACAAAATACTTAAAGTATTTTAGACAAATTCAACAGGAACTGGACCCGAGACAAGCACCTCGTTTACCCAAGAAAATCACGCGTCTTCCCTAACCTTTTCCCGCGTCACTCTCTTCTCACCTTCTTCTACTTCTACCTGTTCCTTTTTTTATATATATACTAGCTTTAGTTAAAATATAAGCTGCAGTATTATAAACACTCACGCGCGCACCAGGTTATTACTCGAGCGAACCCTCAATTTTCTCGAGCAACTACTCGAGGCGACCCAAAACTCTAAGCACTGACACTCACATGCCACCGTGCACGTGCACGGTGGTTCGCCGCCCCTCCGGCAACCCTCGCTACCCCCTACAAATCCCAAATCGACCTCACGTTCAAAATCGAAACCCAATTCAACATGAAAAGTTCAAAATCAAAAGCATGCCCATCTGCTCGAACCAAAAGCTCGAACACCCCTCAGAAAATCGCCACGTCCTACCAACACCGACCACTGGAGGCGACGCCACTTCGTCCACGTCATGGCCATACTCTCCTCGACCATCTTCCAGAATCACGTGTAACTCGATCAATCCATGGCGACGCGATCCTTAATTTACAGAACACAGACAATTTTGAACTCAAAACCCTATATTTTTCTTATCCTAAAAATCCTTGCATTGGAAATATTTTTTTAGCATTTTCCTGTGTTAGCAAATCACCAAGCTTGCTTCGCAATAAATTTCAACAACTAAATTTTTTTGAATCAACAGATATTGATAAAAATGCATCTTCGATTCATTTTCGAACTGCACCTTGAATACTTACATAAAAATCATTGTTCTTGTTTTAAAAATCTTAACTTTGTATGTTAAATCAAGATATGAAATCAAATCAACAATTTAAAACATTCGAATTTTAACATATTGATTTCTTTTACTGTAAACTTGAACATACAGAAGCCAGGCTCCACTGACATACTTTAAACCATTTCCAAGTTATTGTTTTATGAGTAAACAAATTTATTTAGTTTAAAAATCCTAAGTTTAAAATGTTCTGCTAGAAAAATGTTAAATTTTCCTACCTTTCTTGCCTAGAAATTTAAAACAATGAAGAACATAAGCATAATAAAGCTTCCAGTATAACAAAAATCATTACAGGTCCTCTTGTCAACAATATATAGCAACACAAACTTCATGAACTAATTATCATAATTAAAATTTCAAGAAAATTATGTTTACTCACCTAATAATTGTTGAACAGAAAGCAAGTGTTGTGTTGAAAGGCTGCAGATTTGAATTCCTGAAAATCTCTCTGCTTTGATATTGAATTTGTTTGAGTTTGCGAAGCAAAGATATTTACTTTCTTTCTCAGGTTTACTATGTTTTTCAACGAACTAAATAATATGATGTATAAATAGAAATGGCCTCGAGTAGTAGGTAATAACTGGGACAAGCCTTATCCTGTTTTTGATCAGAGATTTTTTTGTTTGATATGCTACAATTTGGAATGTTATTTGTATTTCGGCTGAAATATTTCTTTTGTAATCTGAAATGACAAATTGTTGTGCTAATTAAATGCACTTCTTCATATTAGTTTACATATAATTATTGTTGGCTGATATTTATATTTGTGTGCAAAGATATTTTTGAATATGATGTGAATACTTTGTCTTCTTTTGCATACATGATTTACATATATGTTATAAGGTTATGAAAATAGCTTATCTTCTTCTTTGTTTCTTTGCATTGTATATACAGCAACATATGTTTTCTAAACTTATGTTATATGTTCATGTAGAATTATTTTATGTTTCTATTTTATATCTTGTATTTACATTATAGTTTTCTTATGTTTATATGTTTATGTTTATAACCATATATATTGTTTTATCTTTAAGTTTAATATTCATGTTTATTATTGATAAGGTTGCTTATTTTTAAACATTATTATTAAAGACTACATTTATATTTTCATATGTATATTATCAAATGTTAGAATATTGAACCTTTTAGTTTCAATTGAATATGATAGATTTTGTTATAACATTTTTGAAAGATTTTATTTTAAATCTTTAAATCAAATTTTTTTATAAACATATATGTACATATATAACTGATAAATATCCAAAAATATTATCAATTTATAAATTGAAAAGCTTGTATTTCAATTGAATTGGATTAAATATTTATTAAAATATATTGCCAAAATTCCGGGTCGTTACATTCCTCCCCCCTTAAAAGAATTTCGTCCCCGAAATTTAAAACAACAGCTAATTCAAAAGCTTTTATATTAACAATCCAAACATACATATCATCCATACATTAACAAACAATCTAACAGTCTACCCTAACAAACATCACTAGTTATCCGGACATAAATCCGGATAAGCTTTCCTAAAACAATCTAGAGTTTCCCAGGTATAATCTCTGGGATCCTCGCTCCACTACACTTTGACGAGTTTCACTACTTTGTTCCTGAGTTGCTTCTCGTTTTGATCCATAATCCGAACTAGATTTCTGACGACAGTCAAGTTGGGTTCTACTTCTAAATCTTCCTGAATTACTGGTTCTATAACCAATGATGGGTCATAAACAAATTTTCTTAAATGGGATACATGGAATACATTATGAATTCCAGATATCCGTTCTGGCAATTCAATTCTATAAGCTACACCTCCGATCCTTTCCAGCACTCGGAATGGTCCAATAAATCTCGAAGCAAGTTTTCCCGTCTTTCCAAATCTTATAGCTCCTTTGATCAGGGAAACTTTGAAAAAAATTAAATCTCCGATCTCAAATTCCAATGGTCTTCGCCTTTTATCAGCATATTCCTTTTGATGATCCTGAGCAGCTTTCATCCTTTTCTTGATAAGCTCAACTTTCGCAGAAGCTTCTCGAATTAGATCAGGTCCGAGCACAAGACGATCTTTCGATTCAATCCAACAGGATGGGGATCTACATGGTCTTCCATATAAAGCTTCGTAAGGAGCCATCTTAATACTTGCCCGGTAACTATTATTATAAGAGAATTCCACTAAATGAAGATGGTCTTCCCATGATCCTCCAAAATCTAAAACACAAGCTCGCAGCATATCCTCAAGAATACGATTAAGCCTCTCCGTCTATCCTTCTATCTGAGGATGATAGGCTGCACTCAATCTCAAACTTGTTCCCATAGCCAATTGTGCAGCCTCCCAGAATTTGCTAGTGAAAATAGGATCACGGTCACTTACTATACTGACAGGAACACCATGCAATCTGACTATTTCCCTCAAGAAAATCTCTGCCAGAGAAGCTACAGTACGAGTTGCCTTAACCGGTATAAAATGGACACTCTTAGTTAAACAATCAACAATAATCCATATTCCTTCATTTCTTTCTTGGTTCTATGCAAACCGTCGATGAAATCCATCGAGATCGTCTCCCATTTCCAATCTGTAATTTCCAAAGGCTGCAATAATCCGGCTGACTTCTGCTGATCTCCTTCAACTTGTTAGCAGATGACACAACTATTTACGAACCTTGCTACATCTTTCTTCATATTCGACCACTAGAAAACTCTACTCATACCTTTATACATCTTTGGAATTCCCGGGTGAATATTCAATTTGGAACGATGACTCTCTGACAACATCTCCTGTTTCAGATCCCTATCATTTGAAACACAAATCCTCCCGTTAATCCTCAATGTTCCTTGGCTATCAACTTCAAAACTGGGACACTGACCCTTCCTAACTCTTTTGATAATTCTTCCTAACATTTTATCAGACTCTTGCTTGCTTGAAATCCTTTCAATAAGAGATGGAACAACTTCCAAAAGGGACAGAACTGCATTCCTTCTAAGAGCATCATCTACAACATTCGCCTTTCCTGGGGTATACAAAATATCCAAATCATAGGATGCCATAAATTCGACCCATCACTGCTGTCTCAAATTAAGATCTTTTTAAGAGAAAAGATATTTCAACGGCTTGTGATCCGTGAATAACTCAAACTTCTCTCCCAAAAGATAATGTCTCCAAATCTTCAAAGCAAAAACAATGGCTAACAGTTCTAGATCGTGCGTAGCGTAGTTCCTCTCATGTGGCTTCAATTGCCGACTCGCATATGCATTTACTCTTCCATACTGCATCAGAACTGCTCCTAGACCAACTATACAAGCATCAATATAAACTTCAAATTTACTCTTTCCATCCGGAATAGCAAGCACGAGTGCACTGGTTAGCCTCGTCCTCAACTCCTGGAAAGCTTCTTCACACACGGGTGTCCACTTGAATTTAGCTCCTTTCCTAGTCAGCTTAGTCAAATGCAAAGAAATCTTGGAATAATCCTTAATAAACTTTCTGTAGTAGCCAGCCAAACCTAGAAAACTACGAACTTCAATCGGTGTTTTCGGCTGCTTCCAATCCAAAATAATTTCAACCTTTGCTGGATCTATAGAGATACCTTCTCCAGAAACAATGTGCCCCAAAAATTTAACTTCCAATTTCCAGAAATGGCACTTCGAGAACTTTGCCTTAAAAACATGCGTCCTCAGAGTCTCCAATACAATTCTCAAATGATGCCTGTGCTCTTCTTCCGACTTAGAATAGATCAGGATATCATCGATGAACACCGGAACGAATTTATTCAATACATCCCGAAAGACTCGGTTCATCAGGTCAACAAAATAGGCAGGAGCGTTGTTTAACCCGAAAAGCATAACCAACCACTCATAGAAACAATTTGGTCCCCCGAAATGCAATCAAGGTAATACTGTCCTCAGCTACCCACAACTGATGGAAACGTGAAGCTAAGTCCAGTTGAGAAAAGATAAAAGCTCCATGCAACTGGTCAAAGAGATCATCAATACGAGGAAGAGTATATTTATTTCGAATGGTCACTTTGTTCAATTCTCTATAATCCACACAGAACCTTAGCGATCCATCCGATTTGGTGACAAACACCGCAACAGAGCCCCAACAAGAAAAACCGGGCCTAATCAATCCCTTCTCCCAAAGATTCCGTGTCTGCTTAATTAACTCCTCTCTCTCCCTAGGAGCCATTCTCCACTAAGCTGAATCACCGGCACTGCTCCTGGAATCAAATCAATATGAAACTTTATCTCTCGATGTGGAGGCAGACACTTAATTTCTTCAAATACATCAGGAAAACCTTGAACCACATCGATATCTTCAACCTTCTCTTGAGAAGTCTCCTTGCAAAAGAATACTCAAGTGAAATCCAGAATCATCACACGTCACTCTGGAAATTCTACCTAAATCAGTTTCCAGCGAAACTGTTCTCTCCTCACAATTCAGAACCGCTTTACACTTATCGAGCCAATCCATTCCCAATATAAGGTCAGATCCCTTAAAATTTAACACATAAGGGTCACAAGAAAAACTATGGGACAAATAAGAAATCTTCAAGTCCTTACAAATCGTATCTAATTAGGTTGCCCCTCCTATAGGATTAGATACAAGAATGGGACGATCCATAGTACGAGGGGTGAGAAAGAATTTTTCTACTAATTCCAGAGAAATAAAACTCAAAGAACCACCGGAATCAAACAAAACTTTAATATATTTGCCATCTAAAACTAATGTACCTTCCAGTACCCTTTTTTCTTGAAAAGAAGAAGATGGACCAGCTTCTAGAGCAAAGACCTTATTCGGAGGCGCCCTCTGCAAGAGTTTACAATTCTTGATCATGTGACTAGACTGGTGACAATTGAAACACAATGATCTCTGAACTATTGCTGATCCTGGACCGCTCTGATTTGCTGTTGCTGAGATCTTCCCTGAGGACACTGATTAGCCAAATGCCCAACTTGCTGACAATTATAATACTTGCGAGGTCCATTGTTGCTTCCTACAGGTTTCTTTCCTTTGCCTTGCCTTTTCCAAAGTGGATTAAACTTCCTCTTATTTGTGTTAGTGAAATTCCCTCCCGAAGTTGCTACTGGTGCCCCTGATTTCTTGTTCATCAAATTCTCATATCTCAAAGCCATATCAATTCAATCAACAAAAGATCCTTTCAAAAGCACCATCATCTTTCCATGAAATTCTGGCCTCAATCCTTTCATAAACATTTCATTCTTTTTGAGGGGAGTATCAATGAGCCCTGGTCCATAGCACGAAAGTTCATTGAATTTGGTCTCATACTCCGCTATAGACATGCTTCCCTACTTCAAATTCAGAAAATCCTGGTATAAACGAGTTTTCCCTGCTGTAGGCATAAATTTCTCCTCAAATAACTCCTTAAATATTTCCCATGAAATATCTTCCTTAGAAATATTTGCTACCGTTGCATCCCACCAGGATGCTGTGCCTCACTGCAATTGCCACGATGCCATTTCCCTCTTCCGTTCATCAGACAACTTCATACTCTTAAAGATGCGCTCACAAGAGTGTAGCTAAGCTTGAACTTCAATTATCGATTCTGACCCTTTAAATGGTTGGCCTCCAAGGTTGATGAAGTCTTTGCATAAGGCGGCAAAACTAACCTGAGACGGTACTGGATTTACAGCCTCACTAGCATTTTGACTTCGTCCATTATCAGTCGAGGTACTGCCCCTACCTCTGCCTCTCCTTACAGAACTCATGTTGCTCACCTGGACAGGTAATTCAACAAATTTAGATAGGTATATAATTATATGAAAATACAAATACGCACTCTTAATATATATATTACTCCAGAGCCTAGGTATTCGCTCAACCAGTGCTCTGATACCAACTGTGACGACCCGCCTTTCTAACCCCAGAAAGACGTATCATCAATAAGAAAAGAAAGGGATAGAAATAGAAAAGAAAGAAAGAAAGAATAACAACATCAGAATCTCACAGTGAAATGGAACAAAATATAATACATCAACTTAACTATTACATAGTTTTACATATATCAGACTTATACAACATCATAAAACAGGATAGTCATATACATATCTGTCAATACATACATCCAAAATACAACATACATCAACTACACAGCAAAACTAGATAGATAGATATATAGATACGTCTCGAACTCCTGCTCCAAGCTCTTCCAGAACTCAACAATCCCAAAACCTATCACTTGGCTACTCATAAAAATTTGAGTACCCAAGAGTTCATGAAAAACAAAATATAAACTCCGAGTCAGACATGGGCCTGGTGTGAGTAAACGGGGTAAAATTGTTTAACATTTAAAATCATTTGAAAATAAAGGTATCACGTAAGACTCCCCACATATAAACACGGGTAAGTTTTTACCTTACGCTAACCAAAACATTTTATAGGAAATCCAGTGATATTATAATAGTGTCTAGGGTTTTCAAGTAAAAAGAAAATAGCCGAAATTGTTACATCTATTAAATTCCAGCTATTAGCCACAAAAGTGGGTAATAGAAATCAAAACCGTAGGGTCTCGTAGGGAAAATGGATTTCCATCAATGGCAGGGTTACTGGGGTACTGCCCGTCACAGTACGGGGCGTTGATCACCGTACCGAGCAGCCACCCTAACTCCCCTGTAACACAAGGCTAGAACCATTCCTTATTGAACAGTCCTGAACAAGATAACCCCGCAGTTGGCTGTAGATCCAACTACCCACACAGCCGAATAAAAAGGGACATCTAGACAGGGATATATCTCGTCCTGCTTGGGCATGACCCACCTAACCTTGCTGCGCATCCCCTGTTTTAGCCATTCCCGGTTGATGAGGCTTGAAGCTGCTATTACCTTTATAGAACATATCTCTTAGAATGCTCATCGTCTGCCTGACGATGTGCTGAAAGCATTCAATCTATACAAGTTCGTTCCAGGTTCGAACGAAACCGAAGGCATTATCTCGTTACACTCATTTTGGAATTACCCTCAGAGTTAACGACGATAACCCTTGCATTCTGAAACACTGTCTCGACCTTCACTTGAGATGTCACGACATAACGTTTAATTTGGATCGATGCGGTTTTTAAAGTATCATATTGACACCCGATCCCAGTCTCATCGAAATCCAAATGTCATTTTAGAGGCCAAGTTGTTTAATAGTTTAAACAATTTAAATTCAATACTTTGAATTCACATAACATTTATCACAAATAAATCTTACATAGTCATCACATATATATCCAGAATATATCACAGAATATTACCAAATAGAGATCAGAGTCAATCAAATAGAATCATCAATTCATATCAATATAGTTTGATTTACTTAACTTAATTAATCATTGTGTCCAGCTTGATTAATCACTAATTAATTAACTTATTAAATTTATTAATTACTACTTAATAACTCATTTAATTAATTAATTCTTAATTATTAATTAATATTCTTAATTATTAAATAAATAAAACTTAACTATCTATTTATTAATCATTAACTACCAATTAATTAATCATTTAATTAGTTAACTACTATTTATTAATTAACTTTAAATAGTTAATTAAAATCTTAAGTTCAAAATTTATTAAACACAAGATTAATAATATCAATCTTTAATTATATTATATTTAACCTTAAGTTATTTATTTAATTACAAGTATAAGTTAATTTACATTTTTAATTTCCTTATATTTTACATTAATTAATCATCTTACCTTTACAAAACTTTCTTTTAATAAATTTTAAATCAAATTTTAACTTAAAACAAACCAACATTATTTACTTAATTAATATTAAACTTTGTATAACAAAATACTTAAAGTATTTTAGGCAAATACAACAGGAACTGGACTCGAGACATGCACCTTGTTTTACCCGAGAAAATCACGCGTCTTCCCTAACCTTTTCCCGCGTCACTCTCTTCTCACCTTCTTC
The DNA here is from genome assembly GCA_030765085.1 of Allium cepa. Lineage (NCBI taxonomy): Eukaryota > Viridiplantae > Streptophyta > Magnoliopsida > Asparagales > Amaryllidaceae > Allium > Allium cepa. The sequence continues at coordinate 804,172,907 of CM060941.1, read as the reverse complement.
TACTTCTACCTGTTCTTTTCTTCTTCTTCTTTTTTTATATATTAGCTTTAGTTAAAGTATAAGCTGCAGTATTATAAACACTCACGCGTGCACCAGGTTATTACTTGAGCGAACCCTTAATTTTCTCGAGTAATTACTCGACATGACCCAAAACTCGAACCACTGACACTCACACGCCTGCACGGTGGTTCGTCGCCCCTCCGGCAACCCATGCTACCCCCTACAAACCCGAAAACGACCTCACATTCAAAATCGGAACCCAATTCAACATGAAAAGTTCGAAATCAAAAATATGCCCATCTGCTCGAAACAAAAGCTCGAACACCCCTCAGAAAATCGCCACGTCCTACCAACACCGACCACTGGAGGCGACGCCACTTCATCCACGTCATGGCCATACTCTCTTCGACCATCTCCCAATCACGTGTCACTCGATCAATCCACGGCGACGCGATCCTTAATTTATAGAACATAGAAAATTTTGAACTCAAAACCCTATATTTGTTTCATCCCAAAAATCCTTGCAATGGAAATTTTTTTTAGCATTTTTCTTGTGTTAGTAAATCACCACGCTTGCTTCACAATAAATTTCAACAATTAAAATTTGTTGAATCAACGGATATCGATAAAAATGCATCTTTGATTCACTTTCGAGCTGCACCTTGAATACTTACATAAAAATCATCGTTCTTGTTTTGAAAATTTTAACTTTGTATGTTAAATTAAGATATGAAATCAAATCAACAATTTAAAACATTTGAATTTTAATATATTGATTTCTTTTACTGTAAACTTGAACATACAGAAGCCAGGCTCCACTGATATACTTTAAACCATTTTCAAGTTATTGTTTTAAGAGTAGACAAATTTATTTAGTTTAAAAATCCTAAGTTTAAAATGTTCTGCTAGAAAAATGTTAAATTTTCCTACCTTTCTTGCCCAGAAATTTAAAACAATGAAGAACATAAGCATAATAAAGCTTCCAGTATAACAAAAATCATTACAGGTCCTCTTGTTAACAATATATAGCAACACACACTTCATGAACTAATTACCATAATTAAAATTTCAAGAAAAGTATGTTTACTCACCTAATAATTGTTGAACAGAAAGCAAGTGTTGTGTTGAAAGGCTGCAGATTTGAATTCCTGAAAATCTCTCTGCTTTGATATTGAATTTGTTTGAGTTTGCAAAGAAAAGATATTTACTTTCTTTCTCAGGTTTACTATGTTTTCCAACGAACTAAATAATATGATGTATAAATAGAAATGGCCTCGAGTAGTAGGTAATAACTGGGACAAGCCTTATCCTATTTTTGATCAGAGATTTTTGTGTTTGATATGCTACAATTTGGAATGTTATTTGTATTTCGGCTGAAATATTTCTTTTGTAATCTGAAATGACAAATTGTTGTGCTAATTAAATGCATGTCTTCATATTAGTTTACATATAACTATTGTTGGCTGGTATTTATATTTTGTGTACAAAGATATTTTTGAATATGATGTGAATACTTTATCTTCTTTTGCATACATGATTTACATATATGTTATACTGGTTATGAAAATAGTTTATCTTCTTCTTTGTTTCTTTGTATTGTATATATAGCAACATATGTTTTCTAAACTTATCTTATATGTTCATGTAGAATTATTTTATGTTTCTATTTATATCTCATATTTACATTATAGTTTTCTTATGTTTATATGTTTATGTTTATAACCATATATATTGTTTTATACTTAAGTTTAATATTCATGTTTAATATTGATAAGTTTGCTTTTTTAAACATTATTATTAAAGACCACATTTATATATTCATATGTATACTATAAAATGTCAAAATATTGAACCTTTTAATTTCAATCGAATAGGACAGATTTTGTTATAAACATTTTTGAAAGATTTTATTTTAAATCTTTAAATAAAAATTTTCTTTACAAACATATATGTACATATATAACCGATAAATATCCAAAAATCTTATCAGTTTATAAATTGAAAAGCTTGTATCTCATTTGAATTAGATTAAATATTTATTAAAATATATTGCTAAAATTCTGGGTCGTTACACTCTGGATCTTGCCGATCACATCTATGACTGAGCTTGCTTAATACAACGTGATTGGGGGTTCTCGCTTTGCATTTGGTGGCGAACGGGAGACTCTTACCCCTACATGTCCCTGGGTAGGGGTAGGTTAACCGGGTAGGTGAAGAAGTCGAAAGGCAGGCCGTAAAAGCAAGGGCAGGGTACCATTATATGCTACGGCAGGGCTAGGATGGTTGAAAAGCCTGCCAGTCGAGAGCGGCCACTGTCGATGGTTGAAAAGCCTAGACCGTTACATTTGGCATCAGAGATAAACGTTGAACTTTAGCTTTTGGAGTATAACACATTAGGTGACTCATTTGAGATAGAGTGAAGTATACCCTAGAATGAGTATCCCTAAGACATTCATCCGTATGCCTTAGTAAATTCTCTTACTATTCACTGATAGCGAGTAGAGTGCAAGAAGAGGAGGAGATAGGGGACAGGGGAGTACCACTTTCAATGGTTAATACCTACAACAACAAGGAACTATCTTTCTCTATCAATTTCTTTTGTTTATCGTCCGATTCCAATTCTTTGATTGCTTCGTGGCATTTACAAAAAGAAGCTTCGTTGTAGTGATGGCCCTATGAATCGTGTAGATAAGTTCCTAATTCGTATTCTAATCATCCGTTTTCGTTAGCTTTTTGTTTTAACTTTAATAAATTTGGAATCCAAATTGAAACAATTGACTGATGAAATATAAAACTGAATTGGATTATATCCATTTGTCTATTCTTTGGGGTCCCGATATATTTTATGAATGGTTAGTTGCCCTTCGAACTAACCAACGCCCTGCATATTCGTAGACTGGATGACCCGAGTATCTTGTGCCATATTGAATAGATTCATTCTCGTATCTATTGTTGATATTCTGATTTGGCAAGCCAAATGCAGAGTGGATATTCAGTTTGATCTGGAAAACTGTTTCTCTATCTTTGTGTGTCCATCTGTTCATTGTTGTCTCCTTTGCAAATTTCGAGGACGAAATTTTCTTAAGGGGGAATATGTAACGATCCTAGTTTTTAGTCAAATTTAATTTAATAATCAATTTAAAATTTTGAGATTAACTGTGAATTAATTTGAATTTTTCACATTTAATAAGAAATCTATTTTATATATATATATGTATGTATATAAATATAGTTTTAATTTGAAGATTTGATTTGAAGTTCAAAGATAAATATTTTGAAAATAAATTGGATTTGAAAACATTATATTTGGAAGTTGTAATTTGAGATTAATATAATATTTTTCTAACATGTTAATTAAAGTTAAATTACTCATTCTTAACACTAGTATTTGTTTATAGTTATCCATTTAAGTATAATAACTCAAGAAAATCTAAAATGAGATTAATAAAAGGATTTAAAAACAATTTCTTTCATATTTGAAATAAATATAATTGTGTATATATATAAGTAAAAGTATAAATACAAAAGTGAAAATTTATTAACACAAGGGTTTAAAACATAATTTAAAAATTGATTAAAGAGAGGGTTTAAACACAATTTAAATCACATTGGATATTTGTAAGAAACTTAAAACATGTGTTTACAAATGTGAAGAAAATAAACATGCACAAAACAAGTGTTATGATCACAACACATAGTTTAAACAAATGTAAGTGTGTTAGTAAGAGATTTAACAAATGTAAAACATGTAATATAAGAATTGTACAAGTGTCATGAATATTTATTTTTCTTTTTCATTTTTAAGTAAAGAAAGAAGATGGGCTATATGTACATTTCTTCCTCTCTTTCTCTTTTCCTTTTTATCTCCATTTCAAAAGCCTGTAAAATAAATCTCAAACCAGAAAAATATGAAAAAAAAATCAAAACATCCTTCAAACCAAATAAAAACAAAGAACAAATCTAGGAAACAAAATCAAAGCAAATTCAAAGGCTTCAAACCTGAAGCTGTTGACCATCTCAAATCTGGAAATAAAAATCAAAATTAACTTCAACTTCAAAACCTAGAAATCAAAGCTGAAAACAAAACTACAAATCAAAAAGCCTGGGAATTAAAACCTAAAAAAATCAACCTAAGCAACAATTCAACAATACAAGGATCAACTTCAGCAATCATCAGCTTCAGATCAATCAATGTAAAAAGAATAAATTTCCAGAAGTTCAAAAATTATATACTCTGTTCTTCACTGACAGGTGAGCAAACTACCTTTATAAACTCTTAAACTAGTTATATCTGAATAGCATGTGATAATCTATGAAGCGGTGGTGTGAAATTTTTTGTATGGTTGAGTAAATGTGTCTGCATGTTTGTGAAAATGTATGTATATACCTGTACATAAGTGTGACGACCCACCCTTCTACTCATAGAAAGACGTATCATCAATAAGAAAAGAAAGAGATAGAAATAGAAAAGATAGAAAGAAAGAATAACAACATCAGAATCTCACAGCGGAAACGGAACAAATTATAATACATCACATAACTATTACATAGTTTTACGTATATCTGAGTTACACAACATCATACAACAAGACAGTCATATATATATATATATGTATATGTATATATATATCTGCCACTACATACATCCCAAAATATAACATACATCAACTAACACAATGGAACTAGATAGATAGATACGTCTGGACTCCTGCTCCAAGCTCCTTCAAAACTCAACCATCCAAAACCTATCACTTGGCTACTCATAAAAATTTGAGTACCCAAGAGTTTATGAAAAACAGAAATAGACTCTGGGTCGGACATGGGTCTGGAATGAGTAAACGGTTTAAAGCTGTTTAACTTTGAAAACATTCGAAAATAAAGGTATCACGTAAGACTTTCCATACATAAACACGGGTAAGTTTTTACCTTACGCTAACCAAAAATTTTTGATAGGAAATCCAATGATATTATAATAGTGTCTAGGGTTTTCAAGTAAAATACAGAAATAGCTGAACTTTCATCTCTCATTTCAACATAGTCGGGCACAATCAAAACGTACGGCGCTTATTGGAGATTGGATTCCATACAATGGTTGGGCTACTGGGGTACCGCCTGCCACAGTACGGGGCCTAGATCACCGTACCGAGGATCACTCCCGACCCCCTACAACACAAGGCCGGAACCATTCCTTATTGAACAGTTCCGAACAACATAACACCACGGTTGAAGCTAGCAACCGCCCGCACAGCCGAAATAAAAAGGGACATCTAGACAGGGGTATATCTCATCCTACTTGGGTGCTACCCACCTAACCTTGCTGCATATCCCCTCTTTTAGCCATTCCCGGTTGATGAGGCTTGAGGCTGCGATTACCTTTGTAGAACATATCTCATAGAATGCTCATCGACCACTTGACGATGTTCTGAAAGCATTTAATGTGGTTTTCTGGATCGATGTGGTTTTCGTATAATCATAATTGACACCCGATCCCAGTCTCATCAAAATCCAAATGCCATTTTAAATGTCAAGTTGTTAAATAGTTTAAACAATTTAATTCAATACTTTGAATTCACATAGAATTTATCACAAATAAATCATACATAACCATCATAGACATATCAAAGCATATCATAGAGTATCACAAAATATCACCCAATAAATATCACAATCCAGATATCCTACATATACAATCATCCATAAGCAAGTATCTTTAATCCTTATTGTAATTAATTCAATTTAAATCAATTGCTTGGGAATTAATCCCTTAATCCTATTTAACTAATCATCAATTAATTAACTATTCCATTCAAACCATTTAATTAATTAATCACTTCTTAATCAATTTATTAAATCTTAGTTACTTAATTAATTACCCTCAATTATTAATTAATAACCTAATTATTAATTAATAATTTCAAATTATTTAATCCTTAATTATTTATTTAATTAACTACTAATTATAAATTAATTGGTATTAATTATCTAATTAACAATTCCACTTGATACAAATTAATTAGATACTTCATTATTAATTAACCAATCTTTAATTACAATTATAAATTAATTATCCTTAATTACTTCCCAAAATAATTAATTAACATTAATTATTTATCTTAAGTAACATTTAAAAATCTTCCTTAAACTTTGAAATCAAATTATTACTAACTGATAAAGCTTTAAATGTTAATTAAATTTAATACTAACTTAAATTAACTACTTAATTTAAATATTAATTAAGATTTTAGAAAACATTGTTAAGTATTTTCTTAAATAATTAAACTTGTAATAAAGTCTTAACTTCAATTTGTCCAACATTAATTGTCATCATTACTTAAAATTGTTTAAAACGTTTGCTTAACTTACTTTTTATTTTACTGCAGGTTTGGGAAATCAACCCGAGTAATCCCCTTGTTTTCTCGAGTAAACACTCGAGTTCTACCACCATTTTTTCGAGTCATTCTCTCGTTCCTCCATACGTTTCTTCTTCCTCTTTTTTTTATTTTAAAACTTAAGTTTAAACTTAATAAACTATTCCAGGCTCGAGAATTTCGGGTCCAACCCGAAGCACGCCCTTCATTTACTCGAGTATCAACTCGAGTCGCTCACCCCCAAAAGATTCTGACACCAAAATGATATCGTGCACGTGCACGGCATCGCGCCGTCGCTCTAGCGAACTCCACAATCTTCCGCAAGTCGCAAAACTCTCCTATACTCGAAATCGAAACTCGATTCGACACCAAAAATTTCAAATCGAGAATTAGCATTTCGCTCGAAACCTGTAGCTCAACCAACTAACCAAATCACCTCGCCCCAGTTGCTTAGACCACCGGAGATGCTCCAACTCCATCCACACCACGTCAACACCCCACTTTACCATTCCCCAGAGTTTCAAGAAACTCGATCAAACCGAGGGGACGAACTCGTCTCGTTTTCTAATCTCAGCAAATTCGAACATTAAACCCTAAACTGGACTTGTTCAATCAATTCTTGCAATAGATAAATTATTTGGCAATTTTCCTGAAACCAACGATGTTCAAACCTGCTTCGTGCAAAATTTCAATATCCAATATTGGATCGATCATCAGAAAATGCTTAAAAGCCATATTCTATTCAACCATGGACTGCTCCTAGCATAAGCAACTAAAAATCACCATATTAGTTTTAAAAATCCTATCTTTGAATGTTGTTTCAAGTTGTATAATCAAATCAATGTTTTAAAATGTTCAAATTTATCATATGATTATCTCTTAACTGTAAAACTGAATTTCACAGAGCCCCTTCATCATTTTCAAGCTTAAAACAAAATTTAGCTCATAAGTTATGTTTGAACTAACTTATTTGTTGAAGATTAAATCCTATCAGAGATTAAAGAAGTGAAGTTTAATTTTTTGACTTGATTGAAGTCTGTACTTTTTAAAACAAAAATACAAAGATGACAAACAGTTATGCACAGAACAAATATGAATAACATACATAGAAATACAAATCTGTATATAACCATATAGCATAACATTTGCCATAAATCATCTACATAGTTTTAATTATACTTAAATCTTTTCAAAAATGTGTTTACTCACCTGAAAAGTTTGTGAACAGAGAGCTGCTTCCTGTTTGAAAACTGCAGTTTGAATCTACCTTTGAATCCTGTTTGTTTTATTTGAATTGAATTTAAGTTTTGTACGAATGGTGATGTTTACTTCTTTTTTTCTTTCTTTTCTCTGGTTTGCTAAGTTATCACTGAACGAACAGGAATAGAAAGATACACACATATATAGACGAAAGGATTTTGTACAGGGAAGGCATTATCTGGTTTAGTTTTCTTCTTTTTGGTTTGATCAGAATTTTTTTCTTTCTTCTTGATCTAAACTAGATTTTGTTTTCTGAAATTGGAAAGATTTATACATATTTGAAATGACTTTGTTTTTGGCTGAGATGATAGCATTTAATGTTAATGGTTTCCTATTTTGTTTACATACTTATCTCATTTAGTTTTTTGTATGAAGATATTTTGTTTTATTATCTTCTTGCTTGCATAATTCATATACATATATGCATGTATTTCAAAAGTGCATATATATCTCTAGAATTATCTGATATGTTTCATGTAACCACGCAAATTTAACCTCCATATTTATTCCTGTTCCTAACATAAATTCTTGTTTTAATTTATTTCTATTTTAACTATCAACATTTAATTTATATTCATATGTTTTATACCTATATTTAATATTGATAGGATTTGATTTTATTTTGAACAATATTATCCATATATATATTTATACCAAATGTTAATAAGGTAAAGCATTTTAATTTAATTATATAAGATAGATTTTATTGTAAATATTTTTAAGAGTTTTTATTTTGGGTTTTCAAATCAAAGTTTCCTTTTCAAAATACATATGTATATAAATAAATGGAAAATATTCCCAAAGTCTTATCTTTTTAAAATGATAAGTTTATATTTTATTTAATTGGATTAAATATTTATTAAAATATTATGGCCAAAATCCCGGGTCGTCACATTCCTCTCCCCTTAAAAGAATTTCGTCCCCAAAATTTAAAACAAAAGATAAATCAAAAGCTTTTATGTCAACCATTGAAACATACATATCATCCATACATTAGCAAACAACCAAAAAAATTATCCTAACAAACATCCCTAGCTATCTGGACACAAATTCGGATAGGCTTTCCCAAAGCTATCCAAAGTTTCCCATGTACAATCTCTGGGATCCTCGCTCCACTACACTTTGACGAGTTTCACTATTTTGCTCCTGAGTTGCCTCTCTTCTTGATCAACAATCGGAACAAGATTCCTGACCACAGTCAAATTTGGCTCGACCTCCAAATCTTCCTGGATTACAGGCTCTACAACCAATGATGGGTCATGGACAAATTTCCTTAGATGGGATACATGAAATATATTGTGAATTTCAAACATCCGTTCTGGCAATTCAATTCTATAAGCAACAACACCAATTCTTTCCAATACCCAACCTCAATCCTTGCACAAACATTTCGTTCTTTCTGAGGGGGGTGTCAATGAGTCCTAGTCCGTAGCAAGAAAGTTCATTGAATTTGGTCTCATACTCTGCTATAGTCATGCTTCCCTGCTTCAAATTCAGAAAATCCTGCTACAGACGAGTTTTCCCTGCTATTGGCATAAATTTCTCCTCAAAGAACTCTTTAAATCTTTCCCAAGAAATGTCATCCTCAGAAATATTTGCTACCACTGCATCCCACCAGGCTACAGCGCCTTTCTGCAATTTCCATGTAGCCATTTCCCTTTTTCGCTCATCAGACAACTTCATACTCTTAAAGATGCGCTCATAAGAGCGTTGCCAAGCTTGGACCTCAATTATCGTCTTTGACCCTTTAAATGGTTTACCTCGAAGGTTGATGAAGTCCTTGCATAAAGTGGCAAAAATAACCTGAGGCAGTACTGGATCTACAGCCTCACTAGCAGTTTGACTCCGTCCATTATCGGTCGAGTTACTGCCCCTACCTCTGCCTCTTCTTCCAGAACTCATGTTGGCCACCTGAACAGGTAACTCAACAAATTTAGATAGGTATATAATTATATAAAAATACAAATATGCACTCTCAAGATAAATATTACTCCAGAGCCTAGGTATTATCTCAACTTATGCTCTGATACCAACTGTGACGATCCGCCTTTCTACTCATAGAAAGATGTATCATCAATAAGAAAAGAAAAAGATAGAAATAGAAAAGATAGAAAGAAAGAATAACAACATCAGAATCTCACAGTGGAAACACAAAATATAATGCATCACATAACTATTACATAGTTTTACATATATCAGAGTTACACAACATCATACAACAAGACAGTCATATATATATATATATATATATATATATATATATATATCTGCCACTACATACATCACAAAATATAACATACATCACCTAACACAGCGGAACTTGATAGATAGATAGATACGTATGGATTCCTCCAAGCTCCTTCAAAATTCAACCATCCAAAACCTATCACTTGGCTACTCATAAAAATTTGAGTACCCAAGAGTTTATGAAAAACAGAAATAAACTTCGGGTCAGACATGAGTCTGGTATGAGTAAACGGTTTAAAGCTGTTTAACTTTGAAAACATTTGTAAATAAAGGTATCACGTAAGACTTCCCACACATAAACATGGGTAAGTTTTTACCTTACGCTAACCAAAAAAAATTAACAGGAAATCCAATGATATTATAATAGTGTCTAGGGTTTTCAAGTAAAATACAGAAATAGCTGAAATGCTTACATCTCACATTTCAACATAATCGGGCACAATCAAAACGTACGGCGCTTATTGGAGATTGGATTCCATACAATGGCAGGGCTACTGGGGTACCGTCCATCACAGTACGGAGCCTAGATCACCGTACCGAGGATCACTCCCAACCCCCTACAACACAAGGCCGGAACCATTCCTTATTGAACAGTTCCGAACAAGATAACCCCACGGTTGTAGCTAGCAACCGCCCACACAGCAGAAATAAAAAGGGACATCTAGACAGGGGTATATCTCATCCTGCTTGGGTTCTACCCACCTAACCTTGCTGCATCTCCCCTCTTTTAGCCATTCCCGGTTGATGAGTCTTGAGGCTGCGATTACCTTTATAGAACATATCTCTTGGAATGCTCATCGTCCACCCGACGATGTTTTGAAAGCATTCAATCCATACAAGTTCATTCTGGGGTCGAAAGAAACCGAAGGCGTTATCTCGTTACACTCATTTTGGAATCACCCTAAGAGTCAACGACAATAACCCTTGCATTTTGAAACACCATCTCGATCTTCACTTGGACTGTCATGACCTAACGTTTAATTTGGATCGATGTGGTTTTTGGACATCATAATTAACACCCGATCCCGGTCTCATCGTAACCCAAACGCCATTTTAAAGGACAAGTTGTTAAATAGTTTAAACAATTTAATTCAATACTTTGAATTCATATAGCGTTTATCACAGATAAATCATACACAACCATCATAGATATATCAAAGCATATCACAGAGTATCACAGAATATCACACAATAAATATCACAATCCAGATATCCTACATATACAATCATCCATAAGCAAGTATCTTTAATCCTTATTGTAATTAATTCAATTTAAATCAATTACATGAGAATTAATCCCTTAATCCTATTTAACTAATCATCAATTAATTGACTATTCCATTCAAACCATTTAATTAATTAATCATTTCTTAATCAATTTATTAAATCTTAATTACTTAATTAATTACCCTCAATTATTAATTAATAATATAATTATTAATTAATAAAATTTAATTTCAAATTAATAAATCCTTAATTATTTATTTAATTAACTACTAATTATAAATTAATTGGTTTTAATTATCTAATTAACAATTCCACTTAATTACAAATTAATTAGTTACTTCATTATTAATTAACCAATCTTTAATTACAATTATAAATTAATCATTCTTAATTACTTCCCAAAATAATTAATTAATATTAATTATTTATCTTAACTACATTTAAAAATCTTCCTTAAACTTTGAAATCAAATTATTACTAACTGATAAAGCTTTAAATGTTAATTAAATTTAATATGCAACTTAAATTAACTACTTAATTGAAATATTAATTAATACTTTAGGAAACAAATTTAAGTATTTTCTTAAATAATTAAACTTGTAATAAAGTCTTAACTTCAATTTGTCAAACATTAATTGTCATCATTGCTTAAAATTGTTTAAAAAGTTTGCTTAACTTACTTTTTATTTAACTGCATTTTTGGGAAATCAAACCGAGTAATCCCCATGTCTTCTCGAGTAAACACTCGAGTTGTCCCACCATTTTCTTGAGTCATTCTCTTGTTCCTCCATACGTCTCTTCTTCCTCTTCTTTTTATTTTAAAACTTAAGTTTAAACTTAATAAACTGTTCCAGGCTCAAGAATTTCGCGTCCAACCCGACGCACGCCCTTCATTCACTCGAGTATCAACTTGAGTCGCTCACCCCTAAAAGCTTCTGATACCAAAACGATATCGTGCACGTGCACGACGTCACGCCGTCGCTCCGGCGAACTATCTTCGGCAAGTCGCAAAACTCCCATATGCTCGAAATCGAAACTCGATTCGACACTAAAATTTCAAATCGAGAATCAGCTTTCGGCTCGAAACCTGTAACTCAACCCAACAAACAAAATCACCTCACCCCAGTTGCTCAGACCACCGTAGATGCTCCAACTCCATCCACACCACATCAACACCCCACTCTACCATTCCCTAGAGTTTCGAGAAACTCGATCAAATCGAGGAGACGAACTCGTCTCGTTTTCAAACCTCAGCAAATTCGAACATTAAACCCTAAACTGGATTCGTTCAATCAATTCTTGCGATAGAAAAACTATTTGGCAATTTTCCTGAAATCAACGATGTTTAAACCTACTTCGTGCAAAATTTGAACATCCAATATTGGATTGATCATCCGAAAATGGTTAAAAGTCATATTCTGTTCAACCATGGACTGCTCCTAGCATAAGCAACTAAAAATCACCATATTAGTTTTAAAAATCCTATCTTCGAATGTTGTTTCAAGTTGTATAATCAGATTAATGTTTTAAAATGTTCGAATTTATCATGTGATTATCTCTTAACTGTAAAACTGAATTTTACAGAGCCCTTTCTTCATTTTCAAGCTCAAAACAAGATTTAGCTCATAAATTATGTTTAAACTAACTTATTTGTTGTAAAGCCTATCATAGATTAAGGAAGTGAAGTTTAAATTTTCGACTTGATTGAACTCTGTACTTTTTAAAACAAAAATATAGAGATGACAAATAATTATGCACAGAACAAATATGAATAACATACAAAGAAATACCCATATGTATATAACCATATAGCATAACATTTGCCATAAATCGTCTACACAGTTTTAATTATACTTAAATCTTTTCAAAAATGTGTTTACTCACCTGAAAAGTTTGTGAATAGAGAGCTGCTTCCTGTATGAAAACTGCAGTTTGAATCTGCCTTTGAATCCTATTTGTTTTTGTTGAATTGAATTTAAGTTTTGTAAGAATGGTGATGTTTACTTCTTCTTTTTTTCTTTTCTTTGGTTTGCTACGTTATCATTGAACGAACAGGAATAGAAATGTATACACATATATATAGAAGAAAGGATTTTGTATAGGGAAGGCATTATCTGGTTTAGTTTTCTTCTTTTTGGTTTGATCGGAATATTTTTCTTTCTTCTTTGACTAAACTAGATTTTGTTTTTTGAAATTGGAAAGATTTGTAAATATTTGAAATGACATTGTTTTTGGCTGAGATGATAGAATTTAATGTAATGGTTTCCTATTTTGTTTACATACTTATCTCATTTGGTTTTTTGTATGAAGATATTTTGTTTTATTATCTTCTTGCTTGCATAATTCATATACGTACATACATGTATTTCAAAAGTGTATCTATATCTCTTGAACTATCTGATATGTTTCATGTAACCACATAAATTTAACCTCTATATTTATTCATGTTCCTAACATAAATTCTTGTTTTAATTTATTTCTATTCTAACTATCAACATTTAATTTATATTCATATGTTTTATACTTATATTTAATATTGATAGGATTTGATTTTATTTTGAACATTATTATCCGTATATTTATTTATACCAAATGTTAATAAGATAGAGCATTTTAGTTCAATTATATAAGATAGATTTCATTGTAAATATTTTTAATAGATTTTATTTTAGGTTTTCAAATCAAAGTTTCCTTTTCAAAATACATATGTATATAAATAAATGGAAAATATTCCAAAAGTCTTATCTTTTTAAAATGATAATTTTATATTTTATTTAATTGGATTAAATATTTATTAAAATATTTTGGCCAAAATCTCGGGTCGTCACAATAAGAAACCATGTTTCTGTTTTAGTTACAAGGTTTTAGGAATTCATTCGAAAAAATCAAATCTGCTGCTCCAATCTCTTTTACGCCTTTGATATCTGAATAAGAAATGATTATAAGGCTGTAACCTTTTATTTAAAAATAATTTTTAGTATTTAAGTTGGATATTTACTTCCAAATTAATATATAACAGTGAAAACTCAATCACATCCTAAAATTTGAATATCAAGTTTTCTCAAAATGGTTATAAAATCTGAAATGTTTTTGAAATTGATGATTTTTAAAAATGGAATCAAGATTTTTAAGTGTGTATTTATGGAGCAGTCAAAAGTTGAACATAAAGTGGGTTTTAACGAAATTCTGGTGATCTGAGTGTTTTTAGTTCTCGAGATTGAAGTCGTTACTTGCTGGAAGGTTGAGGATCATCAGAAAAATGTTCGATGATTTTATAATTTATCGTGGAAGGTAGACGAAGTCGATCTTGGGTTTAACCGTAATTTTTAACTGAGGTGGGAAAACCGATCGCTATAACTTCGTCAAGGCATCGGACTACATCAGTCGTGGGGGAAACGACTCGTGGGTGATCGAGGAAGTTGCAGCCAGAGTCGCAAAGATTCTGGCGGTGTCATGCGATGGCGTGAGATGTTTTTGGTTGGTCATGTGGGTTCCATTGGGTGTTTATATAGTTCGATTTTGATTTTCAGATCAATTGGTCAACCTGTATGGTTTTGGTGACTCAGGGGAGGATCGGTGACTTGTCGATGGTCCGAACGATGGTTAGATTCGCCTCGTTCAGGCGTACACCAACACCTGTGCATGTTCATATCTAGATAATTGTTTTTAGTTGGGAAGATATGGTCGCTTGGGTTTTGCCTCGGGAGATTTGTGATTTGAATCGAGTTGGACATCGACTGTTCTCGGGTGTGTTTGGTAACAGCTTTTAAATTTTAAACAGAAAACAAGTTTGAAAAGAAAAAAATGAGGGTAGTTTTCTCAGGTTTGGAGTCGAGTTTGTTTCGGGGGAGACTCGGGTCGGTTTAAGTTGTTAACCAAGTGTTAAAATTTAGATAAAACAAGTTTTCCAAATTTGAATTTAAATCAAGTTTTACAACACTTTCTTAATTAAAGGTTTTATACCAGTTTTGGTTGAATAGTTAAAGTTTGAAAATAATTATTTTTAAACAAATAGAGTTAAAGTGTTTTAATGTGTGTGTGTATATATATATATATATATCCTTTATTTTAAATGAACTCTTTATTTTATTTAAATGAGATTTAAATGTTGAAATAAAGTGATCGGTTAAGATAAGAATTTATCTTGATTAATCAAAGACTTAATTAAAGGATCATTATTGATGTGTTAATAATAATTAATTATGTGATTAATTAATTAAGGTAATTAATTTGAGGATTATTAATTAACTAAAGGTTAATTAATTAATGAAGTTGATTAAGGAATAATAATTAATTAAGGGCTAATTAATTAATGTGATTAATTAAGGATGGTTAATTAATTAAAGGTTAACTAATTAATGAAGGTGATTAAGGAATGATAATTAAATGATTAGTAATTAATTAATGAAATTAATTAAGGATAATTAATTAAAGGATAGTAAATTAGTTGAAAAATAATCATTTAATGATTAAAGGTTGATTAATTAATAATTATTGGTTAATTAATAAATGATTAAAGAATAATTAATAAAAATGATTTGTAATTAATTAATGTTAATTAAACAGGATTAGTAATAATTAATAAATCTGGTTTAAATTAATCAGATGTTAAATTGATCTTACTTATGAATGTTTAGATTCTATTGAATGTTGAATTGTTTGATATACCTGATGTGTGATGCTCTATTTTGGTTTGAGCTGCGATGAGTGTAATTTATCTATGATGAATTTATATTATCTATCTGTGATTCTGTGATGGAGAATAAGCGTTATAGATTATACTGCTTATCGATATTGATATGATTGAATTTATGATGATTAATGATGTTGCACTATTGTGTAAAACCCCTGGACTACACCATACACACATAAATATGGATTGCACAAGGAAATTGGTTAAGTCATAGATTTTTGAAATGGTTTTAAAGTTGAATTTTGAATCCAAATGGTTTTGGAAATGGAATTGGGTTAAATGTGAAAAGCTTTTGAAATGTATTTTTAAAGATAAAAGTTATTTTGAATAACTTGATAAAGTTTTGAAATTTAAATAGTTTGATTTGAATTTAAATTCGAGATTTGAAATTGAATTCTATGTTTGAAAATTATGGTTTAAAAAGGTTATACAAGTTATAAATGTGTTTATATGGGTTTTAAACCATTTTAAAAGTATTATTTTGGAAATTTGAATTTAACCCAAGTTTTAGACTTGAAGGGCTTTAACTTGTGCAAATGTAATCGGATTTTCCAGAAAACGAAAACTCTTTGTTTTCAAATGATAATGGCTTTCAAATAAAGAAATTATTTTCAGTTTTGTTGAAAGGTTTTACAAGTTATGAATGAATCTTTGGAAATAGTTTTGGAAAGCTAAGAATTGAGTCCTTGATTTAAAGATTGCATGAGTTAATCCAATTTGAAAGGGCAATTGTTTTGAAAGGCTATGAATGAATCTTTCTTAAAGACTGGTGGACTTTGTTTTTCAAATTGAAAAGGGATCTTAAAAGTGTATTCTTTTCTATAAAAAATTTGGAATTGAAATAGTTTTGAAAGCTATGAATGAATCTTTGTGAAAGATTGTTGAACTTTGTTTTGAAATTGAAAAGATCTTAAAGGTATATCATTCGTATCAAAGATTTGAAACGGAATTATTTCGAAAGCTATGAAGCGATCTTCGTGAAATATTTGGTGAACTTTGTTTTCAAACAAAAGAAGATCTCAAAGATAGATCTTTTGTTTAAATACTATGAATGAATCTTTGTGGAAGATTGGTGAACTTTGTGAAGTGAATCTTTTATTTAAAGATTTGAAATGGTAATTCGTTTAAACCATTTGAAGAAAAAGTTTTGGTAATAAGTCGTGACATAACTAAGATCCCAGTCTCAATATTTTTTTTTAAATATTGTGCTCATTATTTGGTTTAGCCGGGAGAGGACCTTGTGTCATATAACCCATTCCGAATAATGATACGACGTAATGGATAGCATTTGAAGACCAGTGGTGAAGACCGGGTATTTTCAAGAACGAAAGGATTGCTCGTCGAATGACTCTACACTGAGTAGCTACGGTATAGAATCTCCATATGTGATGGGGAGTCCAATCGGGATTGTGAACACCCGTATTGCAAGGGCTTCTTTGTGAAGTGCCTACGATTCTGTTCGAGCCCGAAATAGACTTGTATGGATGTATGTTTGACATTACACTTTGAGATGAAGAGCTGGTTTCTATCAAATGCATTTCTGTATGGTGGCGGAGATTTATTCTCTTAGCTTAACACCCTTTTCTGAGACATACGAGCTCAGAGGTTATGTAGTTGATGGTTACTAGTGTTACATTACCAATTTGGTAATGTGGCACATGAAGTACTGTTGATCATTTGTTGATCGAAGCATGCCTTTTGTGTAAAGCGTAGCTTTGTGGATGTGACTTCGTCGAGCCTCACAACCCGGTAATGGTCGAAACAGGAATCGTTCCAGCAAGGTTGTTTGGGGGTAGCGCCCCTTGAGGGTATGTCATTTACTTCTGGATAAAAGGGGATATCATGGTATGGAGCCTAGATATTTAACCTATGTGGTTGTTACAAACTGATTGTTATGTGGTTGTTGGTGTAGAGGTACCTCGAATAAAGGTTGGTAACAACCGGGGGTGGCATACTCGTGTCAATAGTTACCTAGTTACAGAGGTAACCCAGCCTTGTGTTGGAAGAGATCCAGTTAGGTTCTTGGGGACGTCCCTTCAGAAGTGTTCCAATCGGTGTAGGAAATTCCTTTGCTTGACTATTGTTGGAAATCCAATCATTTTATACACGCTTTGTATGGTTTTAAACCTACCATTTACTTATGGTGGTCACCACTGTTTAGATGGTAGCTATAGTAGGCATAGTTCGAAATGTCTGTGCTGGCTAAGAATAATATTATACTTTCGAAAGGTTTTCTACACTATGCACTAATAATAATATCAAAATGGTTTTCGCGTATCAAGCATGTTTGACTATCATAAGGAGAAATCTCCTCCAATTGTGCGTTTGCATTGTGTGTGTGGCGGGAGGCCATATGGTAGTTTCATTCTTCAAAAAGCATCGTGAATTTCCTTTAAATTCTTTTTTTGCTTTTATATAGATAAACTATTTTGTTTGCTCACACCAGTCCCATGACTGACTTGGAGTTTATTATTCCCTTTCTAAACTCTGGATGCCCATAGTCTTCCACACGGCCAGTCTAGAGTTGGATTTTTCAGATAGTCGAATAATAGGTGTAGATTTGATAGCATTCAATCCCTGGATATTGGCAAGCACGTTGGGATGCAGATTTGCTTCTGCATTTGGATCGAGTTGCTTCACTTCAGCATTGATGGTGGTTCTCGCTTTTTGGTTTGGAGTCTTTCTAGCTTTGGAGCTTTGGAAATGGAGATGCGGGCTATCTTTCTCTCTATCTCTTGAAAACTCTGTGTGGACATCTTTATGTTGTTGTATCTCTGGTGTCCATTGATATCGTTTGTATAAATGTGTTGTATCAAATTTTATTGTGTATCAATGATATATTCATTTTCTTCCGTTGTGTTGTTTTTTTAATGTGTCATAAGATCCATCCGAACTGGAGTACGACGTTTGAATCTGTGGCATCCGAATACGAGTGAAGCATGGATGTCGATTTTCGAACGTCGGATTTCGAGGCGTGACATCAATGACTTGATTTTGGTGTTTTGCTTATGTATTTCTAAAGGATTTTAAATATAGTTTTTAAAGTGACGGATAAAGTATTTGTATAATGAATTTAAAGTGATATTTCTGAAAATATGAAAAGGAGTTGAAATCGATAATTAAAACAGTTTAGAAATATAATGGGATTTGTAAAGGGATGGATTTATAAAATGAAACTTATATTTTATAAAACAAGTGAAACCCGAATGAGTTTGTAATTTATAAACGATGTTTATAAATAAAATGAAATGATTGTCATTTGATAAATTGGAGATATAAATTCACGATGTGAATTTATAACGAGGGTGAAAAATTAGTTTTTTGGAAGATATGATGGATTCTAATTTTGGAATGTGTGAAGGTTTATGAAATTGGAAATGCAATCGATGTGTAATGAATCGAGAGAGATTTATAAATTGAAATTAGTTATATTGGAATTTTAAAAATATATTTTTATCGAGAAGTTATGTTTTGTTTTAAAAAGGGGATTTTTATTTATTAAACTATGTAATTTAAAACTGTTTTTAGTATTGAAATATTTTATAAAGTTGGTTATTTAAATAGTTAATATTAGTTGAAAAGAATTTAAATTTCTACAATAAGTTTTGTAAATTTTTTAGTTTTAAAATATTAGTTGAAAAGAATTTAAATTTCTACAATAAGTTTTGTAAATTTTTTAGTTTTAATTGAAAATGAATTGGGAATGATTTATTTAAAAGTGTTTTGATATTTTGAATAGTTACTTAAATGGGTGTGGAAAGTAAATTATCATTCTTTAAAATATTTATTATTTTACATAGATTTTAAAAGTAAGTAATTGGAATTTATTTGTGAGTACTGTCGAGATTTGTAAACTGAATTTTATTGAACAGATGTGATTTGATAAGAGAAATCTTATAATAGGATTTCTAGAAGCATAAGAAATTTCTAAAATAGTTAGATGAAAAAACTTCAGAAATGACTTGAATTCATAAAAGAAGTTATGAACTGAACTTGGAAATATTTCTAAGTGTTGTTATGATTTGAGAGTATCCTGTTATGGATAAAACTATGCGAAATTGTTTCCAAATATTGAAATATTGAAAGAGATTGAATATATATCTTTGTAAGATATTCTAAAATAAATGTTTGAAAGATTTATAATACGGACCTAGTGACTGCTTATGTGTATAATTTGATAGTTAAATAAATGACCATCAAAACCTGGCCAAGTTCATTGATCGTTTCGAAAAGACCGAGATCTGATTTAATTATCCAAAAACCACTTAGATCCGATTTGAGCATTGCGAATTGTGATATCACGAAGATAGTGAAATGGTGATTTTGGAGATTTGGTTTGTTCGAATCAAGAACAATTAGTATGGATGAATGCTATCACTACATTGTTGCCTGAAAGGCGTTGTTAGCATTCTAAATATATGAATGCTAAATCTAAGGTAATACGTAGCCTCAAGCCTCATCACCTGGGAATGATTGAAAATCAAAGGAGATGCAGCAAGGCTATATGGGTCGCACCCATTAGGTATGTAGTCACCTTTCTATGTACCCTACATCTACATATTTATGGAATTAGTTGTGCATGAGATCTCAATAAAAAGGTTGGGAACAACCAGGGTGATAACATATTCGGTACTATCCACTAAGTGGTAGGCCGGTCTTGTGTTGATAGGGATTGATAGTTTCGATCTCGGTACATTTTCTGGAGCTGTACTATGATAAGTGGTACCCCAATGCCTAGTCATTGTATGGAATTCATTCTCCAATAAATGTTGTACGATTTTGATTGTGCCTAATATGTTGAAATGTGAGATGCAAGCATTTCAGCTATTTTAATATTTTACTTTGAACCCTTAGACATTATTATAATATCACTAGATTTTCTGTAAAAGTGTTTTGGTTATCATAAGGTAAAAATCATTGTGTTTATGTGTGGCGTGATCTTACGAGCGGCGACATCGACATGTTGAGCTTCAGTGACAGCTTGGTTATCAACGCTTTCTTTGACTGACCATTGTAGGTGAACATCATGCTCACTATGACGTCGAAAGATCGCTCGGCCATTGAGGGAGCAACGGATTATGAAAAAACTAAATTGAAAGGGGGACCACGAGAGGTGTCAATAGAAGGAACGTCGTTGCAGCGATCTTGCTGCCTTTTGGAATCTTTAGATGGAGGAGATGTAGACTTGGATCAATGTTTATCATAGGAAGATCTGTCTCAATCACCTTTATTCTGTTAATCCCGGTCCCGACAGGAGCGATAGCTAAGGTCATATTCACAACCACTACTTTGTGATACAAGCCCGAACGAGAAACATGATTCTGGCATGATATTTCCCATAAAGACTGAAACATGTTCTTCTTCCTCACCATTGTTTCTGCAAAGAAAGACAAAGAACGAATCAGCTCTAAGTATTGAAGGACATGAGATAAGTGGAATGCAATATTGTTAAGTGCATGCGAATATGAGTGTCCTGGTGTCCCCCTAACGGACTCGTTATTAAAGCTTTACTGCTAAGAGTGTCCTCCCCACTAATGGTAGGAGAGATTCCAGCCCCAACTCTAGAAGGAGATTCTGATCCGTTAATGCGCATCCTACTAAAATGAAAGTCATCAATGTCATCTGGTATCGGAAGATCACTCAAATGTTTCATCCAAGTGCTCTGAAGGTTGAGAAGCAGATTGGTCCGAAATAACCTGAGGGCTGATGGGTAGCTCGAGTTGTTTGAAGAGGTGACTCTTAGGGAACCTACAAACAAGTTTTTTCCTTTTCTTTTTTGTGAGCGGGGGGCTGTAAGGTTTGCGTGGATCCGACTACCGCCCCAAAACTAGAACCCACGTCAATGCCACCATCACCCTCATCTCCTACTACATATTCATCAGTAGCTTCCTAAGCCCCTTCAACTGGGAGCATGACAAGATCAACTTAATGACCTTTGTCATCGTTTGCATCCTATAGCTTGGTCACTATAACTCTAGCAGTGACTGGTAGCCCTATGCTACAACCCTCTTCCATCAGGTAATAGGTAATGAGGCGTTCATCAGTAAGGAGATTCTCGATGTCTCTATCTTCTGATTGAACCCTTTTTATTGCAAAGATTGTGTCTATGTACTGTTTTCTGTCAAGTCGTGAATAACAACCTACACAAACTAGAAAAATTTCTTAATTTAGGACATGGCCTAGATACAAGCACTAAAAAAAATAAAGCAAGGAGTGATACTTACGTTCTTTTAACCACCGTCTGGCAAATCCTAGCGGGTAGCGAATATAGAACCACTCACTTTTGAAAGCGCTCAACTTGTTCCAAGTTCAGGTCAACATCTAGCACTTCTTGGCCGACTCTAGAAATGCACACAAAAGGCTTCCCGTTCATTGCTTGGAGGTGAAAAGAAATCGAATGTCTTCAGGAGCAGAAGGATGAAATAAAAACTCCATGAATGTCATGTAGGTATAGTTAAGTAAGGCATTTCTATTTGGATGTAGTTATGCCGGTGCTAGCCTCATATGATATAGCATCTCTTAGATAAATGAATTGAAGGGTGGGATACACTCTGCCCAATACATGAACTTGTTGCGTGCAGTGAACCCCTCAGGGTGCATATGAGCTCTATCATCCAAGCTGGGACTCGTACGTCATTAAACGTAATCCCATATCTAGCACAAATTCTGTGAAGAGAGGCATGATTAATTTTCAAAGCCATAGAATCCTCAAGATCATCCAAAAATATCGCATGTTCTAGAGTGTCGGGAGCAGGTCTATCACTTCTATTGGAAGTGCAGGAATGACAGAGAAACACTCAACTAAAGGATATGAAATTTCATATGTTCAACTTGATGTCCTGGGGAGAGTTTATTGAAAGCAATTGCGGAGCTTGATTCAGAAATTGTATTGATGTGTTGTTAAGGCTGTCCAGAAGACATGGTAGCTAAATGCCCGAGCGTTTAAAACCCATGACTACTAAACTCAATAGATAATCATCATTAGAAAAAATAACCTATTTCCCCTATACAAAGTGTGTGCTAATGCAAAGTGGTGTGGTGTTGTGCAATGCAGTGAAAAACAGTTCAGAATTAAAGACTATAACTGTGACAAGACTCTAGGGTTCGATTGGAGTGATCGTCATTGTTGCCTGTCTCAACTGATTCTCTACATTACTGGTTAAGGACTCAGTCTAAGCATCAGGATCAGTTTTTGGCACGTTAAATTTTGAATCATATGTTTAGGAGTGGATGAGCATTAAAAACCTGTCTAAGGCATAGGCAACAAATATAAATATGTAGAAGATTAGTCAAGTTCGTTCCACTGTTCGTTTGTCATATACGTTCGATTATGCAGTCCATTTTATATGCAAGTCATGTATGACCATTGAAGTGTTCAAGGCCGAAGCTCATCACATAGTTCTAACTAAGATTTGAGGATTTTAAGTATGTTCAACAAAGTTAAACCAACAACTAATCATTTATGAATGTCACGACCGATCCACCCAATGTGCATAACCGATCGTTTCTACACGATCATGTCATAGCCAATCATTCTAGCGACTCCAACCGATCATTATCTGTATTGATCGCGGTGATCGATTCAAACTTTGGCTCTGGTTCCACAATTTACTCCATTTCAAATCTCCAACCACCGATCCAAAAAATGATCGTCCGAAACCCTACCGGAAAACAATCATTCCAATTTCTCTTTATTTTCTTTTTCAAGTGCCAAGCCATCGAAACTATCGTTCTCAATGTCATGTTCACCAATGAGCCATCATTCGTAGAATTTTATTTCGAATCTCCTCTCAACCACTAAAGCAAATGATTGGTTCAACCACGATCATATTAATTGTCTCATTGCCAGCTCCAGAAATTTGACATCGCCTTTCATTTCACAACACAAATGCCACCGCAACCATCACATCAACATAAACAATTCAACCTGGTCGTCACCATTTCCCCATCTGTTGTGAAACAAGATCTATAGGAGATGGTGGAGGTGATGATTAATCTAGTAAGGACTCAAACTGAATTATGAAGAAGGTCACGAGAAAAGTATGGATTTGGATCGGGAAGCTCGGTGGATCAATAGTGAAGGAGAAGATAAATAGGTGGTTTTCTTTTTTGTTTTGGATAGCAACAATAGAAAGTGAAGTGTAGAGATGAAAAGTGGTTAAGTATTCCATATTTATACATAAGAATGGACCGAACCAACAAAGAATATAGTTCAATCAAATCGTCAAATCAAGAAGGTGATGGATGTATGACAATTGTTCACTTTGATAGGCAGTGTAATTGGTTCTTTCAATACGTACTCAGATCATGTACGATCCAATACTAATGGCTTTGGAATGATCCATCATCTTCTTTCTTAGGTTAAAAGGAAAAAAAAGAGAGAGGGGAGGACGATCGGACATGATCCATTATCAGACGAATTTGACCCGATTCATATTAAAAATGGAGCAAGTACGATCCATTTACTTGATGGATTCATGTCGATCCGTCTAAAAAAAGAAAAAGAAACAAGAGGTGAAACATATGCATAAAGTTGATAACGACCAATGAACGTGCAACTGAGATAGGGAGTCAGTTATGAATATGTATACGTGCTACAATATGTCCCAAAAAAAATTTGATTTCTTGAAATCGACAGAAATTAAGTTCTCACCTGTATTAATTGAAGAAAAATTTGAACAAGTCAGCCAAGGCCTACTGATTCACTGAAGTGGACTTAAATGATCACCATCAAGACGTGACCTAAAATTTATACTATTGAAAATTAATCGATCGTCATGTTAAACAGAAAGAGATTCGACTTTGCAAAGAAGGCAATTCATCGCAGGGATGACTACAATTCAGAAAGTTGGATGGATTCCTTTTCGATGACTCTAAATTGCATCGACTCAAAGTACCACATGTTGAAACAAGACGTACTTTAGAGAGCAAGTGCTATGCAGTATTTTGGCCCAGCTATATTCGAACTGATTAAGAAAGTTAGACTTGGCTGTCATCGAGACCGACAAATCAGATTAACAATCACGAAGCCTAGTGCTTAGGCACAGACGATAATATGATGCAGTGGCAAAGTGAAAGAGGAAGACGGACTTAATAAAATGACAAAAATATGAAAATGTACCATTTATTGAAAATGGATCAGGTACGATCCATATTCACTAATTATGAATCGTATTGTATCGATATTACAATTTAACTCGACGGAAAACGATTGATATCTCAAAATCTGCAAGTCAATTATATAGGAAACTTTGCGAACATCAATATATTGAAGACTGGAGCCTGTCATATCGATCACATGAGCTCATAGAACGATCGAGGCTTATAGTTATTATAAATAACGTGGGTCCCGCAATCGATACTGTGACTTCTTATGAGTCTGGAGGCTCAGCTGCCGAAATTTCAAGAAGATATTTTGTCATCTTTGCCTATAGAATTGATTGTTCATTTTTGGGATCTTTACACTACTCTTTGATTTGCACTTTTTTTTATAACTAAGGTTCTACTCCGATACATCTGCTGCACTTAGCAATTCAAGTGATTAATAAAGTTATTACTTGCTCAATACTTCAATGAATAACATACAGTTATAAATGAAGTCAACAAATGTTAAATATGTAGGTATTTGCTAACATGTGCTTTTATTCGAGAACATGCAGTTGTACTACATTGCTAAAGCAGAATCAGAGGAAATCAAATAGGTGCTAGTAAATTCAATTATACCAAAAAGAACTAGGAGGTAAATTCTTAAACAAAATTTGTTATAGAAAGGTTATTTGTCTTTTATGAAAGGGTTTTAAAATTTATTATGAATAAGTGAGTTGCCTTCCAACTTATGATGTTCTTCAGAAAAGA
Organism: Allium cepa; assembly: GCA_030765085.1. Classification (NCBI taxonomy): domain Eukaryota; kingdom Viridiplantae; phylum Streptophyta; class Magnoliopsida; order Asparagales; family Amaryllidaceae; genus Allium; species Allium cepa. The sequence goes on along the minus strand of CM060941.1, from coordinate 804,147,257 downwards.
AGGTGAAATCTTCACTTTGTTTTACTTGCATTTGGTTTACAGTATAGATTTTTGATGCGCGTGCTCCCCAACAATCTTGACATGGTGATTTTTATAAACAACCACTAAAATTTCCTTTATTTAATCATAAAATCGGTGATCCTATAGAAAATTATGTCTCTCTTCTTAAACATGATGAGCTGTCTTTTCCTACATAATGATTAGAACGTATAATCAAAGTCAGTATAGTAAGAATAATTGACAAAAATATATATCTTGCTTCCCATTTCCTTGATTATAATAAAATAAAGCAGTGGTTTACAAGCTTAAATACATTAAAAAAACGTGTTTCACATATCTATATTATCTACGCTTGTCGTCCACTGCAACCGCAGCTCCATCTCCATCGCCTCGCATTCCCTCTCAAACGCACCTCCAGGCTCCATCGTCCCATTTCTCAAATCAACTTGCCATGCCTATAGGCTGCAATCCCTTAAATTTCAAAGCCCTAAATTGCAATTTCAAATTGTTGCCCCAACACAAAAACTAGATCAAGTCTCCGACTCAGCCAATATGAGTAATAGACTAATACTAAATGATAATTATTGGTTAATTTGTTTTCTATGATGGTTAACTGAAAGTTATGTTTTCTTACCGGCTATTAACCAAAAAAGAAGTTATGTTTTTTATCCGCTGTTAATTGAAGAAAAAAAGTAGCTTTTTGTTGGATCGTTATTAACTGAAGGAAAAAAATTATGTTTTTAGTTGGCTGTTAATTGAAAAAAAAATGGTCTGTTTAATTTGGATGTGTAAAATTTTATAGTATTTCATAAATGAACAATTGTTATAAACTAAAAAGAGATAAGGAACCATTAGAAAAGAGGTAAGACGAGAAAATGTTATTCATACTAATATCATTTACATAAAGATTGACTATATAATTAAATTACATAGGCTCTTTTATATATAGGCCTTGGAGCATGAGATGGAACATATCACATGATGTGAGACTAAATAGAAAAACATAAAAGCATATTCACTTTTATATTTACATATATTATAACACTCCCCCTTGAATATGCATCTTCAAAATCTTGGATACTCGTATAGTAGCTAGAAATTGTTCCTTTTGAAGCATCCATGATAATTGCTTCCCCTTATTATTATCTTGCATTCATACATTCATTCAGTCATTATGAATATTGTCCGTTGCCTCATTAAAAACCTCTACTAGGAAAACCTAATGGAAAAATCTTGAACCAGGAAAAGAGTGCAACTTGAAATCATAGATATCATATAGTGATATTCCTTTAAAAAAGTTTGATACTTGGGGATCAAAATGATGTCTCGTTAAAACCTTACTAAGAAAAACCCAATGGAAAAAATCATAGCGAAGGATAAAGAGTACAATGACATATTTTATTTTCTTATTTCTTCAAATGAAGCTTGATACTTCTGGATCAAACTAATGCCTCATTAAAATCTTACTAAGTAAAACCCTATGGGATAAATCTTAGTCAAGGATAAAAATACAATTTAACTAAAATAACATATTTAGGATGTTATTTCTTGAAAAGACGTTTGATTCTTCTAGTTCAAGATAATGCCTCGTTAAAACCTTAGTAAGAAAAACCCAATGGAAACAAATCTTAAATAAGGAAAAAGATTAAAATATAACTTATTTCAAATGTTATTGGGGAGTTGATACTTCTGTATTAAGATAATGCCTCATTAAAATCTTACTAATAAAAACCCAGTGGGAAAACTTAGTTAAGGAAAAAGTGCATTATAAAATACTTATAGATGCTCCCCCTGATTTAAAGTTTCCTCTAAATTCGTTTTCGTCTTTCGATATAAATTGGTTATAGATACTTCTGGATCTATAAATATGAATCTCATGAATATTACAATTTATTAATAGTTTCCTTCCATACAGTCAAATTTTCAAAGATTGTTTCTTCCAAATATGGTTTGCATTTTATGCATTTTGTATGCCACTTTTATGAAAAACACTTCATGTGCTTTCATTTTTGTGCTTCAAATTAGTTTTGCGCATTGCAACTATACATCTTTCATAAATATTAAAATTTTCATTACAACATTAGTAGAAAGCATAAAGTAATCTACCCATCTTGAAGTATATCAAGATTTTCATTACAACAATACTTAGAAGAATTTGTAATCTGCACTTCATGTCTTTTGCATTCTGTATAACTACAAAAATTATGTATATTCTTCAGAAATTTGTATACTTTAATAAGTATTTGCATATCGCAACTATCACTTCAATGGATATTAAGAATTTCATTACAACAGTACTTAAAAATAGGAAGTAATCTACTCATCATGAATTATATCAAGAGTTTCGTTACAACAATATTTAAAAATAGGTTGCAATCTATGCTTCTTATTCTTTGCCTTCTTTATAAGCACCAAATTTATTTATATTCTTCAAGAATTTGTATACGTTCATCATTTAATATGATTTAAATCATATTTATACCTTCGGGGTATATTAAGCATTTCAAGTACTTTTGCTACTTTATGGACTACATGTCCATATTTCTCTATTAGTAGAGGATTCATGATGGACAGTCATGTTTTCTCCTAATTAAAGATCCTTAATTTATTTATAAACATACGCGCTTTATTATTTACAAATTTATCATCAATAATTATTTTTTGTCAGTTCTAGACATGATTTATTGAGATCTCTTTGATTATCATGTTTTAGGTACCTAAACCACTTCTAGGGTAATTTGACAATCATGTCATTAGTCTCTTTAAGTACACCCTTAAGTGTTTCTTCAAGAACACTTACATCTTTTATTTGGCATCTTTATTACTTACTCCAAAAGTATTTCGAACTGATTTTTGTACCATATTCAGATATGGTATACACATTTTGATCCTTCAGCGATTCAAATCTATATTGGAAAAAGTCTACTATGGATATTATTAATAATTTATCCAAGTTACTTAATATTTTGCATCATTATACATGTTAACAAATATTTGACATTGATGATCAAAATGACCTTGTATCCCTTTATCCTCTCCCTCAATGTTGAGGAACATTGTCACATTAAATAAGAATCATCTTTGGATTCTCATTTTGATCCACTATCATATTGCTACTAGCAAATACACCATGCATATTAATAATAGGAGGATAATTATTTTATCAATTGATAAGATGCATTCAAGTGATATTTGTGAGCTTCTTGCTCATGTTTAAATATGAGTTTCAAGTATGCCAAATTTTGCGAAATATAATCCAATTGAAATTGCACCAACTTTTTCTAAAATAATCTTCTGGCTTTCAATTTTAGAACAATGCAAAGGTATTCTTTAACGTTTTTATTATAGTTCCAATATGGTAGCCATTTATTTATATTTCCTCAAAACTCAAAAAAAAATTGCTTGAGTATAATGTATTTTGAATTAAGATATATCTATAATTTGGTAATACTATGTGGGCTCTTCCGGACCCTTCAACTATATTAGCAGATTTGCTTTGGTTGAAATTTTTAGCTAAATATTTTCAGATAGTTTGGAGAAAAAACTTCTAGTTTTTCAAAATAATGTGAGTAGTTGCACAATATAGTAGGCATATATTATCACTCAAATATTGATGGTCCATATCTTAAGACCTAAAGACAATATAGTTAGTCAACTACTAAATTTATAAGCATAAATAAATGCTAGTACTTTTCAAAATTTAAAATAGACTACTGATTAAAGGCAATATTATCGGTATATTATTTCAATTAGTTATGAAAGGAAAAACATACAAGCACCTACTTCCAACTGATTTATTCAACTAAAATAAAATAATATACACATAACAGACTTCATATTGCTACTGTTGATCAATTCGACCATATCACGCTACAAGAAATTTTATTTTTGGTGGCGAACAAAAAATGCTACCAAAACTTATGATAGCGTTTAGATAAACGCCGTGATAAAGCCCGCAATTAAAAATGCATGATTTTTAGTTGCATTTATTTCAACGCCACTATAAATCTTTTTATTGCAGCATTTCTCAAACGCCACCAAAAATATTTTTGCAACGTTTTAAACACGCCATCAAAAGTTTTTTTGCGCTACTAATAAAATTTCCAACTTTACCCTACTTTACGGTTGCGTTTACTCAACGCCGCTTTATGTATTTCTAGGCGTTTTTGAAACGCTACTAAAAGTTCTTGATTATTTTGCACCATTTTTTTATGCTATTACTTTATGTTGATAGTATATTTTGTTTCATTATTTCCATCAACAATAACTCACATAACCATCATATTGAAACAATTAAAAAAACATATTAATCATATAATCAAATAAGATATCCATAACCATTCTGACACAATAGTTTTTCGAAAGAATGATCAAACTCATATACAATAGCCATTCGTATACAAATTTACACACCTAGTACTAATAAAATGTAATACCAAACTGGTGCTAACAAAATGCTTGATTACCCATAATTCTTTATTTAATGCACAAGTGAAAGCTAGCACCATAAAAGCCCAACTTTACTCTCTTTGGAAGTCCAATGCTTGCACAAATGAAAGCACGACATATAGTCAAACAATCATGTTAATTTGTAGGACTTCAAATCTGATATCAATCACCTACAACATTGTCCAAGTTTATCATACTATAAATATTGTCATATAAATAATCAAAGTTACAAATGAAATGAGATAAATAAAGTACAACCTTATAGTTATTTATAAAACTTTGCTAAACTATTTATATTATTTATAAAATTTAATTAACTTAAACTTAGTTAATTTAAACTTATTTAATTTTAACAAAACTTAGTTAATTCCTTTAACTTGGTTAACTTGGTTAATTTATTATTATTATTAAAACTTGGTTAATTTAATTATTATTATTATTATTATAAACTTAGTTAATTTTATAAACTCAGTTAACTCATCATCATCATCATTATTTATAAAACTTTGTAAATTAGTTATATTATTATTATTTATAAAATTTAGTTAACTTAAACTTATTACTATACTTGCTTAATTTCATAAGCAATTCGGTACTCTTTGTTTGCCGAACTGTATAGTGAATTAAACAATAAAAGGATGGTTGCACGATCAGTAATAAAACAATCAAGGGTAATAATCTGACAACACAAATGAATTTGAAACAATAATAATAAAATAATAATAAAACAAACTATGTGAATATGTATGTAACCATGAATTATAGTGTAGATCAACTTAGAAGTGAAAGTAAATATAGGATTGTTCAACTAATCGTACATACATGATTTTTTGGTTTGGGTTCCTCTGAAATGAATCCATAACTATTGTGCTTCCATTTGTTTTCTTAAGATAATCAAATACCGGTTTTTCCATTTGAGAGTTTCTTTTACATTCTCCAATCCCAGTTGTCTTGCTAAATTTTTACTAGTTGACTTCCTAAATTCCCGTAGTAAGCAATTTTATATTATCTACATGACGAGTTTGTTCTTCCATGGCTGTTGAAATGATTTCTTCTGACTACATATACATATTTCATTCAAGGATATAGTTTGTAATTATAAAGTTGTGTATGGTCATGCACAACTTTATATTATATATAAAAGTGGAGTAACTATATCATATGCACATATCACAAGACGACCTAGAGAGCCAAACACATATAATCAAGTTTCCAAGCCTTACATAATCTCCTAACGGTGGTGTTGCCTAGTCTATATGAATATATCTTCCCAAAGCTATCAATCACCTTTGTTGTTGCACAATTGAGGAGGAAGAGAATAAATATAATACGAGTGGTTCAAAATAATGAATTTCTCCTGCCTTTAATTAATTTAATGGTAATTAACTAAGACAGAAATAACAATAATATAATTTACAATGGATACCCTAAATAAAAAATCAAACGATATTTATCTTTGTCGCAATTAATTAGGTTCTTATCCAAGAATGTTGTAGTGAAAATGCATGTGACTCCTTTACCTACACTTTCATAGATTGGAGGATTTTCCACCTATATGTTTTAGGACAGACAAGATTTTTTTTTCTATTTGAATATGTTGTTTACCTTTATTGGCTAGGAATTAGTTAGCATTTATATCTAAACGTCATAGGTTAAGATAGAGCTTCTAGACACCTAATACATGTATACATTGATAAGGAGATAAAATTGTGTTAATATACCCAAAACTACTTATATATAATTAGTTTGATAATAACACATGTAGTGACTGGATTCATATATCATACATATATAGGGCTAAATACAAGTACTGACCTATGTTAGTGATCAAGCTGGATAACAATATTGCTAGTGTCCATAATTTGATTGGTAACTAGCTTAGAATCCCCATCATTTTGGCACCAATATGCAACTCCAATTGAGAATGAAATCACGTCACCTTCTCCTATGAGATGAACTTGGTGGTTTGGATCTCCCCTTCTCTACTCCTCTTACTTTAGTTTTGATTATTGCTGGAATGATTGGAACAACCCTGAGAAGCCTTTAGTTTTGATTATTGTTGGAATGATTGGAACAACCCTGAGAAGCCTGGTACTACTATTCTTGTGATACCTCTGCATGTGCATATGTTAACACAGCCATAAGCCTACACTTTAACTTCTTCTTACTTGTCTAAAAATAAAAATAAAACCAAGAAAAAGAAACTTGCTTTTGATATCATAGGCTAGAGAAGGCGCATTGGAGAACTATGGCAACTGCAATCCATTTGACCGAATATTTCTTCTCACAGCGGACACACCTACATAGTCAAACTCTTCATTCTTGGCATCATTAAAAGTAAAGCCACAAAAGTGGGTAAGGATACATCTTAAGATGACAATCCAACAAAGAGAGCTTGATTATTAAGCTACTTATTTACTATCTGGTGTTCATGAGGCAATAATCATATAGTTCAACAAATAGTTTTTACTCTCAAGTACAATACTTACATTATAGGCTATGCATCTCATACGAAACAACTATACAATACTATTCTCTTGAACACAAACATCAAATTTACCCAGCGTGATGTCAAGAAAATTTAACCAATGAACTAGACTTGTCGATATTACGCTGTAAAAGGAAAAAATATTACAACAAGGAAATATAGCGACCTGTTGGCTTTAGATAATTATTAATTGTAAACTAAGTGGAGTGTAGGGCTGTTGCAGTTCAAGTAGTAGCGTGCATACCTATACAGTTTAAACAAAAGTAGCAACATATAGAACTACTATATCTCAAGCAGCAGCAGTGAGTAAAGCTGCTGCAGCTTGTAGCACGGACCATATGTAGCTTAAACATAGACCAGCTGCTGCCTGGACAGTGAAGTTGTTGCAGCTCAAAGCATGAACTTGCTGTAACGAAGATAGTGGAGATGTAGCTCAGTGAAAGAAGCACTGCGATGGATTTGCAGAGCCGCTACAGATTGGGCATTAAAACTAAATCTCAGTAACATTGATCCTAACCGACATCCAACTACATGAGTATAAAACAAAGGATTTTCAGTTCCATATTATAAATCTATTAGTGCACACTTTTTTACATAAGATTGAGGGAATTACAATGTTTTATATCAACTATTTATAACTTTTGAATCTGTGAACTCAAATGAAATTATATTTTCTAGTACCTTGGTAATCAACGATGTAAGTTGAGTATTGATTTGTCTCTCACATCAAATTATACATAACTTTTTTCATGCAATGAAATCAATATTTTATTCATTAGCAAAAATAAAAATAATCACTAATGAATAAAATGAGAAACCTAAAAATTATAATCTTATTCCAAAATAAAATAAGCAAAAGCAGACCGTACTCGAAAAGTAAAGCTCAAACTCTAACAAAATTAATTTTCTAGCCAAATATTTAAAAAGCTTTACAAAGAGAATAATGTATACTCTCATGTAGACATAATAAAGAATAGAAAACAGACTCTAAAATCTTGAAATTACCGTAAAGAATAAAGAGCTAAAAATCAAAAGCTTCACTGGATGATGATGATTTCCTTGAACAAGAGAAATTGCCTTGAAGAAGCGAAATAAGCATCGTAGAAATGAAATAAACTTGGATAAGCACTCTGTCATATAACAAAGCACGATGAATGTTAGTAAACTTTAAAGGCTTAGCATTGTCATGGGGGGAGTACGGTCATGCAAACTCATTAGCTGCAATCAATTCAAGTAACAAACTCAAACAACTTAACCAATTTCAAACTCAATTCAAACAACAACCCAAAAAAATAATCTAATCCAGTTCAAATTAGAAGCGCAAAAGATGTTTGTTTTTGAATTACCTGTTAAGAGATAAAGGTGTAGGCATAAGATATTTTTTGAGCAACATTTCTGGAATTAGGGTTTTGGGAGGAGTTAACGCGGAGCAGAATTGCGCAAGCAAGATGAAGATGAACTATTTTGTGACCAATTATATGAGGGTACGGTTGAATCGTGCTAGGAAGACGAAGACGAGCCGAATTGCGCAAGCAAGACAAAGTAGATTTTATTTAGTTTTCATCGTTCTTTTGAGAGGAGGAGGAGGGTAAGAGAATTTTTTAAGTGGTTAAATGAGATTTGAGTGGCCACCTAAAATTTTAACAAAATTTTAGTGAATTTTTGGTTGTAATCAATTGGCTGTGTTTTTTCATTCATTTCATAAATCAATGATTGCATTAGCTTTGAAATGCTACCAATTATTGCAACTAATAGCAAGTTTTGTTGTAGTGTCATTTATTATTGCATTTAGATTTTCATCATTAATGAAGTTTCCTTCATGTTCGAAGAAATGATCTAACTTCAGATTAGTATTACTAGAAAATCCTTTCACATAATTTTAGTTTAGAAGTAATTCTAAATATAAAGGAATTGTATTTCCTAATAGATTTAAAGACTTGAAACTTCAAGTTAAAACACTCGTGTCTAGTGTTTAGAAGCGTGACCATATATTGGTGGTCATAACGCTCCTTCAGGGATTCCATAGGTAAAGATGATCTTTTTCAGTTAAATGTTTTATTTTAAGTATGTCATGGATATGACACCTTAAAAATATAAGAGCCATTGTTTTCCTATTGGATTATTATTTTTATGGCATTTTCTAAGCAGCGACATTGTAATTGGATGTCAACATCCAATATATATGACAAAAAGTTATCTTCTAATAAGTCCAAAGCTTTAAATTCAAGCTTGGTTGTGTTTGTCATATTACCAACTATAAATGGAAATAAAAATGCATAAGCATCAAAATATTGTTCATGGGTATATAATCAATGCATTTCATAAAATAAGAAAACATATCTGATAGCAGTTACAGTGAAAGAATAAAAACATTAATGTAAAATAGTAAAAGACAACCAAATATAATCTATAAAAACGACTATAATTTCTTATTTACATCTTTTGATAGTTTTAGATCCAATCTCATTAGTTGCATTCATTAATGTTCTTGAAAATACAAAACTACCCTTGAAAATATTGAAAGGCCTTTATATGGATTGATTGGTAGAGAAAGGATGAATTATAATCAAAGATTGTGCTGACTTTATAATGTTTACTTTCATAATATAAGCAGATTTAAAAATATGAATAGGCAGTATTAAATACCATTTATTAATTCATAACAACTGGAATAGTGAGAATCACAAATATATACCATGTATATACGTTATGATACTTGTCAAAAATAAGAGATATAAAAGAAGAATAAATGTATAAAGTATTCATACGCATCTTTGTTGGACTTTTCTCATTAATCGATTAATTTTATTTAATGATTTATTAATTACTACTGATTAATATATGAATTAATATATATGGCTATTTACATATTGTAAGCTAAAAAGAGAGAGGAAATTTGTACATCACATAGTGTATGAATAATATCATGAAAAACAAAATAGTTTGACTTGGCAACTAAAAAATATGTTGTATGAGTTACAGCTATTGATAACAATCAATAAGTATACTATTGTAACATGACAATAATAGGTAAAAGATTAAGCATATAAAATAGTAAACATTGGAATACCTCTTTGCTAAAAGAGGAAAGATGAATGAGTTTTATATATAATATAAAAGAATTGATGGGTGTATAAAAATCAACATTCATTTTATGAAGAATCCAAAATACTTACTTGATGAGCCAAAGGAAGGAAACTTGATCTACTATACATTTTACCTTTTGAAAGGCATGATTGGATGCATGGAAGAAGGAAAAAAATTAAGAAAATAAACTTCTTGTTAGAATGTCTTGTTTTATATTAAAAAGAAAGAGTGTAGGAGAGCAGATATATTTCTATGTATTTATTTGGTTTAGTAAAAGCACCAAATATATCATCAAATCTCTTCTGGAGATTTTTTTTATTATCACCACTTTTGGAGTGAACATATTTCTATATATTTATTTGATTTAGTAGATAATATTATTGGCAAATATTTTTATAACTTCAAGTTTCAATTTTACTTTAAAATAAAGTCTATGTTTAGTATTTTAGATCCTAAATGGTACAACTTGATTTTCATTATCAAACATCAGGTTTGATTGCAATTGGAATTTACCATAATCTGAATTAGCTTTTCTAGTAATTCAAAGCTTCACATCTCAAATTTATATATTTGAGTTTTGATATATAAACCTTTTTTTTGGAATGCAAACTTATATGCATAATTTTTATTTGAGAACTTCAGGTCTCCAATATTAAATAATACAATCAAACAAGAGGACTCTTCATAATTGTATTCGAACATGAGAATCATAATACTATTTCTCTTCGAGGAAAAGTATTTACCACATTTCTAATGTTATTTCAACATATTATTTTTATGTTATGTCTTCTGGACAAATCAACATCTTCTTCTAGAATTGCTCGCTTATATTTTTTTCATGGATTTATTGCAGCTTATGAGAACTTTAATCTTTCATCTTCGCGCATATGAACTTCAGGTTCTTATTCTTTTATATACACTTAATACGATCTTTTAGATATGTATTATCCTTATATTTATTTCTCTAAGAAACAGTGAAATATTTCTTATGGAAATATAAATCATGTGATAAAATTATTTCTACAGTTCTCATTCAAACCGAAATCCAAACAAAAAAAATTCAAAATGAAAGCCTTTTTTTCACCAAACAATGGAATGATATCTAAAAGTTTAGATCTATGGTAAAATGAGATCTATTAATAGAGTAAGATCTATAAGGTATATATAATAAAATTTAGAAAATTAGATATATGATAGATAAGATCTAAAAAGTATACTAACAGAATAAGGTCTGAAATTACATTTTAGTCTATGAAACAATTTTAGTTTCAGATCAAACTCAAAATTATCAAAAAAAAAATAGATATACATTAATAAAAATTAATTAGAGATTTGATGATTAAACTATACACATCTAAAAAATATATCATTTGAACATGGTATTAAAATCTACAAGAGGTCTGAAAGATTAGAATTAAAAAAATAAGATCCGCAACAAAACGAGATCTAAAATACAGGGACAAAAAATGATGTATAAATAGAATCAGATCTAAATAATTAGATCAATGATACAATGAGATCTAAAATAAATAAAATTAATAGAATTAGATCCGAAAGAGTTGATTAATCAGATCAAAAATAGCTTACCACGTTGACGATTTATAATCAGATCTGAAATTTTCCTTTTATTTAGAGATCATGATGATAACGTGTTATAAATTAAAAAGAGATAAGGAACAATTAGAAAAGAGGGAAGAGGAGAAAATATTATTCATACTGATATCATTTACATAAAGATTGACCTATACAATTACATTATATAGGCTTCTTTATATATAGACCTTGGAGTATGAGATGGAACATATCTCATGATATGGGACTAATAAAAAAACATATAAGCATATTCACTTTTATATTTACATATATTATAAAAACAATCGTATCATGTTGTTTCTTAAATTGAGTTAGGAAATGGAAACAAAATTCTGAATATCAAAATAGAAAGAAAATGCAACATAAATACGAAGCAAAATCATTAGTTGGGTGAATCTCAAATTTATTACAAGCGAGGAATAAAAAATCTCAAAAATTATTTTTTGAGCTTCGATGGCTAAAAGAAATTACATCATTGAAAATAACTACATCATTTGATATTTTTAATTCCTTGCGATATCACCGGGATGTAAGTGGATTTCTAAATATATTGTTGTTTATCGAGCTTTATTGCTGTCAGGGCCGCTTTAGCGAAAAATGCTTTTTGAAATTGAAATTGATAAAAACATATCTTCGAATTACTATGTTGTAAGAGAGATTAAGTGGATTAGCTTTGATACCAATAGAAAAAATGCAATTAGATAAGTTTAACAATGAAGATATAATAGATGAGTTTGCTTCGAAAAATAGAAGAAGTTGTTGTTTTCGTTAATATGCATTGATATGTCAGCATATTGTGTTCGCATTTAGATTTTTGGGCATGTAATCTAAATAATTTAGTTGATCAATATTTTATGATTGATATTAAATTTTATTAATATAATTTACATTTTTTGTAGTAATATATAAATTTAGAGTTAGGGGCAATAAAAAGTGATAGAAAAATTTGTTCGACTAGGGCATTAGACATCCTTGGATCGGCCCTGATAATGGGCAAGATGAGTTATGTTTATTCAAGAATTAGGACTATCATAATCATTGTTTCTACCATATACCAACAACATAAGGTGAATAGTTTAAATTATAATTTGAACAATATATTTTTAGTCTAAAGTTAATATTCCGAGTAAATATTGAACCTAATAAGCTTGAACAAGAACAATGCGCTTTAAGAGGCAAAGCAAGTTATTGTGTTATGATTTGGGCCTCTAAAGAGGAGGATTTCCATGCTCACTTAGGTAGCAAGGGACATACAATGCTTATTTTAGAAAATAAAAATTGTATTTACACTTGATTTTACTAAAATGAAAAAGTATATATTATTCACTTCATGTTCAATATGTAATTTAGGCTAACTTCTCATTAATATGTTTTAGCAGATATATGTGTGTGCGAAATGAGATAGATAAATCATTATCCTGTATTGAACTTATGTGTAGTCGTTAAGAAATGGAAAATCGAAGGTGAATCTCATAGCTGAACTTTTCCATTTTCAGACAAAGTTATTTGGAGAGTAGAAGACACAGATCACTTTTGCTTCGTAGATTCATTATTTCATTATTTAATTCTCATTTTCCAATCAGAATGTGAACATTAAACGTGCAACTCAAAAGGAATTACGTTGTATTAATACAACCCATAGTTTAAAACTTCAATAAGCCGAGTCAAACTAAATCTCATCAAGGATACAAATATTTTTATATTAGTACCATTATGGATTCCATTCTAATTGCATAAATAATTAATAATAGTTATAATACATTTGATGTCATATTTTTAATCAATGTAAACTAAAAAAAATGCTCCTTTATTTTAATATCTCTTAAAAATTGGGTCCAACTTCTTTTATAAATTCAAAATTCTCCTCTATGGATATTATTAAACCCTAATCTCTCTTAAATATAAGGTCTAACAAATAAACTTTCATAAATATTACTAATCTTAGTGTAGCTTAAATATAGCATGCAAAAAATAAGTTTTCTTTATAAATTCAAAACTTTTCTTTACAAATATTACCAAATCTTAATACCACTTAAAATAAGATCTAACAAATTAACTACTTTTAAAAATTAATAGAAACAAAATTTAAAACTACCACCAATGTAGATACTGCAACTAAAATAGAATCAGAACAACAAATATTTAAATTAACAATAAATAAACTTATTGAATATGTTGAACATATTCATTTAATAGAAAAACAATACATGCGTAAAACGCATGTCATCATCACGCGTGAAGCGCGTGCCGTAATTACCATAATTTTATTAAAACATCAATCACTCTTAACGGGACCTGCTGTTTCACTCGTTAGTTCGAGTTTCCTGGCTAGGGCTGGGGTCCAAGGACATGGATTTGGTTTTTAGCATTGACCACATAACTTGAACATCTTCATATGAGCAAGCATTCACCTCATTTTGCAGCTTCATCATCCCATCATTTTTGTCTTCTGTAAATAAATATCCAATTATTTACCATTCCTTAAAAAAGGTCGGAATTCATTGTGATCTAAAATATGCATAGTAGTTCAACTATTACTTAGATATTTTGGAGTTTCGAATTCTAATGCCCTGATTGATCGATTGATCCAAGATTTACAAGTTCAAATCAACCAATGTATATCAATTTGTTCAATAATTCAAAACCATTGTTGCAATACACTAATCGATCTGAGTTTTCAAATATTTTATATGGTTAGATTAAGATTGTGTTTTTTTAAAGTGCATATTACTTAATATCTAATAATGATCATTAATTACTGAATACCAACAAACTTAATGTTTTTCTACTTAGGTTGCACTTTCTTCTTTTAAAGCAAACAAAAATTATGACAATACTTCCCCTTTATATTTATAAGACAAAACTCATTATTTGTGATTTCAAATTGATTCATTGTATCATAAAATAAGATAGTTGGAAAATGAAACCGTATTATGATAAAACAAAGCTACTATTATAGTTTTAATCTTGATAAATATGAATTAATTTTACCACCAAACAAATCTTTGCATTCCTTATTCAAATACATTTAACATACCTTAGAAAGATGACGATGAAAATAAGTGAAATTGGGGGTGAGGGGGGAGGTGGGTGTTCGGGTGTGCAGGGGTGTGGAGGGGTGTAGGAGGGAGACAGAATGCAATAGGAAATGAAATAAAAATAGTGAGATTATGAATTACTAAATTCAATCAGCATTTTGAGTAGACTGTAATTTAGATATTCATATAAAGGCATAAAAAAATATCGTTCTTTAGATTTACAGTACACACTAATATATCACTTATTTAAATTGTACTAAAAGTTATGAATACTTGTTCTATGATTATAAACATCTACTGCAACCAACAACTTCGATTTCTATTGTTATTTATTGTCTATACTATTATACAATCACTTATCGGAAATAAACAACCCTAGCCAATGGAATTATTCTGATGTTATTCAGACACGATGGTCCAATTACAAAAAAGAAAATGATTTGCTCTTAATTAAACCTACATTTGACTCGAATATATGTATACATATGTATATGTATATGTATATGTGTGTATGTAATTTTAAGTTGATTAACTTGATTCAGGCCACCATCTTTAGATAAACTATCTAATGGCTTACTATTGTCTCATAAGGACATCCATATAAAAATATTCTATGTTTGGGAAAATAAAATACGAATACTTAATATGATAAATTTGCCAAATGCATAAAAAAACAAAAGTAAACTAAGAATATAAATAACACCATTAGCTTGAGCTTTCTTGTCTCTTCCACCGTTGAACACGGCTTTTACTTTCTTGATAATGCGTTCCCAGCAACCCATACCTATATTTTAACCAAATGTTTAATTATAATCTAACATTCTGTTATAATTTGTAGTAGTTTCTGTTATAATTTAGCTAAAGTTTCATTTGCCTTTCGGGTGAAAATCATGTACATGTAGATTGAGACTACATAAGAGAGGTAAAGGAAGTATATATAAATATGTGTGTAGAAAAAGATTGCTAGTAAGTGTATGCGTGTAAAAGGTGTATATTGTAAAAAGGATATGATTATGTATAATATGAAATCTATGAATTTATGAGAAGAAATTGTTAATGCAACAATATCCATAGATTTTGGATCTATCAATATATATGTTAAAAGAGATTCATATCTTCAATTACGTCAAATTATCTAATAACCACTAGTCAATCAAGCAAAAGTAGAACATATATCTCAAATTTACATGTCCCGTATGAAATTAAATATTCATATTTCATGTGTAATAAAATTAATTAATGCATTTCAAAAACCTAAGTAGTAAATAAAGCGTTAACAATTTGGCTTATGAACTCAATTAATCGATTAATTCTCACTCACAACATTTGTCTCAAGATCAAACTTATAATTACCCAATTACTAAGCATGAAAATGCCAACGCTTGGTAAGTCCTGTTGAAATGCATTATACGGATGTACAAACCAGGATCCAAGAAAACATACGAAACTACAAGTAGGCAACCATTCGATACCTAAAATTCATTAAAAGCTTCAATGTGCTATCGATAGATTTGCTGTGGTTATCTTTTTTCTCTTTCTTAAATAATTAAATAAAGTAGTAAACCACAAATTTAAACTTGCTATGGATTTTCTATCACTATTTTTATTCTGTGGTCAGTATTGCATTTGAAAAAGGAATTAAATGTTATCTTCAAAGTCCGTTAAAAAAATCAAAGAATTTTTGAAATTACGACATAGTTACTAACAATTATACATAATGCACAACTATCCAAAATAGTATTAGTTAGAAAATTTTATTTTAAAATTTTGTCATCAATCTTTCCTTATTCGTAAAAACAAATGGATTTGTGATGACATCAAATAATTCGTAGTAATCTAAAACCTATTTTTATTTTTTAAAAAAAAATTAACTAAAAGATCATTCCAATTAAGTCACTATGTCTAACGCAAACTTTTAAAGAGAGGAATGAGACTGATAGGTGAGGTAGGAGAACTGAGCAACTCATAAAATTGACAAGGAGATAATTTTTGGTGCAGCCTTCTCTATTATCAATACAACATTATTTAAACTAGTATATATGAACCTATGCTATCCACTTGGGATTTTCCGAAATTGATAAAAAAAACATTATATATTCAAAATACATTGTACGCGTATAGTAGTTTGGAAAATTAAATAAAAAGTCAGGTCTTAAATGTTGATATCAGTTAATATTCTAAAGCAAATGTTGTTAGAGTCCATTAGTCTGGGTCTAAAATTGAAAATTCAAAGTAAACACTACATAAGAATAATTAATTTTACAAATATGAAATGTATGCATAGCTTAGTAATTTTATAAACGGGAAAATTATTGTAATTACATTCTAGATTAGATAAATTTATTGTAACAATGAACAAAGTTAATATATCTTAATAGCATAAATGTTAAAACCACACGACAACAGAAATATAGTAACCAAAATATAGATTTACTGCAATTTTTCTGAAGTAGCGTAAACGTTCAGGCCATGGATATAACAAATGAACTTAATTTTTATAGTGACAATAAAGCAAAATTTTGATGACTAACATGAAGTAGCTAGGAAATGATCTAATTTCACCATTTTGAGTTGCGATAGCATAAACTATGTAGAAAGAGTGTCAAGAGCAGTACTATAATCTTCATTCATTTTCTCTTTCCTTTTTTACATTAAAGCTTTAGTGCTAACCTTTTGTTCACTAGTATCAATCTTATTCTCACCAACATTTGTTTAAACGACAGCAAGACATGGTTAACTCTTACCTACATAAAAATAATGTTAGTTAAGGGAAGGACTTCGTTATTGGTTGAAAGTTGACGTATCATTATATAAAATGTATGAATAAAGAAAGCAAATCATTGGACGTAAATTTTTTACAGAATTATGAAGATGCCTTGAAATAATTAGCAAATAATTTTCATTGATTAGAACTATATCTGAATCAAAGTGAATTTTCCAAGATTTCACCAATAAAATCTTATCTCCTGATAGAAATAAAACTTCTAACAGAACACATGTTGATTAAAAGTTAAAACTTCTAATAGAACACACGTTGATTAAAAGTCTGTTCATTTACGTATCTGTTATTATCAAGCTACCAAAATTGATATTGAATATATTAGTTATTCACTTAATTTGAGAAAATGTGAATGACTCAACTATACTACTTACGAGAATTTTATTTTTATTAAATTAGAATTTCAGTAGAAGCGTCTAATTTCAATTGTAACCATAAGTTTGAAATATCACTAAATTAGTCACAAAAATATAATATCTCAATGAAGTCTAATCCTTTTATTATTCAGCAATAATTATTACAAATAAAAAGGAAAATTTAATACTTCGGTAAAAAATACATGAAATGAAAATAGAATGCTACATTATCATATAATTGGAAAATCACTTGAAAATTGTCTTTTGGTTCTATAATATATCAATTTCACGTCTTAAATTGAAACCAACAATTATTTATGTAGAAATAAAAAAGTTAGTCCAAAATGAGAAAAATCAACATAAATTAGTTTAAAAATGAAATGACGTGTTTTTTTAATTAGTTTTGCTTAAATGGAAAATTCAAATCTAAATGTGAATTAAAGAAATTGAAGAAGGTTTAAGTGATTTTGTTGAGAACTAGATGTGTAAAATAACGAGGTGGATGATCTAAATGAATTACAAATCGATGATGAAAAGAGACGTTAAGTTAGCTAACAAATTTGGATAAAAGTACAAAACATATATTTGCAAAAGATAATTAATATTCATTTTAGGAAAAGGAAATGAATGTGGAAGGAATACACATTTGTACATACATGTACATATAGGCATACACATATTGTTTCTTACAAAATAACTATGTTGTAACACCATCCTTAGAGGATTGTGTGTGTATAATTTTAAAGACTTGTAACCTAATAATTGGAGATATAGAATGAAAAATACCAATCAAGTAAATCTATGTAGAATGGTGTCGCACAATGGTTCACATAAACAATAATATTTTATTATTATTCTTGACATCAACTAAATATTTCTGAAATAACACTAAATTAACCAGATGACCAATTTTTCTAAGAAAAGTATATTGCAAAATAGTTTAATAAAAGAAGATTTTTAATAGTGTAATAAAACATTTTGAAACTAAAAGATAGAGATAATTTACAACAAATTTGAAAGTCGCCTGAATTTTGATCTTTTATTTATCTGGCATTCTAAATCCTACAGCAGCTTACATAAAAAATAAATCGTCAGTCTCCAATTGAAAACCAACATAAAATGAGCTAAAATACATTTTTTAATTAAATTTTCCAAAGTTCAAAATTCATGTAGGAGTGGAAACCAAAGAGATGGAAGGAGGTTAAACAACTCTGCATAGAATTGAAAACATAAAGAAATGAGTAAATTTGTTCAATTGAACAGGGAAAGAGAAACATCGCATTAGCTGATCAGCTCATATAAACCTAATCAACAAAATGACAGTTTGAAAAGAAAATTAACCTTGAATAAGGAAGCAGAGAAGAAAATCGAGGAGGAATGAGTTTATGATGAAAAAACAAAAATGAAATGAATATTTTCGGCTTATGAAAACAAATAAAACGTGTAAAAGACTGGTTATAAAAATTCAATCTATTAAATGTCACTAATTACCGAGTTAATGGTGGCACGCTTTATGGAATAATGAATATTCTGCAGTGAGGTAAACGAACTGCAAAATGATAATTTAAAAAGAAAATTAATATTGAATTAAGGAAATGGAGAAGAAATTAAGAAGGAATTGATGAACGAATAAAAATGAAATAAATATTGTCAACCTATCAAAAGGAAAAAAATGTGTAATAGAGCAGCTATAAAGATTATATTTGCTAATTAATTCAATTAATTACCTACTTATTTCAAATTTTAGATGAAATGAGATTAATTGCCTATTTGTTACAGATTTGGGTTTAAATTAGAGTTTAGACGCCACTGAATAGTAAATACCTACTCGTTACCAATTTGAGATGAAATGCCATTACTTACCCTGTTTGTTACGAAATTGAGATAAAATGTGATTAATTATCAAGTTAATGATATGTTTTATGGAATAATGAATATTTTGTAGTGAATTAAAAGAAAACTTATTCTTAAATACAATATTCTACACGAGAGAAATTTGAAAAAAGATCTAAAAGGATTGTACTTGTTCTAATAGAATAGATAAAATAGAGTTGTATCTAAAATTATCAAAGTAACAAATGCCAAAATGGTTGTTCCTTAAAAGTTTGAAACTATGATTTACTCTTTTCTTTATTATTATTGGTTATTTTTCTTATTCAAATTTTGTTTACTAATTTGTTATGGAGTTTTGCACTCCATTATATTTTCTAACAAATATTTACTTATTCCTCTGATATTTTATTCTGTAGTGAGATGGTTGTTAATTACCAAGTTAACAACAACGTGATTTATCTTTATTAATAGTTAGCTTGAAATCGCAAACTTTTGGTCCAATCGTGAACATTTAAAATTGCCCTTTATATGAGACACAAGAAAAACGTTGATGTATAATTAATTTAAACAAATGAATATATCTTTATTTATTGTATACCATATATAAATATTTATGCATTTACAATTTTAGAAACGATTTAATTAGTTGATTCTGATTAATTAATTTACAATGTTGGAAACGATTTAATTAGTTGATTCTGATTAATTAATTTAAAAAAATAAATATATCTTGGTTTTTTTTATATCATACCTGAGGATTTATGATTTCCAAGACTATGCATTAAACTGTGAATAAATAATACAGATATCAAAACATTATAAAAACTTAACGAGTGAAAAAATAAATTTAAGGGAAGATGAATAAACTGTTGGAAAGGAATTAATAAACATTAATTTCAGTAATTCAATAATGACTTTATTATATTAATTTACTGCACTATCAAGCAAGTGGCTGATATAACGTTATATAATTATGAGAATAAACGCATAACAAAATTAAGCGTAGCAATCATACAATGTTATACAATTATGGACAACAACCATATAACCAATTTTGTTTATAAACTGAGAAATATAACATGTTATATGTATAGCAGTGATATTAATCTTTTAACTTTTTAATAAAAACCTATTAGAATATTTATGACCATTAGATATCACTCGGTAGCATATACTATGTATAACATTACATAATATTTGACTATATTAGTCAGTTAAGATTTCCCCAGACTATATTTTTTTCCAGATCCAAATATTACCGAATTAATTAATGAGTTAAAATACCGCAGATGGATCAAAATAGATGTTGCATGCATATCCATAACCCTTAATCGGTCCAACATTGAAATATTCAAACTTCATAACACGCTCATTGAGTTGAGCACCATCATTAACTTCCGATATCACAGCGTTATGTTAGTGTAATTATACCACTAAAATGTGCAATATAGTAATCTTATTCTACATACAAAAAATCGTTCCCACAACTGCAACATCCACACTTCTATTTTATATTAAAAAGGTAATTTGCACTTTTTAGAATTTGTTTGTATTGTTTATTTAAGTGCGTTGCTCTGTGTATTCCTAAAAATAATATCATAATTACATGTTATTTACGGACATAAAATCAACTGATTGATGAAAATTTATTCTTTTTTCATGTTATTTTTTATTTTTAAATATAATTCAATCTTATTCTATAGGAAAAAAATTCATTTCTACAACTGCAACTTCTACAAATCTGTTTTATATTAAAAAGGTAATTTGCACTTTTTAAAATTTGTTTGTATTGTTCTTTTAAGTGCATTGTTATGTGTATTCTCAAAATAATATCATGATTACATGTTATTTACGGACATAAAATCAATTGATCGATGAAAATTTAATTCTTTTCATAATATTTTTTATTTTTAAATATGCATAAATATTATGATTCTTATAAAAAAATGTTCAAAAGTATATGTCATACTCTTTTGGTATCAACGTGAACTATCAAAAATGGCCCTTTACAAATATTATTAAAATTTAGTATTACCTAAAATTAGGATCTGACAACTAAGCATTCTTTACTAAATTCAAAATTCTTCACTACAAGTATTTACAAAATCCTAATATCACTTTAAAATAAGATCCAACAAATAAACTACTTTACATATTCGTTTTTTATTAATTAATAATATAGAAAAACCAAAAAAATTCAAAATAATAAAAAATTTAGATATCTAAATCATGACTCATGATTTCAATGCAAAAATATTCCTAAATATTTATGGAATAACTTTTTTTTTAAAACGCTAAAAACATACAATTTGTAGAAAAATAAATCATGGTGCTTTCATCACGCGTGAAGCACGTGCCATAACACTCGTATTAAAAAATCAATTTCAACATACAACACAATTTGTCAGCCAACAAATGGATATTAAACACTCTGATAATAAAGATCGACTGAAAAGGATGATATAATTTGAAAAGCATCTTCAATGGAAGATAGTATAAATGTCCAGAAATCGACAATTGATGATAAAAAATCGCCTTCAAAATATGATTATGGTTGGGATGATAAAGACTGAAGTTACTTCGGAAGTGATAAGTGATGTATCATTCAAAGATTTTGAAAAATAGTATTATTAAATTTTATTATATTATCGGTTTTCTCTTTCTGTTTTTGTTATCAGCATAAACTTAAAAACACGTCTTTATAGATATTACCAAATGTTACTATCACTTAAAAATAAAATTTAACAACTATACTTTTTTACAAATTCAATATGCTCTCCTACATATATTACCAAATTTAATGTCACTTAAATATATGATCTAACAATTAAACTTCCTATACATTTTCGCTCTTTATTAATTGATAACAGAAACAAAAATTCAACTTAACAAAAATTAAATGTTCCAACGTAGAAGTGAAATTCAAAATGATTACACATAATTCCAGCGTAAAAACATGACAACATATTTAAGAAAATTATTTCTCTTAAATATGTTAAACACATATAATTTGTAAAAAAATCAGTTTACTCGCGAAACATGCGCTATCCTCATGCGCAAAGCGCATGCCATAACATTCGTTATGGAATAATGAATATTTTGAACACCGAGCTAAAAGAAAAACTATTTCTTAAATCAAGGAGCAAACTTGTTCAAAACAAGAAAACCGAGTAAACTAGATATATATTTTAAAGAACTTGAACTTGCTATAAGAGAATAGAAAGAATAGATAAAAAAAATTCTATCCAAGATTATGAATAGATAAAATAGATTCCATTTTTCCTTTATTATTGTTAATAACGTTCTTATTTTAATTTTGTCAACTATTTTCCTATAGAAGTTTGCACTCTATTTATGTATTTTCTAATAAATATTTATTTATTCGTGATATTATTTATTTTCCTGATTATACAAACCAATTTTATATTTTTCCATAACTTTCCCTTCTTTTCCTCTATAATAATTTACATATGCATAAAAAAAATTAAAATACAATATGGCGTTTAATGTTTTCCCTGAAGAAGAAATAAAAAGGGCGAATTCTATTCACACCTTAAAAATCGTCTAACATGCTCTACTATTTTGCTAAAAATATATATGACTATGCTACCTTTCTACTTAACTGTAGTTTTTAGTCTTTTTCTTATAACCCATCAAATTAAAGCATTATAATTAATGATACTTGATCAAAATTATACATTTTTTATCAAGTCAATGAAACATATTAATATTAACAATTCAAGAATATGTAAATTTTCCTAAAAAATAAAATAGATTTCTTGAGACTTAGAATTTTAAATTAATAATAAAGAAGTTATGATATTAGTATCAAAAACCAATATTCATTTTGTTCAATATACATAGTTTATCGATAGGAATTTCTAGGTTTTCTAAATGATTTTTAAATTTTGATGAGGAAAGATGAAAATAAGGATAGTTACGTAAAGAAATGGTGTATCTAAAGCAATTTTTGATGTTCATTGGTTTATTATATTTTTTTGTATGTTAAAAAGATACCGCTGTCTAAATAGAATTAGCCATAAAAAACTAAGGTATGCAATAGTAAGGGTAATTACCTTCAATCGATTCAATAATATGTTATTTTACATTAAAAAAGGGAGCTTGTGTAAGAATTGATTGAACACTGAATGAAAATTAGTACTATACTCTGTAGGAGTACTTCGATATTTACACTACATTTAATGATATATTTATACTCATAGAAATGATAACAAACTCTAATTCTTAGTACGAATACCAATCTATATATAATAACTAGTGCGAACACGTGCTTCGCATACGGACCGCACTCAACCTCTTATCATCATAATATGTTTAATGATTTATATGGTTCATTAATTAAGAAATAGTGATTTTTTTATCAATTTTCAAATAGTCTAAAACTTGTGTATAAATATTTGAAAACAGCAATGCAGATAGTACTGGTGCTTGATAAACAATTGCAAAATATCGAGCAAAAATGATTTCAAAGATAAAATTTCCACACAATACATATATAAATTATACACATATAAATTTATTGTGTGCATCAGCTGTTGCTCCATGCATCAGCTGTACTATATGTAACTTCATTTGGTGAGATACCTTTATCAATCATTTCCTTTAATACTTGATGTCATTGATTCCATTTGCTACTTCGGTAATAACTATCTATAAGAGCAATGCATATAACAACATTTGGTTTACACTTGACCATTGATCAAAAAATGCCAAAAGCAACGTTGACATGATTCATGAGAACGCAAGTGTTGATGATGATTCCATAACTGACTATGTCTAGGAACACATTATGCACCATCATATTATTGTAGAATGATAAGATTAGAGGATAAAGAGATTTCTTTCTATTTTGAACGATTCTTGTGAAAAATATGCTAAATCTAAAGCATACATATTTTATGTCTGAAGTGTTGGAACTAACAACCATATTCAACAATATTTATTTTAATGTGAAGAATATCATTGTATTTCTTTTAAAGTCAAAGCAAATTTAATATAATAAGAAGCATATAATTGTATTTAATGCTTTTGAGCTTTCTGGTTCCATTTCTAATTCCATCTAACATTGTTGTTGTATTTGGATAATGTTGGATTTCACCAGACTTGACTGCAATTCGTGAAAGTAGAATCAGAGGCTGGAAATTTTCAAAACAATCAAGGACGTAGATTAGTTAAAAGAAATAAAGTCAAACAAATTTAATAATACGAATAATGTGAAAAACTATGATCTTAAAAATTTTATTTTTAGCTATCAACAATGGATATCATTGGAAAGCATATTAAATTTGAGATTTAATAGTGAAATCGATTCTTAAATCCAATAATGCAGAAAAAGTTATCACATTTCAAAGTTTGAAATAGAAAGAAATTAAAAACGTGACTGTTCATTTCTCAAAGTATGAAGGAGGAATGTGTGCTCTTGAAATCTAACTCAGTAATAATATTATAGTGTAGATAACTATCTATAAGAGCAGTGCAGGTAACAACATATGGTTTACACTTGACCATTGATCCAAAAATGCCAAAACTAATGTTGACATGATTCATGAGAACGCAAGTGTTGATGTTGATCCCATAACTAACTATGTCTAGCAGCATCATATTATTATAGAATGATAAGATTAGAGGATAAAGAGATTTCTTTCTGTTTTGAACGATTCTTGTGAAAAATATGCTAATCTAAAGCATACATACTTTATGTCTGAAGTGTTGGAACTAACGACCATTATTCAACAATTTATTTCAATGTGAAGAATATCAATGTATTTCTTTTACAGTCAAAGCAAATTCAATATAATAAGAAGCATATAATTGTATTTAATGCTTTTGAGCTTTTTGGTTCCATTTCTAATTCCATCTAACATTGTTGCTATATTTTGGTAATGTTGGATTTCACCAGACTTTGACTGGAATTTGTGAAAGTAGAATAAGAGGCTGGAAATTTTCAAAACAATCAACGACATAGATTAGTTAAAAGAAATAAAGTCAAACAGATTTAATAACTTTAATAATATGAATAATCCAAAAAACTATGATTTTAAAAAAATTATTTTTAGCTGTCAACAATGGAGATCATTGGAAAGCATATTAAATTTGAGATTTAATAGTGAAATCGATTCTTAAATCCAATTAACGTTGAAAAAGTTATCACATTTCAAAGTTTGAAATAGAAAGAAATTAAAAACGTGACTGTTCATTTCCCAAAATATGAAGGAGGCCTGTGTGCTCTTGAAATCTAACTCAATAATAATATTATAGTATAGATACCGAATTATGGAATTTTAATTAGAAATAGACGTGTTAATAGTGAATCAAAATCAATAACCAATTTTCACTAACATAGATACACAAGAACACGTCATTCTTTGCAAGAACCTTTAATAAACAAATATTAATTCTGAATTTGTTCCAATCTATGAATGGCCAAAAATGATCAAATCGAAAAAGCAAACGACGAAGAAATGACTAAAGGACTTCGATAACATCATAAAAAAAGCAAGAAAAAAGTTGAGGAAAGTATTACATATTCCATAAGTATATGGGCATGAAACAGTTGATTGTAGGCATCTTCATGGTCTTATTAAGGAGCGGTTTAGGAACAACTAGTTACAGTAGCACATGAAGAACAGAGCTACAATAATGCAGCAAGAGCAGCCATTGTTTGTAGTAAATGGAAGCGACCTTGGATCTATGTCGATGATAGTTATCTCATACTCCAAAAAGCATGGAGTCAGGTCCAAATCCCATACTTTGCTTTTTATTTTCAATAAATGATGTGGTATTACAGTTAAGCCACGTATTCGTGTATAGGCCCTCGATCGATCTCTAGGTACACTCTAAGTTGGATGCCTGGTTGTAGTGCCTGATGGGATGAATGTTGTGATTTTTTTTGGATGTTTGAATGTGAATTCTATGAATAAATGCTTGATTTTCACTCAAATGTGATTACTAATATTGATTTTGAAGCACCAACGGTGATTGGTTGCCCCAAATAATGATTTACGAATTGATTGAACATGGTTCTCCCAATCGAAGGGGCAATGAACCATAAGTTTCAAGTCTCCTTGCTTCAATATAAGTTAACGATCCAAAGAGATCAAAAACTAACGATCTGGAGAGATGAGGATAACACAACTAACCTAGAGAGATCAAGGATTAAACTAACGATTTGGAAAGATTGAGGATTGAACTAACGATCTTTGTGAGATCCTGAATTAAATTAGTCAATGATTACACGATCTAGAGAGATCAAAAGCTTATCTTGATATTTCATTTTCATTGACTTCCTTTACAAAAATGTCCCAACAGTACATTGCCACCTCTTGTACGTGCCAAGAAGCAAGTTTCCTTTTTTTAACTCATCACTCAAATTCAGCACACTAAAAATCCTATAACACGTACGCAACCGAGCTCATGTCATCACAAAGCTTCTATTCCCTTATACGGCTTGCCGCCCATATTTAGAAAATCCTTGCACAGTTTCGAAAAATTCTTCCCTGTTACACGAACAACATCTCCATCTTGTATCCTAGTTAAGGTGCCTCTTTGTTAGTGGTGGCCTGATTTCTAGCTTGAAGATAACAACATAACCAAAGTGAAATGTTCACGCCTTATACTTCCACAGCTTCATTTCAAGTGCCAGTTTTAGTCGAGTTACTCATCTATACTATTTATGAAACTGGATTCAATATTGGATCCTCCCAGAGTAGTAAACTGAGATGGTAAACATAATATGATGCCCACCTTTGTGCCTTCATTAACAAAGAATAATACAATGTAATATCATATGTTAATGTGGAGAATAAGACTTGTTAGGAGCGATTATCTGTATTATTACATTGTGCGAGTATCGATGCGTCAAATTGGGTGAAAATATTTTTCATTTATAAGATCATTCAACGTATCCGATCATGGCACAAAATAATAACATAGTGGCTTAATATAATTCAAAACAATATAAGATATAATAGAACATAGAATCACAGAATGCGACAAAGAAATATAAAATTTCTCGTAAAGCGGACGTGAACATGCATATGATACATGATTTGAACTACAAAAGGTAGTCATAAAAGATCCACGGTATACATATGAGATATCTAAGACAACATAAATGAATATACATCAAAATGAATCTCTATTTCAACATACAAGAATGACTACAACATGTATATAATACATGATGTTAACAACAAAAGGAGCTCATAAAAGATCCACGATATACATATGAGATATCTAAGACAACATAAATGAATATACATCAAATGAATCTCTATTTGGACATACAAGAAGGACTACAACGTAATTAGACTACAAGTCTACTAAAGCGTACGAAGAAGCCTCAAACTAATCTAACTCTAAGATCATCGTGTTGAAGAACCTGAAATATCTTGGTCTAACCCGCGTATTACATAAAGATAATAAACGGATTAGTTTAGTCTAATTCGAATCAATGTGAGATAAAAGTAATGATAGTTTATAATCCATAATAGGAACATAAAAACTCACAAGAATTAACAATAAACTCACATAGAGTTAAATAATGAGAAATATTATCCTTCTTAAAATTATTCACCAAATCGAAAAACCATTATTAGCTTATTAAAGCAAATCTCACAAAATATTTGGTAAAACATAAATTTCATCAAATCCGAAAATCAATCATTAGAAATCCAGAAACTTAAAGGGGGAATCCTATCATAAACGGGAGCATAAAACTCACCGAACACGTGTTATCATAAATGGTCAAGGGACCCACAAATAGATAGGAAATCCATAACCATGAATGAGCCAAATGTAACGACCCGGAATTTTTGATAATTAAAATTTGAATATTTAGTTAATTTTAAATATTAATAAGTGAATTTATAAGTCGAATAAATTTTAATTTGAATTATTGGATTTAATTGGATAATTAAATCGATAATTTAATATGTTAAATTATGGAAATAATTGAAAATCGAGTTAAATATGATTGAAAATGATTTGTAAAATTTTATTTTATCATATGGGAGTTAGAATGATATTTTAGAACTTTTAAAATCGAATTAAAAGTTAATTTGTGAAAATTGAATATTTTAATAATTAAATCGACTAGTGAAAATAGTCAATTTTTGAACAGTCTCAGAATTGGACGAAACCAGTTCCATTGGATCCGTAATAGTTAGTTATTACCGAATTTCAATTTTCGTGTCAATCGGAGTTATCGTTTGATCGTGGCAGCTCGAAACGCATCGAATTATTTTTAATTTTAATTTGGCGAGTTAAAATAGCCATTTTTCAAAAAGTCTCGGATTTCGACGAAACCAGTTTCATCGGATCTGTAATGTGATATTATTGTAAGGTTTCAAATTTCGTGTCAATTGGATTTACCGTTTGTCCGGTACAAATTAAAACGCCTAGAAAATCGTTTAAATCGGTTTAATTTAAATTGAACGTTTGTAGCCATAACTCGGGATTTCCGGAACCTGTTCCATTGTGTCCGGAACGCAGGATAAACACTAGAAACGCTGGTTACGGCGCGTAAATCGGAGTTTGGAATTTCCGGGATGAATAGTGTCGTTCGTTTCCTATAAATAGACCCTTAACCCTTCATAAAAAAGAAAAAAAAAAGAAAATAAAACCCTAGCCGCCAGCATTATGTTCAAAGGCTGAAAATCCATCTCCTTCCTCCCTCAATCTTTCTCAATCCACTCATTTTTAGAAAAAGTTGTTAACTAATAAATCGAAGAGCTCGCCGAATACTTCAGATCCATACGGTTGAGATCGTGTTTGGAGCTACGGATCTTCAACAAGAGGGTCGCGTCCTCTATGGCTTGCGCACGCATTTCAATGAAGAGGGGGTGGCCGAGTTGCAGGTGGTAGTGGCCGAAGGTTGAGCATGTTGGGGGCTTCAAAATGCAAGTTGCTGATCATGCCAGAGTTCGTCGAGGTGGTGGATATTTGTAACCCTAGTTCTTGAGAATGGGTTTGTGATGTCGGCCTAATGTCTGTAGATGGAACGAAGAAGAGAGGAGTAGGGAGTGGACGGGCCTGATGTGTTGGGCTTGGGATCCAAGGGCTATGATTGATTTAGGTTAAAAAATTAAAAGTTATGTTGTAAAGTTTATATTATAAAATCGTGTAAAACTTCAAATATTCATATCTTTTTCATACGAGGTCGAAAACGCGCAAAACAAGAAACGTTGGAATCGTATGGACGAGCACTACGCGATGAAATTGAATTGGAGTCGTTTGAAGTTAGTGAGAATTTTGGGTAAAATTAAACGTCCGTTTAATTTTATTCGAAATAAATCGCTAAAACGAAAATAAAACCAAGGTGAGAACTTCTCACTCAATCGAATCAGTTTCGATTTTATTTTAAATAGTTAGATTTAAAATATTTGAATGCATGTTTGAATGATGATTTTTATCTATTGATTGTTAAAATAGACATTATGCGCCGTCTATTAAGCGGATGTTATTTATTAAAAACATATACCGCGAATATTTCATAAACAGTGAAATTGGTATTATATATAATAGCAATATATATATATATATTGGCATATGTATATATTGGAGTTATTGATTTCCCGCATTTGTTTAGCGGATGAGACCCTATTGCGCCGTCTATTAAGCGGATAATATTTTAAATCTCATATACCGCGATAATTTCGTACTGGAGCGAAATTGGTATTGTGCTAATGTTTTTGGATGCAGGAAAACAGGTTGGAGGGATCCAACTGGATTCCTCAGCAGTATTTATTTGATTTCAGATATTTTGATATTTGATGCTATCATATACGATATATGATGTCGTTGTTGTCGTGATTGACTATTTGGTATGTAGCATCATTGGACCAAATTTTGGAATTTTAAAATGATTTTAAAGTGATTTTTGAAAGTATACGTTTATAAAATATTTTTGGAATTGATCCATTATAAATAAATAATGTTATAATTTTAATGTTATAAAAATTATATTTTTGAGAAATATAGTTAAAAGTTGATTTTTGAAAATATGGGGTTAATGATTTTATAAAATAGTAAAATCGGGATTTTTGAAATTATTGTGAAAAGTTTAAATATAGGATTTATGAAATTTAATTATTTTATAAGTCAGAATGACGAAATTATAAAGGAGATTAATGATGTTTTAAAAGAATAATATAAATTGATTTATATAAAAAGATTTATAAATTGATAATTTATAAATGAAAATATTTGAATTATAAAACGAGTTTTTATAAGTGTTAGAATGAATTGTGAATGAATTTCATAAATGAATGAAATTTATAGAATTATAAACGGTGAAGTTATAAATGGAATTTTATAAGCAGTAGGTTTATAAAATTTATAAAGTTATTAAAAGAATGGTTTTGGATAAATAATTGAATCTTATAAGTTATAGGATTTATAATTATGAAGTTCAAAGGAACGATTTTTCAAACAAATAAATTATAAGTATTTAACTTATAATATGAAACTTTAGTATATAATTGAGTTATGAATTGAATATAGGGTAATAAAGGAATTTATAAAACGTTGTTTTATAAATTCGCAAACGACTTGTTTTGATAAGTAAATTGTTGAAACCTATTAATGGAGTTATATTCACATTTTTGACAGTGAATGATCCTTTAAAATAAAATGAATAAAAGGATGAAATTTGTTAACGTAGTATATTCACGTTTTTGAATAGTGAAAAATATGTTAAATAAATTGTTTTGAATGTGATGTTTTAAATGGAATTAAAACGATCTAACGATGTTTTAAGATGTGTTGAGATTCGAAACCATAGATTTCAACATTTATTGTTGAAATAGATGTTTTCGAGAAATAGAAGGAAATGATGGACTATAACACTGTTGTTTTAGTAAATGATTTCCGAAAGGAAATGTTTTGTATAATATTGGGATTTATATATCTATTTTAATTTCGAATCCCTATACTAGTGATTTTGGGTTGTCGTAACGATGTTTTATGTAACATTCGTTTTGGCCCAAATAAATATGTTTAAAAGAATGATTTCCTTAAAGAATGAAATATATGCTTAATTTCGATTCAAGCATATTGAATATTTTCCAAGTGTTGAAAATAAATAGATTCGTGAATTACTTATTTAATAAGTATGGAAATGTTTTCCAATATAAAGTGAATATTTTGAGAATTTATCTTTTTGAGGATAAATTGAAATGAATAATTGAAATCGTATATGCATGGATAATGTGAAATATAAATTCACTATGGAATTTATAAAGGAAAGAGGAATTTGTCTAAAAATAAATATTGATTTATTTTTGAAGTGTGAAATTTTATATCTTGTAAAGATATTTTGGAAAATAAATAATTTGGAAAATTATTTGGAAACTGGTGATGTGTGCATATCCATTGATAGTTCAATAACCGACTATCAATATTTCCCTTTGAATGGGTAATTGATGTGAATTGTTTGAATTTGAATGCCACACTTATTTTTGAATAAGCGCTCACTATTCGGGTTAACCGGGAAAGGACCATGGGGTCGTATAACACATTCCGAATATGTGATACGTCGTTATGAATTGCAATTGATGAACAGTGTTGAAGACCGAGTATTTGCGAAAGCGATAGGATGACCTATCGATTGTCTCTGCACTGGGTAGCTCCTGGTATAGAGATTTCCTAACTGATGGGAAATTCGATCGGGATCGTAAATACCCGGATTGCAAGGGCTTCGTGAGAAGTGCCTTCGGTTTTGTTCGAGCCCGGAACAGACTTGTATGGATTGTATGTTTGACATTACAAATTGAGATATAAAGCCGATTTCTTTCAAATATATTTCTGTTGGTGGCGGAGAATTTATTCTTTTAGCTTAACACCTTTCTCTGAGACGTACGAGCTCAGAGGTTATGTAGTTGAATGTTATCAGCGATATATTCCCAATTTGGTAATGTGACATGCTGAGTGTTGCTGTAAATGATCATTGTGTTGATTATTTGTGATAGGATCATTTATTTGATCGTCTATCTTGGTGATCATTTCTATGATCATTTGTTGACCCAAAGCATGGCTTTTGTATAAAGTATGTTTTTGTGGACGTGACTTCGTCGAGCCTCACACCCCGTGAATGGTCAAAACAGGAAAGATGCGGCAAGGTTATGAGGGGTCGCGCCCTTTAGGATGTGTGCATTTCCTTCTGGAAAAGGGTGGTATCATGGTATGGAGCCCAGATACTTACTCATGTTGAAAACACTTTATGATTGTGTGAATTGATTGCGAGCGCTCGGTTGAAAGGTCCCAAAGGACCGGGGGATGGCATATTCGGTCAGTTGTTACTCAGTTAGGGGTAACCCGGCCTTATGTTGGTAGAGATCCGGTTTGGTTCTCGGGGATGTCCATCCAGAGGCATTCTCATGTTGCAATGGGAAGTTCCTTAGCCTGATCATTCGTTGGAAATCCAAAGAAACAATACGATCTTGTACGGTATTAGTTGTAGAACCTATCATTCACTTATGGTGGCGCCCCACTGTTTGGATGGTAGCTATAGTGGGCATACGATAATGGTCGTATGTTGGCTAAGATTTATATTCTACTTTCGAAATGAATTTTTTTCTACACTATGCACTAGTAATAATATCAAATGTTATTTTAAATGCGTATCAAGCATCTTTGACTATCATAAGGAGAAATCTCCTCCGATTCTGCGTTAGCATGTGTATGTGTGCGGGAGGCCTTATGGTAGCCTCATTTTTAAAAGCATTGCGAATTGAATTTAAAAATATTCCTCTATTTTGATTTTTAAAGATAAATAAACTGTTTTGAGTTTTCAAACCAGTCTTATGACTGACTCGGAGTTTATTGTTTTCCTTCCTAAACTCTGGGTGCCCACCAATTTCCATACGGGCAGTTAAGAGTTAAGGTTTATCAGGATATTCTGGATATTCTGGAGTTGCAGGAGGCAAGCTGGATGGCATGGCGTAATATTAGTATATAGTATTTCTTTTTCCGCTGTTTGATGTTGTATGATGTTGTACACTCTGATGATATGATATAATGAAATGTAATGTAATATAATAACTGATATAGTTCTTTGTTTAAAGATTATTCATTTATTATTATATGTTGTTCCGCTGCGAATTGTGAGATTCTGATGTTGTTCAGTTATTGTTCCGTTCTGTTGTTTTCTGTTCCTTTCTGTTTTCTGTTCTTTTCTTTCCATTTTCTATCTTCTTCTCTCTTTTCTTAAATTCTTCTTAAACCCTCAGTGTTCGGTTTTTTCGGCCTTCGATTGCATGGCAGTCGATAAAGTGAGTATCGATGTTGAATTTTCGAAAGACGAAAAAATCGGGTCCTGACACCAAAGCTCCATAAATGAGCCTAAGCTCTATAAATCCGCTTATCATGAATCAACATAGAAGACAAGTCATTAGACTTATCTTGGTAAGTGTTATTTACTATTAAATAGTAACTAATCAAATAATACATGTACGTCCCATACCACACTTGTTTATTTGAATATTTACTATAAGTAAGTAAACACCACTTAAGAGAAAATGTGGTTTCAATCGAATAAATCTGGGAATTAATCGACAAAGTAAATGCAAGCATTACATACCACTTATTTTACTAAGTCGTTTAATTGAATTTCTCATTCGAATGAAGAAAGGGTTGTGTATACGATTAATAGGTTTGGAAATTCTTTTCTAAATTGTACGTTTTGCAAAAAGAGTTGAAAATCCATAAAATGAGATTTTAATAGTTTATAAATGGTATCAAAATATTTTAATAAAAATAGGAGTTAGAAACCTTTATGCCATACAATTGAATTACTCCAAAATCACTTTATAAATCACTTGAAATCTATATATTTATTTTCAAAATTACTATTTATTTGAAAACCAGCCATCGAAAAAAATTTCAAACATATCCATATCATCAACATACGAATTAAACAGTGAAATTCTGTAGTAATTGAATACATCAAAAATGGAATTTCTTCCATAAAACACAAAGGCATCAAAAATGGAATTTCTTCCAGAACCAAAAGCATCAAAATTCTATTATTTTCCATTTATTTAAAAATCAAAATTCATATTAGAAAATTGGCGGAAAATAAAACAAAAAATTTGAGCAAAGCCTAATTTCAACATTTAGAAAGTTGTAAATTGACAGTGAGCAAATAAGGAGTAGATTTAGAATTTTTTTTACAGTAATCACCCAACAAAGATCAATAAAACTAGTGTTTTCACTATTCAACCATATGCAAATGAGTTTAGACTAGAAGTGTGAGGGTTACTCACACTTCTTATGTTAAGGCTTCAAACTGCCTGCATTTTGTTTTCAATCCAAATAAACAAAATTTCTAGAATTTGATGTTGAATATACGCTTATATGATTTTTGTTTGATGATAATAAACATATATACATTCGTTTAAATGTATTTGATAATATAATATTTATTTTCACAGATTAAATAAATATTTGCTGAATAAAATAAATAACACGGAATTTGAATTCAAACGAATATTTTATTCAAACAAATATTTATTACATCTTTGAATAGTACAATTTCAAGCTCTCACTATAACTATACAACTTTGATTACAATTACATCACATTTCACATTTACAATTCACCTCACTACATATCACTCACACTCGTATTTATCTTCAACTGCATTCCAGTATGAATCCAGCATCTGAGAAATCTGCAAAAATATTCACTAACGCGGTAAAATTGAAAAAGAGATATTTTTGCAATATAAAATAAAAGATGGATTTTGAAAATATGATTTGCCTCAGTTATTTGGGTTGTTCGTCATCATTTAAATTTGAATTCATCATACACGAACAACTTGTGACATACACAGTGTATTACTGTATATGCCACAAGGCCGTGCACGCCGATATATACACTTGATTGATTTACAGGGACAGGCGAGCACAGGTCAAACCCAAATGAAAAACCGGGTTCAACTCACGTGCAATAACATTGAAAATCACGACACAAGCACAAGGTCAAATCCGAGTTTTGAAACTGGATTCAACACAAGGCAACATGACCGAAGGCACAGAAGCAACTACAAAGTTCTCACGACAATGCACCAATGTCACATGCATGAAACAATGGAATGAACCAGTGATATATACAATGAAACAACTCCACTGACTCAAATGAACTCGACCAAATAGCCAACATGATCAAAGAATGAATATGAGACCAAACTGCAGCAAGACCACATGCATGTAGACATCAAGCATAGAGACAAACAACAATGCAAACAATATAAACAGTGAAGAACATGGCCAACATGAAATACCAGAGATGACAAATCATGCTCAACAGAAACACTTGCAACAGTGTGATGCAGTGGCACATGATTATCAAGGGAATACATGAAGGATGCATCAGAATAACTCGGCAATGCAAGTGAAACTCGATTACTGCATAACAGCAATATGTACAACATCAATCAAGTTGCAGACTCGAAGCATCAGTGGACACAAATAAACACACATGCACGACTTATGGCAGTGAAACTCAAGCAAGTCAGACCAACACTGCAACTCAAAACGAAACATGGCTGCGGTTACAAACTAGAGTGAAAACTGCACTAATCCAGTTCCAACACAACATGAATCAGAGATTACAAATTCAAATGTGAAAATGCTAACCAGAGTAAAGTCCAACATAGTTACAACTGACTACATGCAGGAGAACAAATACAACACTACAGCCAACATGAATCAGAGATTACAAACTCGAGTGTGCAAGTGAACATGACATGAAACAGTTCAATATGAACTGATGAATCAGTACAAATGAACATGCAACCAGACCACAAAGACTCAAGTCTTAAATATGAAACAAGGTGCACAAGTCCAGCTACAAGTTACAGACATAACAGGTGAAGCATCACCAAAGACACAACAGATGCACATGGATGTCACAACAGATAATGATGCAAGTGTCGACCAAATACAAATACAAGCACCAAGGGTACATGAAGCAAACAATCAACATGAATGGAATCAATATGTGCAAACTACACAGCAAAGTCATATAACAGTTTTTTTTTAAAAAAAAACAAAGTCAAGAATTTACAAGTTCAAATCAAATGGCTGGAGTAAACATGATCGATCGAGTTCAACGTCAAGTGATAATCAAGTTCGAACATGCCAAAGTCAAAGAGAAAGTCACGGGAAATCAAGGAAATCAATGCCGTGTTTCTAATCAAAGTCAAAATCGTGATGACCACGATATCACTTCGAAACCGTGTCAACCAAGCAACGATAATACGAAATTGACAAAGTCAAATAAATCATCATCGTTCAACAAATATCAAACGGCCAAAGCAATAATTTTGAAACAATCAGACGAACGAAATTAAAGGGTAACGAATCCTATAAAAGCCCCAGATCATCATCGGCATAAAGGTGTGAGTTCGAATACGAAAATCGAAGAGGAACAGAGCTAAAAAATTTACCTGAAGCGAAACCGAACTCACCAAAGCGAAGCCAAGCCAAGCTGATAATCATCTCAACCCTAATTCGCAAATCAGAACATTCAAGGGATCAAAGCCCCAAATCCATAAACCCTAAATCACAGTACCACGAGAAAGCGGACCCATGAATTCCAGGGCAACGAAGATCAGGCAATAGCC
Organism: Allium cepa; assembly: GCA_030765085.1. Lineage (NCBI taxonomy): Eukaryota > Viridiplantae > Streptophyta > Magnoliopsida > Asparagales > Amaryllidaceae > Allium > Allium cepa. The sequence goes on along the minus strand of CM060941.1, from coordinate 804,109,987 downwards.
AAAATTAAAGAGCATCGAAACAAAGCCGCCTCTCATAATTTTCAGATCAAAGAACGAAGACGCAAGCCCTAATTCGTTTGTGTAGAAGAACGAACGAAGAAATAAGAGCCGCCATCACAAACAATGGAACGGGGGCGATAAAAATATAGAGAAAGAATAATTAGGCCGGCCTTAATTTAGTTTGGGGTTTTTAAAATTATAATAAGGGTTTTATTTTTGAAATAGGGCTATTTTATTTTATTTTGTTTTGTTTTGTATTTTCTTTTTTAAACCGTTTTTAATTTTCTAGTCGTGTGACTAGGGAACAAACTACGGTGTGTAGTTTGGGAATTCGCAACTCGGTGGTTGAGTTGTGGTCAGGGTTTTGAGCGTAGAGTTAGATTAGTCAATAGCGGGTATAGCGAGTTTACGTGTGTAAGCGAGGGACTATCTAATTTCTAGTAGAAACCTTGGGGGCAGCACGTAGGCAGGGTTTTGCCGAAGCTGGGTAAATTCTGTGTTGTTCTGTTTTATTCTGTTATTTATATTCTGCGATATCTGTGCTGCTATTCTGTGATCTGAATTGAAATTAATTGATAAGCTTCCGCGATTAATTTTTATAATTTACACTATCACCCTATTCACCCCCCCTCTAGGGTGAAATCGATCCTACAAGTGGTATCAGAGCTAGGAACAAAAGCCGTTTTTGTTTTAAAAATTTGATTTTACAAAAATCAATTTTTGTTTTAAAAATTCGTGTTTCAAAAAAATCGGTTTTTATTTTAAAAATTTGAATTTTTAAAATGGCTTCTTTTAATAATGCTTTCGCAGAAGGTCAATCCATAGTTAGACCACCAATGTTCAATGGTGAATATGCTTATTGGAAAAATAGAATGCAAATTTTTCTGAAAACCATTGACGCTTGGAATATTGTTGAGACAGGTTATAGAATACCAACTATAACTGTAGATAATCAGGAAATAGAGAAACCAAAGGAACAATGGACAGAACTAGAAAATAAATTACAGAATACTAATGCCAAAGCTATGAATTCTATTATCTGTTCATTGGATCAATTTGAATTTAATCGTGTCTCACATTGTCTAACTGCGCAGGAAATATGGCACATACTAGAAGTGACTCACGAAGGAACATCTCAAGTCAAAGAATCTCGCCTTGCACAGCGAATACGAGAACTTCAAAATGGCGAAGGAAGAAAATGTCAAAGAGATGTACGGACGACTCTCCAATATCGTATACAAATCAAAAGCTCTCGGAAAAACATACACCGAACTAGAAATAGTCCGGAAAATCCTCAGAGTCCTTCCACGAAGCTTTGAAGCAAAAGTAACTGCCATACAAGAATCAAAAGATTTAAAACAACTTAAAGTTGAAGAACTCATCGGAAATCTCACCACTTATGAGCTAGAAATGAAATTCAAAGAAGAGCGTGAAGGAGGTGAAACTCAAAAGAAATCAATAGCTCTCAAAGAAACAACCAAAAGTGATGATGATAACGATGAAGATGATGGAGCAGCAGAATTGGAGCTGTTGATAAGGAAATTCAAAAAATGGAATCAAAAACATGGTAACTCAGCTCGAATTCAAAAAGCAAAAAGCAGAATAGCCAAAGCACTAGACTACTCGGAAGAACAAAAGTTTATTTGTTATAATTGCAACAAACCCGGCCATATCAAGCCCGATTGTCCACAAATTAAATCCAGCCATGGAAAGAAACAGAAAAAGAAAAGTTTTGCAGCCACTTGGGATGAAATAGACGAGAATGATCAAAGCACTGGCAGTGAAAGCGAAAAGGCAGAATTGTGTCTTCGAGGTGATACAACTGACAGTGACGATGACGAGCCAAGTGAGGTATCAAAACTTACCCATTCTGAGTTGCTTATATATTTTCATGAAGTAAACGGTTGTTTTGAACGACTTAGGGAAAAATACGCCAAACTTGAATCTCAAAAAGATACTTTGATAGAATGTAATAAACAACTTGATCAATTAGTTAAAACCGATCAAAGTAGGATCCCTAAGTGTGATAAGTGTCCAACATTTGAAAAGGAAATTAAAAAATCAGAAATCAATATAAAATCACTTGAAAATGAAATTCTGATTTTAAAGGAGAATGAAAATACTAGGAGAGAGAATTCTATTAAAAAGTGCACACAGTTGTTAAACGAAAATGAATCTCTCAAATCACAAGTCCAACAATTGTCAACGACTTTGGATAAATTTTCAAAAAGTGAAAAATCGTTGAATATGCTATTAGGAAAGCAAACTATTAATACGGTTAGACAAGGACTTGGATATAGTCATTCTAAAAATGTTAGAAACGAGATTAATCGAGAAAATTTAATCTGCACAATTTGTAGAAAATATGGACACAATCACAATAATTGTCGGTATAGACCCAAACATGTGAAAACTATACCAATTTGGGTTCCAAAAGGCACAAATATAAAATCTCTCAAAGTTAAACAAATTTGGGTGCCAAAGGGAACAATTATAAATAGTTTTGGGTCTACACAAAATTATTTTTCAAAATTTTCTGCCACTAACAATCATGGACCTATAAAAACAAATAGGTCACATAAATCTTCCATCGTGTAGGTGTGGTGGCAGGCTAAGGAACAACAATAGTGTCCTCTGGATTTTGGCTGTTCCAGAAACGCAACGGACGACAAAGCTAAGTTCCTTAGCCTAGTATAAAGGTGACAGAATCACAATAGACAACATCGAAAAATATCGTAAAGGTAAAACAGGTAATGGTATGTTTTAAACGATATATTAAATGTGATAATCTGCACCATATTCTGAATTAAAATCAGCCAATTATGAGATGATGAAAAGATGGTGATTTTGACTTTGACTTATTAAACATGGTTGGCCAATTATATTTTATATGCCAAAAACACTACAAATTCTTGAAATACTTCACACAGATTAAATTGAAAAAATGATGGTGTTTTGGTTTTAGAAAATTCACTGATTGTTGATAATACATTTGGCTAACTCTTTATTCACGGTTTTTTATTATTTACACGGCTTCAATTCAACTTCAAAAGAATGTCATTTAAAACGCTGTAAAAATTGAGTTTGAAATTTTTGGTGATCACTTCATGTTTTGGTCTATAAAATTCAATTGATGATAATTTTGAGTGAAAGAGAAATTCAGATGCAGATTACACTGGTAATCTAGTTGATAGAAAAATTACTGGTGAAACGTGATTTTTGTTGAGACATTTAATAACTGCATCGTTTTTTTTAAAGAAAATATCTGCATATTCTTCATTTCAAATAATTTTCAAATAGCAAAAAAATTTCTTTTAAAAACCCCCTGGAGAAAATCATTTTTGACCATATTTTCAGATGATTCATTTTTGAAAAATTAATTTCATAATTATTTTTGAATTTGATTTTAAATGACTATTATGACTAATCTGACTCCCAAATGATTATCGAAAAGAAAAATAGTGATTGAAAAAGTGATGAGTGTTGATATTGATTATATAACTCGAGACGGTATAATTAATAAATTTCTTTAGAAATTTAAACAAGAGTTATAAAACTGTTTGTTGGTAAAAATTCCATGACCATCTCTATATCTATCATATTTCTAACGACCATCACTCATCAAAATTCTATATAGTTTGTCAATATGTGGTACTTTAAACAGGAATCGTTCGTTTTTCATTTTCACATTTTTTTTAAAAAAAAAACTAATTAATAATAATAATAAATAAATACCAAAGTATTCACTCTCATTTAAAAGTCCTCACGGTTATGCATGGGTGAATTACTTGGAATTTGTTATGTGCTTCCATGCTCATTTAAAATTCCTCGCGGTTATGCATGTATGGAACGCATATCAAAAGTTGATTTGTAAAATAAACAAGTTGATTCTAATCCCATTTAAAAGTCCTCACGGTGATGCGTGGTTAGAAGATACTTGAATTTTTTTTTTTTTTAAATAAGACTGGAATACTACTAATCTCATTTAAAAGTCCTAACGGTTATGCATGGTTAGTAGATATTCAAATTCCTGATATAAATATACCACAAATAGACACAACTGTATGGTTTTATATGATGACATCATTTCCATCATTCTAAAAGTGGAATATGCGCCTAACAAAATATTTATGATTTTTGTTTGATTTTTTATTGAAATTTAATATTTATATTCAATTGAGTTTTAATGTTGGATTAATATCAATTACTTTATCTCTATTTTCCCTAACACTATTATTCTTTTGCTGATAACAAAAGGAGGAGAGAAAAGTTAAGATTTTGTCAAATAAAATCAAGCAAAGGACAAATAATTTTCTATTTGCATCTAGACTCATTTGCATATTTTTATTTGTATGCATATATGTAGGGGGAGCATCATGTAGAGAGGAAGCATTTAAATAGGGGGAGCAATTAGAGCATATCAATGATCAAATACATTTAACATATTCAAAATCTTAAATATATGTTTGTTATCATCAAAAGGGGGAGATTGTTGAATATACGCTTATATGATTTTTGTTTGATGATAATAAACATATATACATTCGTTTAAATGTATTTGATAATATACTATTTATTTTCACTGATTAAATAAATATTTCTGAATAAAATAAATAACACGGAATTTGAATTCAAACGAATATTTTATTCAAACAAATATTTATTACATCTTTGAATAGTACAATTTCAAGCTCTCACTATAACTATACAACTTTGATTACAATTACATCACATTTCACATTTACAATTCACCTCACTACATATCACTCACACTCGTATTTATCTTCAACTGCATTCCAGTATGAATCCAGCATCTGAGAAATCTGCAAAAATATTCACTAACGCAGTAAAATTGAAAAAGAGATATTTTTGCAATATAAAATAAAAGATGGATTTTGAAAATATGATTTGCCTCAGTTATTTGGGTTGTTCGTCATCATTTAAATTTGAATTCATCATACACGAACAACTTGTGACATACACAGTGTATTACTGTATATGCCACAAGGCCGTGCACGCCGATATATACACTTGATTGATTTACAGGGACAGGCGAGCACAGGTCAAACCCAAATGAAAAACCGGGTTCAACTCACGTGCAATAACATTGAAAATCACGACACAAGCACAAGGTCAAATCCGAGTTTTGAAACTGGATTCAACACAAGGCAACATGACCGAAGGCACAGAAGCAACTACAAAGTTCTCACGACAATGCACCAATGTCACATGCATGAAACAATGGAATGAACCAGTGATATATACAATGAAACAACTCCACTGACTCAAATGAACTCGACCAAATATCCAACATGATCAAAGAATGAATATGAGACCAAACTGCAGCAAGACCACATGCATGTAGACATCAAGCATAGAGACAAACAACAATGCAAACAATATAAACAGTGAAGAACATGGCCAACATGAAATACCAGAGATGACAAATCATGCTCAACAGAAACACTTGCAACAGTGTGATGCAGTGGCACATGATTATCAAGGGAATACATGAAGGATGCATCAGAATAACTCGGCAATGCAAGTGAAACTCGATTACTGCATAACAGCAATATGTACAACATCAATCAAGTTGCAGACTCGAAGCATCAGTGGACACAAATAAACACACATGCACGACTTATGGCAGTGAAACTCAAGCAAGTCAGACCAACACTGCAACTCAAAATGAAACATGGCTGCGGTTACAAACTAGAGTGAAAACTGCACTAATCCAGTTCCAACACAACATGAATCAGAGATTACAAATTCAAATGTGCAAATGCTAACCAGAGTAAAGTCCAACATAGTTACAACTGACTACATGCAGGAGAACAAATACAACACTACAGCCAACATGAATCAGAGATTACAAACTCGAGTGTGCAAGTGAACATGACATGAAACAGTTCAATATGAACTGATGAATCAGTACAAATGAACATGCAACCAGACCACAAAGACTCAAGTCTTAAATATGAAACAAGGTGCACAAGTCCAGCTACAAGTTACAGACATAACAGGTGAAGCATCACCAAAGACACAACAGATGCACATGGATGTCACAACAGATAATGATGCAAGTGTCGACCAAATACAAATACAAGCACCAAGGGTACATGAAGCAAACAATCAACATGAATGGAATCAATATGTGCAGACTACACAGCAAAGTCATATAACAGTTTTTTAAAAAAAAAAAACAAAGTCAAGAATTTACAAGTTCAAATCAAATGGCTGGTGTAAACATGATCGACCGAGTTCAACGTCAAGTGATAATCAAGTTCGAACATGCCAAAGTCAAAGAGAAAGTCACAGGAAATCAAGGAAATCAATGCCGTGTTTCTAATCAAAGTCAAAATCGTGATGACCACGATATCACTTCGAAACCGTGTCAACCAAGCAACGATAATACGAAATTGACAAAGTCAAATAAATCATCATCGTTCAACAAATATCAAACGGCCAAAGCAATAATTTTGAAACAATCAGACGAACGAAATTAAAGGGTAACGAATCCTATAAAAGCCTCAGATCATCATCGGCATAAAGGTGTGAGTTCGAATACGAAAATCGAAGAGGAACAGAGCTAAAAAATTTACCTGAAGCGAAACCGAACTCACCAAAGCGAAGCCAAGCCAAGCTGATAATCATCTCAACCCTAATTCGCAAATCAGAGCATTCAAGGGATCAAAGCCCCAAATCCATAAACCCTAAATCACAGTACCACGAGAAAGCGGACCCATGAATTCCAGGGCAACGAAGATCAAGCAATAGCCAAAATTAAAGAGCATCGAAACAAAGCCGCCTCTCATAATTTTCAGATCAAAGAACGAAGACGCAAGCCCTAATTCGTTTGTGTAGAAGAACGAACGAAGAAATAAGAGCCGCCATCACAAACAAAGGAACGGGGGCGATAAAAATATAGAGAAAGAATAATTGGGCCGGCCTTAATTTAGTTTGGGGTTTTCAAAATTATAATAAGGGTTTTATTTTTGAAATAGGGCTATTTTATTTTATTTTGTTTTGTTTTGTATTTTCTTTTTTAAACCGTTTTTAATTTTCTAGTCGTGTGACTAGGGGACAAACTACGGTGTGTAGTTTGGGAATTCGCAACTCGGTGGTTGAGCTGTGGTCAGGGTTTTGAGCGTAGAGTTAGATTAGTCAATAGCGGGTATAGCGAGTTTACGTGTGTAAGCGAGGGACTATCTAATTTCTAGTAGAAACCTTGGGGGCAGCACGTAGGCAGGGTTTTGCCGAAGCTGGGTAAATTCTGTGTTGTTCTGTTTTATTCTGTTTTTTATATTCTGCGATATATGTGCTGCTATTCTGTGATCTGAATTGAAATTAATTGATAAGCTTCCGCGATTAATTTTTATAATTTACACTATCACCCTATTCACCCCCCCCCCCCCCCTCTAGGGTGAAATCGATCCTACATTTGACCCTTTGTGCAACAAAGGTTTGACATCGCAAGATTAAGTATTTTCCTACGAGATTTTAATGAAAATTGTATTTATGATCTGAGAACAACAAATCCTACTTTAAGTTTTTTGTGATTTTTATACAATTAGATATGAATTTTCTATCGACCTTCGTTTTTCAGCCTTGATATACTCGAAAATCACTCGAGAAAAGAAGACCTTTGGCCCATCAAAACTAGATCAAATGCCACAAAATTTAAAGCAGAGGTGCTGCAACATGTTAGCATTAACATATCCAAATTTGAGAATTTTTGAAATTTATTTGATTCGTTCTCGAATTTCGAATGGCTTAACTTTTGTGAAAAGAATTGAAGAAGAAAAAGTTTGAGCTTTATTGTTTTGAAAAAAATGGGAAGTAACATGTATGTTCTTCCCTTTCTCACTTCCTAAAGCTATGGGCTAAAATGGGTAAGGAGATGTAGACCCAGTATCAAATGCTGCTAAAGTTTTCTTATCACAAGGTGTTGCTAATTAAACTTGAATTATAAAACTCTTTATTTTATATTTAAACAAACTTGATTTTTTTTTATAAATCCAACCACTCAACTTTTAACAAGATCTATAAGATAAAATCTTCATTTTATAAATTATAAAATGTTTAAATTTAATTAAATCATATTTTCCATAATAAAATATATTGTTATTATTAATGTTATAAAAATACACCGTTTGTGTCCAAAATTTAATAAAACTTTTAGTATAAAATTTATTCATCATACTTTTACCATAATCTATTTATGGAAAAATCATGTTTCAAATGTTGAAATTATTTCCATTATTAATGAAATTTCTCAAATATCCACTTTTAGTATAAAATTCATTTACACGAACTCCGTAAAAATAGATCCTCCAAACATTAATTTAATTAACTCTAAAAATCCCCAAATCTCTTAAATATTTTAATTATCACTAAATTAATTTATTCTCCTAATTTAATTTTAGTAAATCTAAACCTGGGTCGTTACACATAATGTAACAACCCTGGCCGAGATTACTTGAAATTAAATTTTGAAATATGGTTTAATTAATTATAACTAATTATTTGAATAAAATTTGGGTAGTTTATAATTATTATATTTCCAAATTTAATGAATTATTCTTTTATGTAATTTAATTTTATATTTAATAATATAAGAGCAATCTTGTAGAAAATGAGTAAATAAATTATATGGAAATAATTTAGTTATTCGAAATACGATTTTCCAAGGGTTATTTACTTATATATCTTAATAGAGGATTTATGATAGATATCTTTTATTTCTAAAATTTATCACAAAAAATGTTGTAAATTTAAATAAAAGGTCGATAATGATATTTTTGGATAATAAGTTATTGATTTTAAACTATTGAGAATAACCTTTGTTTTTAAAAGCTATATTTAATTTTTTATAAGGTGTTTCAATATTAATAAGGATGAGAATTTTAACATGGTTATTTGTTTTGGGAAAATTAAAGAAATCAATGTTGATTAAATTGAACATTGTTTAGTACACATTGGTATTTATGAAGTGATAAAACCAAATAAATTAGTAATACTTTACTATTGGATCCGTACCTTAACCCTTTTAGCCCAAATAAGATAAATAGCAAATGAGAAACCTGTACACACAAGTTTGCATTCTCAATTCACTCCTGCAAACCAGAAAACCAAATATTCTCTTAAAGTCTGAAAACCCTAATCCCAAATCAAAGTTTGAAATCATAGGGATTATGATTTATTCTAGTACAAATTGAGAAAAGGTAAACTCTTCCACTAATTGGTACATTTATTTGTTGATTAATTTCATTTTCAGTTTATGATTTTAATTATTCCTCTCCAATCTTTGAATATAGCCTAGTTTGAAGTTGAAATAGAAAGGCATAGGAGAATCCTAGCTATAATCTCGCATTTTAGATTGATTTAGGTGAGTTTATCTCACAATTTCTAGTCCAAAATGGATATGTGACGCTGATATATGAAAATGCTTAAATCTACAGTGAATATGATCTCGGTAGGGTGTTGAATCTCTTGTCACTTTGATTTTGATTCTCTGTTTGTTGAAAACCCACCTTATATAATTATGATTTGTAACAATCTGTATTTTACGATAATTAAAACTATTAAATCAAATAAGATTTTGAAATTTAATATTGTGAAAAATTAAAATTTATGAGAAAAATAATTAGAATATGATTAATAATGGTGTTTGAATGTTATTGACAACCATTTTAATGTAATTTCAATTAACTGAAATAATTGTAAAGTTAGTTTGGTTATAATTATAAATAAGGAATTAAATTGGTAATTTATGAAATTAATGAAATTGAAATATTATAATTAAAATGGCAAACGATGATAACTGTAGAATATGAATGTAATGAAATGTAAACTGATGTTAATTGTATTCATAAGGCATTGACGATTAAATAATAAGAATGTAAATCGAAATAAAGTAATTTGATTGAAATTTAATTTTTATTAACCAGGATTTTTTTTGTTGTAGTTGAACATTGAAATTAGTGCAATATTTAAACTTTGAAATTAACGTTGAAAATTTATTTTAAAAGATTATTAATTTCCATGTAATCAACGATTATAAAATTTTTGACTTTTAAATTTAGAATCTATAAGTGATTAAGCCAGTTTAATAATAATTTATTTAATTAACACGAAAATAGTCATTTTGACCACTATCTCGGATTTCGACGAAACTAGTTTCATCGGATCTGTAACAGTGAATTATTGTAGGATTTCAAGTTTCATAGCGATCGGACTTGTCGTTTGATCGTGCGGGCTCGAAACGCGTTGAAATTTATTAAAAGGATTTAAATGAATAAAATCTGACTTTAAAAGCTAACTTTTGCATACAATGGAATAAGGGTTTGGAACTAGTTCCATTGAGTTTAAAAATATCGAAAACCTATATTTTGACATAATTGATGACCTACTTTCATTTTGGAAACGGAACGGGCTTTTCGGGTCGTGTTATCATTTCGACCCAATTCGATATGTCCATTCATTTCTTATCTATCGTAATCCATATAAATAGATTTTGTTTCTCTAACCCTAGCAGCCTTTCATTTTATTTCTGTATGTACTTCTATTTCTTATATGTTCATCTTTCTCAAATGTTAGAGCATCATAACCCTAATTCCCAAATTCAAAAATCAAATTGCGAAATTTATGCTCCTCAAACTATGTCATGTTATATATCGCAAGAAAGCTCTCAAAGAGCACAATCTACTACTTCAATTCATTTTTCGATTCAAGTCACGGTTTGGCAAGAAATCATTGATTTATTCTCGGCCATTCGTTCTAGGGTTGTCGACTCAATGGTGGATTGTCGACCATTCGACAATCGGGGAGTGGCGTCTGGAAGAGGAAGGCAAGTAGATCTCAGATATGGTGCTAGTTTGTGTCAAAAGTCATAGAAATCGCCAGAATTTGTGAATAAAGGGGTTGGCAGTGCTGGGTTCTAGGGGCGGTTAGGTTGGAGGCACTGGTAGGGTTGGCTCGGGATGGGGAAGTTGCTGATGGTCTTCGATCGTGGGTCGGATGACGTAGGTGGCGTGCGTTCAATGATGAATGATGGTGGCTGTACACGAGGTCGGGATTATGATCGCGTTCGTATACTAGGGTTTGCGGTGAAGATAGTATAATTACCATTTTACCCTAATTTTATTTAATTTAAATTTAATTGTCAATGTCCTAACTAGCATAACTTTTCATACGAACTCGGATTTTGACACGGTTTTCTCCATTGGGTCATATCGAAATTCCGGTTATTATGGAACTGGTTTGACCACATTCTAAGACTATTCAATTTTTAGGCCTTCATTGAATTTTTTCGAAAACATGTACTTTATTAATAGGAAGAAAAACGCGTATACATCTATGATATGCCTCATTAAAACCTTGCAACCCTCTAACCTATATGTGTACATTGCAAGGAAAAAGAGCACATATCACGTCCATATATTAACATTACAACAAACAAGAAGCTATATACCAAGTTGTCAAATAGGTGGAGGAGTACACAAGTCAGCAATGCACTCAAAACCACCTATATGATCAACTTGGGGCGTAAAAAATCAAAAAAAAACACAAAAAAGACCATATCAGAGCACTACACGTGTACCCTTACATGAATACAACTAAAATAATACTAATTGCAACCATAAAATATCTTCATCCAAGAGGCTTCTTTAGAGATAGACTTCAGCCTTCCACTCCTAAAATCAAATCTGAAAAAGAAAGCCACTAATACAGTTCAATAATGGTAGTAATCCTCTTCGTTGCAAATAAGATAGAGAGCCAGCTAAGTTACAACTAAAGAAGAAGATCGGAACCAAGGTCAAGGTGGCTAGAAATCCCGATTATGCTTGATTAGGATGCCCAAATTTAACAGGATAAGTTACAATTCTTTACTTAATTTTTTTGAAGCCAACTAGTTAAGAATAAGCAGTTTGCAATCTTGATAATTAAAGTAGTTCATACTTGAACTAGAAGTTCTATGCCTTTAAAAGTCCTTGAATTTCTTTCGCACTAAATATGCCATATTACTGAAGTAAATGCAATATTCTTGAATTGGTTAAGTAATTTGCTACTGCTTTGATTTTGGCACATGACGTTCATTATTTGCTCAATTTCACAAATGTTTTCGAGATTGATATGAAGTTTTTTCATGATTTCTTCTAGTATTTGTCTAGAATATCTGCAATTAAAGAAAGATGATTTCTGCCTTCATTATGATTTGAGCAGAGCGCACACGAATGGTAAGTAGCAGGATTCCGCTTGCTGATTCCATCCTTTGTGTTTAATTGTTTAATTTGCCCAATAAAGCACATGTAGACATTTTAGGAACACGTAATTTATCCTAAATAATTTTTGCCCAGTTGAATTCCAAATGCTTGATTCTGTTATATTCCCAGGAAGATTTGCTGAGGCATCCAATACCAGAATTCCTTTTGCATTTGATGATGAATTTCAATGTTATGCACTATATTTCTAAATTGGGTAGGAACATACTCAATATGATTTTTCCATTCATTTCCTGCTAAGAAAGTAGAGACTTTCTATGGCTACCACCATAAATAGCCATAGAATTCCACCAACATTTATCCTTCAAAGAGTAACCATTAATCCAAGGATCCGTCCATATATCAGTGTGTTTACCATTTACAATTTTTCTATTAATAGTACCTTTACACCATTGTCTAGCTTTTAGTAGAATTTTCCATGTATATGATGCATTGTTATTAGTAGCAGCAGTCCAAAAGTTTAAGTTTTGCAGTATTTATTGTATATCCATTTAGCCCAAGAGATTCACCTTGAATAAATTTCCATAACAATTTAATTGCCACCATTTTTCCAATTTTATCAGTTTTCCTTGTACCAAGACCATCCTCAATTATGGTTTTGCAAACATCATCCCAACACATATTGTGAGCTTCATATTTCCAAAAAAAGTTGCCACAGAGAGAATTAATTCTCTGTATAACAGCTACAAGGAATTGAGTGAAATGCATCCAAAATTGGACCATAGGACGAATCACTATCCTCACTAATTCTATTCTTCCACAGATACTGAGCAGTTTATTTTTCCATTGACTAATTTTTTTTATTGATTTTGTCAATTTAGTGCCCAAAGTCTCTTGCTTTATGAATATTGTTGGATAGAGGAATGCCGGCTAAAAATATCACTGGTAAATTTCTAATATAAATGTTTAGAATGTCAGCTATTTGCTGTTTGAAATTTGCTCCTTTACTGAAAAACAGTGTTGATTTATTTTCATTTACATCAAGCCTAGTAAACATTTTTAAATACTGGAAGATGTGCTTGACACATTCAGCATTATTAATGGTAGCTTTAGCCATAATTAATATATCATTTGCATATAGCAAGTGGGTAATCATTGGCTCTATTTTATAAATGGGTGTGATATTAACTTTCATATATTCCATATCTAGGTTAATTGAAAGGAATTCTGTTGCGATAGAAAATAAATAAGGCGAGAGAGGGTCCCCTTGCCTTAAGCCCCTTGAGCTCTCAATGAAAACATATGGAGTTCCATCAATTAACATTGAAAACGAAGTAGCATCTATACATTCATAAATTATGTTAGCAAATAATATTGGGAACCCCACGAAAATCAGCATATGATGAATAAATTCTTTACTTATTTTATCATAGGCCTTATGTAAATCAATTTTTAGGCAGAAATCGTTAGAATTCTTTCTATTAAATCCTCTAACCATATCATAAGCAAGTAAGGAGTTCTCGATGATTATTCTCCCAAGAAAGGCATTTTGATTATATGAAATCAACTCATTTATATAAGGTTTTAGTCTATTACATAGAAGATTGGATAAAACCATATATGAGACATTACAAAGGGATATTGGTCGAAAATCTGACATGTCAGTGACATCAGGTTTTATTGGGATGAGACATATAAAAGAGTGATTGATTTCCTTGATAATTTTACCCGATAGGAACATGCCATTCATGGCATTGCAGATGTCATCATTAAATTGTTCCTGGTGAATTTTGAAGAATTTTGAATTAAGGCCATCTGGCCTAGAAGAACTATTATTATTAATTTGAAAAACGACAGTTTTAACTTCTTCCAAATGAAAAAGCTGGCATAAATATTCCCTTGCTTTTTCAGTTAATATTTTCTTACAAGTAATGCCAGGAAATTGAAGAGAGGCCTGAAATGAGGAGAATAGTCCAACAAAATAGTTAACAGCTTTGTATGCAAGCTTGTCTGATGTTGAAGACCATGATTCATTAGAATTTAAAACATATTTAAATCTATGATTAGGACAAATCACATTAACTCAGCTATGAAAGAAACTGTTTGGTCTATCCCCTTTAATTACCCAATTAAATTTCATATGTTGCTAAGTTTCTCCTGCTACTTTTCTCATCATAATGTGAACCTGAGTAGTTTTGGAGCTGTATTGTTCTATCAGAGCTTGATTCAATGGATTTTGTACTAGTTGATCCTAAGGATGGTTGGGCTCATCTTTTAATTGGAGAATCATATTTTGAATTTTATGTTTATTTTTCTTCCAATTTTTCAGTTCAGCTTTGGCTTCCTTCATTCTGCAGAGGAGGATAAACAAAGGGTTGCCATGGAATTCTTTTGTGAGAGCCACATGAATCGAAGAGTGATAACTAGCTTTTGTATGCCAGGAATTACTATACTTAAAAGGTATTCTATTATTACTATTATTATGTATCAAAAACCGATCTTAATAGGTGAATGCTCACTAATAGAGTGACCTCCAAAGTTAGTCCAGTCCGATTAAACTTATTTATCCATAGGGAGTTAACAAAAACTCTTTCTATTTTATTGTGAATTGAAAATTTTAAACCTCCTCTCCAAGTAAAATAATTATCGGTTAAATGAGGTTCCACTAGTTTAGATAAGGAGATGCAATTAGTAAACTCTTGGTCACCCATCGAATTATAGACACCATTATTAATTCTATCTTTAGTCAAAAGAATAGTGTTAAAATCTCTCGCCATGATCCATGGAAAATTAAAACATGTAGATTGCTCCACTAGATAGTTCCGTAAATCTATTCTCTTCTCTCTTCATTAAAAGCATAAATCGTCGTACACAAAATGCTCACAACATTAGCATTATGGAGAATACAAGTAATATATTGTTCATTAGAATGTAGAATGAATTTGACCAGTGAGAAGTATCCCATAAGGTAAGAATTTTACTTTTCGTCCATTAAAGATATTATGAGAGTGATTCCATTTACTATTGATTTTAATTATAAACCTCTCAATTCTATTAAAGAACTTATTTTCGATAATATCAAGGAATGAGAATCTATTACTATAAACTATTTGAAGAATTTCCATCTGTTTAGATGGGGCATTCATACCCCGGATGTTCCAAAAAAGGAACTCCATTTAATTAACAATTATCCGGAGCCCTACTTTCAATAGGGGAAGTAGCAGCCCCCGATATTCTATGTTTCTTTGTCTTTATATTTTTTGTAACAGCCCGCAAATCCGTACCTCTTGAGTCAACACTATTCTACCTAAATCAACTCAAGTTGTACAGAAATACGAACCATTTGGGTTAAAGAAGAAGAGGTGGAAGAAGAAAATAGAAATCAAGAACAGAATCTAACCATCGTAGCGGAATAAAATATAATAGATAATGAATCATCTTTACTCAAAAACAAATATATCTGTTTATATATTACAACGTTAGAGTACATCAATCACAGTTCAACATCAATAACATACATCTGGATACATAGCTACTCAACACAGCGGAATATATATATATATATATATATATATATATATATATATATATATATATATATATATATATAAACAAGTATAGAAGTACGTATCGTCATCCAGCTCGTCTCCTGAGCTCCATAACATCAATTTATGTATCCTATAATACTCGGTCTGACCCGAGCATTACAGTTAAATAATACCCGAGTCAGTCTGGAATACCAGCGTGAGAAAATCACACTCAATTGATTATTAAAGTTTCAAAAATCCTTTGAAAACATAAGCATCTCGTAAGACCATGCCACAAATAAACATGTCGGGTTTTTACCTTACGATAGCTAAAACATTTTTTATTAAAATCCTATGATATTATAATAGTGTCTATAGAAAGTAAAATAGAATCTAGCTAAAATGTTTGCATCTCACGTTTCAGCAATAGTTGGGCACAATCAAAACCGTACGGGGGCGTAGGGAAAATGGATTTCCAACTAATGGCTAGGCACTGGGGTACCACCTGTCACAGTACCTGGTCTAGATCAGCGTACCGAGGAGCCACCCTGACTCCCCTGCAACACAAGACCAGAACCATCCCTTATTGGACAGTCCCGAGCAAGATCACCCTACGGTTGGGATTAGCAACCGCCCACTAAGCCGAAATAAAAATGGACATCTAGACAGGGATGACCTCACCCTCAAGTGGGGTCTACCCACGAAGCCTTGCTGCATAACCCCTTATTTTCAGCCATTCCCGATTGTTGAGGCTTGAGGCTAAGCATTACCTTTTTAGAACATATCCCTTAGAATGCCCATCGTACACCTAACGATTTTTCGAAAGCATTCATCCATACAAGTCCGTCCCGGGTTCGAACGGAACCGAAGGCACTATTCCTACTATATCCATTTTGGATATATACTCAGGATTAGTAGCTACTAGCCCTTGCACTTCACTGCTCCAACTTCGAATCCAAAATCGTTTTCAACGAAACGTAGAAACCGGATCGAAGTGGTTTCCGAGAAATAAATCTCGATCCCGGTCTCTTCGAAACGATCGACGCATTTGTCCAATATTGATAGTCGGTGATTTAACTATCGATTAATATTCACAACATCCATCACACAATAAATAATTTCCCAAATCATTTATTAACCTCAAAAATATCATTACAAGATATATTTCTATTTTCAACCCTTTGAAAACAGTTTCAAACCATCTTTCTTTTTCAGAATAAACTTTCCCAAATATTTTCTATCTCCACTGAAATCACCAAGCACAAAACTAGATTTTTTTCTAAAATAATTCAAAACACTTTACTTTTTAAAATATACTTTAAAACATTCACGTTAAAACTACTTCAATAATTTGTTAAAAATACATACTATATGAATATTTGAAAATAAGGTTATTTAATAAAATATAAAACTAGATTTTTACTTTTAAAAACAAGATACTACGTCACTCTTTAAATAATTACTACCATAATAGATTAAAAGGAAATACTTACTTTGGAATTTAAGTATTAGAAATAATAAATTTACCAAAACTTGCTTTTTAAAACAACTTTAAAACTATTAATTTATATTTAAAAATTACTTTAAAAACGTACTTGATTATCCAGGGAGAATTTCCAATCTCAATCACTTAAATCAATTTTCCAAATTGATTCCCAATTTATTCCATTTGAAATAAGTTTCTTTACTTACTCAGTTCATTTCAAAATTCATTAATTATGGACTTTATTTTTTTTATTATTATTTTCAGTTTGATTTTAAATCTTTTAACTGAAATATACAAATTTCAGATTTTCCCAATTTCTTCTTTATTCTTTTCAATAATTTAAATCTTCAATTTTAAATAAATGTTTTTTTCTTTTAATTAATATCACTGAAGATATAAAATTCATTAACTTTCTGTTTATTCAAATTTCCTTTCTATACTCAAGATTTATTTATTAGAATTTTAAAGTCACTTTATTTCTTTTCCAATTCATTTTTAAATTTATTCTATAATTATTTTACTTACAAATTCCCTTCTTTTATTTTCTTTCCAAAATCCAATTTATATATTTTTGGTAATTCATTATACCCAATCATATCCAATCGAATCATAGCATTCAATATTCAAACAAAGTTTATCATAGAATATCGAATAATCATAATAGAGGGTATTAAATAATCTAAATAAATGTTGAGGGATCCAGTTGGATCCCTCCAACCTGTTTTCCCTGCATCCACAGATGTTAGCACAATATAATATGCCAATTCCAAAATATACCATACTATAGCACATCAATCAATTCAACCATTCAAACAATTATTTAAATTTAAATTCAGCTGAGTGAGATTAACCCACCTTTGCTTTTTAATTTGTACTCTGATCCATCTCGGCTTGATTTCTTCGCAATTCTTCACAATTTAAACCTTGTATAAACATTTCATATTTTATTAATATTTGAACTAATCAAATAATCAATTACAATTTAATACTTTAAATTCAATTAACAATTTGGTTTTAACCGAATAAATTCTAATTTTAACCAATCTCCTCAAATAAATTATTTCTAGGAACTAATTTGGTAATTTATTTATTTTTTAAATTAATTTTTTTTAAACAAGTTAATCCCTATAATCTTTCAATATCTAAAACCCCCATGTATATATATTTTATTTTCCTTTTCTCTCTTCACACTTATTCGAATATAAATATATGTTTCTCTGCTTATAAAATTCCCCTTTTATATTTTCAAAATCGTTCACCCAAAGTCTACTGTCAAATCAAATATGGAAACTGAAGTTGACATGCAAACAAAAATCAATCGAGATACTTACCAAATCGTTGATGACAACCCATAGGACAGCTCGACCCAAAATTGGCCGTTGTCTCGAACTAAGCTTCGACAAGCTTCCATGACCATGACCCCAGCGCCTCGCATCGCGACGACCATAAGCTGCCCCTACTGTCGCCTTCCCCCCTCGCTGTCATGACCTCGGCCAAGCTCGCATGCCTCGACTCGAAAAAAGGGCTTCGGCCTGTGTTGAACAAAAAGGGAAAAAGGGGAATTTAGAACGCGGATTCAACGCCTACCCCCTTATGCCTCTCGATCGCTCGAATTGAATGATAGCCTGCCCCTCTCACGCCACATCGAAGTCGATTGAATAAAATAGGAGACGACACTTTCTTTTTTTTTCCTTTTTATTTCGTTTGCCATTTATGTTTGTATTTTTTTAAGTTTTGAAAGGTTGAATCTTCAGCCATTTTTTCTTGAAGAGGAAAGCAAGGCCACGACTTCCTTTTTATTTTTATAAACGAGAAGAATGGAGGTAGCGTGCTGAGGTATAGATAAAGGATGGCGTATACAAGAAGCTTAATTAATTAAATTAAATTTCATTAGATTATTATCAATTAAATTTTCAGCGCGTTTATATACCGTACACTCACACACTAACTCCAATCAATACGAAATTTTAAATCCGATAATAATTCAATATTACGGACCCAATGGAACTGGTTTCGTCGAATTCCAAGACTGTGCCCCGGAAGGCTATTTTTAAATTCAATTTAAACGATATAAATTCCAAAACTTAACAAATCACTGTTAATTTCAATTTTACAACTTCTACTATCCTCAGTACTATCAATACAAATTTTTCAAGCCTTCAAATTATTTTTAATAGGCTTAAAACTCCATATTCAACAATTTACCCAACTTCACTTATTTAATTTAATAATTCAATTATCAAATAAATTGTGATATTCGTACTTGAAGTTAAAATTACTCTATTGAATATTTAAAATCAATTAAATATCCCGATTTTAAATGCTCGAAAATTCCGGGTCGTCACATTTTTCCCTTTTAACTATTTTACCAAGTTGGTCCATGCAAGATTTTCTATAACATCCAAAGAAGTGGAGGCTTTAGATCCAAAAGGCGCTTCCTCGGATCTGGCTTTTCGAGTAGATTTTGATCTGGTGACGTGTTATGCTTCCATCCCATGATCCACTGGTTCAGAGCAAAGCATTGTGTATGTTGGCTCTTCAAGCAATTCAACATAGACAGTGTTCTCATCGATTTTTCTATTATCAACTGTTTGCATTTCCATATCATTGTTTGTAGGATTAGAATTCTGGCTTGAAATTGCATTAAAAGTCGTAGACTTCTTGAGCGACTGGACTACAGAATATACTTTCTTTTTTGTACCGATCGAAGTTTTCTTTTTATCTTTTGATAAATTGAAATCAACTATATTTTCCTGCACCAGACCGTATGTATTTGTTTACATATCTGAGTTGTTTGTCAAATTTTCCATGCTATTATCATTCTGATTACTGTCTTCTATTACCATTTCATTATATTCATTCGTCTGGGGCTGTTACTTAGCTTTAGGTTTCCACATTTTAGTAAATTAGCAATGGGCTTCAAAATGGCCAAAACTCAAGTAATTAGAGCAAGTAGTAGGTTTCCATTCATAGACAACTGCTTGCCATATGATTTCTTCTTTCTCATTTAGAATATGGATCTTATTCGATAATTCAAATGAATTATCTATTTCAATAAGAACTCTCGCATAAGCTACTTTAATTTTACCTCCCGTGACTTTATCCAGCTTGATGGGGATCCGAGGACAAAGGCAATCTGATTAATCCCTTCCTCTGTCCAATAGTCAAGTGGTAGATTAGGGAGTCATACCCAAATCAGGACAGAGTTGAGGAGTTCACTGTTAAGTTGCATCTCAAGAGACTATCTCCTCATCATCATGAGCTTGTTATTATAATAGTAAGGGCCACCTTCAATGACTCTATCACAATCTAGTTTATTTTTAAATTTGATAACAAAGAACCCATTCTCCTTAGAATGTATCGTGAATTCTTCCCTAGGCTTCCATACTCTAGAGATATAGTCTCTGAAATAATGATAATATGGCTTAGGACCAACAACGTAACTAACAATAGCATTGTCCCACTGTTTTCTAGCATCTTGAACGACCTTTAATGGCATTAGCGCGCATTTCATTGAATTAAATTCGCGAGTTTGGAAGAACTTTAATGGAATTAAAACTAAAATATTATTACCCTTAACGACTTCATTCCATGCCCGACTAGACGAAGTGGAAAAATTTCATTTGTTAGTAGTAGATCTGTTAGTCGATTGATTAGAGCGACTAATAAACTTGTTGTTATATGCATTAATATGTTGCTCGGGTGGATTGATGGTGGATCTAAGGTTCTGTTGCCAAGAAATATTAGGTGCAACACTAGATTTGGTTGCCTATTGCGGAAATTTAGGTTCTCTTCCATTTTTTGGAACGAACTGTGATGAAACCATCGTTATTATCATTATTTGGATCTGTTGCCTGTAACAGAGGGAAACATAGTGGTGTATCAGATGAGGCAGGTGGCGGTTCAAGGGATGGCGAATCTTGGTTGTTGGAGGGCATGAGGTTATCCATACCCAAGCGAGAGGCAAGAGGGAGGAGGCATTACCGAAGAAGGTTAGGGCGAATACTTAAAGGCGGGACGCGAGAAGAAATCGACGATGGCTTAAAGGATTAAGGTTTTAAGTATTGGACTCATATTAGTTCCCATGAATATGCTAAAAATCAAGTAAAGTAAAAGTCAATTGGATTTTTAATCGACGATAAATCAAAGGTGAGTCATTTAACCCACTCACAACCACTAAACCCTCTTATGTTAGTTAAAATAAATTTACGGTGTGATTACGAATTTATTGACGGGTGTTTGGTATATTTAAATTGTTATTCAAATTTAATTTGAATTGATATTGAATTTAATCCATTTGAAATAATATTGGAATTGAATTGCTAGTTAAATACCTAATAATAATAACCAGTTAATTGTTGTGATTTATTGGTTGATTGGAATGATGATTGTGATGGATGTTTAATTGTTGACATTCGTATGATTCGATGTTATGTTTATCTTATGTACTTCTATCACACCGCAAGTTCCCTAGTTATTATTAGGAGAATCACTATGGGTTGAAATGATGCATACTCGAACGATCTTACATATTAGGGAAAAATCGTTATGGGTTAAAATGATAAACCTGAGCGATTTTATGGATTTAGAAAATTATGATTGGGGATACCAGTTGAAATGATATATGTATCTGGAAATTTAAATTTATTGCGGGTTGAAATGATATATATCTGTATCACTTGACTATAGGATAGAAAATTATATACGGACACCGGATTGGTTAAATTGAATGGTTTAAAATCTTGAATTTGGACTTTGATTAATGTTATTGTTTTAAAGGAAATAAATTATAGATTTATATGAATTTAATTACTTTCTAATTCAAGCTTTAGAAGTTGAAATTGAAATGGTTAAAAGGAAATTATTTAAGAATTAAATTGGGAAATATTAAGTTAAAATGATATATGATTTTAATCCGCAAATTTGAATTACTTGTAAGATTTGGATATTAAATTTAACAATGAAGTTAAATTTGATTTAAGTGGTTTAAATAAGTAAATTGAAATTGGGTTTCAAATTGATATGAATTGATATGGTTTTAAATAAGAACGGAATTGAGTTTAAATCATTGAATTGAATTGTTGAATCGAAATCGAAGTTAAAAGGATGTTTTGGAAATTGAAGTTATTTCGAATTGAAATTTAAATGACATTGATTTGGAAATAAATCGAAACCGAGTCATTAGAATTGAAAGATTAAAATTGAGTTTTGTTGATTTGAAATCTAAATATAGTCCGAATTTGTTGCAATGGAAGAAACAATTTGACTTGATACTATTTTCAAACTAAATTATTTTAATATAAACTGTTTAAAATTTCATATTATTTAGATTTTTAAAACAATTCATTGTATAAACCATTTCCAATAATCAAACCATTTTATATTAAACTATATTAAATGTTTTAAAAAACTATTAAAACTATTTTAAACTATTAAAACTATTTTAATTACTTTAAAATATTTTTAAATATATTTTTAAATTGTTTTAAACCATTTATAACGATCCAAATTATTTTCTAAAATTAAAACAGTGCAAGGTTGAATTGTTTATATTTAAATCCTTGGTTTAAAGGAGAATGTGGTTAAATGATGTTATAACCTACATTGAAATTTTGTGACGACCCACAATTCTGTACCCTTTGTGCCAAAAATAAACCACACTTGTCAGACCCAAATTACACGGGATTGTGGATGATCAAGGATAATAAAGAAAATAAGGCAGAACAGAATCTCACATGAATGGAATAATATATAATATTGAATAAAATCTTTACAACGGAAAACTTTTAAATACATATATCAGAGTCTAACCTAAATTCGGCTTAGATAGTTCTAAACATCTTTCCTTATAATCGTTGAAAAACATCAAACACAACAAACAAACCACAACAGATAATAGAATACGTCCATACATAGATGATTATGTCCAGCTCTCCTCTAGAAACTCCAATCGTCTTCGATCAACCTGAAACTACTCGGATCTGACCCGAGTATTGAAAATACTGGGATCAGGCTTGATAAATCAACGTGAAAAAAACACAATAACAAATGACAGTGTCGTATATCAGCCTTCGGATAAAATCCTTTGAAAAGGAAGAGTATCTCATAAGACCACGCCTATACAAAAACACGGATGGGTTTTTACCTTATGTTAGCTAAAATTCTTTTATATCAAAACATTTGATATTATTTCTAATGACATCTCTTTAACAGCGTTTGCAAATAAATTTATTAATCTTATCCTAAATGGTTACCCATATAGCATTTCGAGGCTATTCATTATGCCAATACAAACAAAACCACAGGTTCTTATTGAAGAATGGATTTCCATACAAATGACCAGGTGAAGGATCTACCTTCCAAAATGGGTGCACCTCTAGACGGATGTCCTGAGGAACATCACAAAGGAACCACTATCAACACAAGACCATCCTACCTCTATAACTAGATAGCACCGAATATGTCCTCCCGATCGTTACCGATCTTTAACCGATGGCTCGTTTTCCATACACCACATTGATTTACATACCGAACGTCATAGCGGGAAGAAATATATCTAGAAGGGAACAAACATACCCTACTTGGGAATGACCCACTTAGACTTGCTGCATCTAACCCTGTTTCGATCATTTCTGGTTTGATGAGGGTTGAGGCAACGATTACCTTTTCACATAGCACATATCAAATCTTTGAATGCCAAATTTCCATTTCCGTTGACTATAAATTGCCTTCCATAAATATACAACCCTTGAGCTCGTACGTCTCTAAAAGGGTGTTAAGCTAAAAGAAGTTGCATTCTTTGCTACCATTGATGTACATTTGTAAAAACCAATGTACGTAATCTTTAGAAATGCAATGTTAGACAAACGCCTTTACAAGTTGTCCAGAAATAGGATAAACTGAAGGCACTCTCCTACCGCCACTAGTAGCGAGCAGTCCTTGCAATCCAAAAAATCTCCACAGTGAGGAGGCCACTACTATATACAACTCTATAATGGAAGCTACCCAGAGCAAGTCAACAAGCAGTCATCGGGCCATGAAGATCCACGGTCTTCAATAATCATCATCCTTAACATGTCTTCACATTCAAACATATACATTGGTTCGAAGTGGTTTTCGGATAGGAATCACCCAAATCCGACCTCCGTTCCTTCGAAATCCAATTATTAATAAAAAGTGAATATGAGTATACAGTATTTATTAAGTCTCTTTTCAATTTAATTCTTTTCGGATGATTTCGAAATCTCTATCTTTTTTACTTATAATAATTCTAAGTAATTTATTCTTTCGCTTTGGATAATATCTCAAATTTCCTTACTTAACTCTCGACCAAATTCCTTAACTTTTAGACAGGTCAAAAATAATATTATTTAAGACATCATTTATGTTTAACCCTAAAATCCATCTTAGCAAAAAAAATTGAGTGTCATAGAAATCATTCATTTTGGAGATTGCTTAAATTTTGGATAATACCAATCTTCTTTTATTTGGAAACTTAATAGAATCTTTTTATTTAAGAGCATCCGGGCTTTCCTTTTGATATGTTCCACCCTCGCCAGTAAAAGAAAACATAGGCCAGGTAAGTTCAGGACACTGGTTGCTCCATCTCTAGCCTTAGGTTAACATCTTGTTTAATCTTCCTGTATCTCACAGGCGGGACAAATATACTAGTCTTTTCTGCATACTCAACTATCAACATTATTTTGGAATTGATTAAAAGGATTACAAATTATCTTTCAAAAATGCTTAATTTTCCTTTTAAAAACATTCATAATTGATTCTGGAAAAATCATTATATTTAAATTCATATTCAAAAAGTTATACAATTCGCGACATAAAAGTGTTGCGGCAAGTGCTATATAAACTTAATTGATTAAATCAAATTTTAAACATTTGATAATTTATATTTTCCAATCCAAATCTATTTTAAACTATTTAAATAGATTTATCAAATTTATTTCATATTTTTTCGTAATTATAAACATTCATTTAAACAGATTTCCTATTACGGTTACTTAACTGCTCTACCGCGATTTTTCTACAAATTGATTTGGACTTATTTCAAAATCTATTTATCGAAGTTCTGATTTTCTTTCTTCGTTTAGAAGATGTGGATATAATAGCCCGGAATTTTCTTATCTCAAAGAATTCTGAGCTATATTCCACTCAACACATTCATTTGAACTTTTGGGCGTGAAATTGCGAATTACCTTTGCGTGACGCACCCAATTTTAACTTATTTTTCAATACTTGAAATTATCTATTCAAATGGAATTTTAATACTAAAAAAAACATTACGGATTATTTTAAATCAATATTTTTACTTTTCAATGCTTTTTAAAATGTATTTTCACCATTATCATACTATTTTATTCCTATTATTTTAATTCCAATTTCTATTCAATTTAAATTCTAACTTCAAACTAAACTCATTTAAAACTTACATTTCAAATCTAATTTCAATTCAACCTTAATCTCAACCTCAATTTTTCAAAATCGATTTCAATTTCAGTTTCACTATTCATCTCAATTTCAATTTCAATTTAACAATCCTTTTTAAACCCATTTCATTATTTTAAATTCTCTTTTATTTTAACTTTAATTTCACTTCTAATTGAAAAGATGCTTATTTTTTCAAAATATCTCATATCACTAAAATACAGTCTTTCTTAACAAAGGGATTATTAAATAAAACGAACATAACCAAGATTAACATTTATCACTAACATAATTATGGTCCATATGCAAACTAATATGATAAATAATCACAACCATAAACACTTGCAATATTCAAACATAACACAAACATGTCCAAACATCCATAGCAACATTTTAAAGGGATGTATACTTGTATATGTCATAAGATAATTGTTATACCAAAATCAAAATATGATCTTTAAAAAACGATAAGAATTTTCTCACCTTTAATAAAATTGATTAACTTCCTACCAATATTCAAATCATAACAACACTTCACCTAAATCATTACTAAACTCAACCAAAACTTGCCCAATTCACTCCTTACTCTCGGTCATCACTTCTACCTTTGTTTTGATCTCGGCCATGCCTCCCTACCTCCATATTTCTCATGGCCAAACACCATTAAAGAAGTGAATTAAAAAGAGATCAGAGGGTAACAAGTGGATTAGTGCTTAAGCACTCCACTATTTTTAACCCACCTGCCTCTCAGAGAGAGAAGCCATTAATGAGCAAAAGAAAATCAAAAATAAAAAAAGAAGAAGAATGAGAAATGTGAAGAAAATGAGAAAAATGGATGGGTATTTATATGAAAAGTAAGGAGTGGTAAACTACAAAACTAACACTTTACAAAATTACCAAAATACCCTTACTTTATCTTACTTTTTCAACACTTACCATCACTTTATCACATCATTACTTTATGTCTTAATCGCTTAATATTTAAGCAAAGAAAAGTAAAGATTTGGTTGGATTTGATGTGACATGTTTTGTCCTTTTGTGCTTACTTTTGCTAATTGTTTCTAAACTTAATTAGTAAAATTAAACTTGATTAGTGAATTAAATAATACTTATACTATTTGAACATACGTTCATATATAAGAAAATAAAAGTGCAATAACGTTGCGATAACTTTTAACCGACAAAACGTTGATTTTCGACAAAATGTTTTACAGTCATATTTTGACATTTTAGTTAAACTAATCATTTATGTAAATCAAATTTAAAACGAACTTTTTCTTTCTTTTAAATAAAGTAAAACATGTCTATCCATATTTTAAAATCATATTTAAATAATATCAAAATCTCTATTTTTACAGTGTATGTAAAACTGACAAAATGCGACAAATTTTAGTTATTTTGTAAAACGATTGTTAACATGTTTTTAAATCTTTTAATATACTTTATTATGTTTATTAGATGTTTTAAATAAGATTTAACTTATCAAATAAATATTTAAACCAGTTTACTTAAGCCTTTATTTATTTTTAACAAAACTTAACTCTTGTTGATTTGTTCTAAAATCTAAATTTATACTTATTAATTATTAACAATAAGAATAAATAATTTCTCTGTTATTATTTATTATATATAACTTGTTTATTTAAGTTTTAAATTCTTTTTAAATTGAAAATAAACAAAATCTCTCATTTTCGAAGTAGCGAAAATACGTGTCGTTATATTCTCCCATACTTAAAACCATTTCGTCCACGAAATGAAAGTTAGATAAAGAATCTATCTCATACTCGTTTCCTCAAATATTTTGACTTATTTCTACTGAAGGTAGAAAAGAAGAAGGTCGATATCATAACAACACTAAAAAAAATGATACCAAACTTAGATATAAAGATTCCCCACACTAACCTGAGTATCTATCACGTACTTAAGGTGATATATAGATACATCATGTCAGACTTCTATCGTACCCATCCTAGTGCGTACTGCACACTTAAGATAATATATGCAACAACCAAACAAGACTATACATCCAATAACAACCAAACTGATACCATATCAATATAAATGAATACAACCACATATCCCATCCCCTGACCTTAGCATGTACTTCACCTGAGGTCTATATATATACATAACAAAACATCAGTCCAACCCTTATATCTTAGTGTCTAACTACCCAATTACTATGTAGACAGACCCAAAACATCATACTACATGTATTGTCTGATTCGATCTATTATTCGAATCCATAACTTTACTTCCAAACTAGTATCGATCCCTAATTTTCTAATGCGGACTTTGATCAGACTCCCTGATTACAAACCCTGGCTTTCCTTGCATAGCTCTTAACTATGGTAGAAAACTCGTGTACATAATCATAAACTCTCATTAATGCTTGCCGTCAAGAATCGAGTGATAAATCCTTTCTCGGACTGGCGTAAACACCTCAAAGTTCTGTACTCAAGTCTTAGATCAAAAATTTATGTGCCGAAATGATCTACGCATAACTTCTGTATTTATTCGCATTCATTTTTACCTAATATATTTCTTCAAAATTCTTATTAATTCAAGTTTATTTCGCAACCATTTACTTTCTACTAAATCCATTATTACTTAAGCATACAAATATGACTTAAACTTGTATAACATACCTTTATTTCCAAAGAGTATATATATACATATTCTCAAACTTCAAACCGTCATTACTTTAATTAGGGGGTTTAACAAATGTGGAATTCTACTATTATCTGAAATTAATAACATATAAATCTTAATCCTTAGTTTTATCTATCTAAGGTCTTGATTTTGCTAATCCAATCCATATATTAATAAGACAACATTACTAAGGGTACATCTTTTTTTTTTGTAATTCTGTGATTATCTACTTAACCTATTTACCTACATATTTCTAAATCAAATTTCTTAACCTCAAATCCATCAAATACCTTATAGTCAAATTGTGAAACTTATTTCACATGGTATTTGTTATTAACCTTTTTCATCCAACAATCAACCTACTAACCATATTATTCAAAACTTTCCACTTCTAATCTTACTTCATTTTGAATTACAAATGTTACCCTAAATGTATCACTAATTTAAATTTTTATACTAGGATGATATTTCTTATATCTCTTATTCCTAAATTTACTTTAATTTTTAACGTAATCAAAGTGTTTATATTTCAAATTATCTTATCTCCTTTATAGGTTATAGAACTTATCCTTTCATATTATATTTATCTATGTCTCAACTTAGGCTTATCTTTGATAAGAATTTTTCTAAGCGTGCATTTTCTCTTTACTTTCACTAATTGCACCTTCTAGCTTCAATATTATCATCAAATATCTTATAGTCAAATTGTGAATTTACTTCACGAAATATTTGTACTTAGCTTTTAAATCCATCCATTATGATAATCACTTAATCATTATTATTTCTTAATACTAAATATCTAAGGGTATATAATTAAAGTTTTAAATTCTAGCTTTCAACTAGTTGATTCTGTATGAAATATCTTATAGTAAAATTAGGCAATTCTAATCACAAGATACTCATATTAGTTTTACTAAGAAAAATTACAAACTATCCTTAATTTCTAACAAGAAAAAATAATATCCTCTTTGTATATTTGAAATATAACCCAAGGTAAAGTTATTTTATTTACCAATTTCTTCAAAACAAAATCTCTTTTATAAAATTAACAAATACCATTTATATAACACTCTCATAACTAATCTAGGGTGTTACTTACCCTATCTCTAATGAGTTACTCATTCTAGGATATTACTAATCATATCTCTGCTGAGTCTTTACCCATAACAAAGCCAAGGTTCTCGCTTAACCTTCAGCATTGATACCAAATGTGACGACCCACAATTTTGTACCCATTGTGCCGAATAAACCACACATGTCAGACCCAAATTGCATGAGATTGTGGATGATCAAGGGTAATAAAGAAAATAAGACGGAATAGAATCTCATACGAATGGAATAATATATAATAGTGAATAATATCTTTACAGCGGAAAAATTTTAAATACATATATCAGAGTCTAACCTAAATTCAACTTGGATATTTATAAACATCTGTCCTTATAATTGCTGACAAACATCAAACACAACAAACAAACCACAACGAATAATAGAATATGTCCATACGTAGATGAATATCTCCAGCTCTCCTCTAGAAACTCCAATCGTCTTCGATTAACCTGAAACTACTCGGATCTGACCCTAGTATTGAAAATATCCGGATCAGGCTTGATAAAACAGCATAAGAAAAACTCAATAATAAATGACAGTGTCATATATCAGCCTTTGAATAAAATCCTTTGAAAAGAAAGATTATCTCATAAGACTACGTCCACACATAAACACGGTTGGGCTTTTACCTTATGGTAACTAAAACTCTTTTATATCAAAACATTTGATATTATTTCTAATGACATTTCTATGAAAGCATTGCAAATAAACTTATTAATCTTATTCGAAATGGTAACCCATATAGCATTTCAAGGCTATTCATTACGCCAATACAAAAAAATCGCATGTTCTTATTGAAGAATGGATTTCCTTACAAAAGACCAGGTGAAGGATCTACCTTTCGAAATGGGTACACCTCTAGATGGATGTCCCAAGGAACATCACAAAGGAACCTCTACTAACACAAGACTAGCCTACCTCTATAACTAGATAGTACCAAATATGTCATCCTCCGGTCGTTACAGATCTTTAACCGAGCGCACGCTTTCCATACACCACATTAATTTACATACCGAACGTCATAGCGGGAAGAAATATATCTAGAAGGGGATGACCATACCGACCTTGGGAATAACTCCCTTAGTCTTGCTGCATCTAACCCTGTTCCAGTCATTTCCGGTTTAATGAGGCTTAAGGCAACGATTACCTTATCACATGGCACATATCACATCTTTGAATGCCACATTGCAGTTTCTGTTGACTACTAATTGACTTCTACAAAAATACAACCCTTGAGCTCGTACGACTCAAGGAGGGTGTTAAACTAAAAGAAGTCTCCTTCTCCGCCACCACTGATGTATATTTGTAAAAATCAATGTACGTAATCTTAAGAAATGCAATGTCAGCCAAACATCCATACAAGTTGTCCAGGAACATGACAAACCGAAGGCACTCTCCTACTACCACTAGTAGCGAGCAGTCCTTGCAATCCGAAAAATCTCCACAACGAGGTGACCACTACTATATATAACTCAATAATGGAAGCTACCCAAAGCAAGCAACAAGAAATCCTCAGGCCATGATGATCCACAGTCTTCAATAATCATCATCTGCAACACATCTTCACATTTGAACATATACATTGGTTTGAATTGTTTTTCAGATAGGAATCACCCAAATCCGACATCGGTTCCTTCGAAATCCAATTATCGATAAAAAGTGAATATGAATATATAGGATTTATTAAGTCTCTTTTCAATTTAATTCTTTTCGGATGATTTCGAAACCTCTTTCTTTTGACTTATAATAATTCTAAGTAATTTATACTTTCGCTTTGGATAATATCTCAAATTTCCTTACTTAACTCTCGATCCAAATTACCTAATTTTTAGACGGGTCAAAAACAATGTTATTTAGGACATCATTTATGTTAAACCCTAAAATCAATCTTAGCAAGCATTTTTGAGTAAATAGGATCATAGAAATCATTCATTTTGGAGATTGCTTAAATTTTGGATAATACCAATCTTCTTTTATTTGGAAACTAAATAGAATCTTTCTATTTAAGAGCATCC
Source organism: Allium cepa (assembly GCA_030765085.1). Lineage (NCBI taxonomy): Eukaryota > Viridiplantae > Streptophyta > Magnoliopsida > Asparagales > Amaryllidaceae > Allium > Allium cepa. The sequence continues at coordinate 804,078,534 of CM060941.1, read as the reverse complement.
GGGCTTTCCTTTAGATTTGTTCCACCCCTCGCCTAAGAAAAGAAAACATAGGCCAGGTAAGTTCAGGGCACTGGTTGCTCCATCTCTAATCTTAGTTAAATACCTTGTTTTATCTTCCCAGATCTCACATGCGGGATAAACATACTAGTCGTTTCCGCATACTCAGTTATCAACTTTATTTTGGAATTGATTAAAAAGATTTCAAATTTCTTTCAAAAATGCTTAATTTTCATTTTAAAAGCATTCACAGTTGACTCTAGAAAAATCGTTATATTTAAATTTATATTCAAAACGTAATACAATTTGCAGCATAAAAGTGCTGCGGAAAGTGCTATATGAGCTTAATTGATTAAATCAACTTTTAAACATTTGATAATTCGTATTTTCCAATCCAAATCACTTTTAAACTATTTATATAGATTTATAAAATTTATTTCATATTTTTTCATAATTAAAAACATTCATTTAAATAGGTTTCTTGTTATGTTCACTTAATTGCACTAGCTCGATTTTTCTAGAAAATTGATTTGGACATATTTTAAAATCTACTTATTGAAATTCTGGTTTTCTTTCTTCATTTAGAAGATATGGATATAATAGTTCGGAATTTTCTTATCTCGAAGAATTCCAAGCTATATTCCACTCAACACGTTTATTTGAACTTTTCGGCGTGAAATGGCGAACTACCATTGCGCGGCGCACTTAGTTTTAACTTATTTTTCAATAATTGAAATAATCTATTCAAATTGAATTTTAATACTTATAAAATCATTACAAATCATTTTATATCAATTATTTTCACTTTTTAAGCTTTTTAAAATGTATTTTCACTATTAACGTATTATAATATTATTTTGTTCCTACTATTTTAATATTAAATTTTAAATTCCAATTTCAATTCAATTTCAATTGTAACTTCAAATTAAACTCATTTAAAACTAAGATTTTCAATCTACTTTCAATGTAAACTTCAATTCAACCTTAATATCAACTTCAATTTTTCAAAATCGATTTTAATTTCACTATTCATCTCAATTTCAATTTAACTATCCTTTCTAAACCCATTTCACTTCAAATTTCAAATTCTTTTTTATTTAACTTTAATTTCACTTCTAATTGAAAAGAGACTTATTTTTTCAAAATATCTCATATTACTCAAATATGATCTTTCTTAAGAAAGGGATTATTAAATCAAAATGAACATAAACAAGTTAACATTTATCACTAACATAATAAAGATCCAAATGCAAACTAATATGATAAATAATCACAACCATAAACACTTGCAATATTCGAACATAACATAATAATATGCAAACATCCATAGCAACATTTTAAAGGGGTGTATACTTTCATGTGTCATAAGATAGTTATTATACCAAAATCAAAATACGATCTTTTAAAAGCGATGACAATTTTCTAACCTTTCACCATATTGATTAACTTCTTACCAACATTCAAATCACAACAACACTTCACCTAAATCATTACTAAACTCAACCAAAACTTGCCCAATTCAACTCCTTCTTACTCCTTGCTCTCGGCCATCGTTTGTACCTTTGCTTTGATCTTGGCTATGCCTCCCCACCTCCATATTTATCATGTCCAAGAGCCATTAAATAAGATAAGAAGAAGAAGTGAATCAAAAAGAGGTTAGAGAGTAATAAGTGGATTAGTGCTTAAGCACTCCACTTTACCCTCCTACTCTCTTAATGAGAGAAGCCATTAATGAGAAAAAGAAACTGCAAAAACGAAGAAGAAGAAGAGAATGAGAAATGTGAAGAAAATGAGAAGAATGGATGGGTTTTTATAAGAAAAGTAAGGAGTGGTAAATTACAAAACTAACCCTTTAAAAAATTGCCAAAATATCCTTACTCTATCTTACTTTTTCAACACTTACCATCACTTTATCACATCATCACTTTATGTCTTAATCATTTAATGTTTAAGTAAAAAAAAGTAAAGATTTGGTGGGATTTGATGCAACATGTTTTGTCCTTTTGTGCTTAATTTTGCTAATTGTTCTAAACTTGTTGGGTAAAATTAAACTTGATTAGTGAATTAAATAATATTTGAATATATGTTCATATATAAGAAAATAAAGGCGCAATAACGTGGTGAAAACTTTTAATCGACAAAATGTTGATATTTGAAAAAATGTTTTACGGTCATATTTTGACGTTTTAGTTCAACTATTCATTTATGTAAACCAAATTTAAAATTTACTTTTTATTTCTTTTAAATAAATTAAAAAATGTCCATTCATATTTTAAAATCATATTTAAATAATATCAAAATCTCTGTTTTTTACAATGTATATAAAACTGACAAAATGTGACAAATTTTGGTTATTTTTGTAAGACGATTATTAACAGTTTTTAAATCTTTTAATATACTTTTATTATATTTATTAGATGTTTTAAATAAGATTTAACTTATCAAATAAATATTTAAACCTGTTTACTTAAGCCTTTATTTATTTTTAACAAAATTTAACTCTTGTTTAATTGGTCTAAAATCCAAATTTATACTTTTTAATTATTAACTATAAGAATAAATAATTTCTATAACGGCCTGATTTTTCAACTTCCGACAGTCGACATAAATACTTCCAATGTATTAAATGCCGCACAATCGAATGCCGGAAAACCAAACCGTTAGGGTTAACGAAGAAGAAGATAGAACAAGAAACAGAAACAACAACAGAATCTCACATTTCGAAGCGGAACAAATATAATAGATAAATGGATAATCTTTAAAAAAAAAATGCTATATCAGTTTGACATACATCACATTACCAGAGTTACACAACATGATACAATACTGACAGTCGTTATAACTTGACTACGTCGAAAATGACTTAGCACAAACCCAAATGCAACGGGTAATAAATAGTATAGATGATACGCCTCGCCATCCAGCTTCAACTTCTGATTTCCATAGCATCTCTTTTCTGACTTCGCTCCAGAATATTGATAACCTGACTTTAGGCTGTCCATGTGGAAAATTATAGACACCTAGAGTTTAGAAAGGGAGCTATAAACTCCAGGTCAGTCATGGGACTGGTGTGAGATCTAAAAAACAGTTATTTTTCACAAAGAAAGGAAAAGAAATCCGCAATGCTTTGGAAAATGAAACTACCATAAGGCCTCCCGGCACACACACATTGCAATCGCACACATGGGGGAGATTTCTCCTTATGAAGTCAAACATAATTGATACGTAAAAACTCTTTTCAATATTATCATTAGTGCATAGTGGAAAAACATTTGCAAGTATAATATTAATCTTAGCCAGCATATGTACCATTATAGTATGCTTACTATAGCTCCCATATTAGATGGCAGGTTCTGCAACTAAAACCGTACAAGGCGCGTATTGGTGATTGGATTTCCAACAAATGGTCAGGCTAAGGAACTTCCTGGGCCACATGGGTACGCTTCTGGAAGGACGTCCCGAGAACCTGACCGGATCTCTACCAACACAAGGTCGGGTTACCTCTGTAACTAGGTAACTAATACACGAGTATGCCATCCATCGGTTGTTTGCGACCTTTATCCGAGGATCCTCAACCACAAAGCAACAACCACAAAGTATAATAAATTTGCAGCATCAACGTAGGAAAAATATCTTGGCTCCATACCATGATACTACCCTTTTCCAGAAGGAAATGACATACCCTCAATGGGCGCTACCCCAAATAACCTTGCCATATCTTTCCAGTTTCGACCATTTTGGGTTGTGAGGCTCGACGAAGTCTCGTCCACAAAGCTATGCTTTTCACAAAATCCATGCTTCGATCAACGAATGATTAGCAGCACTTCGTATGCCAGATTACCAAATTAGGAATGTATCACTAGTAACCATCAACTACATAACCTCTGAGCTCGTACGTCTTAGAGAAGGGTGTTAAGCTAAGAGAATAAATTCTCCGCCACGAACATAAATGTATTTGATAGAAACCAGCTTTACATCTCATAGTGTAATGTCAGACACACATCTATACAAGTCCGTTCTGGGATCGAACGGAACCGAAGGCACTTCAAAGAAGCCCTTGCAATCTGGATATTCACTAATCACGTCCGGAATCCCCATCGCAAAGGGTAATTAAATCTCTATACCGAAGAAATCCGGTGCAGAGACATTCGACAGGTAATCCTTTCGCTTTCGAAAATACCCGGTCTTCAACATCACCTTCAAATGCAATCCCATTTCGCAACGGCTTAGAGCCTTTTCGCAACGGCTTAGAGCCGTTGCAAACGAGTTTCCCACCAGAAATGCCATTTCGCAACGGCTTAGAGCCGTTGCAAAATTGGCAGTGGTAAAAATTTAGCAATGGCCCTTAACCGTTGCGAAATTAAATTTAGCAATAGCTTTTAGCCGTTGCAAAACTAAATTTTACAATGGCTAAGAGCCGTTGCTAAATTTAATTTTGCAACGGCTAAAAGCCGTTACAAAACCTTGTTGTACATGGTTTGTTAATTTGGTTTTGCAACGGCTCAAAATCGTTGCTAATTTTAATATTTTTTTTACAAATATACATTGCTTTTTTCTGCCCTCTTACAGTAAGAGTTAATTCATTATCATACTCAATACAAACATTTGAAAATTTAACATAATATCACTAAAGAAAAATTAATAAACAAAATATTTTTCATAGATTCAGCACAAAGACCAAACTTAACAAATCTTTTAATGATAATGTTCAACAGCAATACATTACACTACATAGTTAAGCAGCAACAACAGCAATATTAGAGTATACAGTACATAGTTTGGCATCAACAACAAAATGATTAAAACAACAATACTACATCATTGCTAACAATACTACATTATCATACTCAATATTACAGTATACAACACTCAATACAAATGGAGGTATCTTTCAGGAAAGAAGAGCTTATTGCAGTAATCATGTATAGCAGTGAACACCTTCAGTCACCACTTCAACTTCCAGTGCACATCAAATATCAGTGCACCCTTAATCAAATTCAAATCTGTATCATCTCTATTAATTCAAACCTGTCACAACTTTGATTTCTCTGTCCAGACCACAAACAACAGTCAGTATCCACTATACCACAAAAAGCTACACTACATCATTCTTTGTTCATCTACAATTTTGCCTCTTCATATAAAAATCATACATCACTGAACTTGATGCATCCCTATCCCTTTGCACAAACTCGACTCATCACTTCAGCTTGCATTGCACCATATTTACAACTGCTCACAAACTGTCTGTTCCATAATTCGAACCACAAGCCCATAAACTTACAAACTGTTGATCAAAATCTACCTGAAACCACTCACAGTACATCTTCCAACAACTACTCAAACAGTCCAACCACTTTTGACATACCTACCTTGCAAACTGCAAAATTGCGCAACCCCTTCGAACCACCGATCCACTTCAAAACATCACTTCATCTACTGCCTTAACTCCTCCTTGATACCAAATACAAAACAAACTGTGAATATCCATGGCCAATAACAACTATTCAACAAACTCTATCAATAGATCACATCTCCTCCATCTCATTTCGACTGCCACCAGTGGCCAATCCAACATACAAACTTCATTACCAAAATCACAACACACAAAGAACCTTCTCTTTGTCACTGTAACTTCTATAAACTCACCATATACCAACAGCCTTCACCTACACCTGTTAACTCTTCCCTGCACATTCATCAAAACAACAGCCTCCTTGCCTGTCACACTATTAACCCAAACTATCACTGTACATTGCCTTCATCGAAGACTACCTCAAAATGTAAATTTTCAGTGACCAAACCTGAAACACTTCCAACCATCCCACAACAGCACTACAAACCCACATCGGCCAGTTCGTACCAAACAACTCCCTTTCGTTACTCAACACTGCAATGCCATCCCTTTCATCCCTTTCATACCAAACATGTGTTGACTGGCAATAATGTCAATGCATATTTGCATAGGGGGTTAACTAACTGCACCAATATATAGAAAATAAATACAACGGTTTTTTCATGTAACTCGTTTAGAAAATGTAATGGTTAAGAAAAGTTGTACCATTGTACAAATAGCAATCTTGGAGGCAACCAAATAGTTTAGGATGTTAAGAGTAAATTCAGAGAGCGTGCTTTCATCAAACATCTTGTATCCTATAATCGCAGTCCCATCCATCATTATGGAAATAAACAAGAAGCCGTGGAAGAAAGAACAAATGGATTGAGTCTAGCAAGACTACAGCGGTGAACATTAATGTTTTAACACTTGCCTTGTAAAGAGAACCGATGAATACTGACTTCGTTTCTTCAAGGAGCAATAAAGTTAGGAAAAACTGCATGGCCCGCAAAGCAGTATCCATATAAGCCAACTGCAAATGGAATGCCAGACCAATTTATTACAATAACTACACATCCATCACGTCAATCATGTTGTTTATTATTCACTCTGTATTATGTTGCAGCTATCAAATAATTAGAATGACCTAATGTAATTGCTTCATTTAAGCTCCCAAAAACTCGACTCCATGAACCAGAAACTGATAACCGACCTAAATTGCAGTACATCGAAAGGATTTCACCATAACTAACAGCAATCAAGCACCAATGTTTTCAATGTCAGCGGTCTTATTCATTCTCTTCACAATTCCTGCTATGACCTGCAAATGTGCATCAAACATAATTAACCATCAATCAACTTATTACCTTTAGTAAGATGTAACTGTACGATCTGAAACATATCAAATATGCAAATGTTATACCTTTCCAGGTCCCAACTCATAGCTTTTTGTCAACCCTTTGTTCAGTAATGTTTTCACTGTTAACTCCCACTGGACTGGCGAAGTCACCTGTTTCACAAACATTTTCTGCATAAATTATCCACATACCAAATTTACTCAGTTTTTTATTCATTTATATTACTGCATCGTATATGATCACCTGACGTGCCAGGATCTTTTTGATGGTTTTAGGGTCAGAATGAGGTTGTGCATCCACATTCGATATGACTGGAATTCTTGGCTTTCTTATTTCTGTAGCAGCAAGTGCAGCTTCAAGCTTTAATATAGCTGGTTCCATGAAGCTCGTGTGGAAAGCACCAGCAACTGCTAGGCGTACCTGTAATCTAAAAAAATAAATAATTAAATAAAATTATGCTTGCCATTAATCTTAAAATATAACAAACCCATACAGTTGTATTAAAATATGAAAACCTACTGCCATTCGAGCTTTAAATGATTTAGCTTTGGCTTCAACTGCTTCCACTCCTTTGATACCTCCGGAGACAGCATAGTTACCCTGGAAATATCAGTTTTTTTTTAAACTCGAAAGATGCATACTTTAATACTTTGGAATATATATGGAAGTAGAAATAACAAGCAATAGTACTAGACACAAGAAGTTGGCAATCTGAACTCTTTCTTTCTCACTGACTTCTTCATTAGCTGCTATTGGCAACTAATTAAAGGATACTAAATCAAATAATTATAGTACAAGTACTGACAATCCTAATTATAAATAAACAAACTCTCACATGTCCTCATTTAGAAATTAAAAAAATGATACAAACGTGAACATACAAATAATCCCTGAAATCGACTTGGATACCAATCTCCGGTGATGATGATGAAATGATACAAATAATCAGAGGGGACGATTCGCAGTCTCCTTTCAAATCCCTGAAAATGATACATCTAGTGATGATTCGCAGTCTCCTTTCAAATCTCAGGTAGATGAAGATTTGCGATCTGGAAGATGAAATCAGAGGGGGCGATTAGGGCAAATGAAGGGAAATGAAAGAGGGGAGCGATTAGCTAGGGCAAACGCGGAGTTGGAAAATGAAATTAAGGGGCATGCTGTTTTGGGAATGGGGGATTACGTACGCAACAGTTCAAAATGAATGTAAAAAGAAAAATTAAGAAAACTTCGCAACGGCTTTGAACCGTTGCAAAAATAAAACGAACCTAAGCCGTTCTAAAACGTTTTACAACGGCTTAGAGCCGTTGCAATTTAGCAACGGCTCAGAACCGTTGCGATTCTTCCACTTAGGGGGGTTATAAATCTGCCAATATGGTGTAGTGCACTGTTTTCTAGCATCTTGAACGACCTCTAATGGCATTAGCGTGCATTTCATCGAATTAAATTCGCGAGTTTGGAAGAACTTTAATGGAATTAAAACTAAAATATTATTACCCTTAACGACTTCATTCCACGCTCGAAAAGACGAAGTGGAAAAATTCCATTTGTTAGTAGTAGATCTGTTAGTCGATTGATTAGAGAGACTAATATACTTATTGTTATATGCATTAATATGTTGCTCGGGTGGATTATTGGTGGATCTAAGGTTCTGTTGCTAATAAATGTTAGGTGCGGCACTAGATTTGGTTGCCTATTGCGGAAATTTAGGTTGTCTCTTCCAATTTTTGGAACGAACTGTGATGAAACCATCGTTATTATCATTATTTGGATCTGTTGCCTGTAACAGAGGGAAACATAGTGGCTATCAGATGAGGTAGGTGGCGGTTCAGGGGATGGCGGATCTTGGTTGTTGGAGGGCATGGGGTTATCCTTACCCAAGCGAGAGGCAAGAGGGAGGAGGCATTACCGAAGAAGGTTAGGACAAATACTTAAAGGCGGGACGCGAGAAGAAATCGACGATGGCTTAAAGGATAAAGGTTTTAAGTATTGGATTCATATTAGTTCTCATGAATATGCTAAAAATCAAGTAAAGTAAAAGTTAATTGGATTTTTAATCGATGATAAATCAAAGGTGAGTGATTTAACCCACTCACAACCACAAAACCCTCTTATGTTGCTTAAAATAAATTTATGGTGTGATTACGAATTTATTGACGGGTGTTTGGTATATTTAAATTGTTATTCAAATTTAATTTGAATTTATATTGAATTTAATCCATTTGAAATAATGTTGGAATTGAATTGCTAGTTAAATACCTAATAATGATAACCAGTTAATTGTTGTGATTTATTGGTTGATTTGAATGATGATTGTGATGGATGTTTAATTGTTGACATTTTGGATGATTCGATGTTATGTTATCTTATGTACTTTTATCACACTACAAGTTCCCTAGTTATTATTAGGAAAATCACTATGTGTTGAAATGATACATACTCGAACGGTCTTACTGATTAGGGGAAAAATCGTTATGGGTTAAAATGATAAACCTGAGCGATTTTATGGATTTAGAAAATTATGATTCGGGATACCAGTTGAAATGATATATGTATCTGAAAATTTAAATTTATTGCGGGTTGAAATGATATATATATCTGTATCACTTGACTATAGGATAGAAAATTATATACGGACAACAGATTGGTTAAATTGAATGGTTTAAAATCTTGAATTTGGACTTTGATTAATGTTATTGTTTTAAAGGAAATAAATTATAGATTTATATGAATTTAATTATTTTCTAATTCAAGCTTTGGAAGTTGAAATTGAAATGGTTAAAAGGAAATTATTTAAGAATTAAATTGGGAAATATAAAGTTAAAATGATATATGATTTTAATCCGCAAATTTAAATTATTTGTATGATTTGGATATTAAATTTAACAATGAAGTTAAATTTGATTTAAGTGGTTTAAATAAGTAAATTGAAATTGGGTTTGAAATTGATATGAATTGATATGGTTTTAAATAAGAATGGAATTGAGTTTAAATCATTGATTTGAATTGTTGAATCGAAATCGAAGTTAAAAAATGATGTTTTGGAAATTGAAGTTATTTCGAATTGAAATTTAAATGACATTGATTTGGAAATAAATCGAAACTGAGTCATTAGAATTGAAAGATTAAAATTGAGTTTTGTTGATTTGCAATCTAAATATGGTCCGGATTTGTTGCAATGGAAGAAACAATTTGATTTGATACTATTTTCAAACTAAATTATTTTAATATAAACTATTTAAAATCTATTATTTAAAATTTCATATTATTTTGATTTTCAAAACTATTCATTGTATAAACAATTTCCAATAATCAAACCATTTTATATTAAATGTTTTAAAAAACTATTAAAACTATTTTAAACTATTAAAACTATTTTAATTACTTTAAACTATTTTATACTATATTTTTAAATTGTTTTAAACCATTTATAACTATCCAAATTATTTTCTAAAATTAAAACAGTGCAAGGTTGAATTGTTTATATTTAAATCCTTGGTTTAAAGGAGAATGTGGTTAAATGATGTTATAACCTACATTGAAATTTTGTGACGACCCACAATTTCGTACCCTTTGTGCCAAAAATAAACCACACATGTCAGACCCAAATTGCACGGAATTGTGGATGATCAAGGATAATAAAGAAAATAAGACAGAACAGAATCTCACATGAATGGAATAATATATAATATTGAATAAAATCTTTACAACGGAAAACTTTTAAATACATATATCAGAGTCTAACCTAAATTCGGCTTGGATAGTTATAAACATCTTTCCTTATAATCGTTGACAAACATCAAACACAACAAACAAACCACAACAGATAATAGAATACATCCATACGTAGATGATTATTTCCAGCTCTCCTCTAGAAACTCCAATCGTCTACGATTAACCTGAAACTACTCGGATCTGACCCGAGTATTGAAAATACGGGGATCAGGCTTGATAAATCAGCGTGAAAAAAACTCAATAACAAATGACAGTGTCGTATATCAGCCTTCTGATAAAATCCTTTGAAAAGGAAGAGTATCTCATTAGACCACGCCTATACAGAAACACGGATGGGTTTTTACCTTATGTTAGCTAAAATTCTTTTATATCAAAACATTTGATATTATTTCTAATGACATCTCTTTGAAAGCATTTGCAAACAAATTTATTAATCTTATCCAAAATGGTTACCCATATAGCATTTCGAGGCTATTCATTATGCCAATACAAACAAAACCACAGGTTCTTATTGAAGAATGGATTTCCATACAAATGACCAGGTGAAGGATCTACCTTCCAAAATGGATGCACCTGTAGATGGATGTCCCGAGGAACATCACAAAGGAACCTCTATCAACACAAGACCAGCCTACCTCTATAACTAGATAGTACCGAATACGTCCCCCCGATCGTTACCGATCTTTATCCGATGGCTCGTTTTCCATACACAATATTAATTTAAATACCGAACGCCATAGCGGGAAGAAATATATCTAGAAGGGAACAAACATACCCTACTTGGGAATGAACCACTTAGACTTGCTGCATCTAACCCTGTTTCGATCATTTCTGGTTTGATGAGGGTTGAGGCAATGATTACCTTTTCACATAGCACATATCACATCTTTGAATGCCAAATTTCCATTTTCGTTGACTATAAATTGCCTTCCATAAAAATACAACCCTTGAGCTCGTACGTCTCCAAAAGGGTGTTAAGCTAAAAGAAGTTGCCTTCTCTGCCACCATTGATGTACATTTGTAAAAACCAATGTACGTAATCTTTAGAAATGCAATGTTAGACAAACGCCCTTACAAGTTGTCCAGAAATAGGATAAACTGAAGGCACTCTCCTACCGCCACTAGTAGCGAGTAGTCCTTGCAATCCGAAAAATCTCCACAATGAGGATGCCACTACTAAATATAACTCTATAATGGAAGCTACCCAAAGCAAGTAGCTACCCAAAGCAAGTCAACAAGCAGTCCTCAGGCAATGAAGATCCACGGTCTTCAATAATCATCATCCTTATCATGTCTTCACATTCAAACATATACATTGGTTCGAAGTGGTTTTCGGATAGGAATCACCTAAATCTGACATCGGTTCCTTCGAAATCCAATTATCGATAAAAAGTGAATATGAGTATATAGTATTTATTAAGTCTCTTTTCAATTTAATTCTTTTCGGATGATTTCGAAATCTCTATCTTTTTTGCTCATAATAATTCTAAGTAATTTATTCTTTCGCTTTGGATAATATCTCAAATTTCCTTACTTAACTCTCGACCAAATTCCTTAACTTTTAGACAGGTTAAAAACAATATTATTTAAGACATCATTTATGTTTTACCCTAAAATCCATCTTAGCAAAAAAAATTGAGTATCATAGAAATCATTCATTTTGGAGATTGCTTAAATTTTGGATAATACCAATCTTCTTTTATTTGGAAACTTAATAGAATCTTTCTATTTAAGAGCATCCGGGCTTTCCTTTTGATATGTTCCACCCTCGCCTAATAAAAGAAAACATAGGCCAAGTAAGTTCAGGACACTAGTTGCTCCATCTCTAGCCTTAGGTTAACTTCTCGTTTAATATTTCCGTATCTCATAGGCGGGACAAATATACTAGTCTTTTCCGCATACTCAACTATCAACTTAATTTTGAAATTGATTAAAAGGATTTCAAATTATCTTTCAAAAATGCTTAATTTTCCTTTTAAAACATTCATAATTGATTCTGAAAAAATCATTATAATTAAATTCATATTCAAAAAGTTATAGAATTCGTGACATAAAAGTGTTGCGGCAAGTGCTATATAAACCTAATTGATTAAATCAAATTTTAAACATTCGATAATTTATATTTTCCAATCCAAATCTATTTTAAACTATTTAAATAGATTTATCAAACTTATTTCATATTTTTTTATAATTAAAAACATTCATTTAAACAGATTTCCTATTACGGTTACTTAACTACTCTACCGCGATTTTTCTACAAATTGATTTGGACTTATTTCAAAATCTACTTATCGAAGTTCTGATTTTCTTTCTTCGTTTAGAAGATGTGGATATAATAGCCCGAAATTTTCTTATCTCAACAAATTGTGAGCTATATTCCGCTCAACATATTCATTTGAACTTTTCAGCGTAAAATCGCGAATTACCTTTGCGCGACGCACCTAATTTTAACTTATTTTTCAATACTTGAAATAATCTATTCAAATGGAATTTTAGTACTTAAAAAGTCATTACGGATCATTTTAAATCAATATTTTTACTTTTCAATGCTTTTTAAAATGTATTTTCACTATTATCATATTATTTTATTCCTATTATTGTAATTCCAATTTCTATTCAATTTCAATTCTAACTTCAAACTAAACTCATTTAAAACTTACATTTCAAATCTAATTTCAATTTACATTTCAATTCAACCTTAATCTCAACCTTAATTTTTCAAAATCGATTTTAATTTCAGTTTCACTATTCATCTCAATTTCAATTTAACAATCCTTTTTAAACCCATTTCATTATTTCAAATTCTTTTTTATTTTAACTTTAATTTTACTTCTAATTGAAAAGAGGCTTATTTTTTCAAAATATCTCATATCACTAAAATATGGTCTTTCTTAACAAAGGGATTATTAAATAAAACGAACATAACCATTTATCACTAACATAATTATGGTCCATATGCAAACTAATATGATAAATAGTCACAACCATAAACACTTGCAATATTCAAACATAACACAAACATGTCCAAACATCTATAGCAACATTTTAAAGGGATGTATACTTGTATATGTCATAAGATAATTATTATACCAAAATCAAAATACGATCTTTAAAAAACGATAAGAATTTTCTCACCTTTGACAAAATTGTTTAACTTCTTACCAATATTCAAATCACAACAAACTTCACCTAAATCCTTACTAAATTCAACCAAAACTTTCCCAATTCACTCCTTACTCTCGGCCATCACTTCTACCTTTGTTTTGATCTCGGCCATGCCTCCCTACCTCCATATTTCTCATGGCCAAGCGCCATTAAAGAAGAGAAAAAGAAGTGAATTAAATAGAGGTCGAGGGTAACAAGTGGATTAGTGCTTAAGCACTCCACTATTTTTAACCCTCCTACCTCTCTTAAAGAGAGAAGCCATTAATGAGCAAAAGAAAATCAAAAATGAAGAAGAAGAATGAGAAATGTGAAGAACATGAGAAAAATGGATGGGTATTTGTATGAAAAGTAAGGAGTGGTAAACTACAAAATTAGCACTTTACAAAATTACCAAAATACCCTTACCTCGTCTTACTTTTTCAACACTTACAATCACTTTATCACATCATTACTTTATGTCTTAATCACTTAATATTTAAGTAAAGAAAAGTAAAGATTTGGTTGGATTTGATGTGACATGTTTTGTCCTTTTGTGCTTACTTTTGCTAATTGTTTCTAAACTTGTTTATTAAAATTAAACTTAATTAGTGAATTAAATAATACTTATACTATTTGAATATATGTTCATATATAAGAAAATAAAAGTGCAATAACGTTGCGATAACTTTTAATCGACAAAACGTTTGTTTTCGACAAAATGTTTTACGGTCATATTTTGACGTTTTAGTTAAACTAATCATTTATGTAAATCAAATTTAAAACGAACTTTTTCTTTCCTTTAAATAAAGTAAAACATGTCTATCCATATTTTAAAATCATATTTAAATAATATCAAAATCTCTATTTTTACAGTGTATGTAAAACTGACAAAATGCGACAAATTTTAGTTATTTTGTAAAACGATTGTTAACATGTTTTTAAATCTTTTAATATACTTTATTATGTTTATTAGATGTTTTAAATAAGATTTAACTTATCAAATAAATATTTAAACCAGTTTACTTAAGCCTTTATTTATTTTTAACAAAACTTAACTCTTGTTGATTTGTTCTAAAATCTAAATTTATACTTTTTAATTATTAACAATAAGAATAAATAATTTCTCTATTAGTATTTATTATATACAACTTATTTATTTAAGTTTTAAATTCTTTTTAAATTTAAAATGAACAAAATCTCTCATTTTCGAAGTAGCGAAAATACGTGTCGTTATGTTGTCCCCTACATAAAACCATTTTGTCCTCGAAAAGAAAGTTAGATAAAGAATCTATCTCATACTCGTATCCTCAAATATTTTGACTTATTTCTACTGAAGGTAGAAAAGAAGAAGGTCGATATCATAACAACACTAAAAAAATGATACCAAACTTAAATATAAAGATTCCCCACACTAACCTGAGTATCTATCACGTACTTAAGGTGATATATAGATACATCAAGTCAGACTTCTATCGTACCCATCCTAGTGCGTACTGCACACTTAAGATAATATATGCAACAACCAAATAAGACTATACATCCAATAACAACCAAACTGATACCATATCAATATAAATGAATACATCCACATATCCCATCCCCTGACCTTAGCATGTACTTCACCTGAGGTCTATATATATACATACCAAAGCATCAGTCCAACCCTTATATCTTAGTGTCTAACTACCCAATTACTATGTAGACATACCCAAAACATCATACTATATGTATTGTCTGATTCGATCTATTATTTGAATCAACAACTTTACTTCCAAACAAGTATCGATCCCCAATTTTCTAATGCGGACTTTGATCAGACTCCCTGATTACAAACCCTGTCTTTCCTTGCATAGCTCTCAACTATGGTAGAAAATTCGTGTACATAATCATAAACTCTCATCAATGCTTGCCGTCAAGAATCGAGTGATAAATCCTTTCTCGAACTGGCGTAAACACCTTAAAGTTCTGTACTCAAATCTTAGATCAAAAATTTATGTGCCGAAATGATCTACGCATAACTTCTATATTTATTCACTTTCATTTTTACCTAATATATTTCTTCAAAATTCTTATTAATTCAAGTTTATTTCACAACCATTTACTTTCTACTAAATCCATTATTACTTAAGCATACAAATATGACTTAAACTTGTATAACATACCTTTATTTTCTAAGAGTATATATATATACATATTCCCAAACTTCAAACTGTCATTACTTTAATTAAGGGGTTTAACAAATGTGGAATTCTACTATTATCTGAAATTAACAACTTATAAAACTTAATCCTTGCTTTTATTTATCTAAGGTCTTGATTTAGCTAATCCAATCCATATATTAATAAGACAACATTACTAAAGGTACATCTTTTTTGTAATTCTGTGATTGTCTACTTAACCTATTTACCTATCCATTTCTAAATCAAATTTCTTAACCTCAAATTCATCAAATACCTTATAGTCAAATTGTGAAACTTATTTCACATGGTATTTGTTATTAACCTTTTTCATCCAACAATCAACCTACTAACCATATTATTCAAACCTATCCACTTCTAATCTTACTTCATTTTGAATTACAAATGTTACCCAAAACGTATCGCTAATTTATATTTTTATATGAGGACGATATTTCTTATATCTCTCATTCCTAAATTTACTTTAATTTTTAACATAATCAAAGTGTCTATATTTCAAATTATCTTATCTCCTTTATAAGTTATAGAACTTATCCTTTTATATTATATTTATCTATGTCTCAATTTAGGCTTATCTTGGATAAGAATTTTTCTAAGCATGCATTTTCTCTTTACTTTCTCTAATTACACCTTCTAGCTTCAATATTATCATCAAATATCTTATAGTCAAATTGTGAATTTTACTTCACGAAATATTTGTACTTAGCTTTTAAATCAATCCATTATGATAATCACTTAATCATTATTATTTCTTAATATTAAATATCTAAGGTATATGATTAATGTTTTAAATTCTAGCTTTCCACTAGTTGATTCTGTATGAAATATCTTATAGTAAAATTGGGCAATTCTAATCACAAGATACTCATATTAGTTTTACTAAGAAAAATTACAAACTATCCTTAATTTCTAACAAGAAAAATAATATCCTCTTTGTATATTTGAAATATAACCCAAGGTAAAGTTATTTTATTTACCAATTTCTTCAAAAAAAAAATATCTTTTATAAAATTAACAAATACCATTTATATAACACTCTCATAACTAATCTAGGGTGTTACTTGCCCTATGTCTAATGAGTTACTCATTCTAGGATATTACTAATCATATCTCTGATGAGTCTTTACCCATAACAAAGCCAAGGTTCTCGCTTAACCTTCAGCATTGATACTAAATGTGACGACCCATAATTTTGTACCCATTGTGCCGACAATAAACCACACATGTCAGACCTAAATTGCATGAGATTATGGATGATCAAGGGTAATAAAGAAAATAAGATGGAATAAAATCTCACACTAATGGAAATATATATAATAGTGAATAATATCTTTACAGCGGAAAACTTTTAAATACATATATCAGAGTCTAACCTAAATTCAACTTGGATAGTTATAAACATCTGTCCTTATAATTACTGACAAACATCAAACACAACAAACAAACCACAACGGATAATAGAATATGTCCATACGTAGATGAATATCTCCAGCTCTTCTCTAGAAACTCTAATCGTCTTCGATTAACCTGAAACTACTCGGATCTGACCCGAGTATTGAAAATATCCTGATCAGGCTTAATAAAACAGCATGAGAAAAACTCAATAATAAATGACAACGTCATATATCAGCCTTTGAATAAAATCCTTTGAAACGAAAGATTATCTCATAAGACGACGTCTACACATAAATACGGTTGGGATTTTACCTTATGATAACTAAAACTCTTTTATATCAAAACATTTGATATTATTTCTAGTGACATCTCTATGAAAGCATTTGCAAATAAACTTATTAATCTTATTCCAAATGGTTACCCATATAGCATTTCGAAGTTATTCATTACGACAATACAAAAAAACCGCAGGTTCTTATTGAAGAATGGATTTCCTTACAAAAGACCAGGTGAAGGATCTACCTTTCGAAATGGGTACACCTCTAGATGGATGTCCTAAGGAACATCACAAAGGAACCTCTACTAACACAAGACTGGCCTACCTCTATAACTAGATAGTACCAAATATGTCATCCTCCGGTCGTTACAGATCTTTAACCGAGCGCACGCTTTCCATACACCACATTAATTTACATACCGAATGTCATAGCGGGAAGAAATATATCTAGAAGGGGATGACCGTACCGACCTTGGGAATAACTCACTTAGTCTTGCTGCATCTAACCCTGTGTAACAACCCCAATTTCGCACCATTCAAATCCACAATAATCCACGCATGTCAGACTTGAATGATGCGAAATAACAGATTGTAAATAAATTTGGAGCAAATAAAATCAAATATATAGAATCACAGACACAGAATAACTCGCCGCGGAAAATAAAAATACATAGTAGTTCATGAAGCTACTACGGCAGAGTCTCAAACCAAATACATAATACAGTCGGAAAACAACATAATAGAAATCCCAAATACATAGAAGTTCACTAATACATGAGATAAACTGGAACAGCTGAAACAGAAGTAGATAAATATGTAGATAAGCAGAAACTCCAGCGAAGACCGGCTCCAGAAAGAGAATCCAAGGCTGTAAACACTCAGGCTGACTCGAGCGTAAAGCAACACACAAACACTCGAGTCAGGACAATATATACTTATATAATGTAAACCAACTCAAGTGAACTGTAATAAAGATACAAGTAACTTAAAGGATGCCTGGGACCGCCCATCCTCTAAGGATCCGTCAAACTATTTACTATATAGTAATATTTCGCTATTATAATAATGTCTACAGTAAAATAAACATACTTTTAAATAGCGTTCCGGGCTACCCATATCACCCTTCACACATAATAGTCCCAGTAGTCCATCCAGTATCAGCATATCTTTGAGAGAGTACCCTAAATATTCCATGGGCTACGGGAGAAAAAAACCTCGTAGTAAAAGCTCGATATGGTAGGTGACACGGCACACAAGGCAATGGCAGGGTAGATATACCAATTACGCACACTAGCTGGCGGTAACGTAGCAGCCACTACGCCCACCCAGAACAACACTCCAAATCAAGGGGTGCACCCAAATCAATCACAACAGTAGTAGAATGGTATCGAAGAAGTGTGTCCAGTCCAGAGGTGCTACCTCCTTTGACCCGTGATCGCTCCTGTTTTAGCCACCTTAAGCTAACTCACGGGAGTTAGGTCCACGTAAAGTACCTTAGGAACGTCGTCACCATCCCATTTCATTCTGGAATCTCCACCGCGTACACATTTGTTAAAGTGGTTTTCGGTATCGACAGAGAGTATGTCCATATCCGATCCCGGTCTCTTTAACAACCCATCGTTATTATAACCTATAGTTATAATTTAAAAATGGTATTTATTTCTCAAAATCAAATATCATTTCAAATCCGTTTCAAAATATCAAACTTTTCATTAAATCCATTTTAAAATATCAAACTTATCATTTCATTTGAAAAGCATATTCATTTTTATTCAATTTAAAAATACCATTTCAATTCACATTTCAAAATAGTTCAATTCCAAACAAATTACTTCATTTAAATCATTTAAAAAAATGAAGTTATTACATATAAAAATTAAATTATTAAATTTCCAAAATTTTCAACTTTCAAAGTTCATTTATTCACTTAATTTTATCAAAACGGTGAAAATTCAACTTTCGCAGCATTTGGAAAATACTACAGAAAGTTATATTCAAAACAGTTCAATTTTAACAAAAGACAGCGTTTAAAATGCTGTAATATTGTTACATTAGTTTCAAAGAAAACTTAGTTTAATCCAACAATTATAACATTTATAAAATGCTATAATAGCCTTTAATTCAATTTAGCTATTTAGTTCACTTATCAACTACAGCATTTACAAATGCTGTATTATCATTTACATTACAAATAATAGCATTTAAAAAATGCAGTTAATTAACTTCAAATTTTCAATATAATATCACAACAATTATATTTTTCTTTAAATCACTTTTAAATTATAAAATCACACATTTTTACTTTTATAAACACCATTTAGTTTTCCTTAATTTCGTGATATCATAAAGTTAAATTTCCATTTAAAAATTCATATTTAATACTAATTCACTTATTAAATTGCAACATTCAATTTTAAATTCAATACATTAAATTTCCACTTAACACTTAAGTTCAAATTTCCACTTAACACTTAAGTTCAAATTCTCAAAATTTCAACTTAAATATTCATTCATTTCCCATTTGAACCTTATTAAAAATCATTAATATGGTATAAAATCACTTTAAATTCATTTAAATTCAAATTATCATATGTTTATCATAATTTCATATTCAATTTAATTTCCAATTATAATTAAATCAAATTTTCCAAAATAACTTACATTCAAAATTTTCTAACTTTTTCATTAATTTATTTCACTTATAATTATTCAGAAAATCAATAATATTTTACAAAAATCATTTTTAATTAGATTTAAATCAAATTATTTTAATATTTACATTTCTAAAATAATTTAAAATTTTTAGAAAAACATATATTAACTACAGGTCTGTATATAATTTTCTATAGTAGGAAAAGTGATACTGGTAATATATCATTTCAACCCGTAATTTACAAAGAAAATCCGGGTTTTATCATTTCAAACCCGCAGTCCCAAGTAAATGAAATAAATTGAAAATCATTCAGGCTTATCATTTCAGCCCATAATGATTTTCCCTTATTCTAAAGTCCGTTTGGGTATGTATCATTTCAACCCATAGTGATTCGAACCTAAAGGGAACTTGCAGTGTGATAAACTGATAAAAATAGCAAAACAGCATAATATAACAGTAACAAATGTAATAACAGATGTTTAAGCATGGGTGAACATCATATAATCATAATATAGCAGATATAACATGATAATGCATTTTACAGATTCACAAGGGGTCAATTCACTAGTTATATATGTATATAATGTCTGGTGAGAATAACTCACCTGTTCAAAGCTGGAGATTGACACCAAACACATAATACTAACAAAATGAAGGCACAACAACACAATACCGAATCGAGAGTGGAGAGCCAAAGCTATCACCTTGAACTTATTTTCATAAAACAATTACAAACAACATAAGATTTCACCCCAAAATTCAATAAACAATGCTAGAAACAATTGTATAAAACCAATCCAAAATCATTGCACTTGCTTTCAACCTCCTATACTTCAGTTATAGGTCTGAAATGTACTGTTAAGGGTTGAATTTGGATCTATTCTTGAGTCCATATGGTCAGCCTAACATGGTTTAAAAGATGGTGCAAGATGTATGTGTTTGGATCTACGACTACAAGGCAATATCAAGGCAAATACATCATTTCATTGCTAAAGCTTGGTTCGGCCAGAGGCTATGGGGCATGGCCAGAGGCTCCAAGTGATGGTGAGTGATGTGGCAGAGGGTGGTGATCAGATCTGGGCTGGTGGTGGTGATGGTGGTCGTGGCAAAAGGAAGGTGGAGGTGGTTGGAACAAACTAGGCTAGATTTGAGCACAAAGGTGATGGTTTGTGACCTTTGGTGGTTGATCTCATGTCAAGGGGTGCTCGGCCTGCCATGGTGGTGATATAGGGTGGTTGATGGTCGGTCTAAGAGGTGGTGGGGTCGGCCTAGCTGCTGGAGGAGGTGGGTCCGGTCACATCTAGTTGAAAGCAAATGCAAAAATCAATAGAAAAACAATGTAAACAATATAAAAGGTGAACATTTACCATTTTTTTTTTATCAGAGGAGAAGGCTTGGCCGAAATTTTCAGTTTGAGGAATGAAAAAATATTGTACATGAATGAGAATAAGGTTGGTCGGCTAAAAGAAGTGAAAAATAAAAGTTATTGATGACAAAAGTAAGTTACGGATGTGAAAGGTTGGAAAATAAAGGGCCATTTGAAAACCAAAAGTCAAAACCCTTTCACATTTCTTTTAATTTATTTATATAAGATTAAATTACTGAAACTAATAATCATTTAAGTTAAAATTTCGAAAATTTAACAAAATATAAAAATATTTATATAAATATTTACTAATTATATAAGGTAAAATAAGAAAATAGCTTAAAAATGCAAACTAGTCTAAAAAAATTTGAAAATAACAGAATAAATTTTAGAAAAATTATATGGAATTGGAAAAATAATTATAACAAATATAATAACATAAAAATAAAAATTCATTCACAAAATAAAAAATAAAATTTAATTAAATATAATTTATACGAAGAAAATAGCAGAAAATTAGAAAACAGCCTTTAAAAATAGAAAATAATACAGTAAATTTTGGAAAAATTCTATTATCATTTTAAAAATATTTAGAGATGAAATTTCACAAATAAAAATTATTTAAAATAATTTTGAAATGAAATAAAGTCAAATTCAAATTTATAGTCAAAATCTAGGGTTGTTACACCCTGTTTCAGTCATTTCCGGTTTAATGAGGCTTAAGGCAACAATTACCTTTTCACATGGCACATATCACATCTTTGAATGCCACGTTACAGTTTCTGTTGACTACTAATTGACTTCTACAAAAATACAACCCTTGAGCTCGTACGACCTAAGGAGGGTGTTAAGCTAAAAGAAGTTACCTTCTCCGCCACTACTGATGTACGCTTGTAAAAATCAATGTACGTAATCTTAAGAAATGCAATGTCAGACAAACGTCCATACAAGTTGTCCAGGAAAAGGAAAAACCGAAGGCACTCTCCTACTACCACTAGTACCGAGGAGTCCTTGCAATCCGAAAAATCTCCACAGCGAGGTTACCACTACTATATATAACTCAATAATGGAAGCTACCCAAAGCAAGCAACAAGAAATCCTCAGGCCATGATAATCCACGGTCTTCAATAATCATCATCTTCAACACATCTTCACATTCGAACATATACATTGGTTTGAATTGTTTTTCAGATAGGAATCAACCAAATCCGACATCGGTTCCTTCGAAATCCAATTATCGATAAAAAGTGAATATGAGTATATAAGATTTATTAAGTCTCTTTTCAATTTAATACTTTTTGGATAATTTCGAAACCTCTTTCTTTTGACTTATAATAATTCTAAGTAATTTATTCTTTCGCTTTGGATAATATCTCAAATTTCCTTAACTCTCGATCCAAATTACCTAATTTTTAGACGGGTCAAAAACAATGTTATTTAGGACATCATTTATGTTAAACCCTAAAATCAATCTTAGCAAACATTTTTGAGTAAATAGGATCATTAAAATCATTCATTTTGGAGATTGCTTAAATTTTGGTTAATACCAATCTTCTTTTATTTGGAAACTAAATAGAATCTTTTTATTTAAGAGCATCCGGGCTTTTCTTTCGATCTGTTCCACCCCTTGTCTAAGAAAAGAAAACAAAGGCCAGGTAAGTTCAGGGCACTGGTTGCTCCATCTCTAATCTTAGTTAAATACCTTGTTTTATCTTCCCAGATCTCACAGGCGGGACAAATATACTAGTCGTTTCCGCATACTCAGTTATCAACTTTATTTTGGAATTGATTAAAAAGATTTCAAATTTCTTTCAAAAATGCTTAATTTTCATTTGAAAAACATTCGCAATTGATTCTAGAAAAATCGTTATATTTAAATTCATATTCAAAACGTTATACAATTTGCAGCATAAAAGTGCTGCGGAAAGTGCTATATGAGCTTAATTGATTATATCAACTTTTAAACATTCGATGATTCGTATTTTCCAATCCAAATCACTTTTAAACTATTTAGATAGATTTATCAAATTTATTTCATATTTTTTCATAATTAAAAACATTCATTTAAATAGGTTTCTTGTTATGTACACTTAATTGCACTAGCTCGATTTTTCTAGAAAATTGATTTGGACATATTTCAAAAATCTACTTATTGAAATTCTGATTTTATTTCTTCATTTAGTAGATATGGATATAATAGTTTGGAATTTTCTTATCTCGAAAAATTCCAAGCTATATTCCACTTAACACATTTATTTGAACTTTTCGGCATGAAATGGCGAACTACCATTGCGCGACGCACTTAGTTTTAACTTATTTTTCGATAATTGAAATAATCTATTCAAATTGAATTTTAATACTTATAAAATCATTACAAATCATTTTATATCTATATTTTCACTTTTTAAGCTTTTTAAAATGTACTTTCACTATTAATATATTATAATATTATTTTGTTCCTACTATTTTAATATTAAATTTTAAATTCCAATTTCAATTCAATTTCAATTGTAACTTCAAATTAAACTCATTTAAAACTAAGATTTCCAATCAACTTTCAATTTAAACTTCAATTCAACCTTAATATCAACTTCAATTTTTCAAAATCGATTTTAGTTTCACTATTCATCTCAATTTCAATTTAACTATCCTTTCTAAACCCATTTCACTTCAAATTTCAAATTCCCTTTTATTTTAACTTTAATTTCACTTCTAATTGAAAAGAGACTTATTTTTTCAAAATATCTCATATTACTAAAATATGATATTTCTTAAGAAAGGGATTATTAAATCAAAATGAACATAACCAAGTTGACATTTATCACTAACATAATAATGATCCAAATGCAAACTAATATGATAAATAATCACAACCATAAACACTTGCAATATTCAAACATAACATTAACATATACAAACATCCATAGCAACATTTTAAAAGGGTATATACTTTCATGTGTCATAAGATAGTTATTATACCAAAATCAAAATACGATCTTTTAAAAGCGATGACAATTTTCTAACCTTTCACCAAATTGATTAACTTCCTACCAACATTCAAATCACAACAACACTTCACCTAAATCATTACTAAAGTCAATCAAAACTTGCCCAATTCAACTCCTTCTTACTCCTTGCTCTCGGCCATCGTTTCTACCTTTGCTTTGATCTTGGTCATGCCTCCCCACCTCCATATTTATCATGGCCAAGAGCCATTAAATAAGATAAGAAGAAGAAGTGAATTAAAAAAAGGTTAGAGAGTAATAAGTGGATTAGTGCTTAAGCACTCCACTTAACTCTCATACTCTCTCAATAAGAGAAGCCATTAATGAGAAAAAGAAAGCGCAAAAATGAAGAAGAAGAAGAAGAGAATGAGAAATGTGAAGAAAATGAGAAGAATGGATGGGTTTTTATAAGAAAAGTAAGGAGTGGTAAATTACAAAACCAACAACTCTATCTTACTTTTTCAACACTTACCATCACTTTATCACATCATCCCTTTATGTCTTAATCATTTAATGTTTAAGTAAAGAAAAGTAAAGATTTGGTGGGATTTGATGTAACATGTTTTGTCCTTTTGTGCTTAATTTTGCTAATTGTTTCTAAACTTGTTTGGTAAAATTAAACTTGATTAGTGAATTAAATAATACTTATACTATTTGAATATATGTTCATATATAAGAAAATAAAGGTGCAATAACGTTGTGAAAACTTTTAATCGACAAAACGTTGATTTTCGAAAAAATGTTTTGCGGTCATATTTTGACGTTTTAGTTAAATATTCGTTTATGTAAACCAAATTTAAAATTTACTTTTTATTTCTTTTAAATAAATTTAAAAATGTCCATTCATATTTTAAAATCATATTTAAATAATATCAAAATCTCTGTTTTTACAATGTATGTAAAACTGACAAAATGTGACAAATTTTGGTTATTTTTGTAAGACGATTATTAACAGTTTTTAAATCTTTTAATATACTTTTATTATATTTATTAGATGTTTTAAATAAGATTTAACTTATCAAATAAATATTTAAACCTGTTTACTTAAGCCTTTATATATTTTTAACAAAATTTAACTCTTGTTTAATTGGTTTAAAATCCAAATTTATACTTTTTAATTATTTACTATAAGAATAAATAATTTCTATAACGACCTGATTTTTCAACTTCCGACAGTCGACATAAATACTTCCAATGTATTAAATGTCACACAATCGAATGCCGAAAAACCAAACCGTTAGGGTTAAAGAAGAAGAAGATAGAACAAGAAACAGAAACAACAACAGAATCTCACATTTCGAAGCGGAACAAATATAATAGATAAATGGATAATCTTTAAAACAAAAACGCTATATCAGTTTGACATACATCACATTACCAGAGTTACACAACATGATACAATACTAACAGTCATTATAACTTGACTACATCGAAACTGACTTAGCACAAACCCAAATGCAACGGATAATACATAGTATAGATGATACGCCTCGCCATCCAGCTTCAACTTCCGATGTGACGACCCGGAATTTTCAAGCATTTAAAATTGGAATATTTAATTGATTTTAAGTATTCAATA
Source organism: Allium cepa (assembly GCA_030765085.1). Lineage (NCBI taxonomy): Eukaryota > Viridiplantae > Streptophyta > Magnoliopsida > Asparagales > Amaryllidaceae > Allium > Allium cepa. The sequence goes on along the minus strand of CM060941.1, from coordinate 804,052,495 downwards.
GAGCAATTTTAACTTGAATTACGGATATCACAATTTATTTGATAATTAAATTATTGAATTATTAAATTAAATAAGTGAAGTTGGTAAAATGTTGAATCTGGAGTTTTAAGCCTATTAAAAATAATTTGAAGGCTTATGAAACTTATATTGATAATACTGAAGACAATAGAAATGTTAAAATTGAAATTAACAGTGATCTGTGCAGTTCTGGAATTTATATCGTTTAAATTGAAATTAAAAATAGCCGTCTGAGGCACAGTCTCGGAATTCGACGAAACCAGTTCCTTTGGGTCCGTAATATTAAATTATTATCGGATTTCATTTTTCGTAGTGTTGGGAGTTGTGTGAGCGTACGATATACAAACGCATTGAAATCTATATCGAAAATTCAATTTAATAACTAAATTCAAAAAGCTATATTCTCCCTACGATCGAATTAGGACTCGAAACATGTTCCATTGCGTTCGGAATAGGGGTTTAACATTATGAATGCCGAGCTGTATGCCTCGATAGGAATTCGAGATTAGAAGTTGCGATTATCAATACAATTCGAATTTTAAAAAAAATCAATATATAAAATTGTTAAACAGTCAAACATCAGCTGAATTTCTTCACATCAACATACTTTCCTTCACTATCAAAACTTTTTCCCTCTTTGTCTACCACTGTTGGCTTCCTTTGTACTCCTCCTTTCCCTCAATCATTTCCTTTCTTTTATATCAACACAACCAAGAATTTACACTTCAGAAAGAAAGAAAAAAAATCGAACGAAGTTCAAAAAAAATTGTCTCGGCTTTAAAAAAAGAGAGAGGACCGCATCATTTCGTTCAAACTATTCAAGAGTTCCTCGTCTTCGTCAAATTCCACGGCAGCTCGAAGGGGATGGGTGGCGTCGCGAGTACATCTGGTTAGGGCCAACACGTTTGGGGTTTTGGAGTGTCGAATTCGAAGTTAAAACGCATGGAATGAGGCGAAGTCCGGCGAGGGGAGGGCGGCGATAAGTGGCTGTTGATTTTCAATCGATGTTAGGGTTTCGTCTGGGTAGGGTTTCGAGGCGATGATTTGGGCTTTGCGTGCGATTTGATGCTGTCAACGATGGAGTCGCGTTTACGTGTGCAGGCTAGGGTTGTTGCTCAGTGATGAGGTCGCTGTCGATGTTTTGCAGTGAGGTTTGAATCTATTCCTTCCTATTAGGTTTGTATTGATAATAAATATATATGTAGGAATTTGGTATAAGATAGAAGCTTTTAAGTTATTGTTTTGAAAACCGACAGTTTATTCTTATATAAATAAAATTTAAAAAAATAAAATAAAATAAAATAAAAGGGATTTAAAATGTTGAATCAGCTATGTATATATATATATATTTATTTATTTATATAGACAACAAGGTAATTTCATAATATATGTATGAGAACAGTTAACTTTACTATTATTAATATAATTATTTGAGTAATTCATATATATATATATATATATATATGTAGTTTCGAAAGGAAACAAGTATACATATTTTAAACTTACTAAATTATATTTCAAACAATGGATTATGTGATTTACCAGTTAACTAACTTGTTCAATTCATTTTTGGTTAATAAAAATAATCTATTAAAGGGAAATTAGTTCAAACTGAAATTTATTAGTTTAAAATAGAATCATTGGTTAATACAATTTATAAAATAGAAATAAATTGTTCAATTTATTTCAAACTACTAATAAATTGTATAATGTTTATATAAGGTTTAAAACCATGGAAACAAACCCGTTGGAAATGGATGACAAACAGTAAAATAAAAGGTGAGTTAATCTCACTCAGTGAAATTAAATTTAAATTTAAATGATTAAATTTAGAAAATTGTTTGAATGGTTGAATTGATTGATGTGATATAGTATGATATTTTGGAATTGGTATATTATATTGTGCTGACGTTGTGGATGTAGGGGAAAACAGGTTGGAGGGATCCAACTGGATCCCTCAATATTTATTAAATTATTTAATACCCTCTGCTGTGATTATTTTATATTCTGTGATGAATATTATTGACAATTGGAATATTGGATGTTATTGTTTTATTTGAATATGTTCCGGTGCATTAATTTATCAAGATATATAGAATTGGATTTTGGAAATAAAATGAAGGGAATTTGTAAGTGAAATAATTATAGAGAATTTAAATAAATTAGGAATGAATTGGATAAGAATAGTAATAGTTTCAAATTCGAATAATAAATTCCGTATATGGGAGGGAAATTTTGAATAAACAGAAGATTAATGATTTCTTTTAAGACTTCAGTATGATTAAAACATTTATTTAAAATTTAAGGTTTAAATTATTCAAGAAGAATAAAAAAAGAAATTGGGAAAATCTGGAGTTGGAATATTTCAGTTAAAAGATTTTAAATCAAATGGAAAATAACAATAATAATAATAGGCCTATAACTAATGAATTTTGAAATGAATTGAGAAATTAAAGAAACTTATTTAAAATGAAATAAATTGGAAATCAATTTGGGAAAATTGATTTAGGTGATTGAAGTTGGAATTTTCTCTGGATAGCCAAGTACATGTTTTTAAAAGTAAATTTTTATATATAAATTAAATGTTTTAAAGTTGTTTTTAAAGTAAGCAAGTTTTGTAAAATTTATTTTCCCTAATGTTTAAAGTCTAAAGTAAGTATTTTCCTTTAATCTATGTTAGCAGTAATTATTTAGAAGTAACTTGGTATTTTGTTTTTTTTTCTTAGAATAATAGAAATCCAGTTTTATATTTCATTAAGTGACTTTATTTTCAAATGTTATATAGTATGTATTTTTAGTAAATTATTGAAGTAGTTTTAACTGAAATGTTTAAAAGTAAATTCCAAAGTATGTATTTTGTTTAATCTATCATCGTAATATTATTTAAAGAATGATTTGGTATCTGTTTAAAGAAGAAATTTAATGTATAGTTATAAGGTAACCTTATTTTAGTCATTTCTAAAGTGTTATTATAAATTAAGTATTAAAGTAAATTTTTCTAAATTAAATGTTAAATATATTTTACAATAAAAAAATTTAAAATTATTTTAAAAATCTAAAGTTTTGTGCTTGGTGATTCCAGTGGAAATGGAAATACTCGGAATTTATTCTGAGAAAAGGAAGATAGTTTGAAAACTGTTTTCAAAGGGGTTTGAAAGTGAAATTATATCTTGTAAAGATATTTTGAGATAGATAAATAATTTGGGAATTATTTATTGATTCATGGTTGTTTGTGAATATAAATTGATAGTTATATCACCGACTATCAATATTGGATAAATGCGTTGATCGTTTCGAAGAGACCGGGATTGAGATTTATTTCTCGAAAACCACTTCGATCCGGTTTGTAAGTTTCATGGAAATGAGTTTGGATTCGAAGATGGATCAGTGAAGTGCAAGGGCTAGTCGCTACTAATCCCGAGGATATTTCCAAAATGGATGTAGTAGGAGTAGTACCTTCGGTTCCGTTCGAACCCGGGACGGACTTGTATGGATGAATGCTTGCGAAACATCGTCAGGTGGACGATGGCATTCAAAGGAATATGTTCTATAAAGGTAACGCTTAGCCTCAAGCCTCATCAGATGGGAATGACTGAAAATCAGGGGTTATGCAGCAAGGCTAGGTGGGTAGCACCCAAGCAGGGTGAGGTCATCCCTGTCTAGATGTCCCTTTTTATTTCGGCTTAGTGGTGCGGTTGCTGATCCCAACCGCGGGGTGATCTCACACGGGATTATCCAGTAAGGGGTAGTCCCGGTCTTGTGTTTTAGGGGAGCGGGCGTACTCCTCGGTACGGTGATCTAGACCCCGTACGGTGACAGGTGGTACCCCAGTGCCTAGTCATTAGTTGGAAATCCATTCTCCCTATGAGCCTTGTACGAGTTTTGTTTGTATTACCCACTCTGTGGCTAGTAGCTGGAATTTAATGAATGTAACAATTTCGGCTATTTTATAAATATTTGTATATAGACCCTATTATAATATCAGAGGATTTCTATAAAAATTGTTTTAGCTATCGTAAGGTAAAAACCCGACATGTTTATTTGTGGCGTGGTCTTACGAGATGCTTTTGTTTTCAAAGGATTTTTGAAACTTTAATAATCAATTGAGTGTGATTTTCTCACGCTGGTATTCCAGACTGACTCGGGTGTTATTTAATTATAATGCTCGGGTCAGACCGAGTATTATAGGATACATGATTTGATGCTATGGAGCTCGGGAGACAAGCAGAATGACGATGCGTATTTCGTGCTTGTTTTATATATATTCCGCTGTGTTCAGTAGCTGTGTATCCTGTTGTATGTTATTGATGTTGAGCTGAGTTGATGTACTCAGATGATGTAATATATACACATGTATATCTGGTTTGTTTTATGTAAAGATCATTTATTATCTATTATATTTAATTCCGCTGCGATGGTTAGATTCTGTTGTTGATTTCTATTTTCTTCTTCTACCTCTTCTTCTTTAGCCTAAATGGTTCGTATTTCTGTACGACTTGAGTTGATTTAGGTAGAATAGTGTTAACTCAAGGGGTACAGTTTTGCGGGTCGTTTCATCCGATCTCCATAGCATCTCTTTTCTGACTTCGCTTCAGAATATTGATAACCTAACTTTAGGCTGTCCGTGTGGAAAGTTATAGGCACCCAGAGTTTAGAAAGGGAGCAATAAACTCCAGGTCAGTCATGGGACTGGTGTGAGATCTAAAAAACAGTTATTTTTCACAAAGAAAGGAAGAAATCCACAATGCTTTGGAAAATTAAACTACCATAAGGCCTCCCGGCACACACACATGGGGGATATTTCTCCTTATGATAGTCAAACATGCTTGATACGTAAAAACTCTTTTCAATATTACCATTAGTGCATAGTGGAAAAAAATTTGCAAGTATAATATTAATCTTAGCCATCATATGTACCATTATAGTATGCTTACTATAGCTGCCATATTAGATGGCAGGTTCTGCAACTAAAACCGTACAAGTCGCGTGTTGGTGATTGGATTTCCAACAAATGGTCAGGCTAAGGAACTTCCTGGGCCACATGGGTATGCTTCTGGAGGGACGTCCCGAGAACCTAACCGGATCTCTACCAACACAAGGTTGGGTTACCTCTGTAACTAGGTAACTAATACACGAGTATGCCATCCATCGGTCGTGTAACGACTCGAATTTTGCCCGCTCGAAAATCGACATCCATACTTCAAATCGTATTCGAATGCCATAGATTCGACCGTTCAAATCCGATTCGTCGGAGCTTATAACAATCATTAAGTAAACAACACAGCGGAATAAAAGAATAATACATTGATATACAGCTTTGATACAATATCTGATACAACAGATGATCCAATAGATATCAATATACAACAGAGATATGATACAATAAAATAGCAGCGGAAAGAAAATAGATAACATTTAACAGCGGAACAATATGACTCTAAGATAGTCTTCAAAAGAGAACTCCGAGAACTGCAACTCCATCTCCAAGAATCAATCCAGCAATAGCTCGAACTCCCCATAACAATGTACCAAGCTAGGCAAGACTGGTGCGATCCAAAGACTGAACTAACTCCAGATAATCTACTAAACCTGACTATCTGAAAAACCCAACTCTAGACTGCTCGTGTAGAAAATAATGAGCACCCAGAGTTTAGGAAGGAAACAATAAACTCCGGATCAGTCGTGGGACTGGTGTGAGCAACAAAAACAGTTTATCTTTTAAAACATTCTACAAAAGATTTTCAAAGTCAATTCGCAATGCTTTTTAAAAATGAGACTACCATAAGGCCTCCCGCACACACACACAATGCAAACGCAGAATCGGAGGAGATTTCTCCTTATGATAGTCAAAGATGCTTGATACACATTAAAAGGAAACATTTGATATTATTACTAGTGCATAGTGTAGAGAAAAATTCATTTCGAAAGTAGAATATAAATCTTAGCCAACATACGACCATTATCGTATGCCTACTATAGCTACCATCCAAACAGTGGTGACCACCATAAGTGAATGGCAGGTCCTACAACTAATACCGTACAAGTTTCGTATTGGGAATTGGATTTCCAACGAATGATCAGGCCAAGGAACTTCCTATTGCCACATGAGAATGCCTCTGGATGGACATCCCCGAGAACCAAACCGGATCTCTACCAACACAAGGCCGGGTTACCCCTAACTGAGTAACAACTGACCGAATATGCCATCCCCCGGTCCTTTGGGACCTTTCAACCGAGCGCTCGTAATCAATTCACACAATCATAACAAAGTGTTTTCAACATGAGTAAGTATCTGGGCTCCATACCATGATACCACCCTTTTCCAGAAGGAAATGCACATATCCTAAAGGGCGCTACCCCTCATAACCTTGCCGCATCTTTCCTGTTTTGACCATTCCCGAGGTGTGAGGTTCGACGAAGTCACGTCCACAAAAACATACTTTATACAAAAGCCATGCTTTGGGTCAACAAATGATCATAGAAATGATCACCAGGATAGACGATCAAACAAATGATCCTATCACAAATAATCAACACAATGATCATTTCACAGCAACACTCAGTATGTCACATTACCAAAATTGGGAATATATCGCTGATAACCTTCAACTATATAACCTCTGAGTTCGTACATCTCAGAGAAGGGTGTTAAGCTAAGAGAATAAATTCTCCGCCACCACAGAAATATATTTGAAAGAAATCAGCTTTATATCTCGATTTGTAATGTCAGACATACTATCCATACAAGTCTGTTCCGGGCTCGAACAGAACCGAAGGCACTTACAAAGAAGTCCTTGCAATCCGGATATTCACAATCCCGATCGGATTTCCCATCACTTAGGGAGTTTCTATACCGGCGCGACTCGGTGCAGAAACAATCGATAGGTCATCCTATCGCTTTCGCAAATACCCGGTCTTCATCACCGGTCTTCAAATGCTATCCATAACGACGTATCACATATTCGGAATGGGTTATACGACACAAAGGTCCTCTCCCGGCTAAACCGAATAGTGAGCGAAAATATTTCAAAAACAAATGGATAATGGGATTTCAATTAAGTCACAACTTATTACCCAAAACTTTTCTTCAAATGGCTTAACAAATTACCATTTTCAATCTTTAAACAAAAAAATTCATTTTCACAACCTTTAACGGTTTAAACAATTTTCACATTTTAATCCTTTAAACAAAAGATTCATTCACAGATTTTCCAAATCAATTTTCATTTCAATTTTAACTCGTTAAATCTTTAAATCAAAGATTTAACTTATAGTCTTCAAAACAATTTCATTTTAATTTGATTTAAACAAATCATCGATTTAAATCTGTTAAAAATAAACAGATTTAATTTATAGCTTTCAAAAAGAATTCATTCATAACTTAGGAAAATCATTTCTCTATTCAATCTTGAAATTCCCCTAATTAACTGGAATCTCAGTTCTTATCTAAAAGTGTTTATCATTTGAAAACAACAGTTTTCATTTTGGAAATCTGATTCATTTATACGAGTTGAAATCCTTGGGTTAAATTCAAATTCCCAAAACCATACCTTTAAAATGGTTTAAATTCATACAAACCTGTTTATAATATCTTTAACCATAATTTCCAATCATCGAATTCAATTCCAAATATCGAATTCAAATTCAAATTGAATTATTTAAATTGGAGATTTTACCGAGTTATTCAAAATAAATTTTATCTATGAAATTCCATTTCAAAAGCTTTTCACTTTAAACCCAATCCATTTCCAAAACATTTTAATTCAAATATTCTAATTTAAACTATTTCAAAAATCTGTGACTTAATCGATTTCCTTGTGAAATCCATATTTGTGTGTATATGAGTGTGGTCCAGGGGTTATACACAGTAGTGCAACAGCATACAATCATCACAGATCAGAATACGGGAATATAGTTGATAAACGATATAAACTATAACGCTTATCTGTTCATATACAGTCACAAATATATATCACAGATAAGTAAATTACAGATCACAACATAAATCAGGATGTATCACAAAGCATCATATATCAGGGATATCAAACAATCAAATCATCCAATAGAATCCAAATATCCATAGGTAAGATCAATAAATTATCTGATTAATTTAAATCGAATTTATTTCTTATGAATTAATAATCCTGGTTAACTAACATTAATAATTTACAAATCATTTTGATTAATTATTCTTTAATCATTTATTAATTATCCATTAATAATAAATCAATTAACCTTTAATTATCAACCTTTAATTATTAAATAATAAAGCTTTAATCATTTAATTTACTATTTTATTAATTATTCTAAATTAATTACTTTGATTAATAATCATTCCTTAATCACCTTCATTTATTAATTAACCTTTAAATTTATTTAATTATCCTCAATTTACTTACCTTAATAAATTAATTTCATTAATTAATTATCCTTTAAATGAATTAACTTTTTAAACATTAATTCATAAATCTTAATTAATAATCAATCGATCTTTAATTATTAAATAATTATCCTTTAATGTAATTACACTAAGTAATTATCCTTTAATTCCATTAAGTAAAAACCCTTTTATCAATTACATTAAGTAATTATATGCTTAAGTAGTCATCCTTTAATTATTCATTATTAATAAATTAACTCTTAACAAATTAATTAATCTGTAATCAGTACTTAATTAACCTTTAAATTATTAAATAATAAATCTTTAATTAATCACATTAATTTATCCAATCACATAAATTAAATCTTTAATTAATTAATCCTTTTAATTAAATCTTTAAGTAAAACTTAATTAAATTAAAATAATTCACTTTTAAACCTTAAACCAATCCCATACTTAAATAAAACAATTATTTAAAAGAATGAGTTAAAAATGTTTAAAACTTGCATTTTGTTTTAAAGTTTCAAAAACTGTTTTTATACCTACCCGAGTCAAACCCGAGGAAATCCACGTTCTACCCGAGCCCTGCTTCGAGTCTTTCCCCAAACCAACCCGAGACTCGTAAATTTCAATTTTTTTTGTTTAAGTGTAAAAATTGACCCGGATACAACTTAAAACTACCCGAGTGCCCTTCGAGTTTCTGCCCTACTTCCCCGACCAAAACTTCGAGTTCAACACGTCTTCCCCTTTCTTCCTCCCTAGTGCACACACATGCACCGTGCACCTACCCACGCTCCTCCGGCCACCGATGAGCACCGCGTCCATCCCACGCACCCACACGAACACGCGAGACCCCAAAGCACCAACCAGATCGAAGAAATTTCGATCAGATCCAAATTTGACCCATTTGAACCCACTGACCCAAAAACCCATCCACGAAAATCGCTTCGCTCCTCCTCCTCTGACCACCTGAACGTCACCACCCTCCGGCCTCGTCCCTGACAAACTCTCGCCTAGCTCCTCCTGAAATTTCGTGCTACCAAACTACCCCACTAAAAATCACGAAACCCATCTTAAAAATCATCATTTGATATAAGGATTCAATTTATATACTTGAATAAATGGTTCGTGTAATTCAAAATTTCCAATATTTAAAGTTTGTACTGTAAAATCTTGATCTTCTATTGTACATACCTCTATACATTATGAAACCATTTTTAAATTATAGCCCATACTTAAACACATCGATCTTGTTTTGAAACTAAGGCATGATATGGATTATTAAACAAGAAATTGAATTATCTTTTTCCTTGCTTTGTTGGGTTGTTCTCTGTAAACCTGATACTTAAATGTATCTATGGTTTCACAGTTTCCAGTGAAAAAGAAAAACAACAAAACTTGCTTTGATTAATTACTGAAAACATAATGCAAGTTTAAAACGAAACTACAACTTGTTTAGCCTATAATTCCAGAGGAGAATTAAGAGAAAGATATTAAATCTATCATGGTTTCAAAAAAAAATTTTTTTTTTTTTTTTTTATAAAACCCAGGGACTAAGAAAAAGAATAGAAGAACAGGAAAAGAAAATAACATTTCCTAAGCAAAGAAAAACATAAGCACCACAACTCATTCACATGCAAAGCTTTTAGCAGCATTCAGGCATTCACAAAATCAGCAAATGGTTGAAGAGATCAAAGGTTTACTCACTTGCTTAGATCGAACAGGGCTTTTACTTTGAATCAGGCTTTTGAAATTGCCAGCTGAAATCACCTTCTTTGATTTCTCTGGTTGTAGTTTGTTTGAGTTTTGAAATGATGCCACTTTATTTTTGTTCATGATGGACTAAACTGATGAAATGAAGAAGTGGATGTATATAAAAGAAAGGTGTACAGGTGATGATATGGTTTGTACAAAATAGTATGGCTGAGGTGTAATGTATTTAATTGCTTTAGTACATATTGCTTTGTACATGCTAAGAAGATGGCACTACATGCTTGTTCTGTTTGATTTATAGCCTATGCTATTTGTTAATAGATGATACCTTTCCTTGTATGCTAGCATTTATTCCTCTGCCTATTTATTACTGATCTTTTTACATATTTATACTTTTACTTTGCCTTGGTTATTTCAGCCTGCATCTTTTGCTGAGATGAAAAATGTGTGCTAGGATATTGTATGTGCTTAGGGATGATACTTTGTACTTGCTGTTTCTATACTTTGTCTACAGCCTCTTTGCTTTGTACATGTACTTATATTTGTATTTGTTTGTATGCATACTTTTGTTTTAGTTATATTTGCTTCTTATTTATTTTTCTTCTATTTTGTTTATTTCTTGCTTTGTTACTTAGTACTTTGCATATTTATTCTCTTTAGTTTTGTTTTATACTTATGTTTTTGTTTTATATATCAATGTTCTTATTTTATTCATAGCTTAAGTATAAATTGTTTTACTTTACAAAATAGGTGAACTTCTATTTTTATTGCCTAGCTTGTATTTGTATTTGTTTTGTTAATTTGTTTTTATCATTTTCATTCGACTATGTATATCATTGTTTTGTTAATTTAGCTTATACTTTGTTTTATTGATTTGCTTACTTTTTTTTTCCTTTATTTATTTGTTTATGCCATACTTCATTTGAATATCTTCTTGCTTGTATTTTTATAAATGTGCACTGATAACCAAATATTAATTGTTATTTTACTGTGTTTTGTTTATTTATTTAACTTTTATATTTTTATAGTTTACATAACCAAAATTTTAAGGTAATTATTTTATTTCTTTTGTTCTTGTACTTTGTATTGTAAATAAATTTCTAATTTAATTTCTAACTTAATATTTATCTGTTTATTTTACTTTTAAAGACTTCATTTTGAAATTTCAAATCAATTTATCAATAAATTTCACTAATTTAAATCAAAAATTAATTTAATTATCAATTTAAAATAAATTGAAATTCGAGATCGTTACAATCGTTTGCGACCTTTATCCGAGGATCCTCAACCACAAAGAAACAACCACAAAGTATAATAAATTTGCAGCATCAACGTAGGAAAAATATCTTGACTCCGTACCATGATACTACCCTTTTCCAGAAGGAAACGACATACCCTCAAGGGGCGCTACCCCAAATAACCTTGCTGCATCTTCCCTGCTTTGACCATTTCGGGTTGTGAGGCTCGACGAAGTCTCATCCACAAAGCTATACTTTTCACAAAAGCCATGCTTCGATCAACGAATAATTAGCCGCACTTCGTATGCCACATTAACAAATTGGGAATGTATCACTAGTAACCATCAACTACATAACCTCTGAGCTTGTACGTCTTAGAGAAGGGTGTTAAGCTAAGAGAATAAATTCTCTACCACCAACATAAATGTATTTGATAGAAACCATCTTTACATCTCATAGTGCAATGTCAGACACACATCTATACATGTCCGCTCTGGGATCGAACGGAACCGAAGGCACTTCAAAGAAGCCCTTGCAATCCGGATATTCACTAATCATGTCCGGAATCCCCATCACAAAGGGTGATAAAATCTCTATACCGGAGCAATCCGATGCAGGGACATTCGACGGGTAATACTTTCACTTTCGAAAATACCCGGTCTTCAACACCACCTTCAAATGCAATCCCATTTCGTCGTATCATTATTCGGAATGGGTTTTATGACACAAGGTCCTCTCCCGGCTAATCCGATTAACGAGCGCTTATTTTAAAAATAAGTGTTACATTCAGATTTCAAACAAATCATAACAAATTTCCGCTTTGATCTTTTAAAAAAATGATCCATCACAATCACAAAGGTTTAATGTGGTTTTCGAATATCAATTTGAAATCCGACCCCCGGTCGCATCGAAATTCAAATGCCATTAAAAGGGCCAATATTGATAGTCGCTTATTTAACTATCAATCATCACTCACAATAATCATTAAGATTTAAATAATATTTTCCAATTATTTATTTTCAAAAATATCTTCGCAAGACAAAATTTTGGCACTTCAAATATTTGAAAACAAATTTCAAATCACTTTTCACCTTTCAATACTTTGAGAACAAATTTCAAATCATTTTTCCTTACGCGGAAAACATTTCCAAATATTTATTCATTTCCACTGAAAATCTGCCGAGTTCAAATATTTTGAAATAATTTAAAACACTTATCCAAAATATACTTAGAAACATTTAAAATAAAACTGTTTCAAAATACTTGCTTAAATATTAGTTATAAAAAATATTATACTAACATCTCATATAAAAATTCAAGTCCAAAACTAATTTATATTAAAATTAGTAGATAGGATATAACTATTTAAAATCCAATTTCTAAAACAAGTACCAATTTAAATTTTTAAATAATCACATCCATAATAGTTTAAAATACATTTTTACTTTAAAGATTTTCAAAATAGTCTAAGTAAATATTTTTTCCAAAACATTCTATCCTTAAAACCATCTTTACAACTTCAATTTATATTTATAAACTATACTGAAAACATTCTCGGCTTTCAGGGAAAATACACATTCCATTCTAAATGGTTCATTCAAATCAATTAATAAATCTTTCTGGATTTATTTTAAAACTACGTCCCAAATCCGTAAATTCCTTTCCACACTTTTAAAAATAAAACAATATTTATTTTTTTAAACAAATTTCCCTTTCTTTTATAAAATTCCCATTGTGGATTTTAATTTTCGAATATCCACAGATATACGATTTTCAAATCATTTTCCAAATATTCACTTTCAACACCCAAATAAGTTTTAAAATTGATTCCCAAATTTATTTCAATTTCCAAATCAAATTCCAAATTGATTTCTAGATTTATTTCAATCAAAAAATCAATTTTCATATTGATTTCCCAAGGTTTTATTTTTAAAACACCAAATTAATTTTCAAATTTAATTTCTAAATTTATTTCAACACCAAATCGATTTTCATTCAAATACTAAATCAATTTCAAATTGATTTCCCAAAGATCTATTCTTTTAACACCAAATTAATTTCCAAATTTATTTTTTTAAAATAAATTCCTTTATCTTTTCCAAATCATTTAAAAACCATATTTTTAAAATAAATTCTTTACCTTTTGAATATTATTACTTGAAATCCATTTATTAAACTTTTTCCCATATTTTGGAATTTTATTCAATAGGATTTCACTATAGATTTTCTACTTAAATTTAAAGATCCAAATTTATTTATTTCTGTTATCCAACGATACCAAAAATATATTCGGCTAAATTTTAGCCTTCAATGGTATCGATCACAAATAATCACACACAGATTATAAATAATCAACACAGAATTTTGAAAAAAAATCAAAATGTTTTGAGGAATCCAGTTGGATCTCTCCGACCTATTTCCCTACATCCACAGACGTTAGCACAACAATTAAATACCAATTCCACTTCGTGGTGGAAAATCGCGGTATATGGGATTTATAAAATATCATCCGCTATTATGCGGCGCATAGGGTCTCATCCGCTATGTAATGCGGGAAATCAATCACTCCAAATACACACATAGTACCAATTCCACTTCGAGGTGGAATATCGCGGTATATGGGTTCAATATAATATCATCCGCTATTATGCGGCGCATAAGGTCTAAACTAATATAACTGATAATAAATTAATTATTCAAGCATACAATCAATCAATTTTAAATTTAACTATTAAAATTAAATCAGCGATTGAGTGAGAAGATCTCACTTTTGCTTTTAATTTGCAGTCCATTTCCTATTCCGACTTGTTTTCTCGATTTTAGACCTTGTATAAACATTATATAAATTTTATTAACACTCGGCAAAATTTGAACGATTAATTATTATTTGAATTTAATCAACAATTAATTGTTATTTATCATTTTAACTAATGATTTAATTTTAAACTAATTTTCCCTTTAATAAATTCTAAAACTGTTAAATAAGTTAATTAAATAAATTAAACACCTTAATAAATTATTTTAAAACAAACTAGTAAATTGTATTTATTATTTTTCAAACTGCATATATAAAATAATTTATATAGATTTTATAGAAATCAAATTTATATATAACTTCAACATTTCTAAAATTTCCCCTTTTTTATTTTTATAAATAACAACAGCAGTTTACTTTTACTGTAAAAAATTTCTTTTACTTATTTTAAATCTTAAACAACAAACTGATGTATAATATATTTTCTAATCCATATATTGATTTATATATATGTACAGAATTGAAAATATAAATTGTAAATTTACCTCATTGTTAAACAGAAAACCCAGACTCCCACCAGAGTTCGAACTGCCACCAGAACGAGATCGCGACCAATTCGCGAGAAACCTCCCTCTGGATGCCAAACCATCGAACTTGAACTCGTTGCACTCGACTTGCCTTGCGATCCTCCCAGTGCGACGCGATTCGCCATGCCACTCTCGAGTTGCCCGTAAGGTCGGCCGTGCTCGTCACTCCCCTTCAACGTCATCCATCTCGAGTTCGAGCCGATCTTTGAGGCAACGTCGCGATTCCCTCTGCTTCGAATCCTTTCCCGTGCTTGCGACGCTCCATCCATAAACTCGATCGGCTCCAGCGACTTGAAAGTGATATGGACCAAATAAATGCGATTGATTTAGGGCTTTGATTCACGAACGAATGTATTTCTCGATTTTGAGAAGAGGTTCGGCCTCGATTTTCATTTTATATGCGAGATTTGAGAAGGAGTATTCGCGGCCATTTTTATTTTAACAGAGGGAAGTTTTTTTTTTGAACAGGCCTTGATTTTGAATTTGAAGATGGAATTTAAAACGAAGAGTATTGAAAAGAATAAGAAGGCGGCCATGATTTTTATCTCGAATTGTTTGAACGAGAACAATTTTTTTATTTTCTTTTTCTTTTGTCTACTGCTTTACATTCATCTTCAAAGAATACGCGTGTCCCTAAATGTAGACACGTTTAGGTAAGAGAAGATGCGTGGCAAGAAAGCTATAGTATCCCATGAAATTTATTATTTATATTCAAATTTAAATTTAAATTCAAATCATCTTGATTTTCGCAATTCACAATTTCGATCTCCAATCGAGGCATGCCTCCAGGCGTTTACAATATTATACCCCCATCCCGAATGCAATGGAAAAGGTTTCGAGTCTAGATTTGACCGTATGGAGAAGATAGCTCTTTGCACCAGTTATCAAATCGAATTTTCAATTTTAAATTTCAGTGCATTTATCAACCGTACGGCCAAACGATCACTCCAAACATTACGAAAATTGAAATACGATAATTATACAATATTACGGATCCAATGGAACTGATTTCGTCGAATTTCGAGACTGTGCCTCGGAATGCCTTTTTTTGAATATCGATTTAAACAATAAAATTTCAAAATCGAACAAATCGTTTTCAAATTCAATTTTAAAAATTCTACTATCTCCAGTATCATCAATATAAATTTTCTAAGCCTTGATAATATTTTTAATCAACCTAAAACTGAAGATTCAATATTTTACCCAAATTCAATAAATTAAATTCGATAATTAAATTGCCAAATTCATTCTGATATTTGAAATTCAAGTTAAAATAACTTTCAAACATTTAAAACCAATTAAATATTTCAATTTCTAATGTTTAAAATTCTGGGTCATCACGTCCTTCCCCCCCTAAAAGAATTTCATCCCGAAATTACTTGTTAAGAAGAATGATCCTCAACCTGTTAACTATTTTCCCAAAACCAAACAATTTTATCAACTTGCCAATACAAATCTTTTTATTAAAGAACCGTTATCACTTCAACTATCTATACAAAACCTTTCATAAATTCCAAACAACATTGTTTCTTAACAATTCAAATTTAAAAATTTTAAAATTTTCTCAAAATTTTCTAACTCTCTAAATTTCCGAAAAATTTCTCCAGCATCTCCTTTGCGCGGCAAGCTCAGTACGACTACAAAAATGGCACCACGGCCCCCAGATTTCGAAAGAAAATGAAAAGCCAAGCGGCTGGACAAGAAAATCATCAAATTTCATATTGAAATTTGAATACATACGTTTTTCGAGCAATTCAAACCTATCTTCGAAATCAAAATCCTAATTCCATTACCTTTATAATGCCTGTATGTTATTTAACAATCATATTCAGAAATCATTTTGCACATTTCACTACAAAAGTTTAAATACTTACTTCTTATACCATTTTATTACTTCACTATTCATGTTATATATCAATTTTCATTCAATTTTCAATCTCATTTGAATTCAATTTACAATTTCAATTCTATTTAAATTCAATTTACCTTCTGAATATTGAATTTTTATCAATTATCTTTTATTCACAACCGATTCATATCATTATTTTAAATTGGTTTCATTTACCAATTCATTACAAATTTCAATTCATTTTATCTCGAACCATTTTTTCCACCTTTATTACCTTTAGTTCACTTCGAACTAATTTTACAACTTCATTTTATTTCACACAATTCAAAGTGGTTTTCAATATTCAGTTTCAATTCCAGTTTTATTCTTTTTTTCATTCCCAAAAATTTATTTTCAATTCACCATTTTGGTTTATAACCACTTATATTTAAACTGGATTTCAAATTCCATATGAATATCATTTAGCTTTTATTTATAAATACTGAATTCAATTCTTTTATCTTCCATTTGTTTCACTTACTAATTTATTTCAATACTTTGCTTTGTTCATCACAAATCCAATTCAATTCCAATTCCAGTTTTATTTATTTACAAATTTGAAATGAATATCAACGTTCAATTTCACTTTCATTTCTCGCAATTGTCAATTTATTTACACATTCAATTTTTTTTAATTTTCCACCTTAATAATTCCATAACTATTTTTATCAGATTCCAGAGTCTTTTCAACCTTTCAAAATCATCTTTGAAATCGATTCAAATTATCTTTTTGAATTTCCAAAACCAAACCCAGTTTGCAAACAAATTCCATTTTAAAACAATTTGGCAGCAATTCCTCTCTTGGAAACCCGAAAATGAACACCGATGATGTCACGATCATTATCTGAATTATTTTCCAGTGACCGAAAAGAGTTTAGAGCTTTTATCCCTCCAAAAACATTTTTCCAAACCCTTGAAAACCATTTTCAAACTCAAAAGGAATTTAATCTTTTTCAAATTTTAAACCCTTTCAATTTTTTCTCAAATATTACTGTGGAATCCCATTTCAAATTACAAATCACATTTACAATTCACATTCTCAAATTCCATTTGTATGTGAATTTATTTCTTAACTTTTGAGTTACGATTTCAATTTCCTATTCAATGATTAATGATAATAATTTAATATTATCACTTCCTAATAAACAATCAACCATATACTAGAATGATTTATGGAAAATCATTTTCCTTTATATGTAAAAATAGTTTGGGTAAAATTATTTCATTTACCCGATTTTAAAACAATATCGTGTCGAATTGTTCTGTACGAGCGTTTAGAGATCCCTATCGATAGAGTTATATAGACTATACCGATTAGAATCCATATACCACTCAACAAACCAATCATCACAATATAATTTTTTTTTATATATTCACTAACAAATACGCGCTCATAACTATTATTACACTCAAACTCATTTTAGAGTACTGTTGACTCTATCTCTAATGAGTAACACCCACCAAATCCAAGGTTGTCGCTTCATCAAATGCTCTGGAACCAAATTTGTAACGACCTGATTTTTCGAATTTCGATAGTCGACATCAATACGTCCAATGTATTAAATGCCGCACGATCAAATGTCGGAAAATCAAACTGTTAGGGTTAAAAAGGAAGAAGATAGAAGAAGAAACAAAAACAACAACAGAATCTCACATTTCGCAGTGGAGAAAATATAATAGACAAATGGATAATATTTAAAAACAACGCTATAGCAGTTTTACATTTATCACATTATCAGAGTTACACAACATCATATAATACTGACAGTCATTATAACTTGACTACATTGAAACTGACTTAGCACAAACCCAAAGCAACGGATAATACATAGTATAGATGATATGCCTCGTCATCCAACTTCAACTTTCGATCTCCATAGCATCTCTTTTCTGACTTCGCTCCATCATAATGATAACCTGACTTTAGGATGCCCGTGTGGAAAATTATGGGCACACAGAGTTTAGAAAGAGAACAATAAACTCCAGGTCAGTCATGGGACTGGTGTGAGATCTTAAAAGTAGTTATTTTTTCACAAAGAAAGGAAAATAAATCCGCAATGCTTTTGGAAAATGAAACTACGATAAAGCCTCCCGGCACACACACAATGCAATCGCACACTTGGGGGAGATTTCTTCTTATGATAGTCAAACATGCTTGATACGCAAAAACTCTTTTTAATATTATCATTAGTGCATAGTGGAAAAATATTTACAAGTATAATATTAATCTTAGCCAGCATACGTACCATTATAGTATGCATGCCTACTGTAGCTACCATATTAGATGGCAGGTTCTACAACTAAAACCGTACAAGGCGCGTATTGGTGATTGGATTTCCAACAAATGGTCGGGCTAAGGAACTTCTTGGGCCACATGGGTACACCTCTGGAGGGACGTCCCGAGAACCTAATCGGATCTCTGCCAACACAAGGCTGGTTACCTCTGTAACTAGGTAACTACTACACGAGTATACCATCCCCCGGTCGTTTGCCACCCTTATCCGAGGATCCTCAACCACAAAGCAACAACCACAAAGTATAATAAATATGCAGCATCAACATAGGTAAAATATCTGGGCTCCATACCATGATACTACCCTTTTCCAGAAGGAAATGACATACCCTCAGGGGGCTCTACCCCCAAATAACCTTGTCGCATCTTTCCTGTTTCAACCATTCCAGGTTGTGAGGCTCGACGGAGTCTCGTCCACAAAGCTACGCTTTCCACAAAAGCCATGCTTCAATTAACAAATGATCAGCAGCACTTCGTATGCCACATTACCAAATTGGAAATATATCACTAGTAACCATCAACTACATAACCTCTGAGCTCGTACGTCTTAGAGAAGGGTGTTAAGCTAAGAGAATAAATTCTCCGCCACCAACATAAATGTATTTGATAGAAACCAGCTTTACATCTCAAAGTGTAATGTCAGACACACATCCATACAAGTCCGTTTCGGGATCGAACGGTACCGAAGGCACTTCAAAGAATCCCTTGCAATCCGGATATTCACTAATCATGTCAGGAATCCCCATCACAAAGGGTGATAAAATCTCTATATCGGAGCAACCCGGTGCAGAGACGTTCGACAGGTAATCCTTTCGCTTTCGAAAATACCCGGTCTTCAACACCATCTTCAAATGCAATCCCATATCGTTGTATCATTATTCGAAATAGGTTTTATGACACAAGGTCCTCTCCCGGCTAATCCGAATAACGAGCGCTTATTTTAAAAATAAGAGTTACATTCATATTTCAAACACCTTAATAAATTATTATAAAACAAACTAATAAACCGTATTTATTATTTTTCAAATTGAATATATAAAAAATAATTTATATAGATTTTCTAGATATCAAATTTATATATAACTTCAACATTTCTGAAATTTCCCTTTTTTTATTTTTATGAATAAAAACAGCAGTATACTTTTACTATAAAAAAATTTCTTTTACTTATTTTAAATCTTAAACAGCAAACTGATGTATAATATAGTTTCTAATCCATATATTCATTTATATATATGTACAGAATTGAAAATATAAATTGTAAATTTACCTCACTGTTAAATAGAAAAACTAGACTCCCACAAGAGTTCGAACTGCCACCAGAACGAGATCATGACCAATTCGCGAGCAACCTCCCTCTGGATGCCAAACCATCGAACTTGAACTCGTCGCATTCGACTTGCCTTGCGATCCTCCCAGTGCGACGCGATTCGCCATGCCATTCTGGAGTTGCCCCTAAGGTCGGCCGTGCTCGTTACTCTCCTTCGACGTCATCCTTCTCGAGTTTGAGCCGAGCTTTGAGGCGACGTCGCGATTCCGTCTGCTTCGAATCCTTCCCCGTGCTCACGACGCTTCATCCATGAACTCGACCGGCTCTTGTGATTTGAAAATGATATGGACCGAATAAATGCGATTCGATTTAGGGCTTTGATTCATGAACGAATGAATTTCTCGATTTTGATAAGAGGCTCGGCCTCGATTTTTTTATATGCGAGATTTGAGAAGGAGCATTAGCGGCCATTTTTATTTTAACAAAGGGAAGTTTGAGTTTTTGAACAGGCCTTGATTTTGAATTTGAAGATGGAATTTAAAACGAAGAGGATTGAAAAGAATAAGAAGGCGGCCATGATTTTTATCTCGAATTATTTGAACGAGAACGGTTTTTTTTTATCGTTTTCTTTTTCTTTTATCTACTGCTTTACATTAATCTTCAAAGAATACGCCTGTCCCTAAATGTAGACACGTTCAGGTAAGAGAAGACGCGTGGCAAGAAAGCAACAATATCCCATGCAATTTATTATTTATATTTAAATTTTAAATTTAAATTCAAATCACCTTGATTTCGCAATTCACAATCTCGATCTCCAATCGAGGCGTGCCGCCAGGCATTTATAATGTTATACCCCCATCCTGAACGTAATGAAAAGGGTTTCGAGTCCAGATTTGATCGTATGGAGAAGATAGCTCATTGGACCAGTTATCAAATAGAATTTTCAATTTTAAATTTCAGCGCGTTTATCAACCGTACGGCCAAATGATCACTCCAAACATTATGAAAATTGAAATCTGATAATAGTTCAATATATGGATCCAATGGAACTGGTTTCGCCGAATTCCGAGACTGTCTCTCGGAAGGCTATTTTTTAAATATCGATTTAAACAATAAAATTTCAAACCGAACAAATCGCTTTCAAATTCAATTTTAAAAATTCTACTATCTCCGGTATCATCAATATAAATTTTCAAAGCCTTGAAAATATTTTTAATCAGCATAAAACTGAAGATTCAATATTTTACACAAATTCAATAAATTAAATTCAATAATTAAATTGCCAAATTCATTCTGATATTTGAAATTCAAGTTAAAATAACTTTCAAATATTTAAAATCAATTAAATATTTAAATTTCTAATGTTCAAAATTCTAGGTCATCATAATTTCTCTATTATTATTTATCATATATAACTAACTTATTTAATTTTTGAATTTAAAATAAACAAAATCTCTCATTTTCGAAGTAGCAAAATTATGCGTCATTACATTCTCCCCTACTTAAAAGCATTTCGTCCTCGAAATGAAAATTATATAAAGGAATCTACCTCATATTCGTATCCTCAAATATTTTGACTTATTTCTACTGATGATAGAAAAGAAGAAGGTCGATATCATAACAACACTAAAACAAATGATACTAAACATACATATAAAGATTCCCCACACTAACCAGAGTATCTATCACATACTTAAGGTGATATATACATACATCAAACCAGACTTCTATCGTACCCATCCTAGTGCGTCCTGCACACTTAAGATAATATATACAATAACCAAACAAGACTATACATCCAAAAACGACCAAACTGATACCATATAAATATAAATGAATACATCCACATATCCCATCCCCTGATCTGAGCATGTGCTGCACCTGAGGTCTACATATATACATATATGCATACCAAAACATCAGTCCAACCCTTATATCTCAGTGTCTACTATTAAAGATAACTACCCAATTACTATGTAGACAGACCCAAAACAACATACTATATGTATTGCTTGATTTGATATATTATTCGAATCCACAATTTTACTTCCAAACTAGTATCGATCCTCGATTTTCTAGTGCAGACTTTGATCAGACTCCTGATCACAAACCTTGGCTTTCCTTGCATAGCTCTCAACTATGGTAGAAAACTCGTGTACATAATCATAAACTCTCATCAATGCTCGTCGTCAAGAATCGAGTGATAAATCCTTTCTCGCTCTGGGGTAAACACCTCAAAGTTCTATAATCAAATCTTAGATAAAAAAATTATGTGTCGAAATGATCTATGTATAACTTGTGTATTTATTCACATTCATTTTTACCTAATATATTTCTTCAAAATTCTTATTAATCCAAGTTTATTTCACAACCATTTACTTTCTATTAAATCCATTATTACTTAAGCATACAAATATGACTTAAACTTGTATAACATACCTTTACTTCCTAAGAGTATATATGCATATACACAAACTTCAAAATGTCATTACTTCAATTAAGGGGTTTAACAAATGTGGAATTCTACTATTGTCTCAAATCAATAAGTTATATAACTTAATCCTTATTTATCTAAGGTCTTTATTTAGCTAGTATTATTTATCCAATTCATATATTAATAAGAAAACTTTACTAAATGTACACCTTTTTTTAGTTCTATGATTATTTACTTAACCTATTTACCTATCCATTTCTAAATCAAATCTCTTAACCTTAAATCCATCAAATACCTTATAGCCAAATTATGAAACTTAATTCGCATGGTATTTGTTATTTACCTTTTTCATCCAACAATCAACATATTAACCATATTATTCAAAACTATCCACTTCTGATCCATATTAACCATATTATTCAAAACTATCCACTTCTGATCTTACTTCATTTTGAATTACAAATGTTACGCTAAATGTAACACTAATTCAAATTTTTATATTAGGATGATATCTCTTATATCTCTTATTCCTAAATTTACTTTAATTTTTAACCTAATCAAAGTGTCTAAAATTCAAATTATCTTATCTCCTTTATAAGTTATAGAACTTATCCTTTTATATTATATTTACCTAAGTCTCAATTTAGGCTTATATTTGATAAGAATTTTTCTAAGCATGCATTTTCTCTTTACTTTCTCTAATTATAGCTTTTAGCTTCAGTATTATCATCAAATATCTTACACTCAAATTGTGAATTTTACTTCAAAAAATATTTTTACTTAGCTCTTAAATCCATCCATTATGATAATCACTTAATCAATATTATTCTTAATACTAAATATCTAAGGGTATATGATTAAAGTTTTAAATTCTAGCTTTCAACTAGTTGATTCCGTATGGAATATCTTATAGTAAAATTGTGCAATTCTAATCACAAGATATTCATATTTTAGTTTTACTAAGAAAAATTACAAATAATCCTTAATTTCTAAACGAAAATAATAATATCCTCTTTGAATATTTGAAATATAAACCCAAGGTAAAATTATTTTATTTACCAATTTCTTAAAAAATATCACTTTTACAAAATTAACAAATATGCACTCATATATAACACTCTCATAACTAATTCTAGGGTGTTAGTTAATCTATCACTAATGAGTTACTCATCTTAGGATATTACTAATCTTATCTCTGATGAGTCTTTACTCATAACAAAGCCAAGGTTCTCGCTTAACCTTCAGCTCTGATACCAAATGGGACGACCCACAATTCTGTACCCTTTGTGCCGACAATAAACCACACATGTCAGACCCAAATTGCACGGGATTGTGAATGATCAATTGTAAAAAGAAAATAAGACAGAATAGAATCTCACACGAATGGAATAATATATAACATTAAATAACATCTTTACATCGGAAATTTTTTAAGTACATATATCAAAGTCAAACCTAAATTCAGCATGGACAATTAAAAACATCTGTCCTTATAATTGCTGACAAACATCAAACACAACAAACAAACCACAATGGATAATAGAATATGTCCATACGTAGATGAATTCTCCAGCTCTCCTCTGGAAACTCCAATCGTCTTCGATTAACCTGAAACTACTCGGATCTGACCCAAGTATTGAAAATACCCGGATCAGGCTTGATAAACCAGCGTGAGAAAAACTCAATAACAAATGATAGTGTCATATATCAACCTTTGAATAAAATCCTTTGAAAAGAAAGAGTATCTCATAAGAACACACCCACACATAAACATGGATAGGTTTTTACCTTATGATAACTAAAATACTTTCATATCAAAACATTTAATATTATTTCTAATGACATCTCTTTGAAAGCATTTGCAAATAAACTTATTAATCTTATCCGAAATGGTTACCCATATATCATTTTGAGGCTGTTCATTACGTAAATACGAACAATTCCGCAGGTTCTTACTGGAGAATGGATTTCCATACAAATGACCAGGTGAAGGATCTACCTTTCGAAATGTGTACACCTCTAGATGGATGTCCCGAGGAACATCACAAAGGAACCTCTACCAACACAAGACCGGCCTACCTCTGTAACTAGATAGTATTGAATATAATCATCCCCTAATTGTTACCGATCTTTAACCGAGCGCTCGTTTTCCATACACCACATTAATTTACATATCGAACGTCATAGCTGGAAGAAATATATCTAGAAGTGGATGACCATACCCTACTTGGCAATGACCTACTTAGCCTTGCTACATCTAATCCTATTTCAGTCGTTTCCAGTTTGATGAGGCTTGAGGTAACGATTACCTTTTCATATAGCTCATATCACATCTTTGAATGCCACATTGCCATTTATGTTGACCTAATTGCCTTCCACAAAAATACAACACTTGAGCTCGTACGTCTCAAGGAGGGTGTTAAGCTAAAAGAAGTTACCTTCTCCGCCACCACTGATGTATGTTTGTAAAATCCAATGTACGTAATCTTTAGAGATGCAATGTCACACAAACGTACATACAAGTTATCCAGGAACAGGATAAACCAGAGGTACTCTCCTACTATCACTAGTAGTTAGTAGTCCTTGCAATCCGAAAAATCTCCACAACGAGGAGATCACTACTATATATAACTATATAATGGAAGCTACCAGAGTATGTCAACAAGCAGTCCTCATGCTATGAAGATCCACGATCTTCAATAATCATCATCTTCAACACGTCTTCACATTCGAATGCACACATTGGTTCGAAGTGGTTTTCGGATAGGAGTCGCCCAAATCCGACCCTGATTCCTTCAAAATCCAATTATCGATAAAAAGTGAATATGAGTATACAGGAGTTATCAAGTCTCTTTTCACTTTAATTCTTTTCGGATGATTTTGAAATCTCTTTCTTTTTGACTTATAATAATTCTAAGTAATTTATTCTTTCGCTTAGGATAATATCTCAAATTTCCTTACTTAACTCTCGATCCAAATTCATTAACTTTTAGATGGGTCAAAAATAATATTATTTAAGACATCATTTATGTTAAACCCTAAAATCAATCTTAGAAAACATTTTTGAGTAAATAGGATCATAAATATCATTCATTTTGGAGATTGCTTAAATTTTGGATAATACCAATCTTCTTTTATTTGGAAACTTAATAGAATCTTTTTATTTAAGAGCATTTTATAGAATCTTTTTATTTAAAAGCATCCGGGCTTTCCTTTCGATCTGTTCCACCCTTCGCCTAAGAAACGAAAACATAGGCCAGGTAAGTTCAGGGCACTGGTTGCTCCATCTCTAACCTTAGTTAAATACCTTATTTTATCTTCTTAGATCTCACAGGTGGGACAAATGTATTAGTCGTTTCCGCATGCTCCGTTTTCAACTTTATTTTGGAATTGATTAAAAAGATTTCAAATTATCTTTCAAAAACGCTTAATTTTCCTTTTAAAAACATTCACAATTGATTCTGCAAAAATTGTTATATTTAAATTAATATTCAAAAACCTATACAATTCGCAGCATAAAAGTGCTGTGGAAAGTGTTATATGAGCTTAATTGATTTTATCAACTTTTAGACATTCGATAATTCATATTTTCCAACCCAAATCTCTTTTAAACAATTTAAATAGGTTTATCAAATTTATTCCATATTTTTTCACAATTAAAAACATTCGTTTAAACAGATTTCCTGTTATGGTCACTTAACTGCACTAGATCGGATTTTCTAGAAAACTGATTTGGACTTATTTAAAAATCTACTTATCGAAATTCTGATTTTCTTTCTTCGTTTAGAAGATATGGATATAATAGTCCGGAATTTTCTTACCTTGAAGAATTCCGATGAGAGGACCCGGCTTTCTCTCCATAGAAAGACACATCATTATTAAGAAAGAAAGGGATAGAGAAGAGAAAAGATAGAGAAGAAAGAAAGAAACAACATCAGAATCTTAACAGCAGAACGAATAAATTATATTAATCACATAAATATTACATAGTATCAAATACATCAGAGTTACACAGCTTATACAACACATACTAGACAGTTATAAACACATGTCTAGTTGTACAACTCAATATACAATATAGACAACGACTCAGAAAACAACACAGCGGAACCATCTATATATCTACAAATCCCGAAGCCTCCTTCTCCATTACTCCTCCAGAATTTGTCAAAGCTAACCTAAATCCCTTGGCTACTTGTAAAAATTTAAGCACCCAAGAGTTTAAGAAAAACAGAATAAACTCCGGGTCAGACATGGGTCTGGTGTGAGTAAACGGGTTAAAATTGCTTAACTTTAAAAACCTTTGAAAATAAAGGTATCACGTAAGACTCCCCACAAATAAACATGGGTAATTTTTTACTTACGCTAACCAAAACATTTGATAGGAAATTCTGTGATATTATAATAGGGTCTAGGGTTTTCAAATAAATAACAAATAGCTGAAATTGTTACATGATTAAATTCCAGCTACTACCACAAAAGTGCGTAATACAATCAAAACCGTAAGGGCTCGTAGGAAGAATGGGTTTCCATCAATGGCAGGGCTACTGGGGTACCTCCCGTTACAGTACGGGGCCTAAATCACCGTATCAAGGATTACTCTCAGTCCCCTGCAACACAAAGCCGGAACCATTCCTTAGTGAACAGTTCCAAAAAAGACAACCCCGCGGTTGTAGCTAGCAACCACCCACACAGCCGAATAAAAAGGGACTCTAGACAGGGGTTCATCTCGTCCTACTTGGGCATGACCCACTTAGCCTTGCTGCACCTCCCCTGTTTTAGCCATTCTCGGTTGATGAGGCTTGAGGCTATGATTACCTTTATAGAACACATCTATCTTAGAATGCTCATCGTCCACCTGACGATGTTCTGAAAGCATTCAATCTGTACAAGTTCGTTCCGAGTTCGAACGATACCGAAGGCATTATCTCGTTACACTCATTTTGGAATCACCCTCAGAGTTTACGACGATAACCCCTGCACTCTGAATCTTCACCTTCACTTGAGATTCACTACCTATCGTTAATCCAAATCTGGAAACCCGATCCGGCCTCATCGAAATCCAAAATGCCATCTTTTAGGTCCAAGTTGTTTTAACAATGCAATTCACATCCTTATCTATATTCACCCAGATAGATAATTCATATTATCACAATTTAATCCAGATCGTCTTATATCACATATCACACATATCTCATCAGAGATATCAAACAATCAAGGCATTCGATATCAATCAGCCATCAATAAGCAATGATTTATTAATCACACATCTATAATTAATTTAAAATGAATTAAATTAATTGCTTCATCTCTAATTAATTTAAAATAAAATAAATTAATTACCTTCATCAAATTTTGCTTACTTAATCATTATTTAATTACAAACCAATTAATTAATCATCATCTTAATTAGTCACCCTTGATTAATTATCCTTAATTACATAAAGTAATTAACCCTTAATGAATTACACAAATTAATTATCTATAAACCATTAAGTAATTAACCTTAATTACTTTATTAATTATAATTAACTACATTAATCCTTAATTAATTACAATTAATTAATTACCTTATAATCACTTATTATTGATTAATTAATCAATCCTTAATTATCCATTAATTATATTAATTAATGATTCTTAATTAATTACTTCCATTAATTTATTAACAATAATTAATTATATTATTCCTTAATTAATTACATTAATTAATTAAACTTTAATTAAGTACTTCCTTTAATCAATCTTAATCATGCATAAACTGTAGTTACCAACCTGTATTCACTTACCTTAATTAACTAGCTCCTTAATTAATTATATTAACCCTTTGATTAATTACACCACATAATTAACCCTTAATTACTTCTGCTAAGTAATTATACCTACTTCCCATTAAGTAATTTCCTTTTAATTAATTACATCCCAGTAATTATACATTAATTACTTACCCTAAGTAATTGTACTTATCCATCTCATTAAGTAATTATACTTAATTAATCACCAAATGGTTATCTTTAATTAACCAACCCATTTGATTAACCCAAATTAATCACACTTATTTGATTAATTACAATTGGGTAATTCATCCCTTAATTACCCCTTTAAATAAATTATTTAATCTTTTATTACGGATTAATTAATCCATAATTATTAATTAATAAACCTTAATTATCAATTAATAAAACTTAATAACAAATTAATTAATCAGTTAATTAATTCTTAATTACAATTGATTAACCCTAAATAATAGTTAATTAATCCTTAATTAACTTCAATTTTACATTAATAATTTCTAATTACTAATTAATTAATTCAATTACTAATTACTTAATTAATTAATTTCTAATCATTAATTAATTATCTCTAATTACCTAATTAATAATTCTTAATTATAAATTAATTAACTTCTAATTAATTAACTTATAACCCTTAATTATTAATTTTAAATAAATTAATTAAATCAATTAATTACTCTTAATTAATTCTTTAATTAATTATTAATCATTATTAATTAAATTAATTAATTATACTTAATTTTCTTTAATTAAATTAATTAATTTCAATATAATAAAACTTTAATTATCTTAAATAAAACATTATCTTATTAATGCCTTTATTAACATTTTTATTTTTAAACCATTATAACTTTATAATTAATTTTACTTAATTAAATCGAAAATTAAGTTTTTGAAACAAAATAATCATTTTAACTTGATAAATTAAAGTTACTAATGACAACTTACTTTAATGCTTCAAACATTAACGAGGATAGTTTGAATTTAGTTCCAATTTAAAATTTAAAAAAAAACTTTCTTTTATAAGAACCTTTAAGATTCCATTTCAAATTTAAGTTTAAAGTTTAAATTAAACAAATTTCAAACTTCTAAATAAAATGTTAAAGAAAACATTTATTTTTATAAAGAATAGGATTTAAAGAAAAACAAGATTCATTTCAAAAGTTTAAATCTTTCTTATCTAAATTTGAAGCCTGTTTTACAAAACCTTTTTAGAACTTTGGAAAATTTCCTTTAATTAATCCGATTCGGTTTTGAACCTGGGTATTACTCGGGTAACTTCAAGTTCCAATTCTTTCTTAAATTTCAAAATTCTAATTTAAATTTAAATTTAAAAACCTTGTACCATTAAAAATAGTTAACAGGTTTAAGTACGAATCTATAGGCTAGACCCCAAATTCACTCGAGTCTCCAACACAAAAATACGGTGCTTCACTCGAGCCAACTCCTAGTAAACCCAACACCCCAAAACAACAAACACGAGAATCAACACCGTGCACATGCACCGTCACCGAAACCACCTCCAGCCTTCCATGATCTCTTCGGCATCCCGACAATCGATGCAACAACCATTCCCGATCATCCAACTACTGTCACAAGCCCTCGATCAAAATTGAGCTACCCAGTTAAAAACTAGAACCACTGCCATGGCCAAAATCCACCTCTAAGTCGCTCCTTTGACCATCAGGCGACGAGCATCTCCGGCCACCTCATCTCCGTTCATCCACGAATCTACCCCTAGAGTTACATCGAACTCGATGCATCAGAGAAGTAGCAGTGCTTCGCTTTCCAAGCTAGACCAAAAATAGGTTTACAACCTTAATCACCTTACCGTCAACGCCACGGCCATCAGAAACTCCTCCTGCCATTTTTGCCCAACAACCCGATCACTTAACTAGCTCCAACTGGAACCCCGACCTCTCCAGTCACCAAGATCATCAGAATTCGACCAGATATCAAATTCCAGACAACCCCAAAATTCACATTCAATACTTCACTTAAAATTGTGATATTTTTTTTAAAAATCATAACTTTTAAAGATGATTCAAGTTAATATCTTGAATCGGTAAATTTGAGTGATAGATTTTAACATGTTAAAAGAATTCCACCTATATTATTTTGATTCCAGAGAATTCCCACATCTATTTTGCTGGAATAAAAATTTAAACTTAATTTTATGTTTAAACAAGCATCTCCTATTTAAAACTTGAAACCTAACAATGATCATATATGGAGCTTTGAATTCTCTTTTATTCCTACTCTCTTTAATTTAAAAACATAGAAGAATAATTCAAAAAAAAATACATGCACAGTCAATCACATTCAAATACACAGAGGCACTACTTATAAAAACATATACATGCAGAGCATCATCACAGAATTTCACAAGCAACCCTTATTTCTTACTTAAATTTTAAATTAAAAGTTTACTCACAATGGAAAATGCAGAGATTTAAAACTGGATTGCTAAAACTGGAAACTTTGAAAACTTGAATATCATTGCTGTTTTGATTCCAGAACAGCTTTGTGTTGCTTGAAACTTTAAGACCGGAAAGCCTTGAAACTTGACTACTTAACTGGAACATAATGATGATTCTATCTTTGATTCCAGGCTACAGTACTTAGTAAATGTTCGAGGTTGCATTTTTAAAATTGAACTTTTGAAAGAAAAGTTGCAGGCTTTGATAAAAGAGGTTTCAGGCTTAAGAATACTACAGGTTGCTATTTTGAAGATGTTACAACTTTGATATAAAATGGTTACAGGCTTTGAGCATAAACAGTTTACAGGGTTGAGTTGCATTTGAATTACAAGGTTTTGAAAATGTTTTGAGGAGATTACCTTCAGGCTTTGGCAATTTGATTACCAGCTTTGTTTTTTAGGAATATATTATAGGTTTTGATAAAAGAGTATTATAGGTATGAGAATATTACAGATTTGAAAGTGTATCATTTGAACTTGCGGAAGTTTTCTGGTTTACAGAGTTTTACGTGTGAAGTTTTCCTTTGTTTTTAAGAAGAAAAGATAAGAAAAAGGATGAAGAAAGAAAGTGGAAGCCTTTATAGATTAAACTTAGGATTTATTAAAATTTAAAGAAAAATAAAATAAAAGGTGACACTTGTCTCATACCATTATTAATTATCAAACACTTGTTACTTAACTTCTTAATTTCATAAACTTGTAATTATGCACTAATTAATTATTTTAAAAAGATTTAAAAGCTTTTATAATTATTTTTCCAAATTAATTAATACATTTCTAAATAAATAAATGCTTTTCCAATTTTAAATAAATAAAACTTTTAAAAGAAAATAAAGTAAAAACCAATCATATTTTAAATAAAATTATATATATAATATTTTTCCATTATTAAATGTTAATATACAACACTTGTGTTTATTTACTATTAAATAAATTTCTTTTAAAGAGAATAATGTAAAACAAATCTATTTTTAAATAAAAACTTTCTCCGTATATTTTAAATCCAAACTATATTATTATTTTTATTTTAAGATATATATACTCCTTTAAATTCAATTTTTAAATTCAAATTCAAAGTCAGTTTAAAATCCAAATTTAAAATCAATTCAAATAAATATAGATATCAATTTTAAACAAACACATTATTAATTGTAAATAATTATCCTATTTAAAATTGATTTAAATACGCGCATATATATATATACACACATTTAAATAACACTTATTAAATTTGAAAACAATAAGTATATTAAAAATTTATTTATACAATAACACAAACTGAATAATTTCTCATTTAAACAATCTATAACCATAATTAAAAACATCACATTATTAATTAATTGGTTATTTATAGTTTAAAATAACAATTTTATCAATTTTAAATAATTTAATTAAGAGATTATCACATTTTAAATTCCTTGAAATTCCGGGATATCACATTCCATCCCCCTTAAAAGAATTTCATCCTCGAAATTTAAAACAAAAGATAATCCAAAGTTTTTATTTTATTTTCAACCAATTCAAGCATACATATCTGCCATACACAATCAACCAAACAAACATTTTCATTCACACAAACATCCAATCCAACAAACAACACTAGCTATCCGGACACAGGTCTGGATAAGCTTCCTAAAATTTCACCAAGTTTCCCAGGTACAGACACATGGATACTCGCTCTACTAAATCCAAACTAGCTATACTGCTAAGCTACTGAGCTCCTACTCATCTAGATCTAAAATCGACACAAGATAATCAGTCAATAGATAAGGTTGATCAACAACCAAACCCTTCTGAACTACTGATTCCAAAACCAGTGATGGATCGAACTCGTACTCCCTCAGAAATACGTGAAATACTTTGAATCGCAGTTTTCCAAACAGGTAATTCAATCCTTATAA
Organism: Allium cepa; assembly: GCA_030765085.1. Taxonomy (NCBI): domain Eukaryota; kingdom Viridiplantae; phylum Streptophyta; class Magnoliopsida; order Asparagales; family Amaryllidaceae; genus Allium; species Allium cepa. The sequence continues at coordinate 804,019,744 of CM060941.1, read as the reverse complement.
GCCATACACTTATTCCTACAAAACTCAAAAGAATCCAATATACTACGGAGATAACCTCATTATCTTACCCAATCTTATTTGCACCCTTTACCGGAGTAAACCTCAACAGAAACAAAGTCTCCAACTTCGAATTCCAAATTCCTCCATTTCTTAACCACAAAACTCACCTGATGATCCTGGGTTATTTACATCCTTCCTGATCAGCTCAATCTTCGCTGATACTTCTCAAAACAAACAGGACCAAAAACAACCCAACAAAAAGATCTTCTCAAGATCTACCCAAATCAAGAACAAACTCTACTATCAGCAGTAGAAAACAACTTCTCCTATCCGGAAAAGATAGAACAGGATCACTCGCCAACTTGCCTCAGATCCTGAAAAACTCCAGTAGAAACTCTCTAATCCAAAAACTACAATTTTCGGTTGCTTCTACTCTCGAACAGCTGCCATCATGCTTCCGCTGCACAACTCTGATCTGAAGCAGATGAGAATGCCGTTGATAAACACGAGCACAGACTAGACAGCACATCCTAGAAATAAGGTTCAACAAATCCATGAAGAGAAAACTCAGAAGTTCCATGAAATACTGAGCTTCTTCACCAAAAACCTCTCTCTAGGAACCATCCTTCAACTCAGCTGAATCACCGGTAGCTCTATGAACCAAGTCGATATGGACTCGATCTCCAATGCAGACAAACCTCTGACTTCCAAGAAGACATCCGGAAAATCTCTGAAAACTTCTATAACTCAAGAGAACACTTAAACTATCACAAGTCACTTTTGCGATCAACCCAGCCTAAATTCAAAGATACTGTTCTCTCTTTACAAATAGAACATCTTATCCTTGATTAATCCATCGAAGAAACAGGTTCACTCTGGTGCTTTTGATCTCCACCTCTAGGACACCGCAAAGCCAAAAGATCTTCCTACTAGCACAAAGAACACTCCGAGCTGCACTGCTACCACAGATTCCAAAGACTTCTATCCAAAGCTCCTTGGTCCTCAAAATCAGATCAACCAATCCCCCACAAAACCTTGAGATGGGCAGACATCTCCTCAAGAGACTTGGGTCTCAAACCGAACACAAACATCCTGTTGAACCTAGTCTCATCACCGATGCAGACACACATCCTTAAACTTGCCCTAAAAAAACATCTTCGAAAACATCCATAGTCACTGCGTCTCGCCACGCAGCTACTCCATCATGAAGTTGCCAAGATACCATCACTCGCTTCTGCCTAACTGACAGATCCAAACTCTTAAAAATCCGCTCATACGGGCGCGATCAACTTACACTTCAATGATAAACTCCGAACCTTAACAGGTTTCCTTCAAAGATTGTTGAAATCCTTACACTATACTGCAAAGCTTACTTGAGACATTATTGGGTCTACAGTCTCGACAAATACTCTTCCAACCTCAAACATTCATTCTCCAACCATTGGTAGTCGTGTTACACACCACTACCCTATCTACCTTTATAACTTATGTTGGAAAACCCGAACAGGTAACCCAACAAATAGGTAGAAAAAGATATATATATATATATATATATACATATATATATTTAGATATAAATAAAAATTACAAGTACGCTCTCTGAAGATAGACACCACTCCAGAGCCTAGGTATTCGCTCAACCTATTACTCTGATACCAAATGAGACGACCCGCCTTTCTCTCCACAGAAAGATGCATCACTATTAAGAAAGAAAGGGATAGAGAAGAGAAAAGATAGAGAAGATAGAAAGAAACAACATTAAAATCTCAACAGCGGAACGAACTAATTATATTAATCACATAAATATTACATAGTATCATATACATCAGAGTAACACAGCTTATACAATACATACTAGACAATTATAAACACCTGTCTAGTTATACAACTCAATATACAATACAGACAACGACTCAGAGAACAACACATCGGAACCATCTATATATCTACAAACGCTGAAGCCTCCTACTCCACTACTCCTCCAAAATTCGTCAAAGCTAACCTGAATCCCTTGGCTACTCCTAAAATTTTGAGTAACCAAGAGTTTAATAAAAATAGAATAAACTCCAGGCCAGACATGGTTCTGGTGTGAGTAAACGGGTTAAAGTTGCTAAACTTTAAAAACCTTTGAAAATAAAGGTATCACGTAAGACACCCCACAAATAAACATGGGTAAGTTTTTACCTTATGCTAACCAAAACATTTGATAGGAAATCCTATCATATTATAATAGAGTCTAGGGTTTTCAAATAAATAAGAAATAGCTGAAATTGTTACATGATTAAGTTCCATCTACTAGCCACAAAAGTGGGTAATACAATCAAAACCGTAAGGGCTCATAGGAAGAATGGGTTTCCATCAATGGCAGGGCTACTGGGGTACTTCCCATCACAGTACGGGGCCAAGATCACCGTTCCAAGGATTACTCTCAATCCCTTGCAACACAAAGCCGGAACCATTCCTTGCTGAACAGTTCCGAATAAGACAACCCCATGGTTGTAGCTAGCCGCCCACACAGCCGAATAAAAAAGGGACTCTAGACAGGGGTTCATCTCGTCCTACTTGGGCATGACCCACTTAGCCTTGCTGCACCTCCCCTGTTTTAGACATTCTCGGTTGATGAGGCTTGAGGCTACGATTACCTTTATAGAACACATCTATCTTAGAATGCACATCGTCCACCTGACGATGTTCTGAAAGCATTCAATCCATACAAGTTCGTTCCGAGTTCGAACAAAACCGAAGTCATTATCTCGTTACACTCATTTGAAATCACCCTTGGAGTTAACGACGATAACCCTTGCACTCTGAATCTTCACCTTCACTTGAGATTCACGACCTATCGTTAATTTAGATCGATGTGGTTTTCGGATATCCAAATCTGGAAACCCGATCCGGTCTCATCGAAATCCAAAATGCCATCTTTTAGGTCCAAGTTGTTTTAAAGTTAAAACAATGCAATTAAATCATTATCTATATTCACCCAGGTAGATAATTCTCATATCCACAGATAGATAATTCATATTATCACAATTCAATCCAAATCATCTAATATCACATATCACACATATCTCATCAGAGATATCAAACAATCAAGGCATTCAATATCAATCAGCCATCGATAAGCAATGATTTATTAATCACGCATCTATAATTAATTTAAAATGAATTAAATTAATTACTTCATCTCTAATTAATTTAAAATAAATTAAATTAATTACCTTCATCACGTAAATCTTGCTTACTTAATCTTTAATTAATTACAAACCAATTAATTAATCATCATCTTAATTAGTCACCCTTGATTAATTATCCTTAATTACATTAAGTAATTAACCTTTAATTAATTACACAAATTAATTATCTATAAACCATTAAGTAATTAACCTTAATTACTTTATTAATTATAATTAATTACATTAATCCTTAATTAATTACAATTAATTAATTACCTTATAATCACTTATTATTGATTAATTAATCTTAATTAATCAATTCTTAATTATTCTCCTTAATTAAATTAATTAATGATTCTTAATTAATTACTTCCATTAATTTATTAACAATAATTAATTACATTATTCCTTAATTAATTACATTAATTAATTAAACTTTAATTAATTACTTCCATTAATCAATCTTAATCAATCATAAACTGTAATTACCAACCTGTATTTACTTACCTTAATTAATTAACTCCTTAATTAATTATATTAACCCTTTGATTAATTACACCAAGTAATTAACCCTTATTTACTTCTACTAAGTAATTATACTTTAATTACTTCCCATTAAGTAATTTCCTTTTAATTAATTACATCCCAGTAATTATACATTAATTACTTACCCTATGTAATTATGCTTATCTATCTCATTAAGTAATTACACTTAATCAATCACCAAATGATTATCTTTAATTAATCAAACCATTTTATTGACCTAAATTAATCATACTTATTTGGTTAATTACAATTGGGTAATTCATCCCCTAATTACCCCTTTAAATAAATTAATTAATCTTTTATTACAGATTAATTAATCCATAATTATTGATTAATAAACCTTAATTATCAATTAATAAAATTAATAATAAATTAATTAATCCTTAATTAATCAGTTAATCAATTCTTAATTACAATTAATTAACTCTAAATAATAGTTAATTAATCCTTAATTAACTTTAATTTTAGATTAATAATTTCTTAGTTATTAATTAATAAATCTTAATTACAAATTAAATACTTTTTAATTACTAATTAATTAATTCAATTACTAATTATTTAATTAATTAATTTCTAATCATTAATTCATTATCTCTTATTATTTAATTAATAATTCTTAATTATAAATTAATTAACCTCTAATTAATTAACTTATAACCCTTAATTATTAATTTTAAATAAATAAATTAAATCAATTAATTACTCTTAATTAATTCCTTAATTAATTCTTAATCATTATTAATTAAATTAATTAATTATACTTAATTTTCTTTAATTAACTTAATTTAATTTCAAGATAACAAAACTTTAATTATCATGAATAAAACATTATCTTATTAATGCCTTTATTAACATTATTATTTTTAACCATTATAACTTTATAATTTATTTTACTTAATTAAATCAAAAATTATGTTTTTAAAACAAAATAATCATTTTAACTTGATAAATTAAATTTACTAATGATAACTTACTTTAATGCTTTAAACATTATCAAGTGAAAGTTTGAATTTAGTTCCAATTTAAAATTTTTAAAAAAACTTTCTTTATAAAAACCTTTAAGATTCCATTTCAAATTTAAATTTAAAGTTTAAATTAAACAAATTTCAAACTTCTAAATAAAATTTTAAAAAAAGCATTTATTTTTAGAAAGAATAGGATTTAAAGAAAAACAAGATTCATTTCAAATGTTTAAAACTTTCTTATATAAATCTGAAACCTGTTTTATAAAACCTTTTTAAAACTTTTGGAAATTTCCTTTAATTAATCTGATTCAGTTTTGAAACTGAGTATTACTCGAGCCACTACAAGTTCCAATTCTTCCTTAAATTTCAAAATTCTAATTTAAATTTAAATTTAAAAACCCTTTAACCATTAAAAACAGTTAACAGGTTTAAGCATGAATCTACAGGCTAGACCCCAAATTCACTCGAGTCTCCAACACAAAAACACGGTGCTTCACTCGAGCCAACTCCCAATAAAACCCAATCCCCCAAAACAACAGACACGAGAATCAACACCGTGCACATGCACCGTCACCGAAACCACCTCCAGCCTTCAATGATCTCTCCGGCATCTCGACAATCGATGCAACAACCATTCCTGATTATCCAACTACCGTCACAAGCCCTCGATCAAAATTGAGCTACCCAGTTAAAAACTGGAACCACTGCCATGGTCAAAATCCACCTCGAAGTCGCTCCTCTGACCATCAGGCGACCAGCATCTCCAGCCACCTCATCTCCATTCATCCACGAATCTACCACTAGAGTTACAACGAACTCGATGCATTAGAGAAGTAGCAGTACTTCACTTTCCAAGCTAGACCAAAACTAGGTTTACAACCTAGATCACCTTACCGTCGACGCCACGGCCATCAGAAACTCCTTCTGCCATTTTTGCCCTACAACCCGATCACTTAACTTGTAACGACCCGTTAAATTTATAATATTTAATAAATTAAATTAATATGATTTCTAATTTGTTTAAGAATAAATGTAGAAATTTGGTATAGTAGTTGTAACCTAGTGTAACAATAAAATTTTATGACAATAGATTTGGATAATGTAATTTGTCACTTTTTGTTAAAAGTAAATTTTAAGAAATCAATAAATGTTGAATTGAGAATATTAATAAAAAATATTAACTAAAATGAGATTCATTAATATAAAATCAGTAGTGAAGATGTCACCTTTGGTTGTAATAAAGGTGAATGCTATTAGTGGATGTCAACACTTAATAAAATTTATTTAGAATAAAAAGAATTTAAATGCATGTTTGAATAGAGTATTAAATTGATAGATTAAGCGTAAGTAATTAGAATTTAACCCTATAAGATATAGAACTGAATGTATGAATATAATTTTGTAGAAATAGTTAATTAACAACTTATTTGTGCATACCTAATTTAATATAAATAACAAAAGGGCTAGCACTTGATGTGCCTAAGTATTAATATATTGGAACTATAATAAAATAGAGAGTTTGGTAGTAAATAGAAATAAAAAGACCGTTATTAACTAGTAAATTAATAAATGGATTCTAACAATAGGTAGTAATTAATGCGTGTATATTGGGCATTTGCGGATTACCAATTTTTCTACCTATTCATATGATTTATTTATGTAAATCTAAACCTATGGCAACATTTTGTTAATAAATGTTGGAAGTGAATTTGAATATATCAAAGGATAACAACTGTTTAGGTTAACCATTTATTTTATTTAGTTAAGAAGGGAAATAGATTAAAATAAAGCTAATTTAATTTTTTTGGTTGTTAATGGGTATAGTTAAATAAGGAGAAGTTATAGGAAATAAAACGCGCACTAATGAGATGTAATATAATTCCAAAGTTATTTATACCCACAAATAGGTTAATTACTGTATAGAAAGAGTCTAAATCAATAAATGAATTTATTAAGATTACATTGATAATTTTATAACCTTTATGCTGATTTAAGTTCAATTAATTTATTTGATTAAATAGTGCAGTAGCGTAGTTTTGTGCGGTAGTTGAAATAGCTAATTCTTTTAGGTGAAGTTAAGGCTAATTCTATGTATATATTTCACCTATTGTTGATATAGATTCTAGGAAGCAGGATCTATTAATTAAATGGAGTATTAGATTCAATAATTGCATTTATCGCATAAATAAAGAGAATATAACGGTTAAATTTGGCGTTATTGAAATTAAAAAGGAATGGGGGATTAATAATTTGAAATCATTGCAATAGATATTAATTTAAGGTTACCTTAAATAAATTAAGGTAATAAATGGAGGATAGTGTAAATATCTTTATAATACGATGATTTGTGTAGTTAGGGTAGTTTTGATTTGTCACTTAAGATGGAGGATTTTTATAAAATGTAATAAATGCAGTTTAAATTTAGGCATTGACGTTTGGGTATTTAAGAAGTGATAAACTAAAATTTATTTATTTATTTGAAAATTTGAAATCCAATTTGTGGATTTATTGCAAATAAGTGAAATTTGTGTTTAACCATTACATCGATAGGAATAAATTTAATTTAAGGTTATATTAATAAAATTTGGACTAGAGAAATGATATGAATCGGTTTTAGAAGCCTTAAATATAAAATGGGAAGTAGACGAGATTTCACGTTACAACCATTTTTAAAAATCCTGATGTATGTAGAAATATTTATGAAATATAACGTAAACCAATGTTGAATCAAAAGAATAGAGTCAACACTTATTTATTCATTTAATGTGATATAACTACGAGTATGATTTATTGCAAATTACATGGAAATCTAATATATAGGACATTACCTAAAAAGGAAGAGTAGATAAAATTTATGATAAACATATTTGTATATGAAGGTTATTGATTTAAGGAGAAATTGGGCAAGTTTTATGTATTTGGGTTAAGTGCAACCTTTAATAGATAAATTTAGTGCAATTAAAGAAATTGACATTTAATATTTCGATAACTTAAAATTTGATGGGATAAGAACATTTGGGTAATGAAGGGATGACAAATATTAGCTATGATTCTAGAAGGAATTAAATGGATAATGGGAAGATTAAAATCAGGTTCTAAGCAATAATTATTAAATAACAGAAGTTTAGGAGTAAAGTGAGATAATTGAAAATTTTAATCATTCATATAAGTCATTTGTTTATTAACATGAGTTAGCTAATAAATTTAACTTGGGCAATACCTATATATTGGAAACACATTTGTAAAGTGTAATTAATTGAATTTGGTGAATTGGGAATGAATCCAAGGTTATAGGAATTGATGTAATACTACGCAAATAAAAGGTAACTGCATAAAATCAATGTTTCGTAATAAATTGGAATTGATAATTAAGTAGGAATGGGTTTGAATTTGACAAAAAGGAAAATTTATTATTTGCATACCCATCTATTCAATCTATTAAATTTGATCAGATCCATTTGCAATTAAACGAATTTATTTACAAGTTAGTATGTATTTAGCTGATAACTATAAACCAATTAGGGCAATTGGGTATATATATTAGTTAAGTTATATAAGATAATGGTTGACTTAATTAAGGGAGTTTATTAATAATTTCATTTATTTTGTAAGTGGAAATAAAACGTTAATGATAACAAGTATTCAAAATTTACCATCTATTTAGTATATTAAGTATAATTGATAATCAACTGCAGCAAGTAATAAATAATAAATACGTAACGTTAAATGAAGTAATATTTGAAATTTAATATTTAGAAACTATGTAAATATAAGTGCAGATGAAATTGGGGATATTTACATATTGAAATATGAATCCAATGATAAATCAATCTAATTGACAATAAATAATGGAAAGTAAATTTAATTAAATTTTGGAAATTTAATATATATATACAGTTATAAACCCTAGCCCCATCCTATTGTCATTTGCTGTATATTCATTTCTTCATCTCCTTCTCCTCCTCAAATGGTTGCAAAACCTAGATCTACTTCAGTCCAAATTTCAATGAAAATGCAAACACTTTAGAAAAATTCCACAAAAAAAAAAAAATATGTTAATGTTCTCGAGGCACATATATTTGTAAGTGATGAATGTGTGTCGTTTTATTTATTTTCAATTTTGAATTCAATCATCATTTTTCGACGTAACTTTCTCATACGACCTCGGATTCAAACGAAATTTTTTTTGTTAGGTTCGTATTTAAATTCCAGACCCAATGACGCTGGTTTGGACAAATTCGGAGACCGTCAAAATTTTGAGTTTAAATTGAATTTAAATTCGATTTAAATTCAAAAGGTGAGTGTTTTAACCCACTCACAACTACTAGAAGCTTTTATGTTTGTTTAAATTAATTTTAGAAATGAATAGAAATTTATTTATGAGTATTTGGCATGTTTATTTTATTCATATCTGTTGAATTGCATTTATTTAATTTAACTGTTAATTTAATTATTTTATTGCGTATAAATTTACAGTTAAAATTTATTTGTTTGTATATGAACTACTAGTTAACAGTTATATAATTTATTACTGAATATAGACTGTAGATTAATAGCTGTTAAATTTAATTTGAATAAAATTGCCAGTATTACCTGTTATGTAGTACCAAAAATAATATTGTTATTGATTGATATTGATTAATGATTGCGATTTGGATGATGGATGATGTTGATGAATGGATGTTTATTGTATATCATTAAATTGCAAATTATCATGCATATTTCATTTCATTCGGAATTGTGGTTTGAAATGATATACAACCGTAAAATTTTATATCTTTTAAATTGCGGATTGAAATGATAAATATCCGTATCACTTGACCATAGGATAGAAAATTATATACAGGCACCGCGGTCTATATATAACTATTTTAAATGTGATTTCTATGGTTTGGATGGAATACGATTTATAATAATCTTAAATTTTATATTGTATAAATATTTTTCTTCCATATATATATACATATGAAGTTGAAAATTTTGAAATTAAAAGTGTATAAAAATCTTTATTAAGAATGGAAGAAAATTAAGAAAATGAAGTTTAATAATTTATATCATATGTTTAAATGTTAAGTTTGGAAATTTTAAGATATGATATTTATAATTGGATTTTTCCCAAAATAAATTGAAATGAATATTCTAGTATAATTTGAATTGGGAAAAAATATATATATATTTTATTACTAGAAATTGAAGTCTTATTATTTATGGATTTTATACGAATATTCAAGACTAATTAATAGAACAATTGATTTGTTGAAAGCATAAAATCCAACTTTAGTTTGAAATATTGATACTCAAAATGGATATACATAAATAAATTGAAGTGGTTTTGGAACTTGAGAGAGATAATATAAATTTTGGTTTAGACTTTAATAAAGAAATGTATTTGTAAAGCCATGAGAACTATTTTCTTTACAAAGTAACATTTAAGTTAAACCATTTAATTCATATACCGTTGAATGTCCAAACCATTCAAGTTTTAAAAGTTATGGTTTTAAATTATGAATTTCGAAATATTATGCTTTGAAAGGATATTTGGCTTTCAGACGTTATAAATTTTAAAGCATTTGGATTTTTGAAAAGGTTTATATTTGGGATAAAGGATATCATATTGTTTTGGGTTTTAAAATGATATCGTATTCATAATTTTAAAAAGGGAAATGTTTATTCTGGTTTTAAAGTATGAGCTATTTTAATTGACCGCGGTGTTATAATAACGATGGGTTGGCAAAGAGACCGGGATCGAATATGGACATACTCTCTGTCGATACCGAAAACCACTTTGACTAACCGTGTACGCGGTGGAGATTCCAGAATGAAGTAGGTGGTGGCGACGTTTCCTGTAAGGTAAATACGTGGACCCGACTCCCGTGAGTTGGCATAAGGTGGCTAAAACAGGAGCGATTCTCAGGCCAATGAGGTCATTCCTCTGATCGGACCCTCCTCTTCGATATTATACTTTGATTTTGGATTGATTCAGTAGCCACTTTATTTTTGATTTTGGGGGAGTTAGTCCGAGGTGGGCGATAACTGCGGCTACGCGTTTCCACCAGCCTGGATAGCAATTGGTATATCTACCCTGGCATTGCCTAGTTGTGCCGTGTCACCTACCATACCGAGCCTTTACTACGAGTTTCTATTTGTGTCGTACCTATGGAGTATCCTCTAGTAGCTTCCCGATCAGGAGGTATTACGGTACTGTATAGACTATTGGCATTATTTGTGTTAAGGGCTATATGGGTAACCCCTTAATGCTATTAAAAAGTAAGTTTATTTTATAAATAGACACTATTATAATAGCGCAATATACTACATAGTAAATAGTTTAACGGATCCTTAGGAGATGTAAATCCCGAACATCTCTTGAGTTACTGTACTCATATTTATTTATGTTAATTTAACTCACATAAGATCTTTTAGTCTGACTCGAGTGTTTTTGTCTTTTCAAATTCGCTCGGGTCAGTTCGAGCATTTTAGGATCGAAGATTTTAGCTTTGGAGGACGAAGACGAAGAATCCGTATTATATTATTTATAGTATTGCACCACACTCTAAATTTCCGCTGCATTGATTGTATTGGTATGTGTAACTCTGATATTCATTGTATAAGTAAAATAAATATTTTGTAAACAGTTATCATGAACTGTATATTGATTATTATATTTTATCCTTCCGCTGTGAGATTCTATTTTGTTTTATTTCTTCTCTGTTTTTCTTATTTACCCCATAACAATCCGCCCTTCCGTATGGTTTGAACTGGCATGTGTGTCGGTTTAAAGTGTGCGAAAAGGCGGGATGTTACAGTTGGTATTAGAGCTTTGGTTTAGCGGTAAACCTTGGCTTTGTGGGTTTTGACTCTTTGTTAATAGGGTAGAAATATCCTATGGGAGTCGCTGAGAGTATATATATGAGAGAGCGTATTTGTTAGTTTTATAAAAAGATTTTGATATTGTGTTAATCTGTTCCACTTTGTATTTATAAATTCTGGTTGATGCATGGGACGCTATGTCATCAATAGGGATTTCTAAACACTTAATTAGGACAGACCGACATAATATTTGTTTTAATATAGGTGAATGAAATAATTTTGCCTATTATTTTTTATATATAAAAATATTTTTATAAAGATATATTTTGGTTGCTATAGTTGGGTGTTAGGTAATAAAAATATTTGTAATGAATTAAAGCTAAGTTGAATTTTAATAAATCAAATTGGAGATTTTAGAACTTAAGTCCGGGATTTTTGAAATCTTCTTTCAAAGGATTTATGAAATATAATGATTTGGTTTATAAATATTTTCTTATATAAATATTTAGTATAATTCGAAGGAATTGGTTTAAAGAGGATTTTGAAGAAAATAAGTTTGTACTTTCCTCTCTGTCGCTGGAAAATAATTTCGATGATGGCGGCCGCATCATCGACTTTCATTTTCGAGTTTCGAAGGGAAAGGCCACTGTAGTAAATTCTACTGCAGATTTGTTTTGAAATTATTTAAAATTTTAATTGTTTAAAGGTAATTAGAGATATAAAAGTTGTAAGAAATTAATTATCTAATTATTTTAAAGAAATTTTGGAATTTGACCCGGTATTAATTCTTGAATTTCCATTAATTAGTTGTAAAAATTTAGGTTAGTGAAATAAAAGAAGCAATCAATGAATTAAAAGGGTTACTGTAATTAAATATTATAGAAAGTGGGTAATTAAACTGTTACTACTATTAAATATAATGGAAACTTCCACATTAAATAAATAAATGAGATTAAAGGTAAGTTGAAATTGTAGGTTATAAAACAAATATATATTAATTAAAGGAAGGAAAAGAAACTTGTAAATTTTCACTTACATTCTATATATAACTTACCATAAAATAAAAGTTGCAATTGCTAGTAAGAAAGTGTAAAGGGAAATCTTACAAGTGAAGCTTGAGGTAATTAAAGTATTCAATTAATTACTGTTAAAACTTAAGCTAAATCGGAAATTTTACTATATAAGAAAGGTAAGTAGAATAAATGGGTGATATAAACTTTAGTCAATAAATAGGAACACAAATATGATAATTTTGTAATAAATGAAAATGAAAATTGTAAGAAGTAAAGGGATCACTCCATAAATGAAAGAAAGAAAATCAAACCACTGAAGCATGAAAAAAATGTATGATAAGTAATTTGGTTGTTGGGTTGAATTGTTATTGTTTGATTTATGTTGTTGGGTAAGGAATTTGAATTTGTCGGATGAATAAATAATCTATCTATGTTCCATCTAACACTGTTGAGTAAAGATGCACTTGATAGTTAATTTCATTTCATACAAATTTCAAGTTTGAACCCAAACAACTATTTGTTTGATGGATTAAATGGTTGCTTTGTTTGTGTATGTATGTTGTTTGTAAGGTTGATGGTTGTTGAATTGTTTGGTTGATTAATGATTGAATCCACTTGAATAGTTCACTTTAAAATAAATATTTAACCTTTTAGATTATATAATTGAATACAGGTGATGGAAGCAACTGCTATTGCTTTTGGTTCCAAAATAATAAGCGTATATTGCCCGACAAATAGGTACGTTTTCGGATTACGTTTAAAGCGCTATTTTTCCCGTGTTGGGATATAATATTTTGATAATATATGCAATATATTTGTATATTTTGATATTATATTTTCTCCCGAGCCTCACCGTACAAAGGAGACTCTGCCAAAGTTTTCTGTAAATTTTGGACTTAGAATTTTGTGAAAATATTTTCCCAACTTTAATAATTAAGTATAAAATAATATAATGATTATAAACAGGTATATTTTATTTAAGAAAATAAATTTAGTAAATTATTGTTATAAGTTAATATTTGGAATAAGATGTACTGTTTTATTCTTCCTTCTCCCTTCTTTTTACTTTTCGGAGACGAAAAGTTTTGAGTGGGGGAGATTGTAACGACCCGTTAAATTTATAATATTTAATAAATTAAATTAATATGATTTCTAATTTGTTTAAGAATAAATGTAGAAATTTGGTATAGTAGTTGTAACCTAGTGTAACAATAAAATTTTATGACAATAGATTTGGATAATGTAATTTGTCACTTTTTGTTAAAAGTAAATTTTAAGAAATCAATAAATGTTGAATTGAGAATATTAATAAAAAATATTAACTAAATGAGATTCATTAATATAAAATCAGTAGTGAAGATGTCACCTTTGGTTGTAATAAAGGTGAATGCTATTAGTGGATGTCAACACTTAATAAAATTTATTTAGAATAAAAAGAATTTAAATGCATGTTTGAATAGAGTATTAAATTGATAGATTAAGCGTAAGTAATTAGAATTTAACCCTATAAGATATAGAACTGAATGTATGAATATAATTTTGTAGAAATAGTTAATTAACAACTTATTTGTGCATACCTAATTTAATATAAATAACAAAAGGGCTAGCACTTGATGTGCCTAAGTATTAATATATTGGAACTATAATAAAATAGAGAGTTTGGTAGTAAATAGAAATAAAAAGACCGTTATTAACTAGTAAATTAATAAATGGATTCTAACAATAGGTAGTAATTAATGCGTGTATATTGGGCATTTGCGGATTACCAATTTTTCTACCTATTCATATGATTTATTTATGTAAATCTAAACCTATGGCAACATTTTGTTAATAAATGTTGGAAGTGAATTTGAATATATCAAAGGATAACAAGTGTTTAGGTTAACCATTTATTTTATTTAGTTAAGAAGGGAAATAGATTAAAATAAAGCTAATTTAATTTTTTTGGTTGTTAATGGGTATAGTTAAATAAGGAGAAGTTATAGGAAATAAAACGCGCAATAATGAGATGTAATATAATTCCAAAGTTATTTATACCCACAAATAGGTTAATTACTGTATAGAAAGAGTCTAAATCAATAAATGAATTTATTAAGATTACATTGATAATTTTATAACCTTTATGCTGATTTAAGTTCAATTAATTTATTTGATTAAATAGTGCAGTAGCGTAGTTTTGTGCGGTAGTTGAAATAGCTAATTCTTTTAGGTGAAGTTAAGGCTAATTCTATGTATATATTTCACCTATTGTTGATATAGATTCTAGGAAGCAGGATCTATTAATTAAATGGAGTATTAGATTCAATAATTGCATTTATCGCATAAATAAAGAGAATATAACGGTTAAATTTGGCGTTATTGAAATTAAAAAGGAATGGGGGATTAATAATTTGAAATCATTGCAATAGATATTAATTTAAGGTTACCTTAAATAAATTAAGGTAATAAATGGAGGATAGTGTAAATATCTTTATAATACGATGATTTGTGTAGTTAGGGTAGTTTTGATTTGTCACTTAAGATGGAGGATTTTTATAAAATGTAATAAATGCAGTTTAAATTTAGGCATTGACGTTTGGGTATTTAAGAAGTGATAAACTAAAATTTATTTATTTATTTGAAAATTTGAAATCCAATTTGTGGATTTATTGCAAATAAGTGAAATTTGTGTTTAACCATTACATCGATAGGAATAAATTTAATTTAAGGTTATATTAATAAAATTTGGACTAGAGAAATGATATGAATCGGTTTTAGAAGCCTTAAATATAAAATGGGAAGTAGACGAGATTTCACGTTACAACCATTTTTAAAAATCCTGATGTATGTAGAAATATTTATGAAATATAACGTAAACCAATGTTGAATCAAAAGAATAGAGTCAACACTTATTTATTCATTTAATGTGATATAACTACGAGTATGATTTATTGCAAATTACATGGAAATCTAATATATAGGACATTACCTAAAAAGGAAGAGTAGATAAAATTTATGATAAACATATTTGTATATGAAGGTTATTGATTTAAGGAGAAATTGGGCAAGTTTTATGTATTTGGGTTAAGTGCAACCTTTAATAGATAAATTTAGTGCAATTAAAGAAATTGACATTTAATATTTCGATAACTTAAAATTTGATGGGATAAGAACATTTGGGTAATGAAGGGATGACAAATATTAGCTATGATTCTAGAAGGAATTAAATGGATAATGGGAAGATTAAAATCAGGTTCTAAGCAATAATTATTAAATAACAGAAGTTTAGGAGTAAAGTGAGATAATTGAAAATTTTAATCATTCATATAAGTCATTTGTTTATTAACATGAGTTAGCTAATAAATTTAACTTGGGCAATACCTATATATTGGAAACACATTTGTAAAGTTTAATTAATTGAATTTGGTGAATTGGGAATGAATCCAAGGTTATAGGAATTGATGTAATACTACGCAAATAAAAGGTAACTGCATAAAATCAATGTTTCGTAATAAATTGGAATTGATAATTAAGTAGGAATGGGTTTGAATTTGACAAAAAGGAAAATTTATTATTTGCATACCCATCTATTCAATCTATTAAATTTGATCAGATCCATTTGCAATTAAACGAATTTATTTACAAGTTAGTATGTATTTAGCTGATAACTATAAACCAATTAGGGCAATTGGGTATATATATTACCAGTTAAGTTATATAAGATAATGGTTGACTTAATTAAGGGAGTTTATTAATAATTTCATTTATTTTGTAAGTGGAAATAAAACGTTAATGATAACAAGTATTCAAAATTTACCATCTATTTAGTATATTAAGTATAATTGATAATCAACTGCAGCAAGTAATAAATAATAAATACGTAACGTTAAATGAAGTAATATTTGAAATTTAATATTTAGAAACTATGTAAATATAAGTGCAGATGAAATTGGGGATATTTACATATTGAAATATGAATCCAATGATAAATCAATCTAATTGACAATAAATAATGGAAAGTAAATTTAATTAAATTTTGGAAATTTAATATATATATATACAGTTATAAACCCTAGCCCCATCCTATTGTCATTTGCTGTATATTCATTTCTTCATCTCCTTCTCCTCCTCAAATGGTTGCAAAACCTAGATCTACTTCAGTCCAAATTTCAATGAAAATGCAAACACTTCAGAAAAATTCCACAAAAAAAAATATATGTTAATGTTCTCGAGGCACATATATTTGTAAGTGATGAATGTGTGTCGTTTTATTTATTTTCAATTTTGAATTCAATCATCATTTTTCGACGTAACTTTCTCATACGACCTCGGATTCAAACGAAATTTTTTTTTAGGTTCGTATTTAAATTCCAGACCCAATGACGCTGGTTTGGACAAATTCGGAGACCGTCAAAATTTTGAGTTTAAATTGAATTTAAATTCGATTTAAATTCAAAAGGTGAGTGTTTTAACCCACTCACAACTACTAGAAGCTTTTATGTTTGTTTAAATTAATTTTAGAAATGAATAGAAATTTATTTATGAGTATTTGGCATGTTTATTTTATTCATATCTGTTGAATTGCATTTATTTAATTTAACTGTTAATTTAATTAATTTATTGCGTATAAATTTACAGTTAAAATTTATTTGTTTGTATATGAACTGCTAGTTAACAGTTATATAATTTATTACTGAATATAGACTGTAGATTAATAGCTGTTAAATTTAATTTGAATAAAATTGCCAGTATTACCTGTTATGTAGTACCAAAAATAATATTGTTATTGATTGATATTGATTGATGATTGCGATTTGGATGATGGATGATGTTGATGAATGGATGTTTATTGTATATCATTAAATTGCAAATTATCATGCATATTGCATTTCATTCGGGATTGTGGTTTGAAATGATATACAACCGCAAAATTTTATATCTTTTAAATTGCGGATTGAAATGATAAATATCCGTATCACTTGACCATAGGATAGAAAATTATATACAGGCACCGCGGTCTATATATAACTGTTTTAAATGTGATTTCTATGGTTTGGATGGAATACGATTTATAATAATCTTGAATTTTATATTGTATAAATATTTTTCTTCCATATATATATACATATGAAGTTGAAAATTTTGAAATTAAAAGGTGTATAAAAATTTTTATTAAGAATGGAAGAAAATTAAGAAAATGGAGTTTAATAATTTATATCATATGTTTAAATGTTAAGTTTGGAAATTTTAAGATATGATATTTATAATTGGATTTTTCCCAAAATAAATTGAAATGAATATTCTAGTATAATTTGAATTGGGAAAAAATATATATATATTTTATTACTAGAAATTGAAGTCTTATTATTTATGAATTTTATATGAATATTCAAGACTAATTAATAGAACAATTGATTTGTTGAAAGCATAAAATCCAACTTTAGTTTGAAATATTGATACTCAAAATGGATATACATAAATGAATTGAAGTGGTTTTGGAACTTGAGAGAGATAATATAAATTTTGGTTTAGACTTTAATAAAGAAATGTATTTGTAAAGCCATGAGAACTATTTTCTTTACAAAGTAACATTTAAGTTAAACCATTTAATTCATATACCGTTGAATGTCCAAACCATTCAAGTTTTAAAAGTTACAACCATTATTTCTTACTTAAATTTTAAATTTAAAAGTTTACTCACAATGGAAAATGCAGAGCTTTAAAACTAGATTGCTAAAACTGGAAACTTTCAAATATTTGAATATCATTGTTGTTTTGATGCCAGAACAGCTTTGTGTTGCTTGAAACTTTAAGACTGGAAAGCCTTGAAACTTGACTGCTTAATTGGAATATAATGATGATTCCATCTTTGATTCCAGGCTGCAGTACTTGGTAAATGTTCCAGGCTGCATTTTTAAAATTGAACTTTTGAAAGAAAAGTTGCAGGATTTGATAAAAGAGGTTTCAGGCTTAAGAATATTACAGGTTGCTCTTTTGAAGATGTTACAACTTTGATATAAAATGGTTACAGGCTTTGAGCATAAACAGTTACAGGGTTGAGTTGCATTTGAATTACAGGGTTTTGAAAATGTTTTGAGGAGATTGCCTTTAGGCTTTGGTAATTTGATTACAAGCTTTGTTTTTGAGGAATATGCAGGTTTTGGTAAAAGAGTATTACAGGTTTGAGAATATTACAGATTTGAAAGTGTTTGCATTTGAACTTGAGGAAGTTTTTAGGTTTTCTGGTTTATAGAGTTGTACATGTGAAGTTTTCCTTTGTTTTTAAGAAGAAAAGATAAGAAAAAGGATGAAGAAAGAAAGTGGAAGCCTTTATAGATTAAACTTAGGATTTATTAAAATTTAAAGAAAAATAAAATAAAAGGTGACACTTGTCTCATACCATTATTAATTATCAAACACTTGTTACAACCATTATTTCTTACTTAAATTTTAAATTTAAAAGTTTACTCACAATGGAAAATGCAGAGCTTTAAAACTAGATTGCTAAAACTGGAAACTTTCAAATATTTGAATATCATTGTTGTTTTGATGCCAGAACAGCTTTGTGTTGCTTGAAACTTTAAGACTGGAAAGCCTTGAAACTTGACTGCTTAATTGGAATATAATGATGATTCCATCTTTGATTCCAGGCTGCAGTACTTGGTAAATGTTCCAGGCTGCATTTTTAAAATTGAACTTTTGAAAGAAAAGTTGCAGGATTTGATAAAAGAGGTTTCAGGCTTAAGAATATTACAGGTTGCTCTTTTGAAGATGTTACAACTTTGATATAAAATGGTTACAGGCTTTGAGCATAAACAGTTACAGGGTTGAGTTGCATTTGAATTACAGGGTTTTGAAAATGTTTTGAGGAGATTGCCTTTAGGCTTTGGTAATTTGATTACAAGCTTTGTTTTTGAGGAATATGCAGGTTTTGGTAAAAGAGTATTACAGGTTTGAGAATATTACAGATTTGAAAGTGTTTGCATTTGAACTTGAGGAAGTTTTTAGGTTTTCTGGTTTATAGAGTTGTACATGTGAAGTTTTCCTTTGTTTTTAAGAAGAAAAGATAAGAAAAAGGATGAAGAAAGAAAGTGGAAGCCTTTATAGATTAAACTTAGGATTTATTAAAATTTAAAGAAAAATAAAATAAAAGGTGACACTTGTCTCATACCATTATTAATTATCAAACACTTGTTACTTAACTTCTTAATTTCATTACACTTGTAATTATGCACTAATTAATTATTTTAAAATGATTTAAAAGCTTTTATAAATGTTTTTCCAAATTAATTAATACATTTCTAAATAAATAAATGTTTCTCTAATTTTAAATAAATAAAACTTTTAAAAGAAAATAAAGTAAAAACCAATCATAGTTTAAATAAAATTATATGTAATATTCTTCCTTTATTAAATGTTAATATACAGCACTTGTATTTATTTACTATTAAATAAATACTTTTCCAAATTTCTACAAATAAATTTCTTTTAAGGAGAATAATGTAAAACAAATCTATTTTTAAATAAAAACTTTCTCCATATATTTTAAATCCAAACTATATTATTATTTGTATTTTAAGATATATATACTCTTTTAAATTCAATTTTTAAATTCAAATTCAAAGTCAGTTTAAAATCCAAATTTAAAATCAATTCAAATAAATATAGATATCAATTTTTAACAAACACATTATTAATTGTAAATAATTATCCTATTTAAAATTGATTTAAATACACATATTTATATATACACACTTTTAAATAATACTTATCAAATTTGAATGCATGCATGGGAAAGGAATGCCCTGAACAGACAACAAGTATATTAAAAATTTATTTATACAATAACACAAACTGAATAATTTCTTATTTAAAAATCAATCTATAACCATACTAAAAAACATCACATTATTAATTAATTGTTTATTTATATTTGAAAATAACAATTTTATCAATTTTAAATAATTTAATTAAGAAATTATCACATTTTAAATTCCTTGAAATTCCGGGATATTACATCCGAGCTATATTCCACTCGACGCATTTATTTGAACTTTTCGGCGCGAAATCGCGAACTACCGTTGCGCGACGCTTCTAGTTTTAACATATTTTCAATACTTGAAATAATCTATTCAAATTGAATTTTAAAACTTATAAAATCATTGAAAACCATTTTAAATCAATATTTTCACTTTTTAAAGCTTTTTAAAATACATTTTCACTATTATCATATTATAATATTATTTTATTCCTACTATATTAATATTAAATTTTAAATTCCAATTTCAATTCAATTTCAATTCTAACTTCAAATTAAACTCATTTAAAACTTAGATTTCAAATCTAATTTCAATTTAAACTTCAATTCAACCTTAATCTCAACTTTAATTTTCCAAAATCGATATCAATTTCAATTTCACTATTCATCTCAATTTCAATTTCAATTTAACTATCATTTTTAAAACCATTTCACTTCAAATTTCAAATTCTCTTTTATTTTAACTTTAATTTTACTTCTAATCGAAAAGAGACTTATTTTTCCAAAATATCTCATATCACTAAATATGGTCTTTCTTAACAAAGGGATTATTAAATCAAGATGAACATAACCAAGTTTAGCATTTATCACTAACATAATTGTCATCCAAATGGAAACTAACATGATAAATAGTCACAACCATAAACACTTGTAATATTCAAACATAAGACAAACATATCCAAACATCAATAGCAACATTTTAAAGGAGTGTATACCTGCATGTGTCATAAGATAATTATTATACCAAAATCAAAATACCATCTTTTAAAAGCGATGAGAATTTTCTCACCTTTAACCAAAACTTCCTACCAACATTCAAATCACAAAACACTTCACCTAAATCATTACTAAACCCAACCAAAACTTGCCCAATTCAACTCCTTCTTATTCCTTGCTCTCGGCCATCGCTTCTACCTTTGCTTTGATCTCGGCCATGCCTCCCCACCTCCATATTTCTCACGGCCAAGTGCTATTAAAGAAGAGAAGAGGAAGAAGTGAATTAATAAGTGGTTAGAGAGTAACAAGAGGATTAGTGCTTAAGCACTCCACTATTTTTAACCCTCATACCTCTCTTAAAGAGAGAAGCAAATAATGAGCAAAAGAAAGCTAAAAATTAAGAAGAATAAGAAGAATGAGAAATGTAAAGAAACTGAGAAGAATAGATGGTTATTTATAGGAAAAGTAAAGAGTGGTAAATTACAAAACTATCCATTTACAAAATTACCAAAATATCCTTATTTTATCTTACTTTTTCAACATTTGCCATCACTTTATCACATCATCACTTTATGTATTAATCACTTAATATTTAGTAAAGAAAAGTAAAGATTTGGTTGGATTTATTATGACACGTTTTGTCCTTTTGTGATTACTTTTGCTAATTGTTTCTAAATTTGTTTTGTGAAATTAAAATTGATTAGTGAACTAAATAATACTTATACTATTTGAAACATGTTTATATATAAGAAAATAAAGGTGTAATAATGTTACCACAACTTTTAATCGACAAAACGTTTATTTTCGACAAAATGTTTTACCGTCATATTTTGAAGTTTTAGTTAAACTATTCATTTATGTTAACCAAATTTAAAATGAACTTTTTCCTTCTTTTAAATAAATTAAAACGTGTCTATTCATATTTTAAAACCATATTTAAATAATATCAAAATCTCTATTTTTACAATGTATGTAAAACTGACAAAATGTGACAAATTTTGGTTATTTTTGTAAAACGATTATTAACATGTTTTTAAATCTTTTAATGTATTTTTATTATCTTTATTAAATGTGTTAAATAATTTTTAACTTATCAAATAAATATTTAAACATGTTTATTTAAGCCTTTATTTATTTTTAACAAAACTTAACTCTTGTTGATTTGTTCTAAAATCCAAATTTATACTTTTTAATTATTAACCATAAGAATAAATAATTTCTCTATTATTATTTATTATATATAAATTATTTATTTAAGTTTTAAATTCTTTTTAAATTCAAAATAAACAAAATCTCTCATTTTCGAAGTAGCGTAATTACGGATCGTTACAAATTTGAAATGATATTTTCTAGTGAAATGACATATTTTGAGTACCTGCGTGAACTTTATTCATCAGAAGGATGCCTATAAATATGATGGTTTTGAAATGTGGGATATTTTGAATTGAATATGATATTTTGATATCAATTGTGAATCGGTTTTGGAAATGTAAAAGAACCAATCAGTGTGAAATAAGTGTTTTGTTGTTAAAGAGACTGGGATCAAATATTGTCATATCCTCCGCCAATACCAAAAACTACTTTAACAACAGTTCACATGGTGGAGAATTTAGAATGAAGTAGGATGGTTTAGCGAATGCTACTAGAATGAAGTAAGAGAATGCTGATGGATAGCCTTGACTTTCGGGTCATAATTGAAATGTCAAAAACAGGAGTCATGCCAGGCTAAGTGGGGTCGCTTCCCCTATCAGGCACATTTCTTTCATACTGTATTTATTACATTGTGATTGATTTGGTAGCCGCCCCTCGATTTGATTATGGGAGTGTGTTTCGAGGTGGGCGATAGTTGTTGTTATGCATTAACCAGTCCGGATCTGTAAAATGGTAGTATCCTACCATGGGCATTCCCTCATGTGCTTTGTCATATTTATCCTGATCGTGCCCACTACCAGTTTGGTTTGTGTCGTACCTATGGAGTGCTCCCTGATAGTCCACTGGTTTGGTGGAGTTTACAGTACTGTATTGACTATGAAATTTATAAAAATGTGTTAAAGGGGATATGGGTAACGCCTTAATGCTATTTTAATACTTTACTGTACTGTAGACATATTATAATAGCGTATTGCGTTATATATGTAGGTAGTTTAACTGATCATTAGGAGATGGAATCTCGAAAATCTCCTAAGTTATTGCATGCATGTTAGACATTGGATAGATGTAAAATCTCGTAAACATCTCTGAAGCAGTTACACTCATATTTACTTATTTTGATTTAACTTAGATATGATCCTTTAGTTCCGAGTCTAGTGTTTTGTCTTTTCATTACGCTCGGGTCAACCTGAGCTTTTCAGTGTTGAAGACCTTATTGTTGGAGGAGGAAGACGTATTTAAGTATTATATTATTATTATTATTATTATTATCTTTTCCACTGTATGATGTTGTTTCGATGCATTATTGTAACGACCCAGAATTTTTATTAATTAAAATTCGTATATTTAATTAATTAATTATTAATAAGTGAAATTTATAAGTCGAATAAATTTTATTTCGAATATTGGATTTAATTGGATATTAAATCGATTATTTAATAGTTGAAATTACAGAATAATTGAAAATCGAGTTTAATATGATTGAAAATGATTTGTAAAATTTTATTTAATCATATTGAAGTTATAGAGATGTTATAGAACTTTTAAAATTGAATTAAAAGTTTATTTGTGAAAATTGAATATTTTAATATTTAAATCGACTAGTGAAATTAGCCATTTTTCGAACAGTCTCAGAATTGGACGAAACAAGTTCCATTGGATCCGTAATAGTTTGTTATTATCGGATTTCAATTTTTGTAGCAATCGGAGTTTTCATTTGACCGTGGCAACTTGAAACGCATCGAAATTGTTTTAATATTTATTTGGCGAGTTAAAATAGCCATTTTTCAAACAGTCTCGGATTTCGACGAAACCAGTTTCATCGTATCCGTAATATTATATTATTGTTTGGTTTCAAATTTCGTAGCAATCGGATTTACCGTTTGTCCAGGGCAAACTAAAACGCCTAGAAATTTGATTTACCGATTTAATTTTAAATCGAACGTTTATTGCCATAACTCGCACAGATGATCGAATTAGCTCTCGAAACACGTTCCATTGTATTCGGAACGCGGGGTAAACCTTAGGAACGCCAACCGGCACGCTTCGTTTGGAGTTCGGAAATTCTGGGATGAATAGTGTTTGAGAAAATTTCTATATAAGTCCCTTAGAATTCACATTTGCAAAAAAATATAAAACCTAACCCTAAAAAAACTACAGCCGCCGTTATAAATATATTCAATGGTCGATATCTCATTTCTTTCCCCCTCGATCTCTCTTAATCCATCGACTTTTACCAAAAACCTCCAACTACAAAATGAAAGAGCACATCCTCCTCTATAATCTAAACGGTGGTGATCGATTTATATTGTGTGGATTGGCGGCAAATTGAGCGAGAAGCACGCGCGTTCGTGGATGATATTCACGTCGCTGGGGTGGCCGAGCTTGATGCTCCTCTGGCCGTGGGTAGCATTCGAGTGAGGCTTCAAGTTGGAAGTTACCGATCGTCCTGGAAATGCTCGATGATGGTTGCGAAATTGCTTGAACGTGGCTGCAATTGGGTTGATGTCGCGTGTTACTGGAGAAGATGAAGCACTTGCATTCTGCGGCTGTGATCTGCAGGCAGTGAGATGGACGGCTGGATGCAATCTAGGTTTAGAAATATATAAAAAAAATTGTAAAATTTATATATTTAAATTCGTATTAACTTCAAAATGTTGTAACTTTTTCATACGAGGTCGAAAACGCACGAAACAAGTTGCGTTGGGCTCGTATGGACGAACACTACGCTATGGAACTTGATTGGAGTCGTTTGGAGCTAGCGAAAAATTTTGGGTAAAATTTATTCGAAATAAAATCTGAAAACGGAATTGAAATCAAGGTGAGAACTTCTCACTCAATCGAATCGGTTTCGATTTTAATTTTAAATAGTTATATTTAAAATTCTTGAATGTATGTTTGAATGATGATTGTTATCTATTGATTGTTAAAATAGACATTATATGCCGTTAGTAAGCGGAGGTTATTTATTAAAAACATATACCGCGAATATTTCACAGTAAAGTGAAATTGGTATTATTTATGTACTTGGAGTTGATTTCCCGCATTATATAGCGGATGAGACCCTATTGCGCCGCCTATTAAGCAGATAATATTTTAAATCCTATATACCGCGATAATTCCGTGCTGGAACGGAATTGGTATTGTGGTAACATCTTTAGATGCAGGAAAACAGGTTGGAGGGATCCAACTGGATTCCTCAACGGTATTTATTGATTATGGATATTTTGATATTTGTTTATTATCATATACAGATATATGATGTCGTTGTTGTTGTGATTGACTATTTGGTGTGTAGCATCATTGGGCCAATTTTGGAATTTTAAAAGGATTTTAAAGTGATTTTTGAAAGTATACGTTTATAAAATATTTTTGGAATTGATTCATTTTAAATAAATAAACGTTATAATTTTAATGTTATAGAAATTATGATTTTTGAGAAATATAGTTAAAAGTTGATTTTTGAAAATATGGGGTTAGTGATTTTATAAAATAGTTTAAATCAGGATTTTTGAATTTATTATAAAAAGTTTAAATACAGGATTTATGAAATTTGATTATTTTATAAATCAAAGAAAATGGTGAAATTATAAAGGAGTTTAAAGACGTTTTTTAAAATAATAATATAAATTGATTTATATAGAAGATTTATAAATTGATATTTATAAATTAAAATATTTGAATTATAAAACGAGTTTTTATAAGTGTTAGAATGAAGTGTAAATGAATTTCATAAATGAATGAAATTTATAGAATTATGAACGGTGAAGTTATAAATGGAGTTTTATAAGTAGTTTATTTATAAAATTTGTAAAGTTATTAAAGAATAGTTTTGGGTAAATAAGTGAATCTTATAAGTTATAAGATTTATAATTTGGGAAGTTTAAAAGAACGATTTTGTAAACAAATAAATTATAAGTATTTAACTTATAATGTGAACTTTTGGTGTATAATTGAGTTATAAATTGAAATAGGTTAATAAAGGAGATTTAAAAAAGGAAGTTGTTATAAAATAAATAGAAATGGAATTTATAAACATTGTTTTATAAATCCGCAAACGGCTTATTTTGATAAGTAAATTGTTATAACTTATTAATGGAGTTATATTTACGTTTTAGACAGTGAATAACCCTTTAAAATAAAATGTATAGAAATGACGAAATTGGTTAACGAAGTATATTCACGTTTTTGGATAGTGAATAATATGTTAAAGAAAATGTTTTGGATGTGATGTTTTAAATAGAACTAAAACGATCTAACGATGTTTTAAATGTGTTGAGTTTCGAAACCATAGATTTCAACATTCATTGTTGAAATAGACGTTTTCGAGAAATAGAAGGAAATGGTGGACTATAACACTGTTGTTATAGTAAATGATTTCCGAAAGGAAATGTTTTGTATAGTATTGGGATTTATAAATTATTTTAATTTCGAATCCCTATACTAGTGATTTTGGGTGGTCGTAACGATGTTTTACGCAACATTCGTTTTGGCCCAAATAGATATGTTTAAGAGAATGATTTCCTTAAAGAATAAAATATATACTTAATTTCGATTTAAGTATATTGAATATTTTTCAAGTGCAGAAAATAAAAAGATTTGTGAATTACTTATTAATAAATAAGTATGGAAATGTTATTCCAATGTGAAATGAAACGTTTTTGAGAATTTATCTTTTTGAAGATAAATTGAAAATGAATAATTGAAATCGTGTATTCATAAATATTTTGGAATGTAAATTCACTATGGAATTTATAAATGAAAAGGGGAATTTGTTTAAAAATAAACGTTGATTTATTTTTGAAGTGTGGGTATAACTTTACGAATTTGGAACGTAAATATAAAGTAAATCGTTAAGGAATTATTTAATGGGTTTAAATGAACCATGTTGAAATGAAAGTATTTCCGCGTAAGGAAAAGGTTTGAAATTTGTTTTCAAAAGTGGTAAATGTGAAAAGTGATTTGAAAATTATTTTCAAATGGTTGAAGTATGGAAAATATATATCTTGTAAATATATTTTTGGAAAATAAATAATTTGGAAAATTATTTGGAATCTGGTGATGTTGTGCATATCCATTGATAGTTCAATAACCGACTATCAATATTTACCGTTGAATGGGTATTTGTTGTGATTTTCTTGAATTTGAATGCCACACTTATTTTTAAATAAGCGCTCACTATTCGGGTTAGCCGGGAAAGGACCTTGGGGTCGTATAACCCATTCCGAATATGTGAATCAATTGCATTTGAAGACCGGTGTTGAAGACAAGATATTTTCAAAAGCGAAAGGACAACTCGTCGAATGTATTTGCATCGAATGGTCCCTGGTAAAGAGACTCCATATGTGATGAGAAGTCCGGACGTGATTAGTGAATATCCGGATTGCAAGGACTTCTTTGTAAGTGCCTTCGGTTCTGTTCGATCCCGGAATAGACTTGTATGGATAGTATGTCTGACATTACAAATTGAGATATAAAGCTGATTTCTTTCAAATATGTTTCTGTTGGTGGCGGAGAATTTATTCTCTTAGCTTAATACCCTTCTCTAAGACGTATGAGCTTAGAGGTTATGTAGTTGATGGTTATCAACGATATATTCCCAATTTGGTAATGTGACATGCTGAGTGTTGCTGTGAAATGATCATTGTTTGATCATTTGTGATATGATCATTTGTTTGATCATTTACCTTTGTGATCATTACTTTGATCATTTGTTGACCCAAAGCATGGCTTTGTACCAAAGCGTGGCTTTGTGGACGAGACTTCGTCGGACCCACACCCCGAAAATGGTCAGAACAGGA
This sequence comes from Allium cepa, assembly GCA_030765085.1. Taxonomy (NCBI): domain Eukaryota; kingdom Viridiplantae; phylum Streptophyta; class Magnoliopsida; order Asparagales; family Amaryllidaceae; genus Allium; species Allium cepa. The sequence continues at coordinate 803,991,550 of CM060941.1, read as the reverse complement.
AGGATGCAGCAAGGTTGTTAGGGGTAGCGCCCTTTAGTGCATGTCATTCCTTCTGGATAAAGGTGATATCATGGTATGGAGCCCAGATACTTAACCTATGTTGTTGCTACAAACTTATTACTTTGTGGTTGTTGGAAATCGAGGATCCTCGGATGTAGATCGGTTACAATCGGGGGATGGCATATTCGTGTCAGTAGTTACCCAGTTAGGGGTAACCCAGCCTTGTGTTGGCAGAGATCCGGTTTGGTCCTCGGGACGTCACTCCAAAGGCATTTCCATGTGGCAATGGGAAGTTCCTTGGCCTGACCATTTGTTGGAAATCCAAAGAAACAATACGAGCCTTGTACGGTTTTAGTTGTAGAACCTGCCATTTAATATGGCAGCTATAGCAGGCATAATATAATGGTACCTATGCTGGCTAAGATTTATATTCTACTTTCGAAATGTTTTCTACACTATGCACTAATAATAATATCAAAAATGATTTGATTTTGCGTAATAAGCATCTTTGACTATCATAAGGAGAAATCTCCCCCATGTCTGCGTTTGCATTGTGTTTGTTCCGGGAGGCCTTATGGTAGTTTCATTTTTAAAAGCATTGCGAATATATTTTAAAAATATTCCTCTATTTTGTTTTAAAAAAATAAACTGTTTTGAGTTCTCACACCAGTCACATGACTGACTCGGAGTTTATTGTTTTTCTTCCTAAACTCTGGGTGCCCACCAATTTCCACGCGGGCAGTCAAGAGTCAGGTTTATCAGGATATTATGGAATTCAGGAGTTGCTGGAGGCAAGCTGGATGGCATGGCGTATTACTAGTATGTAGTATTTCTTTTCCGCTGTTTGTTGTTGTTTGATAGTTGTACACTCTGATAATGTAATGTAATGTGATGTAATGTAATAACTGATATAGTTCTTTGTTTAAAGATTATTCATTTATCTATTATATTTTGTTCCGCTGCGATTGTGAGATTCTGATATTGTTCTGTTGTTTTCTTTCTGTTCTGTTCTATCGTTTCTCTCTTCTTCTATCTTTTTCTTTTTTTCTTTTTCTTAAAACCCTAAGAGTTCGGTTTTCCGGCATTCGAGTGCTCGGCAGTTGATACAGTGAACGTATTGATGTCGGTTTTCGGAAGTCGAAGAATCGGGTCCTTACAATGTTATTTATTCCTGTTGTATGTATAACTCTGTTATATTGTAAATGTGTAATCAAATGTTATTTGTAAAGCAGCTTTATGAACTGTTTATTTGATTATTATATTTTTTCATTCCACTGTGAGACTCTGTATTTTGTTTTTACTTCTTTTCTCTTATTTCTTATTTACCAAATTAACAATCCTCTCTTGAATGGTTTGAGTTGACATGTGTGGTTTATTATCGATTTAAACTATCCAAAAAGGTGGGTAGTTACAGGATTTGTGTCCATATCTATATGTTTTTATGCTTGCATGAGTACATATACATTGCTTCATACTCCCAGAGTGTCAACAAATGAACAAAGAGCGGAATCGAATCGTCGAAGGGTTATCAGAGCCGTCTAGGAATCAACCCAGGTGAACGCAACCAGTGGACCGGTCTACCCAACCGGTGCATCGGTCGCATCCTAAGGTTGAGCCTCAGGCTATATTTCTTTGGTCCCCGATCAGCCCGTTCACTGATTGTTTGTCCAGTTGATATCCTGATGTTGTTTGCTTGATTTTGATGTTGCATTTCATGTCAATTTCATTGCTATTTTCAAATTTTGGTTATGGATTGATGAATTCAATTTGGTCTTTCTATACAATAGAATTGCTCTTTGGGTCTTATGAGTAATACATAGCTTTTGATGCACGTTTTCAACTTGGATTTACAAAAGGCTGATGTCTAAATCAAACCATTCTAACGAAATCTTTTTAAATATAAATCTAATCTCGATATAAGGTATTTTAGAAATATATATATATATATATATTATTTATTCTCATTAACAATGGTTTTTAAGGATGCTTTCAAGCAATGGTTTAAAATGTGTGTGTGTGTGTGTATATGTATAAGTATGTATGTATGTATATTCTTCATATAAACCAATATTTTACAAGAATGATTTTAAAGTGAAATATTTTATAAAATTGCACGACATCGATCAAAATAGGAATTGATTTAAATATTTAAATAAAATAAGTGGTATGGATTGCTCGCGTTTGTTTTATCGGTTTGCCCAAACTTGTTCGACCGAACCATTGTGGCACACAAGTGGAGTTTACTATTGTACAATAAACGTTTGAGTAAACCCGTGTGGTATGGGACACATGGTCACTACCTATTCGGTTGCTATTTGAAAGAACATAATACTTATATCGGCAAGTTTATGACTTCCCTTGGAGTTTTATAGGTCTCGCACCTATCTTGAAGTTTTTATATGTCTCATACCTATCATGTAGTTTATAGGACTTATTCCTATCTTAGAGTTTATAGGTCTCGCACCTATCTTAGATTTTTATAGGCTCTCGCCTAACTTGGAGTTATTATGGGAATTATACCCATCTTGGAGTTTATGGACATATACGTCTATCTTGGAGTTAAATGCATGTAAGTGAATTTATTCACCAATCTTCGAGTTTGGTGCCTTTTTCCCCTCTTATGAGGTTTCCAGATTTCTATTTGAGATTTTTGGATTCGATTTTATTTATGTTATCGCCAAATAGTTTTGAGGATTTTTCTTATAGAGGCTATCTTGATTCATGATATTTGGTGATTTCATTCTTAAAATTTTGAAGTATACTTGATATTTTTCGATACATGACTTGATGACTATATTTGAGTTCTAGTTATTTTATCTATCATTCATCTTGCTAAGTTACTTATTTTAACCCAGACTGATCCATTTATTATTTTATAATACTCGGGTCAGACTGGGATGTTTCAGGTCCTTCAACTTGATGCTTTTAGAGTAGGCTTTCTATCAGTTAATTAGATGTTTGCTCTTATCATCACTATGTATAAATTGATGTTATGATGTATGTGATGTTGAGCTACACTCCTTTTATGTAAATATTTGTATATTTGGGATGTAGTACTGTTGTATTGTGTAGCCTACAACATGTATCAATTTGTGTCTGTTCGGACTTGTATCAATTTGTATTCCACTGTGTCTGATCTATGATTTTATGATTTTTATTTATCATATGTCATTCAGAATATTATTATAGTCATCGTAGTTCTGATTTAAGCCTGAATTATATACATAGATTCCAATTAAAAAAAGAAATATATAATATAGTAATCAACGTATCAATGCTTGCTTAAAGTAAAATTCACGGATGGTCACTCCTAACTGGCCTAATTCTCTACACTAACAGATGGTATTACTTTGTAATATCCTTTGCTAGTGTGGATCTTAGGGTACGTCCCTTAGGATTTCATGGTAGCATATTATAGACAAAATATGATATTATGAACGCGGACCTTGGCTTAGTCAAGTTTTAAGAATCATCCCTTAGGATTTCACGGTAGCATATTCCTTAGTGTCTATCTTTAAAATTCCTATCATCATATCCTACAACTTCTAAATAATCCTTTACCTTATCTTATTCATTTGAAAATCTTAGGTGGCTGGCGGTAGACCTTCTCGTTGTAATGGTGGGCAACCTAGTGGCCCTCCTCAGAATAGAGTGTTTATGTCCATCGAGAAAATCATGGAACTCGTTCAGAATACCTAGCCTGCATCAGGTTCTTCTTCCCACAAGTCAGGTTTTGCATATATGTGCAGTGACTGTGCGCATCTGGGTGGAAAGCCCTTTAGAGGTTCTGAGAGTGTTATTGTAGTATAGGCATAGCTTAGGACATGCGATCAGATATTTTCTCACATGGATCTTTCTGAATGGCATAGAGGTCATGTGGCATCTAGTCAGCTCCAAGAGCGAGCTTTAGACTGGTATGAGTTATTTATAGTAGAGATTGATGAGTCTACTCTATTTTTAGAGAAGTTTAGGGAACATTTTGATTTGAATTTCATTCCCGAATCCAAGAAGGCCTTGATGGCTAAGTGGTTTATTGAGTTGAAGCAAGGGAAGTTTCTGTAGCTGATTATGTACTGACCTTCGAAGCACAATCTAAATACGGGGTTGAGCACATAAGTACACTGCTAAATAAGAATTATAAATTTGTGTATGGGTTAAAGAAACATCTTAGGAAGGTGTTATTATTGCACATGAATGTTTCATTCAAGGAGTTGGTTGATTTGGCTCTTAGGCTTGAGGTAGCTAAGAAGGATAGTAGCGAGGAAGATGTAGTGGAGAAGAAGAGCTTTCACCTAAAAAAGAAGCAACCGTTTAACAAGTCCAAGCCTTTCCATCCCAATAAGATGATCATGAAGCAAGGTTCAAGTTTTACAAAAACATAACCATCTCGAGGAGAATGCTTCAATTGTGGTTCTAAGGAACATTTCTTTAAGGATTGTCCAAAATCTCCAACTTTTCGATATTGCAAGAAGGAAGATCAACTTATGGCATCATGTCCTCGAGCAGCTAAAGGAATTATTTTGGGGAAGCTTAGTGCTATGCAAGCTTCTAGCGGATCTTTTCAACATTGAGGTATATCTCATTCTATTCTTGAAGGTGATATTATTTTTCAAAATCGTCATATTCAGGTTTTTTTAACATAGGCGCATCTCACTCGTTTATATCAAAGGAATTTGTACTTGCTCTGTCTTTAGATGTTGTGTGGTTAATGACTTCGCTGAGAATATTGAATCTTGTTGGTGGGTGCACAACCTCGGTGTGCTTTGTAAAGATGTTGAGCACATCTTATGCAGTCATTCTTTTAGTGTCGATCTTTAGGTCATGCACTATCTTGGCTTTGGAATGATTTTAGGAATGTATTGGTTTAAATGTTATGAAGCCCATATCTTATGTCCCAAAAGAACTAACTACCTTCAGCATTCAGAATCTGTTGAGCGAATTTCTATTATTAATGGTGACAATTCTAATTTGGTAGCATCCTTATTTACTGTTGAGTTTCATGAAGAGGGTCGTATCTCCCGAATCCCCATTGTTTGTGATTATCCTCATATCTTTGAACTTGTTTCAGGGTTACCTCATAAGTAAGCGATTGAATTCCAAATTGATATAATCCTTGGAGGTCAGCCAGTTAGTCGTCCTCCATATAGGATGTCTGCTAAGGAGAATAAGGAGTTGAGGAAGCAATTGTCGGAGTTGGAAGCACAGTAGTTTGTCCAATCTACTTCTTCTCCATGGGGAGCTTCTATTGTGTTTATGAAGAAAGCTGATGTTACTCTTAGGCTTTGCAAAGAATATCACCAGCTTAATGAGCTTAACATTAAGAACAAGTATCATTTGCCAAGGATCGATGATTTATTTGATCAGCTTTGCAGTGCTAAGGTCTTCTCCCAGTTAGACTTAGCAATCAGTTTTCATCCGCTTCGAGTGGCAGAGAATGACATTCCTCTTACTTCATTCCATACCCATTGTACATCTTATGAGTGACTCGTTATGCCCTTTGGGTTAACGAACGATCTAGCTTATTTTGTAGATCTCATGAATCTAGTTTTCCAGGAATTTTTTGATCGATTTGTTTTCATATTCATTGATGATATTCCTATTTATTCCAAATCCGAGGAAGAGCATGAGGAGAAGCTTAGAAGTGTATTAGAGATATTTAGAAGAAATCGGTTGAGAGGAAAATTTTCTAAGTGTCATTTTTGGCAGAGACTAGTAAAGTTCTTGAGGCATGTTAGTTTTAGAAGAAGGCATTTCTATTGATCCGATAAAGATTGAAGCTATTCAAAATTGCAAAAGGCCTAAGAATGTATGGAGAATTGTATCTTTCTTGGATTGGCGGGCTATTAACATCGATTCATAAATGACTTTTCCAAGATCATCTTACCTCTTACTTCTTTGACTAGGAAAGGTGTTAAGTATGTTTGGTCAGATAAGCATGAAGCTTCTTTCCAGAAGTTGATGGAACTTCTTTCCAATGCTCATATTCTTGTGGTTTAGGAAGGGAACCAAGACCTTATGGTCTATACAAACACTAGTAGATTTGGTTTTGGGATCCATCCTTATGTGCTAGGATAGTTTTGTTGCTTTTGCTTCGAGGTAATTGAAGCCGAATGAGGTGACATACGCCGTACATGATTTGGAGCTCGCAACTATTGTTTTTGCTATGAAGATTTAGCATCATTATTTATTAGGTATAAGATTTGTTCTTTGTACTGACCATAATTTTTTAAAGTACTTATTCACTTAGAAGGGGCTTAATATGCAACAACGGAGATGGCTTGAATTCCTTGCTTCCTACGGTATTGATATTCAGTATACCTTGGGAAAGGGAATCGAGTAGCAGATGCTCTTAGTCTTAAGAAATAGGCAGATATTTCTTTGATGTTAGCGGAGTGGAAAGATCTTGATATTTTTATCTTCTAATGGGATTAGAGGGTGTATTCCTGATACTAGTTCTTCCATTTTATTGTCTGGCCTGGAAACTCATCCTAGACTTTTAGAACGGATTATAGAAGCCCAGAAGAGTGATCTTGATCTATCTTATCTTTTTAGCAGTGTAATGGTGCTTCCCAAAGTGATGAGTTAAGATTGTAGTTTACGCTTGTGGTTGTATTCGTAAGAGAGGTAGGTTTTGGGGGCAAGATGTTGGTGATCTTAGGAGAGATATCCTTGATGAATGTCATTGTTCCAAGTATTCTATTCATCCTGATTGTAGTAAGATGTATGCTAATATGAAGTGCTCTACTATTGGGAAGGGATGAAGCAAGATGTCACATATGTGAAGGGTTGCTTGACTTGTCAGCTTGTTAAAGCTGAGCATCAGCGTCCTATGGTCTTTTGCAACCATTGGAAGTCCCGGTGTGGAATTGGGACCAAGTATTATGAGCTTAAGTTCATATTTGAATCTTTTTGTGTGTTGATCTAGTAATGATCTTAACCTTATTCTTTGTTTTCTTAGGTCTCTAAGGATTTCATTGATGGTCTTCCTCGTTCGAGAACCGGCTATGATAGCTTGTGGGTGATTGTTGATCGTTTGACTAATAAGCCCACTTTATTCCTGTCAAGTCCAATACGACAGCCTCTCCGGTCGGCAAAATCTATATTAAGGAGATCGTGAGAGTTAATGATGTAACTAATGCCATCTGTTATGATCAGGATCCTTTGTTTACAAGCAGATTCTGGAAGAGTCTCCAAGAAGCATTAGGGTTGAAGCTTAATTACAGCACTACTTATCATCCGTTGACGGATGAGCAAATGGAGCGAGTTAATTAGATCTTGTAAGACTTAATCTGCGCTTGTGTTAATGACTATGGTGGGTGTTAGGAAGATCATATCTATGTTGTCGAGTTTGCTTAAAACAACAGTTTCCAGTCCAATGACGACATGGCTCCTTTCGAGGCTCTTTATGGAAGGCCATGTCGATCACCTTCGCATTGGCTCCAATACGGGGAGAAATTCACCTTAGGCCTCGACACCATTCATGAAGCTTTAAGAAGATCGATCTCATTCAACATAGAATGAAAGAGTCATAGAGCAGGCAGAAATTCAATGCACGTAATTGGAGGAAAGCATTGAAATTACCAATAAGGGATTGTGTCTTCATTCGTGTACCGCTATTAAAGGGTGTGATGCGTTCACTCGTTCTGGGAAGTTGGCTTCGATGTATATTGTACCATACCCGATCACTTAGTGTACTGGCCCTATTGCTTATCGTGTATCTATTCCAGCACAATTCTTCGGTATTTATGATGTATTCCATGTCTTACACCTTCGGAAATGTCTTCGAGATTTTGGTTCTATTCTTGAGCCAAGGATCCTTAAGGAGCTTGAGGTCTCGCCCAACCTTACTTATGAGAAGAGACCTATCTATATGGTTGCATTGGAGGTTAAACGCCTTCAACATAAAGATGTGCTGCTTGTTAAATTCCAATGGTCCGAAAATCCAAAGGATTATTCTTAGAAGACTAGAGCGTTTATCGAGCAAACGCATCCTAGGTTATTTTCTCATGCTCATTAGTGGTGAGACTCTTACTTTATATTATTCCATGCTTATAATTTTATTTTATTTTGAATGATGTATCTTTTGAATTGTTATTGACTTTCCCCAGAAGAAATTACGAGGACACAATTTTCATAAGGGGGAGTCTATAACAACCCTAGTCAAGATTACCTGAAATTAAAATTTAAAATATCATTTAAATAATTATAACTAATTAATTGAATAAAATTTGAGGAAATTATAACTATTGTATTTCCAAATTTAAAATGGATATGGAATAAATTAAATTGAGATTCTAATGAATTGTCCTTTTATGTAATTTAATTCTTAAATTTAAAAATATAAGAACAATCTTGGAGAAAACGAGTAAATAAATTATATAGAAATAATTTTATTATTTGAAATGTGTTTTTTCCAAAGGTTGTTTTCTTATTTATTTTAATAGGCGATTTATGACTAATATCTTTTATTTCTAGAAATTATCACTACAAATGTTGTAAATTTAAATAAAAGGTCGATAATGAGATTTTTCAATAATAAGTTACTGAGTCAAAATTATCGAGAATAACCATTGTTTTTAAAATTTCTATTTAATTTTTTATAAGATATTTCAATATTAATAGAGATGTGTTTATTTGTTTTTGGAAACTTGAAGAAATCAATGCCGATTAAATAGAACATTGTTTACTACACATGTTATCCATAAAATATCCTTAGGAATAAAATTATGAAGAAGGAACATGAGAGCATTACACCAACATGATCTAGTTAAACATGTCTTCAGACAAGGAAGTAGCCGCGCTACTAGTACCTTTTGATTAAGACGGAGGGTTGTTTTGGCTATGTCAAATGAGTGCTTTCGATTAGGTTGGAGGCTACCTATCGAAGGCGATAGCAAGTCTATTAACAACATCCAAATCACTCGAAAGAACACCCCTGGAATGCAATGGATAGCTGACACTCTACATTTTGCGTTAAACCATTTGAAATGTCTTGGTTTTGCCGTTATTCATTTCCTCTAGAAATGTATTCAATCAACCAACTGTTTCGAAACCATACATTGCCATTCGAAACGGTTAAGGCCACCCTCACCTAAGAAAAAAGGAACTACACGCCCATTACCATAAAGGCTTGAGGTTTCAAATTAGATGGGAGAGGTGTTTCTGGAAGAGACCATGTGCAGCAAAGCCTTTTAAGGTGTTTCGACACATTTGAAGCCAAAGGAAGACATGTTTCGACGGCGTCGAAGGCTGACGCCCAAATCAACTTATGCGGCACGTTGGTACTCAAGACCAAAGCGCATCGGTAGAACTTCAATGATGTTGAAAGTTACCAAGCAGCACCTATCGACGAAGTCAAAAGGAAAGTAAGCAAGAGAGAAACTCAACTTCAAGCGATAATAGAAGGATAACTAAAACCCTTTCGACTAAGTCAGACATTCACGAAAGCTAGAAGGTTGACCTTTTGACCATGTCGAAAGCTTGGAGTCGAAAGAAACCCAGCCCACACCTATAAATATAACCGCAAGGGTCAGTTGTAGGGGATTTGATTTTTTCTCTCCTCACTTGTATAATTCTTAAGCTTGAAAACCCTAATTCTAAAATCAATTTGGGGATTTTGTTAATTTGTACAGTTGAGTTCAATAAAAAGAAGTTTATAATAATAGTATTTATTAATAGCACTATCTACCTATAGTTAAGCTGATCGAAAGGTTTCCCTTTAAATTGTGTCGAAACCTTATATTTCTACATCTCTTAGGATGCCTTAGCTCAAATCCATTATACTACAAGTGTTACGCCTTTCAACAGTGTCTAAACCATCCCAACTCCACTATTTCCAAAAACTATTAGGATCCAACCCTAACATCTAAGTCTATGTTGGAAGGTGGTTTGGACTAAGTCCTCCGTCAATTCATTCGAGAGCCATTAGAGGAGAACCTACCCTTTCGACTTTGTCGAAAGGTCTTAAAAACAAATATTTAACCAGTTACACATCTGAAAAGCTCAGGCCAAATTCACCCATTCAAAAGGAGGCTTCGAAGGCATTTATTCCTACTTCAACTTAAAATTTGGGGTATTGACAAATTTTCTTGTCAACGTTTTTGGCACTAGAAGGAGGGATTGAACCTCCGATCCTTAGTCTCTTTCATCATAAATAAATAACATAGAGTACGACATTCAAAAGTAGAAGATGGAAAGAGTCATAAATAATATTAATATCTCAAATGCGGGTGCAATGCCACAATCAACTATGGAAAATGATATAGTCCCGAATTTCAAACTAGAGAATTTGGATGTCGGACAACCGTCTACCTCGAAAAAAATAGAGAATAATGAAATTGCAAATCAAAATCAACCACAACAAATGATGGCGATGTAAGAACTTTATGAAAGAGCTCCATCTCAAGAATCACTAAAGACTATGGAAGAAGAAGGGGAAGCACAACCTCCAAATGAGGTAGAAGACCAAGAGCTAAACCAATAAAGCCAAGCAAACATGTCCCTCAAGCAGCCAAATAGCCTAATCCAAAGAAATAGTGAAAGCTGCCACAAAAATGAAGGCGTGCAAGAAGACTGCATATACCAAATAATGATCGATACACTTAAGGGAAAGGGAATCACTAGTCCAGAGAAATACGTTATCCTGCAAAGAAATTGTTTCAATAAGACAGAATGGACATTTGCATCCATTCTCACATTCAAATCCCCACGTTGAAGTACGACGGACCTTCCGACCCAAAAGATCACTTAGCATCCTTTGAAATATGAATGGATTTGTATAATGCTCCAGGGTCGATTCACTGCAAGCTTTTCCCAATTTCTTTCAAGGAGTAGCTATCAAACAGTATAAGAATTGCTAAGTAAAATCAATCCATTCGAAGGAACAATTTTCTTATGAATTTGTGACTCAATTACGTGCATTCAAAGAACCAACTATGGAATTTAGCATGTTAGCTACTGTCAGAGAAAGATCGGGAGAATCACTTGATAAATATTTGAAAAGGTTTCATACAAAGCATTAAAGGTAGGAAGTATAACCAATAGAGAAAAACTAATGGTGGTTCGATCAGGGTTGTTCGGCAATCCCCATTTTGGGAAGATCTTTATATCATCGGGTGCCAAGATCTATTATATTTCTATTCCCAAGAAAGCAATTTTATCCACTTAGAAGAAATAAGCCATGAAAAGAAAAGATCGAGACAAGACATAAAAGGGGAAAGATCTAATCCCCAACATTCCGACCAAGGGTCGGATAACAGAGAAAAAATTTGGAAGAAAATTATGGAATCCAACTATGTGGCCTTAGGCCAACCTTTCAATCGTATTTCTACCTCGATAGAAGATGAAGTTTCCCAACTACTTATAGGATAACGGGCAGATCAGAATCCATAAAAGAGGAAAATTATTTTGATCATCATAAAGCGAATGGACACAAAAATGATGAGTGTTGTACGTTAGTTGGAATAATTCAAAATATGGTCATGTCAAGAACTTTAAGGAGATTACTAAAGAGGCATAAAGAAAATTCCTAAAGAAAACAACTTAGTGACTTCCAAAAATACGGATTCTCATCAAATCATGAAACTTCACAGCATGATCTCAACTATGAATTCCCTTCTTCCTCAGCTTTTTAACTTTATTTGTACTTTAATTCATATTCAGATTTACATTGAATTTAAACATGTACTAATTCAAAATTCAAGTGCTATTACGGGTAAAACATAATTGATCTATAATATTCAACACATTTTTGAAGCTCAACAAATTTTAAGCTACTTGGTAAAGGCAGCTCAAATGTCTAAAACCAGATGATTATTAATGTTTTGATCAACACTATACAAAGGGCCACTCTCATGAAACTTACTCCTATCAAATCGTCATTATATTTTGAGAAGCTTACAAATAGACTACTCGGCCTCTAAGCAACACCAACAAAAACATAGTAATAAATCGAAAAGAAAAACTACGTAACTCAACCCTATTTTTGGCAAGTTGTTTGGAATGGAATTTCTGAAGCATATCTTCACAAGAAAACTATTTCCAACTACACTGCAATTAGGGGAGGAAAACTATCCATGTTTCAAAAAATTAAATTTTCAAAGATATTATATAGCATTAGTGAATATGCACAAATGAATTTTAATCAAGCAGTCTTGATATCTCAAATGCTTTCTAAAAAGCATTGGTAATGAGAAGCCAATCAATATCTCTTCATGAAAAGTTTTAAAGCTATCAAAAGCTTATTAACAAAAACTTAGATTGCATAATCTTATTCTCGACTAAAAGACTATTGGTTCATGAATCATGATCTTCTAGTCTCCTATTTGAGATCTGTCTCTGCTATGAAAATGATTTTAAAACCCTTATAGAAAGTGACTCAAAGGAAAGATTTTCATACACTCAAGCCCTTTTTTCAAAAATAATCCCTTTTTATATTAGAAGGGATCGTTTAGAAAAATTCTTTCTTTCGAAAAGAAGCCAATATTCAAAGGATTGGCAAAGAGCGTTTCAAGTGGATAAAAATGATATTAGAATGCAAAGTTTTAGCCTACGACCAATCTGTAGCACCTCATAAAGGGATGGGGTTCATGCACCTACCGTTTTAGCCTTTACCAAAGGCACCTCCGGGCCGAAGGGTCAAATTCTCTTAAGCCCTTACCAAAGGCACCTCATAGAGGGAGGGCCAAAACCTCTAACAAAGCCCATACCGAAGGCACCTCCGGGAGGAAGGGTCAAATCCTTTTAAGCCCTTACGAAAGGCACCTCATAGAGGAAGGGTCAAAACCTCTAAACGCTCCTAATGTCCACATCACCTCATAGAGGAGGGTCAGGATAAGCACTCGCAAAATCGAAAGCCCATAACGTCCACATTACCTCTTAGGGGAGGGTCGGGATAAGCGCCCACAAAAACAAAAGCCTCTAACATCCAAATCACCTCATAGGGGAGGGTCCGGTAAAGCACCCATCAGCATCCTTTTGGAGGAAGATTAATTCAACATGCACAATACACCTTTGAGACAAGGGAGCCGTAGAAGAGGCTCATCAAATAGTGGACTAAGCTATCTAATTCTACAAGAGGTACCAAACAAAAGAAGAAAGACAAAGATGTCTACAACTTAAAACAAAAGTCAAAACCCAAGAGAATAGAGGGTTAAAGAAAGAAATCTATCTACTCAAAACAAAGATGAAACCCAAGAGGAGGGAACATTCATGGGTAAAAGGACTAAGAAGTCCAACGATATAATCTGAAACAGACAAAAAATTCAAAATCATATCAAAAAGAGAAATAATATAGACTAACAAATCTTAGAACATCCAAAGTATAACAAATGATTTACACATCGATGAGTTAAGAAACATGTACTCTAAAAGGAAACACGAGATCAAAGAATGGAAAAGGTAATCCATAACATGAAAACAAAAGTAAAGATTCATACTAAAGTCAAAAGAATGGAAAAAGACAACAAGTCACCACTAATGATGATGGAGACTACACTCAAGGATTAAATTGAGTAAACGAGTACTATTCCCCAGGAGTAAGGTAGTCCCTTAAAGCAAGAAAAACTCTATAAGTATATAAGGAACCACTATTCCAATTAATTACAAGGCTTTGCAGATGCGACCCAACTCCAATGTAGCAAAAACTTTACTATCCCATAGGTTTAGGAGTTTGTTGTTAGATTTGCTGGATTTCCTATAGCCAGGAAAATTTCTAATTTTAGCAGTGAATGAATTTTTAATAGTCTATTTTTCAGATGAGATCCTGACAAAATTTCAATTAAGTTCTGATTATGTGATCTTTGATTCCTTTTCTTGGAAAGTTCCATTTCAGGTTTAATTAATCCTAAACTCCAACTTTGACTTTACAATGATTTATTTATTTTTCCTTCCTAATTCCAACCGTGAATTTCCATGGTAATTTATTACTAAATTCTTGATTTCGGGAATTTCGAATTTTCCTATTTTTATTGATGCGGGTTTCATTTGAAATTTTGTGAATTACGAATGTCCATATCACTTTTATGATGATTTGTAGATTTCAAATTCGTGTTTCCTTTGTTGAATTCTCATAATAACTTTCAATTGAATTCCTGGTTTCATAAAATTTTGAGTTTTCCTATTAATCTCTTATAATGATTTATGAATTCCTGATATTGAGTTTATCCCCATTGAATTTTTTTGATGATTTCTTATTAATTGCATGGTTTAATGAGTTCTCGATTTCCATATAGAGTTTCCATTATGATTCAAAATTTTCTCATTTCTAGTTTCTTAATTGAATTTCTAACTTCCAATTTTGCGAATTCTGGATTCCCTTGTCGATTCTCATAATGAATTATGAACTTTGCATTTTTGGTTTGCTTATTGAATTTTGAAGATCTAGTTGGTTTCTGGGTCTAGTGAATTCTACTCTTCCTTAAGGATTTTGATGATGATTTGTGGATTTTGTATGCTTGATTTCCTCTCCGAATTTTGGATAGTCTCTTGTTAGTCTTCCAATTTTATGGACTTTAAACTTCCTTATTGCCTTTGATGGTAATTTATGGTTTCATATTTCTTGTTCCCTTATGGATCTCATATTGTATTCTTAACTTTGAATGTTATGACGACTTATGGATTTTTCATTGAATCTGAAATTAGGTTTAAAGGCAAAGTCTGCATACCACCATGTGGCATCATTGTTAAGCTACTTACTGCTTTTCACTAAATGGAAATTACTAACCAATAGTATAAGGATGAAAGTGAAATTATCTTAAAGGGTCAAGGTAAGGTCACCAAAAGCACGAAATTGATATTTATAGGTTGAAGAAGGCTCGGCTCAAGGAGGAGAACTGCCTAAAGTACATGGTTGATTTTCTCCAAAGGTTCATTTATCTGAGTTTATGTCTGCAAATCAGGTGATATAATTCCACATTTTCAATAAAAGAAGTTTAATTATGTATTCCAAAATACATTATTCGAAAATGCTACTAAGCAAAATCTTGAATGTTAATTTTGTAAGTTTAAGAGTAGTCATTCTGGTCTTATAACAAGGTTACGATCTTAATAGAGGTTATAATCTATTTCATAGGAAATAAAGAAGGAATTTCCTTGGAGTTATTGTCCTAAAGAATAAAAGCTTCTTTCATACAGGGGGAGGCGCTAAATATTATCCATAAAATATCCTTAGGAATAAAAGTGTGAAAGAAGGAACGCGAGAGCATTGCACCAAGATGATCGATTTAAACATGGCTTCCGACAAGGAAGTAGCTGCGCTAGCAGTGCCTTTTAATTAAGACAAAGGGATGTTTCAGCAATGTCAAAGGAGTGCTTTCGATTAGGTCGGAGGCTACCAACACTACACCAGAAAAGCCTTTTATAGTGTTGAAAAAAGGCTACTAATACTTTTAGTAGCTTTTCGGTAAATGATGCGATACGACATGCAACTAAAAGTCTGGAACTTTTTATGGCGTTATAGAAAACGCTACGAAAACTTGACATATTGTAGGGTTTTAGAAATGCTACAAAAAAATTTATACTTATAGTAGCTTGTCGTATCATAGATTTTACCGAAACATTACTAAAATTTTAGGTAGTGTTTTATCAAAGCTGCAAAGTCGTATTTAGTGGTTTACATTTATTTCCATAGCGTTTTGTAAACGCTAGTAAAAATTTATTGTTGTTTCGAGCGTATTGTACATGCTACCATTTCTTGTTAATGGCTTGTACCATTTCCAACCATCGCTCACATAATAGTCTTATTAAAACTAGTAATCAATCACATAATCATCGTATTCAAACCAACAATCAATCAATCACATAATCATCATATTCAAACAATTGAAAAAAACACATTAATCACATAATCTACTATAATATCCATAACCATTAAATAATAGTTTTTCGACAAAATGAGAAAATTCACATAAAATCCATAATCATTCATAAACAAATTTACACAACAAGTATTAACAAAATGTTATAGTATATATAACAATTAAAGTCATGTTCATTACTTGATTACCCACAATTCTGTGCTGCTGCTGGTCGTTTCTCCTAAAAAGCTAATTATCTGTAGACAAGTTTAATTATCAATGGATGATTATGTAACTGTTTTGCATATTTAAAGTATATCAAACATCCTAGGTTAAAGTTTTATCAAATTTAAATCACTTTTATAAAACTTAGTTAACTTAGTTAAATTTTTATAAATATTGATTAATTTTTATAATAAACTTATATAATTATTAAAAACTTATTAACTTTGTTAAATTCTAATAAAACTTAATTAGTTTGTCTAAATTTATTTAATTTTTATAAAGAGTAGTTAAATTGTATAAAAGTTTGTTAATTTTTAAAATTTTGGTTAATTTTTATAAAAACTACTGAAATTTTTATAATGCTCAGTTAACTTACTTAAAACTTTATTTATATTAACTCAAACTTATCAATTATCTCAATTGCTAAACCGTAAAATGTCATAACTTATATTTTAATTAACTTAAACTTATAAATTATCTCAAACTTAGACTTTATTAACTTGGTTATTTCTATAAATTACCTCGAACTTATAATTTTTTTGTAAACATGGTTAATTTATTATTATTATTACAAACTTAGTTAATTTTTATACACTTAATTAACTTAGTATCAGTAATATAAACTTATTATTTATATCAATCTTCGTTAGTGCACTTACATACACATATTTGAAAATTATTTGGGAAAGTTAAGTTTATTGTATGATTAAAACTTAAAACAAGATTTTGCTCAATTCCTAATCATGTAGCTGATATTTCTACACATTTTCAAGAAACAGTCTCAGAAAGAATACATCTCTAATATAAACAAACATGTAAAGTAAAAACACTAACCATACCTTCATTGTCAATGGCCGGTGGGGACTAATCCAAATGCAGTATGACCAAAGATTACCATTCAGGTAGCGATCTTTCATTAGACTCATTTCGATTCATGCATGTTTAATTTCTAACCATTCATTGTGAATTAAAACATCATGCTGGCTATTTGGTACAATGTTTTTAAATATTCTTCTTTAATCTTGAAAGAACAACTATTTACATTAAAAAAAATAAGTAGAGAAAATTAAGGTAAAACTATGATGTAAATCTTACTAAAACCTAGTTTTAAAACATGAATTTTCCAAAAACAAAAATGATATAAAAGAGAATAGGAAGTGCGAGGCCATGTTGGCAGCAGCACCTGCTACTGCATGGGGGCAGTGGAAACTACTGCCTAATAGCAGCAATGTGCTGCTGCATGCAGTAGTACATGCTGGTGCAAACTTTAAGGGCTAAGCCATTTGCCTGGCCACTCGTCTAGCCACCTGGCCAAACCTAGGTCCGGCCAAGGGTGGTGATATGTTAGCCTATGGCCCAGGACCACCCAAATTGGGTTGTGCTATAAGCCCAGTCCCCTTACAAAAAAAAACAATAAACAAGGAGAGAAATGGAGAAAAAACTTGTGCGTGTGTATGTATGAGAGCGTATGTATTGTAGTGCACATCTTAGGACTGTGTTTGTATGTGTGTGCTATGTACATATGTGTATTGTGCTTTCATGATTGTGAATAAAAACAATGGCTAAAATAACTCAAGCTATATGGATGTCATCAATGCAAAACTTGTCATGTGTTATTAATAATAAACAATATGTGTAGAAACTGATGTTTTTATGGTCCAAACAACCTTTTATGTTCTAACTATGTATAATATAAGTAAAAGTAACCGGTTGATGTTTAAAATTTTAATTATTTTTTCCACTCACAGGAGGATATAAAAAGATGTTAAAAGAAAAAATGAACCCCTTGAAATAGACAAGGAGACAACAAAGAATAGATGAACATATCTGAGATAGAAAACTGATTTAGCAGATCAAACTGAATATCTATTTTGCATTTGGCGTACCAAATCAGAATATCAACAAATATGAGAATGAATCTCATTCAATACTACACAAGATACCCGGGTCACTCGGTCTACGAAATATGTAGGGGCATTGGTTAGTTCGGAAGGCAAACTAACCGTTCGAAGAATATACCGAGACCCCAAAGAATAGACAAATTGATTCAATCTACCACAATTCTCAAAACACTAAGTATGGATTCCAAACTCATATCGGAATACCCCAAAGTATATATTAACTTGTCCCACTTCAGACTTTGATACTTACAAGAAATTAAAATAGAATTTCCCACTTCAGACTTTGATACTTACAAGAAATTAAAATAGAATTTCAAATTTGGTTTTAATCGAAATTGTTTTTATCGATACAAATTAATCTATCATCATATTTGTTAACCAATTTATTTCAAATAATACCTCAAATTTATTGAAATTAAAACGGAAAGCTGATAAGAATCCGATGAAGAGAATACGAATTAAGAACCTATCTATAACGATTCGCAGAGCCACCACACCAAAGCTTCTCCCTCGAGCTGCCACGAAGAAATCAAAGAATCGAAATTGGATGGTGATCAAAAGAGATTGATAGGAAAAGATTTTTTTTCCATTATTACTGGGTATTGACCATTTGTAGTGGTACTCCCTTGTCCCCTACCTCGTCCTCATCTCGCACTCATACTCACCATTAATGGATAATAAGAGAATTTACCGAGGCATGCGAAAAGATATCTTAGGGATATACTCATTCTAGGGTATACTTCACCCTATCTCTAATGAGTTACCTAATGTGTTATACTCCTGAGCTAAAGTTCAACCTTCAGCTCTGATACCAATTATAACGACCCTGACCCGACCTTCGAAAATCGACACCCGTACTTTAGCTGTACTCAAATGCCGTAGATTCAAACGCCGAATCTGGTTCGCCGGAGCTTACAATATATTAAGTACAACAACATGGTGGAAGAAAAATGAATATTATTGATATACAATATTTGATACAACAATGAATACAATATATGATACAATATGATACAACTATATCAGAGACAATAACAATAGCGGAAAGATAACAGCGGAAGCGAGACTCCAACATCAAACTGCAACTGCAGCTCTATAGCTAAAGCTCCCAAAAACTCCAAAAGCTAGATCCACAAACATGCTTTCCAAACGCGAAGCGAGAAACCCTCAATCGCGTTGTATTAAGTAAGGTCAACCCCAATGCTGAAAAGAAGCAAATGCGATTGCCAAATCCCAAAGCTGGATGTTATCGAATTCTACACCTATTATTCGACTATCTGAAAAACGCAACTCTAGACTGCCTGTGTGGAAAATTATGGGCACGCCGAGTTTAGGAAAGGAACAATAAACTCTAGGTCAGTCATGTGACTGGTTTGAGCAAACAAAAGCAGTTGTTTGAAATAAAAACAGTCTATAAAATAAAACCGATATGCTTCTTGGAAAATGAAACTACCACAAGACCTCCTACCACACACACAATGTAAACGCAGACTTGGAGGAGATTTCTTCTTATGATAGTCAAATATTCCTAATACGAGAAAACTCTTTCTATACTATTATTAGTGCATGGTGTAGAAAACATTTTTGAAAGTATAATATTAATCTTAGCCAGCATACAACCATTATTGTATGCCTACTATAGCTACCATTTAAATAGTGGTGACCACCATAAGTAAATGGAAGGTTATACAACTAAAATCGTAAAGGGATTGTATTGGATGATTGGATTTCCAACAAATGGTCAGGCAAAGGAATTTCCCACACAAAATGGAACGCGTATGGAGAGACGTCCCCGAGAACCTAACCGGATCTCTACTACACAAGGCCAGGTTACCTCTGTGACTAGGTAACTACTGACACGAGTATGCCACCCCCCGGTCGTTACCAACCTTTATCCGAGTCGCCTCTCAACCAACAACCACAAAGCAATAAGTTTGCAGCATCCACATTGGTAAATATCTAGGCTCCATACCATGATACAACCTTTGATCCAAAAGGGAATGACAAACCCTCAGGGGGCGCTACCCTCAAATAACCTTGCTTCAACGATTCCTATTTCGACCATTACTGGGTTATAAGGCTTGACAAAGTCTCGTCCACAAAGCTACACTTTTCACAAAGTCATTCTTTGATCAACAAATGATCGGTAGCACTTTTTATGCCACATTGCCAAATTAGGATTGTATCACTAGTAACAATTAGCTATATAACCTCTGAGCTCGTACGTCTCAGAAAGAGTGTTAAGCTAAGAGAATAAATTCTCCGCCACCAAACAAAAATGTATTTGATAGAAAACGGTTTTACATCTCAAACTGTAATGTCAGACACACATCCATACAAGTCTATTCCAGGTTTGAACATAACCGAAGGCACTTGCAAAGAAGCCCTTACACTTTGGGAATTTCCAATTTCGATTGGACTCCCCATCACATATGGAGATCTCTATACCGGCGCGACTCAGTGCAAAGACAATCGACGGGTTATCCTTTCGTTCTCGAAAATACCCGGTCTTCACCACTGGTCTTCAAATGCTATCCATATCGTCGTATCACTATTCAAAATGGGTTATATGACACAAAGGTTCTCTCCCGGCTAAATCGAATAATGAGCGCAATATTTAAAAAACATATGGATACTGGGATTTCGATTAAGTCACAACTTATTACACAAAACATTCCTTTAAAATGGTTTAAACAAATTACCATTTTCAAATCTTTAAACAAAAAGATTCACTTCACAAGTTTATCCATCTTTCACAAAGATTCACTCACAGATTTCAAAACAATTTCCATTTCAAATCTTTTATAGAAAGGATACACTTTTAAGATCCCTTTTTAATTTGAAAACAAAGTAAACCAATCTTTAACAAAGATTCATTCATATTCTTTCAAAACAATTTCCCTTTCAAATTGGATTAACTCATCCAATCTTTAAATCAAAGATTTAATTCATAGCTTTCAAAACCATTTCCAGAAATTCATTCATAACGTGGAAAACCATTTTTCATTTCAAACTTGAAATCCTTCCGATTCGAATTTGAAATTCTTTCCTTATATGAAAGCTTTTATTATTTGAAAACAAATAGTTTCCATTTCGGCAAAATCCGATTATATTTGTACAAGTTAAAGCCCTTGCGTTAAACTCAAATTCTCAAAACAATACTTTTTAAAATGGTTTAAACCCATATAAATACATTTATAACTTGTATAACATTTTTAAACCAAAATTCTTAACACAGAATTCAATTTCAAATCTTGAATTCAAATTTAAATCAAATTATTTAGATTTCAAAAACTTTATCAAGTTATTCAAAATAACTTTTATCTTTCAAAATTCCCTTTTAAAAGCTTTTTATTTTTAGCCCAATTCCATTTCCAAATCATTTAGATCCAAACTTCAACTTTTAAACAAAATAATATTTAGATTTCAAAATATCTGTGACTTAACCGATTTCCTCGTGAAATCCATATTTGTGTGTGTATAGTGTAGTCCAGGGGTTTTACACAATAGTGCAACATCATCAATCATCACAGATTCGAGCATAACAATTATAGATAAGTGGTATACTCCATAACGCTTATCTTTATTCACCGATTCACACATAAGTAATATAATTTCATCATATATAAATAAATTACATTCATCACAGCTTGAATTTAAATGTAATGACCAGTAAAATTCGATAATTAAATTGGGTAATTTAATAAGATTTTTGTAATTAAATTTAGAAAGAAATAATTTTTTTTATAATTTATAATGAAGGAAATGTTAAAAATGAAATGCAACCATAGAAATTAAAGCTAAGTATTAACAATTGAAATGAAATTTCGATTAATTGAAGCAATGTAAATTGTTATACTAGGCTAAGAATTGAATATAAGAAAACAAAGGCAAATATTGAATTAATTAGTGAATTAATAATAATAAATAGTAATTAAATAAAATCAATGTCTTATAAGTAGTTATAATACTGTTTGGAAATGAAAACTTATAAAGTATGAATAACAATAAGAGTATTGAATCAACCAATGGAATAATATATTGATTAATAGTAACTGAATGTAAATCAATGTATTAAGGTTTATGCAAGTTGAAGAATAACTAATTTAGTGCAATACCTATTAATCGAAACA
This sequence comes from Allium cepa, assembly GCA_030765085.1. Lineage (NCBI taxonomy): Eukaryota > Viridiplantae > Streptophyta > Magnoliopsida > Asparagales > Amaryllidaceae > Allium > Allium cepa. Next base: position 803,969,497 of record CM060941.1, on the reverse strand, counting down.
ATTGTAAGGTTATAATTGACTGAAATTAGTGAAGTGGGAAATAAATTCAAAAGTATATTTATTAATGAAATAATACGTATAAATGGTAATTTGATAGAATCAATGCTAGATAAGTAATTATAATAATTGTTAGTTGATAATTAAATATGAATGTGAGTAAATTTGGCAATAGTGATAATTATTAATTGTTTATCCATTCATTTAATTTATTGAATTAGATCTAAATTAATTGCAACATTTGTTCGTTACTAATAACTTATAGGTAAGAATAAACGTAAATGGTAACAAGTATTGTAAGTTAACCATTTATTAAAACTGGTAATCAATTGCAATAAATCTAAATTAAAAGTAATGTTAGTATGAATTAAGGAATAATTGAAAATAATGTCAATTTTGTTTATAATATGACAATCGGTTGAATAAAAGGAATGGAAATAAAGTTTTATCAATATATTGGAATTTAATTTATGATAATAGGATTGCTTACAATTAAATGAAATTAAATATTTAAATATTACATAAACGGGAATTTAGATGAAATGTGAGAATATTAATGTAATGGATTTTGAATCCAATGTTAATCTCATCCGTTTGATAATAATAAATTTGATAATAGAATGAAAAGTAAATTAAATAGAATTTTTGGAAATTAAATTTATAATTTTGAATTTAATGGAATTGAGGTTAATACTGAAATTTATAGATTTATCAACTCTAAATTGACATATAATTTTTTTAAATTAGTGTAAATGATTAAGAAAATTTAAAGGGGTAAAATTTGTCAATTATAGAATTGAAATTTAAGATTTGATTTAATTAATTAATTATAAATTTATTTAATTAATGTAAAAATAACCATTTTGGCCACTGACTCGGATTTCGATGAAACTAGTTTCATCGGATCCGTAATGGTGAATTATTGTAGGATTTCAAGTTTCGTAGCGATCGGACTTGTCGTTTGATCATACGGACTCGAAACGCCTTGAAATAAATGAAATTGAAATCAATTGAAATCAATTTGAAATAAATTGATTTTAGCACCACTTCTTCATACGATGGAATTTGGACGTGAAACTTGTTCCATTGCGTTTAAGATATTTTAAAACGTCTATTTTGATATATGGGCTGACCCAATTTCGTTCCGGAGTCAGAACTGGCTTTTCGGGCCATTTTATCGTTCAACGCGTATATCAAATCGATCCAGTCCATTTCAATTTTAGTCTTGCCTATATATATGTTGTTATAAACCCTAATCCATTTCTTATGTCATTATTCTATAGGTACAATTCCATCGGTTCCTCCTCTTTCCAATGGCTGCAAACCCTAATTCTAATTGCAATTCAAAAATCAAACGAAAATTCAAACTCCACAAAATATATCAAATTTTATATGGATTCAAAGCTCTCAATGGACGCATCTCAGAACTGCAATTTGTTTTTGATTTCGAATCACCGGCTTTCTTGAAATCATGAATTAATTCTCGGCCGTCCGTTCATCGTTGATCAACTTCGTCCGATCGGCGATTTGAGGGTATAGATGGGGGGAGATCGACGAGCGTAACTCATTGGTGAGGTTCGTTTGGCTAGTTGATGGTTGGATCGTGGGCTAAAATTCAAAGAAGGCCAGTTTTTTTTGCCGGCGGCCGAGCGTTTTGGGTGCTCGCGCCACCTCGGCTGAAGGCGATGTGGGCTAGGGAGGCGGCGCAAGCATGGATCAAGGTGGCGTGTGATGGCCGACGTCGTAATTCGTGGTTGAAATTTTGGGGCAGCAGCGCGTGCCTTAGGGTTTGGTGAGCTACAGATATGAAGAAGTTGCGTGAGGTGATAGTTGACGTGGCGGTCAACGTTATACTTTTCTGGTATTATTTTATTTATTTTATAATTGAAATCTATATCTTCTAATTCGTATAACTTTTGCATACGTGATCCAATTCATGCGCGGTTTTCTCCGCTTGGTTCGTATTGGAATTCCAGACATTTTGACCCTGGTTTGAACGAATCTGAGGCTGTTCAAATTTTGGGTTTAAATTGGATTTAAATTCAATTTAAATTCAAAAGGTGAGTGTTTTAACCCACTCACAACTTCTAAAATTTCCTATGTGTGTTACATAAATTTCTGATGTGATTGGAAATTTATTTATGGCTGTTTGATATATTTTTGTCATCATTCCAATCAAATTTAATTTATTGAATTAAATTGTTATTCAATTTATTATTGCATATAAACTGCCAGTCAAATTAATTTATTATTGAATATAAACTGCCAGGAAATACCTGTTATTTATTATCTGTTCTATATGGATGTTACTATTTGAATTGGATGATGATTGTGATAAATGGTTGATGGTTGATATTGGATGAATGGATGTTGTATTCTATATTGTCATAAACTGCAAATTGTTATGCACTTTATTTTCGTTCGAGATTGCGGTTTGAAATGATATATAACCGTATTTTTATTTTAAATTACAGATTGAAATGATAAATATCTGTATCACTCGACCTTAGGATAGAAAATTTTATGCAGACCCCGCGGTCTATATATATAAATATTTTGAAATGATTTCTATGGTTTGGTAAAGATATATATGGTTTTATGAGATATTTATTTGGATATTTTTATAAATGTTATTTTTATATATAGTTAAATTTTTGGTTTTAAGCTATGTATAAAATTGGGTTAAAGTATAAAATAAGTTAAATAATAAAATTTGATTTTATTAAGATAATATGGTTAAGTAGCAGTTTAAATTATATTGTATATATAGTTATAATGGCTTAAATAAAACTGAGGTTGGAAGATAAATATGAAATTGATGTGAACTAAATTTTTTAAGAATTTTACTCGAATAAATTTGATTTGAAATTGAGATAAATTAGAGATTATATGAAACTGAATTTATTTAAGAATTAAACTCAAAAGGGTTGATGTGAAATTTATTAAATTGGAAATTTTAAATGGTATAATTATTATAACTTGATTTTGGGGTCTAGATGAATTAAATGATTATTTCAAGTATAAATGAATTGAAGGCAATATTTAGTTATTTGTAATTTGAGTCTTATTTAAATGACAAGGGGTTTATTATGTAAAATATTTCAAAACTAATTAATAGAAAATTTAATTGTTGAATCGAAATTAACAAATTTAGTTTTGAAATTTTGGAATATTTAAAGCCTTGAAATATATCGAAATTGAAATGTTTTATCGAAATTGAAATGTTTCGAAGTTATGAATTTCAAAGTATTATGTTTTAAATGTGTTAAAATTTCAAATGTTTGGTTTTGAAGTCTGTAATTTGGAAGTGATATAATTTTGGAAAAGGGATATATTTGAAATAAAATGATATTATATTGATTTGAAATAAAAAGGATATCATATTGATTTGGTTTTAAAATGGAAATTATATCGTATTTATATGGTTTGAAATGGATATTATATTCTGATTTTAAAAGTATAGACTATTTTGAAAAGACCGTGGTGTTATTATAACGTTTGGTTGTTAAAGAGACCAGGATCGGAAGTTGTCATACTCTCTGCCAACTCTGAAAACCACTTTAACAACAGTGTACGCGGTGGAGATTCCAGGATGAAGTAGGACGGTGGCAGCGTTTCCTTTGAGGTAAATACGTGGACCCGACTCTCGTGAGTTGGCATAAGTTGGCTAAAACAGGAGCGATTGATGGGCTAAGAAGGTAGCACCTTTTATCAGACACATCCCTTCGATATTATACTCTGACTTTTGGATTGATTCGGTGGCCACTTTTGATTTTTGATTTGGGGGTGTGGCTCGAGGTGGGCGGTAGCTACGCGCTATGCGTTACCACCGGTCCGGAATCGTAGTTGGTATATCTACCCTGGCATTGCCTAGTTGTGCCGTGTCACCTACCCTATCGCGCCTTGTATGAGTTTTGTTTTCTCCCGTATCCTGTGTGGTATCCCCTGGTGGCTTCCTGATCAGGAGGGGCCATGATATTGGATGGACTACCGGGATTATTACGTGGTAAGGGCTATATGGGTAACCCTTAACGCTATTTAAAAGTAAGTTTGTTTTACTATAGACATTATTATAATAGCGAAATATTACTACATAGTAAATAGTTTAACGGATTCTTAGGAGATGTGAATCCCGAACATCTCTTAAGTTACTGTACTCACGTTAGACACTGGATAGGAGATGTCAAACCCTGTAAACATCTCTGACGTCGTTTCACTCATATTATTTACTTGATTTAACTTACATAAGATCTTTTAATTTTGACTCGAGTGTTTTGTCTTTTCAATTCGCTCGGGTCAGCCTGAGCATTTCAGGATTTGAAGGCCTTAATTCTGGAGGACGAAGACGAACAATTATTATTACTATTGTCTATTATATTATTCCACTACCAGATTGTATTCCGCTGCATTATTAATATTCTCTGGTACGTGTAACTCTGATATGTATTGTATAAGTATAGTCAAATGTTTTGTAAACAGCTTCATGAACTGTTTATTTGATTATTGTATTTTATCGTTCCGCTGTAAGATTCTATTTTGTTTTCTTTTCTTCTTCTCTGCTTTTTCTTATTTACCCTATAACAATCCATCCTTCTGTATGTATTAAGTCTGACATGTGTGTGGTTTATCGTCGATTTAAAGCGGACGAAAAGGTGGGACGTTACAATTTAAAACAATTCATATCACAAAGCACCACACAGCAGAGATATCAAACAATTCAAAACATTCAATGCAATCCAAACGTCCATAAGTAAGATTAATTTATCATCTGATTAATTGAAACCAGATTAATCGCTAATCCATGTTAATTAATCAATTACAAATTATTTTAATTAATTAACCTTAAATAATCAATTAATTTTAAATTATTAATTAATCAACATTAATTGTAAATTAATAAAATCTCTAATCATAAAAAAGATAACCCTTAATTATTCAATTATTCTTTAATTAATTATCCTTAATTAATTTCATTAATTAATTAGCCCTTAATTAATTATCCTTTAATTAATTACATTTAATTAATTAACCCTTAATTAATTATTCTTAAATTAATTAGTCCTTAATTAATTACAATAAGTGATTATCCTAATCACTTACATTAATTAATCACAGTTTAATTACATTAAGTATTATCCTTTAATTACTTGATTAATCAATTTAAATCATTAATTAATTACTTTTAATTAAGTAATTATCTTTAATTATTTCCATTAAATAATTATGTTTAAGTAATTAATTACCCCTAATTACTTTCATTTATAAATAACCCTTTTTATCAATTAAATTAATCCTTTATTAATTAAAGACAAATCATTTATCTAAATTAATTACTTTAATTATTATGTAAACCTTTATTAATAAACCTTGTAATTAATTATCGTTAACCTATCAGTTTAATCCTTTAAGTTAATTAACTTTCAAAAAAATCTCTTCTTAATTAAATCCTTAATTACATTATAAAATTTATTTAATATAAACATTAAAAATAAAGGTTACATGCATATATCAAAACACCTTAAATTCGAAGTAACTTTATTTTAAAACCATTAATAAATTCCAAGCTTAAATAAAAATTTATTATTTTGAAAAGAAGTAGTTTTAAGAATTTTTTTAAGTAAAACTTGATTTATTTTAAAAGTTTAAAAACTGTCTTTTTTAAATCAACGGACCCGAGCCATTTCTTGTTTTACCCGAGCCTTGCTTCGAGTCTTCACCCTACCTCTTTTGCTTCGAGACAAACCCAATCGATCTCAAGTTCAACTTCGAGTCCAACTTCATCTTCCAAAACCAACATCATTTCCCAGATACACGAACCTATCGCATGCATGTGCAAGAGAGACCAGGCCACCTCCGACCAACGTCGTCGTTGCCCTCAGGTCATCGATGACCATCCAAACCCAACTGACCACCCAGATCATCAAAACTCACCATAAATCCAAATCGAACTATCCAGCCTCAACCTGGAACCCACCCATTCGAGTAGAGAAACACCATCGTCCTATGCTACTTTTTCCCTCAGTCCGCTCCGTTTTGATCCACAGTGGTGGACGAAATCGTCACCTCTTCCACATCAAACAAAACTGGGCTAAAACACTACCTCGCCGCTACGCTGCCGCCTCAACCAACATTAAATGCTTCTAGCATTTTTCCAGTGATCATCAACATGCAAGCCACCTTCGACATCAACCCAAACCTCCAACACCACATCGATCGTTGGTAATCGATGAAAGTACTAAAATCGTTCAACTCACCAATACTGTCAATTTGCATGTTTAAAAATCTTGATTTCACCTTTAAAATTCACGGTTTTCAAAATCAATTTGAATGATATAAGTAAATCTTGAATTCAGGCAAATCGAAAATTTGATAGATTTTGTGTTTCCCTATATATATTTAAATTTCCAAATAAACTTAAATAAATTCTTCTCAAAATTATCTTTAAAACTTTGTTCTTGATGATATAAACACATTTCGTTTAAACCCTAAGGTCTGAAGAGAATTAGAGGTAAAGATTTGAATTTTTAAAAACAGGTTTGAAAACTTGTTAACCTAGAACAGAGCTATTTGCTTTGTACCATGCATGCATTCATCCATTTCTACATATATACAGGCATATTTGCATACGTGCAAATACATTTACAATTTTACTTCCAACATACATCAAGTCAAAGATCAGATCTAAAGTAAGTTTGCTCACCTGGAACAGAGACGCGGAGAACATAGCAAAGCCTGGAAATTTGAGTTAATGTGACATTGTTGAAACTGAAACTTGAATTTGGTTTGCTTTGTATTGAATTGCTTTTTTGCTTGTTATCTGATTTAAATCAATTTGAGTTGATCTTTTACTTGATGACTTCGAATTGATTCTGAAGTCTTGATCTTGAATGTATTTACTTGATCAGGTTGAAATTAAATCTTTTCTGGTTGAAGATTGATTCCAGATTTGTTTAACTGGTTTGATCTTCCTTTTTATTTTCTTTCTCAGATTCTTGATTTACAGGCTTGAGAAATTTTGATCTTTGCATTTTAAATTCCCAGGTTTCTGATTTGAATTTTTTTTTATTTCCTTGATCTGTTTTTTATATTAGTTTTGAACTTGATCCTTTTTTCTTTTGCTTTCCAGGTATACATTTTTGGTTTCTTTGTGGAGTTTGTGTTTGTTTTCTGGTTGATAGCTTTTGAATTTGGGTTTCTCAGGTTTGAGGAAAAAAAAAGAAAAAAATGGCCTGGTTTCTTACATATATGTTTATGTAATCCAATTATAAAAGAAAAGAAATGATATTTTTTTTCACTTGCCACTTGTCTTTTTTTTCATGTTTATTAAGCCTACACTTGTATTAATTCATGTGATTTTACTTACACTTGTTAACATTAGAATTTTTTATGTTTAAATCCTTAAGTTAAATTTTATTTTAAAATTTATGTGAAACCCTTATCATATTATAATTTGATTTATATCTCCATATGTTTACATTTTCAATTTAAACAAATCCATTTACTTTTATTTACATATGTATTTTAAATTTAAAGAATATGGTTTAAATTAAATTAAACACTAATTAAAAAAACTGATATATATATTAGGATTTAACTTTTAAATTATAACTTTCAAATATAAATATGTATACACATATATATTTAAAATTGAAAACAAACTTTCATTTTTAAATTTCAAATTCAAAAATTAATATACTCTCATTTTGTATTTTATAAATGAATAAACAAACAATATCATTTTATACATGTACATTTTATTCCATTCACAATTTATTTATTTTCCAAATATTTATTTTCAACATGTATGTATCTAAAGTTCAAATTCAAATTCCAAATTATAATTTATTTATAAAATATTTAGATTTCCAAATCAAATCCTTTATTTTAAAAATATATATATATATATATATATATATATATATATATATATTCCCACAATTTCAATTTATTTTCACAATTATTAAATCCAAAAATCAAATTAATTACTAAATTAATTTGGCTTAAAAATCAGGAATGTTACATATTTCTCCCCCTCCCGTAAGAAAATTCGTCCTTGAAATTTGCTAGATAGGGAGACAACAAAGAATAGATGAACATATCTGGGATAGAAAATTGATTTACCAGATCAAACTGAATATCTATTCGGCAATTGGCGAAAGCGAGCTCCAAATGCGAAATATACCATCCTCACCTACTAAACACTCAACAAAAAAATGAGAACTCATGTATATAGAAAGTAATATCAATATACAACATATACCAATACAACAATTATATATGCCAATATATCAATGCAATCAAAAGCAACAAATCCAACCATCATACAACTACCATCCAACTAACAACCGACAAACCAATGTCTATCCAACAAATCCATAACCAAATCAGTATAAATTCACTTCTCATTAGTATTCATTGAATTGGTTTTCAATTTAAACACATTTGATTTATTAACATTGGACTTTACTAACATTCATTTATTCGTATTCAATTAGTTTACATTCACTAATTCATATTCAAAATTATTCACTTCCAAATCAAATAAAATTCAGTTCTATTTAGATTCACTACACTTACTATTTGAATTCAATTATTTATCTTTCAATTTCATTAATTCAATTTCAGACGAATTTCTATATAATCAACTAACAGCCATCTAACAACCAATGTATAACCAACATTTACCAAATTTATTTAATTCGCTTACATTCAATTTGGTTTAACACTATTATTTTCAATTGGTTTAATATTCAATTTAGATTGAATTCTAATATTTTCTATATTCATATTTTTATACAACACTTCCAATATTATTATTAATTCACAACTTCTTAACAAAAACATTTTTAATGCTAATTCATCTTACCAATAAAGTTGAATTTCATTACATAATTCAAATTCATATTCATTTAACTACTTCAGCTCATTAACTTCTTATTATTCAACTTTACTTTACATATTCATCACTTCACTTTATTAATTTACTCTAATATTAAAATAAACTTCATTCAACATTACTTAAGTTATGTTTCATTCTCACTTACATTTACTTTTACTATACAACTTAAGTTCACTTTAATTCAATTCAAACTCTATTTTATTTAACTTACTTAAGTCAAATTTCATATCACTTATTCAAATTTAGATTTTGTTTTGCATAAAAAAAACTGTTTGACCATTTTAACATTTGGTTTTACTTAACTTTTCCCATTTTATAAGATATACAACTTATTTATTCAAACTTCCAAATTCATATTATAATAACTTACCACTTAATTTTTAATTTCCATTTCAATAACTTATCTAATCCAGTTCAATTTATTTAACTTTACTAAAATTAAATTTATTATCTCATATTATAAGTCCAAAACTCATTTCACTTATATTCATTAGTTTCAACTTGGATTTTAAATTCAAATTTGTTTATCACAACAAAACTTAAATTTTTACTATTGGTAGCAAACCCATCACATAGAAACTCAAAATTGATACCGATGATGTTGCAGTCATCACCCTTATTATTTCCCAGCAACAGTAGTGAATTCAGTGCTATATATTCTTTTAAATTTTCTTTTATTATTTACAAATCACATTTACAAACTTATACTTATATTATTTCACTATTTCACTTTACTTACGTAAGATCATTCCAAATTTATTTATCTTATTTAGACTTATAACAATATAATATCTTTAACTTTTGAAAAATAACTTGCAAAATAAACGAGATTCAAATTTCACAAATTCTTAGTTTAAGTCCATTTTTATTTACAACTCACATTTATAAATATATTCATATAGTTTCATTTCTTATATATAAGATTATTTCACAATTGTAAATCATATTAATTATAATTTCATTCTTATAATTCATTAGCTTATATAATTTATTCTTTGACAGTTGTTGTTTTTATTTAAATTATTCAAACAGCTTTTATTAACTTATATATATTTACATTTTCAAATAACCAAACAATTAATTTATATATACTTTAACAATTTTTGAAAAATTATTTCCTTTATATATAAAATATAATCGTGGTAAAGTTATTTCATTTACCAATTAAAAATAATATGATGTCGACTTGCCTCATTTAAGTGTTTAGAAATCCCGGTCGATAACATGGCATTCCACATACTGATAAGAATTCACAAATAACTCAACGGATAAGTAAACACAATAAAAAAAATTATATTACTAACAAATATGTGCTCATATATATATATATATATATATATATATATATATATATATGTATGTATATATAGTACACTCAAAATCAATCTAGGGTGTTACTATAACGACCCGTAAATTTTAGTGGTTTTATTTAATTAATTAATCGAATTATTGTAAAATTTATATAATAAAATGTAGAAATATAAATTTGATACTTGGAATACGTCTATTTAAACATAGCAAATGGTAAATTTTCATTTGATAATATTGAAATTTATTTTCATGTGAAAATTTTACTTAAATTCAAATCAGTTAATATTTGATGATAATAAAATGTTTTCCAAATCTGAATATTTTTATAAAATAAATTTGTAAGTCATCTTCTGAGTGAGATGCCATATTTCATTTCGTCAAATTTGGACTGCTATTGCTCCGTTTATCTTATTTTCGGAGTATTAGCAGCATTTTCTGTACCGATTATCAACTTTTGATAGGATGATCGTACCACTAATATATGCGCCCCATTTTGATCGTCTCGTTATGCTGACTTTCATAATATACTTATTTCAGTATTTCGGCATCCGATTCATGTCGAAACTTCATGAAATGATTTCCACATCGGTTTCGTATTTAGGCCTTTTGGGTTTTAATGTCCTTTCATATATTCACTGTACAATACCAACGGCTGTTTGCATTTATATTTTCCCTAAATTCTCGAGCTTGACCTTTTTTTCCCCAATGGTTCTAATATTTTAATTGGGTCATTGTTCTCTGCTCCTTCTTTTGAAAAAATAATAAAAACATGTAGTGCTGTTCATCTTCGTTTACAAGCCTGCTCTTGTTTTGGTTGCTCGAGATTCCTCCATCTCTTCCCTTTGCCAAGCTTCCGTCTGATCCACCTCAACACCGTGCCTCCTCTTCTTCCCTCGGCCGAAACCTACCCTACAACCACCACCCTGAAACCGCATTATTCCTGCAACTCCATCTTCTCTATCTTTTTCCTCCGCTTGCGCCATCCCTGAGAGCCGCGGACTCGCCTTCAAACTACTCCTTCCTCCTTGTGAAGACTGAGCCTATCGTCGATCTCATCCAACTCACCTAGGCCACAGCTGATTGCCATTTTCCTCCATCCCCCTAATCTTCGGCCGAGGCTTCTCTGTAAGTTATATATATGTATTCGATACGAAGTTTATGGACTAGTATATGTATAAATATATGTTACTTCTATTCAAGTTTGTATAAAATTTTGTAGCGCATATACTTGTTAAGTATTGGATAGCCTGTGCATATTTAAGTAGCAGTGTGTGTGTATATGTATGTATGTATGTATGTATGTATGATAGTTTATATGGATTTGTTTTACTATGTTCCAAGTGTTATTATATATAAGTTATGCATATTAGTCTGTTGAGTTTTCAATGAAGAAAATTTATAATAGTTTACTTTATATATATATATATATATATAATATTGTAAAAAAATCTATAGTTTACTAACATAAGTGTATATAGGTGTACAAGAATTAGGCATCTGCATATTGTTTATATCTATACAGTTATAAAGTTGTTTAGGATATGTAAATTTTATATTTAACTTATATTTTCTGTTGGCATGCTTTTATAGTATACATATAATACACATTTAGTATGTAAGTTATATTATGTTATAGATATTAAAGTATGTATGTATATATATATATATAGTTATATAAGGTTGTTGTTTATGGTGTGTATATATATGATATCAGTATTTATATAAAGGGTTTGTATTATAACATGTTTAGAAAAGAATATATATTAAATATTTTACTGCAGCAGTATAATTGGTAGTCTACTAATAATATTTTGGTTTATACAGTTTAAAATTTATATATGTGTTTGGTTTTAGAAACGCACATGTATAACAGGGTTCGTCTATATGAAGTATGGATCTATATATTAGCTGGTATATTTGTATATATAATTATATATATTGTATAGCATGTGTTGTTTTATATATATGTTAAATTATAACCTTATGATCTGCTGAGTGTATACATATATAAGTTACGTGAACTATTTTCTCAGTAATAAGTCTACACAAGTATGTAAGTATTTTGCATTTCATAAGTATATATATATATATATAGGTATTTATTTCAAAAATATAATGTGTGCGTGTGTGTGTATATTTGATTTTTTTTTATCTGTGTGTTTTAATTTGAAACAATGGATTTTGAAAAAACATATATATATTTAATTTAATATATGTTTGAATTTAGCATATGATTTTATATATATAGTTATATATAAGTTTACTTATACTATTTAGCTTCATCGATCTAGATTCTGATTTATTTTGTCAATTCCAATTTATCAGCTTGTCTGTTAAATTCGTACCAATTTTCCTTTTCTTTGAAGCTCTTTCTTGCATTCGTAACTCGTCTCACTCTCATTCATCCCTAACCTCAAAAGGTGAGAAATCACTCACGATTAACGTTCTTATAATTATTAAATTTGATTTCAATTGAAACGACAATTGAAATATGCTGATGTCAGTTATTTACATTGCTATATACATTGTTATCTGTGTCTGTTCACCTGTGACATCTGATACCATTATCTTTTATTTATATTGATGATATATGCCTATTATATTACTATCATATCTGTTATCACTCTACAAGTTCCCTATTAGTATAGAATTCCCTATGGGTTGAAATGATACATACCCAAACAATCTGTAGAATAGGAGAAAGTCATTATGGGTTGAAATGATAAACCCGAGCGATTTTCATTGAATTGAATTTGGGATTGCAGGTTGAAATGATATATACCTGTATATATATTTAAATTACGGATTGAAAGGTTAAATATCTGTATCACTTGACCATAGCATAGAAAATTATATACGAACACCGTTGGTCAATCTATATATATTGAAATGATTTCCAAGGTTTTGAAATTGAATTTATATAAGAATTATACTCTAATAAGTTTGATTTGAAATTTATTAAATTTGGGATTTTGAAGATATGATTTTATAACTTGACTTTTTGATTAAAAGTGATTTTTGAATATTTCAAATTTACATAAATTGAAATGGTATATTTAGTTTTATTTAAATTTAAAATTTGAAGTTTTATTTAAATGTTATTTGAACGATTAAGCAAATATTTCAAAATAAATAACAGTAAAGTGAATTTGATATATATATATATATATATATGGAATTATCAAATTTAGTTTTGAAAATGTTGAATACTTAAAGCTTTGAAATATATTGAGATTGAAATGGTTTATTTTGTGGTTTAAATCTATTTTTGAAATCGATATAATTTGGAATGGTTTACTGAAAAATTGAAATAAATGGAAATTGATGATTTGAGATTAGATTAAATTTGAATTTTCGGAATTCGAGTTGATTTGGAAGCGATTTGTGAAATTTGAGGAAACTATTTTATTATATAAAGTATTTTTAAATTTTATTTAAAACTATTTTATATTTTAGTTTATAAATCATTATAATATAAACTATTTTAACATAAACAATTTTAATATACTAACTATTTTAACTTAAAACTCTTTTATATAAACTATTTTATTTTATAATCTATTTTATTTTATATACTGTTTTAATATCTAAACTGTTTAAGTGGTGAAAGTTATGTCTTCAAAGTAAGGAATTTTGAAGTATTATGTTTTGAAAGTGTTATAATTTCAAGTGTTGGTTTCCAAAGTGTTATAACTTTGAAGTGCTATGATTTTGAAAATGATATTGTATTGATATGGTTTTGAAAGGGTAATGATATCGTATTGATATGGTTTGAAATGGAAATGATATTTTGGTTTTGAAGTATAAACTATTTTGAAATGACCGCAGTGTTATAATAACAAATGGTTGTTAAAGAGACCGGGATCAGATGGTGTCATACTCTCTGTCAGTACCAAAAACCACTTTGACAACCATGTACACTATCGAGATTCCAAAATGAAGTAGGATGGTGGCGACGTTCTTTTGAGGTATATATGTGAACCCGACTCCCGTGAATTGGCATAAGGTGGCTAAAACAGGAGTGATTCTCGAGCCACGTAAGGTAGCTCCTCCCGAACGGACACATTCCTTCGATACCATATTATGACTTTGTGATTGATTTGGTGGCCACACTTGATTTTTTCTTATTTGGGAGTGTGTTCCGAGGTGGGCGGTTGTGGCTGCTATGCGTTACCACTATCCTGGATGCGTAATTGGTACATCAACCCTGGCATTGCCATGTTGTACCGTGTCACCTACCCTATCAAGACCACTAAGAGTTTGTTTTATACCATACCTATGGAGTACCCTCTGACTATGCGCAGTACGGAGGAGATTACGGTACTGTATAGACTATGGGAATATATAAAATGTGTTAATGGGGATATACGTAACGCCTTAACGCTATTTTAATAGTTTGCTTTACTTTAGACACTATTATAATAGCGTATTTTACTACATAGTAGATAGTTTAACGAATCCTTAGAGGATGGTTATCCCAAATATCCTTTGAGTTACTTGTATTTCAGTGGTTATTTCACTAGAGTTAGATTCATTGATATAAGAATGATAATCCTGACTCGAGTGCTTTGTATTTTTCTTTACGCTCGAGTCAGACTGAGTGTACCAGTATTCAAGACTCATATTTGGAGTTGGAGCTTTGCTTGGAGATCTATCTATCGATTCTGCTTGCAGTTATTCAGTTGATTCCATTGATGTATTCTGATCTTGTATTTGACCGTTGTATTTGAGACTTCTGTTGTATCTTATTTAAATCTGTTATATATAGTGGCTTCATGAACTACTATTCTTTTGTTTCCGCTGCTTATTATTATATTACTCTGTGTATGTGATTCTGTGATTGATTTGTTTACAGTATATGCTGAATTTTGCCAAATTTAAATTAACAATCTGATATTTTGAGCAATTCAAGTCCAACATGTACGGATGCGAATGGTTGAAAATACCAGGATGTTGTATGTTGTATCAAAGCTATGGTTTCAGGAAAAACTTAACATATAGTTTAAATTTAATTACTGAATCACTTTTGTTCGCGTTTGAGTCTCTACCTCTTTGACTCAATTTCCTTTGAATTTTGGAACGTTCCCCTCGGTTCCAAAATCCATTCTTGTCTTCCCCTATACAAATTCTTTTGATTTTGGAGTATCCCATAGCTCCACTGAATGAATTGTGAAGGGGTAAAACTCCTTTACGGCAGGCATTGATTCACTAGAGATTTCTATTTTTTCGGTTTACGATGCTGCTATCTCTTGTCATACTCGAATTCTATCTCTTGTGTCGGATGCCGATTTGCCTCCGAATTCTACGTCAATCTTATTCTTGAAGTCAGGTTGACTCGGTTAAGGTCACTCATGATCAATATCAGTATATCCATCTTCCTATTTTGCAATTTAATTACATTATTCCCATTCAAGACTATCTTCTGGCCAGAATTCTCTTTGATTGGGGTCCCTCCTAATTCAGATCTCTATTTTTGTTCTAGAATCCATTCTGGAATAATCGAGTGAGGGAGTGTATTTGTAAAATTATTTTATACTGTGTTTTTTGAGTTGTTAATGTTGATTTGGGTTTTCAATCGATTCGTATAATCAACGCTATCGATAGGATTTCCAAAACAACTTGAACAGAGAAAACTGACACAATTGATTTCAAAATTCAAAATTTTTGTATGATTATATTATATATATAGATATAAGTAAATATCTGAAAGATAATTATTAAAATAATTGGTTAACAATATGATAATATTTGATTTCATTTATCTTTTTGTAAACCATTGATTATCCCATCATATAAATAAATGGAATTATAAACATGGTTTATATTTGATTTGGAATTTAAACGAATTTAAATCAAAAATTTGAGAGTTAAATTTTTGGTGATTTCTAACTTTGGTTTTTATGTTTTTAAAGTGCATATTATTGAAAGTATTTTCGAATAGATATCGTTTTAAAAGAATTTTTAAACGTTTAAATCAGCGCTCTCCTCTTTCGTCGTCGGAAAATAATTTCGGTGATGGCGGCGCATCATCGACATTCATTTTTGAGTTTCAGAGTGAAGAGACCATTCTGTAGCTTTGCTACACGTTTGTTCTGAAAAATAAATTGTTTTGAATTTATTAAGTATGAATTGATTTATTATATATATATATAGGTATATGATTATAGATTAGATATGATATATATATATATATATATATGTAGTGTGTGTGTGTGTATCTCTAAATGGTTTGAAGTGTATCAAAAATTTAATTCTTAAATTTACGTTAAAGGTGATTTAATTATAAAATGAAGCCAAATTTTTGTATAAATATTTAAATTTGAAATAATTGAGTTGGAAAAAGTTTGCTCGTATAATACCCAATTTCATTCTAATATAACTTACCTAAATTATTCAGAAGTTGAATATTAATTGTATAATATACAATATAAAATGATTTTATATATAAAATTAGAGTAATCATAATAAACGTTTTACACGTAAATTTTAAATAAAAAATGTTAATAGAGATATTTAGAATAATAAGTTAATTAAATAATAAATGAGATAAATAAAATAAATTTTGGTTTGATGGAATTAATAAATTGAAATCAAATCAACTTAATGAATACCTTGAATTTGAAATCAATTATTAAGTATTAATTAATTTAAATTGAAAGTTATATGGTTTAAATTAATTTTTTTTTTTACAATCTATTTTCTTTCTGGTTGTTTCTATTCTCCAACCTACTTCGTTTTCGAGGACGAAAAGTTTTGAGGGAGGAAGAGTGTAATGACCTGTAAATTTTAGTGGTTTTATTTAATTAATTAACTGAATTTTTGTGAAATTTTAAATAATAAAATTTTGAAATATAAATTTGATATTTGAAATACGTCTATTTAAACATAGAAAATGGTAAATTTTCATATGATAATATTGAAATTTATTTTCTTGTGAAATTTTTACTTAAACTCAAATCAGTTAATATTCGACGATAATAAAATATTTTTTAAAATCTGAATATTTTTATATAATAAATTTAAATCATCTTCTGAGTGAGATGACATATTTCATTTCGTCAAATTTGGACTACTATAGCTCCGTTTATTTTAATTTTTGCATATTAGGAGCTTTTTCGGTACCGATTATCAACTTTTGATACGATGATCGTACCACTGATATCTGTGTACCGTTCTGATCGTCTCGTCGTGCTAACTTTCACAGTATATTTATTTCAATATTTCAGAGTCCGATACGCATCGAAACTTTACGAAATAATTTCCACATCAGTTCCATATTTAGGCCTTTTGGGTTTAATGCCTTTCATATATTCACTGTACAATACCAACGGTTGTTTGCATTTATATTTTCCCTAAATTCTCGTGCTTGACCTTTTGTTTTCCATTGGTTCTAATATTTTAATCGGTTCATTGCTCTCTACTCCTTCTTTTGAAAAAATCAAAAAAATCATACAGTACCGTTCATCTTCTTTTACAAGCCTGCTTTTGTTTTGGTTGCTCGAGATTCCTCCATCTCTTCCCTTGGTCGAGCGTCCACCTGATCCACCTCAACACCGTGCATCCTCTCCTTCCCTCGGCCGAAACCTACCCCACAACCACCACCCTGAAATCGCCTTATCCCGCAACTCCATCTTCTCTATCTTTTTCCTCCGCCTGTGCCATTCCCTGAGAGCCATGGACTCACCTTCAAATAGCTCCTTCCTCCTCGTGAAGACCGAGCCTATCGCCGATCTCATCCAACTCGCCTAGGCCACAGCCGATTGCCATTTTCCTACATCCTCATAGTCTTTGGCCGAGGGTTCTGTGTAAGTTATATATATGTATTCGATATGAAGTTTATGGACTAGTATACGTATAAATATATGTTAGATCTATTCAAGTTCGTATAAAATTTTGTAGTGCATATACTTATTAGCATATTTAAGTAGTAGTGTGTGTGTATGTATATATATATATATATATATATATGATAGTTTGTATGGATTTGTTGTACTATGTTCCAAGTGTTATTATATATATAAGTTATGCATCTTAGTCTATTGAGTTTTCAATGAATAAAATTTATAATAGTTTACTTTATATATATACTTCTGTAAAAAAATCAATAGTTTACTAACATAAGTGTATATAGGTGTACGTGAAATAGGCATCTGTATATTTTTTATATCTATACAATTATAAAGTTGTTTATGATATGTAAATTTTATATATAACCTTATTTTTCGGTTGGCATGCTTTTATAGTATACATATAACATATGTAGTATGTAAGTTATATTCTGTTATAGATATTGAGGTATGTGTATATATATATATATATATATATATATATAGTTATATAAGGTTGTTGTTTATGGTGTGTATATATGATATCGGTATTTATATAAAGGGTTTGTATTATAACATGTTTAGAAAAGAATATATATTATATATTTTGCTGCAGTAGTATAATTCGTAGTCTACCAATAATATTTTGGTTTATACTATTTAAAATATATATATAAATATATGTTTGGTTTTAGAAATGCACATGTTTGATAGGGTTTGTTTATATGGAGTATGGATATATATTAGCTAGTATAATTGTATATATAATTATATATATTGTATAGCATGTGCTGATTTATATATATGTTAAATTATAATCATGTGATCTGCTGAGTATATGTATAAGTTATGTAAACTATTTTATCTGTTATAAGTCTACACATGTATATAAGTATTTTGCATTTCATAAGTATATATATATAGGTATTCATTTCAAAAATATAATGTGTGTGTGTGTATTTGATTTTTTTATATGTGTGTTTTAATTTGAAACAATGGATTTTGAAATAAATATATATATTTAATTTAATATATGTTTGAATTTAGTATATGATTTTATATACATAGATATATATAAGTTTACTTATACTATTTAGCTTCGTCGATCTAGATTCTGATTTATTTCGTCAATTTCAATTTATCAGCTTGTTTGTCAAATTTGTGCCAATTTTGCTTTGCTTCGAAGCTTTTGCTTGGATTCATAGCTCATCTCATTCTTGTTCATCTCTAGCCTCGAAAGGTGAGCAATCACTCACGATTAACGTTCTTATATTTATTAAATTTGATTTCAATTGAAACGACAATTGAAATATGCTGCTGTCAGTTATTTACATTGCTATATACATGCTATTATCTGTATCTGTTCATCTGTGACACCTGACACCATTATCTTTTATTTATATTGATGATGTATGCCTGTTATATTATTATCATATCTGTTATCACTCTGCAAGTTCCGTGTTAGTATAGAATTCGCTGCGGGTTGAAATGATGCATATCTGAACGATCTATAGAATAGGTAAAAATCGTTATGGGTTGAAATGATAAACCCAAGCGATTTTCATTGAATTGAATTTGGAATTATGGGTTGAAATGATATATACTCGTATATATAAATTTAAATTACGGATTGAAATGATAAATATCCATATCACTTGACCATAGGATAGAAAATTATATATAGACACTGTTGGTCAATATATATCAATAATTTGAAATGATTTCCAAGGTTTTGAAATTGAATTTATTTAAGAATTATACTAAGTTTGATTTGATATTTATTAAATTTAGGATTTTAAAGATACGATTTTATAACTTGATTTTTTGATTAAAAGTGATTTAAGTGAATACTTCAAATTTACATAAAATGAAATGGTATATTTAGTTTTATTTAAATTTGAAACTTGAAGTTTTATTTAAATGTTATTTGAATGATTAAGTAAATATTTCAAAATAAATAACAGTAAAGTGAATTTGATATATATGGAATTATCAAATTTAGTTTTGAAAACATTGAATACTTAAAGCATTGAAATATATTGAAACTGAAATGGTTTATTTTATGGTTCAAATCTGTTTTTGAAAATGATATAATTTGGAATGGTTTATTGAGAAACTAAAATAAATTGAAATTAATGGTTTGAGATTGGAATAAATTTGAATTTTTGGAATTCGAGCTGATTTGGAATCGATTTGTGAAATTTGAGGAAACTATTTTATTATATAAAGTATTTTTAAATTTTATTTAAAACTATTTTATATTTTACTTTATAATCATTTTAATATAAACTATTTTTAATATAAACTATTTTAATATACTAACTATTTTAACTTATTACTCTTTTATATAAACTATTTTATTTTAT
Organism: Allium cepa; assembly: GCA_030765085.1. NCBI lineage: Eukaryota > Viridiplantae > Streptophyta > Magnoliopsida > Asparagales > Amaryllidaceae > Allium > Allium cepa. Next base: position 803,949,098 of record CM060941.1, on the reverse strand, counting down.
ATACTATTTTAATATCTAAACTGTTTAAGTGGTGGAAGTTATTTCTTCAAAGTTATGAATTTCAAAGTATTATGTTTTGAAAGTGTTATAATTTCAAGTGTTAGTTTCGAAAGTGTTATAACTTGGAAATGCTGTGATTTTGAAAATGATATTATATTGATATGGTTTTGAAAGGGAAATGATATCGTATTGATATGGTTTGAAATGGCAATGATATTTTGGTTTTGAAGTATAAACTATTTTGAAATGACCGCGGTGTTATAATAACGATTGGTCGTTTAAGAGACTGGGTTCAGATATTGTCATACTCTCTGTTAATACCGAAAACCACTTTAACAACCGTGTACATGGTGGAGATTCCAAAATGAAGTAGGATGGTGGCGGTGTTCTATCGAGGTATATACGTGGACCCATCTTCCGTGAGTTGGCATAAGGTGGCAAAAATAGGAGCAATTCTCGGGCAAAGTGAGGTAACTCCTCCGATCGGACACGTTTCTTCGATACTATATTCTAACTTTGTGATTGATTTGGTGGTCGCACTTGATTTTATTTGATTTGGGAGTGTGTTCTAAGGTGGTCGGTTGTGGCTGCTATGCGTTACCACCAGCCTGGTTGCGTAATTGGTATATCAACTCTGGCATTGCCATGTTGTACTGTGTCACCTAATCTATCGAGACCACTAAGAGTTTGTTTTGTACCATACCTATGGAGTGCCCTCTGACGATGCCCGGTATGGAGGAGATTACGGTACTGTATAGACTATGGGAATATATAAAATGTGTTAAAGGAGATATGGGTAACGCCTTAACGCTATTTTAATAGTTTACTTTACTTTAGGCACTCTCATAATAGCATATTTTTCTACATAGTAGATAGTTTAACGGATCCTTAGTGGATGGTTATCCCAAACATCCTTTGAGTTACTTGTATTTCAGTGGTTATTTCAATTGAGTTGGAATTATTGATATAAGAATGTTAATCCTGACTCGAGTGCTCTGTGTTTTTCTTTATGCTTGGGTCAGACTGAGTGTACTAATATTCGAGACTCACATTTGGAGTTAGAGCTTCGCTTGGAGATCCATTTATCTGTTCTGCTTGCAGTTATTAAGTTGATTCCAGTGATGTATCCTGATCTTGTATTTGACTATTGTATTGGAAACTTCTATTGTATCTTATTGAACTCTTTTATATATACAGTAGCTTTATGAACTATTATTCTTTTGTTTCCGCTGCTTATTATTATATTACTCTGTGATTCTGTGACTGATTTATTTACTGTATATGCTGAATTTTGCCAAACTTAAATTAACAATCTAATATTTTGAGCAATTCAAGTCCGACATATACAGATGCGAATGGTTGAAAATACCAGGTTGTTATAGCTACTGTCCCTATCTATACTAAGTACACATCAAAGCTTAGGAATATACAAAAATCTAAGATCTGATACCAGCTGCGACGACTTGCAAATTCATACCCTTTGAATCGACAATAAACCCCACATGTCCGACCCAAAAAGTGCAGACTGATGGAAAGTAAAGAGAAAGAAAAGAAGGGAGAAGAAGAGGAGAAAAGAAAGAGAGAAGATAGAACCAAACAGAACAATATAGAATCTCACATCGCAGCGGAAAACATATAATATCATATTAATGATCTTTACAAAACAGAAACTGTATATACATACATCAATCAGAGTGCAATAATCAAACAATATTTATCTGCCTAGACAGTTATAATAACATGTCCTCTCAATTGGCGTTAATATACAACAACTAAGCATAGCAGATAATCAAAACTGATACGTGTATATGAAAATAAAGATTTCCAACTCTCCTGCTGAAACTCCAAAAGTACCAAAACTGAACCTATAAATATACTCGGTCTGGCCCGAGCATTGAAAGGAAAGAATACCCAGATCAGTCTGGTAAACTAGCATGAGAAACACACTTAACAGAATTTCTTAAATTACCAAACTTTTTCTTTATCGAAAACAAAAGTATCTCATAAGGCAAGTCCATGCATAAACACGGACATGTTTTTACCTTACGAAAAATAAAACATTTCATATCAAATCATCTGATATTATACTAGTGTCTAGTATACAAATAATATTCAAAATAGCCGAAATTGTTACCATTATTAAATTCCAGCATACTAGGCTCTACAAATAAAATGGCAGGTACATAGTAGAGTTTGGATTTCCATAAAATGACTAGGTGAAGGGACTACCTTCCGATGGGTACACCTCTAGATGGATGTCTGGAGGCACAGAACATCTGCCATCTACCAACACAAGACCGACCCGCCTCTATAACTAGATGGTACCGAATATGTCATCCTCTGGTCGTTAACGACCTTTACCGAGGGCCCTCGGAGCATACAAACCATAATAATCAGATACACGACGTCATAGCGTGTAAAGATATATCTAGAAGAGGATGATGATACCCTACTTGGGAGTGACCCACTTAGCCCTGCTACATCTAACCATATTTCAGACATTTTCGGTTGGTGAGGCCTGAGGTAACGATTACCTTTCATAAATCACATATCACATCACTTTGAATGCCACACGGCCATTTCTGTTGACTACTAATTACCTTCCACAAAAATACAAGCCTTAAGCTCATACGTCTCAAAGAGGATGTTAAGCTAAGCGAAGTTGCCTTCTCCGCCACCGCTGATGTATGTTTGTAAAAACTAATGTACGTAATCTTTAGAAATACAATGTCAGATAAACATCCATACAAGTTGTCCAGGAACAGGACAAACCAAAGGTACTTTCCTACCACATCTTATCGGGAAATCCCTAGGATTAGTAGCGAACTGTCCTTGCATTGGATATTTCATAATGAAGAGACCAATGCTATTATACGTATATTGGGATTTTAACCCTAAACGATCAACAAGCAGTCCCCTACTATGAAAACACGGAATATCAATATCATTATAACCAACCTGCACAATCGTCGCATATACGTTGGTCCGAAGTGGTTTTCGGATAAACCGATCCCGGTCTCTTCGCACCAACAACGCAAAAGCGTTTTTCAACCTCACACAGAAACTAATCTCGTAGACTTATCACGTCTCTAACTTTAAACTTACTATCATTCAGCCAATAAGGAAGCTCGATAGATTGGAGTAATACTCTTCACTACCTGAATCAACATCCTTAACACAAACGATAATCAAGCCTACACAGAAGGCTACGTACTAAGTGTACGACTAAATATTTTCCACATCAAGTCAAGGAACTAAAATGGCCAAATTTGATAGTCGGTTATTTAACTATCAAAGCAACAAACAATGTTTAGCACCATATGCAATCATTAGGCCTTTTTAATTAATCTTTTATTAATTAAACCATTTTCTGAATATTCACTTCAAATTATCTTTAAAAAGATATAATTCCCAAAGCCGTTTCAACTTCTATATTGGAAAACATTTCCATATACTTATTTAATAATAAGTAACTCACAATTCAATTTATTTTCAAAAGCCGTTTCAACTTCTATATTGGAAAACATTTCCATATACTTATTTAATAATAAGTAACTCACAATTCAATTTATTTTCAACAGTTGGAAAATATTACATATACTTAAATAACAATTGCGTATATATTTATTCTTTAAGGAAAAGATTCTTTCAAACAGCTTTATTTTGGGTCAAAACGAATGTTGCGTAAAATATCTTTACGACAATCCAAAATCACTAGTATAGGGATTCGAAAATTGGATTGATATATAAACCCCAATACTATACAAAAACATTTCCTTTCGAAAATCATTTACTATAACTTCAATGTTATAGTCCATCATTTTCTTATTTCTTGAAAACGTCTATTTCAACAATGAATGTTGAAATCTATGTATTCGATACTTAACACGTTTTAAAACGTATTCAAACCATTTAACTCCATTTAAAATATCACTTCCCAAAAATATCCATTTAATTTTAAAATATTATTCACTGTCCAAAATCGTTAATATAGTTCATTTACCAAATCCAATATTTCTACATATTTTATTGAAGGATAGTCCACTGTCCAAAATCGTGAATATAGTCCATTTACCAAATTCATTACTATTGTACATTAAATTAAAGGATTATCCACTGTCCAAAATTGTGGATGAAATTCCTTTAATAAACTATAATAATTAACTTATCAAATTCAATTGATTTTGGATTTAAAAACAATGTTTATAAATTGCATATATATTTTATAAAAACTTCAACTTATAAATTCCCTTTATTAGCCAATCTCGTTTATAATCCAATTACATGCCAAAATCCAAATTATAAGTTAATTACTTATGAATCTCTTTATTTATAAAATTATTCATTTTTGAACTTTACACATTATAAATCTTATTCACATATAAAATCGACTTATAGCTCCATTTTAACTCTTATAAAACTGCTTTACAATTTCATTATTTCGATTTATAAAAATTCAATTTTATAAATCTTATATATTAGCCATTTAATATATGTTCAAAAATATCAATTTAAACTATTTACAAAATAATTAACTCCAAATTTCGAAAACCACTTTTTGATTAAATTTCACAAAAATCATAATTTTTACAACAATAAAAATTATAACTATGTATTTATTTAAAATAAATTCATTTCTTTAACACTTCAAAGTTCAATAAAACGTATATTTTCAAAATCACTTGAAAATCCTTTTTAATTTGAAAACCATCACTTTAAGATTTTAAAACTCCAAAAATAGGTCTAATGCTGCAACGACACTTATATCCTTTTGCTGCTGCATACTATTATGTGGTTGTGCCATTGCCTATTTCTGCCACACTTTGGATCTGCCATGAGATATATAATGCTAAGGAGGTCTAGAAACATATGCTTCAATAGAAAACTCGACTTCTTCACTTTCCTTGGTAGACACTTCATTCTTGAATCTCAAAATTACCTCATCAGCTTTTAGTGTTAAATATAGTATTAATGACTTTCCTAAAAAAAGTAACAAACAGCGTGACTAACATATTTCGACATTCCCGACTTAACTAGTCCTCGGCCAAGAGGTAAACCGATAGGTTAGAGCTCTATTGCTCATATCCCTTCTTAACATCAATTTTAAATCTCATAAATAGATAAGCCAATTTCGTTGGGTATTAGCTTTAAGAAAAGTTAATTACTTTTCAAAAAATAAGTAAACAACAGGATTAATATATTTTTGACATTCCAAATTAACTATTCCTTGGTCAAGAGGAAAGCTGGTAGATTAGAGCTCTATTGTTCATATCTCTGCTCGACATAAATCTTAATTTTCACAAAGAGAGAAGCCTACCTCGTCGGCTTTTAGTGTTAAGCCTAATCACTTCACTTTACACAAGTTAAAGTTAAGGGACATCGAAGTGCACTTATAAAGGTTATTCTCGCTTCAAACACTTTCAACCATACTTCAATTCAACATAGAATCCAAACGACCAACACCAAGCCAACGCCATGGAACATGTTTAAGAGGGTAATATAAGTGATATTATATAATATAAAATTGTCATATACTTTCAAAAGCAAGAGGAGTCCAAAGTTTATAAATTTACCTAGTTAATATGACTTCAACTTTATATTTCAAACACAACATATATACACAGTATATACAAACAAGGTAGTGAGATAACTCACTTAGATTCAGGCAAAACACAGACTCGAGCACAACCAAACTCAAAAATACTTCTTACCATCATCTTGCAACCATCTTCTTCCTCCTTCCTTGCTTCAAACTTGTTTTTCCCAAGGCCAAATTGCCTTCTTGCTCATGGCCAATCAGTGAGCGGATATGTTGGCTATGCTTCTTAAAAATCTAACATGGTGGAAAATGTTTTAATATTGCCCTAAGGCTTGTGAAATATTTTGAGTGGATTTGAAGTTGTTTGCAATTTTTAGAGTATAAGAGAAGAAGAAGAAGACATGGAAAAGTTTGGTTTTTCTTTCTTAATTTATGACTATTTAGCAAGGATATGCCTCTCTTTATATATGCTTCATAAAGTGTTTCCTAAGCTTGTTCTCAACCCCTCTCATGTCATGGAAGCCTTTCCTCCACACATGTCAATCACTTCTCTCTGCATCACTTCCATTTTTTACAAAATACTTAAATATCCTTAACATTTTATATCTCTTATTCATTAGAAACTTCTAGAACATTCCAATTGCATTTCAAAGTGTGTTAATTAGTTCTTAATATGTTCATTTTATCTTTAGACGAGTGCATAAGAGTTTGAACAGCTTATATTGAGTAAAAGTTGTTTATCGATGAACCGATTTTCGGTCACGTTATCGATTTCTCTTCAAAGTATTTATTTTGTAAAAAAAATTCAAAAACAAGTTTACCGTCATTAATTATGATTTAAAATGGTGTTACTAAGGTTATTAAATCACTTTAATAACATTCAATCCAAGATTCAAATATTTAAATAATTCTAACATTTAAATACGAAGTGTCCGAAATTTTGGGTCGTCACAAAAATATTCACAAAATAGTAGAGGGAATCCATTTGGGTCAGATGATTTATCATTTGACATATCTTTTATATCCCCCAAAATTTCCTCTTTCGTAAATGGAACATTTAATCCATCTAAATCAGTTCTTGTGTCATTAAGATATAATTGTTCTCATTCAGCTCTAATCTTGTGCTTTATAGTTATAAAAATTAGTAAATGCCACATTTAATTCAATTTGATCAAAGATCTCAACATTATTGATAAATATAGAATTAATGGTATTACGACATTTTCTACCATTAGCTACTTTATGGAAAAATTTAGTATTCATATCATCCTCACCCGTCCATTAAATCCTAGATCTTTGTTTCTACATTACATCTTCGTGTGTTAAAATTTTATTTAATTAGACTTTTAAATTTAAATGCATATTTTTCCAAAGTGGTTAAATTCCTGAATTATTCTATTTTATTAAACTTTAAAATCTCATTTAGTGATTTATCCTTTTTAATTCTGTTAGCACCAAAATTGGTCACTAACACCCAAATGTAAATGAAATCACCAACTAACGGTCACAGATAACAGATAGAATATATGTAGAGAGTAATAATATGAAAAACAGTCGAAATTAAAATGAAAGCAGTAAAGAACACAGATTTTATAGTTGTTCGGCTAACTCCGGCCTACGTCCACTCCAGAAGTTTCCTTTTTTATTGATGTTCGAATTAATTACAGTTACAAACTGATAGAATAACTTTTAGCCTTAGAAAATAGAAAGTTAGAGGGCGGAGTGAAGAAGAAGATCCCCTATCTGGAGACCCACATGTTGTATTTATAGACAAAACCAAATTGTTGGGCCTCCAGTGTAGGTTGGGCCCACCAAGGCCATAGTCGAACCCTACTTCCTTATGCCGACCGACCCTGAGCAGTTGGTATGCCGAACAAGGTACGATGCCGAGCGAGGTACGACGCCGATCAAGGTTCGATGCCGAGCGAGGTGTAGTGTCGAGCGACGTTCAATGCCGAGCGACATCCAATGCTGATCGAGGCTTCATGCCGAGTGAGGGAAGCTGTGCCGACCGAGGGGAGGTGTGTCGATCGAGGGGAGGTGTGTCGAACGAGATACGATGCCGAAGACATCCAATGCCGAGCGACTTCCAATGCTGAGCAAGGTACGATGCCGAATGACATCCTGTGCCGAGCGACAATGTCGAGCCGCAACCGAACAATCTTCATGGACTTCCATACCTCGACCGGATATTGCCATGCCGAACGGCCGAGCCACAAGGTCGACTTCCAAACACTTCGAACCACTTCCTTCCGACCGAACGACCTATCATCTATCCAAGTGAACACCATCCATTTGAACGGAATCCATCATATTTCAGCCTCGATAATCGTGAAGTTTTTTTAGTTAAATCCGCCTGTCCGTGGCCTTGCCGTAAGGCGGGTTAACACTTGCCCCCAAAACATGCCTTGCTATTGGAAGGTGTGTTTTAAACGGCCTCAAATCCTATATCCAAAGTCCATATCCTGTTCATAACCATATTATTAACTCCATGACCTCTCCGGGTTTAACCTTGAATCCGTAGACCTCGCCGGGTCGCGTTATCCTGTTCCAGCCTCAACATTCCCATCAAGGGCTTGTATGTTCTCCGACCTCGACTCTTCGGTCAGAGACTTTTTATATTCATCGGCCTCGATTCTTCCGTCAGGGACTTTTTATATTCATCGGCCTCGGCACTCTGGCCAAGGACTTTGATACCCACCGGCCTTGGCACTCCGGCCAAAGTCTTTAATACTCACCGGCCTCGGTATTCCGGCCAAGGACTTTGATACTCGCCAAGCCTCGGCACTCCGACAAAGGACTTCGATATTCACCGGCCTCAGCACTCCGGCCAAGGACTTTGATACTCACCGGCCTCGGCACTCCGTCCAAGGACTTTGATACTCACCGGCCTTGGCACTCCGGCCAAGGACTTTGATATTCACTAGCCTTGTCACTCCATCCAAGGACTTTAATATTCACCGGCCTCGGCACTCCGGCCAAGGATTTTAATATTCACTGGCCTTGGCACTCCGGCCAAGGACTTTTTTACATTCCGTTCGAGTCCATTCCATCGCTCTTCGGCAAAGGGACTCTTAACTCGCGATCACTGCCCCATCTCTCCGGTCGGGACAGTAATCGCAAAACCTGAACTATTTGATACATTGATGCGAATCCAATCAAAAAACCAAAAATCCATATCAAAAATTAAATATCCATACCAAAATGGAAAACCAAAAAACCAACCAAACCAGGAATTCAATCCAAACTCCAAAACCATACCAAAGAAAAGTAAATGTCCAAAGTTCCAAAGGAAAAACCAAAGTTTGCAGAAAAACAGAAAGAAAATAGGATTTCATAGACCCAAGCAGTACAGTTTTTTGTCAGCTCAGAACACGCCTAGGGACCGTCCTCGATCCCGTACGTGTGTGAGTGACCTAGCCATATTATTTTGAGTTCTATTACTTATTCAAAATCATAAATCTGTTTAGTTGATAATGAGCTGACATTGCCCAGGTTTAGTGCCACCTTCCTTCGAGGTAAGCGGTAGTCGCTTCTGTCCCACTGCCACAGCTCGATTCTTGACATACTGCTGTAGATGACCATTTCTTACATGATCCTCAATGATGTCCCTTAAATGCATGTAGTCGTTTGTGTTGTGCCCATCTAGCTCATGGAATAAGTAATGCTTTCCCGATGTATGTTCGTGTTCTAAAGGCTCTCTCTTTGCCGGCCTACAATATTGGAGCCGCCCTCGAGTGTCCAAGTAAATCCTTTCTAGAGTCTCAGTTAAATCTGTATAAGAATAAAACTTTAACTCCCTTCGAGGCCTCTTTGAAGTGCCACCATTGCCCTTCGTTTTTCTTTTTTCCTTTATCATCTTCACTTGGATCCTCCTTGGATGGACCTCCACCCATCACTGCATAAGCTTCATCCTCTCTCCCTACTCTCTCAGCCTACGCATCCTCCTGTATCAGGAACATTTCTGCCTCGTGGTAGAACTCCCCGAGGTCCCTCGTTGGGTCCCGTTCCAATGATATCTTGAAATCTAAATTATCCACGATTCCTGAGACTGCTGCCATCAAAACCATGGATGGATCGGGTCGATCCACTAAGGCTATCGCTGCGTTGAACCTGGTTAAGAAGTTCCTGAGTGACTCTCCCTTCCATTGCTTCATCGATGTCAAGGTCATTACATCTTCGGGTCTAACTATATGGACCCAGAAATATCTCATAAATTTTTCAATCAGCTCCATCCATGTACCGATAGAACCATTCTCCAGTTGTCTGAAGCACATAGCTGCGATATCCATCAAATACAATGGGAAGCATCGAGCCATGACCTCATCCGATGCCCCCAGTACCTCCATATGACACACATACTTTGTTAGATGAACGGTGGATCTGTTCTACCATCATACATACCCAACGTTGGTAGCTTAAAGTCCGTTGGATTCCTAGCTTGCCTAATAGTAGGAGTAAATGGACTCCTATTCACATCCTCCAAGTCTTTGTTTACCAATCCGCCTCTCATAGCCCGTCTGACCATCTCCGCTAATCTATCATTTTCCTCGAGTTGTAATCCTTGTCTGTTGCCTCCGGTCTGCCCCCCAAGTACACGATGGAACTCTGGCACATACTCCTCATCTAGTAATCCTGCACTCCTGTTAGTGTCGGATAGTACAGCGTCATCTGGTATCCCTCCATGGACTGGTCCAGCATTTCCTAGTGGTATGCCCCCGGGTCTAGATCCATTCAGGTTGATAGCCGTCTGCTGATTGGGGGCTGTCCCTGCTGAGCCATTCCTTCCGCTTGCTGATTGAGCGCTTTCGATCCAGCTCCATGGATCTGAGCTCCCGCATTTCCTGCTTGTGTAAATTGTCTGAGAAGAGCCTGCATCATCTCCTCTTGTCTTTTCAACATTGCTTCCATCTCATCTCTTGTGATGTAGATGGATGCTTGACCTGCTCCAGCTCCAGAGGAAGCCTCTTGACTTCCTTTCCGATTTCATCTTTCTGTCACTTGCTTCCTTGCTGATGGCCTAGCCATTGCCTCCTAGAATCCAATTTCCTTGCTTCAAGATCACTGAGTGCTTACCTTCTCAGTGAAAGCACCAAAATGTTAGCGCCAAAATTGGTCACTAACACCCAAATGTAAATGAAAGCACCAACTAACGGTCACAGATAACAGATAGAATATATGTAGAGAGTAATAATATGAAAAACAGTCGAAATTAAAATGAAAGCAGTAAAGAACACAGATTTTATTGTGGTTCGGCTAACTCCGGCCTACATCCACTCCAGAAGTTTACCTTTTTATTGATGTTCGAATCAATTACAGTTCCAAACTGATAGGATAAGCTTTAGCCTTAGAAAATAGAAAGTTAGAGAGCGGAGAGAAGAAGAAGATCCCCCATCCGGAGACCCACATGCTGTATTTATAGGCAAAACCAAGTTGTTGAGCCTCCTGAGTAGGTTAGGCCCACAAAGGCCATAGTCAAACCCTACTTCCTTATGCCGACCGACCCTGAGCAGTTGGTATGTCGAACAAGGTACGACGCCGAGCGAGGTACGATGCCGAGCGAGGTGCGATGCCGAGCGACGTTCAATGCCGAGTGAGGGGAGGTGTGCCGACCGAGTGGAGGTGTGTCGAACGAGGTACGATGTCGAATGAGGTACCATGCCGAACGAGGTACGATGCCGAACGACTTCCAATGTTGAGCGAGGTACGATGCCGAACAACATCCAGTGCCGAGCGACAATGCCAAGCCGCAACCAAATGATCTTCATGAACTTCCATACCTTGACCGGATATTGCCATGTCGAACGGCCGAGCCACAAGGTCGACTTCCAAACATTTCGAACCACTTCCTTTCGACCGAACGACCTATCATCTATCCAAGTGAACACCATCCACTTGAACCGAATCCATCATATTTCATCCTCGATAATCGTGAAGTTGTTTTAGTTAAATTTGTCTGTCCGTGGCCTTGCCGAAAGGCGGGTTAACAAATTCTAATATTACCAAAAACATCTGTATTCCATTTCTTAAGAATTTTTTTTAAATCTTTAACCTTACCTACAAATATTTTAGCTATATTTTCAAAAAAATTATTATATTTAACCAGAGAAAACCACTTATTTGCAATTAATTCTGAGAAGTTATTCTCTAACAATCAAATTTTTTCCAATTTAAATATTTTATTTCTATTAATTTAGTTATTACAAGACAAAATTATTGGACAATGGTCCAAGTAAATACTTGGAAGATCGATCACTTTACAAATAGGATGTTTATCTTCTATTTCATTATTAATAATAAAAAACTGTCTAAAAGAGCCATTGATGGGTCATCTCTTTGTTCTACCAAGTGCATCTTCTATTATTTAATTATAATTCAATTAAATTACTATTAGTAATGAATTGGTCAAAGCTTCCATAACAGAAAAATTACCTTCTTTTGGAGTTCGTTCTCCTTAAAATTTGGTAACATTGAAGTCCCCATCCAACATCCAAGGACCTAGAGTGAGTGATTTAAATTCTAGAACTCATTTCAAAGAACCATACGATCCAATGTAGAGTTCGATCCATTAAAATTAGTAACGTTTAGAAAAGAGCCACCACTAACATCAGAAAAATTAAATATATTGAATGAGATCTAATGACAGATTGTAAAAATTTAACAAGATTTTCTTTCCAACCTATCATTATTCCTTCAGAGATACCCTTAGTGGGAAGATAAACCCAATGACTGATATAATGACCCCTTAAACTCCTATAAAATTTATAATTATGATGCTCTAATTTTGTTTCTTGTAATAAAGCAATAATAATGTTATTATCTTTAAAAAATGATCAAATTTTACTACATTTTCTTATATCGTGTAAACCTCTAACATTTCAACTAATATATTTCATGGTCCAACTGATGCAACCCGCTCTAATTCTTTACTCCTAATATACTCAGCATCTACATCATCAAATATAAAACCAGAATTTCTACCTAAATAGTGTGTGTCACTAGTAGATAAACCACTCAAAACACAATAACAATAAGTACCGTCTAAAATAAGATCCATACTGACCTAGAGTCCTTGGAAACTTTAGTGCTCGCTTTACGGATATGAGCACTCCTTGTCGATCTAGATGATGTAGAACCCAAATCAACCTCATGTAGTGCCTTTTGTTTTGCTTGTATATGTGAAATACTAGTCCTTTCTTGCCTTGGTTCCATGTCATGCGTCATCCCACTTCTGTATATCACCTTATTTGCCTTTTTGTTACTATTAGAGTCGACAACCACCTCGTCTACTACTGCCCATGTCTCTCTCTGCACGTAATTCGCACCTTTCCCTCAATGCAGTTGAATTGTTAACCATATTAAAACTTTTATTCTTCACATCACTGTATAAAACATTCAATCCAGTTTTATTCTTCACATCACTGTATAAACCATAGTTTTGAAAACCGGACCGGACCGTGGTTCAACCGTGAGAAACCGTCGACCGTGGACGTCGTCGGCCCGGAGCCAAATCGGACCGCCTTCATGTGCGAATCGCCGGCCAAACCTCGAAACCGTGTTTAGACCGTGCGCTGGAATCCTGCTATCAAGCCCGATAATTTTCCCCAAATTTGAAAACCCTAATCTCAACAATCGCCATTATAGTCCCAACCCACAATCCAGCTCTAAGTGTCGCATCGACCCTTTTTCTTGTTGTCGTTTTGTATTATTTTGAGCTGTATGCCTTTTTATATAAGTAATTGATGTAATTGAAACCCATTATGCTGCAAGCTTAAGCTCTATTTGAGTAAATAAACAAAAAAGTATGTGACAGAACACCGCAGGGAGTAAAGAAGAAAAAGACTTATTATAATTGTTTAATAGAATCCAACATAATATGACACAAGTAAGAAGATTGTTGTTTTGTACTGTATGTACATTAACTGTGTTGTTTGATATATCTGTAATCGAATTGGTTGATTATTTCCTTTTATTCTTTGCTAATTCTTTAGTTTATTGCAAGGATAACATAGTTCTGATTAATAATCCGTAGTGATATTTGATAATATATCTTTGTGAAGACAATAAAATGACGTGATTTGTGATATGGTTTACTACTTGTAATATGAATTAATCTGGGACTTGTTGGACTTATAATATGGATTGCATTTGTTTTATTATAATTTTCACTTAACATTTTCAATTACATTACCCAAAAAAATGCACGGCTCTCGCGGTTCAACCGGTCGGACCAATAAAACCTTAAACCTTGAGTCATTACGGTTTGAGTAACGGTTCGGTTCTCAAAACATTGGTATAAACCATTCAATCCAGTGCCTAACTCAACTTTATTCATAAACATATTATCAACATGCTCTTGTGATCTATCAACTTGTTCTTCTATATCACCATCCTCATGTGAAATATAAAACTGGCCACTTACAAAACAGCAAGCAGCTTTTTAGACTAATCCATATTCAATATTAACCTTCCCAACATACTATTGTGCATATACCAGAATATACCATGCAAACTTTCCTTACATTTAGGGCATCTCCAATCGTTCAATTATCTGCTGAATTTGGCCAAAAAAAATTTCCAGTCGTTCAATTCAACGGTAATATTAAGCTTAACGTTCAGGATCTGGTTCAGGATCCTGAACGGGGCTTGGACGCCCATTTAATGGGCGCCCAAGCCCTGGCGCCCATTTTATGGGCGCCAGAGCTCTGGCGCCCATAAAATGGGCGCCAGGGCTTGGGCGCCCATTAAATGGGCGCCCAACCCTCCCCCAAAAATTCCTCCTCCCCAAGCCATATTTCCCCCCTAACGGCTATAAACGGTCACATTTCAAATTACAACGGCTATAAACGGTCATATTTCAATTACAACGGCTATAAACGGTCATATTTATGATTTCACTACATATATCACAATGTTATCCAGATTGTAATACACACATCTCTTCTTCTATTACAATTTTATTCTCAATTCCTTAATATTGAAAGTATGTCTCATCCGTTTCAATCGTATACCGAAGCGATGAATATGGATAGCTGGGATTTAGATTCTCAACCCTTTCAAAATGGAATTCCCCAAACCGCCCCCCCTCTATCGTTCCATTCTTCTGCTCCATGGTCTGGCGATGAAGATAAGGATTTGTGTTATATTTATTGTCATTTTTCTAACGACTCGGTAAAGGGGAACGACCAAAGTGGAGAGGCGTTTTGGGCAAAAGTCATGAGTGCGTACAATAAAAAACATGTTCAAAAGACGAGATCAATGTCTGCAATCACGGGTCGTTTTGGGAAGATTAATCGACAAACACAATTCTACGAGTCGCAGATCCACAAAATAAGAACAGCAAATCCAAGTGGAATGGGTGGCGAAGCTGAATTGGTAGCGTTTTGTAAAATCACATTTTTAATTTACATTCATTTCTAATCACTTTGTTAATATTTGATTTTGTTTTTCTGTTTTTGTAGAAGAGAATGGCGAACGATCAGTTCTTGAAATTATTTCCAAGAGAAAATGGTACAAAGAAACCCCACTACTATCAGTTTGCAAACTGCTATGACTTGCTTGTTAGTCAACAAAAATGGAACTCAAACACCGCAAAAGGCTTAAGAGATGTGCAGACGAAGTCAAAAGAGAAGAAAAAAGCAAGTAGATCTACTTACAATTCTAGCCCAGGCAATTCTTCTCATATGGCCTCAAATGAATGCCAAGATATCGAAGACGAAGAAGTAGTTCCCGCATTTGATGAGGACGCTAGACCGATGGGTCAACGAGCAGCTAAGAAGAAAATTGCTGTTCAATCTCAAATCGATTCTCGTTTAGCCCTAATGCATGAAAAACATGCGAGAGAAAATGCAGAACGTCAAAAAGGAAGCGCAGAAAAGCTTGCCGTGTTAAAAGAATTGACTGAGATTGAGAAGGGTCGTTTTGAGCTAGAGCGGCAACACCAAGAGACCATAGTAATGGAAAAGGATGTCACCGGAATGGATCCAATTACATTGCAATATTGGATGGAGTACAAACAGCGCATTGTTGAGAGTAGATCTGGAACAAAACATATGTAGTTGACGTATTAATTTGATATTTCTAGTTATTGCAGTTTACATTTCCATGTACCTTCAGTTCATTTAGGTAATCAAGTGTTATTTTCGGTTTAACAATATTTAATGGTTTATCATTTTTTCGATGCATTGTGTATATGCCCGTAATAGATTTACTTCATCAAACATAAATGACATTACAAACATAATAATTGAAGCATTACACGCTTCGTTATAGAAATAAAAAAGGCAAACATATGTAATTAAACAAAGATCCACCATCTTCAACTACTGATTTCCATGAGAATTCCAAATATGCTCCATTAAATCCCTTTGGAGTCTATTATGAATAGCTGCATTACGATATACCTCATGATGATCGTTATGAATTGCGTACTGTTCTTCATTTCGTAACGTGGTTGTGCGAAACAATTCGGGTGGTTGTCTTGCCCCCTCATACTCGAAATCAGGATAATCCATACCACGTTCATCTTCAATGATCATGTTATGGAGAATTATACAACAGAACATAATTGTAGCCATTTTTGATCTTTTCCATAATCTACATGGATTGCTTACCATTGAAAATCTTGCTTGAAGGACCCCAAACGCCCTTTCTACGTCCTTCCTTTGTCCTTCCTGCATCGCAGCAAATTGTTTCTGTTTTGCCGTTATTGGGTTTGCAAATGTCTTCACAATCGTACTCCATTTGGGATATATTCCATCTCCTAAATAGTATCCATGGTCATATGTGTTCTGACCAAGAGTAAATGATACGGGAGTTGACTTACCTTGCGCCAAATCATTGAACAAATGAGATCGTTCGACAACGTTTAAGTCATTAAGAGAACCTGGCATTCCAAAGAAAGCATGCCAGATCCACAAATCATGAGAGGCAACTGCTTCTAAGATGATTGTTGGTTTTTTTTCCTTGCCGTTATATGCTCCGTGAAAAGCTTTTGGACAGTTCTTCCACTCCCAATGCATACAATCTAGACTTCCAAGCATTCCAGGCCAGCCCTTGCTTTCATGCATTTCACGCAAGCGAGTTACATCTGCCTTGTTTGGAGATCGAAGATATTCCGTCCCATAAATGTCCACAACTGATTGGCAGAAGTGATCTAGGTTTTCCAATGCCGTACTCTCTGCAATACGATATGCATCATCTAGGGCATCGGCGGGTGTACCGTATGCTAACATTCTCAAAGTTGCAGTCATCTTTTGATGCCCACTCAAACCATGTTTTTTTGCGGCGTCCTGCTTAAAAACAAAATAATTATTATTCTGCTGAATACTTTCGAGAATTCTTATGAATAATGGTCGACTCATTCTGAATCGTCGTCTAAATGTCTCTGGACCGTAAGTTGGATCACGGGCAAAGTAATCTTGTAGTAGTGTTTTGTGAAATGCTTGCTGGTTACGGTTGATATATTTCCTACCCACTACGGAACCACCATGTTTTCCAGAAGTTGCTCCGTATGCGTCACGATATATCTCCATCAATTCCTCCTCCTCCTATTGATGCGCTAACGCATAAGCTTCTTCTTCAGAATCACTGTCGCAAAGCAATACAGCTTTAAGTAAATTTCCAGACATTGTTTGATATTTGAGGATAGTTGTCTGATATTTGAATGTTTTGTTAGAGTAAATTGTGGTGGACAAGTATGACATCTATATGGTTATATATATATATGACCAAATATTGAGTGGATAGAGGGTGTGTCAGTGTGCGGTCTAATCACGTACTGTAGCCACGTTCGTTTGCCGGTCAAGATTCTCTGCTATGATTAGTGGATAGAGGGTGTGTCAGTGTGCGGTCTAATCACGTACTGTAGCCACGTTCGTTTGCCGGTCAAGATTCTCTGCTATGATTAGTGGATAGAGGGTGTGTCAGTGTGCGGTCTAATCACGTACTGTAGCCACGTTCGTTTGCCGGTCAAGATTCTCTGCTATGATTAGTGGATAGAGGGTGTGTCAGTGTGCGGTCTAATCACGTACTGTAGCCACGTTCGTTTGCCGGTCAACATTCTCTGCTATGATTAGTGGATAGAGGGTGTGTCAGTGTGCGGTCTAATCACGTACTGTAGCCACGTTCGTTTGCCGGTCAAGATTCTCTGCTATGATTAGTGGATAGAGGGTGTGTCAGTGTGCGGTCTAATCACGTACTGTAGCCACGTTCGTTTGCCGGTCAAGATTCTCTGCTATGATTAGTGGATAGAGGGTGTGTCAGTGTGCGGTCTAATCACGTACTGTAGCCACGTTCGTTTGCCGGTCAAGATTCTCTGCTATGATTAGTGGATAGAGGGTGTGTCAAGATTCTCTGCTCATAATCCATTATATAAATTCACAAATCGTTATACGTTTAAATCATTTACAAACCTAATATTATTCAAATTACAATGTCCAACATGAAATTTACGTCTCATGAATTGAAGTTGCTTATGCAGTACTACATTGAAACCGATGAGAAGTGTGATAATCAGGAGTCAATGGCAATTAATTTTTGGGACACTCCGGCTGACCTGTACAACAACGATGTGGGCTCTCAAGTCAGACGTACGGCTCAAGAGGTCAGGACTGCGCACAAAAACTTTACTAGGGCATGCACGCGCTACACAAAGATTATTAACGAGGTAATATCGGAAAATGTGTTTGAGACAACACGTTCGACTTATGACGGTCGATACAATTTAAAATATGGCACGCCCTTCATTGCCCATGATGCATACTTCATACGTCAAAACTGGCTAGAAAGATTTGGATGGTCTTAAGATGACAGTATTGATAGTTGGTTATGTAACGTTCGTTAATGTATCATGAGCTTTTTGAATTGTCTTTTCAAATGATAATGTCTGCTTTTGTTGTCAAAGCTAATGCGTATGTCTAATGTTTGTTTTTTAATATGCCCTAGTGTAATGTATGTTGTCAGATCAAAAAGTACTGCGACCAAAAGTGTCTTAGACTGTCTGTATAGGAGTTGCAGTTTCTTCATATGTGCAGTCTATTATTACGGTGTCGTTTCTTATAAGTGTTCTATGTTTGAATCATTAACTAGTTAAACGAACATAAAGTATTCACATTGTACACCAACATGTATAAGTCACAGTACTCACAGACATATTGAATTCACAGTAACCACGAGCATTATAATCCAAAATCCAAGAAAGTGACAGCATATAAATAATACACAATATACTGAAACAATGACCTAAGTACATATACTCATACACATAAACTAAAAAGTATACAACTAAAGGGAGACAGCGTCGTCATCGTCAACATCATCACCGTCATCATCATCTCCGTCACTGTCATCATCCTCATCTCCGTCACCGTCATCATCATCATCTCCGTCATCATCATCATCGTCTACATCGTCATCCTCGTCATCCCCATCACCATCATCATCATCCCCATCACCATCACCATCACCATCATCCCCCTCGTCCTCATCATCCCCATCGTCCTCATCTAAACCACCAGCACCAAACCCAGGCTGATAGCTGATCAATCTGAGCCTCTAGCATCTGTGTATGCTGCATGTACATATCATGCATGGCGTGTGTATGTGCAAGAGTCATATCGCGAAACACACCAAACCCTACTCTGGCCTGATCCAATCTAGCAGCATACTACATAAAGATGACAAAAGCCATAAAAAAAACAAGCATAAAATAAAGGAAAAATGACAGTAAACAACAAACGTACCTCATACGGAGGATATAAACCGACTGAAGGCACACCAGGATAGTCGGGGTGATCTGGAAAGACTAAAGGCTGCTCAATCAAAGTACCTGTCAAGTCATACGCTCTAAAAGTGGTATCAGGCTCCAACTGCATGGGAGCCTGGGAGAACTGTGACGGAATCGGGTCAAATGAAACCTGCGGTACCTGAACTCTACCGGCTGCCAGATGAGGTCCTATATGATCAGAGTTGACCCCACGAACATAATCTGGTATGATGAATCTACGGGGTGCTACTCTAGCCCAATAAGCATCGTAATCCCCATCGATGAAAAAAGTACTACTATCCACCCATCCAGCCTGTCGTAGAGCATGTAAGTACTGATCACCGATCACCCTATGTCTACCAAACATGTCCTCGCAGGATAAAGGATCGTATGGTATACGACGATCACCCGTAATCTGATAAGCACATCTCTCTCCCAAATACCACATAGGCATAAATGCAGGCGTATGCAAAGCAACCCTACGTCTAGATACTGAATACGCAACCATCAAGGGATGGTCGTCCACCAGAAGACCTGCATCTGCTAGATGAGTCCAATGTGAGGCCCAAGGAGTCCGAATGATGTTACCACGACTACGCATATCCAGCTGTGACCTAGCCTCCATCAAGTCATGTCGTACACCTAAGGGGACATGATGTACGTACTGCATGGTCTCCCATCGTCTCATCCTAGGGAAGTAATGCTCAGCAGCCTGACTAGCCGTGTCCTGGATGCGGGGATGCATGTTTGCCGTGTACTCGTAGTACCATAACGGCAAAATATACCAAAAAGCATACATCTGCCTGACATCGCCAAGCGCAAATGAATCTAGAGCAGTATATAGGATACCTAATATCGCCGTGCCCCAGTCGATAGTATGTAGATGGTCTAATCGGGTAAGGGAAGCTAAATAGCCAAGTCTAACCGTACCTTTTTGGTTCGAAAAAAAGGTCGAACCAAACAGGTACAACAAAAATGCTCTAGTAACTGCATCCATCATATCGGCTCTAGCTATATAACTGGTGATGTAATGCTGCAAGTACGTCAACTTAACAGAACCACTAGAGACGCGGGTAACATCTATCAGTGGTAAAAAAATAGTATACAAATTCGGCGACTCGTATAAATCATCGAATGGAAAAGGTCGAAGACCCTGTCGTCCAATCTCAATCCCAGTGAACATGTAGAAATCAACTGGGGTGATACCAAGCTCAAAATCTGAAAAATGAAACGTATGCGTGGTGGGCCACCACCTCTCAGCTAATGCCTGGATGAGAGGTCGATCAAAGGACTGAACAGGCCTAATCGACAAAAATAGACCAAAAGGGCTAGCCTGTAGCCTCTCAATAATAGGACCAGGAAGATAGTCATAAAACTGGGTAATGCACTTAGCCCAACTACCCCGACAGTGAATGTAATGGTCCTATACATAGTTAATGAAACAACAATTTTTAATAGCGTAAGGGTTGATCAATATGAGTATGTAATGTACAAATTAAAATAACAAGTTATAGTAAGGGTTCATTAATACCTGTATGGTCGTCAATGCGGTTTCGGCTCTATGCCGATAACCATCTGGCAGCTCATGCAGAATACGTAGATCGTCTGGTGAAACTCCAGGCGATGGCGGAACGTGTAATGGTCCTGCTTGCTCCTCTGGATGTCTATGAACCGTTCTTCGGGCGATTTTGGTTGAACGCGGCGGTATTTTGAATAAATTTTCTAATTTTCAAAAAAATTTCAAAATGAAAAGTGAAGAGGAATGAGGGAGGAGAGGGGGCGGTGTCCATTTTATGGGCGCCTTGCCTCAGGCGCCCATTAAATGGGCGCCTGGCCATTGGGCATTTCTACTCAAACACGGGCTGAATATTCAGCCCGCTGAATATTCAGCCCGTAATCGATTGGAGATGCCCTTAGAGTTGAAATTACGCCCACTATTTTGAAAACCACTGCAATCACCTCACTATGGTCTAATCTACCGTACAGAATAACAGTCCTATTGTTCACATCTTTGCTTCAAACTATACCATATTCACATCGTACAAAATATCCTCCACAAGTACAGAATTGTCATCCACTCCATGCTCACGCTGTATTACTTCAAGCCCTTTTGTACCATTTTGTGTCCTATTAAAACACATCACTTCGAATGAAGTTTCACCATTTCCAGAAAACAATATTATATCTTGTTCAGTAATGTTACCAAAAGCAAAACCCATATTTAAAACGTGCACATCTTTGGTATCATTGTGCATGTTATTGACATCGATAACATAATCGCAGTGTTTTCGAGCATGATCATCATTGACCATGTTTTCAGTTCTATCGACAGCTGTAAATCCGTCACTTGAACAGAAATCTCTGTACATGTTGAAGCTTCAAAACTGCCCTCTGCAGCACCAACATCATTACGACATAAAACTTTAAAACTATTCGAGACTTCAACCATAAAATTTAGATTTTTAGATCTTTTGGTAAGTGTTTAATGTCAGTGCAGTAACCTCCTCCATCATCTTCCATGTCAGGTTCTAAAACGATAGACTG
Organism: Allium cepa; assembly: GCA_030765085.1. Taxonomy (NCBI): domain Eukaryota; kingdom Viridiplantae; phylum Streptophyta; class Magnoliopsida; order Asparagales; family Amaryllidaceae; genus Allium; species Allium cepa. Next base: position 803,927,250 of record CM060941.1, on the reverse strand, counting down.
CCTGTCTTCATCCACTACAGTGGCAACAACAATATCTTCCCATTTATGTTCAGAAACGAATGTCATCACAACAGGATCAAAGAGAAGTGGATCTAAATATGAAGCCACTAAGGAATTATTCGTCATTGAATCAGACAAGAACTCATCACCTAGTCTAAGATTTTCTTGTTCAGAATTCATGTTTTCATTGGTACTTTCTCTCTCACTAAAATTACCAACATCAGAGCCTTCGAACAAATTCCTAAATTTTTTGCTTGAAACCTTTACCAGTGTTAACCGGATTGATAGAATCAAAATGAATAAACATTTCCACTAACAATTCAATTCCATCATTTCTTTTCATCCATAAGGGATCAAGAAGAATTAGTTTAAGTTTCATACTTTTCAAAACAAAGAAGAACCCATGATCGACCACATTTAATTCTTCCATAACTGAAGGATTCTTATTTACCTTTTCCTTTTCTCTTGCATTGATTGAACAACAGTTATTTTTATGACCAAAACTTCCACATCTAAAACATCGTATAAGCTTCACGGCAATCCCTAGAGAAATGGTTGTCTTCTCCCCATCTAAAACAAAAGAAAATTCCTTTTTTTTTGGCCATCAATCCAATTTTTGCGATTCTATTTTTGACTGGAAACTTAGGGAGATAATGCTGAATTTCCTTTGATGACTTGAGCATACGATCGAAATTGTGAATTACAAAAAAGAGAAGCAACTGGTCTCCAGGATGAAGGAAAATGAGGACGCGATTCTTAAATATTGAAAGATATCAGGTTATTGGGTCTGAAGAGGATACTTGAAGAAAGCCAATAAAAGAGCAGGAGTAAAAGCTTTGGAGCATGTCGCCTCTTCAAGTAAGCTTTCTCATCTTTTTTCCGGTAGCGTTCATGTTCCAACTGCATTAAATTCTCTTTCTTCTAAACTAACTCTTTGAAATTGCTAAAAAAATTGATTTTACTTTTCAAAATGGCACTGTGGATATGAAGAATTTCAAATTTTTGGAGTTATTAAGGGTCTTCAATAATACATGAAGACTTTAACATGGAATGTTAGGAGTCATGGTACTCTCCAGAAATGTGTCAGATTTAAGAACATTATTAAGTCATTACATGTGGATATAGTGCTATTTTAGAAAACTAAGATTGTCGATTCTTCTGGTTTCAATTTTAACTCATTGGGTGATAACTTCATTAATAGCTGGTGTACTGTTGATGCCATGGGTAGCAAAGGTGGCATGTTTGTTGGTTGGAGGGGGGAGAATTTCAAGATTGTAGAGGAAGTCAAGTACTCTAGTATTTACCTATTAAATTGGAAAATTTGAGAGATGGAGGTGATTTCTACATATCAAATGTTTATGGCCCTTGTGATAAAAATGATAGATCGGTTTTCTGGGAAAGATGTTCTGATTTTTTTGTAAAAGTTAATGGTCCCTGGACTATTGGAGGAGACTTTAGTATTACAAGATTCTTAGGAGAAAGAAGTGGGAGAGAAAGTAGTTATTCAGAGATGGAAAAATTTAGGGATTTTGTTGAAGATTGTAGTTTAATTGATCTGCCTTTAAATAGTAGAGCATAAACCTCGAGCAATAGACAAGAGAATCATATATTTGCCAAATTAGATAGATTTTTAATTAATTCAGATTGGGATAATAAATTTCCTCTTACTGTGTAATATGGCCACGCTAGAATTCTCTCTGATCATTGTCCAGTAATTATAGATTGCAAGGATGTAAGGAAATTTAAAATGATTTTTAGATTTGAGAAAATATGGCGTCTAGAGAATGATTTTGATGATTTTGTTAAAGATAAATGGTCCAGTTTCAACAATCTTGATAATTCTGCTAAGAACATAATGTTTAAGCTTAGATCGTTGAGAAATTATATTAAACAATGGGAGAAAAGTAACTTTGGTAATCTGTAAGAGAAAAAGCTTAATTTGAATAAAGAGATTTTAGATCTCAACAATAAGGAGGAAATCTGTGGGTTTGTCTTGGAAAGAATTTGATGTTCGTAAATCTAAGGAAAAGGAATTACTCGGAATAATTGATCAAGAGGAAATCATGTGGAAACAGAGATCTAGAGTAAATTGGCTTAATTATTGGGATGCTAACACTGCATATTTTCATAAAATAGCCAATGAAAGAAGAACTAATTACATAAGTAACATTATTATTGAGAGAGTTGAGGAATTTGATCAAAATAAAATTTTAATAAATTTTCTGATTTTTACAAAGAATTGTTTGGTAGTGCTCATGAAAATTTTACATCAGTGGATTGGGAATTAATGTTTGATGATAATGAGAAGGTGGATTTGAATTGTTTAGAGAAAATGTTTACGGAGGAGGAAATTTGGCAGGCAGACAAGGATCTTTCAACAGATAAGGCACCTGGACCAGATGGTTATCCTTCTTTCTTTCTCCAAAGATATTGGTCTACCAAAATAACCTGATGTTATTTCCCTCGTCAATGACCCGTATGCTGGAAATTTAGATTTCAGTTGTATGATCTATGCTTTTATAATTTTACTGGCTAAAAAGGAGGGAGCTAATAATATCAAAGATTTTAGACCCATCAGCCTACTGAATTGTATCACTAAGATTATTACCAAAGTACTTGCTAACAGACTCGGAGGTTTAATGAATTGCCTCATTCTTAATAGTCAATCTGCTTTTATCAAAAATAGAAATATCATGGAAAATGTAGCAGTGGTGTAAGAAGTGATCAATTATTGAATACAGGAAGATTTATCATCTGTAATTTTAAAATTGGATTTTTCAAAGGCATTTGATTCTTTAAACTGGGATTTCCTCTTAGAGGTGCTGAAAGCCAGAGGTTTTGGAAATAAGTGGTGTAGTTGGATTAGGAGGCTTTTATACAGTGGGGTTTCATCTGTTTTGATGAATGGGGTGGAAGGTAGGAAAATTATGTCTAAAAGAGAATTAAGACAAGGTGATCCTCTTTCTCCTTTGATGTTCAATATTGCAGTTGACATATTTGCAAGGTTAATTAGAGCTGCTGTTAGAAATGGAGTGTTAGAATCTTTTGGAGATTCTTTTGTCTCTAGTGTAATTTTCCTACAATATGAAGATGACACAATTATATTCAGTTCTCCCAAACCTCATTATATCATTACACTTAAACTCCTGTTGTATGGATATGAGAACCTTTCAGGTCTGAAAATTAATTTCAATAAGGGTTTAGCTATGATAATGGGTGGTTCAGATTTTAATATTAAAGATGTTGCATTGACTTTAAATTGTTGGACTGGTAATTTTCCTTTATCTTATTTAGAATGATTATCAGACCTAAAACTTTGAAGCATGAAGATTGGTTACTATTGATTGATAAAATTGGGTCAAGATTAGCAAGATGGAAAAGTCACACACTATCAAGAGCAGGAAGATTGATTTTGGTAAACTCAGTTCTCTCTGCTTTGCCTTTATTTTGGATGTCTTTACACAATTCCCCAAGTGGGTTATTAACAAAATTGACATTATAAGGAGAAATTTCCTCTGGAATGGATGCAGAAATGGTAGTTCTTTAAAGAACTTAATAGCTTGGGAGGTAGTCTGTAAATCTAAAGATCAAGGTTGTTTAGGGATAATAAATTTACAGCAACTTAATTGTGCTCTTCTATGTAAATGGTTATGGAAAATTTATGAAAATAATAGTTCGATTTGGAAAAGTTGGGTTGAAAATAAATACTATGCTGGTAATTACAACACTGAGGTCTTCTCTTTGCATCGAAATCCAAAATATTGGTCAGATATTATCAAACTGCAGCATATTTTCAAAATTGGTTTGATTTGGCAATTGGGTAATGGTGACAGAATTTTATTTTGGCATAATACATGGATAAGTAACATATCTCTTAAGCATACCTTTGAATTATACAACATTTCTTTGGACCAAAATGCTAGAATTAGTAAACTTTACTACAAAGATGATAATGAGTTAAAATGGATTCTTAGCTTCAATAGAATGTTGGTTGGTGATTTATTATGTCAGTATTGTAAGCTAATAAACATGGTGGAGAGCATATCCATTAGTAATAATAAGGACAATGTTTGTTGGGATTTAGAAAAGGATGGAAAATTTAGTGTTAGTTCGGTCTATAGAATTCTAAATTTTGGGGATGTCAAGGTGAACTATAGTAAAGCTCTATGGAAGATGAAAGTGCCGCCTAAAGTAAAGCTTCTTACATGGATTGCTATCAATAACAAGCCGAATACCAAAGCCTTACTTTTTCATAAAGGTCTAAGGATTGATTTTATATGTCTATTCTGCAATTTCAGAGATGAAGATGTAAATCATTTATACTTTCAATATCCTTTTACCTTCCTTCTTAGGATTCAATGTATTCAGATTCTTCATATTACCCCTCCTCCTTATTTATTCAATCAATTCTGGTATTGGAAAATGGACAGAAAACAAGTGTTTAATAAGATTGATAGAATTCTATCTGACTTCATTAATATGAGTATTTCTTGGGTTATTTGGTGTGAAAGAAACAATAGATGCTTCAATCAAAAAAGCAAAACTTTTGATATGCTTCTTAAATCTATTTTATCTAATATTTTGATCTGGTTAGGAATGGCATTTCCTTATAGGCAGGAATGGAAAGCTATTTTGCCTGAGTTACAAAAGAGAGTAAGGGAGAGCATGGGTTTGATAGGAAAGAGGGTGGTGCGCTGAAAGAGGGGTGAGATGCTGTTTGAGTGTTATGTTGCTGGTTCTTCATGGTCTGTTAGCTGAAATTTTATGGTCTGTAGTTGCCTTTTGTATGCTAGTTATTGTGTATAATAATAGCTATGCAATATTTTGTGTCTAATATGTAATGGGTATGACTGCTTTGAGCTGTATAAAAGTTTATATGTAATGGGTATGTTTGTTTTGGAGTTGTACAAATGAATGTATGAATTTGTTCTTTTATCTTAAGTTAATAGGCTGGGATTTTGTTCCCATCCTGGGTGTCAAAAAAAATTCTTAAATATTGAAAGATGGAAATGGATAACACGACTCTTGGAAGGTGAATGCCATTTCTCTTTTAATTTTTGTTTAAATGAGACAGTTGACAGTATTGAAATTTTATCAATTACCAAATTCCTTAAGTATGATATGCTTTTAACGAAGAGAATTGGTTTAATAGAAGTAACAACAGACTATAGTTTAATAAATTAAAATTGGATTTTACCGAAAATAAATAAACGATAAATTTGACCAAAATGTCACATCGCCTGTTAAGCGACCTGTAAACGTTAATATTAGAATTGTTTGATATTAGTCGCTTACCATATTTATATCTAATAAGTCACACAACTGAAATGACGAATATTTCTTCGACCAAACGATTTAATTAATTTATAATTCTTATTAATTAATTGAATTAATTAATATTTATGAAATATTAATGTAAAATTTGATTTTGATTTGATGAAAAATACTACTAAATATATTTATAACAGTTATAAATATACTAATCGATATCTGATATTGATAAGCATTAGATTGGATTTAATTGCATAAAATTTTGTTTGGGCATTAAAATAGGTTTAAAGCTCGTGAAAAGGGCTGGTAGGATTGGCTCAAATAAGGGTAATAGGAGTGGCCTAATGAGTGAATAGCGAGCTTTGAAATGGATGGCTTGGATGGAAGGAGAACGAGTAAAAGATTAGATCCAAACTTTTCTCATTTTCTTCTTGTATATAAAGATCTCTACCATCATCTTTGGAGAAATTTTGAAGCCTTCGTATCACCTCCATTTTTGGAGAAATTCATACCCTCTATCCCACTTTCATATCTAGTTCAACGCAAATCAGATTCAGTGCTAATCGATATATAGCTAATGGTCAACAATTCAGAGACTTTAAATCTGCTTTATTTGAATCGATTTGAGAATTAGATCTCATAGTTTCAAGGTGTACATACTAGCTTTGGCTATAAGGTATATTCCTAACATGTTGGTAAATGTTAATCTATAATTATAATGTTTATTTCAAATATCATATCGCTAGTTAGGTGACAATTCCAAAATACAAATATATTGTCAAATTATTGATTGGTTGTACATACATGTTTAAAAAAATATGTAAACATACCTATATGCAGCACGGCTCAGCATAAAAAAACATTTTTTTATTTCAAATAAATTAATATATAATGTTCATATATATATATATATGTATGTATGTATGTATGTATGTATTTATGTATGTATGTATGTATGCAGTTTTAACTTAAATATTACTTTGTACTCATGTAAAATATGGAAATATAATTTTATACATAATGTTTAATAGGTTAATATTTTCTATTGGAACAAAATAATTTTATATTTTATTACTTTTAAATAATTTTTAAATCAATTAATCATATAAATAACTGTATATATATATATATATATATGTATGTAATATTAATTGTGTTTTATATTTTATAAAATAAGTTTAATACATAATATGATTTCGACAGAAAATAAAACAATATTTTTTTTATTTTAAAACATTTAAACATAAACAAAAAATTAAAACTAAGAAGTTTAAGTTGTTTTAAATTATAAAATTACATAATAAAATTTTAAATTAAAAAAAATTCTTTTAAAAAAATTTTAAATTACAAAATTTATAAAACTTACTGGAAATTTAAAATTAAAATATGGTTTTGAAAATATTTTTCATTAGTTTCAACAATTTTCCTACGATTTACTACGGTGCATACCTACATACGTACATATACATATACATATATGTGTGTGTGTGTTTAAATTTAGAATAAAAAACAAAGCCATGTGCACGATCGGGTATCAATTAATTTTTTGTAAATTTTTTATTTGTATTAATATATAGTTATTATTACACACACACACACATATATATATATATATATATTTATATATAAGTATTTAATATATACATATATATATACGCATATGTTAAAAAAATCAAGCAACTACAGTTTTCGGCATTACAGTAAAAAAATTATTTAATATATAACTTCTGTAAATTATTTCAACATATGTATATTGTTATAAATATATAGTATTTCGTACTTATTTTGTATAGACATAAAATTATTTAAATAAAAATTATATTTTATATATATGTATATATATTTAAACATTATATATAAGTGAAAGTATATGAATATACATTTGGATAATATATTTTTATGTTGGATGAGCTAATGTGTCCGTTACGATGTAAATCCCAACATTTATATACGGACATGTCATACCTTGCACTAATCGATATATTACACATGCACACACATGTATGCGTTTATAAGATACACATATGTGTATGCATATGTGTATATTATAACATAAATTAAATAACACAAATAAACTTAAATAAAATAAAGATTTTATTTAAAAGAAATGTAGAAATATTCTAAATTAGTTAGACTTCATAGGCCTAATAAAGATCCACTTGGGCAAAAAAAAATGAAATTCACCCATAACTTCTACTACAAACCGGCCTAGTTCCAACAATGGTATTGGATACCAATAGCCTATGTAATCTAATTGTCTGTTAGGGTTAACTAATTAATACACAGCCCAAATTGTAGGGTGTCTATCTAAGATTGGGTTGGATAACCAAGTACTCTGAACTCTACCTAGTTAACAGCCTGGCCCGAATAGATACATTAGCCATTGCCCCTAATCAAAAATGCTAACTTGAATAGGGCATTGGGATATTTTTCAAAATTGTTTGAAAAATTAAAACTATAAGATTTTAAATTTAAAAGTTAAATTTAAAATAAGCTATAAAATATTATAAAAGTTATAATATGAAAAAAATTAAAATAATTGAACATATAATATACATACATATAAATAAATATATTTTAATTTCAAAGTTTAAAAAACTATTTACAAGGTTAATTAAATTAATTAATTAATTTGATTAATTAATAAATATATACATTTATCACATATTATGATATATGTTATGTTATTTTAAAATGTTTAAATAACATAAGTATACATGTATGTACATGATATGAATTTTGAAATTAAAATAATTTAACTTAAATCATTTATATTAACAAATTAATTAAATAGTTAATTATTTATATAATATACACAAGTATATGATATATGTGTTATAATATAAATGGTATAGTATATCATAAATATTAAATATAAATGTTATATTAAGATAATATAAAATTAATTAAATAAGATTCAATTAATTTAATATTACACAAAAGACTACTGTATAAGTAACATGAAATATAGAAGTTATATAATAATAAAATTTACGTAATATGAATGCATAAATTAAAGGTAGAACATCAAACACCCTAACTAGACTTAAAAAATAAATACATACGTAAATGTACATATACCATGATTTCCAATGTGCCTGACACATGAATCATGAACGTATTTTTTAAGAAATACATTATTCTTCACTTTTGTACTGATGGATTCCAACTGGTCCAAACATTCTTGTAATCATAATTAAGCGGAAGACCAACAAAAATATGAAGTAGACGTAGGTCAAGATTTCCAAACCACTGTAAAAATTATGTGCGTTCTTTTATGACTTTTTATTTTTTTTATTTCTACATTTAATATCTACTAGATTCTATTGGGTGTTGATGCCCATTTTTGGCATCAACACTAAGCAATAACTTTTGCTTTACTTTCCCAAATATGAAGAGAAGATGGGGTGGAGAAAAGAAGCGAATTTTTGTTACTTTCCTGATTGTAATTATAAACTACATTTTGGTTTTGAAATCCTAAATCTAGCAGGGAACTTAAAAGTACATAAATACAATGCACATCGACCACATTAAGACCAAGTTGTTGTGAATGGAATACTTAAATCTTCTAAGAATTGTACAACATGGACACTCAAATAAGTTTAAAAGTAAAACAATCGATTATTTTGTATATATCCATAAAACAAAAATAGTTACCTAAAAATGCATTGCAGACTGGCTTAATATACAGATCGATGCTTGAAGACGTCTTAACAAATGCACTGCAAAGGCTGAAAATCAGTTTATTGTGTACCAAATAGACCAACATTCAAAGGATTTTCTCCTATAAATCTTTCATACTGGCATTGAAGAAGCGTGTCAGCTTTGGGAGAAAACGTAAATGCTAAATGTGTTTATGATCGTCATTTCCAAACAACTAGAAATGCCTTGAGGCCATCATTAACTAACTGCCAAATTAAAGAGTAGCAGAAGTACACTTCTGCAAAATTCAATAGCTTAGGGGATAAATTCCACTGAAATCATGGTAAAGAAAATAGTAATATGCTCAAAGTTAGCAACAGGTGCTAATTATTTTGAGGGTGAAGATCACAACAACTATCAGATATTTATCGAATTGGATATTATTCAAAAACTAAATATTTTAAGTTTTACATTTTTCTATTCACTGTAATTTAAGTTCTAAGCATAACGGGTTCATTACATTATTGTTTGGATATCTAAAAACTAGTATAACTTTTGTTACAATAGGATATCATAAGAGTTCAACATATTTATTTTAGTTGATATTATGGAATTACATATACTAACATAATCGCTATGGCAAACATTTTGTTTTTAGGATATTTTAAGCATTACCATGTGTCATTGGAATTATTTTAGAGCATCACTAGAAATTTGAAGGTATATTTCGAGTGGGAGAAACACTTAGAAAATGCAGCATTGCAATGGAAAAATAGGTACAGTAGTTTTTAGCGAACTGCATAAACGCCATGGGTTTCTACCCACACACTCACCTCACTAATGCATGAAATCTACACTATTATTATATTTGGTTTTTTAAAGTTCTCATTTAAATATAATACATGCATATTGTTATATCATAAGAAAAGGTACTCTGTGTTATAATAGTAATTATTAATGAGATTTATTTTGTCACTAAAATAAAAGGAAAAGGCACAATCCTTTCAAGATTCCAAGGGGATGAGATATCGGATGGGCTGATAGATCTATTAAAAAAAATTTCAACCTAGCATTAATCACTGTGTTATGGATACGATGGAAACTTGAAATGGTAGAGAGACTTGGCACATATAAACACAATTTCTTATGCATTCACATCCATTGCTTTGCTTGCGTACTGCATTATTCCGTTGTCTACTTGCTAACTAGAAAGTTCATTGGTCCTAGTGTATGTTAAATTATACGGATAAATTGATTCGAGGATTGTATTTCTATTGCACAAAATAACAATGCATAGTGTCATATCAAGAAGCATAATCTTATTATTCACCAGTTTATCATTTTCTACATAGCCCGATTATAATAAAATGCCATAAAGATGCATTCGAAAGAACTAAATTCATTATTTAAGGGTCTAATTGCCAACTACTTACAAATAGTAAAAAAAATCTATATGTTATGCATTTTTTACTTTAGCATGTTTAACCATTGACAATAACTTACAAGAAGAGAAGTAAGTTAGAAGCTGACAAGCCATGAACAACAAATAATACTTGCATATGACTTATTTCAACTTTTACAGTAACTATCAAATTTTCATTTTATCCATTCAGTCACTCCTTTCTATTGCAATCATGATATTTTAGTAAATATCGTGCAAATTTTAGGGCTTACTAACTGTAAACCTTGAAGCTAACCAATTTTGCCAGCATTTGGTTCATGGTGCTCTTAATCTCTATCATAGCCATAGGCATCCTCGAGCTAAGATAGAGCAATGTAAGCATCCACGAGTAGTAGTGAAACGAGTAATTCTTTGTCATAGAAGGCATCTCTGCTTGCCTCCTTGCAATATGCTAAGGCCTTTTAAAAGTCCTAGCTGTAGTCGACACGAACTTCAAGGCCATCTTCAAATCTGCAAATGATGAAGGGGAAGATCAATTCGGTGACCTTTACCTATTCAAGCTACGCTTTTCATTGCGCATACCACATTGCTAATCATTAATATGGTCGATGTGGTCATTGGCTTCTCTAACATGATTTTCAATTACTTTGAACTGATATAATAATTACGGTTTACGAAGGAGGATTTGAAATAGTGATTTGTGGATTTTTAAGGTTTTTTTGGTCTGAGAGATGGAAAATAATAGAATGAAAAAAAGAGGAAAGAGTGAAATAATTTGAGGAATTGACGGCCGTCGTAATAAGTAGGGGTAGTAAGTGTTGCGTAGATAATTCTACTGTAAATAAAAAAATAGCGCTATCAAATAAAGTGCTCTATCAGTGTTATAAAAATTAACTTTTTTGTAGCGGTAATTCGCCGCCATGGGAATATGACCAATGGCCAAGTCCTGATGAGGTTGATTCTGTCCCTTTGCAAAATTCAAAGCTTTCTTATGAGGGACGTTTATCTGATCCATACCAAACTTAGCCAACTCATTAAATAGATTTATATATTCCTTCATCGACATCTCTTCCTACTGCAAATGTAGAGCTTTTCCAATTGTACATCCTACTCAGCCGCAGAAAGAAACTTCATCTCAAACGCCTCCTAAACTCTCCCTAAGTTATATCTTCCTCATTGGTCTCCGCAACTACCACATAACAACAATTTAAAGCCTCTCCTCGTAAACGCCAAGATGCTAGCTGTCTCTTTATGTCATCCCCGAGACCCATCAATCCAAAAATCATCTCATAAATACAAATCCATGCTCTAGAATTCACATAAGACTCGGTCCCCATATACGGCTTTCCTCCTAGACTCGGAATCCGTACATAACTTGGCAGTAGGTGGATGTGTAACGAACTGCCTTTCTTACGTCGAAAGACAAGTCATTAAGGGTAGATGAAAAGAAAGATAAGAAGAAATTTCACAATCACAAAATATCACAGTGGAATGAAAGAACATATATTTATCAAAATAAGATTTTATAGAGATACTGTTATAATAGTACATTAGAGCCATAATAGTATAACTCCCAAAGAGGACAGTTATAACAATCCGCCCTTACATCACGGATACAAAATACATATATAAACACATAGTGGAATAAGATAGTAGCTAGCTAATATTGAAGCCACCTGCGTCAGCACCTCCAAAATACAACCGCAAGAAACCTAGATCACTTGGCTACTCATCAAAATTTGTGTACCTAAAGTCTTAGGAAAAAAAATAAAACTTTGGATCAGACATGGTTCTGGTGTAAGTAAACTCAAGCAACTAAAATATTTCTTTTTAAAAAACTTTTTAAAATCAAAGGTATCTCGTAAGACCACGCTACACATAAACACGGACATATTTTTACCTTACGATAACCAAAGCACTTTTTATAGAAAATCCAATGATATTATCACAATGTCTAGGGTTTTTAAGTAAATAATTAACATAGCCGAAATTGTTATATTAATTAAATTCCAGCATAATAGGTATATAACTAAGATCGAAGGCACTTACTGGAAATGGATTCCATACAATGACTGAGATACTGGGATACCGGCCATCACGGTGCATCTCTAGATTAAATGACACCGAGGACCTCATCTAAATCACTTGCCAACACAAGATAGACTTACCCCTTGCTGGATAGTACCGAGTAAGATCACCCCTCAGTTGGGATCAACAACCGTACCGAAGCATACATGAGTTAACGGTAGGGGCTATAGATAGGGGTTAACCTTACCCTAATATGAGCGACCCACTTAGCCTTACTGCATCTCCTCTATTTTAGTCATTCCCAGTTGGTGAGGGCTGAGGCTACATTTACCTTTATTATAGCATTGCCACATTGAATGTTAACATTTCCTTCCAGATTCTAAGACAATGTCAGCATTCATCTAGATAAGTTGTTCAGGAGATGAACGGACCGAAGACATTACTTGCACTGCATCCATTTTGGAATCACCCTCAAGGTTAGTAGCAAATAGCCCTTGCATTTCAAAGTCTTCATTTTGGATCTTGCCTTTACTATTTTCAGTTCGAACGTTTACATTGGCTCGAAGTGGTTTTCGGATAACAACTAATATCCAATCTTGGTCGCTCCAAACCAACATTCGAATTTAAAAGGTCAAGTCGTTTATAGTGGACTATCCCACTATCAAGGTGTAAAGATTTACATATGGACATATGTTCCATATGTTTAGATTATCAAGACTTGCTTATCGAAATTAACCCTAATATGTTCATCACGTTCCTGAAGTGCGATATTTGTGATTAGTACAAGCGGACTTACTTTCAATAAAACATGTCATTGTTTTGTTACAGCTACTTTAATTCATTTGGCTACTTAATAGCATGGATAAGAGATCCTTAGTTCTTAAATAGTTGCTGAGAGAAGAAGGTTAATTAAAATAAAGAACCATCGGAGATTAAAATAATTTAAAATAATAAAGAAATCATCATTAAATCATAATTTAAATCTTAATTAATCCTTAATTAATCATACTTAAATCAAAATTTAAAACTTAATCAATCTTATTTAAGTCTTAATTAATTACTAATAATTACCCTTTATCAATCAAAATTTAATCAAGTAATAAACTCTAAATGAATCATAATTAAACCCTAATTAGTAAATAAATAAATAGACTTTATTTAATAAAAAATTATTATTAATTAAGCCCTAATTAATTAATAATTAAGTAAATAAATAACCCTTAATTAAATAATAATTTATTGAATAATTAAATACTAATAAAATAATTAATCTAAAAATAATTAACTTGATTAAAAAATTAATTCAAATATTTTCCCCTTAATTTAATTAAACATAAATTCAAAAATTCTTAATTAACTATAAATGATTAGCTTAATTAATTGATTCTTAACCCTAATTACTTAAGTAAATTACCTAATTAATTGATAATTATTTTAAATAAATAAATTATTTATTAAACTCGTAAATTAAAAGTTAATAAGTTTATAATCACTTATAAAGTTTGAAATGGTTTTCAAAAAAAAAATTAAAAGAAAAATTAAGAACTTGAAAATCATATATTTCCAAACTACATCCATAGCGACTATCGCTATTTGTGCAGTAACTTAGAATTACTTATCTAAGTTACCAAACAATCTTCATCCGTTTTTACCATTTTCTTCTTTTTACATATAAAAGGAAAGGATTTTGAAATCTTAAAACAAGGCTAGAAACTAAAATAGAAAACTTTACCCATCAAACTAGTAAACCATTTGATTTTTGGAAATGGATATCAAGTCCCTTTTTAACATTTCAAATTCCAACTTTTAAACCATTTAACCCTCATCCAAGCATAAATACATAAACCAAATCATAATATTTCCAACGCATCACCATAACATCATAAAATCTTGACTTTATAATCAAACATATTACTTTAACTTCTGATCTTAAGTCTAATGCTAAACCATATGTTAACACATACATATACATCCAAATCAAACCATAATTCAACATCGATGTCATATATGAATAATAACAAAACATACATAAATACAAGTTGAAATCTTTCCAAAAGAAGTTATAAGTTTACTCACCGACTTCAATGAAATCTTTATAAACCTTTTGCAAAATGCTTAGGATTTTTGAATCTTGTGTAAAAGACTTGATGTTGCTTTGAAACTCTAAAAATGTGCTTAGCCTACGCACAACATGGTTTGGCCTAGACAGTAATGGGTATTGGCTTGACTACTTACGGTGATGATGTGCTTGATTTTGGAAGATGAAGTGAAGCAGTGAATGTGGAAGTGTTCAAACAAGTTTTGGAAGTGATTTCAAAGTAAGTTATGATTTTTGCAACTTATAAAATGTGGTAGGAAGCCATGGGAAAGACTTAAAAGCTTTATGAGATTTCAGAAAATAAAGATAAGAATGAGAAAAATGAAAATAACATTTGTAAATTTGCTTTTATATAAAGTTACATGTTAAATTACCAAAATTGCCCTTGTACTTTTGCCATCCTCTCTTCTTGCGCCATCTTACCCCCTCCTTCCTCTCACCTAAATTTAGCCTCCTTCTTGTCTTCCCCTTCAATCATGTCAACAAAAACATGTTTTGTACTCCCTTGTACTTAATGTCTAAAGTGGAATCTATATATTATATAATATTTTTAATTTTTAAATAAAATCTTATCTTATATAGATACGCATCCTTAAGTGTAAATACATATACAAAACTACTCAAACATGACTAAATTTATTTATAAATGTGTGTATGTGTGTTAAAAAGTGTTATGATAACTTTTAGCCGACGAAAAATCGAAAATTCAAAAAACGACTTCTGGTCACGTTTTGAATCTTTTTTCGAACTAATTATTTTTGTAAACAAAATTTGAAAATGATTCCACTATCATTTGTTATTATTTAAAAGGATTTTATTTTAATTATAAAATCCATTAATAGTTATTAGAATTACATTTAAATACCCATACTTAAAGTGATCAAAATCCGGGTCGTTACAGGGTGAGTAGGAACTAAACGCGATGCCTATTCTATGGGTTCCCTATGAGGTTTAAGCTGAGCTTGTCCTCTCGCTTACAAATATCAATGGAACCAAATCAGGACGTTCATGCCCGAAATCCCACCTACATCACCCGAGCCATAACTAATAGGATTGCTCATTCCCTCTATTTGTGATTTTAGAATTATTAACAACTTTCCCATTACATATTATTAGCAAGAACAAATGATAGTGTTTTTTTATTATACTTATGTAAAATATTTGAAAAATGTCTTATCTTTATATATATACACACACTTATTGAAAATCCATCTTGAAAAACTTTTTAAAAGACTTTTTGCAATGTTTTTCAAATATTTCAGTACGTGCTCTCAATACATGACTAGCTCTGAATGAATCTAAAAATTAGCTATGTTACCATGTGTAACAATGCACATCTCTAGACACACCAATCCATACCCTTAGTTGACTTTCAGACTCGCGTCTTGCCAAGAAATGCAAGCTGTTGGTTTTTAAAACATTACCTCGATTAAGATTATAAAGGATAAAATCTAAGACATTCTACACTTTTAAATCTCACAGCGGTATGCAGTAAAATATAAACACATGAAAATATCGTCTCAGAAAACATCCCAGAAAACACAGCCTCAAAAATATACCTAGTCCAAATATCCAAAGTTTTATAAAAGTAATAGTAGCATCCTCCATTTTAAGGCCCGAATCTAGACGGTACAAATGTTGCAGTCATTTATAGTATTAATTTCCGGCGATAAAATGCGATCATGTTAATGGTATCCATAATATCATAAACAAAAGAATATGAGATAATTTTAATTACAATTTCCAAAGTAAACTTTCACAATTCATTTCGAAGATAAAATTTTGTACTCGTTACATAATCCCAAACGTTGCTTGGGTTGAGAAAAAAAATTATTACAAAATACTCCTAGAACGACATATAAAAATGCCCCTTGGTTGATCCAAGTTACTAAATAGGAAAATATATATACTTTCAACACATTCATATGACAACTGACATAACACAGCGGATAATAGAAATAGATAGATTTCTATGTAACTAGCTTTACCTCCTACATGTCATCGAAAGTTTTATTCGTCAAAACCTACGTAACCTACAAAGCCCTTACTCCCGACCTACTCAAATCAAATTTTCCACACCCGAGAGTTTAGGGGGGGAACATAAACTTCGAGTTAGATAAAATGTAACGATCAACTCTTTAACCTTCAGAAGTCGACACTGATTTATCCATGGTATTGACGTGTCAAGCCTCCAAGTGCCGGAATGACATATTTTTGGGGAAAAATAAAAAAAGACATAAAAATATCACGACGGAACAAATGGTCTATAATATAAAAACAATATTTACACAAAAAACTGTAATATAAGTATATAAAAACATCAATCAGAGTATACTAGCCTATTTCGGCCGGACAATTATAATAACATGTCCTCACAATTGCTGATAAATACAACAATCAATGCAACAGAAAAATAACCTTGTATGTGAATACGTCTCTAGGTCTCCATTTTATCTCATGAAGCTTCAAATATCCAAATCAAATATGTAAATATGCTAATTTTGACTATGCATTGTAAGAAAAATAACGCCCTGATCAGTTTGGTAAACCAACATTAGAAACACACCGAATTAGATTTTTAAAGAACCCTTCGAAATAAAGGTATCTCATAAGACCACGTTGCACATAAACGTGGACGGATTTTAATCTTATGATAACCAAAACAACTCTATACAAAATCCAGTGATATTATGATAATGTCTAAGATACAAATGCATATTAATCATAGCTGAAATTGTTACATTACTAAAACCCAGCATAAATGGTTTACAATTAAGTCGGCGCGGCGCTTATTGGAGAATATGGATTCCAATAATGGCAAGGTAAGGGAGTATATTCCATACAACGTACCTCTAGATAAGTATACGTGGGGTCAGACCCTAAACTTGGTCCACCCCTGCCAACATAGAACGGGCCCACTCCTGAACTTAGATAGTACCAAATGTGTCATCACCCCGTTTTCTTTCCAACCTTAATCGAGAACCCTCATGCACAACCAAAACCATAATGTTACGATCTAGAAAGGTGATGATACACCCTAATGGGAGCGACCCATATAGCTTTGCTGCATCTTCTCTATTTTAGTCATTTCTTATGTTGTGAGGCTTGATGCTACGATTACCTTTTATATAGCAAATCCACTTGGAATCCTAACACCGCCCTCCATGTAGAATTGCAATCTTTTCATTCATCTATACAAGTTCGTTATGGGTTTGAATGAAACCGAAGCAATACTTATACTATATCTATTTTGGAATCACCCTCAGGATTAATAGCAAGTAGTTTTGCACTTCAAAATCGCCATCTTCAATCATCTTCAAGATGTTCCAGTTTGAATGGTCATGCCAGTTCGAAGTGGTTTTCAGATAATATATCTGATCTTGGTCCCTTCGAACCGACAAGATAATTTGAAACAGGCAAGGTTTGATAGTCCGTTATTTATCTATCAAATAAACAATATTCAAACAGAGATTACATTTCGCAAGGAAACAACTATGCCTCATTAAATTAATTTTCCATTTAGTTGAATCACTTTTTCAAAACATTCATATACTTATCTTATCAGAATACAAATATTTATAAACCATTCGTTTCAAAATACTTGAAAACTCTTAAATTTGGGTATGGAAAATAAAGTTCAACCTCAATCATGGACTATAGTATAACTAATGGTTACGTCGCAATCCCAGCAAATTCATAGTAAAATGTAGGCAATTCCTGAGCTTGAATTACGCCATGACAATCAACCATTTGTTTCAAAATCTCTTTGTTTTGAAAAATATCTCACGGTCTATTTTTAAAGTTTCTTTATAAATCTTTAGTCTGTTTGTAAACATTTTTTGTAAATCTCAAAGCTCCATTTATAAAAACTTCTCCTTTTAAGATCTTTAAAACTCATTTATAAATTCTTTTATAAATATCCAAAACCTATTTATAAAACTCTTTCTATATTTGAGAAAACTTATTTAATAAACTCTATAGGTCCGTATGGTTCCCTTGATAAGACATGAATTATTTAAAATAATTTTAAAATGCAAGCTATTATTTAAATACCCTTCTATTTCGTTTAATAAAATCTCATCTAATTTTAGAATCTCATTAAAAATATATTAAATTAATTTTAAGCACTATTATTGTATTAATATGTTAACTTTAAAACAATGTTATTATAATAATTAATTAATTTAAAAATGTTATTAATATAATAATCCATTGAGTTTCACTTATATAATATCATAAGCAAGTAACCTATAATATAATTAAATAACTTAAACCAACATAATTAAATAAATTCAATTAAAAAATGAAAGTATAGTTAAATCACTTTGAATAAATAAATAAAATATTATCAAAACATTCTTAAAAAATAATTAAATGATTTTAAAATTATAATTAAATATTCTTAAATAACATTAAGAAATAACTTTTAAGAATCATATTAATAAAATAGTTAAATTAAATCGTTATTAAAATAAATATTTATTATCCTTAAAACGTTATTAATAAATATTATTTCTTTTTAAAGTCTTATTGCTAAATAATAATTATATTTCTTATAATTACTTTCAAATTCATATATTTTTTGCAAATTTGAAGAAGGCTTAACAATCACCATGGTACTTAAATAAGCCACCGTATCATTTAATTTAACTTTACAAGTTAATAATGATATTTATATAATCAACGAATATATAAATAAATTCAATACTTAACTGTCATTGTTTATCATATCACTTATTCAAAGTTGGCATATCGGTTAACGATATATAACTAGATGTTCAAAATTGTAAAATAGTAGAACGGGATTTATTCTGCTAATTAAATGACCAATTAAATTTTACTAGCAGAACGGTGTTTTATTTTTTTGCACAGATATCCAAATTACACTATCCAACTTACTTAATAATGCGTTGTTTATTTGGCCAAATAAATAACACCAAAGAGTTTGCTTAAATTGTGTACGTTATAATTTTAAAAATAAAATTATGTTAATCAAAATCAACATCGGTTTATCACCTTATATACGATCCATTACTTGAAACATGTTTTCAATACAAATTTAAAACTCAAATAATTTAATAGCATTTCAAGACGTTATATCATGATACTAGATCAAAATCAAATAACCTAATAGCATTTCAAGATGCTATATCGTGATTCTAGATCAAATTCAACAACCGGCAAACCCAGCAACCCAAATAGTCTTAAATAAATTTTATTCACTATAAACATACTAATTAACCAAAAAGAGTGAGTTTAACTCACTGAAAGGTTCTGCTTTGAACTAAAACCCAAATTTCAACTTGTTTCAAATTTAACTAAACTAGTTCTAACGCGAAGCTTTCATCATAACGAGCACAACGCAAAAAGTTTCGTCATGATTGGACCTTGTATGAGCAAGTTATGAAACATATAAGATTTTGAAATTAATAAAATTGATTAAACACTAATTATAATTCAAAATTTAATTTACCCTCCAAAACTCTTTCTTCCCAAATCACCTACTACCATTCATGCGTGTACTTGAACACGATACCCACCATGACTGCCACTTTCTCTCTCTATCTTTCATGCTCTACTCTCCACGAAATCCAAAACCGTCGACGCCTACAAACTTCTCATTCAAAACTCCATCCCTAGGACCCATCAAACCACCATTCAGTCACCTCCTGTGACTCGTGACCACTTCAGCCTGCTCGTGACGAGACCAAGATCGCACCCGCCAACATGTAGGCATTCCTCCAAATTTTGGCACTTAGGTGCTATCTCCCTTCCCGAACCCGAAAATGGCCTTCATTCTCCATCGAATACCACATACCCACGAAAACAAACCCTAGTTCGCCAAAGCCACTTGACTTACTGTTGAACAACCCTAAATGGCTGCAGCACCAAATAAAAACATGCTCACAAGAAGATCTAGGCTCTAGTATCCCAAAGAATCCAGCTTTTTATTTTTGGGAATTTTATTTCAATTGACTTAGATTTTCAAAATAGTGGATTTCCGTTTTCTCTCTTCATACATGAAAGAAATGGAGAACGGAGGGGAGAAAAAATTGTGTTGAGATGAAAAAATGTTGGGTGTTGACTTACTTTTGTTTAACGGTTTTCGGCATCTTGCCGCGTTAATTTTCGATCGCGTATGGGCTCCGTATGACAAAAAAAAAATATGGTCGCGCTCAGAACAGCGATGTGACCCCAAAACAGTAATAATATGCACTTGTTATTGAATTCTGTAAAATCATAAAAACATTAGTGTTATCGAAAAATTGTCAAACGAAAATTTAAGTATTTTTCAAATTAAAAATTATGCAAGAAAATCAAATAAAATAAGTTAAAAATTGTCAACAAAAAATCGAGTTGTTATATTAACAGTTGATTTTCTGATAATTTATTTGAATCATTATTGCTGTAAGCTAACAAAGGGATTCACTGATAGCATTTAATAAATTTTAAAAGGAGTTAAGTAAGTCTTAACCTATTAAATGAATATTCAATTAAACATCCAGATATTTAAATCATTAGTCAAATAATTAGTCCACAATTTTATATTTAAATGACTATTCAAATATTTATTCACAAGTCGAAGATTTTAAACAATCATGTCACATAACTCGAGTTTTAAAGCTTTTAAACCCATATTTTAATAACTAAAATTAACTAATATTCAGAATCAAATGGCAAAAACCCTAGGTTATTACACTTATCCCAGAAATTGCCAAGGTAAGGAAAATGCCTCAAAATCCATTAAACCTTTGTAATCAATTAGTGGAGAAAGGCTTGTTAATTTTTCTAAATCCAAAAATTATGGAAAATTTCGACATCGTTTCTATTTCACGGCTCGATCGGAAAAACTACAAATTGCCACTATGGGTCTAAACTAATCAAAAGAAAACAAAACCAAATTGACTCCTATACCTGTGGCATAAAACCATCAACCAACGAACGATATAAAAGCGTACTTATTCATTGGGCAATAAACTCAACTCATGAAACCAAAAGCAACAACTAGCCTTTGCTTCCATGAACCCGCATCTTATTAAAATAATATCCAAACAAATGATTCATATCCATATTTATTTTTCATTTCCAAATGTTAAACATATAATTATAATAAAGTTCGTAAGATGCACACATATCATTTGTATAGAATATCAAATCTGATCAATGGCACGATCACAAAAATTTAACTTCCATACTAGTATCGCTCACTCGACTTCTCTAGTGCGGTCTCTAAACCATTTAATTAAAACCATCATTCTCCTTGCATATCCAAATACTATGATAGAAATCTTTGGATTCAAATCCAAATCCGTATCCAGTGTTTACGGTCAAGAATCGAGTGAAAAATCTTTACTCGAGCTTGTGTATATCACCTTAAAATCATGTACTCGAATATGGATCAAATTAGTTATGAAAATAATAATCTACATACAACTTAGGTATTTGTTCCATTGTTTCCTAAATTATACCAAATTTATTTTATTCACATTAAATTTTAATTACACGTAATTTTCCAATAGCATTTCCTTTAATATTAAAATTCATTTACACACCATTTTATAAATCATTTTGTTCAACTTTACTCAAGTTAATTTTTATCTCATATCTCAATTTTCAACTTTACTTTTCTTAACTATACCAATTATTTTAACTTACATTTATCATTTCCTAGTATATTCCCTTTTGACACTAAAATTATTTATGAACTATTTCACAAAACCTCACTTAAGTTTATAAACATTTTTAAAACACCACTTATGTAAATCAATCACTTTAAAACTCCAGTTTACACACATTTTCAAAAGCCAGAACTTCCTCTTAAAGCTCCTTCATACTTATTAATTATAAACATTATATAAAGCACACTTTTTTATTATCCACTTTAAAGTTAAGTTCGTATTTTCAATTAGTATGAATTCATTTTCTAAGTCCTTTTATAACATATTACTTTAAGCCTGCAAACACTTTGTAAAAACTTATCACATTAATAAAACATTTCCTAAGATTTTTTTTACTTCCATAATTTTTATTACTTCCAAAGAATCAAATATTCCATAACTCAAGTTTACATTTTCAAAATACTCTTATATTCCCTAAGTGTGTATATACAATAGTAGATTTGGTTTACATAACATGAATGTTCAACACGTTTAAAAATTGTTTTAAAATTTCTATCTCTTCAAGTTTATAAGTTATAAAAACTTATTTTCTTATGTTTTCACAGAACACTTAGCTTATTTTTTGTAACGATTGCGGATTTTCGTTGCCGAAAAACCGAATAGTTATGGGTTTTAAAAAAAAAGAAAAGAAAGAAGAGAGAAAAAGAAGAAAGAAAAAGAAAAATAGAGGAAAAAGAAGATAGACAATTTTTTTTTTTTGAAAACAGAGAATTAGAAAAACAGAAGATAGAAAATTTTTAAAAATAGAACGGAACAGAAAACAACAGAACAACATCAGAATCTCACAATTCGCAGCGGAACAACATATAATAATAAATGAATAATCTTTAAACAAAGGACTATATCAGTTATTACATTATCATCATATTACATCACATCATATCATCAGAGTGTACAACAACAACAACAACAAACAGTGCAGCGGAACAAGAAATACTATGTAAGTAATACGCCATGCGATCCAGCTTGCCTCCAGCAACTCCAGAATATCCAGAATATCCTGATAAACCTTACTCTTGACTGCCCGTGTGGAAATTGGTGGGCACCCAGAGTTTAGGAAGGAAAACAATAAACTCCAAGTCAGTCATGAGACTGGTGTGAGAACTCAAAACAGTTTATTTATCTTTAAAATCAAAATAGAGGAATATTTTTAATCAATTCGCAATGCTTTTAAAAATGAGACTACCATAAGACCTCCTGCCACACACACAATGCAAACGCAGACTTGGAGAAGATTTCTCCTTATGATAGTCAAAGATGCTTGATACGCATTAAAAAAAGAAACATTTGATATTATTATTAGTGCATAGTGTAGGAAAAATTCATTTCGAAAGTAGAATATAAATCTTAGCCAGCATAGGTACCATTATATTATGCCTACTATAGCTACCTCCTGAGGAAGCAGGTTCTACAACTAAAACCGTACAAGTCACGTATTGTTTCTTTGGATTTCCAACGAATGATCAGGCCAAGGAACTTCCCATTGCCACATGAGAATGCCTCTGGATGGACATCCCCGAGAACCAAACCGGATCTCTACCAACACAAGGCCGGGTTACTCCTAACTGAGTAACAACTGACCGAATATGCCATCCCCCGGTCCTTTGGGACCTTTTATCAACCGAGCGCTCGTAATCAATTCACACAACCATAACAAAGTGTTTTCCACATGAGTAAGTATCTGGGCTCCATACCATGATACCACCCTTTTCCAGAAGGAAATGGACACATCCTAAAGGGTGCTACCCCTCATAACCTTGCTGCTTCTTTCCTGTTTTGACCATTCACGGGGTGTGAGGCTCGACGAATTCACGTCCACAAAAACATACTTTATACAAAAGCCATGCTTTGGGTCAACAAATGATCAACACATGATCACAAGGATAGACGATCAAATAAACGATCCTATCACAAATAATCAACACAATGATCATTTCAGCATCACTCAGCATGTCACATTACCAAATTGGGAATATATCGCTGATAACTTCAACTATATAACCTTTGAGCTCGTACGTCTCAAAGAAGGGTGTTAAGCAAAGAATAAATTCTCCGCCACCAACAGAAATATATTTGAAAGAAATCGACTTTATATCTCAACTTGTAATGTCAGACATACAATCCATACAAGTCTGTTCCGGGCTCGAACAAAACCGAAGGCACTTACAAAGAAGTCCTTGCAATCCGGATATCCACAATCCTGATCGGATTTCCCATCACTTAGGGAGTCTCTATACCATTGCAACTCAGTGCAGAGACAATCGACAGGTCATCCTATCGCTTTCGCAAATATCCGGTCTTCAACACCGATCTTCAAATGCGATTCACAACGACGTATCACATATTCGGAGTGGGTTATACGACCCCATGGTCCTTTCCCGGTTAACCCGAATAGTGAGCGCTTATTCAAAAATAAGTGTGCATTCAATTTCAAACAAATCACATCAAATACCCATTCAAAGGGAAATATTGATAGTCGGCTATTGAACTATCAATGGATATGCATACATCACCAGATTCCAAATAATTTTCCAAATTATTTATTTTCCAAAATATCTTTACAAGATCTTTAATTTCAACACTTCAAAAATAAATCAATATTTATTTTTATACAAATTCCACTTTTCACATATAAATTCCATAATGAATTTATATTTCCAAAATATCTATGCATATACAATTTCAATAATTCATTTCGATTTATCTTCAAAAAGATAAATTCTAATATTCACTTCTTATTGGAAAACATTTCCATACTTATTTATTCATAAGTAATTCACAAATCTTTTTATTTTCAACCTTGGAAAATATTCAATATACTTAAATCGAATTAAGTATATAATTCATTCTTTAAGAAAATCATTCTCTTAAACATATTTATTTGGGCCAAAACGAATGTTACGTAAAACATCGTTACGACAACCCAAAATCACTAGTATAGGGATTCGAAATTAAAATAGATATATAAATCCCAATACTATACAAAACATTTCCTTTCGGAAATCATTTACTATAACAACAGTGTTATAGTCCACCATTTCCTTTTATTTCTCGAAAACGTCTATTTCAACAATAAATGTTGAAATCTATGGTTTCGAATCTCAACACCTTTAAAACATCGTTAGATCGTTTTAATTCTGTTTAAAATATCACATTCTAAAACATTTTCTTTAACATGTTATTCACTATTCAAAAACGTGAATATACTATGTTAACAAATTTCATCCTTTTTATACTCTTTAACTTAAAGGATTATTCACAGTCTAAAACGTGAATATAACTCCATTTATAAGTTATAACAATTAACTTATCAAAATAAGTCGTTTGCGAATTCATAAAACAACGTTTATAAATTCCATTTCTATTTATTTATAAAAACTTCTTTTTTATAAATTCCTTTATTAACATATTTCAGTTTATAACTCAATTATAAACTAAATGTTTATATTATAAGTTAAATACTTATAAAACGATTATTTTATAAAATCGTTCTTTAAACTTCATAATTATAAATCTTATAACTTATAAGATTCATTTATTTAACCAAATCTATTCTTCAATTAACTTCACAAATTTATAAATCTTACTATTTATAAATTTCATTTATAACTTCACAGTTTATAATTCTATAAATTTCATTCATTTATGAAATTCATTTTCACTACATTCAAACACTTATAAAAACTCGTTTTATAATGTCTATATTTCAATTTATAAATATCCATTTATAAATCTCTTAATATAAATCAGTTTATATTATTATTCTAAAACGTCTTTAAATTCCTTTATAATTTCATCATTTCGATTTATAAAAATAATCAAATTTTATAAATCCTATATTTAAACTTTTATCATATATTCAAAAATCCAATCTAAATTATTTTATAAAATCATTAGTTCATATTTCTCAAAAATCGACTTTTAATCGTATTTCTAAAAATCAGCTTTTTAACTATATTTCACAAAAACCATAATTTTTATAACTTTAAAAATTATAACGTTTATTTATTTATAATGGATCAATTCCAAAAATATAGTATATTTTCAAAATCACTTTTAAAATCATTTTAAAATCCCAAAATCTGGGTCCAATGATGCTACACACCAAATAGTCAATCACGACTACAACGATATCATATATCGATATGATAATCCATCAAATATCAAAATATCTGAAATCAATAAAAACTGTTGAGGAATCCAGTTGGATCCCTCCAACCTGTTTCCTGCATCCACAAACATTAGCACAATACCAATTTCGCTCCAGTACGAAATTATCGCGGTACATGTTCTTATTAAATATTATCCGCTTAATAACGGCGTAATAGGGTCTCATCCGCTAAACAAAAAATGCGGGAAATCAACAACTGCAATATATACATATGCCAATATATATATATATTGATATTATATATAATACCAATTTCACTGTTTATGAAATATTCGCGGTATATGTTTTTATTAAATAACATCCGCTTACTAACGGCGCATAATGTCTATTTTAACAATCAATAATTTACAGTCATCATTCAAACATGCATTCAAATATTTTAAATCTAACTATTTAAAATAAAATCGAAACCTATTCGATTGAGTGAGAAGTTCTCACCTTGGTTTTAATTTCCGTTTTAGCTTTTATTTCGAATAAAATTAAACGCGCGTTTAATTTTACCCGAAATTCTCACTAACTCCAAACGACTCCAAACCAACTCCATCGCGTAGTGCTCGTCCATACGATTCCAACGCAACTGAGTTTGCATTTTTTCGACCTCGTATGAAAAAGTTATTGATTTTACAAGTTTGTACACGTTTTATATAAACTAATATACAACATAACTTTATAACTTTAACCTCTCCTCAATCCTAGCCTTTGGATCTGCTGCCTCCACATCTGGACCCTCCCCCCTTTCTTCCTATTTGCGTTCCATCTACAGGTGAAGGCCGACATACATGAACCCATAAGCTTGAACTAGGGTTAAACATTTCTCCCCCGATACTCGACGAAATCCGATCACACCAACGCCATGACGAAGCCTTCGACCCTAGCTATGTTCGGCCCCCCACCATGGCAAGCTCGGCCTGCACATGTGCCTCGTATGGCGTGCGAAAACTGTAGAGAACGGCCCATTCTTGCTCCCTCATCGTTGCTCCATTCCCGATCATATCCGTATGGATTTAAAGCTCATCTCGTGCTCTTCATCTTTGTAGTTAACAACTTCTTCTAATTCTTTGTAGATTGGGAGAGATTGAGGGGAAAAGGAGATTGAATTCTGGCCCTAGAATAGAAAGTGGCGGCTACAGTAGGAAATTAGGGTTTAGTGATAATTTTTTATCAAATTTATGAAGATGGTGGTCTATTTATAAGGAACGAGCGACACTATTCATCCCGGAAATTCCGAACTCCGATTTAGACGCCGTAACCAGCGTACCTAGGGTTTATCCCGCGTTCCGGACACAATGGAACAGGTTTCGGAAGCTAATTCGGAAGTATGTGCGAGTTATGGCTGAAAACGCTCAATTTAAATTAAACCGATTTAAGCGATTTTCTAGGCGTTTTAATTTGTACCGAACAAACGGTAAATCCAATTGACTTGAAATTTGAAACCTTACAATAATATCACATTACGGATCCGATGAAACTGGTTTCGTCGAAATCCGAGACTTTTTGAAAAATGGCTATTTTCACTCGCCAAATTTAAATTAAAAATAAATCGATGCGTTTCGAGCTGCCACGATCAAACGATAACTCCGATTGACACGAAAATTGAAATCCGGTAATAACTAACTATTACGGATCCAATGAAACTGGTTTCGTTCAATTCTGAGACTGTTCAAAAATTGGCTATTTTACAGTCGATTATTAAATATTAAAATATTCAATTTTCACAGATTAACTTTTAATTCGATTTTAAAAGTTCTAAAATATTTCTATAACTCCAGTATGATTAAATAAAATTTTCCAAATTATTTCTAATCATATTTAACTCGATTTTCAATTATTTCCATAATTTAACATATTAAATTATCGATTTAATAATCCAATTAAATCCAAAAATTCAAATAAAAATTTATTTGACTTATAAATTCACTTATAAATATTTAAAATTAATTAAATATTCAAATTTAAATTATTAAAAATTCTGGGTCGTTACAATCTTTCCCCCTTAAAAGAATTTCGTCCTCGAAATTACCAAGTAGAAAAGTTACAGAATTTATTAATTTTCCAAAATTCATAATTAAACTTCTTACAATCTTTACTAAGTTTTCAAATCATACTTAGTTATCTTTTCAAATACAACTACTATTGTTTAACTTTCAACTCCAAAATCAAAGTTAAAGTTTTCAAAATTTTCCAATTTTCTCAAATTTTTTCTAACGCCTTAAATTTTCGGAAAAATTCGCCATAGTCTCCTTTGCGCGGCTCGATCCGAAAAAAAAATGACAGTATATATATATCACAAATATACATCTCATCAAGTAATGAGGCATCCCGAAGGGAAAAAAGTGTAAAAGTACGATATTTAATCCGAGACATGTACCTTATTATTTTATTAGCAAGCATATACGGCTAATATAGCGCAAAAGCGAACCCCAAATGCGAAGCAAACGCAATCCGCACCTACTAATCACTTAACAAACAACATGAGAACATGCATATATGAACATAGTATCGATATACAACATATAGTAACATAATAACTATATATGTTAACATAGCAAATGTAAACAACAACAAATGCAACATATTCAATCATCAACCAACTATAATCCATAACCAAATGAATTTTCATTCATATTCTCATTAATATTCAATGAATTGGTTTTCACTTTAAATCACATTTGATTTATTCACATTGGATTTTATCAACATACGTTCTCAATTTAATTAGTTTACATTACTAATTACATCCAATTCACTTTCAATTTTATTCAAATTTATTTACTTCTAATTTGAATTCAATTACATAGCTTCCAATTTCATTAACTCTTAATGAATTTTATACAACCAATCAACAATCATATAACAACCAAAGTATATTAATTTCAACCAAATTCCTTTGCTTTAAATTGATTTTCATTTTTTTATTCAACTTCTAGTAACATTAGATTTTAATGAATCAACACTTATATTCATTATTTTATTTAATCCATTTGATTATTTACAACTCATATTCATAAATATATTAACTTCTTATATATATAAGTTTATTTCACAATTGTAAATCACTTTAATTATACTTCAATTCTTATAATTCTTTTACTTATACAATTATTCTTTAATTTAGATTATTCAAACAACCTAACAATCAATTTACATACAATTTAATAATTTTTGAAAAATTATTTCTTTATATATAAAATATAATCAAGGCAAAATTATTTCATTTACCCAATTAAAACAATACTGTGCCGAATTGTTCTATTCAAGTGTTTAGAAACCCCTTCGGCATAGTTGTCGAGACCACGCTGACGTAGGTTCATATACCACTCAATAAACCAACCATCACAATATAAAACAATTTTATATATTCACTAACAAATACGCTCTCATAGCTATTATTACACTCAAATTCATTCTAGAGCACTACTGACTCTATCTCTAATGAATAATACCCAACAGAACCATGGTTGTCGCTTAACCATAAGCTCTGATACCAAATGTAACGATTGCGGATTTTCGTTGCCGAAAAACCGAATAGTTATGGGTTTTAAAAAAAAAAGAAAAGAAAGAAGAGAGAAAAAGAAGAAAGAAAAAGAAAAATAGAGGGAAAAGAAGATAGACAATTTTTTTTTTTTTTGAAAACAGAGAATTAGAAAAACAGAAGATAGAAAATTTTTAAAAATAGAACGGAACAGAAAACAACAGAACAACATCAGAATCTCACAATTCGCAGCGGAACAACATATAATAATAAATGAATAATCTTTAAACAAAGGACTATATCAGTTATTACATTATCATCATATTACATCACATCATATCATCAGAGTGTACAACAACAACAACAAACAGTGCAGCGGAACAAGAAATACTATGTAAGTAATACGCCATGCGATCCAGCTTGCCTCCAGCAACTCCAGAATATCCAGAATATCCTGATAAACCTTACTCTTGACCGTCCGTGTGGAAATTGGTGGGCACCCAGAGTTTAGGAAGGAAAACAATAAACTCCAAGTCAGTCATGAGACTGGTGTGAGAACTCAAAACAGTTTATTTATCTTTAAAATCAAAATAGAGGAATATTTTTAATCAATTCGCAATGCTTTTAAAAATGAGACTACCATAAGACCTCCTGCCACACACACAATGCAAACGCAGACTTGGAGAAGATTTCTCCTTATGATAGTCAAAGATGCTTGATACGCATTAAAAAAAGAAGCATTTGATATTATTATTAGTGCATAGTGTAGGAAAAATTCATTTCGAAAGTAGAATATAAATCTTAGCCAGCATAGGTACCATTATATTATGCCTACTATAGCTACCTCCTGAGGAAGCAGGTTCTACAACTAAAACCGTACAAGTCACGTATTGTTTCTTTGGATTTCCAACGAATGATCAGGCCAAGGAACTTCCCATTGCCACATGAGAATGCCTCTGGATGGACATCCCCGAGAACCAAACCGGATCTCTACCAACACAAGGCCGGGTTACTCCTAACTGAGTAACAACTGACCGAATATGCCATCCCCCGGTCCTTTGGGACCTTTTATCAACCGAGCACTCGTAATCAATTCACACAATCATAACAAAGTGTTTTCCACATGAGTAAGTATCTGGGCTCCATACCATGATACCACCCTTTTCCAGAAGGAAATGGACACATCCTAAAGGGTGCTACCCCTCATAACCTTGCTGCTTCTTTCCTGTTTTGACCATTCACGGGGTGTGAGGCTCGACGAATTCACGTCCACAAAAACATACTTTATACAAAAGTCATGCTTTGGGTCAACAAATGATCAACACAATGATCACAAGGATAGACGATCAAATAAACGATCCTATCACAAATAATCAACACAATGATCATTTCAGCATCACTCAGCATGTCACATTACCAAATTGGGAATATATCGCTGATAACTTCAACTATATAACCTTTGAGCTCGTACGTCTCAAAGAAGGGTGTTAAGCAAAGAATAAATTCTCCGCCACCAACAGAAATATATTTGAAAGAAATCGGCTTTATATCTCAACTTGTAATGTCAGACATACAATCCATACAAGTCTGTTCCGGGCTCGAACAAAACCGAAGGCACTTACAAAGAAGTCCTTGCAATCCGGATATCCACAATCCTGATCGGATTTCCCATCACTTAGGGAGTCTCTATACCGTTGCAACTCAGTGCAGAGACAATCGACAGGTCATCCTATCGCTTTCGCAAATATCCGGTCTTCAACACCGATCTTCAAATGCGATTCACAACGACGTATCACATATTCGGAGTGGGTTATACGACCCCATGGTCCTTTCCCGGTTAACCCGAATAGTGAGCGCTTATTCAAAAATAAGTGTGCATTCAATTTCAAACAAATCACATCAAATACCCATTCAAAGGGAAATATTGATAGTCGGCTATTGAACTATCAATGGATATGCATACATCACCAGATTCCAAATAATTTTCCAAATTATTTATTTTCCAAAATATCTTTACAAGATCTTTAATTTCAACACTTCAAAAATAAATCAATATTTATTTTTATACAAATTCCACTTTTCACATATAAATTCCATAATGAATTTATATTTCCAAAATATCTATGCATATACGATTTCAATAATTCATTTCGATTTATCTTCAAAAAGATAAATTCTAATATTCATTTCTTATTGGAAAACATTTCCATACTTATTTATTCATAAGTAATTCACAAATCTTTTTATTTTCAACCTTGGAAAATATTCAATATACTTAAATCGTATTAAGTATATAATTCATTCTTTAAGAAAATCATTCTCTTAAACATATTTATTTGGGCCAAAACGAATGTTACGTAAAACATCGTTACGACAACCCAAAATCACTAGTATAGGGATTCGAAATTAAAATAGATATATAAATCCCAATACTATACAAAACATTTCCTTTCGGAAATCATTTACTATAACAACAGTGTTATAGTCCACCATTTCCTTTTATTTCTCGAAAACGTCTATTTCAACAATAAATGTTGAAATCTATGGTTTCGAATCTCAACACCTTTAAAACATCATTAGATCGTTTTAATTCTGTTTAAAATATCACATTCTAAAACATTTTCTTTAACATGTTATTCACTATTCAAAAACGTGAATATACTATGTTAACAAATTTCATCCTTTTTATACTCTTTAACTTAAAGGATTATTCACAGTCTAAAACGTGAATATAACTCCATTTATAAGTTATAACAATTAACTTATCAAAATAAGTCGTTTGCGAATTCATAAAACAACGTTTATAAATTCCATTTCTATTTATTTATAAAAACTTCTTTTTTATAAATTCCTTTATTAACATATTTCAGTTTATAACTCAATTATAAACTAAATGTTTATATTATAAGTTAAATACTTATAAAACGATTATTTTATAAAATCGTTCTTTAAACTTCATAATTATAAATCTTATAACTTATAAGATTCATTTATTTAACCAAATCTATTCTTCAATTAACTTCACAAATTTATAAATCTTACTATTTATAAATTTCATTTATAACTTCACAGTTTATAATTCTATAAATTTCATTCATTTATGAAATTCATTTTCACTACATTCAAACACTTATAAAAACTCGTTTTATAATGTCTATATTTCAATTTATAAATATCCATTTATAAATCTCTTAATATAAATCAGTTTATATTATTATTCTAAAACGTCTTTAAATTCCTTTATAATTTCATCATTTCGATTTATAAAAATAATCAAATTTTATAAATCCTATATTTAAACTTTTATCATATATTCAAAAATCCAATCTAAATTATTTTATAAAATCATTAGTTCATATTTCTCAAAAATCGACTTTTAATCGTATTTCTAAAAATCAGCTTTTTAACTATATTTCACAAAAACCATAATTTTTATAACTTTAAAAATTATAACGTTTATTTATTTATAATGGATCAATTCCAAAAATATAGTATATTTTCAAAATCACTTTTAAAATCATTTTAAAATCCCAAAATCTGGGTCCAATGATGCTACACACCAAATAGTCAATCACGACTACAACGATATCATATATCGATATGATAATCCATCAAATATCAAAATATCTGAAATCAATAAAAACTGTTGAGGAATCCAGTTGGATCCCTCCAACCTGTTTCCTGCATCCACAAACATTAGCACAATACCAATTTCGCTCCAGTACGAAATTATCGCGGTACATGTTCTTATTAAATATTATCCGCTTAATAACGGCGTAATAGGGTCTCATCCGCTAAACAAAAAATGCGGGAAATCAACAACTGCAATATATACATATGCCAATATATATATATTGATATTATATATAATACCAATTTCACTGTTTATGAAATATTCGCGGTATATGTTTTTATTAAATAACATCCGCTTACTAACGGCGCATAATGTCTATTTTAACAATCAATAATTTACAGTCATCATTCAAACATGCATTCAAATATTTTAAATCTAACTATTTAAAATAAAATCGAAACCTATTCGATTGAGTGAGAAGTTCTCACCTTGGTTTTAATTTCCGTTTTAGCTTTTATTTCGAATAAAATTAAACGCGCGTTTAATTTTACCCGAAATTCTCACTAACTCCAAACGACTCCAAACCAACTCCATCGCGTAGTGCTCGTCCATACGATTTCAACGCAACTGAGTTTGCATTTTTTCGACCTCGTATGAAAAAGTTATTGATTTTACAAGTTTGTACACGTTTTATATAAACTAATATACAACATAACTTTATAACTTTAACCTCTCCTCAATCCTAGCCTTTGGATCTGCTGCCTCCACATCTGGACCCTCCCCCCTTTCTTCCTATTTGCGTTCCATCTACAGGTGAAGGCCGACATACATGAACCCATAAGCTTGAACTAGGGTTAAACATTTCTCCCCCGATACTCGACGAAATCCGATCACACCAACGCCATGACGAAGCCTTCGACCCTAGCTATGTTCGGCCCCCCACCATGGCAAGCTCGGCCTGCACATGTGCCTCGTATGGCGTGCGAAAACTGTAGAGAACGGCCCATTCTTGCTCCCTCATCGTTGCTCCATTCCCGATCATATCCGTATGGATTTAAAGCTCATCTCGTGCTCTTCATCTTTGTAGTTAACAACTTCTTCTAATTCTTTGTAGATTGGGAGAGATTGAGGGGAAAAGGAGATTGAATTCTGGCCCTAGAATAGAAAGTGGCGGCTACAGTAGGAAATTAGGGTTTAGTGATAATTTTTTATCAAATTTATGAAGATGGTGGTCTATTTATAAGGAACGAGCGACACTATTCATCCCGGAAATTCCGAACTCCGATTTAGACGCCGTAACCAGCGTACCTAGGGTTTATCCCGCGTTCCGGACACAATGGAACAGGTTTCGGAAGCTAATTCGGAAGTATGTGCGAGTTATGGCTGAAAACGCTCAATTTAAATTAAACCGATTTAAGCGATTTTCTAGGCGTTTTAATTTGTACCGGACAAACGGTAAATCCAATTGACTTGAAATTTGAAACCTTACAATAATATCACATTACGGATCCGATGAAACTGGTTTCGTCGAAATCCGAGACTTTTTGAAAAATGGCTATTTTCACTCGCCAAATTTAAATTAAAAATAAATCGATGCGTTTCGAGCTGCCACGATCAAACGATAACTCCGATTGACACGAAAATTGAAATCCGGTAATAACTAACTATTATGGATCCAATGAAACTGGTTTCGTTCAATTCTGAGACTGTTCAAAAATTAGCTATTTTACAGTCGATTATTAAATATTAAAATATTCAATTTTCACAGATTAACTTTTAATTCGATTTTAAAAGTTCTAAAATATTTCTATAACTCCAGTATGATTAAATAAAATTTTCCAAATTATTTCTAATCATATTTAACTCGATTTTCAATTATTTCCATAATTTAACATATTAAATTATCGATTTAATAATCCAATTAAATCCAAAAATTCAAATAAAAATTTATTTGACTTATAAATTCACTTATAAATATTTAAAATTAATTAAATATTCAAATTTAAATTATTAAAAATTCTGGGTCGTTACATTTTTTTTAACTTGGAAGTTTCAACTGTTCTAAATCGCTGAAAATTCTATGTCATTTTACTACATGAAAATTACCAAACAACATTCCAAAACCAGATGCGCAAACCAAACTATCCAAATGTTAAGATACATTAGTCTATAATATTACATAAATGAAATTTTTAGAACCAAAACACCAGGTTTGATTTCAAATTCCCATTTTGAAATATTAATTATGATATACATATAATTCCTTCGTATGTCAAATCATATTTTAGGAATTCTATTAAACAAATTTGTTTTACCCAAAACACTTCAATCAAAAATTTCTATCATGCTAGCAATTCGTCACCTAGAAACTCAAAAATAAACACTAATGATGCTGCAGTCATAGCTAGAATTATTTTCCCGCGGCAGAAGTGAATTTAGTTCTTTTTAACTCTTCCAAACCCTTTTACGATATTTATTTTAATCAATACTTGCAAAATAATACCATTATTTTTTTTCCAAAAATTTGAAATAAATTTCAAACATAGGTCTTGAGTTTTAAATTACTCAGTTTAAATCCATATTTATTTATGAACCTTATTTTAAGAAAATTTCTATTTCAAAAATCTCTCCAACAATTTTATTATTATTTGCCATAATAGTTTGAAAAACTATTTTAAATCTTCAGGATTGAAGTACACAAATTCTTAGTTTTAAATCCTTATTTATAATCTATATTCTTAAATCCTAGTTACATACTTTCACTTCTTATATAAGATCATTTTATAATTGTTTTTCTTTGTATAAGTTATAATATATAAATTTTATTGAAATTTAAAATTCAACTCAATAATGTGAGACTAAATTCACAAGGCGTTCGTATTTACTATAATCAAACAATAAATGCTCATAAACTTCCTAAGCAAAAATAATAAACAATAAATGGTAGTAATTAAATATTATCATTTTCTGACAACCAAATACACTATATATAACTATATTAGTATCTGAAAATTATTCTTGTCATATATAAAATATAATGTTGGTAAAATTATTTCATTTACCCAATTTCAAAACAATAATATGTTGATTTACCTTGTTTAAGAGTTTAGAAACACCTATCAATATAGTTGTTCCTTCGGTATCAACCAAAATTCATGACCACTCAACCGTTAAATCAATACAGTATAAAACATTTTTATATCACAAACAAATACACGCTCATATATATGATAGACTCAAATTCACCTGGGGCCTGGCTTACCACATCTCAAGTGAGTTAACCCCACCAAAGCCTAAGTTCGTTCAACCTAAGCTCTGATACCACGCTGTAACGATCTACCATTTAAACCTTCAGAAGTCGACACTAATACATCAATGGTATTGACATGCCAAGCTTCCACGTGCCGGAAAGACAGATTTTTGGGAAAAAGAAGAAAAGACAAGATACAATCTCACAACGGAACGAATGATCTATAATATAAAACCAATCGTTACATAAAAACAAACTGTAATATAAGTATATACAACATTAATCAGAGTATACTAGCCAATTTCAACCCGAACAGTCATAATAACATGTCCTCATAAATACAACAGTGAATGTAATGGAAAAATAACCATGTACATTAATACATCTCTAGGCCTCTAGGCCGTCTTCTGAAGCTCTAAATATCCAAACGAATTTGTAAATATGCTCAGTCTAACCCGAAGATCATAAGAAAAATAACGCTTGCATCAGTATGCTAAACTAGCATGAGAAACACACCCAATTGGATTTTTAAAGTTATATAACCCTTCGAAAAGGTATCGCGTAAGACAGTGCCACACTAAACACAAATGAGTTTTTACCTTATGATAATTAAAATATTTCCATAGAAAATCCAATGATATTATGATAATGTCTAAGGTACAAATCCATATTAATCATAACCGAAATTGTTACATTATTAAATTCCAACAGAATAGGTTTACAGTCAAGTCTGCATGGCGCTTCCTGAAGAATGGATTCTAACAATGGCAAAGTAAGGGACTACCTTCCATATAGTATGTCTATAGATAAAATGTAGCTAAGGTCAGACCCTGAACTTGGTCCATCCCTGCCAACACAGAACCTGCCTACCCCGAAACTTGGATAGCACCAAATATGTCAGCACCCCGGTTGCTTTCCAACCTTGATCAAGAGCCCTCATGCAAAACCAAATCCATACTATGAAGATCTAGAAAGGTGATGACAAACCCCGCTTTATCTTCCTTGTTTTAGCCTCTCTGGTTGTGAGGGTTGAGACTATGATTACCTTTTGTATAGAAATTCCACTTGGAATCCTAACACTGCCCTACAAGAAGAATTGCAATGCTAGCATTCATCCATACAAGTTCGTTATGGGTCTGGACAAAACCGAAGGCACTATTTCTACTACATCCATTTTGGAATCACCCTTAGGATTAGTAGCAAGTAGCTTTTGCACTTCAAATTCTCCATCTTCAACCACCTTCAAGATATTCTAATCTGAATGCTTATACCGATTCGAAGTGGTTTTCGAATAATATATCCGATCCTGGTCTATCCGAACTGACAATGATAAATTATAATTAGCCAGGTTTAATATTCGGTTATTTAACTATTAAATAAACAACATTCAAACAGAGTTTACATTTCCTATGGAAACAACTAAGCCTCATTCAATTAAATTTCTATTTATTTGAATCTCTTTATCAAAAAATTCATATACTTATCTCACAGAAATAGGTATATTTATAAACCATTTTTTCAAAATACTTAAAAACTCTTAAATTTGGGTACGGAAAATATGGTTTAACATCAATCATAGACCGCAATTTACCTAATGGTTACGTTGCAATCCCAATAAATCCATAGTATAATGTTGACAATCTCTGTCCCTCAAATTACGCAATGACAATCAACCATTTCTTTCCAAATCTCTTTATTTTATAAAATATCTTTTGATCAATTTAAAAGTTTCTTTATAAATTTCCAATCTATTTACAAACATTCTTTATAAATATCAAGACTCCATTTATAAAAACTTCTCCTTTTCAAATTTTTAAAACTCATTTATATATTCTTTTATAAGCAAACTTATTTAATAAACTCTCTAGGTCCGTAAGGTTCCCTTGATAAGCTACAAATTTTTTAAAATAATATTAAAATACAAGTTATTATTTAAACACCCTTCTATTTCATAATTAAATCTCATCTAAAATAATAACTTTAGAATCTCATTAATAATATATTAAATTAATTTTAAGCACTATTATTGTATTAATAAGTTAACTTCAAAACAAAATTAATATAACAATTAATTAATTTTAAAAATGTTATTAATACAATAATCCATTGACTTTCACTAATATAATATGA
Organism: Allium cepa; assembly: GCA_030765085.1. Taxonomy (NCBI): domain Eukaryota; kingdom Viridiplantae; phylum Streptophyta; class Magnoliopsida; order Asparagales; family Amaryllidaceae; genus Allium; species Allium cepa. The sequence continues at coordinate 803,888,533 of CM060941.1, read as the reverse complement.
TAAGTAATTAACCTATAATATAATTAAATAACTTGAACCAACATAATTAAATAACTTTCACCACAACAAAAATATCCTATTACAACAACGCCCTTTTTACAACGGGCATTGGCTGTCCGTTGTAATAGAAGGCTATTACAACGGTTAACTCAGACCCGTTGTAATAGATGCCCTATACAACGTTCTTTTTACAACGAACGATGATAGCCCAACGGATCTTTCTAGCCCGTTGTAATAAATGTTAATTTTACAACGTTCACTATTCTCTATTGTAATATATAACAATTTTACAACGGCCAAATTTTTTGGCTCCAGCTATGAAATTTTGGCTCGTTAGTTTTATTTATTTATTACGGATCCTTTCCTACTTTCAAATCCTAATTTTCAAATCCCCAAAACCCCTAAGCTGGTCCTCCTAATCTCTCCCTCCTCCCTCCTAATTCCCAAATCGCTATTATCCCAAAACTTCACTAATTCAGTTCCAAATACCTCTAAACACTCAAGATTTTAATACCAACATAAATCAACTGATTGTCAATACAATTCAATTCGAAATTTTAAAATTCCACAGCCAAAACTGATGAATTTGTCACGGTTTCGGATTCGAACAGAGATGCTTGGTGGTTGGCGAATTTAAAATTAATTTCAGTTCAATGGTTTCTAGAGTTGCGACCGAGTGCACAGCTTGATTCACAGCTCGAGGTGAGTCAATTAGTGACAGTGGTTAGTTTCGTGGTTTTTGACTTGTGAAGGAAGATGTCACGACTTTGGGTTTTTTGGTTTCTGGTGAATTTCGATGTTGGAGAAGTTGTTCTGGTCGATGGCGAATGCTTGTTCGAGGCGATTTAGGGGTTGTTCAAAACTTGATTTGAGGGTCGCAGTGATTAAATGTTGCAGTTTGGGCCGCAGCGATGTGTTCTCGATTGATGATGACGTTGCGATTTCAGGTCGAGGCGGGTTGGGATTTTCGATTACTAGAGGGAGTTCAGGCAGTAGTTTGTAGAGGTAGGTCGATTCACAATGTTGAGGCAGTGGTGAACTTGAGTGCGGCCGTTGCTGATTGATGGAGAGGAAGGTGAAGATTTAGTTAGTTTTTTTTTTTTATGGAAGTAGCGGCTGTCAACTAGAGGAGATGACTTCTGTTGTGGCTTGTTTTGGCGAATGACTAGGTGGTATGGTTTAGTAATGACAGTAATGTTTGGCCAGAATGATCACAGTGTTGGCCAGAATCATCAACAGTTGAATGTTTGGGGTGTGGTGATGTTGTTATTACCGTTAGGCAGGGGTGAAGGCAGTCGGTGAACAACAAGGAGAAATGGTGGTATATGGAGGAGGCGGTCGGTGAAGTTTTATTTGTTGAAGTTTGGTCTAGGATTGTTTCAGCTGTTTGAATGCCTTGTTTGATGAGTGTGCAAGTCAGTGAGGAGTTGTACGTTGGAAATTTTGGGTGAATAAGGCAAGTTCCCGAGTTGGTGGTGTAGAGTTGTTTGTTGTACCAATGATGCTAGAGAATGGAGTGTAAGGCAGTGGAAGACTGTACAGTTGAAGTGCATTGTCGTGCAGTTGTGCAATGGAAATGTGGTAAGTAATGATGGTCTGAAGTGAGAGGTTTTGTTGATGGCCAGAAGTAAGGCAGTGTGTTGAAGATGATGCATGGGAAGTGAGTTGATGTTAGATGATGGCTTTTGAAGTGAAAGTGTGTTAACACTACTGCAGAAAGTATATAAACAATGGGAAATGTGATTGTTAGAGGGGAATTTGAAGATGACAGTGTTGTAGCAAATGCAGCAGTTGTATTTGAAGATGGTGAGTGAAAAAGTGATGGATATGGTAATATGCAGTTTGGTTACTGTTTGAAGTGGTTGATGATGTGAGAAGAAGTTGAATGTTGAGGCACAGCAATGTGATGGTGCACAGGTGCACAGGAGAAGTTGAATGTTGAGCCAAAAACCGTATGTATTATTTTGAATGTTTTACTTTGGTGCAGGTATCAAGTGCTACAACCACCTTCGCAATGACATTCTCTGCATCAATGTTTGTAATAGAATATTACATGTTAGGCCGATTTCCTGTTCCATATGGTAATAGAATAATGGCAGAAGATGAGGGCAAGGGAAAATGAGCGAATGTAAAGATTTCTGTAGGAGGACACTGAGTGTAATGCTGATTTGCTTGATCATGCACGTAGAAATGTCAGCTGGCTAAAAATGTATATCAGATTTTGATTGATACTATAGTTGCATCTCTAGTTTTTAGACCAATTGGGCATTTTGTGATAATAGCTCTATCAGATTTTGATGCTGCTGTATTTTTTTAAAAATTTGCATTTATTTTGCAACGGGCAATGTGCGTTTTTATATGAGCTTCTTACAACGGTCATTGCACGTTGTTATATAGTCTATTACAACAGTCATAACCCGTTGTAAAATGGTATACATTAATGGTTTTTACAACGTGCTTTGTCCACTGTAAAATGTGGTGGATCTATTACAACGAGGCCTATTACAATGGGCACATGCCCGTTGCGAAAACTATATTACAACGGGGCATTGTCCGTTGTAAAAAGACTGTTTTGTTGTAGTGTTTAAATAAAAATATGAAAGTATAGTTAAATCACTTTGAATAAATAAATAAAATATAATCAAAACATTTTTAAATAATGATTAGATGACTTTAGAGTAATAATTAAATATTCTTAAATAACTTTAAGACATAACTTTTAAGAATCATATTAACGAAATAGTTAGCTGAAATCATTATTAAAAAATTATTCATTGTCTTTAAAACGTTATTAATAAATATTTATTACTTTTTAATATCCTATTAGTAAATAATAATTATACTTAAAATATTTCAAATCAAAATCTTTTTTCTTCAAATTTAGCTTAACCATCACCATGGTACTTAAATAATCTACCATATCATTAAATTTAACTTTCCAACTTAATAGCTGGTATTTACATAATCAATAACTGTATAAATAAATTTAACATTTAACGGTCATTCTTTATCATATCACTTATTCAAAGTTGGCATATCAATTAACGATATATAATTAGACGTTCAAATTTATAAAATAGCAGAACAGAGATTTATTCTACTAATTAAATGACCAATTGATTTTCATTAGCGGAATGGTATTTTATTTTGCTACGCAGATGTCCAAATTACATTTCCAACTTACTTAACAATACGGTGTTTATTTGGCCAGATAGATAACACTAAGGAGTTTGCTTACATACTAAGCTATAATTTTAAACAACGTAATTATACTAATCAAAATCATTATCAATTTATCACCTCATATATGATCCATTACTTAAAACAAGTTTTGATATAAATTTAAAACTCAAACAGTCTAATAGCATTTCAAGATGCTATATCGTGATCCTAAATTAAATTCAAACAATCTAATAGCATTTCAAGATGCTATATCGTGATCCTACATAAATACAACAACCAGAAAATCTGATAACCCAAACATGCATAAATAAATTTTATTCACTATAAACATACTAACTAACCAAAAAGAGAGAGTTTAGATCACCGAGGTATTCTGCTTTGAACTAAAATCGAACGACTTTTTGATCAAATTTGAACTTGCTCAACCACCCCAACTCCATCGCGAAGCTTTCATCATAAGGAGCACAATGCAATAAATTTCATCTTGATTGGACCTCGTATGAGTAAGTTAATAAACATATAAGATTTTGAAATTAATAAAATTGATTAATCACTAATTATAATTCAAAATTTAATTTACCCTCCAAAACTCTTTCTTCTCAAGTCACCGACTACTATTCGTGCATGAACATGATACCCACCATAATTACTGCTTTCCCTCTATCTCATGATCCATTCTCCATGAAATCCAAAACCGTCGACGCCTATGAACTTCTAATCCAATACACCATCCCCACGACACATTAAACCAACATTCAATCTCCTCCTATTACTTGCGACCACCTCCACCTGCTCACGATGAGGCCGAGATCGCAACCCCCAATATGTAACTATTTCCTTCGAATTTTGGCATTTAAGAGCTATCTCCTATCTCGAACTCGAAAATGTCCTCCATTCCCCAAATCGAAGACCACACACCTTATAAAAACAAATCCTAGTTTGCCAAAGCCTCTCAACTTACTGTCAAACAACCCCAAGTTGCTGCTGCACCCACTAAAAACATGCTCAAATGAAGATCTAAGATTTACTATCGCAAAGAATCCAGCTTTTTATTTCTTGGAATTTTATTTCAATTGATTTAGATTTTCAAAGGAAGTGGATGTCCATTTTCTTGCTTTAGGCATGAAAGAAATGGAGTATGGGCAGGAGATAAAAATGCGGCTGAGATGAAAAAATGTTTGGTTGTTGTCTTACTTTTGTTTAGCGATTTTTGGCATCTTACCACATAGATTGTCGATCGCGCATGGGTTCCATATGAAAAAACAAAAATATGGTCACACTTAGAACAGCGATGCAACCCCAAAATAATAATAATATGCACTGGTTATTTCATTCTGTAAAATTACAAAAACACTATCATTTGTCGAAAAATCGTCAAACGAAAATTTAAATATCTTTCAAATTAAAAATTATGGAAAAAAAATCAAATAAAATAAGTTAAAAATACTTGAACAAAAAATCGATTTGTTATAATAATAGTTGATTTTCTGATAATTTATTTGAATCATTGTTACTGAAAATAAATTAACAAAGGAATTCACTAATAGCATTTAATGAAGGTTAAAAGGAGTTAAATAAGTCCATTAACCCGTTAAATAAATATTCAATTAAAAACCTAGATATTCAAATCATTATTCAAATAATTAGAAGACAATTTCAAAATTTAAATCACTATTCAAATCTTTATTCACAATTCAATGATTTTAAACAATCTTGTAATTTAATTTGGTTGTATAGTTAGAGGAAGAAAAAATGAAGACTAACAATTGTATAGTTGTATCATCAAAAGAGGGGAGAATGTTGGAACCTCCTTCCTTGGTTTCAATGACAACAACTACACGGTCATATATATTATACATCTTATCAAGATTATTGGTATATACAACAAGAGATCACCATGCTAAAAGATATTAGGACTCGAAGACAAACAGAAACCTATGGACCATGCTATGATTAGTAAGATTATCATAGTATTTTAAGAGTCTTAGATAAAAACATTGCAAGGTCTATTTGAGTACATATGCACACACGATTTTATATACACTGAAATTCATTTAAAACTAAAATACCATCCACAGACTTCTATGGAAAAGCCTCAAACGTCTATGAGAATACTTAAGAAATTATTTTCGAAAGCCATAGACATTTGAGGTTTTACCACAAATGGCTGTCATTTGAAAAAAAAAAAAATTGAATAGACACTTCTGTAAAATTAAGAGAAGTCGGCTCTTCATCACCAGATTACAGCCATTAAATTGAATAGATCTTTGCTAAGAAAAACAACTCCTCATCTGCATCTCTTCAAACATATAAATACTACAAAGACTGAGATTTACAAATGAATTGAATCTATTCTCTCTTGGTTTCTTATTACTCTCTACTTACATATTCATGCATATAGTGCTTACGTATTCTCAATCTATCATAACCAAAATAACGTTTTGGTTAAATCAATTCTTACAACTCAAAGCTTTTAATTCACACACTCAAAGGAGGCCATAGGAAGATTTGTACTATTAGTCAAAATCCATGTTATTTGAAACACAAGATTGTCAGAGAAATACATTTGTATTAGCCTATTCTTCCAACCGAAGCGAGGGTTATTTGTTTAAAGGAAATACCAAAGGGGGTCTTTGGGATTAGATATAGGATAAGAGGTCTGAACTAGTATAAAATATCTGGTGTGGTCATTTCTAATTATTTATCTTATTCGATTATAATTCTCTACTTAATATAGTTAGTAATATAAACTCTCACATTTTTATATAAGTTGCTTTACATAAAAAGATCCTATACACTTTCATTCGGTATCAGAGGATGGTCATTTCAATCTACATTAACACGTAGTTGAAAAATCAATAATAAGGAAACACTTTTCAAGGATGTCAATCAACTTCTCATCCTCCACTATTTATTGGTTCTAACTATGCTTACTGGTCAACTCGCACGAGAATTTTTATGGAAGAAAATGGGTTACAAGTATAGCTAGTAACTCAAAACAAATACGAAGCACCTGACACCGGCATTAGCACTTGGACTGATGCATAAAAAGCAGCAACATCTAATAATGCCAAAGCTGTAAATATGTTATTTTGCCCACTTGACAAAAATGAGTTTTCACAAGTCATGCTTTTCACCACTGTAAAACATATGGCGCACTTTTCAAGTCAAACAAGAAGAAACGACTAAAGTTAAGCAAACTAAAATTTTGATTTTACAGAACCAATTTTCATCTTTCAAAATGGAAGCAAATGAATCGATTATCAATATATGCTAGATTTTAAAATATTCAACACGATCTAATGGCACTTGGAGTCAAATTCGCAGATTTAATTTAGTCATATGAATTTTAAACTCCTTGACAATTGAATGGGAAAGAAAAGTTTTAGCGATCGAAGAAGCTAATGAACTTTCTCAACTCAAAGTCGAAGAGCTTATAGGAAATCTGATGTCATATAACGCTAACTTGTAGGCTAGAAAAGATCAAAATCATGAAATGAAAAACATAACATTTCATTAAAGTAACGAAGATTCAGAATTATATGAGGATGAAATTGTTTTTATGGCCAAAAATACAACAAATTCAAGAAGTTCAAGAAGATGACCAGTTTTCAAAATAGTGGCAAACCAAACTCCTCGAATCAAACGTCGATTATATGCTATGAGTGTGAAAATTTTGGCCACATGAAGAAGGATTGTCCACAACTCAGTAATGATAAAAAGAAAAGAAAGTTTGAGAAATTCAAGAAAAAGAAAAGAGCTTTTCAAGTAACATGAGATGATTCAGATTCATCTTCTTCATCTGACAGTGATAGTGAAAGCGACTCGAAATAAGCAAATGTGTGTTTTATGGCTAACACTAATAAAGTACAACCTAAACTTACTAATGATGAAATAATGGAATTAGCATTGAATTAGATGATAATAATAGAGAAATAAAAAAATTAAATAAGGAATATATAGGAAAATTAACTAGAGCGGAATTAGAAATTGGTTTATTAAAAGATGAAAAACCAATCTTAAAAGAAGAATTAGAAATTACTCAAAAAAATTGTGCAACATTGTTATCTCAGAATAACAACTTATTAAACGTCTGAGAAAATTATGAGTTAGAAAAAGTTAATTTTGAAGAAAAAAGCTAGAATTACAAGAAAGTTTAGATTCTAGAAATATTAAAATTTATGATCTTAAAAATAAGCTAGATAAAATAATAAATAATGTGACAAAATTCAGTATAGAAAAACAAAATTGAGAGAAATTGATTGAAATATTGAAATCATCTAGAAATAAAAATGGATTGGGTTTCAAAGGCAAACAAAATTCAAAGAAGTATATCACATTATACACCAAATTCAAAAAGGAAAAGTTAGAAGCTAAGGTTAAGAATTCATATACAAGTATGGTCAAAATATGGATTTCTAAAGCAAATAATAAACAAATTAGATAAAAATATATTAATGAGTATTTAAAGTAAATTGTACATAATAATAACCACATTTCTAAAGGAACCAGATCCTCGTTGATATGGCTACATTCTTCCACTAATACATAGGACTGTAACAAAGAATGTGGGTACCAATTAAATATTTCTTATTTTGCAGCAACCCAAAATTAAAATAAAAAGTAAAGTGAAATGGATATCTCATAGTGATTTCGCCTAGCATATGGCTAGAAATGCTCATGTGATATCCAATATAATATATATCATTATTGGTTTTGTGACATTCAGAGATAATTCAAAAGGATTTATCATCGGCATCGGAAAAGTCATAAATATCGGTATTTCTAATTCTCCTATTGTTACAAATGTTTTATTGAAAGAGAATTTGAAACATAACTTATTAAGTATAAGTCAACTATGTGAAAAGTGATTTAAAATTGATTTCGAGAAAGTCAAATGCAATATCTTTGACCAAAATAAAAATTAATTTTTGACGGATTTCGGAAACTTAACATATATGTTTTAAATATGAATGTCAAAACAACAGTAATTTATGCTTAACCGCAAATCATGATGATCTATGGTTATGGCATAAATGTTTTTGTCACATAAATTTCAAGAATATCAACAAACTTGCTAAAAATAAATTAGTTAAAGGATTACATAAGGTCAGCTACGAAGTTAAAAAACTTATGGGATGCCTATCAATTTGGTAAATTAAAGAAAATTTCTTTTCAATCTAAAAGTGAAATCTCCACAAAGCAATCTCTCGAACTACTTTATCTAGATTTATTCGGACAAACTCAAGTACGCTCTACAAATCATAACAAATAAATTTTCATAATTGTTGATGATTTTTTTTTTGAAATGGTACTTTATATACAACAAATCATTGGGACGGCATATCCCATGTCAATAAACGTTCGAAAGCAAGTTTAGAACTTGTGACCTCTTGCACCAAACCCGAATCAATTAACCACTTGGACAATGGTGCTTGTCAAAAGGCAAGTGCTCTAACCAAATGAGCTATGGTAATTTTTTTTTGATGAATTTTTAAGATATACTTGGACATTGTTTTTAAAACATAAAAGTTAAACATTTGAAATGTTGAAAAAAATTGGCTAAACGAATTACAGGAACTTAAAAATTAGAAGTATACAAAGCAACCATGGAGGTGAATTTAAAAATGAACTGTCTGTAAATTTTTGCAGCAAAATAGAAATTAGTCATAATTTTTCATTTCAACGAACACCACAACAGAATAGTGTTGTGAAAAGGAAAAATCGAACTTTAAAAGAATGTGCACGAACCTCAATAAATAGTAGTAATGTATTATTATTTTTTTGGGTTGAAGCTGATGCTACCACATGTTATGTATTGAATCATGTAACACTTAGACCAATGACTAAAAGCACATGCTACGAAATATATTTCAAAAAGAAACCTAAAGTATCGTATTTTTGAGTGTTTGAATCAAAATGTTTTATTTTAAACGCAAAAGACTACCTAGGAAAATTCGATTCTAAAGCCGATGAAGGAATTTTCGTTAGCTATTCGGATCAAAGTAAAACATATAGAACTTTTAATAAACGAACAAACATTATAGAAGAAAGTCTTCATTTTTTGTTTGATGAAAATTGAAAAATAAAACGATGATGATGATTTAATTATAAATAAAATTGATATACTTATACATGAAAATAATGACAATAATATCAATAATAATAATGATAATGTGATATTTCACCACCTAGAATATTAAAGGACCATCCAATTAATAATATTTTCTGTGATTTAAATACAAAATTATCAACCAAAAAACAGTTAATCAAATGAGTCAAGTAGCATCTATATCAAATTTTGAACCTAAAAACTATAAAGAAGCGTCAGATGATGATTTTAGGATTATTGCAATGCAAGAAAAACCTAACCAATTTGAAAGGAATAGCATATGGGAACTTGTACCGGGGCCAAAACAACAATATGTAATTGGAATAAAATGGGTTTTTAAAAATAAAGCGGTGAAATGCAAACATTGTTCGAAATAATGCAAGATTAGTAGCCCAAGAATATAATCAAGAAGAAGGTGAAAGTGACTAAGGATTGTAATATCGCATATTATCTAAGTTATCTACTGGTGTGGAATATACATATATATATATATATATATATATATATATATATATATAATGTAAACAGTGAAGTAAATGACATTGGGGATTTTTATACTGGTTCAAACTTTCCGTTCTACGTCCAGTTTCAGATTTCTTCTGGAATTTAACTATCAACCCTCTCTTAACCTGGAGGAATAGGTATTACACCGCATGAGCAACCAAACAGGACTTCTACCGCCTAAGCAATTAAATAGAATATTAACCGCATGAGCAACCGAACAGGACTTCTAATACAACAGTAAAATTGCTTCTGACTGAGTATGCTCTTGAGTAGCACTGATAAGTCAATAACGTCTTCCTATAATCTTCTCCTTTGTGGTATATAGTGTGATTCGTGATGATACGAAGTTTATTTAATCACTAATGAGATTTCCTTGAATGAATAGGTGATTAGAATCGAATGTTATTGAATGAAAATGGAGATTGTTCAGATAATAAGAATGTGAAAATAGAAAAAGTAGTGATTAAAAGATACGGAAGCAACTCTTGAATCAAGAGTTGTTTCTATTCGCTAAAGTGGAGTGTCTTTTCATAAATATAGTCGTTATGAAGATTTAGCCGACTGAATAGCATGGGTCAGCCAGCTTAATGGATTAAAAATCAATGCAGCAAGAAAATAGTGCGAAAATGACCATATTCAGTCAGCTGAATATGCCAGGCAGCCGACCGAATATTCAAAATAAACTGTGTAAATGCACAGAATTCAGTCGGCTGAATGACCTTGTTCAGTTGGATGAATTCTATTAATGAATAAAAAATTGCCTTGGCTCAGTTGGTTAGAGCACTTACTTTCTAAACTAGTGACCTGGGTTTGAGTCTTCCTCCATGCATTTTTAAAAACCTGATTTTTATTAAAATTTGATTTCACCAACAATCCAAGTTCGAGTCTTGCTTCATATGTTATTATTATTATTTTAAAATAAATTTTCATTGCTTTAATAAAATTTTATATTATTATTACTATTTTTAAAATAAACTTTCATTCTTTTTATTAAAAAATTCGAATGTGTGCATACCACTTTGAGAAGATTTTAATATCTATAAACCCTAGACATGGCACTATATGACTAATAATACTTTACTTGTCACATTCGTCTTGTCTCTGTCGTGTATATCTCTTCTTATATATATATATATATATCCCCTTTTGTATTGTGTATCTTCATGTTGAACTTATTTATTTGTCTCTTTTTGATACTCTTGTACTTGCAAGTTAGCTTAGAGGTTCTATAGCATAATTTTATAGTTATGGTAAAAAAATCCAATAACAGAGGTTCTAATATTTTCCCCCTTTTTGATGGTGACAACCATACAATTTTAAAAATATTCAATCTATATGAAATAATATTAATATGCTTAAGGCTCCCCCTAACTATAACATCTTCCTCTAAGTATAATATCTCGCTTTATTATATGCATATGAATTTATTCCTCTTTGTCATTATCAAAAAGAAAGAGGGAATATAGTAATTTTTATAAAATATCTTGTAAATAACAAGATAAATCTAGTATAAATTGTGGAGAAAATAAATTAAATTTCACTGTATTGGTCGAAATCCATATTTCATTGTAAGCACATAATTCTATCAAATGTATGGAACAACCTTTAAAATTCCAAAATCCATCCTTTTCCTTTTATTTCTCCTAGTACTTGTAATAAATAATGATCATTTTTGGTACCTACTTACAAAGTTAAGGTCTAAAGGGTTCGGTCGAAGGTAACCATACCCAAGAAGGTTTAGTGGAACCTTTGTGAATAAATTTTTTATCATTAACCACTGTATCAAAATAATCATCAATGTATTTTTCTCCATTTTTCCAATTAATAGGAACCCCAATAATTAGATAATTTTTATTCATGTTTCCTATCAATGATTTTGTACTTCTAGAGATATTATAAACATTATAGTTCATAGCAGTATTTAAATTTCTATAAAAATTGGATTTAGACTTTACTCGAAATCTTGTATTAGCACTAACATTTGCTGCACATGAAAGTGTATCTAGTCTTATTTCTACGATCAGTTTTATTATATCCTAAACCACTTTTATCATGTAAAAGTCTAGAAGTAGATAAAACCCTGTTTAAATCATTTTGACCTTTATTAAATTTCACAAATTCATTTTTACTTTTTAAAATTTAGTTTTAAAGTCACAATTGTTATTTTCAAAAAAATATTATTGTTTTTTCAAAATATCAATCTTCTCGTTTAATTAAGAATTCTCATTTTTTAAAGTAGAGTTCTCATTTTTTAGAAGAAAATATTGAGGCTCTGAATTATCTAAAGAGAATTGTAATAAAATTTTCTTTTCAAATCAAAAATTTCACTTGAAAATTTTCTCTTTTTTTTAAATAAGGTGCTTTGTTCATCTAGAAAATCTTTAAGAGTTATAAAATTATTTTTTAAAACACCAAGTTGATTTTCTAAATTTAATTTCTCATTTTCAAGTTCGACAGATTTCATCTTTCCCAAACTAATAGTTTGAAATCTTATTACTTATACTAACTAATTCATTATTATCTTTTACTGAAATTTGTAAATCAGAAAGTACCTTTTTGTAGTCCTCATTGGTGGCTTTGACCGGGATTTTGCTAGTTGTATTTCAATTAGATCTTTTTTTGGCCACTCTTCTATGATATTGCGATGATCGATAGAATTCCAAGCTCTGATACCAAGTGAAAGTGACTAAGGATCGTAATATGGATTATTATCTAAGTTATCTACTAGCGTGGAATATAATTATAAAATGTAAAGAGTAAAGTAAATGACAATAGGGGTTATTATACTGTTTGGAACTTCCCGTTCTACGTCCAGTCCTAGACTCCTTTTGGAATTTAACTATCAACCTTCTCTTAACCCGGAGGAGAAAGTATTACACTGCCTGAGCAACTGAACAGGACTTATACCGCCTAAGTAACAGAATAGGACGTTAACCTCCTAAGCAACTGAACATGATTTCTAATACAATAGTAAATTGCTTCTAACTGAGTATGCTCTTGAGTAGCACTGATAAGTCAATAACATACACCTTCATATAATCTCTCCTTTGTGGTATATAGTGTGATTCGTGAAGGTAGTAAGTTTATTTAATCACTAATGAGATTTGCTTGAATGAACAGATGATTAGAATTGAAAGTATTTGAGTGCAAATGGAAAGATTGTTTAGACAATAAGAATGTGATAACAGGATCATAATTAAGTCATTTAAACAAATGATTTCATGTCTATATATAATGTGTAAGTGTTGCAACCGATCGTGAAAAGTAGTGATTAAAAGATACGGAAGCAACTCTCGAATCTGGAGTTGTTTCTATTCGTTGAAGTGAAGTATCTTTCCAAAAATATAGCCATTTATGAAGATTCAGTCGACTGAATAGCATGGGGTAGCTAGCTGAATTAATTAAAAATCTATGTAGCAAAAATGCAGTGCAAAAATGACCAAACTCAGCCGGCTAAATATGCCAGGGTAGCCGACTGAATACTCAAAATAAATTGTGCACATGCATAGAATTCCATCAGCTGAATGACCTTGTTGAGTCGACCGCATTCTGTTGATGAGAAAAAAAATTGCCTTACCTCAGTTAGTTAGACCACTTTTGACTCAGGTTCGAGTCTTGCTCCATGCATTTTTGAGAACATGATTTTATTAAAATATTATTTCACCAGTGACCCAAGTTCGAGTCTTGCTTCATATATTACTACTACTACTACTATTTAAAATAAACTTTCATTGCTTCATAAAAAAATTCGAATGTGCATGTATATGTGTGTATATAACGTTGAGAAAATTTTAACATTTGTAAACTCTAGACATGACACATTATGACTAATAATGCTTTATTTGTCACCTTCGTCTTATCTCTATCATGTATATCGCTTCTTGTTTCTCCGTATACGTGTGTGTGTGTGTGTGTGTCATCTTTTGTACTTTGTATCTTCATGTTGAACTTATATCTTTGTCTCATTTTGATATTCATGTACCTACAAGTTAGCTTAGAGGTTTTTTTTGGCATAGTTGTATTGTTGTTGTCATTAAAATCCAATAAAAGAGGTTCTAATTGAATGAGGAAACATTTGCTCCGGTAGCACTTTTCGAAGCAATACGAACATTACTTGCTTTTGCATGTCATCACGGCTTTTTAAAATGTATGTAAAAAGTGTTTTTCTAATAGCTTTATGAAAGAAAACTTTTATGTTGAACAACCTCCGCTATTTGTTCATGAGAAATATCCAGATCATGTATTTAAACTAAAAAACACTATATGGGTCAAAACAAGCACCTCGCGCTTGACATGAAAGATTAAAAACGCATTTACAAAATTTTGGTTTTAAATTGGTAAAATTGACTCCATTTATTCATAAAATGAGTAAACAATGATATATTAGTTGTACAAATATATGTTGACGATGTTATATTTTGATCAACAAATGAAAATTTGTGTGATAAATTTTATGACATTATGAAAAATGAATTTGAAATGTCATATATTGGTGAATTAAACTATTTTTTGGGTTTACAAATAAGACAAGTAGAGAATGGAATTTTTATAAATCAAGAAATATCTGTCGAGATTTATTAAAATGCTTTGGAATGGAAAATATCTTAAGTAAATTGACTCTGATGAATACTACTCTACATTTAGATAAAGATGAAAATGAAAAAGATTTTAATCAAAAATTGTAGCAAGTATGATAGGATCTCTGTTATACTTAACGGCTAGTAGATAAGATATTATGATGAGTGTATGTTTATGTGGACAATTTCAAGCACAACCGAAGGAATCACAGCGGTTAAAAGAATTTTAATATACTTAACCAACAGAAAAGAATATAAACTTTTCTACCCAAGAGGTAGCTTGTTTGAACTCGTGTCATATAGTGATGCTGATTTTGATGGTTGCAAGACCAATAGAAAAAGCACAACTGGCACATGTCATTTTATTGTTCAATTTTCAGTTTCATGGTTTTGTAAAAAACAAAATTACGTGTCTCCATCAACTGTGAACCCGAGTATATATCAATAGCCTTATCATGTGCACAAGTAATATACATGCAACAAACTCTTCAAGATTTGGCAAAATCGTGACAAATTCTCCTATATATTGTGATAATACCAGTGCTATAAATTTATCAAAAAAATCCAATTAATCATCCTCGAACAATTCACATTAATATTCGTCACCATTTCTTAAGAGATAATGTTGAAAAAGAAATTATACTAGTTGAATTTGTAAATAAAGAAAATCAAATTGTGGATATTGGTACCAAACCACAGGGCGAATGAACTTTTATAAAATCAAGATGAGATGTAAGAATATTACAATGAATTGGTGAACTAAGAAAAAAAAATCTATTTTTACTCATATAGACTACACAAATAAGTTTTGTACAATTAATTACAAATAAATTTTATCCTCATTAAAAGCTAACTAATTTCTTTTAATATTATATGGTTAAAAAAAATTTAACAAAAAATCGTTTATATATAGTAAAAAAATTATATATAAACCAATTTTTTTCTACAAACTAAATACAGATTCGTTTTCAAACCAATTTTGCTCAAAATGTCTTCCGATCATGACTCAACTTTATTTCTGCAAATTAAATACAAACTATAGCTCACCTTCATCGAATAACACCTACGTACCACCAGCTAAATCCACACCTCCATCAAATTAATCAGGCTCTCTAAACAGTATTCCATCACCTACGTATCACACTCTTTTTTCTCCTATGAAAAAGAAAGCTAAACGGTCAATTGGTCTATAATCATCCTCTCTCAAAAAAAAGTTGATAAAACATATCGCTATCAACAAGAAATGACGGGAATTCAACAAGAAATGTATTATGAACAACAACTTCAAGGATCTCATAATAACTTTCTCGAAAAATGCATTCTAGAAATTTTTGGTCATTCAGTAACAAAGAATTACATACACCAAAAATCTCCTTGTTTACAAGAGACTCCTATAAAAACATCATATTACTCCAATAAATTTATGCAAGCCAGGTCCATCAAACCAAGACTGGATTGACTCTTCAGCTTGCTCATGTTGGTCTCAATTAAAGCCGTTAATCGATGACACAAAGGTCAAACCGAATTCATGAGACGTACAAATTAAAAAATCCGATCCTTCAAACAAAAATTAAAATTATGATAGCATTTCCTGTATAAAAACAATTCGTACTTTCGTAATTATATATGTATATGTATTGTTGTCTATAAAGTTCTCTTGAAAATTTTAATAAAAGTTTAATATTTCTGCATTTAAAGGTATATATTATGAAAACTCAAAATACATACGTCCGTTACAATATCACTGACGTCTATCAATGGTTTCAGGAAAATAACTTCCTAAAACCACAGATGTATGCAATACCTAATAGATGTCTCTCACATGTATCGGGAAATAATTTCTTGATACCACAGACATTTGAGAAAATCCACAAACGTCTCTGCCTGGTTTTTGGAAAATTTTCCTAAAACCATATATGTCTATGGTACCCCCACAGACATTTGTTGTTGCCCTCGGATTCCATTTCTAACAACCCTGTATAATCATTATGCCCCCTTTCTATCATTCTCCAAGCTATTTCCAGTCTACAACAAAACCCTAGTATCTAAAAAGCTGCAATTACTCAAAAAATGGTTCCCAAGACCTCCATTAACAAAAGATCTAAAAAGGTTAATTTTCAACTTCCCAATCACCCCTTGTCACTAATGCCCACGTCCAAGAGTGGCTTTGAAATAGCAAGATCGCTAATAAAAGATTTGAAGAGTTAAAACAATAGAAGCTTCATTCCGGCTCATTTTACAGATTATGCAAGTGGCGAATAGGGGATTGAAGAACTCACCATCGGGTCTAAATGTCGCGATTTAATCAATTTCGATGAAAAAAGGTACAAATTAGTCAATTAACAATCTTTCTTTTTTATACACATTTATGTAGTAATGAATCTGGACCCCTGACAATGATGACGGTTAGTTATGGACGAGCGTTTACAAACGTATTTTAAAGATTAGCGTAAGACCATTGGACACATACTTAATTATTCTTCGTCTGGAATATATTTAGAAGAAATTCCCTACCACGGGAATTTACCACCAGATGAATTAACTCATGAGATTTGAGAAGATAGGATGCCACAGTGGAAATCTGTTTTACTTACATCTAAAAACTAGGTAATTAAACTGTATGATTATCAGTACGATAATTCCACACTTAGGAAGTCATGAAAAAACACAAGATAATGATCACAAAGCCCTTTGTACTATTTTTGCTAGGATACAAGTAAATTCGGCTAAGTTTATTCATGATGAAATAAAACGCTTTTGGTTTCATCGCCGATGCATAATTATTTATGCACCGCATATTATGCATCTCTTGAATGGCCTTGGGGTACCTTCTTATATATCTCATTTTGAAGAAACCCTTGTCAAAGAGAGCGGTATAAGATTTTCATCCTTGCACCTTCCCCAACGACCACATCTAATCGTCTGGCTGGCTCAATGGACCTTGCAATAACAACAGCAAATGTATCCGGATCCTCAATAACCTCTTGCTCTTGAACAACAAACCCACCCATCTCATCCTTCACAGAAACCTGCCTCCTCTAGTCATGCGATCGAATATTATTCCGACTCAAAGATTCAAGAAGCTCGTATTGAAACAATGCAAAATGAATCAATCCATGATTTAACACATAAAAATCAAAAGTTAATCATGGCCAATTAGCATGCTTTGAATAATATGACTGGCTAGGAATGATCCTTTTCAACACGAATGACTAGGACGGAAAAAACTTTGGAAAAAATCATCTCCACCTAGGGAAAAGTAATGAGAAAGTTACGTGATAGATCGTCCTCTAGACCATCATCTTCTACATCACCTACGACACCTCCTTGGACTCAAATACTAATTCATCATGCTCAAACTTCTCATGACCAAAGGAAGACTACTGAGCAAGAACAACCTGAAGAGGAGGAAAACGATAGTGATGATACGTCCTTATCCGACCCTCACCAATTTGAACATCAATTTTACATGGCTTTCCAAGGACTTTCCATTCAAGAACATAAGGAGTACAATAATTAAACTAATTGGCAACCAGCATACGAGCAAGACTCTTCAACATACTAGGAGTATTATGAAAATTATGGTGGATTTTCCTATTCTTCTAACCAGTATAACTGAAATCTTTTATTTGAACAACTATATTTTGTTTAAGATCTATGTTGTTTAAACTTCTATTTTTATTTTGTTTGTCGCTTCATATAACTTTCATTTTGTATTTCACTTCATATCTATGGTTATATCTCTATTTTATGTCTACATAATTTGCTTTTTTTAATAATGGCAAAGGAGGAGAAAAATACGCATATACATAGGGGAAATAAAATTAAGTCTAACGATTGTATAATTATCATCATCAAAAAGGAGGAGAATGCTAGAACCTCAATTCCTTGGTTTCAATGACAACAACTAAACAATCTTATATATTATATGTCTTATCAAGATTACATGTATATAGCACAAGAGATCACCGTGCTCAAAGGTATTGGGACTCGAAGACAAATAAAAACCTATGGACCATGCTATGATCAGTAAGATTATTCTAGTATATTAAGAGTGTTAGATAAAACATTATAAGGTCTCCTTGAGTATATATACACACACGATTTCATATACACCGAAATTCATTGAAAACATGAAAATACCATCTATGGACATCTATGGAAAAGCCTCAGAAGTCTGTGAGAATACTTGGGAAATTATTTTCCGAAGCCACAGACGTCTGAGCTTTTGATATAGACGTCTGTCATTTGAACAGCTGCAAAAATTTGAATAGACACTTCTGTTAAATTTAGAGAACTCAACTCTTCATCGAAAGGTTATACCTATTAAATTGAATAGATCTAGCTCATAGAATCAACTCCTCATCTACATCTCCTCAAACCTATAAATATTACATTGATTGAGATTTACAAATTAATCAAATCTATTCTTTCTTGATTTCTTATTACTCTCTACTTAAATATTTATGCATAAAATGATTACATATTCTCAACTATCATAACCAAAATATCATTTTGGTTAGACCACTTCCTACAACTCAAACCATTCATATTCACATACTCAAAGGATATCATAGCAAAATTTCCATTATTGGTCAAAATCTTTGTTATTTGGAACGCAAGATTATCAGAAAAATACTTTTGTATTTGCATGTTCCTTCAGACGAAGCGAGAGTTATTTGGTTAAAGGAAATACCTAAGAGAAGCTCGCTGCTAGACATAGGACGAGAGGGTCCGAGCCAGTGTAAAATATATTTGTTGTGCTCGTTTTTAATTATTACCTTATTCAATCATTATTCGCTGCATAATATAGTTAGCAATATACACTCTCACACTCATATATAAGTTGTACTATATAAAAAGGATCCTATACATTTTCAAGGTCGAGGTAATAAAACATAGTATCATACATACATACATATATATATAATAGTAGCGCCATAGGCTTATAAAGTCAAAATCAATGTGTTTAAGACATGTGGCTTCATTATCACTACAATAAACCACTTGAAACCTTTTGAGATGGAGATGTCATAGACAACAGGCGACAGAGAAAAATGTAGCATCATTAAGTTAAACAGAATGACCTCATCTATATCGAAGATCACGATGTCGACGTTGTTGTTGGCTTCCTACTTCGACCAAGCCGATGCATTTTTTATCAACCTAAGTTGTTACCCTATGCATTGCTCTTGATCGACATCAATGAACATACAAGCAGTGAGACAAGGGCAACATCATAAGCTTTGGTATAACAAGGTTGTAATTAATGGAAAAACTGTTTTATTACCATTAAAAGTAGTTTCTTTTCACAAACCCCCGTTCTTCATCAAAAGCTTATTGAATAACACTTCCATTACCAAAATCTTTTTCAAAAAACTACTAAAGAGTAGATTTATCATTTCTAAAGTACTTAGCAAACCTTGCATTTTACATTAATATTTAAACATATTAAGCCTTTCTAGTTTAAATAATTCATATTAAATCTTAAAAACTTGAGAAAAATCCCAAAAAATCATTATAAATCCAATTTACTATCTTATTTAACATATAAAAATTTCGAGTCCAAAAACCGAATTTAATTATTTTTAATGGTTTTTAACCAAAACTAAATCATTTTCCAACCTTAGAAAACTCACCAACATTCTAGTTAAATCCGAAAATTATGAAATTAAAAAACCACTTTCAAAAAATATCTCTAACACCGTATCAAAATTTCAAATCATTTGGGTTCCGTATAATAGGTTTTCTAACTCAAATTTATCAAATAATTTCATAAATAGATTAAATAATGTCACCAATAAGCATGTAATCGTTTAAACTATCATAGCATCACATAATATGAGCATAGGAATCAGATTTATACTTAAAACCGAAAATAACAATTAAAACATAAGATGCATAACTATTATTCACCTTGAACGGTTTGAGAAGCTTGAGATTCGTATTGATTTGATTCCCCTGATATTTTGACCTTGTTTTCCCTAGCTTTACTTCTCTTGAAACCCTTGTTAATGTTTGGCCTAACTCTTTTCTATTGTTTGTGTAAATTAAAGTGAATAAGAGAGAGAGAATATAAGGGTATATATTAGGAATTATGTCTAATTCCTATTTTTCCCTTAGCATATATTCCTCCATCTTATCTAAGTTCTGTTTACTTTCATTAATTCATTGATTAAGGCACGACCTATAATTAATTAAATCTTTTTTCCTTCATCATCCTACATTATTTTGCTTAATTTGTCTAATTAATTACTAAATAATTTTAGTCAACATTAAGTGTGTTACAATATTGTCAGAAAAGTACTAAAATATGATAAATCGTTGCATGGAGAGTGACAAAGAGTAATAAAGGGTGCCGATGCCAAAATTACTCCTCTACATACTGAATCTGGACCAATCACCTGTTGCCCTGTCCTTTTTTGATCGGGAAAAGGATAGAAAATGAGTGGTTAGACAAAGTCTGATGAATGAACTACATTATTAATATATGCAGATCACATGTAATTGATCTTCTTTATAACCTATGTGACTAGGATGTCCCATTTGTGTTGTGTATTATTTACTACTATTGGTCATATTTTCCTGAGGAATATAGCTCTAAATATACCCACACCAGCTTCTTATGCAGATTTACACGTAAGGTCAGATAACTAATCGAACCTCAAATCAACTATGGACTGGACTAGTAGTACTACTCCCATTATAAGATTGAGCACAATAAAGCCATTGGGATTACATTTTCATAACTACAAGTACACGTATCATAATTTGCGCATTAAGAGGAGCCCACAATGCCGACTCGTGCTAAAGATGTCAGAAGGTCTCTACATGCATGTCCAACCTCAATGATAACATCATGCCACTCACTGTACCGTGTTGGAACCTCTTGTTAACGTCGAGCCCACACTTCTACATTCATCCATCGACAATGTTGTGTATCCACCAAGGAGTCTCCTCTTAGTGCTTCGGGTAATTGAGTCACCATTATGGAACGAATAATGTCTAGGGCAGCCGAATGGCCCGCATGCACTACCTCACAAATTTTGTAACGACCAAAAGTCAAGGATTAGGGAACTAATTTTCCTAATAATATACTAATAAGTTCATAATTTCATAAGTACATTGGCCATCAAATAAAGTTAACTTGGGTTTAGAATCAACGGGGTGTCGATATGTAGGCTTATATTCAATTTAACAAAGAGCGTGTTTTCATACATAAATAAACTTCAATTCTAATTTTACTTTAATAAATTTAGATCAGACAGAGATTATATTCATATAGTTTTAATTGATATCAAATTTCCAATTATTTCAAAAGGAATTTCGGCTCATATATCTCTTTTCAAAAAAATTAGGTGCACATCCCATCGAATTAAGCATTATAAACTTAGTCCTGATAATTTATACCATATAGCTCAGACAAAAATTCGTTGTCATGAAAATTTAAATAGCAATATTAAAAACGTGATATCTTTCAGTAGATTTATCGGATTTAAGTTTTATTTCACCATTAAACTATAAATTTTACTATCTTTCTATTAAGATCTATATATGTTTTGAGAATTTTTTTCATTTCAGTGGCAATTTTTTTTTGAAAAGGTACTTAGATACAACATGTTACTGGGGCAACATAACACAAATCACATGTTAAATATATGTTCGAATCATGCTATGCAAGTTTCGAACTTGTGACCTCTCGCACCAAAGTCGAATCACTTAATTATTAGGACAATGATGCTTGTCAGTGGAAAATATTGGCCAAGAAAAATATTTGTCGGGCAAATTCAAGTAAGAAAATACTTGCCGCTCCACCTTGTTCATGACCCACTCCATCTTGTTCAGGACCAACTCCACCTTTAAATTTCGCATTCATGTTTATAATAAAGAATCTTACTTGAATTTACAAAGAAAATATTTGTTTACTTGAATATTTGCCTGGCAAATTTTTGTTTGGCAAATTCATGTAAGCATGTTCAAGATCCACTACACCTTGTTCAGGGACCCCCTTAAACTTTAAAGTTCTCATGCATGTCTACAATACTTGAATATTGAATATCTGCTTGGCAAATATTTGCCAGGAAAATTCAAGCAAGCAAATATTTGCCACTCCACCTTGTTTGGGACTCATTCAACCTTTAAAGTTCTCACGCGTGTCTACAATAGAGAATCGTACTTGAATTTACTAAGGAAACATTTGCTTACATGAATACTTGCCTGGTAAATATTTGCTAGAAAAATTCAAGTAAGCATGCTTAGGTGCCACTCCACCTTATTCAGGGACACACATCACCTTGTTCAGTAACCACTCCACCTTTAAGGTTCTCACACATGTCTACAATAGTTGAATACTTGAATGCAACTATTTGCCATGCAAATTTGAATAAATTTTTTTATCATTCCACCTGGTTCAGGACCCACTCCACCTTCTTCAGTATGCACTTCGCCTTTAAAGTTCTTATGCATGTCTACTATAGAGAATCATACTTGCTTTTACCAAGCAAATATTTGCTTACTTGTATTTGCCAGGCAAATTCAAGTATTTGCCCTGTAAATTATAAAAAAAAATTTGCCAAAATATATCATATATAGATTTTAATAGAAAGATAATAAATTTCATGATTTAACGGTAAAAACGAAATTGAAATCTGATAAATCTTTTAAAAGATATCATGTTAGTATTGCAAATTATCTTCTTAATATAGCAGATATATGTCTAGGCGGTATGGCATAAATTGTAGGAACTAAATTTATAATACTGTATTCGAAGGGGGTAAAGTAATATTATTTTTGAAAAGTAAGGACATGTCCACAATTTTCATACACTTAAATTACTAGAACTGTATTTCTGATTAAAGTAAACTAATTCTACATCGAATAGAGTACAAAAAAATTAATTACGTATAAATCGACATAATAAGCAAGATTCACTCACATTTAGAAAGTTATTCTTTATTTTAACCACCTGGAATCACCCCTTCTTGATTCATTGTTCTCTCCTTTCCATCTGCACTTTAGATTATCTTTCTCCTCCTTGTAATCTTTGATTTTTAATTTGCAAACTTTGACTTGAAGGAGAAACTGATTTGGAGAGAAACTAGAGTTTAGTTTTTGGGAGAGACGGAGTTTTGATATGTTCTGAATTAGATTAAGGTTCTATGTATTTGGTTAAGGTTCTAATTATGGGGTGAGAATCGATTTCGTTCGTTACATTAGATCTCACAAAATCCAGGTTGCTCGGCCTAGGCAGACCCTAACCGATATTGCTAGCTTGATCGGTCGATCGGTGGACATGGGACAGTCGACCGCTGTGGATCAATTTATGGACATGAGGTGGTTGACCGCTGGAGGTCGATCGATGCCAAATCAGGTACTGACCGGTTGATGTTTCCTTATATAAATTTTATTACCATATTTATATATTTAATTTTTGATCCCGAATTTTTAAACTTCATTGACTTTTCATATGAATTCTGATTACAAAACTTTATGTATCAAAATTATTCAGAAAATCGCTACGAACGTAATGATGTAAGTTTTATAGCCAAATTTAAAAGTTTGTGAATATTACATTTTTACCTTTATTAATTAATATAATTTCTTTTATTAAATTTTTAATTCAATTTTCATGGGGAGTTACAGTGCATAATGCTTTTTTTTTGTTTTTTTAAGAAGTCATTTTTAAAAAATATATAGGCTTAAGTCATTTAAGTATTTGAAGCTAAGAATATTAAGTTGTATATGCAAATTTGTCTGCTCAAAGTTTTTTTTTTCTGTTGTGCATATTTAGCCGTTTCTTTGGGATAAATGATCATATTGACCAACAACTTTTGTTGAATGTCCGTTGTGAAGGAAGTGGAGCTTTGATTCAGATAGTATTTGATAGACTTGACGAAAATCCACATTTACCTATACAATATATTTCAATACAATATTATATTAGACAATTGTAAGCTGACATACTCACATGCTTATTGAATCTATCACGCTTCACATAATTTTAAATGCGCAGGAATATGGAAAATGAAGATTTATACCGAAGCCATAGTGTCTTTTTCAGATGGTAGCTTTTGTTTTACGTCTCAGATATTTCTACTGATAGTACTTTGAAATTCGTCTTCTTAAGTGTATTGAGTTCCAATTGCGTATTCTTGGTTCATTATTAACTTGACCTTCTTTCCTCTTCTTCTTCCTTTTTTTTTTTTTTTTTTTTTTGGATAGTTCCTAATTACGCACTAAGAATTTTATATTTCACACTTAAGTTTCTGAAGTTTCTAAAAAAATGACAAATCTTTTTTTTTCTTTTTATTTATCTATTTGGGCTTACTATATCCTAATATTCTGTGGATATAATGTTGGCACAACATTTGCTTATGATTATTAGGTAATACTACATAATACAATAATAAACTATTATATAAGAGTAATCATTGAACAATATGGAAATCTATTCTTATATAATTATATAAGTGATTAAATCTTAGACTGCATGTATTCTTCATTCTCGTTTGTTTTAAGCAGCTATACTTGATTCTCATTGATTTGCGACAATTTTTGCAATTATGTGCTCTATTTTCTTATTTTCTCTCTCCATGTTTTGCACTCTTAATTTCAGGTTACTCCACATGCCATGCTAAAAAACCAAATGTTGCTTTCTCATGTTACTTCGTCTCTTCTCTCTTACAACTTTTCATCTACTTAAAATATTCTGACCCACATCTCTAATACGCATAACCCAAATTTGTGGCTTTAAAATTTTATTTAAACATCAACGCACCGCTCCACCCAGCTTGTATATTCAACCAACCTCAAGGTACAGTTGGTCTTAGTATTTAAGCAACTTCTTCTTCTTTGGTTTATCTATCTATATGTTAGCTCTTATCTAATTTGCAAATTAATTTTATGCGAATAGCACTATACAATTTTTGGGAAAACGTTTAGGATGTAGCATGTTTAGATATTGTTGTTCTAAATCCATATTATATTGTTCATCCTTTAGTAAAAAACATAGGAAAGTACTTTCCAGTCTAATGGCTCATGAAGAGAGTAGCTCTTTAATAGTATTGTGATTACGACGTATATGCCGTCTGTTACCATTATAATAACGGTTCTGTACTTTTACGATGGTCGTTGTACTATCACAATGGATCAACACAACTGGTATCGGTTTCTTCCATAAAGTAATCATAACTTGCAGATTACTTAAGCAATCTACTTCTTTCTTGGCTGTGGCTAGTGCTATCATGTCAGACTACATAGTGGACTGAGCCAAAATGGTCCGCTTTTTAGATCTTCAAGAAACAGCTCCACCAGCAGTGCTGAAGATATAGCCACTGGTTGCTTTCGAATCATCAGGTAAAGTATTTCAGTCCGCATCGGTGTATTCGTTAAGGACAGCTTGAAACATTTCATAATGTAATCCATGATTCATAACTCATTTTAGGTATATCATGATCCTTTCGATAACATGTCAGTGCTCTATTCTAGGTCTATTAGTAAACCTGCATAATAATCCCATGACATAGGCAATGTCGGGTCTTGTACAATCAGTGCAATACTGAAGCCTGTCAATGATGCTAGCATGATTAGACTGTCTTACACCTTCAGCAGTATTCTTAAATAGTTTTACACTAGAATCATATGGTGTACATGCAGGTTTACAGTCAAAGTAATTGTATTTCTTTAGTATCTGCTAAATGTAATGTGATTGGTCCAAAGAAATTCCCTTTTCTGGCATAGTAATCTTAAAATTTCAAGGATTGCACTCCTTTAACCTAGATTTTTCATATCAAAGTTGGCACTTAACGAAGATTTGACATTGTTTATGGCATGAGTGTTGAACCCAAAAATAAATAGATCATCTACATACAAATATATAATAGTGCAAATGCCATTCTCAGATTTATAGTAAATACATTTGTCACTTTCGTTAACTTTAAAACCATATGAGATTATTAAGTTATCAAATTTTTCATGTCATTGCTTAGGTGCTTGTTTTAAACCATACAATGATTTATCTAACTTGCAAACTTTATATTCTTGGCCATGAATTACGAAGCCTTCAGGTTGGTCCATAATTCAACTTTTTAAAAAGCAGTTTCAACATCTATTTGATGTATTATTAAATTATGAATAGATGCTAGTGAAATTAGTACTCGAGTGGATGTACTTCTAGTTACAGGTGAAAGTGTCAAAGAAGTCTACATTTTCTCTTTGCTTAAACCCTTTAGCAACTAAACGGGTATTATATTTATCAACCGTGCCAGTAGGTTTTAATCTCTTTTTAAGTATTCATTTACAGCCTATAGACTTACAAGCAGATGGTAAATCTACTAAGTGCCAAGTCTTATTGGATTGTAGAAAATCCATCCCATCATATATAGCCTCTTACCAAAAATTAATATCTAAGAAGACAAGGTTTTTTGGAGGTCTCAAGGATCCTCCTCTATAATAAAAGGGTAAAAACATGAAAAATAATCCTTTATAACTCTTGCTCTTTTACTTCTTCTAGGTTCGCTTTCAGAAGATTCATTTATATTTTGTTCTAACAGACAGTGTTATTTGATGTGCCCCACTATTCCACAATTTAAAAGGAAATCTCAATTCATAAAAATCAACATCATTAGATTCTATTAAATTGTGTGTATTCATACCATAAAATCTATATGCTTTGTTATTAATAGCATAGCCAATAAAAAAACATTCATATGCTCTCTTCCTAATTTATTCTCTTAGGATCAGGCATACGAAACACATTCGTTTTATAATTTCTTAAGATTTCAAAAGATGAAATTTTGCTTTTTGACTTAGGGATCCTATTCAAAACGTAATACATGGTTAATAAAAATTTCCCCCACCAAAGTGATGATGTACCAGAATTAAGTAAAATAGCAACTACTAATTCGAATGTTCTATTTTTCTTTTTGGCTTTAACATTACTTTCAGGTGAATACGGTGAAGTTCTTTCGTGTATTATTCCATGTGAGAGGTAAAATTCAATAAACAAACTTGATTCATATTCAGTTCCTCTATCTACGCAATCTTTTAACTTTCTTATTAGATTTATTTTCAATTTCACTCATGGAAGATTTAAATATCTCAAATGCATCACTTTTATTTTTCATAAAGTATAGATAAGTAAAATCAAAGCAATCATCAATGAAAGTGATAAAGTGGCATTGTCTATTTCTAGTCAAAGTGCCATCAAGCTCACATATATTAGAATGAATCAAGTCTAAGGGTTCTGATTCTCTAATTATAGATTTATATGGGGTTTTTGTTATTATTGTTTGACTACAAAAATCAAAATTTTCAAAATCATTTAGTGACATATTAGGGATTATACCTAAGCTACTCATGTTTTTTTATTATTCGTTTATTTACATAACATAGTCCGGAGTGCCAGATATTAAAATCACACAACATATAAGCAGAAGCAGACATTTTATTACACTCAACATTTAGTTTAAACATGCCATTAGTTTCATAATCTGTACCCACAAATATACCATTCAAAGTCACGGTGTACATATTAATCTCTATAGTTTGTGTAAACCCAGGCTTATTAAGAAGATAACCCGAAATAATATTCTTTCTCACCTTTGGAGTGTGCATGACATCATTCAAAATGACGGTCTTTTCAGAGGTAAACTTCATCTCTACACTTCCAATCCCACCAACAATAGTGGTGTGAGAGTCTCCCAACAACAATTTCTTGTTTTCAATCTTCATGTATGTTTTGAACATAGCACGGTCATGTTGAATATGCGCTTATATGATTTTTGTTTGATGATAATAAACATATATACATTCATTTAAATGTATTTGTTAATATACTATTCTATTTTTCACAGTTTAAATAAATATTTGTTGAATAGAACAAATTACACAGAATTTGAATTCAAACAGATATTTTATTCAAATAAATATTTATTACATTTTTGAATAGTACAATTTCAAGCTCTCACTATAACTATACAACTTTGATTATAATTACATCACATTCCATATTTACAGTTCACCTCACTACATATCACTCACACTCGTATTTATCTTCAACTTGTTCCAGTTTGAATCCAGCATCTGAGCAAACTGCAAAAATATTCACTAACGCAGTAAAATTGAAAAAGAAATATTTTTGCAATATAAA
Source organism: Allium cepa (assembly GCA_030765085.1). Taxonomy (NCBI): domain Eukaryota; kingdom Viridiplantae; phylum Streptophyta; class Magnoliopsida; order Asparagales; family Amaryllidaceae; genus Allium; species Allium cepa. Next base: position 803,860,008 of record CM060941.1, on the reverse strand, counting down.
ATGAAACATGATTTTGAAAACATTGTTTGCCTCAGTTATTTGGGTTGTTCGTCATTATTTTTGATTATATCTGTGCATATCAGCATTTTATCAAGGACAGGTTGTACATAAGTGGCTGCAGTACACACGCATACATTTGTACACGTGTGCACTGCCCCGCCAACTCGTGTGCACAAATCAAACAAAAGCACTGCTAACAATTCAGCACAAGGTCAAACCCAAATAACACACGGGATTCAACTCAAGGCAGAATACAAGCTGCAGCATACCAGAGTGATACAGATGCAAACAAGTTCGACATACAAAAACCATGGTTCAAAATAAATACCAAATACTACAAGATGAACCAGACAGTGAAAGTACAGGGCCAAATGCAAATAAAACAAGTCACAATGACATGCATGAAACAGTGGAATGAGCCAGTGATACAAGGCAACAAGTACAACACTGTACAAACTCAAGCAAATGCTACCATGACCCAAGTGCACGCTACAACAACAATGACCAAGTGCAACATCAGCAAAGCCAAGCATGATACAGGTGGACAGTGAAGACAGCTACTACCACAAAGTACAGTGCAACTCAAACCAATATAGCAGCAACTCCAAAACCAAAGATGCAACAGACAATGAAGAATAAACCAGAGTGATGCAAGTGTCGACCAAGTAACAATGCAAGCACAGTCTCAAACATGAAACAAGGTGCACCAGACCAGGTTACAAGATGATCAAGGCAGACTATAGGTTCAAGTGAACAGTGCAAACAATAATCAAGTGATCAAAAGAATATGGACTGCAACATGAATGTCACAAGCCAATATTACAGCAAACAGTGTGGAAAATGCATGTACAAACTGTAGTGAATGCAGATAGTAAACCAGAGATCAGATCATAAAGAAGCGAAGCCAGAAGCTCAAGTCAATGCACAGTGCAAACATATACACCTAAGTGACACAGTGAACAAAGTAATATATACATGAACAAGTGTAGCATCTGTTACAGTGAAAAAGCCCAAGTCAAGATGGAGTTACAATAATGCATCAGTGAGGAACACAACAACAATGAATACTGCAACAACCAAAGCTAAAGTGTGCAACTTGACTGTCAAGACTCAGTAAACAACAAGCAATGTTCAAGTGGAGACCAAAGTAGAAGGCCAGAGACGAAGACTACAGGATGAACAACGATCATGCTATAGAAATGCATGTATGCAGTAGAAATAATAACAATGATTCACGGTAAAGTCGAAGTGTTTTAAAACCAAGTCAAAGCGGGTAAAAATCGAAACATCTCAAAATTCAAAGTCAATGCAGAAAGTCAAAGTCGCAATTCACATGAAAGTCGTGCGCATCAAGCAAATTGAACAAGTCACAATTCAAAACCGTGGTAGCCAAGCAATTTGAATTAGTCAGTGAGAATCTCAAGCATCAATACCAGATCGAACGATCAAAGCAATAATTTTGAAACAATCAGACGAACGGAATTCAAGGGTAGCGAATCCTATAAAAGCCCCAAATCATCATCGGCATAAAGGTGTGAGTTTGAATAAAAAAGAACGAAGAGGAACAGAGCTAAAGCAAAATCGAACTCACCAAAGCGCGAAGCCATAGCCAAGTACAGATCAAATTTGCGCCAAGCCGAAGCCATAGCAGATTCTCACAGAAGCAAAAGCAAATTTGCAGAAGCCCTAATTGAATTGGAAGGAGGAACGACCATCATAACATAAACGAAAACGAACGGGTTAAAGAATAAAAATGGGCCGGCCATGTTATTATTAGAGGCTTTAGTATAATTTTAATTAGGGTTATTTTAATTAGGGTTATTTATGTGTCTTTTAATTATTGTTTTTATTTTTTGAATCAAAACTTTGTAAATCACCACCTAGGGTTTAGGTAGTGTCAGATTGTCTAGTTAGAATTAGTTCAGTGAGAAGGGTGTGCGAGTTTGCAAAGCTGTATAGGCGGGAGCAGAGTTTGCGAGTAAGCGAAGCTCTATAGGCGGGAAGCAAAGTTTGCGAGTAAGCGAAACTCTATAGGCGGAGCAGGGTGTGCGAGTCTAGTAGAGTGTTTGTGAGCGGGAGCAAATGTTTGTGAGCAGGGTGTGCGAGTCTAGTAGAGTGTTTGTGAGCGGGAGCAAATGTCTGCGAGTCTTGTAGAGTGTTTGTAAGCGTGATACTGTTTAATTCTAATAGAAATCTGTGAATGCAGCAGTAGGCAGGGGTTGCCGAAGCTGGGTAAATTTTGTGCGTGATTTACTTTTCAGCATATTTATTTTTGCAGTTTATTTCTGTGTTTAAATCAAGAAAATTTGCTATAACCCTATTCACCCCCCCTCTAGGGTTAATCTAGATCCTACAAGTGGTATCAGAGCAAGGTATTTTATTTTTAACTCTAGAGTCATGAATCAACCAAATAATATTTTTGTTGAGGGTCGTTTCAATATTATTCCTTCTATTTTCGATGGAACAGATTTTTTAAATTGGAAATTAAAAATGGAATTATATTTAAAATCTGTTAATATTAAATGTTGGGATATTATTGAAAATGGGTGTGATTTAACAAATAAGTAAATTATTTCGATTAATGCTCTTGCTATGCATATATTATATTCTCATATTAATCGTGATAATTTTTATTTCGTCTCTCATTGTGAAAATGCACAGAAAATTTGGAAAACTCTCGATGCAATATATGGTGCAAAAGTCAACAGCAATGAGAAGTCCTCCACAACTGACCCAGTTAAAGAAATATGCTTAACAGGATTGGTAAATAGCAGTTGTGATGAGGAAGATGATGATGGAGCAGCCGAGCTGGCATTACAAATAAAGAATTCAAAAGGGAAATTTGCAGCCACGTGGAATAAAAGCGATAGCAGTGAAAGCGAGAAAGATATATGTCTTCATGGGAATATAACCGATAGCGACGAGGACGAGCCAAGCGAGGTATCAAAACTTACTCACTCTGAATTACTTATTTATTTCCACGAAGTGAATGGCTGTTTTGAACGACTTAGGGAAAAATACGCTAAACTTGAATCACAAAAAGACACTTTGATAGAATTAAATGAACAACTTGACCAATTAGTTAAAATCTATCAAAGTAGGATCCCTAAGTGTGATAAGTGTCCAACGTTTGAAGAAGAAATTAAAAAATCAGAAATTAAAATGAAATCACTTGAAAATGAAATTCTGATTTTAAAAATTGAAAATACTAGAAGAGAGAATTCTATTAAAAAGTGCACACAATTGTTAAAAGAAAATGAATCTCTCAAAATACAAGTCCAACAATTGTCAACGACTTTAGATAAATTTTCAAAAAGCGAAAAATCGTTGAATATGTTATTAGGAAAACAAATTGTTAACACGGTTAGAAAAGGACTTGGATATAATCAATCTAAAATTGTTGAAAGCAATTTTAATCAAGTCAATTTAATGTGCACAATTTGTAGAAAATTTGGACACAATCAAAATAATTGTTGGTATAGATCCAAACATGTGAAAACTATACCAATTTGGGTTCCAAAAGGCACAAATATAAAATCTTTGAAAGTCAAACAAATTTGGGTGCCAAAAGGAACATATATAAATAGTTTTGGGTCTTCACAAACATATTTTTCATATTCTGCCACTAACAATCATGGACCTATAAAAACAAATAGGTCACATAAATCTTTTATCGTGTAGGTGTGGTGGCAGGCTAAGGAACAACAACAGTGTTCTCTGGATTTTGGCTGTTCCAGAAACACAACGGGCGACAAAGCAAAGTTCCTTAGCCTAGTACAAAGGTGACAGAATCACAATGGACAATCACGAAAAATTATCGTAAAGGTAAAACAGGTAAAATTGTTTTTAACGATATATTAAATGTGATTATCTGCACCATACTTTAAATTAAAATCAGCCAATATTGAGATGAATAAAAGATGATGATTTTGATTCTGATTTTTTTTCAAAATTGTTGGCCAATTATGCTTTTATGCCAAAAACACTCCAATCCTTGAAATACTTTATATCGATTAATTTGGATTGCTGATGGTGCTTTTATTGATTGACGATAATATTTTTGGCTAAATCTATATTCACGGTTTCTTCTATTTACATGGCTACAACCTAAAATCCTAATGAATTCTATTTAAAAAATTGTAAAAAGGATTTTAAGAAATTGTTGAACTTCAAGAAATTGTTTTTGAAATGATTATGATGTTGATTGACTGTTGGTTACTCATGAATATAACTGTTCATCCTACGGTTTCTGAAATTAACACTATGATATTTGTTTGAGTGTTAACATGGCTTCATTTCAAATTTCATTCTGAGATAGCTTGCTAAAATTTCACAATCTGGTCTTTGACATCCAACGAGTGAATATTGAGTGAAATTTAAATTCAGATGCAGATTACACTGGTAATATAGTTGATAGAAAAATTACTAGTGTAACGTGATTAATTTTTGAAACATTCATTTGCTGCATCGTTTTTTCAAAGAAAATATATGCATATTTTTCACTTGAAATAATTTTCAAATAGCAGAAAATTTTCTTATAAAATCCCCTCGAGAAAATCATGTTTGACCATATTTTCAGATTAGACATTCTTATTTGATTTTAAATAACAAATTTTGACTAATCTAACTCCCTAATGATTATCGAAAAGATGAATAGTGATTGAAAAAGTGATGAGTGTTGATATTTATCATATATTATAACTCGAGAAAGTATAATTAGAAAATTTCTTTAGAATTTCATAACAAGAGTTATAAAAACTTTTTGTTAGGTAAAAATTCCATGATCATTTCTATTTCTATCATCTTTCTATCGACCATCACTCATCAAAATCATATATAGCATGTAAATTTGTGGTAGTTTACAAAGGAAATCATTCGTTCTTTAATATCTTTAAATTTGTGAAGGAAATTATTTGTGCTTCAATTTATTATATTTAGCAATAAAAATAAATATCCAACGTATTCACTCTCATTTAAAAGTCCTCACGGTTATGCATGGGTGAATTACTTGGATTTTTGATTATGTGCTTCCATGCTCATTTAAAAGTCCTCACGGTTATGCATGTATGGAACGCATATCAAAATTAATTGATTTAATAGACAAGTTGATTCTAATCCCATTTAAAAGTCCTCACGGTCATGCGTGGTTAGAAGATACTTGATTTCATTTTTTAAATTAAATTGGAATACTACTAATCTCATTTAAAAGTCCTAACGGTTATGCATGGTTAGTAGATATTCAAATTTCCTGAAATAAATATACCACAAATAGACAGAACTATATGGATTTTTGATGATTTTATCCTCATCACTTCTGAAAGTGGAATATGCGCCTGACAAGGGTAATTATGATTTTTGTTTGAGTTTTATTGAAATTTGATATTTATATTCAATTGAGTTAAATGTTTGATTCATGTTTATCACTTCATCCCTATTTTTATAACACTGTTATTCTTTTGCTGATAACAAAAGGGGGAGAGAAAAGTTAAGATTTTGTCAAATAGAATAAAGCAAAGGTCAAATAATTTTCCATTTGCATATAGGCTCATTTATATATTTTTATTTGTATGCATATATGTAGGGGGAGTATCATGTAGAGAGGAAGCAATTAAATAAGGGGAGCAAATTGAACGATTAATCAAATACATTTAATACATTCAAAATCTTAAATATATGTTTGTTATCATCAAAAGGGGGAGATTGTTGAATATGCGCTTATATGATTTTTGTTTGATGATAATAAACATATATACATTCATTTAAATGTATTTGTTAATATACTATTCTATTTTTCACAGTTTAAATAAATATTTGTTGAATAAAATAAATTACACAGAATTTGAATTCAAACAGATATTTTATTCAAATAAATATTTATTACATTTTTGAATAGTACAATTTCAAGCTCTCACTATAACTATACAACTTTTATTATAATTACATCACATTCCATATTTACAGTTCACCTCACTACATATCACTCACACTCGTATTTATCTTCAACTTGTTCCAGTTTGAATCCAGCATCTGAGCAAACTGCAAAAATATTCACTAACGCAGTAAAATTGAAAAAGAAATATTTTTGCAATATAAAATGAAACATGATTTTGAAAACATTGTTTGCCTCAGTTATTTGGGTTGTTCGTCATTATTTTTGATTATATCTGTGCATATCAGCATTTTATCAAGGACAGGTTGTACATAAGTGGCTGCAGTACACACGCATACATTTGTACACGTGTGCACTGCCCCGCCAACTCGTGTGCACAAATCAAACAAAAGCACTGCTAACAATTCAGCACAAGGTCAAATCCAAATAACACACGGGATTCAACTCAAGGCAGAATACAAGCTGCAGCATACCAGAGTGATACAGATGCAAACAAGTTCGACATACAAAAACCATGGTTCAAAATAAATACCAAATACTACAAGATGAACCAGACAGTGAAAGTACAGGGCCAAATGCAAACAAAACAAGTCACAATGACATGCATGAAACAGTGGAATGAGCCAGTGATACAAGGCAACAAGTACAACACTGTACAAACTCAAGCAAATGCTACCATGACCCAAGTGCACGCTACAACAACAGTGACCAAGTGCAACATCAGCAAAGCCAAGCATGATACAGGTGGACAGTGAAGACAGCTACTACCACAAAGTACAGTGCAACTCAAACCAATATAGCAGCAACTCCAAAACCAAAGATGCAACAGACAACGAAGAATAAACCAGAGTGATGCAAGTGTCGACCAAGTAACAATGCAAGCACAGTCTCAAACATGAAACAAGGTGCACCAGACCAGGTTACAAGATGATCAAGGCAGACTACAGGTTCAAGTGATCAAAAGAATATGGACTGCAACATGAATGTCACAAGCCAATATTACAGCAAACAGTGTGGCAAATGCATGTACAAACTGTAGTGAATACAGATAGTATACCAGAGATCAGATCATAAAGAAGCGAAGCCAGAAGCTCAAGTCAATGCACAGTGCAAACATATACACCTAAGTGACACAGTGAACAAAGTAATATATACATGAACAAGTGTAGCATCTGTTACAGTGAAAAAGCCCAAGTCAAGATGGAGTTACAACAGTGCATCAGTGAGGAACACAACAACAATGAATACTGCAACAACCAAAGCTAAAGTGTGCAACTTGACTGTCAAGACTCAGTAAACAACAAGCAATGTTCAAGTGGAGACCAAAGAAGAAGGCCAGAGACGAAGACTACAGGATGAACAACGATCATGCTACAGAAATGCATGTATGCAGCAGAAATAATAACAATGATTCACGGTAAAGTCGAAGTGTTTTAAAACCAAGTCAAAGCGGGTAAAAATCGAAACATCTCAAAATTCAAAGTCAATGCAGAAAGTCAAAGTCGCAATTCACATGAAAGCCGTGCGCATCAAGCAAATTGAACAAGTCACAATTCAAAACCGTGGTAGCCAAGCAATTTGAATTAGTCGGTGAGAATCTCAAGCATCAATACCAGATCGAACGATCAAAGCAATAATTTTGAAACAATCAGACGAACGGAATTCAAGGGTCACGAATCCTATAAAAGCCCCAAATCATCATCGGCATAAAGGTGTGAGTTCGAATAAAAAAGAACGAAGAGGAACAAAGCTAAAGCAAAATCGAACTCACCAAAGCGCGAAGCCATAGCCAAGTACAGATCAAATTTGCGCCAAGCCGAAGCCATAGCAGATTCTCATAGAAGCAAAAGCAAATTTGCAAAAGCCCTAATTGAATTGGAAGGAGGAACGACCATCATAACATAAACGAAAACGAACGGGTTAAAGAATAAAAAGTGGGCCGGCCATGTTATTATTAGAGGATTTAGTATAATTTTAATTAGGGTTATTTTAATTAGGGTTATTTATGTGTCTTTTAATTATTGTTTTTATTTTTCGAATCAAAACTTTGTAAATCACTGCCTAGGGTTTAGGTAGTGTCAGATTGTCTAGTTAGAATTAGTTCAGTGAGATGGGTGTGCGAGTTTGCAAAGCTGTATAGGCGGGAGCAGAGTTTGCGAGTAAGCGAAGCTCTATAGGCGGGAAGCAAAGTTTGCGAGTAAGCGAAACTCTATAGGCGGAGCAGGGTGTGCGAGTCTAGTAGAGTGTTTGTGAGCGGGAGCAAATGTTTGCGAGCAGGGTGTGCGAGTCTAGTAGAGTGTTTGTGAGCGGGAGCAAATGTCTACGAGTCTAGTAGAGTGTTTGTAAGCGTGATACTGTTTAATTCTAATAGAAATCTGTGAATGCAGCAGTAGGCAGGGGTTGCCGAAGCTGGGTAAATTTTGTGTCTGATTTACTTTTCAGCATATTTATTTTTGCAGTTTATTTCTGTGTTTAAATCAAGAAAATTTGCTATAACCCTATTCACCCCCCTCTAGGGTTAATCTAGATCCTACAGGTCATAGTAGACATGACGTGTAACGCCAATATCTACCCACTAACCCTTTGATCCCCAAATAAGGTGAATCTCATCAAACCTCATAGCCGTAAGAAGCTCCTCAGTCAGGTTAGCCTGTGGTGCAGAACTAGGCCTATTCCTACACTTGCATGCCATATGACCTGAATTTCCACATTTTTAACAAAGAAGTAGCTGCCCTGAGTCATTCTTGTAGGGTGATTTCTATTGACCACTTTGGTTTCTTTGCTAATACAAATTCTGTTTGTTGCATTTCTGAATAAGCTTGTAGTTCCAATTCTTAAAACTTTTGGGATTTGGTTTTAGAACTGCAGCTTTCTTGGCGTTGCCTGAAACAGCAAGCAGTTCTTCCTTTATATCCTATTTACGAGATTCCTCTTCAATACGAAGACGAATTATAAGACTTTCTAACGAAATTCCTTAGTTTTATGTCTAAGATTATTCTTAAAATCCTTCCAACTGGGAGTTAATTTATCAATCAAAACTGCCACTTGAAACCGTTTATCCAAACTCAAACCTGCGGAGATGGTCTTATGAGCTATTATCTGAAGCTCATGAGACTGCATCTCTACTTGACATGTCATCCGTCATCTGATACTTAAGCCAGCGGCTGACGTCATAGTTCTTTTCTCCTGCTTTCTTCATGTCGTACTTTTTCCACAGCGCTTCCCGTATCTCCCTTGTTATTTTGTCAGATTGTAATAGTCATAGAGATCGTCGCTGAGTTCGTTGAGGATGAAGTTCTTGCATAAGTAATCATGCTCTGTCCAGTTCTGCAAATCCTTTGATTTCTCTATCCTAGCTCTCATCTGATATGCGTCTGCTTTGTTGGGTCTGTCTAACAGTTGTGGTTTATTTGTTGTTTGTACAGTGACCACCTTCATCGTCATTAGAAAGAACTTCATCTTCTGCCTCCTGTGCTTGAAATGGAGGCTTTTGAACCTGAAGGGTGTAGCAAACACCATGGGGACCTGGAACATTGACGTCGGGGCAGTATCGTCTAAATTTATAGAAGAAGTCATTGTTGTTGGCGTCAACTTCAATTTGTTGGAAACAAATGATCTTCGATCGTGTAACGACCCGAAATTTTCGAACCCGAAAATTCCAGATAGTTATGAAAAAGAAGAAAAAGATAGAAGAAAAAGAAGAACAAATTCAACAACATCCCACATTCGCAGTGGATAAAATATAATAATAAATAATAATAGCTTACAAAAGAATACTATATCTGTTGATTACATTTAATATACATCAGAGTTTTCACACTTATATAGTCACTGAATATATACAATTAATTTATCACAGAATTTCAATAATATAATTACAGTGGAAATATTCTACGCGTTCTTGCCATCCAGCTCGCCTCCTGAGCTCCAGGACGTCCTACCTGAAAATCTGTAATACTCGGTCTGACCCGAGCATTACATCAAAGTAACACCCGGGTCAGGCTGGAAACCAGCGTGAGTACACCCAATTAACATGGAATACCAAAGCAATCAATTTATATAAACCCAGGGTAACTTATATATTTTTAATCCAATTCACAATTTGCTATAGACAAATGCTTGTTTCACATATAAATTTCTAAGTACCAAACTTAGCTAAAATAATCCAATTCACTAAAATCGTTTTATCTCAACGAATTGATTTCACAAATTAATTTATATGAATTCGAAGTGGTTTCGGGTAATTTCTCAATACCCGATCCCGGTCTCTTCGAAAACTCATGTTATTCCAACCCAAGTTATTCAAATGAAATACACAACATTTCATATCAGAGATATCTACTCATTCAAAACATCCAATACCATTCAATCACCCATACACAAAACTTAATCGCATACAAGCCAATTCAATTTTTTTTCAATTGAATTGTAAACCTCAATTATTTAGATTTCTTCATTTATTAATTTCCAAACCAATTAATAAATCAACTCTTCCATATTCATTCATTTTAATTAATCACCCTGGATTAATTATCTTCCAATTTCATTCAAGTAATTATCTTTAATCAAATTTACGTTATTAATTATCTTTAATCCCAAACAATAAGAAATCCTGATTATTTCATAAATAAATTAACAATATTAATTACATTAATCCTTAATTACTTATATTAATTAACTCTCCTAAGTCACTTATTATTGATTGATTCATCTTGATTAATAAATCTTTGATTACATCATTGATTTTATAAATTACAGATTTCCAATTATATTTTAATTTATCCTAAACAAATTCAATTATATTACTTCAAACCACCGCATAATCCTTTCGATTAATCCCAAACTATAAATTAACCATCTTTTATTTTTTTTCCATTAAATAAATCAGTTACCCCTTTATTAATCATATTAATTAATCTCTTGATCAATCCCGCAAGTGATTATATTTTTATTAATTACATTTAGTCCTTACTTAACAACTATCCAATAATTATTCTGAAATACTTACACTTGATTAATTAAATTAAAACTAAATAAATTGATAAATTCAACCCTTTGATTACTAAACTCAATGATTAGGGTTCAAAACTATTAAAACCCAAATATTTCTAGTCAAACAACAATCAATTCATGAATCATCCAAAACCAAAATCACCCGATCATTAGTTCACAGTGCATATCAAATCAATTCAATCATTCCATCAATTAATTAAATTAACCAATAAAACACAGCTGAGTAAGATTTACTCACCTTTGCCTCTTAAATTTGCACATCCATTTCAATATTGCCTCAGATTCTCTGATGTTTAACCTTGTATAAATATTTTGCAGTTTATTAATATTTGGACTAACCGATCAATTAATTCCTAATACTAGGGTTTTAACTATTAATTTTGGTTATAAATAAATTTTCCTTTAAATAAATATATTTTTAGTAGATAAACAATCTAAAATAAGTTAGTTAAACAAATTTTCCTCAAACCCATATTAAAACAAACCTAGCAGATATTTAAAATATGTATATTTACTTTTCCTTTGAATCTATATATACTAGAATAACCTATATATATGCATATTTTTTAACATCTACCTGCTTATAAATCTTATCACTTTACACAAGTCCTTTGTATTTTAAATTGTATACATATTACGACTAAATTACAGTAAGCTCTTATTAGTAATTAATTGAATTTGATTCCTGGATCTAGGTTGTTGACTAAAACAATAAGTTTTCAAGCATTTAACCTATATGTATAAATTTAAACTAACTTTGATTAAGTTAAATCTCGACTTGAGAAAAGAGTTTACCAGAGGACTACCTTCTGAAGATCGACAAATCCTTTCCCAAAATCGTCTAATCTCCATCGTCTAACCCTCTAAACACGCGAGCTCCCATTAGGTCGCGAGTTTGGTTGCTCCCGCGCCTGCCTCAGAGTCAACATCGAACAGCACGTTCGAGCCCCTATGCGACGATGCCGAAGTCATGAATCGCCACCCCGTCCCCTGATCCCTTAGCTCGTTGCTTGACGCCGAAACCCCCTCCCCCAAATCGCGAGTTTCCAAAATTCCACGCGGCTTATGTCGCGATTCCCTTATGCGAGCACACGCGATTCTCGATCGCAAGTTCACCTCGCCTGAAATTTATTTATTTATTTATTTTATTTTTTTGTCTCCGTGCCATTAGAATTAGATATACTGGAAAGAAGAAAGAAAAAGGGGAGCGGCACTGAAAGGAAAGGAGGGGGAGAAAATCGCTCGGTTATGATCTCGAATGGAACGAAGGCTCGGGATAAATATCAACGCAAGCGTGTTGGAGAAGCTATGGGCCGTAATGATTAACTACAGTGCTTTGAGGTGAAAGAAAACAATGGTGTGAATTTTATTTATTTTCGACTGAAGGTCGACTGGTTAAACAATGTATAATTTAATTTCAAAATTTCAATTTAAGTCGACTATTATCAATGAAATTTTCACACTACAACAAAAATACCCTTTCGCAACTGCCAAAAACAGTTGTAATAGGTCTATTACAACGGGCGGCCGCCAGTCTTAATATCCGGAGTTGTAATAGAGTTGAATATTTTTACAACTGTTGTCGACATTTGCAGGAGCAGTTGTAAAAAAATCTTTTTACAACTGCTTTTGAAAGTTGTGGTAAAGTCTATCGTAACTGTTGCATTGACAGTTGTAATAGGTCTCTTTTGCAACTGCTAATAGCAGTTGCAACTATAACTTTTGCAACCGCTTTTGACAGTTGTAATAGATTCATTTACAATTGTTAATGACAATTGCAATAAATCTTTTTACAACTGCTACCAACAATTGGAATTCATCTTCCGACAACTGCCATTAACCATAAATTCCACAACATTGTAATTAAAACCGATATTTCACTCATAATAACTAAATCGCTAACATTACATGAAACAACATGAACCATTCGCATTTAATAAAAGCTAAAACAATTCAATTTTACACCATTTTTGAATTCATAATTTTATTACAAAATATAACTAAATCCATAACATACGTCAATATAAATATAGATACGTACTAATTAAAAGAGATAAATTCCCCGTGCTAAGCAACAATCTTCCAAATCGCTTGTCCCATAGTACAGACGTATGAAGTAGGCCTATATGGAATAGCTTAAGAATCCACTTGAGTGCAATCTAGTTGAGTGCTTAAGAATCCAGTTGAGTCCAATAGTACGGCCGAATGATGCAATATGAATTAGCATATGAGTGCAATCTAGTTGAGTGCTTTCAAGCATAAGATCCTGCAATGTATACTCAAATTGTAACCGAATTATAATCAAGAGTTAATTATAACAGCAGTATTCGTATAATTAAGCCGAAAGGATGTCAAAGGGGCAAATTGCATTGAACAAGAATATTACTATACTTACCGATCAACAAAAACATGTACGCCTATTTGTCTAAATGTATTGGTTTCACCTATATAAATATAAATATATTATATATTTTCAACTATAAATTAGTGAAGCTTAGATGCATAAGTGGATGTACACAAATACCAAAAAAGTTGATAATACCAAAATCCCAGCAAGAAATAATACATTACCAAGATTTGGAATAGTGAAATAATAGAACTGTACACCAAAATCAAAGGTAATGCATAAATATACTTTGAAACTGAACATAAGCAGAGAAAGGAAATATGAGCAAGTACATATATAAGGTCTCAGCTAACTAAAGACAAGACCAGGGTGGTCGAGTGCACAACCGGGTAAGACGCAAGGTGCTATAGCAAAGAGTTGAACATGTACAAGACCACAAAACCAGTTTAGAGGGTATGAATTTTTCTAGAGATATGTAAAAGGGAAGAAAATTACCCCAAGGCTTAATAGTGTTTTAGCGAATGTCAATTGGTTTCAAAATTTCACAACTAATCATGCCCAATTTCAATTGACAACTAAATGTAACTACCGTTTTAATCGACAACTAAATAGTTGTATTATTTTAATCGTAATTATTACTATGATAAGCATAAGCATGCGTGCTTGTCAATGTAATTATTGTTCAGAAAACATGCACGAATTCAAATATGTTGTCAGTAAATTAGGTAATTTACATACCTGAATACAATTTTCAGTAATTAAGGGTTTGAGTCTTTAATCCATCTGATTATGGGTAAGTTGTCAGTAATCCATCTGATTGCAAATCGAAGGATTAAAGAAGAAAGTTTTATCCCTCAATTAGAAAAAAGATCAACTTACTAATAATGAAGGAGATGATCATCTTGTCAACTAACATGTTCAGTTCTTGGCAGCCTCTTTTAACATTCAGAGCATCCAAGTAACAAATTTCTTATTGATATAGCTGCTTGCATTAAATCTGAAATATTTCATAAAAATTTGATTATCTCACCAACTCATGTTTATTCCATATACAAAAAATCAATGTGCATAATTTTAAATTTAAGACATCAAAACAAATAAAAATATGGATAGCTTTGTTGAAAATATAGAATATCAATGTATAGAATTATCTCACCAAGTTTACACAATGCCATATGAAAAGGGAACAAATAATAATAATAGAATAAATAGTTATGCCCGTACAAATAGTCATTATATAATACACATAAACAATTCTGGGATGTCAAATATAAGTGTCATTTGAAGAAATATTTCTTCAAAAGATAATGAAGTGTTTAACATGAGTGGCAAGTAAGATACCTTTCACAATAGATCTTCTATTTTGTCCCTCTAATAACGGAAACTACCTATTCAAAGTTGATAAAGAAAAAAGTCAGCAAATTTAAAATAATATAAGATGGCAAAGTGTGTCAACAGTTGATGTAGAAAAGCCTTATGTGTATTTCCACAAGTATACAAAAGTATACTGTCCACAAGTATACATACATGAAGTTGACAAAATAAAACAACATATTGACAAAGTTTCCATCAAATTTGTTCCATGCCACATCTTTATACTCTGTCACCACTCAAATTTACATTTGTTTACTCATGCTTCAACTTACATGCTTCAGCCAGTTGTGCTACTTAATAATCTTCAACATATTAAAAACCACATTTTGCACAGCTATTCCAACAGTGAATGATTGAGAAAGATCACCTACCAAATATAGAAAAATTATATCAACCCCTGAAACACAATGAAGTTTAGGGGGCTAGAGGTTCGACACCAAGCTCTATCACGATTATTCAAAGTTTTAAACATCAGAACTTACTGTGTGGACAATCTAAAACACCACAGCGGATCCATAACATTCATCATGCACAATTGTTTCCCATAAGTAGTTAGTTTTATTTTATTTTTTACAAAATAGGAGTACCTGCATTAAATTACTTACATGGAACGAATTTTTTCTCTTAATGACACCAGATACAGCAAGCATCAAACATTATTATTTTAAATCCTGGTATTGGAAGCAAAATAGGTTCCTACTATTACTATGTTTTTCTCTTTTGCAAAGTCAAGTGTGCACGCTTTAGTGTCCATGCATCCCTTCTTAGGAAATATCTGTAACATAAACTTGTTTTAAATGCTCTCGTTGATTGATTTATATAAAAATATATTCATGGATGAAACCATAAATCCAGAAATTGTTTTGCCTGCAAATTTGTTTCTTTTATTACTTTTTTCTCTTTCTGTTTTATCCATCTTTCTCAAATTAAATAGAAATTCCTGAAAGCTAAAATCAAAAATACACATTTGACTAGCAGCCATGTCGCAATTGATTTTATATGTTACTGTTTTAAGATTTCTCTGTTTATTTTCAGATATCTATTACAGGAAGCAACAATAGATATTATATATGAGAATGTAATAACTTGATTAAATAAAAAATTATACAGATAAAATAGGTAAAATGTTCATACTAAGCTATCCTTTGAAACTACTTTAAAAACAACTAATACCAAAATAAAACAATACCTAATTGTACAAAAGAAAGACAGAACAATGCAACAAATGAACTCACTGCAAATAACTCAAGCTGCGGCAGCAGTCTAGTACTCGATGCTCCCAGCTCCAGTCTCATCCACCTCTTTGATATTATCCGCTTCCTTTCTATAGTTATTCACAAAATCTATAATTCCTGCAGTAGTCTCAATGTCTTCTTATTTGGACCTTTCATCAGAATTTGCTGCCGTATATGCCTCCTTCTCGATCTTAACATGGGTGCGGAGTCGTATGGGAAGGCGCCTCCATGGTGGTCGATGATTATTGAAGAGTAGCTATTTAGGTTTTGGATGAGTTTGTCGCTTGCCACATCCCGAGTGTATTGAGAAGTTTCAATTCGATTTGGTTGATTTTTAGTTATTCGACCTACTTTATTTCATTTTTTCGATTCGGTAGGAAGAAAAGAGGACGCGGTAAGAAAACGGACCTTTGAAGCGATTCAGGAGTAGGATGGATATTGGATTTAGGAGTATGGTGAAGTTTGATTTAGGAGTATGGTGAAGTGGGATATTGGATTTAGGAGTAAGACGAAGTTGGATTTTGGAGTACGATGAAGTGTTTGGATCTGAAAAGGATGGCCTGTGTTGGTGGAAGAAAGGGAAAAGGGGAATTTCGTGAGAGGCGGTTGAATTGTTGGAGATTTTGGAAAGGGCAGTTGACAAATTGGGGAAAAAGATATTGGCAGGAGAAAATGCTGAGAGTACCAAGAAAGAAGAGGAAAGGTGGGGAATTATTGACTAATAGCTAAAATTTAGGGGGCATTAGAATATGGATAGGAGAAAGGACACGTATGTCCTCTGCCCTCTTTTTCTATTTAATTGTTCCGTGCAAATTTGAGTGGACGGGAGTTCAAAAAAGCTTCACCACATTAGACTATTTGCATTATTACTAAAGATAGTTGTTAGTAATTTAATATTAATTATTAATTACATTTATTAATTATTAAATGTAATTAATAAATATTTGCTATAATTTACTAATTATTAACGATTAATTATAATGAATTATCAAATATGAAAAATAATTATTAATTAAAGATTATTGGTTATAATTATTTAATAATAAAGATTATTTATCAATTATTAATGATTAATTATATATTTTTTATTTTTTATTGGTTATTGATTATTGATTGTTAATCAATTTTTAATTTTTAATTTTTAATTACAAATTATTAATAGGAACTATTTCACGTTTTAGTTATTGTTGTATAATAGTAGTTATTAATTATTATGTATTAATATTTAATTATTTAAAAGTGCTATTTATTTGATTATTACTAATTTTTGTATTAAACATTATTATGTAAATTTACTTATTAATTATTAATATTATTTAATATTAAAAATTAAATTTTAATTATTATTATTATTATTTTATTAATTATTATTTATTATAAAAAAATTATTAATTATTTGTTACTTTTATTTTGATATTTTATTGTTTATAGATTATAAATTATAAATTATTAATTAAATATTTATTATTTATTATTAATTATTTACTATTGATTACAATTATTAATTTATTATTAATTACTAATTAATTATTAATCACTAATTATTAATAGCAATTATATTATATTTCAGATTAATTATTAATTAATTACTAAAAATTAATTATAAAATATTGATTATTATTAATATTTAATAGGCCTCTATTACAATTGGTGAAAGAAAAGCTGTTGAAAGTACGTTTATACAACTTTCTTAAAAAACTTGGTAATCATTAATCATTAATTACTAATTATCAAAAATTAATTACTAAATATTACTTATTAATTATTATTAATAATATTAATTACTAATTATTAAAAATTAATTCTTATTTATTAATTATTAATTACTTAATAATAATATTTATTTATTAATTAGTATGTTAACTGTTAATTGTTGAATAGTAATTATGTCATGCTTATAGAAATTATAAATTATTATAATTTAAGAGTAGTTATTATTTATTACTAATTTTTATTAATACTTTAACTATTAATTATTATTATTATTTAGTTATAATTATCAATTTATTATTACAAGGGCAAATAAAAAAGGGTAAGCATCTATTACAACTGGCAAAAAATAAGAGTTCTTGAAAATAGGCACCTGTTACAACTCGCAAAAAAGAAAAGTTGTAATATGCTTCTATTACAACTGCCAAAATAAAATAGTTGTTGAAAATAGGCATCTGTTACAACTGGCAAAAAAGAAAGGTTGTAATAGATATCTATTACAACTGGCAAAATAAAAGAGTTGTTGAAAATAAGTTTATTACAACTGGCAAAATAAAAGAGTTGTAAAAAACCTTTATTACAACTGGCATTTTGTGACAGTTGTAAAATAACAGTTGTAATAAGGTCCTTGTAGTGTCAGCGCGTTTGTATGTCGTACACTCACACACTAGCTCTATTATCTTCAATGTTATCAATATAAACTTTACGAACCTTCAAATTATTCTTTTAACAGGCTTAGAATTCTAGATTTCACAATTTACCCAATTTCCAATAATTAAATTCAACAATTAAGTATCCAATAAATATTGATATTTGAAATTCAAATACAAAATTAAACTTTTTAATATTCCAAATCAATTAAATATTCCAATGTAAATTGCTTAAAAATTCCGGGTCGTCAAATTCCTTCCCCCTTAAAAGAATTTCGTCCCCGAAATTACTAGTTGGGAAGAATAGACCAAGACCCGTTTACTATTCCCAAAACTCACAATTCAACATCTTACCAACTATCCTTTATTAAAGACCTACTACCACCTTAACCAACTTCCCAAAACCCTCTATAGTTTCAAACAACACCCCTTTGCTCAATTATTTAAATTTCAATTTAAAACCAAATTTTGAATTATCAAAATTTTCTCAAAATTTTTCTAACTCCCTAAATTTCCCAAATTTTTTGCCAGCGTCTCCTTTGTGCGACTAGCTCGGTACTACTACAAAAGGGCTCTACGGGCTCCCAAATCCAAAAGAAAACAAAAGCCAAGTGGCTACATCAAAAACCCAATCCAATTTCATCCAGAAATTTAAATACGTACCTCTTTGTCGGGCAATTCACATTTATCTTTTTGGAATCAAATCCAATTCCTTTTTCCCTTTAATACCTACATAACCTATTTAGCAATAATATCTAATCATAGCTCTTTCAAATCTTTACATACTTTCCCTTACATAAGTTTCATATCCATTTCTATTTAAATTAGTTTTTCCCCCCTTTCATACGGATTCAATTTACTTCAAATTTTGAATGTTGAAATTTATCTTTTCAGTATCTGATTCATATTAGTTTCATTTACTAATTTACTTTAATTTCAAATTTGAAATTGTTTTGTCGTTAATAAAAAAATTTCCAAAAAATTTCTAACTCCTAAAATTTTCGGAAAATTTTGGCAGAGTCTCCTTTGTACGGAGGAGCTTTAGCAATTTGACAAGAGATATAAATATATATACATCGACCCACATGGTCGGAAAAAGCAAAAACAGTTCATATTTCCTATTTTTATTGCGTAGGCGTACCTTATTTAGCATTTTACGCAAGCAGCTTATTTATATTAGCAATTAGCGCAATCCAAATCAACCAAACAGCTCCCCGGTACCTGTACTTGCTCAATTTAAATATGTAAGTGCCATATATTGAAAATTTATTAGCTTTTCACTTACTTTCAATAGCTAAACCCATGTATATCATAAGCAACAAGCACCAAAACCCTTCCATAAGAGATTTATATAATCTTAAAGCTGATTCAATTGCTTTCAACCAATTCATATGCCATTTCATTCAATTTAAGGGTTTACAATGCAATTGCTTGCATTCAATTCATTTTTAAGCAAAACAAACTCGCATTCATAACAATTAATTAAAAAATCAATTATTTTGCTTTCACTAATTCATAGAATTTAATTAAATCTTGTTTACGTTAAACGACAATCATTTCTATGCAATTTGATAATATCCATGTGAATCAGTAATTACTTAAGTCTTATAACCAATTAAAATTGATTCCAACTCAATTTTATTTAATTCCAATCCATTTTAATTTATTCACACCCATTTATTTGATTCGCCGCATTCCATTCTTGTATACTACTAGCAATTCCCAAATTAACTCAATCCAAGCTTTAATTAATGGGCTTTCATCCTTATTCGGAGCCAAGTTTCCAAAATTTTAAGCTTAAATTAATTTACTCTAATTTATTCCAACATCAAACTTAAGTTTACCTTTATTTGACTCTCATTTAACCAAATTCCTTTAAATTCAGTTAGCCCCTCCACTTTAACTTTAATTTTAGTTTACTTTCTTAATTTATCAATATAATATGTAACACATACTTAACTCATTTATACTTCAAATTAATATGCCACCGAACTTAAGTTCAGTCTGATAATCCAATTCAAATCACAACTTTGATTTAATGTTTTTTATTCTATCAGACTTCATTCATTTACTATTTAATGTCATTAACTCATTTCATATTTCACTTTCTTAATTCATTTGCGAATTTATTTATTAATTCAAAGCCATTCTCAACTTACCTCTATCCACCTGGGTTTTAATTGCAATTCAAACCATTACTATTATAGTTCACTTTAATTTCATTCTACAACTCTTCCATTATCTAATTTATTTGCAAATTTCGTTAAATATTATTCATATCACCTTTGAGTTTTATTTGTAATTCAAACCTTCACTATTTGATCCAACTCTATTTTTATTTATGCAACATCACCTCTTATTTAATTTATTATCAAACCCAAGTCAACTTCTATTCACAAATTCGAATTAATCTCCAAATTCCATTATTAACATACAATTCATTTTATTTAGCCGAGCTAAATTTAATTAATACCTTCTATTCAAATAATTTATATAGCTGATTAGCTTACCTCCACTTTTAATTCAACATTGGATTTTTAATTACAAAGAATCACTTCATTAAATTTTCCCGAGTTTCAATTTTATTTTACAATTTCAGTTTGGATTTTCCTTGATTTTCCAAAATTCCATCTCTTTTATTTTAAAATTTTAGAAATGCCTATAAAATCTCATAATATTATTAAAATAGCTTTTATAAAATATTTCTTATAACTCGATGTCTCAACCAGTCCATCATTGTTCTCACAGAAATTCAGTCATACGTTGATCAGGAGTAGGACTGAAAATTTATAAGTACTTGGTAAACCCGTTTTCAACACCCAGTGAAAATACTTGGAAACAAATTTATTGAAAATATTGAAAGCATTTTGAATTAGAGGAAATATCTTTGGTGAGAATGCTCTGGAAATCATCACCTCATCCATGGTCACAGTTACATCCTAGGGTTACGTTGTCATGGCAGCAAAAGTCCATATAACTGCAGGCTCTCCGCGGCCTCTCGATTACGCCATGGATCCCACACAACAGATCACAGTTACATCCAGGGTTACGTTGCTATCACAGCAAAAGTCCATGTAATTGCAGGCTCTCAGCGGCCTCTGATTTTCGCTGACGAAATGAAACTTCTCCACTCCTACATAGGTCGCAGTCTGTCGATATAAAATCAAACGCAGACTGTTGGCTCTCAGCGGCACACACGACTTTCGCTATGTTATACCATAGGTCGCAGTCTACCGATATAAAATCAAACGCAAACTTTTGGCTCTCCGCGGCACACAAGACTTCCGCTATGGTATACACTACTCATAATCCCCAGAAACTAGTTTTGTCTGGAATCCTCGCAGGATCAACTTTAGAACCCCCCTTTGGGGCTCAAGGCAGCACCACCCGGTGGCACTCCTGAGAAGTTCATTCCAAGGGAGCGCCTTTTTCCTCAGAGCCATCATCAAAACACTTTATACTATTCATATAGTATCTTTCAAATCATACACCTAGTATGATCTCATATAAGGCTCCTTTACACAAAATCTATTATTCCAAAATCGATAATTCTCAAATTAGGCTTTCCAAATTCCAATATTGATTTTACCCAAAAATCAAAAGCCTTTCCAAATCCAAAGGTTCCCAAAACCCTTTCCAAAATTCTCATAAGATCCTTTATATATATTTAGATATATATAATTTTTAAAACTTTGGATCATTTCAAACTTGTATAAATCTCTTTTATACTTCAAACACCTTCAAAAACCCTTTTCCTTCCAGCAATAAATTCAACAAGGGGAGAGTTATCTTATATAACAAAGATATTCAAATTTGATTACTTTTTTCAATATCAACTTCATTTAAACCCGCACGATGTACACTTATCATCCGTACGCTATATCAATCTGACCGCTCACTCGATCACACCATTTCACTTCCGAACTAGTATCGTTCACCCGACTTCCTAGTGCGGACTCAGATCTGATTCTTGATTAGAAACCGTCATTCTCCTTGCATAACCATAACTATGATAGAGAATATACAGAACCAATCAATAATCCATATCCAGGTTCGCCGTCGAAAATCGAGTGAAAAATCCCAACTCGGACCGATAAATTATCTCGAAATTCTATGCTCGAATCTGGATCAAACCACTATGAGAATAGAATAATATACGTACATCCTATGTATTTAACATCATTGATTATTAGCTAAATCAATTTCATTTCCATTCACATTTGCCTTAATCCCCATTTGGATTATCACTTCAATTCTTATCTCAGTTGGGTATTTAAATCAATAACAGTTTGAACTCCGACCAGTTTATATTTGGAAAATAGCTTGAAAATTTCAAAAATAGATAGTAGTTGAAAAATAATTATTAGTTTGCAAAATAGCTATAAAATAGTTAACTAATTGCAAAATAATTGAAAAATAGTTAAATAGTTATAGAAATCTTAGATAATTGCAAAATAGTTGTAAAATAGTAAATGATTTATAGCATAGTTGAAATATAGTAATGAGGATAGTAAGCAATTGAAAATTGGTTAAATAGTTCCAAAAATAATTGTAAACAAGTATAAAATAATTAGGCTTTAAGAAAGAAAGGTTGTATATATTTAAGAGCTTGGAAAAAAATTAAGTTTACATCAAAACAATTAAATTAAAAATAGTCCAGAGTCAAAACTGTTCACTTTCCCCAACAATTCAATTTAAATTCCCACTACCATTTCATTGATTCAATTCTAACTTCAATTTCCATTGAAATTGATTTAATCCCAATTCAAGTTGAATTGATTCTCAATTTAGTACCAACTTCAAATCAAATTCCATTTAGTCTTTAAACTTGTACAGCTTTAATTATAATTTCAATTGTACAACTTCCATTTATAATCAATTACATTCACATTTTTCTTTTAACTCGGAATTATACCTTTTATTTAGCCGATATATTTTTATTATTCCATAAACATTTAATCAAGATTCCAGAGTTTAAACAAATTTCCAAAATTTCAATATCACCTTAGGATTCAACTATATACAAAATTCTTTAGCAAATTCATTTATCCCCTTGAACTTCAAATCCAAACCCAGTTCACAAACAATTCCAATTTAAAACAATTTGGTACCGATTTCCCTTCTAGAAACTCGAAAATGAACATCGATGATGCTGCAGTCATCACTGACGTTATTTTCCAGTAACCAAAAGAGTTCAATGTTTTTATCTCTCTAAAAACACTTCCAAATATTTTTGATTTCAAATCTCCCAGATTTCAAATTCAACACAAAAATATTTTTGAAATAATGCTATTATTTCTCCAAGACCTTTGGAAACCACTTTCAAATCCAAAGGAATTTTAAATTTTCCCAAAAATTCCAAATTCCCAATCCATCCAATTCATATTTAAACATTACTCTGGAATTTTCATCTTACTTTATTTTCAATTATTCTCTGGAATTCTATTTCAAATTATAATCTCATTTATTATGAAGTTTATTTCAATTTATAAGTTACATTCACAATCTATATCTCAAATTCCATTTTGTTATATAAGTTTATTCTTCAACCTTGGTTATAAGTTTCAATTTGGTCGTATTTTATATTACTTCTTATCTTAGTTTCAATAATTTAACAACCATCCACCTTAATATTCATTAGAAGGAAATATTTCTTTATATATCAAAATATATTTTTATGTAAAATCATTTAAAACCTTTACAAGCAAACAACAAGTACGCTCTCATATATATATATATATATATATATATATATACTCAACTCATTCTAGAGTACGACAGACTCTATTTAATGAGTAAATCCCCACCAGAGCCAAGGTTCTCGCTTAACCTTTCTGCTCTGATACCAAATGTAACGACCCGAAATTTTCGAACCCGAAAATTCCAGATAGTTATGAAAAAGAAGAAAAAGACAGAAGAAAAAGAAGAACAAATTCAACAACATCTCACATTCGCAGCGAATAAAATATAATAATAAATAATAATAATAGCTTACAAAAGAATACTATATCTGTTGATTACATTTAATATACATCAGAGTTTTCACACTTATACAGTCACTGAATATATACAATTAATTTATAACAGAATTTCAATAATATAATTACAGTGGAAATATTCTACGCGTTCTTGCCATCCAGCTCGCCTCCTGAGCTCCAGGACGTCCTACCTGAAAATCCGTAATACTCGGTCTGACTCGAGCATTACATCAAAGTAACACCCGGGTCAGGCTGGAAACCAGCGTGAGTACACCCAATTAACATGGAATACCAAAGCAAACAATTTATATAAACCCGAGGTAACTTATATATTTTTAATCCAGTTCACAATTTGCTATAGACAAATGCTTGTTTCACATATAAATTTCTAAGTACCAAACTTAGCTAAAATAATCCAATTCACTAAAATCGTTTTATCTCATCGAATTGATTTCACAAATTAATTTATATGAATTCGAAGTGGTTTCGGGTAATTTCTCAATACCCGATCCATGTCTCTTCGAAAACTCATGTTATTCCAACTCAAGTTATTCAAATGAAATACACAACATTTCATATCAGAGATATCTACTCATTCAAAACATCCAATACCATTCAATCACCCATACACAAAACTTAATCGCATACAAGCCAATTCAATTTTTTTTCAATTGAATTGTAAACCTCAATTACTTATATTTCTTTATTTATTAATTTCCAAACCAATTAATAAATCAACTCTTCCATATTCATTCATTTTAATTAATCACCCTGGATTAATTATCTTCCAATTTCATTCAAGTAATTATCTTTAATCAAATTTACGTTATTAATTATCTTTAATCCCAAACAATAAGAAATCCTGATTATTTCATAAATAAATTAACAACATTAATTACATTAATCCTTAATTACTTATATTAATTAACTCTCCTAAGTCTCTTATTATTGATTGATTCATCTTGATTAATAAATCTTTGATTACATCATTGATTTTATAAATTACAGATTTCCAATTATATATTAATTTATCCTAAACAAATTCAATTATCTTACTTCAAACCACCGTATAATCTTTTCGATTAATCCCAAACTATAAATTAACCATCTTTTATTTTTTTTCCATTAAATAAATCAATTACCCCTTTATTAATCATATTAATTAATCTCTTGATCAATCCCGCAAGTGATTATATTTTTATTAATTACATTTAGTCCTTACTTAACAACTATCCAATAATTATTCTGAAATACTTACACTTGATTAATTAAATTAAAACTAAATAAATTAATAAATTCAACCCTTTGATTACTAAATTCAATGATTAGGGTTCAAAACTATTAAAACCCAAATATTTCGAGTCATACAACAATCAATTCATGAATCATCCAAAACCAAAATCACCCGATCATTAGTTCACAGTGCATATCAAATCAATTCAATCATTCCATCAATTATTTAAATTAACCAATAAAACACAGCTGAGTGAGATTTACTCACCTTTGCCTCTTAAATTTGCACATCCATTTCAATATTGCCTCGGATTCTCTGATGTTTAATCTTGTATAAATATTTTGCAGTTTATTAATATTTGGACTAACCGATCAATTAATTCCTAATACTAGGGTTTTAACTATTAACTTTGGTTATAAATAAATTTTCATTTAAATAAATATATTTTTAGTAGATAAACAATCTAAAATAAGTTAATTAAACAAATTTTCCTCAAACCCATATTAAAACAAACCTAGCAGATATTTAAAATATGTATATTAACTTTTCCTTTGAATCTATATATACTAGAATAACCTATATATATATATGCATATATTTTAACATCTACCTGCTTATAAATCTTATCACTTTACACAAGTCCTATGTATTTTAAATTGTATACATATTACGACTAAATTACAGTAAGCTCTTATTAGTAATTAATTGAATTTGATTCCTGGATCTAGGTTGTTGAATAAAACAATAAGTTTTCAAGCATTTAACCTATATGTATAAATTTAAACTAACTTTGATTAAGTTAAATATCGACTTGAGAAAAGAGTTTACCAGAGGACTACCTTCTGAAGATCGACAAATCCTTTCCCAAAATCGTCTAATCTCCATCGTCTAACCCTCTAAACACGCGAGCTCCCGTTAGGTCGCGAGTTTGGTTGCTCCTGCGCCTGCCTCAGAGTCAACATCGAACAGCACGTTCGAGCCCCTATGAGACGAAGCCGAAGTCATGAATCGCCACCCCGTCCCCAATCCCTTAGCTCCTTGCTTGACGCCGAAAACCCCTCCCCCAAATCGCGAGTTTCCAGAATTCCACGCGGCTTATGTCGCGATTCCCTTATGCGAGCACACGCGATTCTCGATCGCAAGTTCACCTCGCCTGAAATGTATTTATTTATTTATTTTTTTGTTGTCTCGGTGCCATTAGAATTAGATATACTGGAAAGAAGAAAGAAAAAGGGGAGCGGCACTGAAAGGAAAGGAGGGGGAGAAAATCGCTCGGTTATGATCTCGAATGGAACGAAGGCTCGGGATAAATATCAATGCAAGCGTGTTGGAGAAGCTATGGGCCGTAATGATTAACTACAGTGCTTTGAGGTGAAACAAAACAATGGTGTGAATTTTATTTATTTTCGACTGAAGGTCGACTGGTTAAACAATGTATAATTTAATTTCAAAAATTCAATTTAAGTCGACTATTATCAATGAAATTTTCAGCGCGTTTGTATGTCGTACACTCACACACTAACTCTATTATCTTCAATGTTATCAATATAAACTTTACGAACCTTCAAATTATTCTTTTAACAGGCTTAGAATTCTAGATTTCACAATTTACCCAAGTTCAACAATTAAATTCAACAATTAAGTATCCAATAAATATTGATATTTGAAATTCAAGTACAAAATTAAACTTTTTAATATTCCAAATCAATTAAATATTCCAATGTAAATTGCTTAAAAATTCCAGGTCGTCACAGATCGATTCCTGTACTAGGTCACTGTCTTGAAGACGTTCGGCGTTCTGCTCAGGAGTGCAAACCAGTGTAACTAACGATACCTCCTCTAGGATAAAATAGTCTATACTTTTTGATTTAGTATCGACTCACCTGCACATGCGAAACCGACTCAATTGCACTCAAAAACAACTGCTCGCCTTATGATTTTAAGAAGACATTTATGGGGAGAAGAAGAAAGATTTTGCAAAATAAATGTCGTTCTTCTTTGCTCTCGTCTAAAAGCTAATTAAATAGACGGAATATCAAATTGAATGTGTTAGTTAAGAAATTGAGAAAATATGTTTTTATTTCTGATACTTCATTTTTTACTAAATTCTCTGTACAATGGTATAGTATTTATACATATCGGTAGATGTTCAAGTTTACAGTACTGCCCTTGACTTACAATAATATTACAAGATTGCCATTGCAAAGCATCTATATATCATCTTTAGCCGCATGATAACTTCATTTCTAATTGCCCCCTTCAAATCGATCTAGGGTTTTAACCCAAGCCCTAATCTCCCGATCTTCTTTACTATGCTTTATGGAAATAGAAACTCTTGTATATTTTGGTTGCGAGAGATAGTCTACCGTCAAAAAGGGTTCATCTTTCGTCATGAGTTATAAATTGAGCTGATCTGTAGCAATGAACCCATGGGTGTCTCTAGATCTGATGCGGCATTCAGATCAGTGAAGCTCTAGCTGTTAATTGATGGAATCACTTGCATCTGAATCCTGATTGAACTGCTGTTGTGATGGAGAATTCGTTGAATCGTTGATTTGAGTTGTTCCATCTGCTGATTCTGTAGGCTTTCTCTTCTGACATGAGTTTTTGTTAGGTAAAATAGATCGATTTGTCTGGTGATAGGAAGTGATGATGTTGATCTCACTGTTGAGGCCTTTGACTCTCAACTCATCTCTGAAACGACAGAAGTTCTGAGCTGATAAGGCCTTTGTCAGAATGTCTGCTCTCTGGTAAGAAGCAGGTGTATGGTTTATCTCTATTTTATTCTGATTCACTTGTTTCCTTACAAAATACAAGTCTATCTCCAATTGTTTAGTCCTTGTATGTAATATTGGGTTTGCTGATAATGCCACTGCACTTAAATTGTCGCACCATATCACTGTTCTTTTGTCAATTTGAATCTGTAATTCGCTGAGGAGTGATTTGATTCAAATCACTTCTGCTGTACAGCTAGCAAGGCTGCGGTATTCAGATTCTGTACTTGATCTGGATACTGTGGGCTGCTTCTTCGAACACCATGATATAATATTTTCCCCCAAATAAATACAATATCCTGATGTTGATCTGCGATCATCGGGATCTGATGCCCAATCAGCATCAGCATAGCCGGTAATTGATAGATGTTTGCTTGATTTCAAATTTAATCCATAGTTTAAAGTACCATTGAGATATCTCAGAATTCTCTTTACTGCTTTCCAATGTTCGGTTAGGGGATTGTGCATGTATTGACATACTTTGTTGACACTAAAGGATATCCCTGGTCTAGTGATAGTCACATACTGTAGAGCTCCAACAATGCTTCTGTATTCTTTTTCAAAAGTTATTGAGTCCCCTTTGTTTCTTGATAGATGTAAATTGGTAACCATGGGTGTTGGCATAGGCTTTTCTTTCTGCATTTTTTCTTTGACAAGTATTTCCTTTATATATTTCCTCTGACATAGATGTATTTCTGTCTCTGACAATCTGATGACCTCTATACCCAAGAAGTAATTGAGTGTTCCTAGATCCTTGATAGAGAACTGCTTGTCAAGCTGATAAATTACATAGTTGATTTCTTCTCTGCAATCCCCTGTAATGATGAAGTCATCAACATAAACTAAAATATATGTTAGTTTACTGTTGTGCTCTTTAATAAACAGTGATGTGTCAGACTTGGCTTGTTGATAATTCAATTTCATGAGTGTTGCCTTTAATTTATCGAACCATACTCTTGGAGCCTACTTTAGTCCATATATTGCTTTATTTAACTTGCATACCATTGTATTGTTCTTTGATTGAATGAAACCTGGTGGTTGCTGCATGTAGACTTCTTCTTGCAATTCACCATTTAAGAAGGCATTGTTTACATCTAATTGCCTAATAATCCATCCTTTATGCAGAGCTAAAGTTAGAATTATCCTTATTGTATTTGGTTTTACCACTGGTGAAAATGTTTCCTTAAAATCAAAACCACACTGTTGACTGTAACCTTTTGCTATAAGTCTTGCTTTATATCTTTGTATGGTTCCATCTGTATTTTTCTTTAACTTGTAAGTCCATTTGCATCCAATTATGCCTTTATGATTTGGTGGTGATACAAGATTCCAAGTTCCGTTTTTCATCAGTGCACTGTACTCCTCTTGCATTGCATTTTTCCAATTTTCATTGCTGAGAGCTTGTTCAACAGTCTCTGGCTCTTCATCTGAAATATTTGTAGTGTATAACTTTGGTTTGAAAATTCCACTCTTGGATCTTGTTATCATTGGATGTCCCCTGACTTCTGATTGTTGATGTGTGGTTGAAGTCTGCTCTGTAGTTTGATCATGATTATTGTCTCTGCTATTAGTCTGATGGTTGCTTGAAATTATTTGTGATTCATCATTTCCTTGTACTTGTTTGGATTGAATCTGACTTGATTCACCAGTTGATTGTGCACATTCAGTATCTAACTCTGTCTTTTTCTCTTGAATGTGAGGTGAAATCTGATGGTTATCATGGACAGGTATGGGAGGAATGGATACACCTGGATTATATACTTTCTGAGTGGTTTTTACATGTTGTGTTGCAAATGGGAACACATGTTCATTGAACACAACATGTCTTGATATAAATAGCTTCCCACTGCTATTTAAACATTTATATCCTTTCTGATTCTCACCATAGCCTAGAAAAGTACATGGTGTAGACCTGAAATTCAATTTATGAGAATTGTATGGTCTTAGATGAGGGAAGCACAAACATCCAAATGTTCTCAGATTTTGATAATCTGGTCTCTCATTAAATAAGACTTCCATAGGTGTTTTGTCCTGTTTTACCTTTGTGGGTAGTCTATTGATTAGATAGACTGCAGTTGCAAAGGCATCAGGCCAAAACTTCATTGGTAGTGAAGCTTGAGCAAGTAATGTGAGACCAGTTTCTACTATGTGTCTGTGCTTCCTTTCAGCTAGCCCATTTTGTTCGGAGGTATAGGGACAAGTCATTCTATGTATTATTCCCTTTACTTGAAAGTATTCTTTCAATGACTTGTACTCTGTACCACCATCAGTTTGTATTACTTTTACCTGCATACCTGTTTGTCTCTCCACCAGTTTTATGAAGTGAATAACAACATTTTGTGCTTCTGATTTGGACTTCAGGAAATAGATCCACGTGTACCTGGAGTAAGCATCTACAAACGATATATAATATTTAAAACCATAATCTGAGTTTGTAGGTGCTGGTCCCCAAAGATCTGATGCAATAAGTTGCAAGGGCCTGCTAAACTCAGATTGTGATTTTGGAAAGGCCAATTTATGGCTCTTTCCCATCTGACAGTATGTGCATACATAAGAGGAAGGTATATCAACTTTTATATTATTATCAGACAATACTTTCTTTACAATCTTTATATTTGGATGTCCCAACTTACAGTGCCAAACATCAAATAGACTTTGGTCATTTTGGCTTGATTCATTTTCAGCTAAGTAGCAGCAATTTCTTGAACTGTTTGAACATTTATCATTTGAGTTTGAAAGGTTGAATCTGTATAGCCCATTGTGAGTATTACCCTGCAATAGTATTTGCTTGGTCTGAATATCTCTAACCAGACAATATTTTGGGTAAAGTTCGAAGTACACATTATTATCTTGTGCAAATTTTGACACACTGATAAGGTTTTTTCTTATTTTGGGAACTCTCAATAAGTTATTGAGATTAAGTATTCTTTGTCCCCTAATTTGTGCACTACCAGTGTGTGTGATATTAATGCTATAACCATTTCCCATACAAATAGATTGAGTACCTTTATATTCTTTGCTGCCAATGTTTAGGTTCTGAAGATTGCTGGTAACATGATGTGTTGCTCCTGAGTCTGGGTACCAACATTCATTACAGCAGTCCTCTGACCTTCCTGATTCTGACATATTCAGGTTATGCATCTTTTGCTCCTCTGCACAGTTTCTGTTATCATGCTGCATGCTTGCTATGTTTGCATTGACGGTATTATTTCTCTGATTTGTTGGATTTTGAGTTGCACTGTAATTGACATCAAATCTGAAGTAGCATTTCACTGCAGTGTGTCCTAGTTTTCCACAAATTTGACATTTGGGTCTATTATTGTTATTGCTCCATCTACCCCCTCTTCCTCTTGATCTGTTTATCTGATTTCTTTGATGATTTTGATCATTTCTTGGTCCTTGACTGTTTCTTGCATTTCCTGCATAATTGATTGACAAATCTGCATCAAATGTTTTCTTGTGTTCAATCCTGCCTTCATGGGCAAGTAACATAGCATGAACAGATTGTATGGAGGGAATGACATCTTGGGATGATATTACAGCTACAACTGCTTCATAATCATTGTCCAGACCATTCATTATGGTTAGGATCTGCTCTGTGTCTGAAATTTTATGACCAGCAGCTTCTAAAAGATCACAGTAGTTCTTGATTTTACTCAAGTATTCTCTCATACTTATGTTATCTTTCCTGATGGTTTGCATCTGTCTTTTATAATACATGATTTTTGATGCTGATTGGGAATTGAATACTTGTTGAATGGTAGTCCAGATCTCATTTGATGTTTTACACCCAATAACTTGTGGCAAGATTTCTTTGCTGATGGATGATAGAATCCAAGAACTCAGTAGATGATCTTGTCTTTGATGTGCTGTGTAGTCTTTGTTGTTGATCAGTTTCCCATCAATATCAGTTATGAATTTTGATGGGATAGTATTGGTTCCATAGATGTATTCCTCTAAACCATAACCTTTTAACGCTGTTTCGACTTGAAACTTCCATAGCAGATAGTTTCCTTCATCTAGTTGTATTGTTATCAACTGGCTTTGTGGACTAATTATGGTTTTTATCAAATCTTGAACATGTTCCTGCCTCTGTTGTGTCTGATTTGCCCTTCTTGGTGGTGAAGAAGTGGATGAATCTTGACCAGAGGTAGTTGGTGAGACATTGGTTGGATTGATGGGATAATCTGCCATAATTTAGCATCTAAAGAATTTGATGCAAATGAGCAGGTTGTATAAGATCAGTGTGCAGCCGAATTCTGATGAATTTCTGGCGAGGCACACACAAATCAATTGAGTCAGAATTGATGCTTTCTTGATCTTGGCAAACTTCTCAGATGATGAAGTTTTTTCTGATGAGAAAATAACACCACAGCCAGAGTGTGGCTTCAAATGATGATCTGGTTATGATGAGTCGCCTTGGCGAGGTGGTGTGGCCGTGAGGCAAGTTGGCTCCGATACCAAGTTAAGAAATGGAGAAAATATGTTTTTATTTCTGATACTTCATTTTTTACTAAATTCTCTGTACAATAGTATAGTATTTATACATATCGGCAGATGTTCAAGTTTACAGTACTGCCCTTAACTTACAATAATATTACAAGATTGCCATTGCAAAGCATCTATATATCATCTTTAGCTGCATGATAACTTCATTTCTAATTGTGTTACTGAATAGTGGGATGACGTTGGCTCAAAATTTCTCATGCGTTCCCTCCTCAACACAAAATCAACATTTGAGTGCCCAAAGAGTCTAATTTAGAAACTAAGAAACTTACATATATAAATGTATCTTTCAATAATCTTTATGTTATGTTGTGTGAGACTCAAGAAATATATGCACTTATTTCAAGATCTTTAATTTTTAAACAATTCACAAACCTATTTATTTTAAAACAATTTCCAACATATTCAATCTATAAAATTCATTATATTGTCCTCCATTGCAAAATTAAAGTTTACCGAAGGAAGTGTTCGCTTCCATATGATCTTACAACCAACTTAAGTGTTCGAATTTAAATTGCAAGCAACAACGAAGAAAAAAGACACGGACTAAATAGCCGCACCGGTTAAAGAAAGGAGTATTTATTACATAACCTGATTTATAGTTAAAGTTGTAGTCCCAAACTTATCAAGTAATTTCAGGAACATGCTATCTGTGAGCTGTACAATGGTGCTGAGTTCATGTCGACTAATTAGTCCATTTCAAAAATATTAATGCATCGGTTTCCTGCAAATAACGATGACAAGACTTGGCAGTCTAGAATCTTTATCAGGTAACACAACCACTCTACATGCAATATAGTCAATAATACGAGATATTTTCAAATCAGTGTACAGTTTTAAACATACTTTGGTAGCATACTATAATGCTTCTAATAGCTAATATCAATATATATTCATGCATGCATGTGGTCTAATAATACGAATTTCCAATGTTTTGAGAACCGAATCATAAGCCGGACCGTGGCGCTCTATGGTTCAAGGTCTTGAAGGTCGAACCGGTCGGATCGTAGGAACAATGCATTTTTATTTTTTAATAATTTATATTTCGAAAAGTTTCATAATGTATCATATTCACGCATATGATGATGCTTCTGAACCTTGAATTAAACACACCCCAGTTTTGTTTTGTTGATACACAAAGGTTCCCTTTTATATCATTTGCATGTACCTTTATGAGTTAAACATGCATTACGAAAAATTTATAATGCATCTTTTATTAAACACGCATAAAATTAAAACTGCACCTTGAATTAAATGCAATGTAGTTTTGTTTTGTTACCTAAACGTTCCCCTTTATGAATTAAACATACATAAAACTAAAACTGCAGTTCTGTTTTAAACTCATTCGTATGCAAAAGATACATATTGCATTTGTTTTAAACTTAATATACATAAAATTAACATATAATAGTTGGCTGGGAGGTTACATATAAGCTCCAAAATAATGGCCCAACAACTACAACAAGGTTTCAAACTCATACTTCTCACACTCAAACACTACAAAGCTTAGTCGTATATTAATGGTACATAATGATGGATACCTATTATTAGCAGCACTTTCTTCGGCTACATGTAACACTGCTGTATATAAAATTGAAGTATCAAAATTAAATGTTCCACACCATTAGGTATTTCTTGTAAGCCTGCTTCATTGCCAATAATATCAACAGTGCCAATTACAGTATTGTCACGCTCAACCACATTAACATCTCCATCATCTAAAATTACTTCTAAGTTAGCATTATCTAGTTCTGCATTCTCAAAGCAATTGATATTTACCAAAAATAAAGCAAGCACATAACAATTAGCCGCTATGTTAAAATACATAAAATAGATAATAAAAAGTGAAAAAAATATCACCTTCAGTGTTATACAAAGCATTAATCTCATCAACTATCAATAATGGTGGTTCCTCCTCCACCATCCATGTATTGTTTTCGTCAAACTCAAGAAAACTATTAGGATCATAGTTTCTCCCCTTCAATTCTCGCCTGAAAGAACGTAATAAATTAGACAGAGCATGAGTTTATGATAAAATAGCAAAGATTTTGCGTGGAAATAATGCCAACTAACACTTTTTCTTTTTAGTTTTAAAATATTTTAAAGTATATAGAATTGTTACAAAAAGGTAAACAAAAACTCATTTTCTTTCTTGCTTGACTAATAACCAGGTTTGTAAAAAACACAACATTTAAAGTTGTGTTTGGCGTTTGACAACATATAACAGTATTTGGTTCGCAAATAACATGGAAGTCACAATAAAAATGTCCCTTTGGTAGGATAAATCAAGAAGTTAATCAAATTTCTACCATTCTGATATGACCATCCATCAGCTATTAACGTACAACTAGTTTTCTTACATGAATCACAAGGTATTTTTGACTTCATCGTCCACTTGTACAACACAATTCTTCAATAACTTGCCACGCAATACATAGAGGTTTGGTCTTTCGTACACATTTCCATAAGTAGCAATTGCATTAGCCATTGATTGATACAATACAACATTTACTACATTGAAAGAAATTAAAGCATATAGAGCCACTTTGCAACGGCTATGTCCACCGCATCCTTGACTGCTTGGCCTTGATATACACTTTTATAGTTGGTTGAGAACCGATGGTTGTTCTTGACATAAAAGTAGGACTCAAGAGACTGGTAGAACAAGTAGGTTGTAAGCTAGTAGATGCGGATCTCTTTTTAGAATTATGAAGTAAACCATTTTCTATTTCGCTTTAGAAAACACAAATTTTAGACTTTTTTTATCACATTATTCTTTTTTAGAACTTCCCCGCTCTCAATATTAATTTCATAGCATGTTTGACTTTATCTTTTAGAAGCAAACACGTCGCACATCCACCTTCATTTAAACTGGAAATGTGATATTTTAAACGGCGAATCCCACCACCTTTGAATGTTTTGTTGCAGAACATACATTTTATCTTTGAATTTCCATTACCTGCTGTCTCGGTGCTATATTGTCATGTTGGATCTTTCTTAGTATATTTGATTGATGAGCAATGGTTTCAATATTAGGATTTAACGCTCTCTGAAATATGGGTTTGATGTCATTCTGTTACCATTAAATATGAAAGATCATTATTTATCATTCATAGTATCATGAAATAAGTTCAAATTTATAAATAAATAAAAAAGTAGTTGCTAACTCCTATAACACATAAGTTAATCATTTATAACACATAAGTTAACCATTTATAACACAATATTTATAATACAGCAATTGAACATTTTGCATTTGCCACGATACAAAATTATTGTAATTCATCATTTAATTCCTATAATACAATAGTTTTTTATTCATCTATTCCTCTATTCAACATTCAAAACCATAAACACTAATCCTTTGCAGGGTTTCGACGTAAATCAGAGGCAAGTTCATCTGAAATGGCTAATGTAAGTTTAGGAAAAGAGAATAATAATGCCAAAATAATTATTACGTTTTGATTGTTTGCCAAAGAGAATACTTTGAATAAGCATATGTAAATACTAGATTTTCGGTAATGTAAAATTTATGAAAAAATAAATATAAAGCCATTTTCAAACTATGACCATGTATGCAATAATTACAGGTAACAAGTGGTACGGCACGCGCTTCGCGCGTCATGATGACACATACTTCACCTGTGAATTATTATTTTTACAAATTGTATATGTTTAACTCCATCGAAAAAATATGATTTGCACAAATATTTAACTATATTTTTACATTGAAATGATATCCAATCAGTTTTAATTTTACTTTCTAAATTTCAACATTTATTTTTATGTTAGTTCGAATTTTGTTTCTATTATTAATTAATAAAAAATGAATTTAAATTTTATTAGTTTGGATTTTTGTTTCTGTTATTAATTAATAAAAGACGATTTTGAAGAATTTTTTTTGTTAGATCCTACTTTTAAGTGATATTAAGATTTCGATAATATTTATAGAGGGACATTTTGAATTGGTAAAGGAAACTTATCTGTTAGATCCTATTATTAAGTGATATTAATCTTTAATAATATTTGTAGAGGACATTTTTGGCAGTTTATGTTGATACTAAAAAACGGTAACACCAAAAGTATTACAACTACTATTTAAAAATACGAGTGTTACGGCACACGCTTCGCGTGTGAGTTGTTTTTCTACGAATTGCATATGTTTTAACACATTAGAAAAAAAACAAATATTTAATCATATTTTGCATTGAAATCATGTGTAATTTTTGAAACTTAACAGTCGGACCAAAAAATTGCGCTTCTATTTCAATTATTAAAAAGATTATATCTAACAATTATATTTGTGTATGTGTGCATATGTCTGTTAGTATATATATTTTGGCACGTGCAGTGCATATAAGCTCTTTATTAAATTTGAAAGTTTTATGTAGATTGATAAAAATAAACTGAAAAACAT
Source organism: Allium cepa (assembly GCA_030765085.1). NCBI lineage: Eukaryota > Viridiplantae > Streptophyta > Magnoliopsida > Asparagales > Amaryllidaceae > Allium > Allium cepa. The sequence continues at coordinate 803,822,880 of CM060941.1, read as the reverse complement.
ATAAAAGATGTAATTTTTTTTCTTGAAATAGGGTTTGAGCTTGTAACATTGTTTATGTTTAAAATTTCCATTTGAAAATAGATGTCAATATTTGTTCACTCAGAGATTCGAATTCATAACATTTTGTTTGCATTGAAGGACATTTTTGAAATTTCACGGTCAGATTTCAAATGACCGGTAGACTAGCCTTACTAAAGGAATAAAAGATTCTACCACAATGATATAGCACCGTTAATAATAGACTAATACCTTCCATTTTACCAAACAACTTCTAAAACCATTTTTAAAACATTTTCATTAGCCTATGATCAGCGGAAATGAAATAATGGCTAACTTTAGAGAGAAAATGCAAACATACTTGCGGAAAATATCCAACCAAGCAATGGCTCAACTAAAATTATACTCACCTTCGCCTTCAAATACTGTAAAATCTGTTTTACATAAATCAACAATAAGAATAGTCACAATTTTGAATGTAGACATTATTTACCTACCCCTTCTATTTCCCACAGTCGAAGAAGATCCATCCAAAGTATTCTCAACAAGTGCTTGGAGGATTTACTTGAATCTGGATGTCCCAAAATTCAAAGTGCTTATGAACAAGTAGACTATCCACATCCCGTTAGTTAGATGATAAACTCAACAATGAAAAATTATTGGATAAACACGTACATTTACCAGAATGGATGGAAAACAAACTTACACACAACTAACGCAAACAATGAAATTTTCTTCTCAAATGAATCATGGAATAGAAATAAAATTTGTCCAACTCCTTAGCAAGTTACAGTCCGAATCTTACATGCGTGGTATGTCACACAACTAAATTAGTACTTTATGATAATTATATTTGACACCTAACACGATGACTAATGGTTTATCACTTATATAGTGGGATAGGGTGTTAAATATCGTTCTAAAAGACACATTGTGAACATGGACGATGTTTTCGATTGGAGCTATCTTTCTTGCGAGAGCTATAAAAGTGCACCATAAAAGGGCGGACCAACATATTGGTGCATTAAATGTGGATTAAACATTGTCGAACTGCTGTCAATTGGTAATCTCAAAACAACGCTATAATTCGGCTATGGTGGTTTATCTCCACCTACAATGCCTTGACAACTTATCATCAATTTCCATTTTATGTATTTCTGCCTTATCCGTAAGCGGTTGAAGGAAATAAATTTTATAGTTTGAAATTAACGTAAGTTACTTAATCTTGCCGCTTAAAAGTATCTTAAATTAAACGCAGTTTTACTTCACAACATATTAACTTTGGCACCTTTGGTTTGAGGTAAAAATCAACAAAGAGCATAATATGATTGAAAGATTTTTTTAACATCAGCTAGGTCAAAAAGTTACATGCTGTTGACATCTCAATCATCTCCTTCCGAAGGCTATTGATCTTTAGTTGCATTACATTTTTGACATTTGACCTGAACTGACTTCTTCAACGCAATTTTTTTTAATCCATAACGTAGTTTTTAGTCTGCCTCAAATTTTATTTTCTTTCTTCAACAGTTAATCGAAACCTGTAACTAATTTCTATATTTTTTAAGTGGTAAGCATAGTTTTCATAACCGTATCATACTTTGAACCATGATGATCGAAGGTTTAAGTTTTTAATGGTTCAGCCAGCCAATCCGTTGAAACCATGATTTGTTTCTTCGAAAAATTTGTACATTTAACTACAAAGTATATACAAAAATATTGAAATAATAAAGTTATATACACAAGCTATGAATGATCTTCAAGATATGTAACAGAAGTGTTGTTGCAGTGCTCAACTACAGCTTTCTATGAGTATTGCTACAGCACCCAAAATATATTTTGTCAAATACTGCGAACAATGTAATTTTGCTCCGGATTTAAAAACTGAAATTCAGGGAGGTCCATTCTCTTCTTTCTAATTCACAAGTTTTGACAAAAATGCTTCGGGCAAAATAGAATTGTTGACTTTGTATATAGCAGAGTAATACACAACAATAAAAGTTTATTGACGACAAACTTGACGAATATTGCAATGGTATTAGAAGAGTTTGCGACAGTAAAAATCAAAGTGATGAAGTTAGTATTTTAGATTATGAAACGATTATGATTTTTGAAATATTTATTTACTTATTTTTTTCAAAGCAATGCAAAAGATAAAAAATTGAAAGAATTACACGATAAGAAAGGAGGAAAAAAACCCGCGGTTCAACCGGTTAAAATAGATGGTTGGACCGTTGTTTTAAAGGTTCGACCAAGCTTCATGGATGTATGAGTTCCGATTGAGTTTCGGACCGTGGTGGTTTAAGGTTCAGTTATTCGAGGTCGGACCGAGGCAGGATAGAGCTAGTAAGGTATGCACATAGCCAATATTTATTGTAGATTCCATTCGATCCGCACTACAATCGTGACATAGCTTCAATCTGTCGATTTATGTTCTAACTGCTGCAAAGCGTACTGCATTCAATTATTAAATCTACTCGATATAAAATGTCATAACTTATTGTGATATAGGCATCTTCATATTCACTAAAATGGCTACAAATATTAACTGCTAGAATTTGGAAAATCAAGCTAACACTTGAAAAAGCTTGAAAAACGCAAAATCAAACCCGACGAACGTATAAATAACGAGGAACTATGAGTTGGGTGAATAATACATGCATAAAATTTTTGATATTATATTCATTAAAAATCACAGCCAAAGTGTCACCACATCCAACCACCATGTAAATTCCCATATGGCATAGAATAGACCAGTTCGTTCGGGGAGAATTTTTTATATATAAAACATAATATAATGTTCATTCCTGTAGATGGAAAAACCATATACGACTATTTCTTTAATACATTGATTTTTTAAGACTATTATAACTTCACTATAGGATCAGGCACTACCTTATTGATAATTTGCTAATGTTGTTCTGATTTTTTTTTTCTTCCTACATTGAAAATAAAATATTTACTACTACACAATTACTTATAAAAAAAAGCTTATGATTATACCTATTATAAACGAAATTAAACAAAAGCTGAAAGCTCTAGTATTGGATTATTTTCCTTATGCCTTTTTTATAATAAGAAATATTCAAAACATGTTTTAACTTTTTAATCACTTTTATTGATATATGTCGTGCTATCTCTGTAATATTTTGATATACTCCAATTCAAAATCGAAAACTACATTCTTAGTAAGGAAACAATTACTCCACGCAATATACTGTATCATGTGGTCACACACTTTTTTCATTAAATTATCATCAATGTTTCTGTAAACGATAATCCAAAATTGATGCTACCATAATATTTCTAAGTATAATAGACACACTATTGGCAAATACAAAAAATTTAGTAATGCATTCTCATGCTGAAATAAGATTTGCTGTGGTTGATGTAAGTTATTCACGGATTAGTTTCATTGAAAATATTAAATAACAGCAGGGGATATTAAATGTAATGGCTACCTTCTACAAGGTTTACTGTGACAGTCGGCACTTCCATTTTCTATGTTTTATATTTCAACCATACTTTGTGTTAATATTGTTCTTGTTAGGGTAAATTTCACACAAATAACGCTAAATCAACCCAAATAAATGCAGAATCAATTAGATCGTATTGTAGTACGGTAAAGCAAATAGAATCAAGAGAATAGATCGTGTTGTAGTACGGTAAAACAAATAGAATCAAGAGAAGAAGACAATAAACTACAAAAGAAATTAAATATAGAGTTCATACGGATTTACAGTGGTTACACTATCGCGAAATAGTGCACATCCTTTTTGGGGAGAGGGGGTTTTATTATTTCTAAGTAAAGAGAATTTTACAAGATTGATTGTCGAGGCGAAGAAAAGGAATAAAAATATAACTTCAGATGATGATTCTGCTCATACTAATCTCTGCCTTTATATAGAGATTATTACTTGGGGTTGAACTAATTGATTTATGGTCGTAAATTAATGTCTTACCAATTCTTCTATTCATATGGGGGGAATGTTTATCCATTTGATTTTCTAATTTCCTCCAATTTACATGCGTCTAATAAGATTTCTTATTTAATCAGCTAATTAGGGAATTAATCGATTGCTTCAGTCTCCAAACATAATTCTTCTTCTTATGTAGATAATTTATTGCTCTCTTTAATCCTATAAAAGAGATAATATATTTGAGTAATTATCTCAAATATCTTCTTTAGACTTCTACAACTGGAAATATTATATCACTGAAATCAACAATATCTTCCAAATCCTCTTTAGTATGGAAATATTGTATCACCAAATCCAACAATCTCCAATTTGATATTATATTTCCCTATAAGCCTATCAACTCCACCTACATTCCCTTACTCCAAGCAGCACTCAGACAAGACACCACAGATACTTCCCCAATGAGCTTCAGCATGACCATCGTCCATTACACTTTGTCAACGAACTTCGGCAAGGCCCTGCTCGCCAACAAAGTTTTGAAAGTACCATCTCCATGTAGGACCTATTAATCTCTAAAACAAACATCTCCACCTAACAACTCACTCTCCCCTATGCCACCGAGTAGCAACTAGCACTTTAGCAAGCGAACCAAGTTTGAGCATTGCTCGAACTTTTCAACAGGTAAGGACTTAGAGAACATGTCTACTACATTCTCCTCAATGTGAATCCTCTGAAGATGTACCTATTTTTCTTCATTTATAGAGACAAGGAAAGACTCACTTACTTCTATGTTCTTTGTCCTTGTACTAATTAATATCATATTCTCAGCTAGATGTATTGTGCTTTGACTGTTGCAATTTACTACTATACTCCCATGAATAAAGCCTAAATCACACAACAATCGCTTCAAGTAAAGTGCTTTCTTAGCTGCTTCTACAGCAGCTATCAATTCCGTCTCTGTAGTAGACAAGACAACTATAGCCTTCAACCTCGCTCTCTAAATAATAGTTGTCTTTCCAAGTGTGAAGACATAGCTTGAGGTTAACTTCCTTTGATTACTATCTCCGGCATAATCAGAATCATAAAATTCGACCAAGTTGAAATCTTTCTCCCTGCTGTAAAAAAAATAATCCCATAATATGTTGTTCCTTCAAGATACCTCAAAATGTACTACCCTGCTTCCCAATGTGATTTTCTCAAATTAGTCATATAGAGGCCAACTAATCCAACCACATGTGCAATATCTGATCTTGTGCAAACTATAGCATACATCAAGGCTCCAACCGCATTAGCATAATGTACTTTCTCTGTATTTGAGATCGAGGAGCTCTTCTCTAAAAGCTATATGTGCAGAGGTATGAGAGTAATAATTGCCTTTGTCTTCTCCATGCTGAACCGAGGAAGCACCTTCTGGATATATGCTTTCTATATCAATTTCAGCACCTTCTACTTTCTCTCCTTTTGGATTTTTATTCCTAAAATCTTCTTTGCTTCACCAAGGTTCTTCATCTCAAATTCCGCTTTTAGCTTCAATTTTAACCTGTCAATTTCAGCTTTGTTCTTAAAAGCGATTAACATATCGTTCACATATAAGAGTAAATATATCCAGTTACCATCATCCATATGCTTAAAATAAATGCAAACATCTTACTGCTTCTATCAAAACCAAGAGTAAGCATAAAAGAGTCAAACCTCTTGTACCATTGCCTAGGTGACTGCTTCAAACTATATAGAGACTTCGTCAGCTTTCAAACCCATTCCTTCTTTCCATCCTCCACAAATCCTTCTTCATGTTTCACATAGGTGGTCTCTTCTAAGTCTCAATGCAAAAAAGCTGCATTTACGTCTAATTATTCCAACTTTATGTCGCAAGTTGCAACTATCGCTAGCAATATTCGGGTACAAGTATGTCTAAAAACTGATGCAACACCTCATCATACTCCATCCCCTTCCTCCATCCCTTTTATAAAAAGTCTATCATTGTATCTCTTATCATCATTCACCTTATATACCCACTTGCATCCTATGACTCGGCTTCCTTAAGGGGGTGGTACCAATTCCCAATTCTGGTTCTTCTTCAATGAATCCATCTCCTCCTCCAAAGCATGCATCCATTTCGAGTTGGCACTTGGACTCATAGCTTCTTCAAGGTCGAAAGGCTCTTCTTGCACTATATGTAGTGCATAGTCAAATTGATTGTCAATGCTAAAATTTGCATAATTCCAGTCTCTATATGTATTTGGTGGCCTTCTAACTTTAGAACTAGCCCGAATATGTGTAACTTCGCCTAAGCTTCTATCAAATTCCACCTTGAGCTGAATCATCTCTAGCTTCAAGACCATCACAATCATTACGAGAGGAATTTTGTGGACCTTTGTGTGATGTGTCAATGACTGCAATTACTGTATTCTTTTGTAGCTCTGAATCTACTACTAGGCTGATATATGGGAATATTTTCCATCTTTTTAGGTCTTTCAACTTCTGAATCTATTGAACTAGGTGGATTCCCCTTCGGCTTGAACATAACGGACTCATCAAATGTGACATGTCTAAACTGCACTACCTTCTATTAATAGGGTTCCTAATGCGATACCCTTTGTTAAAGTAGAAAAAGAGAGAGAATTATAATTTTAGAGGAGAATAGACAATTTTTTTTTATAACTTGCTTTTTGTCTTGCCTACAACTTGCATTCAACACAACAAAATGATCACATATATATAGTGGTTTACAACCCTTACAAACGGACCTAACCTTTTTGAATAGACACCCTTTCACTTCAATAGACATGACTTTTACTTAATAAACACGACTCTTCATTTCAATAGACACGACTTTTCACATCAGCAGACACGACTCTTTAATTTTGGTTTAGACCAGCAATGCCTCCCCTAAACCAAAATTCCTTCGAACGCCTAATGCAGCAACAATTCTTGAGAAAGCAGTCCCTCCAAGCGGCTTTGTGAAGATATCAGCAATTTGTTCTTCACTTCGACAATACTCAAGACTCACTTCTTCTTCACGAACGAGTTCTCGTAGGTAATGGAAACGTAGACGAATATGTTTTGTTCTTCCATGCAAAATAGGATCATTTGAGACAGAGATAGTAGAACTATTGTCGCAATAAATGATTGTAGGATCTTTTTGCTTGAAGCTTAGATTTTCAAGAATTCCTCTTAGCCATAAAGTTTGACATCCTGCTAGAGATGCTGCGATGTACTCCGCTTCGGTGGTAGAAAGTGCCACAACTGGTTGTTTTTTTGAACACCAAGAAATAATTCCACTTCCAAGGTTAAATGCATAACCCGAAGTACTCCTTGAATCATCGATGCTTCCACCTAGAACGCTGTCCGTATATCCAACAAGCTTCACAGGCACATGAGCTTCATAGAAAATGCCATAGTCAATAGTTCCTTTAACGTATCGTAAAATTCTTTTTGCAGCTTCCCAATGGTTTGAGAAAGGCTTCTCCATGAATCTGCTAATCAAGCTTACTGCGTACGTGATGTCGGGTCTTGTAGCAGTGAGATACATCAAATTTCCAACTAGGCTTCGAAAAATAGTTGGATCCACAAACTTTCCTTCACCATTTTTGCACAATTTCAAACCTGCAACACAAGGAGTTGAAACTGGATTTGCATTCATCATATTGAACTTCTCCAATACTTGAGCAGCATATTTTTCTTGCGAGATAAAAATACCACATTTTGATTGCTGAACACCTATCCCTAGAAAATGATGTAATTCTTCCAAATCCGTCATCTCGAACTCCTTCATCATTGAATTTTTGAATTCAGGTAACATCTCCATATTATCTCCAGTAAAAATCAGATCATCCACGTATAAACTCACGATCATGAAACCTCCTTTTGATTGATTCTTCATGTAAAGAGTGTGTTCAAAAGGACACATTTCAAAGCCATTGTTTAAGAAGAAATTATTGATACGATCATACCATGCACGGGGGGATTGCTTCAGCCCGTATAAAGCTTTCTGCAGCTTATACACCTTTTTCTCTTCGCTCCTCTTCACAAAACCAGGAGGTTGTTGAAGATAAATTTCATCTTGAAGAAAACCATTCAAGAAAGCTGATTTCACATCCATATGCAGTAGCTTCCAACCATTTTGGGCAGCAAGAGAAATCAACAATCGAATTGTATCAAGTCGAGAGACAGGAGCGAATACCTCATTGAAATCTTCCCCTTCCTTTTGCTTATACCCCTTCGCAACCAAATGTGCTTTGTACTTGTTGATTGAGCCATCAAGATTTGTTTTGGTTTTGAACACCCATTTTACACCAATGGCTGATTTGTGTGAAGGCAAAGTGGTAAGCTCCCACGTAACATTTTTCTCAATAGACTTGATTTCATCCTTCATTGCATTCACCCATTTTTCTTCCTTTGATGCTTCTTCATAAGTGATTTGATCTTCTCCCGCAAAAAATGCAAAATATACATGATCCGTAGTGTCAACTTCTTCGGTTGCATCATAGATTTCTCTCAAGGATCGCGTCCTTCTTTCCGCCGTTGGTGGTGAATTTTGCTCCTGCTCAACCCCATTATTTTTAGGCTGTTGTTCTTCAATACCAACATCAGCATCAACACCTTGTTCCAAAGAAGTTTCCTCTTCAAGATTTAGAGTTTGTCATCCAGGTAATTCTACAAAATCTGAAAAATTATAACAACCATTTTCATCAAAGCGAACATCTCTGCTGATAATCATCTTCTTCGTCTTCGGATTGTAAAGCTTGTAAGCTTTAGTCCTTTGGCTATAACCAATGAAAATGCCTTTTTCAGATTTGTCGTCGAGCTTCGATCTTAAAGCATCAGGAATATGAGAGTATGCAAGACTACCAAAAGTTTTTAAATGAGCAACATTTGGTTTCTTGCCATACCAGACTTCATTTGGAGTGGAATCATTTAAGCTCTTCGTTGGTGATCGGTTGATTAAGTAAACGACACAAGAGACCGCTTCAGCCCAAAAACATGCAGGCAAGTTCTTATTCTTCAACATGCATCTGACCATATTCATTATTGTTCGATTTTTGCGCTCTACGACTCCGTTTTGTTGAGGTGAGTACCTAGCAGTTAACTCATGGCGGATTCCATGATTTTGGCAGAATTCTTCAAACTGAGAGGACATGTATTCTCCTCCACGGTCACTCCTTAGATTTTTTATTTGATGACCAGAATGTTTTTCAACTTGAAATTTGAACTCTTTGAAGCAAGAGAAGGCATCTGATTTTTCTTTGACACAATAAACCCAAAATTTTCTTGTGTAATCGTCAACAAATAACAAGGAATATCTGCTGCCTCCAAGCGATGGCACTTGCATTGGTCCACAGAGGTCAGTGTGAACAGGCTCCAGAGGTGATTGAGAAATCCACTTCGATTTGGATGGGAAAGATTCACGATGTTGTCTTCCTAATTGGCATTCCTCACATGCTTCGTTTATCACTTCAATTTTAGGCAGCCCTCGGACTATTTCTTTGGTAGACATCTCCTTCAAATTCCAAAAGTTTAAATGCCCAAACCTCTCATGCCATAACTTGGAAACTTCATCATTAGAAGTAGCAATCATGCACGTACTGCTTACGATGTCAAGTTTGATCGGAAATAATTTGTTGGATCCCATCACAATATTTGCCACTTGTTGGTCGTTCTTCTTCATGCTACATTAATCTCCAACGAATCGAAAATCAAATCCTTTCTTTAGCAAGTGACCGACGCTAAGAAGATTGCTACATATGCTTGGTGCATAAAGAACCTCCGACATTTTTTCAACTTTTCCAGCCTTGGTTTTGAAAGAAATTTCGCCAACACCTTGAATTTTGTATGATTTTGCATCTCCAATAGTAAGCTGACCATCATCAGCTTCCACAAGACTTGAAAATAGATTTTTATTTCCAGTCATATGCCTACTTGCACCACTATCCAAGTACCATACGTTTTTAACATTTCCATCCGAAGCGATCAACAAAGATTCAGATTTTTCTGCTTCATTATGCATAAAACCAGCAACTGGCTTCTTTTCAGGATGTTTCTCCCAACAATCATTTGCTTTATGACCCGGCTTGTGACAGAAATTGCATTCAAAATATGGTTTTTTGCCTTTGTATTTGCCTCGCGCCTTGTTATTTCGGAATGATGGTTTATCCTCCTTTGATTCTTCACGTTTTCCACTATTCCTGCTGTTACTTTTGCCATGGGATGGGCCTTGAACTTTTATGGATGTGAATTGAGATTTTAAGGCTTGATCTTGAGAAGAATTTGTTTGTTTACTTCTCATCAAGATCCTAGCCTCATGAGCTTCCAGCCTTCCTTGCAAACCTTCAAGAGAAAGTGAAGCAATATCATTTGATTCCTCAATTGCAACCACAATATGATCGAACTTGATTGGTAGGCTCCGTAGAATTTTTTCAACGGCTCTTTGAGTCTCCACGACTTCTCCGTTTGAAGCCATCTGATTTATGATGGAAGTGAGACGAGTAAAATACTCTGAGATTTTCTCACTATCCTTCATTTCGAGCTTTTCGAATTCAGCTCGTAGTGACTGCAGGCGAACCTTTTTTACTTGATCTTGGCCAGAATACGTTGTATTCAATATTTTCCAAGCCTCCTGAGCATTTGCAACTTTTGAAATTCTCTCATAAACTTGAATTTCAAGTGTCTGATAGATTTGGAAGAGAGCCTTCCGATCTTTCTGTTTTTTTCTTTTCAGAAGATCTCTTTGGGAAACTGTGAGTTTCGTCTCATCTTCCGGCGCACCAACACCTTCTCCAACAACTGTCCACAAGTCTTGGGATTCAAGACAGAGCCTCATTAGATTTCTCCAATAATCAAACTTTTCACCGTTGAATCGAAGAACAAGGGAGACAAGGTTGTTTGACATTTTTCAACCAAGCTCTAATACCAATTTGTTAAAGTAGAAAAAGAGAGAGAATTATAATTTTAGAGGAGAATAGACAATTTTTTTTTATAACTTGCTTTTTGTCTTGCCTACAACTTGCATTCAACACAACAAAATGATCACATATATATAGTGGTTTACAACCCTTACAAACGGACATAACCTTTTTGAATAGACACCCTTTCACTTCAATAGACATGACTTTTACTTAATAGACACGACTCTTCATTTCAATAGACACGACTTTTCACATCAGCAGACACGACTCTTTAATTTTGGTTTACACCAACACCCTTTGATGCCTTCTGTATAGCCCAAAAATACTTCTTCATAGGCTTTAGCCTCTAACTTGTCATTTCTTATATGATGAACATATACAGGGCTACTAAATATATGAAAATAACTGATATATATAGATGTACTTTTCCACCTTTCCTCTAGAATTTTTCCATCAATGGCTGAGCATGGAATCGATTGATAATATATGCTGCAGTCGATAAAGCATCTACCTAAAACCTCTAGATAAAGTGGTCGTCAATCTCAAACAACGATTCTCCAGTATAGTCGTATTCGTCCTTTCAATGACTCCGTTTGATTGTAGATCTTCTGGTGTAGTAAAGTGTCCCTAAATTCCATGTTGCTTACAGAAATTTATGAACGCTTTAAAACAAACACACCACTGTTGTCATATCTTAACACTTTGACTTCCTTCCGACTTCATTCTCTACCAGTGCCTTCCAATTTTTAAACTCCTCAAATGACTCCGACTTAGCTTTCATCACAAACACGCAAACCTTTCGAGAGTAGTAATCCACAAAAAAAGATAAATTACTTATCTTCTTCAATAGATTCTGTAGCTACTGGTCCTTAAGCATCTGTATGGACATACTCTAGTACTCCTTTGGATTCATGTCGACCGACATCGAAAGAAACCTTCGGATGTTTCTCCAATACACACTCCTATCAGAATTCTAAACAGTTAAAGCTTACACTCTTGATCATCTTTCTTTTACGAAGCAATTCTAAGCTCTTCTTCGAAACATGACCTAATCTGAGATGCCAAAGTCTAGTGGCATCTAAAGCACATGAACTATCAACTCCAACACACTACTCTCCAAGAATTGAAGATCCTTTCAGCAGATAAAGATTTAGGGCTATTACTTCTTTCATCAATGCAAGAGCAACATGTGTCATCTTCAAGCTATTCGGCTCTATTGTAATCCCATAACCCAAAGACGCTAGCTAACCCAAAGACAGAAGAGATTTTCTTTAACCTACAACGTAGCGTACTTCGGTGATAGTGCATACCTCACCATCATGCATGCAAATACGCATTGATCCTTCTCCTAATGGCTTGCAAGTAGCATCGTTCCCATCAATATAGAACTTTCATCCTTATCTTTATAAGAACACAAATGCTCCTTCCTAGGTGTCATGTGAAAAAATGCTCCTAAATCCAGCACCTAATGGTCTGATATATCGAAAACAGATGCAGTCAGCACATCATTAGAAAAACTGTCACCACCGCAATAGATGAAAAACCATCCAATTCATTTCTCTTCCTCAAAGCTGAATAATCTTTCTTCCAATGGTCATGCTTCTTACAATGATGACACTTGTTATCTCTAGATGTGCCTCTCCAACCACTTTCAGGCTTTCTTGACTTAGAACACCGTTTGAAATTGTTCTTGTTCTTCTTCTTCTTCTCCTTTCTTTCTTTCTCTACGAACAGTCATTGACTACTACTTGCTTCTCAACTTTCGCTCATAAGCTTTATTTGATCTCTCATTTTTTCACTCAGGAGTCCTGTCTTCACATCTTCTAATGTCAGCGTGCTTCTACCATAGATTAAACTATTAGCGAATACTGTGTATTGCTTTAGAAGAGAGCATAACACTACCATTTTCTTTTGTTCCTCATCCACATTTAAATTGCCAACTTTCATCTTCATCATCAAGTCATCGAAGAAATTAAGATGTACTTTCAACAATGTGTCTTCCCGCTTCTTGTAAGTGAAGAAAGTCTTCAACAAAATCAACCTATTCATGAGCGACTTCTTCATGTAGAGGTCCTCTAATTTCTTCCACAAACCTCTAGCCGTAGTTTCATTACTAATCTCTTGGATGACATTCTCATACATGGCCTATTGGAGGGTAGTAAAAGCCCATTCTTTCATCTCCTTCCTTTTCAATTATGGGATATTTACTGGCAATGTTTCCGCGTCAAACACAACCTGATGAACACGATTTCTTCTCATCATTGCCTTCATCTTCCATTACCACTTCTCAAAATATTTATTACCGTTCCATTTCTCTATAGCCAACTGTGAATCGGATGTTGTATATGAACCCCTAATGTAGGGTGCATACTCCTGGGTAGGTCCAAGCTCACTTACATCTCCCGATCCTACTATCTTACCGACCAGCTTCTAGCCCTAGGCTTCAATAACAACCTTCAATGCTTTGATAGCAGACTGTTGGGGTAGATTTCACAAAAATTATTGTAAATTAATCCAAGTAAATGTATAAGTAATAAGATTGTAACAGCCCAATTTTTTTTAACAAGTATTTTTCACTTGTATTTTAAAAACTTTGGGGTTTATTTAAAGTGATTAAAAATAAAATAAAAATAATTGACCAAATTTTTAATTAAATAATAAGATCTCTGAAATTTTGACATGGTTAAGAATTAACTAATTTGGAAATTTGGGGTTTTGTCGAAGATGGTAAATAACTTAATTTCTAGCAAAATCAAGTTTTAATTAAGAAAACATTAATAGCTTAGGTGGTTAAGACATTTGGGCTATTCACGATGGGTCACGAGTTCGAGTCTCAGCATGGTCAGAATTTTGAATTTTTTTAGGGTAAATGAACTGGGTAATTACGCGTTAAAAAGGGCGCGTAAATTTAAGGAATAAATACCGTATATATATATATATATAAGATTATATATAAGAAAACGTATAGAATTTTAATCCGTTATTTTTCTCTTTCCAGTAAAATTTACTTCCCAATTTATATACATATTAATTTGATTAAATCATTTCCTAAAAGTCTAAACATAAACTGAAAGTTTTGAAGTTTTTAAATTTTGTTAAAAGACAACTCAAATTCGCAATGTTAATAAAAAATGAATTTTGTATATTTAAAATACAAAAATTGTAAGCGAATTTAATTTAAGTAATAACTTTGTAAAATTCAGTGTTTTACAGACTGTTAAATTTCGCATTTAAAAATGGCATGCATTGTAATGACATAAGTAACGTAAAAACGTATAAATTAAAAACGTTACTTTTGTATAAATTTTGGGTGTTTTGTATTGCGTCAGTTTGGCGTATTGTAAAAATCATATTTATATCTATATGGATTAAAATATCAGTCAGTAGTTTCTATAGCAAACGTTAACTCTTTTTCATAGCTTTCAATTGGGTTTTAATTTTTGTATATGACTTTAAATTCCAAAATCTTTACCAATTCTTGCCTTTCATTTAATAAAGATCAAAATTTCATATAGCTGATCACGCAACTATTAAATGGTATAAAATGTTGAAATCAAATTTTCATAAATTGGCAACATAAATCACGCATATAAAATAACGTGCAAACTAAAGAAACTGGAAAGTAATCAACGCATGCATTTAATCAAGATTTTCGTATAACTGGCAATAATAAATCACGCAACTTTCTGGTCTGCCTAAATGTTTATTATCACTTGCCATTCTTGCCTGCTTGTTTGGTCCCCTATATTTCGCAAGCCTTATCCATGAATACATAAGAAAGAATTTTATAAATTAAGAATCAATCTCTTGCCTAAATTCACGCATCATTCTAGGAATTCATTAAATCAAAAATTTTGTATAGTCTATTCAGTTCAAAGCAAATTATATTTGATTACTGTTTTCCTATAATCACGCAAGCCTCCCATATACATTATTGTACAACTCGCATCTCAGAAGATGTCACGTGCCTTCATAACTCTCAACTTGTTTTCTTATATATATATAAAGCCTCACACAAAAACTTTATATTGCATCTAAAATTTGCCTTCTTCTTCTTTTGTGCTGAAGCCTCTATCAGGTAATGGTTTTACTTTTTCTTTTCTTCTTTCAGTTTTTCCCTTTCTTCTTCTTGTTGTTCTCTGTTTCCCTTTTGCCTTGCTCGGCTACTTCTCCACCACGTCACGTCCCTCTAAGTTTTCATAACCAAGCTTATATCCCGAGCAAGTCCATGGTTAATATATTATAATATTTTTCTAAAATTTTTTTAAGTATTTTTGAAATAAATTTATGTAATTCAACTAAAAATTTGACTTAAGGCTTTAAAATTTTAAAGGTGTTTTGTTTTTTAAGTTAAATTTTTGTAAGTTAATAATTGGTTTTAAAGTGAATTTAAAGATTTTATTTACGATAAATGACATAATAATTAAATTTGATTTAATATGGAGTTGAAATCTAACCTAGAAATTTTAATAAAAGTTATTTCCGAAAATGGATATGTTTGGTATAATAAATAATGTACTTTAAATTGATAAAATGAAAGACGATTGAAATGGAACATTTTGGAATAACTTTTATTTAACTTGAATCATAGTTGAATTGATGTCTAAATGAATAAAGTTGTGAAGAAAATTTAGTGTATATTAACTATAAAAGGAAGAAAAAAAATTTATGAGCGGATGTGTTTTGTAAGTAAATAATTGAAAATGTTGTTTTCAAATGGAAAGGTGAAATTTCAATTTTTGACCTAACTTGAAAATTTGAAATTGGGTTTTAAATAAAATTGTTAAGTTAAGTAAATAAATGAGAATTTAGTTTTATTTAGGAAGTGGGTATTTTTAAATTAAGTGTAAAGTTATTTGGAAAAATATATATACAAGTTAAGTAAAATTGGGAAATTCTGACTTACAAATGATTCATAGTAAATTTGGATATTTTATTTATAAAATTTATTTTATTTAATCATAAGATAAATGGTATCCAAATGAACATTTTTCTGAAGTAGGAATATGATTTTTAAAGTTAAGAATGGTTAAAAATTTAAATTTTAATGTTTCTGAATTCGACAATGTTTTGAAATTGAAGTGGCAGAGACGTGTTGTAATTAAGAAACAGAGAGAGTTTGCATTGAAGAATAGTTTAGGCAGAGACGCAAGTTTGTGTAAATACATATTTTTCAAAACTAGATAAGTTAGGGTATGCCGGTGGAAATAATAATAATAATAATAATAATAATAATAATAATAATAATAATAATAATAAAATGTATAATAATAATAAATAGTATTGCCAAGCCTATGAAGTTGGGGTCGGGATGTGGGGTGAGGCAGTCGAGCAAAAGCTGAACCAAAATTTCTTTTATTCTATTCGTTCCAGTTGTTTCGAAAATTTTGCTTTGACCGTAATTTTAAAAGTCGCGTATTTGGTATTTGGATCTTATTTTAGATTTGAATCAAGGCGTGGCATCCGCGGAAACCTAATCGTGCCATTTGTACGATCCTTTATCAAGTGGTAAAATCGTTTGAATCTGATTATCTGCAGTTTAAGGTGAGTATTTCTCACCAGACAAACATACCTATATTTATGTGAATTATCGCAAGTGTATTTGTAAATTATTTATTAAATGTCATCTGTCTGTAATATAACGTATGATGTTAAACCCCATTTTAAATTGACACCTCATCAGTTGTTTATTTGTTGTAATATAGTTGCAGTTATATTATTTAATGCTTATTTACTGTTAAATCATCACTGCAAGTTCCCTGTAAATTGAGATCGTTATAGGCTGAAATGATAGGCCTGTACGATAATTATTTATTCATTTATTTATTTAATTGTTTAATTTTAAATATTTAACTTGGGATTGCGGGTTTGAAATGATAGAACCCGGGGTTTTTGTAAATTGCGGATTGAAATGATATAAATCCGTATCACTTGACCTAGGCTAGAAAACTATATACATACCCGTGGTTTCTATAGTATTTTTCAGAAATATTTTTAAATTTATTTTGGAAGTTTATAATATTCCGATTTAAATGTATGTAAAGGATTTTATTTATAATGATTTTGAATGAGTTAAAAATGTTAAATAAATAAATAAATGTTTGAATAAAATTTTGGAATATAACTTATTTTGGAAATTCTGGGTTTTGGTAAAAGTAAGAATTCAGTTAAGAAAATAATTGATAATAAGTTATATTTCGAATTTAAAACTAAATTGTTAAGTTATTAATCTATTACAGCATTTAAATGCTGTCTTTTAAAATTGGACTGTTTTAACCTGTAAACTTTAGGTAGCATTTCATAAGTGCTATAGAAACTGAAATTTGATATTTTTAATCAATTTGTGGAAATAATCTTTAGGAAAAGGGGATTAAAATTTGGAATTTAATATGTAATTAATAAAATAAGGAATTGATTTTTTTTTTGAATGGGTTTTATGGAAGAATTTAATTTTAAAAGGTGAGAAAAGAAAATTTAATTCCTAAATAAATTGAATAGATTTAAATGGTATATTAAAATGACCAATGTTTAAAAACAATATTTTGATATTGTAGTATTGGAAATATATTTTGATTTATAAAGTAAATACCATTTTTAAAGTTGTAACCATGGGTTATAATAACGTTTGGTTGTTAAAGAGACCGGGATCAGATATTTGGCATACTCTCTGTCGATACCGAAAACCACTTTACCAACCGTGTACGCGGTAGAGATTCCAGAATGAAGTAGGATGGTGGTGACGGTTCCTTTAAGGTAAATACGTGGACCCGACTCCCGTGAGTTGGCATAAGGTGGCTAAAACAGGAGCGATTCTCGGATTAATGAGGTAGCACCTCTGATCGAACGCACTTCTTCGTATGTCATTCTATTACTCTTGTGATTGTTTTGGTGCGCACCTTTGATTTGGGAGTGTTGTTCGAGGTGGGCGGTAACTGCGGCTACGCGTTTCCATCGGTCTGAGTAGCAATTGGTATATCTACCCTGGCATTGCCTAGTTGTGCCGTGTCACCTACCATACCGAGCCTTATACGATTTTGGTTTGTACCATACCTATGGAGTCCCCTCTGACGACGCCCAGTACGGGGGAGATTACGGTATTGTATAGACTATGGGAATATATAAATGTGTTAAGGTGGAAAATGTAAAGCCTTAACGCTATTTAAAAGTAAGTTTATTTTATAAATAGATAATATTTAATAGCGCAATATACTACATAGTAAATAGTTTAACGGATCCTTAGAGGATGGGCGGTCCCAAGCATCCTTTAAGTTACTTGCTCTATATTACAGTACACTTGAATTAGCTTACACTATATAAGTATGTATGTCCTGACTCGAGTGTTTGTGTTTTATTTTACGCTCGGGTTAGCCTGAGTTGCAGTTTCAGCTTTCTTCCCGGAGCTAGGACATTCTGTAGATCTTTCGAGCTGCCGGCCAATCTTCCAGTCTATATCTTATTTTGAAATCAAGACTTTGGAATATTTGGATTTCTATTGAAGTTTTAAACTGTATTGGAGATTTAAAACTATGTAATTTTTATTTGGTTGAGTTTTTTTATAGTGGCTTCATGAACCACTAAGTATTTTAAATTCCGCTGCGAGTTTCTCTGATATCTGTGACTGTGATTCTGTGATTTATTTACTGCATATTCTGAGTTTTGCCAAATTTATTTTTACAACACGGTATTTTGAACAATTCAAGTCCGACATGTGCGGATGCGAATGGTTGAAAACCCCGGGTCGTTACAAAGATCGTGTAGTAGTACGATAATACAAATAGAAACAAGAGAATAAAATAGCAAATCACAGAAGAAAGTAAATAAAGAGTTCACACATGGATTCATTATGGTTCCACTATTGCGAGATAGTATGCATCCACTTTGGGTAGAGGAGATTTTATTTCTAAAAAAGTGAATTTTACAAATTGATAATGGAGGCTAAGAAGAAGAATAAAAATACAACTTAAGGTGATGATTTTACTCATGCTAATCTCTGCCTTTATATAGAGATTATTACTTGGAGTTAAAGTAATTAATTTATAGTCATAAATCAATGACTCATCAATTCTCCTACTCATATGGGAAACATTTATCTATTTGATTTTCCAGTTTCTCCCAATTTATATGCGCCTGATACGATTCCTTCTCTATTCAGTTAATTAGGGAATCAATTGATTACTTCAATCTCCCAAAATAATTCTTCTTTTCGTGAAGGTAATTCATTGCTTTCTTTAATGTTATAAAAGAGACAATATATTTGAGTAATTATCTCAAAGCGGAAATTAGGGACACATCCCTCTTTCCAGAATTTATTTATTTTACATTCTTCTCTTCTAGATATTATTTTCTATATCCCTCCTTCTTGAAATTCTTTCTTTTTATCTTCTCTCGTTTTCATATTTTAAAAGCAGTTACCCTAATGTGTATTACAACAGTAATGAATTATGGATGTATATCCTAAAAGCGCATGTTTAGGTTAATAAAGTCACCCAAACGCTCCCGTGAATTTCACTTCTTTTCATGAAAAAATAGGGATGTAATTTATAAAAGAAAACTGGAAGGGACTTAATGCTAATTTTTTATAATCATAAGGATATATACCAAAATTTCCCTATCTCAAATATCTTCCAAATCTTCTTCAATTGGAAATATTGTATCACTGAAATCAACGGTATCTTCCAAGTTTTCTTAGTATGGAAATATTGTATCACCAAATCTAATGGTACTACTATTTATGCTTCAGTAGAATTGTATCACTATAACTTGATAATGTTGGCAAAGATACTATAGTGGTACTGCAAAGAAAAGGAAAGAAAACACTGAAATAAATGAGTGGAAATTATTATAGTTGAAGCCCTGAAACTACATTCACATACCAAATAATCGTTTCAGTTCCCAGCAATAGTAAATGAAACATGTACCCCTAAATTCAAATGTTATTAATTGGGTTCAATGGCATCTCATTCCAGTAAACTATGATGTAAACATTTCAATTCAAACCTACAAAATTTTGTAGTGTTGTAGCTGTATTCATATCTGTCTCAAAATGATTAAACAATATTACTATCTATAAAAATAATATATTGCAAATGAAAGCAATTTTATCATTGATTTCTGAATAAGGATATGATGTTAGTTTGTTAGGTTTTTTGGTATCTTAGACACAATTGATGCCATTTTATGCTTGGGTGTGTGCTGCTACCCGACTAAATGCATATAAGGAAATTTCATATCTAGCATACCGTCAAATAGATATTTCTGGTTGCATTTATCTACCACCATTTACATATAAAAGAATTGTTCATTTTTGTAATGTGCATTACATATTTCCATGCCTTTATGATATGCTTAGATGACTCCTTACATGCAATATAGCGTATATGAATATATGTATGTATGTTTCACCTTTACAAAAAGTGTTCTATGTATTAAATTTTTATTTTGAGAGTTTCATTTTTTATTTAAGTGTCTTTTGATTGCTTACTTCATAATCTATTCATATTTTAGTTCTGTTGTTGTACATTAATAAATTAGGGTATTCTATTCGATAAAAATATTTTAACACCATTTTGATAGTTCGATAATTATGACAGCGCTTAATTTGAGGCGGATTCACGTATTATGTTAAGAAGATATTTTTATATTTAAAAACAAAAATTAAAATCTGCGTCATATTTCACAAAAAAATCAATTTTTTCATTTGTTATACATTAAACCCGATAAATATAGGTATCATTATAGTTATGCAAACGTAAGAATTCTTTTAATAGTTTGATGATCATAATAATGCTAAATTTGAAATAGATCCACTTGTTATGTTAAGAAAATGTTTTTGCATCCATAAAAATAAATTAAAATCCGGCATCATATTTCACTAACAAAATCAATTTTTTCCATTAGTCATACATCAAAATCATAAATTTATGTATCATTATAGTAATATGTACATATAAGAACCCTTTTGATAGTTTGATGATTACGACAATGCTTAATTTGAAACAGATCCATTTATTATGTTAAGAAGATATTTTTACATTCAAAAAAATAAACTAAAATCCATTGTCATATTTCACAAAAAATAATAATTCTTTCCATTGGTTATATATCAAAATTAATGAATATATGTACCATTATAGTTATATGCATACAATAAGAATTTTTTTTATAGTTTGACGATTATAACAATACTTAATTTGAAACAGATCCACTTATTATGTTAAGAAGATAATTTTATATTCAAAAAATAAATTAAAATTTATCGCCATATTTCATAAAAAAATCAATTTTTTCCATTAATTATACGTCAAAATCGATAAATATATGTATCGTAATAGTTATATACACACACACATAAGAACCCTTATATACATATATTAAAACTAAAATCCTCATACACACATACGCACACACACACACATATTTATTTGTTTATATATATATTTATATGTGTGTATGTATATACATACGCAGATATATGTATCAAGTTTGGTAAATATCGGTATCATAAATAAAATTTGATTTAATGCATCAGATGTCATTTTAAAGCTATGCATACTTTTATACTCAAACTGAAATTGTTTAAATGTATCAAAACTTATGCACATGCTTGTATGTGTGTGTATATACGTACGTATGTATATGCATGCACACACATATATATGTGTAAGTGTGCTTTTTTATCAGAACTGAAACACGCATGGACATTCTTATGCATATACATTCGTCAACGATGATAAATATCAGTATTATATAAACAAAATTTGAGTTTGGTGTATCAAAAGTTATTTTGTAACCAAGTATAACATAATATTCAAGTTAGAAAGCTAGATATTTATATAAACTTAAAATATCGGTCTCATAAATGAACATTTGTTTTGTTGTATGAGATAAAATTCTTAAGAATGGGCATACTTTTATATCCAAATCATAGCTATTTATTACATGTCTCAAAACTAATACAAACATACTTATATGTATATGTATGTGTATGTGTATGTATAAAAAGCAGATAAATATTATTGTCATATATGAAATTTTAGTTTAATGTATATGATGTTGTATCAAATGATATTTTTAAAAATCAACATAGTTTCATATTCAAATCAAAGCTATTTATTACATGTCTCAAAACTGAAACAAACACACATATACACATTTGCAGACATACACACAAACATATATGTGTGTGTGTGTGTCAAAATTGATAAATACTAGTATCATAAATTAAATTTGATTACTATATTAGAATTTATTCTAAAGTAGGGCACGATCTTATATTGAAATAGGAAACTGAGAAATTTTTGTTTGATTGTATTTTTGGTTAAATCTTATAATGAATTAAGAAAATACAATGAAAACTTATATAATTTCTATAACAAGATAAATCAAAACAAGATTTGATCATTTTTCACGTAATAAAGCAACAATATATTAGTTATTTTTCAATGAAAATATTTTAAAAAGTTTACTGCGAACAAATTTTATAATTAGTAATGTTGATTTGATTTAATTTTAATTGACAAAATAGGTAAAAATCTCTTAACAAATTTTTAAAAAATGAGTTTTTTCTTAAGATATGGTTTAAATTTAAAAAGCATGCCCTACTTTAAAAAAAACAAAAGCAGGACCTAATATTTTAATTACTCTGTATTACTATGCCCTTATCACAAATTTCCACTTTATTTAAAGGATATTGGTTTATTTAAAGATGCAATGGTGTCACCATTTTTTGTATCCATGTATTCCTTAAATAAATACATTCAAAATGGGAATACCCATATTGTAGCAATACCTTAGGTGTTCATGTTTGTTATGAGCATGTTATATAAGCTTCACTTTGCTATAAAAAAAATTTGACAAGAATATTTTGAATTCATCATAAATAATGTCATGAAATCATTACTTAAATATTCATCACTATTATTTTGAAAACATCCAAAAGTTGTTAATTTAAGGGATAAATGGCACAAAAAAAATTTGATATCAAACTTTAGGCTGTACCTTTCCTAGCTAAGTAATAGCTATCAACATAGTTCAAAAATAGCTAAATAAATATACACAGGTCTTTAGAAAGGAAAAATGTAATTAAAAAAAATGAAATACAGAAAAATCATGTTGGTTGCTTAGGAATTAGTTTTCTTAGTTCCCCTTAGTAACTCATGCGTTAGCAATGATCTATATGGAGAATTTTAGTTAGACCCCGATCGTACAAAAATGAAAGCCCTTAGCGCCCCAGGACGGGAGAATGCTGGCAATAACAAGAGTAACATATAAATTGTAGAAGAAAAATTTTATCTTAATGATTTGAATTACATGGATTTATATATTATTTGAACTTGGCTGTTCAAATGAACAAATGCAACCTTTTACATTCCTAAATGCCTTTACATGTTTCACATTCTTGCTATTTCAAATTCAAAGTTTTTCATAAATATGAAATTTCCAAACCACTAATTAATTGCAAATTACATTTTTAGCATCTCCTCTTAATTTTCAATTTTAGCATATCTGTCTTCTAAAGATTCTCCAACGGAACTGCTTTGTAAGAAAGTTTGCAACTTGTTTAGCTGTCTTAACAAACTCATGCTTATTTCACCTTTGTTCACCATGTCTCTAATGAAGTACTATCGTATTCCATTGTGCTTTGATCTTTAATGCAACACTAAATTCTTTGTCGCTACCAATGTAGATATATTATCACAATATATTATCCTAGGCTCCTTTTGAACTACCTGTAAATCTACAAGTAACCGTCTAAGCCCCATGGCTTCAACAGGTGCATCCGTACCAGCAATATACTTGCTTCTACATATGGTAATGCAACATATTTTTGCATCTTTGAACACCATGAAATAATATTAGTTCCAAGGCAAAATACATAACCTGAAGTGATTTTTCTATCATCCATCGAACCAGCCAATCACTGTTAGCATAACTAATTGCTTGCTCTCATTCTCTTTAACAAACTTTATTCCTATTAACCCGCTTTTTGGCAAGGCCATAGATAGGTGGATTTAACTAAATCGATTACTCGATTGTCGAGGCTGGAATACGATAGGTTTAAGTCGACTGGATGGATAGATGATCAATCACAGATGATAATCATGATTATGAAGTCGGGATTTGGCATATTTGATGGAAAAAGTCACGGAATACTCGAAATATGAGTTTCGGCAAAAGTCAAGTTGTTGTGAGTCACACCTAGGTCTGCTTCGAGTTTTCATGGCGTTTGCTTCGGGTCCCAATGAGTTGTTCCTCGAGTCGCTTGGGGTCAGTAGGAGTTCATTGGATCAGCATTGGAGTGGATTGACATTTGAGTGGATCAACATGATTTAGTGGATCGGGGACGGCATAGGATTATACTCGGGTCAACACTCGAATAGGCTCGGGTCGGTGGATTGGTTTTGGATTGGTGGCATAGGAAAAGTACCCGGGTCGACATTTATCTCTGCTCTGGATCGGTAAGCTACAAACCCCAAGCCCGTAACATACTTTCTTCGGGTTGACTATTTATGGGCTCTAAGTTGGTATATCAAAGGAAAGGGGATCGGCGTATTTGCTGCTTCAAGTCCCAACTTCGTATACTTTGAGTCATCGAAGATCGTGCTTCGGGTCAATCCTATGTTTACTTTAAGTCGAAAAATCTCCAACAGGGGATCTGTTGTAGTGATGGGTTTTGGATTGGCTATGGCCTTGATGGGCATGGACCACGTAGGAAGCCCAATAACTCAGGTTTTTCCTATAAATGCAGCAGGCAGGGCATCAGAAAAGAGGATCTTCATTCTGCTTCCCTTCTTCTTCCCTATTAAGACAGCTTTGCCATTATTTTTTAAAAAACCTCGGATTATAATTGTAGTTGATTATCATATCAATGGAATGGAAATTTCTGGAGTGGTTGTAGGCCAGAGTCAACCGAACCACTCTAAATCCTCTGTTATTACTGCTTTCTTTTTAATTTTAACTATTCTTCATATTTATACTCTCTACATACATTCTATCTGTGATCTGTAACTGCAATTTGTTGCTTTCAAAGGTGTTTGGGTGTTAGTGACCAATTTTGGCCCTAACAATTCCCAATCACTTTGTTCCTTATAAATATCTCAAGATACCTTTAACTGTAGAAAAATGTAATTTACTTGGTTTATTCATGAATCTTGAAGCCATACTTATAGCTTGAATAATATCGGCCTTGTTTTTGTGAGATAGATTAGTAAACCAAAAGGACTCCAAAATAATTTTGCATCTATATTTCGAATTCTGTCATCTTTTCTTAAATTATCGTTTACTGATATGGGAGTTGAAAATGGCTTGCAATTCTCCATACTAAACTTCTTCAAAAGTGCTTAAGTATATTTTCCTTGAGAGATAAAAATTTCCCCTTTGGACCGCTTTACTTGAATTCCCAAAAAAATACTTCATTGCTCTCAAATCGATCATTCCAAAACCATTCGTCATCCTCTGTTTGGATTCTTCAACTAACTTTATATTAATGTGCTTATAGACAAGATCATCCATATAAACTCATATAATAAAAAAAATCATTATTTTGTTTCTTTACATAAAGAGAGGGTTAGTTTGGACTTCATTGAAATCCATTTTTGAGAAAATAAACATCAATTTTGGTGTTCCGCACTCTTGGAGCTTGTTTTAGCCCATAAAGTGCTTTCTTGAGGCGCTAAACTTTATTTTCTTCTCCTTTTACTTCGAATCCTAGAGGTTGTTGTACATATACCTCTTTTTTTAGCTGTCCATTAAGAAACGAATATTTGACATCAAGTTGAAATATCTAAAGTTTCAACTGTGCTGCAAGAGCAAGAAAAACACAATAGTTTCCATTCTAACAACCAGTGCAAAGTTCTCATTGCAATCAATTTCATCTTTTTGAGAATAACCCTTTGCAACAGTCTTGCATTGTGCTTTTGTATGCTGCCATCTTCATGATACTTAGTTTTGAAATTCCATTTTAGCCTAATAACATCTTTGTGGATCAGAATATCTACTCATTCCCAAGTTTTATTCTTATTGATCGTAATAATTTCCTCCTCCATAGCTTTTATCCATTTTCTTCTTTTGTTGCATTGATAGAACTTTGTGATTCGGAAGTAAAAAGAAAAAAAATTGATTTCTCTTATATTTCTTCTTGGATCGAGTTCTCCTTAATAGCGATTCTGAAGTTGAACCTTATTCTTGATTTGAAGGCTATGTGGCACTAGGATGTGGACTTTGAGGATTTGCATCAATCGGTTCGTCTTCCAGTTTTGATACAAATCCATCTTGCATTATTATTTTAATAGAGTTTTCTTCTCACCTCTAAGATCTCATCTCATCAAACATCACATCTCTTAAATCATAAGCTTTCAAGTTGAAGGATTGTAAAGATGATATCCTTTTGATTCATCATTGTAGCAATCAATAATGACCATCTCTCCTTTTTATCAAATTAATCTTTGTTAGGTGCAGAGATGTGAGAATATGTAGTGCAACTATAACAACCAGTAATTTGTCATTAGTTATTACTTAGTTAGTTCTGTAATTAGGTCCCAAAAATGAAATATGACCATGAAACTTGCACCATTATGTTCGTGACAAAATTCTGAGCAACTTTCATATTTGGAATTTTGCATCGGAGTCCAAATGCAGAAGTTACGGACCAAAAACGATTTCGGTAGGAAAATAATTCGAATAGGAAAATTAACGGTTATATATTGATTATCAAGGGCTCACAGGTCGACCCCTAAATAGGAGGTGACCGACCCTTCATTTGTGGTGGCTAGGGTTAGCCTAGGTCCAATAGCTCAGATTTAATATATTTCGATCTAACGGTTCTGGTTGATTCTAGAGCATATAAATTCTGACATAACCATGCCTACTCTCCCTATATTTTTATGGAAGCAGTAGTAAAGCTCTACCATTTCTTCTTCTCCACTTTCTTTTTAAATTATAAAAATAAGATATTTATATCTATATTCATATAAATTGGGGAAGAATGAAAATCTAATGAAAAGGAGAAGCAAAGAGAATCAACTACACATGTAATTAAGGTAATTTATATATATTTATATATTTGTATCTATTTTCTTCCCCAACCCCAAATCTCTTGTCAAATATGTGATTCTAATATATGTATATACCTTTTTTATTCATATTTCTTGGATTAAAAAGGATTTGGAGATGAATTAGGTTTTACTTCAGATCTAGAGATTAGGATCACTTTTAAAAGGTGAGTGAAATTTTTAGATTTTTTTATGGTTTTAAATCTATTCCGTTGGCATCTTTTGATTTTTATGCCTAACCAATTTTATTTGCAAATTGTAGGCTTAAATCAGTGTAGAAACATATTGCATACATATTCTTGTTTTAGATCTAATTTAAAATATGTTTGCATCTAGATCTAGAAATCCATCCCAAAGATTTTACAATTTGAATATCTTATATTTTTATTCCAGATCTATACTTGGTTGTAAAATAGGATTTTTGAATTATTGCCCAATTTGTGCTAGGTTGTAGATTTTCCATAGTTTAATTGTTGGGGACAACATCCTTTAACTTTTATAAATTTGTTTACTTTTTTCACTTTTGATTCAAAAGGGCAACGTTTGATTTAACAACGAATATCCATAAACAAAAGGGAAGAGATGTGTAAAGTACAAATTTATTCCCTATAGTTTACACTTTTATCTAATTAAAAAGAAATTATCCATTCTTTTTAATTTCAAATGGAGTTAGTCTTTTCTTTTAGTGTTAAACTAATTTATGGAAATCATAGAGGAAAATCCTTAGGGAATTTAATTCCAGTAAATTAAGTATAGAAAGTATATTCTAGTTATATATTTATGACTAGAATATATGTGGTTTCGAATAGGTAGTTTTATTAGGCATTTTTACGTATTTATTGCGTTAATAAAGAAGAATAGTGTTTATTCATGCGTTACTATGCACAACGTTTATTAGTTGTTATTATATTTAGGGAAGCGAATAGGTAGAATTGTGTAGTAATTCCTATTAATTGGCAATAAATTAGGTGCTGCCAATAATTAATTGGAAATGAAATATTGTAACCCCAAATTATTGGGCAATTAATGAGAAATAATGATAGATTAGATTAGGGGTTACAATTGGTTAGTATGAGAATTAAAAACCGTGACTCCTACTAATGGGCAATTAATGGAAATGAGTTTGGAAGTCATAATTAGTAGGGACAAATGGATTAAAGGGACAAATAAAAATGAAGTAGATATAAAAAGGTTACTAATTTAAAATTAGTAATCATACATAAATGTATTAGAAAATGTCTATTAGGATATTATGGACAAGTTGACATTTATGCTATTAAAAAGGGGATTTATATGTAGATAAATATTTAAGGTAAACCTTATTGCCTTAAATAAAATGGGAATTGGTAAGCTAAGGTCAGTGTCAACCTAAGATAATATAAGTAAAGACTTAGGATGGTTAATTGGACTTAGTAGATTAGTGCTTTAAGATCAGTTGAGTCACTCGACAATAGAATGCCCTTTACTTTAAGGCTACCAGTAGTCGGGTGCACTTAATATTGATGTGAGATATCACTAATCCTAGAACTCGTGGCTTTGTGAGAGATAGGACCTGTTTTAGGGTCAGAGGTTTTAAGTGCTTGTTCAAGGGTCTGCCTCTTTCAGAATATAAAAGTATTAAATGGTCTAAACTTGTAATTGGGAGCGATGGGAGATATCTCCATAGAGATTCGTTTTTGGCTTGAGGTATTAAGTGGATGTAGGGTCCGTCTTTCTCCTAAAAGAAAGTATTAAGTAACCTAGTGAGATTCCAAATAAATAAAGATGCCCGTAAAATAGGTTTAGTTCGGTGTTGAGGTATTAAGTGACTATCCTAGGGCCCGCCTCCCTACCGAAAGAAGTAAACTAACGAGATTCCATATTTATAATTAAGAGTGATGATGGATATCTCGGGAAGGGTTCCATTTTGGTTTGAGGTACTAAGTGACTGATCTAAGATTCTCCTCTCCTCTCTCCTATAAAAGAAGTGTTAAGTAGCTTAATGAGATTTTCAAGCAATGTCAGATAGGTAGTACCAATTAGGGGTCAGCCTTGGGATTAGGTATTAAATGGAAAAGGCCTACCTATAAATAGGTGTTAAATGATTAGAGGCATACCTAGTCCTTGTTTATGCGATATTAAGTAGCTTGGGTACAATTTATTATATTACTAAGACTTTAATAACGACAAGTGTGCTAATAATATGGCTATTATAAATTGTAAGGCCATAGAAAGTAGTCAAAGGTCACTATAGGTAGGACCAGTAGATTAATAATGACGACGCTAGAAGTCCACCTTGTGAATAAGTCTTAAATGATGGGGTGTACCTCGATTGAGGTCTTAAATGGCAGAATCTACCTATTTCTCTTTTAAAAGTATTATGTAGTGATGGTAAAAGCCTGCTTCATATTTAGAAGTATTAACAAACAAATGGGTATGAAAGTATTGGGTGGCTGATAAGGCTTCGTCGGTATTTTGTACCTTGGAAATTGGTAGGTAAGTAATCGTGTTTACAATGCGAGGTTAGATTAGAATTTCTAATCTTAATAGACATAACAATTAAATGGAAACCAGGCGGTATAAATTTATATTATGGACAGTTTATACATTTGTAGTCTCTAGAACGTTGTTCTGACCCCTTTTTCATTACAACTCATACGATAGATTTAGAGAAACATGCCTCTGAAGCTGAACTTATTTAATTATGTTAGGAACTGGAGATAGTGGTTTTGATGACAACAACCTTTGTAACCTATTTTATTATAACTTATATACTAACACTATTGTCTAGATATATATGAATAATATTATGCATGATATATATTAGGCAAGTACTGATTATCGAAGATTGTACAGTATAAAGATCAAGAATGAAGAAATCAAGTTTGAAGACTTATGAGTATAAAGATCAAGATTTCAAGATATGTGTCTAGTTTTTGTTAAAACTTCATAATAGAATGGAAATCTTCATTCCAAATTTCATTTGGGATGGAACCCATTTCTACCTTCTTAGTGGCTTACAAACCCACAACAAGTAGCTTACAAACCTACGACAGGTGGCTTACAAACCCACGAACATCCTGGTTTTGTACAAGTTCTCGAGTCCTGACGTGATGAGATATTCTACAGGAAGAAGCTTACAAAACTACTTCAAAATGGTTTTTCAAAACGATTTTCAAAACTGTTTTCAAAATGTTTTAGACTTAAAACTATCTTTTCAAATGATTTTCAAAAAGATGTTTTGGCCTTAAAATATACTTTGTTTTTGTGTTTTAAAACATAGTAAAATTAGTTTAGTTTACTCCAGAGTCATTTCATTTTGTTTTCATTTCAATATCATTTTCAAAAAAAAAATTATACTACTTCTAACATAGGGATGTCGACAACATGGAATACCTCATGTCGACATGGTAGCCGTTGAATTCAAAATTTTCAATTTTCAAAAGAAGTGTCTATTCGTTTAAATCTCTTCACGAATGGTTATGACCATTGGTGCTTTATAAATAGGCTTCACAAAAAAATTCTTAATCATCTATTTTCATATTTTTCTTCACTTCTTCTTCTCCACAAATCCATGTTCTATAATTTTCATATTTTTAAGATCGTGCCGAAATTCTACCGAATTCTCAAGTGAATCAAATTAGAATCTCATTCTTGTTTAATTCTCTGCCCTCTCTCGAAGATCAAAGTGCTATTCAGAGTTATAGGATCAATTTGTAATAAAAAGTTTATCAGTCTCTCTATAAGGTGTGGTTGTGCCTAGAAATCAATTAAATTTGAAAAAGATAAGTGTCATATCGAAAAAAATAAGTCAAATATTATCTTTGAAGGAATTAGGAAGAAAAACGTGTACATCCTTAGTATGAAAGTTACAAATGATAACTTATATCTTTTGGCTAATACAAGTGACCCTTGGATTTGGCATAAAAGATTTGGTCATTTGAATTTCAAACTATTATCTAGGTTATCAAAAATTGACATAGTTAGAGGTCTTCCCAAGTTAAACTTTAAAGTAGATAGTATATCTGATGCTTGCCAATTAGGAAAACTTGAGAAAAGTTCATTTAAATTAAAAATATGATTTCTACTTCTAAACCTGTAGAATTACTTCATTTAGATTTATTTGGTCCATCTCAAGTTCAATCAATTAATCACAATAAATATGTTTTTGTAATTGCAGATGATTATTCTAGATATACTTGGACAATTTTTTTTAAACTTAAAAGCGATGCTTTTGAATTATATAAGAATTTTGCTAAAAGAATTCAAAATCAACTTACTTTAAAATAAAAACTATTTGTAGTGATCACGGTGGAGAATTTGGAAACGAAAATTTAAAAATTTCTTTAATCAAAAAAGAATTACTCATAATTTCTCTTTTCCAAGAACTCCACAACAAAATGGAGTGGTAGAACGTAAGAATAGAACGATTCAAGAGTGTGCTAGAACAATGCTTTCTGATAGTAACTTACCTAAAAAAATTTGGGCTGAAGCAGTCGCTATAACGTGTTATATATTAAATATGATTTTAATTAGACCATTAACTAATAAAACTCCATATGAATTACTTTACAATAATAAACCCATAGTAGCTTATTTTAAAGTTTTTGGTAGTAAGTGTTTTATTCTTAATACAAAAGATAATTTAGATAAATTTGAACCTAAATCTGATAAAGGTAACTTCATCGAATATTCTAATAGAAGTAAAGCAATTAGAGTTTGTAATTTAAGAATTAACATTATTGAAGAAACAATGCACGTATCTTTTGATGAAATTTTTTAAGATACTGTACAAATAGAAGATGAAGAAGATTTTGTAACTTTAAATAATGAATATAATGAAACTAATTGTGAAATCATTCAACCTAATAAAAGAATTAGGCTATTAAAAGATCATCCTGTAGAAAATATGCTAGGAAATATTGAATCTATAGTTAAAACAAGAAATCAACTAAATAGTATGAGTAATGTAGCTTTAATATCAACTATTGAACCTAAAAATCCAAAGGAAGCATCATCTGATGATTCATGGATTCATGCTATGCAAGAAGAATTGAATCAGTTCACTAGAAATGATGTTTGGAAACTTGTTCCTAGACCTGAGGATAAAATTATAATTGGAACAAAATGGGTTTATAAAAATAAAATGAATGAACTTGGTGAGGTCGTGAGAAATAAAGCTCGTTTAGTCGCGCAAGATTATTGTCAAGAAGGAATTGAGTATGACGAAACCTTTGCACCCGTAAAGAGACTAGAAGCTATCAGAATTCTATTTGCTTTCGCAAACTACAGTAATTTCAAGTTATATCAAATGGATGTTAAAAGTGCTTTTCTAAATGGCTTTGTAAAGGAATATGTTTATGTAGAACAACCTCCACTTTTTGAAGATAATAAATTTCCAAATCATGTATATAAATTAAAGAAAGCTTTATATGGTCTGAAACAAGCTCCTAGAGCCGGGTATGAAAGACTAAGATCTTATTTATTACAATCTGGTTTCGAAATTGGTAAAATAGATACAACTCTTTTTATTAAAAGAAACAAAAATGATATTCAATTAATACAAATATATGTAGATGATATAATATTTGGACCAACTAATAACATAATGAATAAAGATTTTCAGATATAATGACTAAAGAAATTGAAATGAGTCATATGGGAGAACTAAGTTTCTTCTTAGGGGTTCAAATCAAACAATTAGATGAAGGAATTTTCATTAGTCAAGAAAAATATGCTAAAGATTTAATTAATAAATTTGGATTGACCACTTCTGGTGGGAAATCAACTCCAATGGCAAGTAATGTAGCTTTAAGTAAAAAAGATAAATCAAAAGATGTTGATCAAAAATTATATAGGGGAATGATTGGTTCACTGCTTTATATAATAGTAAGTCATCCTGACATCATGCATAGTGTCTGTCTCTGTGTAAGATACCAATCTCAACCTAAAGAAACTCACTTAAAAGCGGTTAAGAGAATTTTAAGATATGTAAAACATACTTCATATTATGGTTTATTTTAACCTAAAAACAATTTATTTGATTAATTTCATACTATGATGCTGATTACGCTGGTTGTAAATCAGACCGAAAAAGTACAAGTGGAACTTGTCACTTTCTAGGACATTATCTGGTTTCCTGATTTAGTAAGAAGCAAAACACTGTATCATTGTCAACAACTAAAGCAGAACATATATCTGTTTCTTTGGCTTGCTCTCAAGTTATATATATGCAACAAACTTTAAAAGATTTTGAAATAACTATAACTAAATCACCAAGCTATTGTGATAATACTAGTGTATTAAACTTATCTAAGAATCCAACTCATCATGCTAGAACAAATTATATTGATATTAGAAATCATTTTCTTAGAGAGAATATAAGTAAAAAAAGTCGTAACTCTTGAATATATTAATACTGAAAAAAATTGCTGATATATTAACCAAACCATTAAATGAACAGAACTTTACTAAATTTAGGAGAGAAATAGGTATATGTTCATTAACTGAAATATAAATTATAAATAATGCAAATATAGTTAATAATTAACATAAATAAAAAATTTCTCAAAAATTGAACTAGACATGTCGACATGACCCATCCCCCTTTGTCAACATATAGGCCGAGATTTTCAAATTTAAATTTTCCTCTAAAATTAGTTATTTGGTTATACATTTATATATTTCGAGTTTTCCCCTTTTCTCTGTTCTCCTCTCTGTAATAAACTTCTAAAAAGGTAAATTAATGGCTTCCTCCTCTAAAAATGAACCTTCTTCACCCACTTCTCCTCATTCTACCCCTTTTCAATGTACGAGTCATCAAAATGCAAGAAAAGATGAAAAATTTACTTCAAATGATGTTGGGAATTCAAGTAAGTCAACTACCAATGGCTAGAGAATAAGATAGGCAAGGAAAAATCCTTAGGAATTTACAAAAATTCCTTATGGATAACCATGCCAATCCCATTGTCATCGAAGAATCATCACAAGTCATGAACTCTAAAGAAGAAGAGCCTCAAGAAGAACCACAAGAGGATCAAGAAGAAAAACATCCTCTACCTAATTCGAATGTTCATATGGATGAAGATGATGGCGTGATTTGCGTTGGAGAGGTCCTTTTTGATGCTAATGGAAAATTGGTCGAACAACGTGGAAACTTTTGTCTTTACTATCCAAATTGTTCGGTCCAATAGTTAAAGGTCGTCGTTAAGCGTTTTTCGTTTTTCTATTTTGTGATCGTATATTAGATTGTTAATTTGTATATAAGTGTTATCTTAAGGTTCTTCTAAAAACAATCTTTGATGTATAGAAACATGAATTCCAGTTAGGATGTTATATTATTATTCTTATGTCATATATGTTTGTTTATCTCTTTTAAGTTCAAGGTTTATAGGTTATTTTTGTTGATAACAAAGGGGAGATAATTTATATAAAATATTAGGCTTGGAGTAAGGGCGAGTGATGGTATGATCGAAGTGGTAAATATATTTCATAAAGTTGTCATCATCAAAAATGGGAAGATTGTTAGCAACTGGAGATAGTGGTTTTGATGACAACAACCTTTGTAACTTATTTTATTATAACTTATATGCTAACACTATTGTCAAGATATATATATGAATGATATTATGCAGGATATATATAAGGCAAGTACTGATTATTGAAGACTGTACAGTATAAAGATCAAGAATGAAGAAATCAAGTTTGAAGACTCATGAGTATCAAGATCAAGATTTCAAGATATGTGTGTAGTTTTTGTTAAAACTTCATAATAATATGGAAATCTTCATTCCGAATTTCATTTGGGATGGAACCCAGTTCTACCTTCTTAGTGGCTTACAAACCCACGACAAGTAGCTTATAAATCTACGACAGGTGACTTACAAACCCACGAACATCCTGGTTTTGTACAAGTTCTCGAGTCCTGATGTGATGAAATATTCTGCAGGAAGAAGCTTGCAAAACTACTTCAAAATGGTTTTTCAAAACGATTTTTTAAACTTCTTTTCAAAAAAATTTAGCCTTGAAACTATTTTTCAAATGATTTTCAAAAATATGTTTCATCCTTAAAATATTCTTTGTTTTTTTGTTTTAAAACATAGTAAAAATAGTTTATTTTACTCCTGAGTCGTTTCATTTAGTTTTCATTTCAATATCATTTTCAAAACAAATTTTATACTATTTCAAACATAGGGATGTCGACATCATGGGATACTCCATGTTGACATGGTGACCGTTGAATTCAAAAGTTTCAATTTTCAAAAAAGTGTCTACTCGTTTAAATCTCTTCACGAATGGTTATGACCGTTGGTGCTTTATAAATAGGCTTCACAAACGAACTTTTTAATCATCTATTTTCATATTTTCTTCACTTCTTCTTCTCCACAAATCCATGTTCTATAATTTTCATATCACTACACCAAAATAGTGATTTTGCAACATTTTATATATGTCAATTTCCAACACTTATAGATGTTATAAACTACTAACAGTAAAAAAGTGTTAGGGTACCTAAAAAAGTGTTAGTAAAAATAAATAGTCATATGTATAAACATTGCAACATATTGGTTATAATTTGCAACACAAATAAGTATTATACTAGTCGGTAAACATGTAGATATTTGCTGAAAAACAAAGTGTTTCGTAATTTTTACGTATGATA
The DNA here is from genome assembly GCA_030765085.1 of Allium cepa. Lineage (NCBI taxonomy): Eukaryota > Viridiplantae > Streptophyta > Magnoliopsida > Asparagales > Amaryllidaceae > Allium > Allium cepa. The sequence continues at coordinate 803,787,371 of CM060941.1, read as the reverse complement.
TGTTTTGTGACGCTTCCCCGCTTCCTATCAGTTTTCGGCCGCATAAAATTACTATTTCTTTAACTAAGGTTTCATGCGATCCACAATCTCTTGACTTCAATGACGGCGAGTGGCTTCTGGAGCGGTCCTTTTTCTCCAGGAAACATTGAAGATGAGTTTCTTTTCGTCGCTGCGACATCGACTTCGGATTCCCGAACGCTTCCTCCTCATCATCATATTACCCAATAACAGCGAGGAAATTTTGCAATATTTCATCAAGGTTAGTTCTCGCTCCTTAATTTATTTGATTTTTACATGCCATTTATAAATTTTGATTGGATATGTTTGGTGTTCGAGCTTGTATCTTTAGATCCGAGGGTTGTGTTGTTTTTTTTTCTGAAATTGGTTGTAAATAATTGGTTTTTATGGGCCTCATTCACATTAGCAATTTTTTGCTGCGCTCGTGCTTGTATTCAATCAATGGCGGAAGCAAGCGAAGTAGGAAAAGAGACCGATTTGAAAGCATCAGGCGCTATATTACTGCTGAATGGACGGTTTGGATTGAATATCAAAGGATGGCAGATCGAATCTTCCAACGCCCTATTCTCACCTCTCTTGCTGCCGAAGAGCAATCTTCTTGATATATCTTTAGTTTTCCATCGAGTTTACATGAATAATTCTGATTAATATGTTTCTTTCAGTTTATGTGTTTTTTTGCCTAAACAATGGATTTTTTTTCTCCTTTTTTTGCAGAGGACCGTATGCTTGTCTTCAGTTCCGTAAAATGATAGTATTACTGAAAATATATGTTGGTATAGCTGATTTTATTCAGGCATAATGGTTGAATGGTTTAAGAAACATTGTAGATGTTTGATATTTAGCGTAATCGAGATTTAACACTACAAGAGAAGCACTTGAATAAAACACGTTTATGACCATTTGCGAAATAAAAACTTCAGTCATGGTTTTAACTTGGAATGTCTAATTCATCTTCGAATGTCCTTTTTGGATGTCATTAGAAATACAATTCTGTATAATGTCTGGAATATACTCAATATACCCGGACATAGTCCAACATATTTTGGCAATCTACCTGTTTGTTCCCTTTTTGATTTTTTTGACTTTTTTTACAATCCACATACAGCTTCCAAAACATGACACCCATTTTTGTAGGAAAGCGATAAATATGCTCTTTTTTCTTATTACCCACATTCCGCTTTTACACCAGCATAACGAAGAAATCCTAGGTGACGGTATGAAACTGGTGGAAATGATACTTTATGCAGTCAACATTACTCATATCGTGCTTTCTAATATGTAAGGTGCATGCCATTTTTACCTAACTTTTTAGTTCCAACCAAAAATTTATCATAACATTATCCGCTTTTGACCATTTATATGTATGCATATATATTGAATTTTGGTTGTAGTAACACTTTTGATTAGACATCAAATTTCCATATAGGAGTGCCTTAAACCAAGAAATAGCTGTTAGGAGCACTTATTAATCTTAGTCTAATTGTATTATAAAGACCTCTTCAAAACTATACTAAACATTGCATCGATGTTTCAAATCTTTATCATAATTCTTCTTGGGATTTCCACAACATATCTGATAAGGTCGCTGATGAGACACATGTATATCAGTTCAGGTGTATTTTTTGGATTGACATCCGGATCTTAAAAAATGTCTTGAGGCTATCTCAGAGTAACTCGTGTGTATAAAATAGACATTTTAATGATTTTTTAAACAAATTTACCTATAATGTAGAAATAAAAATTGCAACATGCTTAATATGCATAGAAAAAGAGTTATGATGGATGTTTTTTGAGGAGAATGATAACTTGATTGATTTGGTGATGACTAAATGATATTATTTTAATCTAACATAAAAAAATAGTTTTTTGTTTTGGCTCACTAGGATAAAATGTAAAAAATACAATTGAAGGATTCTTAAATAATGATTCGATTGACTTTTTATCCATATATATATATAATAAAAAATGTTAATGTAAAAGTAAATCATTTTGGTTGAGATATTGAATTTGAATTTTGATCTATATTTGGGGTAGAATTTAAATACTTTGAACAAGATGCATGTCAACGAGTTATGAACGAGATTTTTGTTTCGTCTAAATGTGAAAACAAGATCTCGAATGAGATAGGGAATATTTAAAATCACGATTCTACTTTAAACACCACTTTGAAATTGAATATATAAGCACACTCATTTAAGATTGTAGATTTCTCCGATTTTAAATATGGTTTTTCAAGCTCAACTGAAACTAGAGTTACGGTCAATGCATTCCATTCTACGTTTTCCATCTGAGAAATCGTCATGGTTTGCTAATTTTGAAACGGTATGTATATTTAACAATGCATCACCATTATACATATTTACGGATATCAATCATATACCCGTATTACTTTGAATTGCAATTTGAACACTGTTTTGAACCTGTCATAATGAAACTAAAGTATGCCAACTACAAAATACAATGATGGTATGCATATTTAACACTGTCTAGAAGCTTGATAACATGAGGTATACAATGATGGTGCAACATTTTGATATCTGAGTTTTAGCTTGGTTACTCTATAATAACATCAAGTACACATCACCAACTCCATGTGAGCAGGCTGTATTTTTAAATTTGATCTGCAAAATAAACGATTGGCATTCATAAATAAAAAGAAACTTGACAGGAAAATGGGTATAAAAGCATATTTATGTGTTTGTAGAAAGCCTGTTTATGATAGTTTGATCTTTTTTTATAGCATTCAAATAAAAAGCTAAACAAATGTTCTAAATAAGTTTACTATATTTAGTTACAATCGGAGAACAAAATTACTGAGTTATTAATTTTATACCAATCGAGTATTTGAAGTTTTTGTTTTCGTTGTGTCTGTATATATATCACATGGAAGGTCAAATTAAGTTGTCTTATCCAGCTTATATTTAGATGAGGTATTTAGAACTACATGAATATAATATATGTACAGCTAAACTAGTACCTCCACGATAATTTCATTGTACATGGATATTAAGTAAGAACTGTTGCACGTGTACTGAAAAGCTAAACTAATATGTCTTCAATAATACAAATAAATTTGGAACACATGGAATATATGGTAAACACATTGCACTTGTGCATATGAATAGCTCAAAAATGTGTGTTTGTATGGTTTACATACGTCACATGTAAAGTCAGTAGTTGTGAACATATGAATAGCTAAACCAGTAAGTCCCTAACTGTTGTGGAGATCTTTTTTCCCACTAATTTTGTGAATCTTTTCTTATTTAATTTTGAATTCTGTTATACCATTGCCGCTCAAAAATGTAGTAAGCAGCATCTAATGGCACAAAATTGAAAGCTCGTGTATATCATGGGACTGAAAAGTTAGCCTGCATTCTTGCATTATCTAATAACAGGTAGTCTCTTAGGTAATATCCTTTTCTCACAGTCGAAAAGCTGAAGGGTTCTCACCATTTCTATCATTACAATTATCCTCCCACACGGACACATCTTCACACTTTCAGAGTATACTGCATGTAATGAAATAAATACATGTTTCGATAGTTGTATTGTACGTATCGGTGGCATACTTTAGTTTTATTATGATAGGTTATTTGAGAACTGTTGCTACGGCTGCTGCTTAAATATGTTTGGGATAATAAATAGATGCATTACTACCTTTTCCATTAACAACTATTCTTTACTACCTTACAATAAAGTATTAAAACTTGTTAAGATATGCAGTTAAGTGCATGTTTTTATATAGTAGCCAGTGCATAACATACTGTATAGTCATTATATGTTCATATCATACTTGTGCCACAAATTGCATTGAGTTTGTTTGTTTTCTTCTAATTGTGATGGATTTTAGATAAATAGATGGTGAACTTTTGACCCATGTAAATATTATGGCTCTTGATAGTATTGCAGTTAATACCGGTGAATGCCCTATGACTGCTTAGACTTTAGAGATACAACAAGTTGTAACTCAGTCTTTAACCTTTTGATTTTGAAGGTATAAGTTTTTATCGAGTGTTTATATTAAATGCAGGAACTTGAAGAATGACGCTTTGGATTGTTGTATTGGACGTTGAAGAATATTCAAAACCATTAGAGTTTGGAGTGGATGATCAGGAATGGTTAGGTTGACCGTAAGTTAAACTTTAAGTGTATTTTGGAAAAAAAATTGAAGCTTATGTTGTAATAATATCTGAATATATGACATTGTGGTATTTTAGATATGTAAAGAATTGTTTATGATATATTATACTACATTTGCAGAGCGTTTAAACTTTGCATTGAATATGTATGATGAATTATTTGTGATATGGAAATCATTATTTGCAGAGTGTTTATATTTAAACATTGCATTTAAGTTATATATATATATATATGTTACTAAATAATCATTTTCCAACACTTATAAGCGTTACCGTATATTTCTGTACCAACACTTATAAGTGTTATCGTATATTTCGTTACCAACACTTATAACTGTTACCGTATATTTCTGTACAACACCTATAAGTGTTACCGTATATATCTGTACCAATACTTATAAGTGTTACCGTATATTTTTGTACCAACACTTATAAGCGTTACCGTATATTTAGATACCAACACTTATAAGTGTTAGTAATACGTATGTTTGTAACACTTATAAGTGTTACAAATTTGGCTGCTCCATTCCTCATAGTCCATTAGTAACACTTAAAAGTGTTACTGAAATTATTTGTAACACTTATAAATGTTAGAATTTGCCTATTTTGGTGTTGTTTTTAAGATCGTGCCGAAATTCTGCTGAATTCTCAAATGAATCAAATTAGAATCTCATTCTTGTTTGATTCTCTGCCCTCTCTCGAAGATCAAAGTGTTATTCAGAGTTATAGGATCAATTTGTAATCAAAAGTTTATCGAGTCTCTCCATAAGGTGTGATTGTGCCTGGGAATCAATTGGGTAATCTTGTGGCCCATAAATCAAGAGAGTTTGCCCCAGACTCGTGAGACAGAAGGGTACCTCAAGGCCTTTATAAATCGAGGAGTGTAATCTCGACACTGGTTTAATAAAAATCTGTATGAGGTGGTTTGCCTTCGTACAGGACTGGATGTAGGGTAACTCCAAACCAGTATAAAATCCGGTGTGTTCTTTCCCTTTACTGCTTTCTATTTACTTTCTTCATCTATGTTTGATTCTGTGATTGTTCTGTGATTAAGCTCTGCATTTGTTTGAGTCATAATTTCAATTTAGTTCATATAAGTCTTAGAATTCATTAAACACTATTCACCCATCTCTAGTGTTAAATTAGCTTTAAGATCCTTAATCCGCTGTCCCTTTCAAATTGTTGAAGAAGTCTTCTTTTCTCTCATGCTCAATACTAATGTAACAATCTGCTATTCAGGGAATACCATTAATTTCAAGATAGTTGTCATAATCAGTATTCTTATCTTACTATTTTTTCCGTTGTGATTTTAAATTTCTATCGATCTCTGATAATGCTAAAGCTTATTTGCAGATACCAAATCTAATGAACTGTGCTTTGATCGACTTAGGTTTCAATTTTTGTTGAAATTTAACCCCATTAAGGTATGGGTTGTTACATTTGGTATCAGAGCTTCGGTTGGTAGATCATAGGAATTAGGATAAACTGAGAGAACATATTCATTCTTTCATATCTACTATTATTATATTTTATACGTTAGATTCTGAAAATTCCGACTATAGATATAGTAGTAGTTCCACTCCAAAGGAATGGACAAAGCAACTATAGGTTAGAAATATCTTAGAATTAAAATTTTCACACCGACGCCGAAGTTCCCACGGAGTGCTGGCGATGTGTGAGGAGCTGATAATGAAGAACATGAGTACGACATAAGGTTGAATCCCGAAAACTAGAGGTGTTAGACTTAATGGTTGAGATTCTAGCTACCTTGTGATTTTGGATTTTGATGATGAGTTCCAATTGGAGGCACACATTTATTCTAGATCGGTGGAAAACTAGAATTTCTATGTCGCAATTGTCCGAAGGCAAGTTCTTGCTAGGGTGTATCCACTATTCACCTCTTTGATAATAAACCAGATTTTTATTTGAATAATTAATTTGTATTCCTTAGTCGAAAACCCGTGAGAAATTTTTTAATAAAATATATACTGGAAATGCCATAGATTTTTTAAAAAGGGTTTTCAAAGGATTTCTTTTGGAAATTTTGTTTTGCGAAAGTTTTAGAATTTTAATTTTTGAAATAACATGTATACTGCTATGTTGGTTGTGTAAAGAAATTTTTAGTTTATAAAAGATAAAATTTTGAAATCCTTAAATATATATAAAATATCGGTAAAGGCTTGATTTTGATTTTTGGTAATGAAATAGTTTTCCAAATTGGGAAATTGGTGTTTTAAAAAGGTTTTTGGAAACCTTGAAATATATATAAGTTTGATTTTTAAGCAAAGTTTTGTTATGAAATAGTATATATTATTTAGAAACAAGTATAAAGGAACATATATTTTCTCGGTGGTTTTTCGGTTCATAAAATCAAGGTTTTTAAAATTTTCTTACTTTAAGTTACAAACAAAACAGGAATGACATTCAATTTTATTGAGTTATTTAGTTTGAAGTATTGTAGTATCACTAGCTATTGGAAGGAATGTTTTCGTATGAAGTAGACAGGAAATAGCAGCTGGAATTTTTTTGGATTTTTGAAATTTTTTGGTTGTTTTGTTGGGACTACTATGAATTGTTGGACCATGGTTCGGGACTAGAGGGTAAACTTTGACATCGCCGTAATGAGGACAAGAATTTTTCAGATCATGTTGAATCGAACGAGATAGCGCAACACGATTATTATTATTTAATCTGATCCTGATTGAGTCTAGGTTCAATTAATGCTCAAAACCTGTTTAGCAATTGACCACCTAACATTAAACCTAAAATGGTTTACCAGTTAATGAGTTTTGGCACAATTTGAACATGGAAATGGACTATAAAAGTAACTTTCACATTTCCCCAATTGCATTCTCATATTCCTCTTTCATCAATCAACCTAACCCATTCCCCATCCTCCTCTTCATCCTCCAAGTATCAGCCTCTCTCTTCCATTCCTCCCCTAGGAAAGGCCATTTTTCCTAGGAGCAGCAGCCTCGCCTTCCCCTCATGCTAGTTTTGCACGTTAGATCTCCCCCCACCACCACTCTAGATCTAAGCCATATTTCCTCCTTCCGAATACTTCTTAGCTCGAGACACCTTTCCACACTGCCAGTTTTCCCTCGCACCATTATGGTTTCATCGAAATGAGTAGAAGGTTTCACTGCTTTTGGACTAGAAGATCTATTCATAGCAGTAGGATTTGCACCAATCCTCTACTTTGATACCTTTAAGCGGGAATGTTACCATGTTGCATCTGCCTTTTCGATGTCCAGTTGGTGTAGAATTTTAGTGGAGGCAATAGTTTGATTTGTTCGAAGTAAATGGTGTCTTGATTGTGCTGACTAATGATGATCTCGCCAAGGTTTTAAAGGCTTCCACGAAGGGTGCGGACTTGGATGATTTTGAAGTGATTGGCTCAAAGAATTTGCCGTAGATCTTTTTCCAAGATGTCGATGTTTGATGACAGATAATCTATTTTGACTGCCCGTCGGATTATGTACATCATTCAACATAACGCTATCCCCGAAATGGAAATTTACGCCGAACTTATCCCAAGGCGTGGAAGAACACCTATGCTAGTATTGGCGGCATCACCGTCAATTGGACCTGCACCCTTATGATTCAATTTGTTGATCAAGGATTGGCACTCCAAATAATAACTTTTCATATTTTCACTTATCCGCTCTCATCGTTGGGTATATGGTTGAACCTCCGTGCAGATGCAGTTTAGTAGAAGGTTCCTTCTACCATTATTAGATCCCTCCTTAGGGAGATGACAAATTTGTGACGATTCATCTTTTTGGACGGTTAAAATCGACAGTAAACCACATATGTCTAACTCAAACCATTCAAAAGGGAGGATTGTCAATGGGTTTTAATAAGAAAATAAGAGAAAAGAAGGAAAACAAAACACAGAATCTCAGAGCGGAACGACAAAATATAATAATCAGATAAACAGTTCATGAAGCTGTTTTACATTATACATTTGATTACATAATTTTATAACATAATCAGAGTACAATCAACAAACATACCAAATTGATGCAGCGGAATAATACTTAATAATATAATATACCAAACTCTGTCTTCATCCTCCAGAAATAAAGTCATCAACACTGAAATTCTCAGGCTGACCCGAGCGTAATGAAAAGATAAAACATTCGAGTCAGAACTAAAAGTTCTTATGTAAGTTAAATCAACGACAAGTAAATATGAGTGTAATAGCTTCAGAGATATTTACGGGATTTTACGTCTCCTATCAAGTGTACAACGTGAGTGCAATAACTCAAGAGATGTTACGGGATTTTTCATCTCTTAAGGATCCACCAAACTATCTATATGTAGTAAGATATGCTATATATGTAGTGTCTATCAGTAAAGTATTAAATAGCATTAAGACTTTACATTAATCTCCCTTAACACATTTTTAAGCAGGTAGTCTATGTAGGTCCTGTAACACAACTAGTAACGTCGATAGCCAGTGAGTCCTTTATGGCACTACACCAAACAACCCATTTTGTAACACTTTTCCTCTTTCAATTTACAACGCTAATAATCGTTATAAATATCTAACGGTTATAACCGTTATAACCATTTACAATAGTTGTCGCCGTTAGTAAAATATGGTAATTTTGTAAATAATTAAAAGCAGTATGGATAAAATAGTAATCTTATCTTCTATCCATCGTTATCTCATTTCTCACGATAATTATTTCTCACTCTCACGTTTCGTTCGTACCGAATTTCGTCTACCATCGCCTCTGCTGTTTACCAGCGCCTCCACCGTCTACCACCATCTCCGTCTTCTACCACTGCCTCCTTCTTTTGTCATATCAAATCGACAAAGATGATGGAAGATCTGGGTAGCGAACTACAAATCCAGGGTTTCGCTTTTCCACCTCCGTCTACTCAGGTATGAACATTTTTTTCAAATTCATATCAATTTCTCACATACGAATTGAAGGATTATATATGATTGGCTTATTAGCTCCAATTTTTGAGTTTTATTATTAGATTCAAGCGAACCACTAATATATTTTTTGAGTTTTTATCATCGTTTCCAACTTTGAAATGAGTTTCAAATGCAAAATTTGAAAATATAAAAAAATCATGTCAGATTTAACGTCTTAGCTTTAGATATACATGTAAATGAGTTTCAAATGCAAATTTTTAAACATATCTTGAGTTCCATGAAGCAAATCTTGAAAAATTGATGTTTTAGATGAATAAATTTTATATATGTCCTCATGCATATGCATTAGTTTTATAAGCATGAAAGCCCTAAATATGTATGTCAGGTTTTAAAAGTAGATATACGTACGACTTCATAAATGAAGGTTTTTAAAGATTTCAAGTAGATATAAGTTTTCACATATATATTAGTTTTGTATATATGTAAAGCTCTTGAATCTATGTGGTTTTATGATGAAATCAAGTTTATTAATGTGTATATATCATTTTCAAACATTTAGGAATTTGGAATGTATAAGTTTTATAGGAACAGATTTTCAATGTATAAGCCTTGAATACATACCTGTCTTTATTAATATAAACTTCATTTGTATAGATTCATAGACATAAAATTACATATGCAATGATTTCATAAAAACAAAAGATTCCAAATAAATAAAACTTTGAATATATTAGCTTCAAATATTTATGTGCATAAATTTTGATTTTTAATATAGAGGCTTTGAACATGTATCAGTTTTTGAAAACATATCAGCTTCGAATATACTAAATCTCTTAGAAGGTATGAATTCTAAAATACCATCAGATGTATGGATTTCAATATTTTTACATATATATATATATATACTGGTTCATTTTAAATATATACATATTTATGCTTTAAAATGTCCATAACAGTAAGGCACACGGTTTCAATATACATGTTTGTCGGATTTGTGTTTACCTAGGTTTCAAAATCATAGTCCTAAATATGAATGACAGGTTTTATTTCGAAATTTCAAATGCCAATGAAGAGGGTATGGTTTCAAAAGTTCAAGGTTTTATATTTATTTTTGGAAATATAAAATTTTAAGCACATATGTATTCATTTCTACGTACATATATACATACAAAATTTAGACATGTATACATGAGGATTTCAGATGCATCTTTTTCCAAGTACAATGCCATCAGAATTTGAGTCTTTAAGGCTTCATATACACATGATATTTTCAAGTATATGTATGTTCCTCCAAAAGGTAAATAAATAGTTATAAATCAGATACTGAATTTACTGTTGAAAATTTTGATTGTAAGTGCTTTTAAATCTGTCTCAACTCCTCCAAGATCAAGAACTCGAGTGAGATGAATTTTTAGACACATATTTTAACATCTAAGATGTTAAAGTATCAACTCTAGACATGTACCAAGATATCATTTTGAGATTTCGTCCCAAATCCAAATGAGAAATATATGATATTGAATTATATATCCAACATAAGTAACAAACCCAGCGTAAAGTTGAATTTCTTTACTAGGAGAGGTGGAGGACATATTAGGATTACAAATTGACCATTTGCTCATAGTTACAAAAGAAATTAATTCATTGACAAATGCTAAAACATTTTGCAATATCACAATACTATTGTTAATTGGTAGAATTATTTATGAACAAATATAAAAGATGGTGATACCATAAATGGAAACATTGATAGGAATTAGTTTATTTGGCAGCTAGAGATAAAATATATTAGAATCCGATTATTAGAAACTGCAATTTATAAAAGGTGTCAAAACAACAGCGGCTGAAGAAACAGAAATCTTCAAGCAATGGAAATCTTATCTGCGCAAATAATATTGTCACATATGTTTTTTTGATTAACGAAACACCAAAAGTAGTCAAAATGTAATATAAGGCACTGCACTGTAGCTTGATAAAAAGCACTTAAAGCTAAGCTGTAAGCTTTATTCCATGTATTTATGCATTGTGTTCCCAAAACATGAAGAGCACCATGCTAGAAGAAGTAAGGTTTGATTTTCTTACATTTACAGTTGTGAAAAACATTAATAGCTTAATTTTGAATTTGAAACCGTGAGGCATAAAATTATCTAGGGATATTTTGTTTCTTTTTTGTTTGATGTATTAAATCTATGTTGACATTTGAATTCTACAGTAGTAAAACATGCTTTTTCTTGTTTTATGCATTGAATCCATTTAATGATTAATGCTTAGTTGATGCAATGGCTACAATTGTTCATAGGTTAAAAGCACAGCGAATTGGGCATGAATTGGTTGAAAAATTCAGAACTTTCATTGATAAGTTTGGAGGTTGTTCATTCGAATATTTTTTGTTCTTGTCTTCTCACTCTCATTTGAGTTGTTATCTAGTAGACAAATGTTTAAGATTACTATACAAGATGCAATTGGTTCCAAGGTTATTGCAAAAGATACGTATGTCATTGATAATACTTACCTTTTTTTCCTTTTTTTTCCAATTGTCTCTCTTGTTTGCATTTGTTTATCTAAAGAGGCTGTGACTAGAATAACAGCGCATGCTTTTTACCTTTCTCTATATCCTATTCATGCTTGCACCTACATATCAGTGACTTCTAGGTACATTATGGCTAACTGAATTGCATGATAAAAGAGAACCTCTTCACCAACTTATTATCACATCAAATGGCAATACAACATACCAAAAATTTCTTATTTTATAAAGATATGCCTACAGGCTACAGCATAATAATACATAATAGGCTTAATCAAAGAGCTGTCAACACATGAACTGAATAGCGCAAAAATTCAACGGGGCTCTCATATTTTTTATTATCCACTCCAATAATTTCTCTGCACTGTTATGATCGTCATGATATTTTCCTTTCTTCATACTTTGAATTTATATCTTCTTCAGCATATCAGCCATGGGAAAAAAATGTTTTAGCACAATGTTATGGAGGTGGTGTTGCTAGAAAGAGGAAACGTCTCGACAAGAAAAAAGAAGGAAAGAAGTGCATGAAGCTTATTGGGAATGTTGATATACCATAGGAAGCTTTCCATGAGCAGCACAAAATCGGTTGGGACAATATCATGTAAGTTGCAGCAATTGCTAATTTTCAAAATCGGTTAGGGACAATATCATTGGTAATGGTTATTTTAATCCTACTAAATTAATTTTCATATTGGTTGATAATGGTTCTTTTTAATGTTTGAATGATATAAATTTTCATTATAAAACATGAACATTACACTACAAAAGACGCACTGTTTAGCGACGGCGAAAAACCGTTGGCGGCCGTCGCGAGCCGTCGCTAAAAGCCGTTGCAAAATAAATCGTTGCAATTAAAGAAAGCGACGGCCTTAGCGACGGCTCCTTTTTTTTGTACAACGACTTGTAACGGCTAAGTGTCCATGTGAAAGCAACCGTTGGGGTTGTTGGTTTCCCAGGTTGTTGATGCAAACCGTTGCAAAGTAGCCGTCGCTAGCCATCGCGAGCCATCTCTAAATTTGACCAGATTGTCGTCGCTAGCCGTTGCAAACCTGTAATAATTTTTCATCCAATTTGCAGCACCTTCAACCCTCAATCTCAATCAATCCAAATAATATAATTCCATCATTCCACACATATAATACCATTCCATCATACCATATAATCAATATCAATACAACCAAATCATCAAATATTACATATTCTAACATATATTTACAAAATCATATAAGAAAATCAACATAACCAAATATGAAAATCCACCAAACCACATAACTAAATTAAACGACCGGTACATATCAAATGCCCAAGTATCAATCACAACAACCAAAATACCAAACCCACCAAAACACTAAGTATCAATCACAACATCCAAAGTACCAAATGTCAAACCCATCATAATATGTACATATATATATAAAGCGTACCCATCAAAACAAACCAGCTAAGCATCATCATCATCTACACCTCCTTCCCCAGGCATTGACCCATGCTCCTGATAGAAGGCAACAATACGCTCATCTTTCTACGTCGCCAACTGACTCTTCTGCCAATTGTTGAGCTCATCCAATTGTTTTTGCATCCGAGCAATCTCTTCCTCGTCTATGGATCTCCTATATGCCCTTTGGAAATTAAGAGCCTGTGAAATAATTCAAGTAAATAAGAAGTTCATGGCATACAATAACAATAAGAAAACTCAAGTTATTGGTAATAAACTCAAGTGAATAAGAAGTTCATGGCATACAGATTTCTACTGTGTAAACGTTGAGTACATACCATATTGCCAAAACTGTAACGCCTGTTTCGACTTGCCAGTTCAATGATTGAATCCCATATCCGATTAGACTCATCAACCGTAAGCGACTCCCGTCCACTTGCTTGTATCGCTCGTGCATACTCTGCATTATATCTTTCCTACAATTACGAACAGATATTTGATACAACTGCTATAAAATTTACTTATTTACTGTGAAATAAATGAATATGAAATATTTTCATTACAGAAATAAACATATTTACCATTACAGAAGCAGCCTTGTCGTCCGACCAATCATATGAAACATTCACATCCTCATCTGTATGCTCCACTACATGTGTGACTCTGAAAACCTCAACCGCTATGGGCTCCCTATCATACTTTGCCCACTGAATATATACAAGAATAGATTATATAAAAGAATAGAATATATGGTAAAGAGACACAAGTAAATATATATATCCATAACATAAATATTGGTTAATTTATTTACCAATTCCCTCCTATGTCATTCGAAGGATTTCGAGCCACCATGATGTAAAGCGGGATTTTTGTTCCTATTAGCCTAGTTTCTTGTCAAGAATTCCTATTAATTTATACACACTATTAAGTAAAATAATTCAACACGTTTAAATGTAAAAATATAGTGACAATATAACTTACTTTGAATGCTTCAGATTCCCAATATTTTTGGAATCCAGCCCAAATATCATCCTCCATCCAACTTGGCTTTTTCCCTGAACTTTTAGCCCTTGACAGAGTCTCTCTATAATTTTTCCACATCTTTTTATTCCAATGATTTACAAAAACATCCATATCCTGTGGATCCACACGTACAGCTGCCTGCATATTGAATTATCATACGTGTTACGTAGAAGAGATTATATAATTAAAAAACAATCAGCAGAACAGAATACGTAAAACTGATATCATAAGGTATGATGGCATATTGTTTTTGGTTTCATATAAGGCATAATTATATATTATAAAATTGTATTTACCATAAGATCAGCCCATATTGCATTTTTTATATGTGTTGAGATGTTATCCCATTGAGGCCAACACCCGGACATCCTGCTCTTGTATGCCTCCTTCGATACTTGTAAAATAAAATCGAACCGCTCCACCTTGAACCCTCTGAAGAAATGTTGACGTATATATTCAATATATTTCATATAATATAATTCAAATAAGTTTGATACATACCCAGCACTTTTCAAAACTATCTCCACAACTCGACAGTATTTGGCTCAGCGCTACTTGAACCTGCTCCAAGTGAAGGTAACTGAGATGTACTATGTCGCTCACGTCGTCTATCAGACATAACTGACAAACATATATATAATATCATACACTGCTTAGAAAAGAGTACTGTTAACATAAGCATCACATAATCATCAATAAATATCACATAATCATTAATCATCACATAATTATTAATCAAGTGATAATCATCACATAAGCATACTCTGCACATAATCATCGAAAAAAGCATACATGAAAAGAATAATACATAACTCAGAATGATACAGATCATATATAGTCATCATTATTATTACATAGCTCAGAATATTACGGAACATAGTCATTATTATTAATACATAGCTCATAATTATACAACAAGCGATGCCATCTATGATCAGTCTTCGTCATATTCTGATTCAGACTCAGTCTCGTACTCTATATCATTTTCTTCGGTACTTACAAATGCATCTATTAAAACGTTCGATTCATCAATCAACGACACCACATCAATGTCATCGGTTGTCACTACTTCAGTATTTGGCTCGACATCCGCTTGATACGCTGCATTATTTGGAATATTATTTCCATCAAATGTATATCTTGCCTTCGTTTTAAAAACAGAACACCGGTCTGCTTTATCTTTTTTTAAGGATGGATCTGGAGAAAAATAAACTTGTAAAGCTTGCTTAGCTAATACAAAAGGATCATACTTATAGTAATGCGACGTATGCCTTATTTCAGTTAGCTTATAATCTTTATGCATGTTAATTCCAGAGCCAGGAACATTGCTAAACCAGTTTCATTTGAATAAAAAAACTTCCTCTACAGGTTGTATATAATATGTCAACTCTAAAACTTGTGTTAAGACACCGTAAAAATCTTTTATATGCTCCTCTGGATCATCACTTCCTTTGAAAAATACACCACTGTTATATGTTAATTTTTCAGCCCATAATCTTTGGTGCTGAATTTAAATCCATTGACGAAGAATATTGGATAAATCTTGACATTTCGTTTTGGTCCGATAGCAAGATGTAGTAATCCTTCGTCAACAACACAATTTTCTGTATCATGAACGAAGTTTGAAAACCATCCAACAAATTGTTTACTGAGATCGCCAGATGGATGTTGTGATTCGTATATGCTGCAAATATGTATTATATTCCTTTATAATTAATATATACATGTATAATTGAATTATATATGAATTCATAATTACCTGACAAATGGTGCAACTTCAGCACAATTTAGAAGAACATATGTGTGTGCCACATGGTAATCTCTATCATCTAACCATATTTCCACACATTTTCCAGCAGGTCTTCCATGTTGTCTAAAATAGATAACATTATTTGAGAAGAATCCTGCTCAATAGTTTCTTCATTACGGGGAACACTTACGAATGATAAGTTCACATCGTTACTAAAGTAATGTGAGGAAAAAAAATGAAGCTTCTTCTTCAAGGTACGATTTCCAACTCGAACCTTCTACTCGTGCTTTTTGTCTAATTTTTTTCTTCAAATGATTCAGATACCTAAAACAAAATTAATTAAATTTATATGGTGGTACAAAAACCGAAATTAATTAAATTACCTCTCAAATGGATACATCTATCCATATTGCACAGGACCACGAAGGAGTGCTTCAGATGGAAGATGAACAGGTAATTCTCCATTACATTAAAAAAACAGGCGGAAATATTTTCTCCAGTTTGCATAGAAATACAGGGATTTCTGCTTCAAGTTTACGTATACAATCTACCTTTAACGTCGTAGAACAAAGCTGTCTATAAAACATACTTAATTCTGTTATAACACTCCATATTTTTGTAGGCAGCGGTTCTTTGAAAATCACAGGAAAAAAATACTCCATCATAATGTGGCAATCATGACTTTTCATCCTACTTAATTTGCTTTTTTTAAAGTCAACACATCTACAGAGGTTAGAAGAAATCCCATCATGACATCTAAGTCCTTCCACTCACTTTGGAACAAGTTTTACTTGCTTATTGTCTAGCTTATAGCATGCTTTGGGTTTCTTATTATCGTCATATAATTGAAGTTCGGGCCGCTTATAAAAGTGTAATATATCACGTCTTGAATTCGCATCGTCCTTGGTTTTCCCCTACACATTCAAAATTGTATTAAACACGTTGTCAAACACTTTTTTTCGTTGTGCATGACGTAAATGTTATGTCGGAGTAGGAGATTTTTCCAGTACGGTAACTCCTAGAATATACTTTGCTTGCACCAGTTATGAATGTCCGACTTACCTGGAATTTCAACCTGTACCCCAGTTTCATGTATCTTTGGGTAGTCTTTTACAATTTCATATACCTATTCACTTGTCCAAACCTTAGGTGGTAGCATACTCTCTACTCTGTTAGCTTTAAAGTTATTTTTATCCGTTCTAAATTTATGATTGATATGTAGAAAACACCGATGACAGTCAAACCAAGAAATTTTCTTTCCATACTTTAATGAAAATGCTTGTGTTTCATCCATACAATAAGGACAAGCTAGACGTCCAGATGTGCTCCAACCTGAAAGCATGCCATACGCAAGAAAATCACTAATAGTCCACAATAAAGAAGCAAACATACGAAAATTTCTTTTTCTCGAAATGTCATACGTTTCAACTCCTTCATGCCATATGGTTTTCAACTCGTCGATGGTTGTAGATAAACATCAATTACTTTGTCGGATCATCTGGACCGGGGATGAAAATTGTTAGAAACATATATGGAGTTTTCAAACACATCCGTGGAGGTAAATTATAAGGAGTAATAATAATATGCCATGATGAATATTTACCATCAAACTAGGAAAATGGCGAAAATCCATCCGTACATAAGCCAAGCCTGCAAATTTAGGATACGTCTTATCGAATTGTCTTCATGCTTCTCCATTAGATGGATGTAACAAAGTTCCTTCTTCTGGCGTTCTCACACTGTGCCATCACATATGACATGTTGTAGCAGAAGATGCATATAACCGTTGAAGTCTGGGAGTGATGGATAAATAAGGCATCCTCTTATATGGAACTTCTTTTGCTTTCTTTTTTCTTGAATGTATCTTTCCTCGTTATATATTCTTCATTTAGTAAGATGAGCGTCTTCATTCCAATACAGCATGCAACATTTTAAACATGTGTCTATCTTCTGGTATGGCAATCCAAAAGCAGACATAAGTTTTTTTATTTTACAATGACTATCACACATCAAATTATTAGGTGGCATATGTCGTTTTGCGGTTTGTACAACTGCTGCAAATGCAGCTTGTGTAAGATTAAATTTCGATTTCATAGTAATGTATTCGACGGTTACAGATAATTCGGTTCTGCTTGTACATCCATCCCACAATGGCCTCTTAGTAGAATCTAATAAATCATAAAAAAATTAGCCTCCACGGTTGGCTCTTCGTCAACATTTTCGTTCCCATCATCACCTTGGTCAAAGGTAGAAAATATTGATCGTGCAGCATCTTGCACCATGCTTTCTATAGGATTGGTCATAGTATTTTCGTCTTCTAACACTACAGGATTAGGTATATGTTGAACAAGTTCTCCATGACGATCTTATAAGTAATAATTCGGCACAAAACCAAATTTATACAAATGTACTTCTACTACATCTGGTTTCCAATGCTTCAGATGTTTGCACTTACTACATGGACAACGAATGTCTACGTTATTTCTATTATTAGATTGAGCAAATCTAATAAATACGTGTACACCATTACAGAAACGTTCTTTAATTGATCCTTTCATACCTTTTCGAGGTTCATACATCCAACTACGATCGAGAAAATAATCGAACATATTTCCTGATTTGTAAAATGTAGGTTAGAAGATTGAATAACACACTTCATATTAAAGTCTTGTAAAAATTCATATATAACCCTTTACTATTTTAACAAATTCAAATAAATACTGCATTCAAATTTTCAGTTCTTAAGTTTATTATTTTTTTACTTGACGGCCGGTTATCCCACTTCCCATTACAAACATAATAATGTAATCATATTTTATAAATCATTTCAAGTTAAATGATTCTAAAAAATTTCGGCAGCACTTCCCTTTATTTCTTGTATCGTACACAAATGCGTGTACACAGGGGAAAAAGGAAGTGCCATCGAAATTTTCTGAACCGTTTAAACTGAAATGATTTATAAAATATGATTACTTTATTGTGTTTGTAACTTGTCCAAATACTAGGACAAATCCAACAAATGTTGTATCAGATAACTATAGATGTCCGTTTTGTGGAAAAACGAATATCCATATAACGATCATATACAACACTTGTCAGACGGGGTCAAAAATTTTCTAAGGGGTTCACATAAATAAAACACAAATTAAAAAATATTAATATTGAAGTATTAGTGGTCTGTAGTGAAATAATGATCTTAATTTTTTTAGTAATGTAGCCAAATATAAATCGTTTAATTATGAATCAAAATCCATGGGAACTATCAGTAACTCGAAAAATATTGCTTATCTCACAAATGGGAAGTATGAGTTACCATTTTAACAACTACAAAAACTATTTTATATTTCATTTAATTATTTAAATATTTATTAATTAAATCTAAAATTTTAAAACGTATTTTAACTTTTGTTTAACTATATAAATTTTAATTAACGATTTTGTGAACTAAATAAGTAGTTAGCACTTACAACAGTATAACAAGCATTCTCCTAAACTTATCAATAAACATATTATTCAATAATCATGAACTATTTTTTGGATTTTAAATTAGCCATAATTTTTAACAACATAGTGAACAACAAATTCACTAATTAATACCACCAAATCAACACTAATTATCATCACCTAATACGCAATAATCACCATTTTCCAACACATAATCAACTAATTTTCTAAATTAGGTTTACCATTATATGTCCAATTCAAATAATAAACTATATATATCATAAACTAATAACATATATTCACCAATTCCAAACCCCTAAATCATCTAATTTCAAATCCCTAAATCATCAACTAATTTAATTTTAACCTAAATTAAATAAAGATAATAGAAGATAGGAGATACCGGCAAGTTTGGGGAGGTTGAAATTAGCGACGGAAGGTTGCGACGGCTTCTTGTGGCGGATGGCGGCAGCTGGTTGTGGGAGGGTGGAGAAGGAGCTGAGAAAATTTGGAGGCTGGAAATGAAATGTTTCTCTCGGCTTGCAGATCTGTATAATCGCGACAAGCAACGGATAGCAACGGCTCTTTTTTTAGCCGTCGCTAGGCTCTGTTGCTTAACGAAGCCTTTCTAGCAGTGTTACTTATTGATTAATAGTGAGCTCGCACACTAATTTGTAATTACATCTTACAGATGATTTTGAACTGGAACATTTATAATTAAATTTTTTGAGTGCTACCGCACTTGGAATATTTTATGTTGAATTCGTAGAAAATGTTAGGACAAAAGTGTACAGGTAACTTGTAAAAAATGGAAGCATGATTCCCTATTTTTAGCAGCATCAAAATATACTTCCAAATAATAATTCAGTGTGTGTACTTTTGATTCTTATTATTATGCATTTAATTAAATTAGTCCCATGCTGTAGCCATTGTATGCAAACTAATGGTCAGTCCCATGATAATTAAACTAGCATGGTATTAATTTACATGTGTACCCATAGTAGTGTGCATTTATTTTAATATAGTATAAGAAAACCTAGATATCTATTGAACAATAACTTCTTGTTTTCTGGATGTCGATTGTACCAGGGCTTAAAAAATCTTGTTGAAAATTAGGAAGTACTTGTCTTCTAGATGCTGACCCAAGATTATATAACTGGTACAGGAAACACACAGTTCACATACTCAATGGGCTGCATGATGCTTTAGCTAATTAAGAAGTAAAATTTTAAACAAGAAACGAGTTACAGGTCCCCATTTTTAATGTTGTTATAAAAAAAGTCCCTATACATATAAGTTTGTAAATTTAGTCCCTATTTTTTAAAAAATAAAAAACGCAAGGTGTTTTGTACTTTTTTGATAGAAAATGCACGCTAACTTGCTACTTTTATCAGAAAAGCGCAAGCTAGTTTGCGCTTTTTTATTTTGAATTTTTTTAAAAAATTTTGAAATTTTCAAAAAAATTTAAATTTTTGGAAAGCGCAAGTTAACTTGCACTTTTATAAGAAAAGCGCAAGATAGTTTGCGCTTTCTGATTTACAAAAAACAGAGACTTGATTTACATATTTATTATCATAGGGACTTTTCTTACAACAACATCGAAAATAGGGACCTTCGGTGCAAAGCCCCAATTTTAAATACAAGGAGGAGAAATTTGAGCATTTGTGAAGTCAAAAAAGTAAAAATCGCTACCTCTTTTTTGTATCAAAATTCATACACTGTGTGTATTATATACCAAACATGAACATGTGATATTTCCATTCTTAACCATTTTGAAATCAAATTAATATCATATCAATAAAATTAAACATGCTTATGGACCCATTGTTCCATTTACATGTAAAATTTGGTGGTTATTCCATTGCTTTTTAAATCTCCTCAATATTCTCTGGTTCCAATCAATTTTCGGGTATTTCCTCTCATATTTCTTTTTATAATAATCAGACGGATCTATATTCTAGTTTCATGATTCAATACCAATCAAGAGGGAATTATCGTGAAGGACAAAAATTAGGGCTTTTTTAATCACAAGGACAGCCCGCTAAAATTTTATCCTCAAGGACAAATCACTGCAACTTGCCTCTCCAACTCCAGATCTTGCTACAAAACCCACACCATCGCTTACTTCTCCAACCCAATAAACTCCGACCGAGACGTCGACCTCTCAGATCTCAACAACACCTTGGCAGAAATCAAGGACCTGCGCGCGGAGTTCGAGCTCGAGAGGCGAATTCGGAAGAAGATGGAGTGTGTGAAAAAATCTGAGATGAAGGAGCTCGCGGAGAAGAAAAGAGCATGCGAGGAAGCGGAGAGCGACCGTGAAAAGTTAGGGATGGAGATCAAACACGTGAGTGAGGATTTCGAAAAGACGATGAAGGAGGCCGTGGACGAGAGGAGGAAGCGATGACGAGAGGATGGAAATCATTCTACTGTGTTTAGTTTTTGGGTATCAGTTTTGTATGCGATGTGGTATCAGTTTTAATAAAATAAATAGTATGGATTTGTGGTGGTTTAGGAAATAGTATGGGTTTGTGGTGGAAAATTTCTGATGGACTATTGGTTTACGAAACGGTGAAGGTGGTGGTACAGTGTGTGGTATTTGAAAGCGATGGGTAGAATTTGCATCAGAAGGAATTTCAAAACTGATACCTAAAATTTTAAAACTGATACCTAAACTTTCAAAACTGATACCTAAAATTTCAAAACTGATACCTAAAAACTGGTATCAGTATCAGCTTTTAAGAGTATGGTGCTGGTGAGCAGGTGGCGTTGGCGGATGGAGGAGGTGACATGGGGTAGTTGCACGACGCTGGTGAGGAGGTGACGCTGCGGCGATGGTGAACACAAAACGGGTGGAGGAGGTGGCACGAGGTGGTTGCTCCAAAACGGGTGAAGGAGGAGGTGGCAATGGTGGCGCTGGTGAGGAGGTGGCGGCGCTGGTGAGGAGGTGGCGTTGACGCGGGATAAGGTGGTCGGAGCTGAAAACGGGATTGAATGGGCACGGGGAAGAGAGATTTGTGCATTTGAGAAAAAATGGGCTTTGAGCCTGTCCTTGAGGATAAAATTATAGGCATGTGTCCTTGAGGATAAATTATTTGGATATTTTGTCCTTTACAATAAATCTCCCAAAATTCCAATTGTCAAGAACAATATTTGTGCATATAATTATTTCTACCCAAGATTCCAATGCAATATATTTGTTTCACTGAAGATAAAAGAATATAGTTTGGAATAATACATTATTTTACTATGATTCTGCAAGTTTAGTATTTAATGCTTTAAATGACTTTATAAGTATTGGTGTGATTCTGCATTAGTATTTAATGCTTTAAATGATTTTGTAAGTTTTGCCATGATTCTGCAAATGTAGCATTTAATACTTTGATTTTGTAAGTTTTGCTGTAAGTAATTTTTTTAGAAAATTACCGAATCTTTGAACTTGTATATATTGCACTGTGTATTCTACGTTGTGATAACTAAATCGTTTTGAGTATCATCATTCAACTTTGGATGTAAAATCATCATTGATGCTACTGTGTTTTTATTTTTTTCTTCAAATAAACATTTTATACTGTCTTTTACATGTTACTTTGAGTACCATTGTTGACCCAGACAACTAAATTTTTTATATTCTTTTGAATATTTCTATCTAACATTTGTTCTCTAAATCCTGTATAGCGATGGTGTTGAATATGTATATAAAGCACATTTAGCAAAGGAATAACTTAAGAGCTTGGCAAAGATGTCAACATGTTACTTTTTGTTGCATCAAAGCATCAGGCGTTTTCATTTGCATCCAGATGATAAACATTTTGAAGTGAATAATTTTACTTCCAAGCACTTAAACCAAAATCCTCACTTTACCAAGTTTACACAGCACGTTATTGGCGAATACAACAAAAAATCAAGAAAGCTTTAATCAGACTTTGGCCTCTAATTCTATCACACCCGAGCCTCCTCCTCCTCTTCTCCTTTCTTCTTCTTCTAATCCCAAGCAGCATGTACAACCACAACTCGACAGTGAGGGGTTCCAAATGGTAAGGAACCGCCGCATAAGGGAGAAGTCTCCTCTTCTTCAATCCAAACCCGCCCTTAATTATAAGGGTCAATACGGCAACGTTCACAGAGAGACAAGAAGCATTCCTGTTTTCAAAAAATCAAGAAATGACTCTCTGGTTTCTTCAAACTATGCTAGAGGGTTTCAGATCAAACAAAGTGCTGCTGCTAATCAGGGGCAATCAGTGAGCAAGCAAGTGATCTTCTCTCCCAAAATATCATCATGGGCAGATTTAATAAAAGAAGAAGGCTTCAACCATGAATGTACCTTGAAATATCAAGCTCCAATAACCATTAACAATAAGAAAATGGTGATAGTCAATGAAGGAGTTAGCAAGAGAACGGAGTCCAAGTGGGGCTGCTCGGTGATAGCTTATGTCTATGGTAATAGGCCATTTTATCATCATTTTAAAGCTTTTGTTCAAAGAACTTGGAATCCCATGGGTAATTTTGAAATCTTTACAAGAAACAATGGTTTCTTTATTATAAAATTTGCAGTTGAAAGCGATTGTGAAAAAACAATCATTGGAAGACCTTACTTCATCAGTGGAAAATTAATTATTTTGAAATAATGGAGCAACAAAATTTCACTTGATAAGGATCTTTTAAACACAATCCCCATATGGATACGTCTACTAGAAATCAGTTTAAAACTGTGGGATAGTGAAGTTTTTGGAGCAATTGCTAGCACTGTTGGTATCCCTCTAAAACTGGATGAACAAACAGCTAAAGAAACCAGGTTAAGCTATGCTAGAATTCTGGTTGAAATCAATGCAAAATCAAACCTTCCAAATGAAGCTTACATTACAATGCATGATGGAGAAACTTTAGTGCAGAAAATCGAATATGAATGGATTCCTCCAAAGTGTGTAATATGCGAATGCTTTGGGCACAAAACTGAAGATCGTTCATCAAGAAAAGTTTGGAAAAAATTAAAGATTCAAATAACAATCAAGAAAAGGAGATTTCTACAGATCAATTACAAATTAGGAATCAAGAAACAGTCAACAATATTGACAATATTAAAATAGTTGAATCTGAGCAGCAGAAACTCAAGTTTCTGGAAAATTGGAAAACTCTCTCTCAGGAAAGATTAAATTCTTTGAAAACATGAAAAGGAAAAATGGGGTTCTTCAATCCTCTGATACTTCACAAGAGCAAATTATGCTAGACCAAGAAATGATAGAAATTGCAGAAGAAGTTCTAATTTCAAATATAACACAACAACAAGCAGAAATATCCGAGGAGAGTATGGAAATAAGCTTAATTACAGGGGTCAAAAACTATTCTGAAAGGAATACTGAAGTCAAGAATTCAAACAATCCACATCAAAAAGTAGATGAAGATTTAATACATAAAGCCATAAAGCTTATCCCAAATTCTCTCAACTCATCATAAAGAAAGAAGAAAGGAAAAAAGAAAAACAAAACAAAAAATTTACAGGAAATTATTGCTCAAAACAATGAAAGCGGCAAAGAAAAAGATGAATTTCAGGAAAAATACAAAACGAGAAATCCAAGATGGGAAGAGCATCTACAAATTCGAGGCAGAAAACCTCTTAAAAGAAAGGGGACTAAATGCATTGAATTCATGGATGAAATGAAAGAAAGGGAGAGCTCTGAGGATTTTGATCCCAGTCTCTCTATTTAGCTGCTATGATATCCTTTGTGTATCCTTTTTTCATTATTTTTATTAATTATGTCAATTATCTCTTGGAATATAAGGGGATTGAACTCTCCTGCTAGAAAATTGGATTTGAGTAATCTTATTTTTTCAATTAAACCTAGTATTATTAGTATCTTAGAACATAAACTTGATGATTCTAATATATCAAAATTTCACTCCAGTTATTACAAAGATTGGGGTTTAGTTAATAACAATATTATGGGTGGTTTTGGTTGGATTATAGTGCTCTGGGAGACAACTATCTGGAGTTTAGATCAATATTTTTTGAATTTCCAATATATACGCTGTAAATTTTCTAATAAAGGGGGTTTTCAAATAGAAATATCTTTTGTTTATGCTTCAAATAGTGAAAAAATTAGAGATTCCCTCTGGGATGACCTTGAAACTTTAAATATGAATTTAAGTAAGCTTTGGATTATAATGAGAGATTTTAATACTGTTTTTCATCATTATGAGAAAAGAGGCGGTCTTCCAATACCTTTTAAAAAGCTGGATTTTCTGAATAACTTCTTTCTTCAAACTGGTTTAATTGAAACAAATATCATTGGTAATAAATTTACTTGGAAATTTGGTATTTTTAGAAATATACATTGCAAATTAGATAGAATTCTAATTAATTATAACTTTGCTAATACATTTTCTAACTATCAATGTTTTACTCTTCCTCAAGCCACAAGTGATCATAATCCTATACATATTATTTTCTCTGATAATAAAAACTATAAGTGTAATTCTCCATTTAGATTTATTAATGGATGGACTTTTGAAAAAGATTATTCAGATATTATCAAAAACAGTATTATTTCCCCCTGTCAAGGCTCTGCTCAATTCAATTTCAAGAACTTTCTTAAAATAACAAAGGAAAATCTGAAACATTGGAATAAAAATAGGAAGAGAAATGACATCAGTTCAATTAGAAAGGAATGTGAGTCTCTTCAAAACATTATTGATAATGATAGCTCAGACATGTCTATTGTCAATCAATTTTTCCAATGTCAGAACAAACTAAATAATAGTTTATATGTGCAAGATATCAATATAAGACAAAAAGCCAAGGTGGATTGGCTTACTAATGGGGATGAAGCTAGCAAATTTTTCTATGCCAAGATGTCTAGTACAAAGAAAATCAATGACATGGGAAAATTGCTAGATAGAAATGGGAAGATCTTAAATGATGTTTCTCAACTTAAGCAATTAGCTGTTGTATATTTTATGGATCTGTACAACACTGTGGAATATAAGAAGGAGTACCCAATTGTTGAACCAAAATTTACTCTAAAAGAAAGTAGTAAACTTGCTCCAATTGTTTTAGAAGATATAAAAAAATTTGTATTCAATTCCAAGGATGATAAAAGCCCTGGCCCTGATGGGTCTGGGCAAAATTTTATAAAATACACTGGGATGATATTAAATTCAAAATATTTGATGCTGTAAAAGAATTCTGTACTACTGGTAAACTTTTGAAAAGTCTTAATCATACTTTTATCAATTTAATACCTAAAGTTAATATTCCTTTAGAACTTGGAGATTATAGACCAATTTCATGCTGCAACTTTATTTATAAGATTATTGCTAACATATTAAGTAGCAGAATTAAAATATTTTTAAAACATTTAATTTCTGAAAATCAGTGTGCATTCATCCCTGGTAGATTTATTATTGAAAATAACCTTTTGGCTCATGAAATCATAAGAGACTTTAACAAAGGTAGCAAAAACAAAGTTTGTATTAAAATTGACATTCACAAAGCTTTTGACAAGATAAATGGAGCTTTTATTATACACATGATGAATCAAGTGGGTTTTCATGAAAAATTCTGCAATCTAGTAAAAGAATGCACTGAAACTGCTTCATTTTCTATTTTAGTTAATGGTTCTCCAAGTGGGTTTATCAAAAGTAATAGAGGTATTAGACAAGGGAACCCTCTTTCCCCCTACTTATTTGCAATTGCTATGGAATTTTTAACTATTCAGATGGATTTTGTTCTTTTAAAAGGAAATATCAAGCCTATTAATAGGGTTTTACCTAGTATTACTCATTTATTATATGCCGATGGCCTTCTTCTGTTTATAAATGCATATTTGAAAAGTGCTTATACCATTAGAAAGCTCTTTGAAAGTTTAAAAGAAAATACAGGTCTTCAAATCAATGAAAGCAAAAGCAAAGCTTATTTCAGCAAAAATTGTGTAAATAAGGGGGAAATTCTTAACATTCTTAATATACAAGAAGGTCAATTGCCTGTCAAATATTTGGGACTCCCCCTTAGTACAAATCAACTCACTACTAGAGATTGCTCAAGACTTTGCAACATCATTCAAGAAAAGTTAGAAAGTTGGTCCAACAGACTTTTATCTATAGCTGGTAGACTTGAGCTAACGCACACTGTCATCACAGCTATCATAATGTATTGGATTCAGACTCACAATATTCCAGTAACAATCATTCAAAGAATTGAAAAAATGTGTGCAAATTTCATATGGAAAGGAAAGCATCATAAAATTTCATAGGATACAATCTGTAAACCAAAAGAGTATGGGGGGTTGGGGCTAAGGAATATCAAGGATCTTCAAGAAACATATAGTATGAAACTCTTTTGGAGATTTGTTGAAGGAAAGTCTCTTTGGTCAAGGTGGATGAAAAATAAATATGTTAAAAACAAAAAAATTTGGACCATCCCAGCAGAAATTCACAACTCAAGCTCTTGGAAAAATATTTTAAAAAGCAGAAATACTGGCATCAAACTACTGGAAAGAAGTTTCAAGGATGGCAAAAATACTAGCCTCTGGTTTGATCCTTGGATCAATGGAAAGTCATTGATTAGCTTATTAGGCTGGAATAATTTGCTTAATTTTGGTGGTGCAAATCTAAAAGTTGATCATATCATTCAAAATCATACTTGGAATGCAAATATACATCCAGCAACTTCTATTTTCAAAAGGAGTATAGAAAACATTGAAATTGATATAAATTTGGTAGAAGACTGCTGGAATTGTAAACTCTCAAAAAAGGCAACTTTACTTTCAAATCTACTTGGAATTTTTTAAAAGGATTTGAAACAGAAATGGATTGGTACTCTGTCATCTGGAACATAGCAAACTGCCCAAAAATGGCACATTATGCCTATTTTGCTTTATTAAACAGGTTGCCAACATGGGATAGATATAGCAAATGGAATAAAAACAGTGAAACAGAATGTCTCCTTTGCAATAATGATAAAGAAACAGCAGAACATCTTTTCTTTGATTGTGAATTTTCCAGGCATATATGGCATATTGCCAAAAGAAAGCTCAATTTCAACAACTATATTTCAACTCAAAACATCAAGGAAAGTATCAACTTCATAAGGGAGAATCTCAAATTCAAATCAAAGAAATTTATTGAAGCCTGCATCATGCTCACTACTGCAGTATACTTTATGTGGAAAGAAAGAAATGCTAGACTGCATACCAAAAAAGAATCGGATGCTATTCAAATATGGAAATCCATAGAAGCAAATTTCAAAATTTAATTTCATAAAGACATCGGCAAAAGAAATCGACTGCACCATCTTTTCTCGGATAGTAATAATCCACAAAATCCTGAAACACTAGTTGAATCATACTTACAAAGTGGGAAGCTCAACAATTTCTTTCATAGCTATTATGCTCAGAATTCTAATCTGAGAACTTCTCTTTTGAGGAGGGAAACCATCCCTGTCAATACCGCATTCTCTGGAGGCGGCCATTTCAACCCCAATACCAGAGCAAGTCTCTGCAAGGGAAGTAATCGGAATTTAAAATTAAAAATACTGTATAATAGCAATAATAACATACAGAAGAGGTATAATAACTGCTTCTCACCTGATATTGGCAGGAATTACCGCGCAACGAGCAAAGAGGCGTTGAATCTGATACTTCTCCTGAATCATGATAAAACAAATCAGTTAGATACTAATTTGCTTATGGTCGACAATTATGATTACATCAGTAATCTGAATGGCAAAATTTATCACATATCTGAGTGGGGAAGGGGGCAAAGCAGCAACTTTTCAGACGCAGTGGAGAATGCGACAGTCATAGTTGCAGAAAGGAACAAGATTTATTGCGAGACTGATCTTCAGATCGCATCAGAAGATCAAATCAACTGCAAATGCAGCGAAATGCACCATAATTCTAACCTCCAGCTTGATTTGGAAGTCTACAACAACAATCAGAGACCCAAAGATCTCAAAGATCAAAACTTTGCTAAGCTCAACGGCGACCGAGGCGAATCTACCTTTGCAAAGACTCAATCTAACCTCCAACTTGATTTGGAAGTTAAAAATAACGATCAGAGACCCAAAGATCTCAAAGATCAAAACTTTGCTAAGTTCAAGGGCGATCGTGGCGAATCTACCTCTGCAAAGACTCAAAGGGAATGGAAGCCTCCTTGATTATTCAATAATTTTGCGAATCGCAAAATAAAGTAGATCCGCCATAATTTTCTGTTGGTGTAAATGAGTTGTGGAGGCGTTGGTTTAACCTAGCTTTGGTTTGTTTAGTGCTATCGTGTATTGAGTAGGGTTATGTTGTAACGGGTATTTTACCATTATCACTTTTTTGGGCCTGGGCCTTCTATCTATTAATCTGTTTCAAAAACAAAACAAAAAATTTACTTCCAAGCCTTCTGCAGTAATTGCATTTTCATGTGTGCACTTTTCCAGATTTTAAGTTACTGAAGTAACGTCGGATAATGATTATCAAATATATAATATTTTCACATTTTGCTTACTGATTATTGACATTTATTCTACAAATTGATTGTACATAAATCAAATCAAATATCATTTTTATTTATTTAGTTGACATTTTTGAAGTACTTATCACTACCCCACATAACATATTATTTCATGATTTTGCACTTCAATGCTCATAACCTAATGGCTTTGAAAGTAATGCAACACTAGTAATACATGGTAGTATGTAACTGAACTTTTAATCTGTCAGCTACTAAAGCTCTTCCTGTATTTTGTTTGGTTAGATCTATGTCGTGCACTCTGTATTTAAATATGGTTAACTTTGCTTTTGATTTTGGGCAACGTGTTTGAATATGGCTAGCTTATCATCTATGTTTTTTTTAGTTTACTATTGTAAAGACTTATGTCTCAAGCACAGAGTTTGTCAAAAGGGTTGTTTTCCTAACAAAGAAAGTGTAGCGATTTGATGTTCAATCAGATGTACTAACTTCGTTTTGGTTTGCATACTTGATTATTGAATGTATTCCATTTTCTCCATTTTTCAGTACTAGCACGTGTACTCGTGATATATTGTTTGCGAAAAATTATGTTCTTTTACACTTTGATATTTGGTGTATATTATTATGTGTTCCAATTTATTTGATTTTGACATAAGGGTCCATTGCATTGCACTTTTTGCTGGAGTGGCATGCATGAAGAGATATTTGAAAGCTGGCTGGTTGGGAAGGGAAGTGTTATCAGTTTATTTTAAACCTGGCACATAATATGCTATTCGCTCTTGTCCGAAACTAAAATGTTCTAAACTTTCAAATCCCACATAACTAAAATTCTGCTCTTAAGAAGTTGATCCAAGTTAAATACTTTATTGAGGATTGGCACTACTTTATTGAATTAGCAACGTCTAGCTGATTGGTTGGAGAGTTGAGACCCGTTACATTCTAATAGATAATCTTTATTTGGATTTGTCAACAGAATCACTCCCATTCTCCATGTAAGGGGTACGCTCACACTAGCCTTTTTTTTTTTTTTTTCTTTCGTTTTTTCCCTTTAGTTTTTAGGTCAGCAATTACACTATGCCAAGCCAGGTTGCCGATCACCACAGCAGGCAGCGTAGCGGAGAATTCTAAAGTATGTCAACCTGTCTTATTTTCCTAGCATGTTTGGATCTAGCGCATGTGCGTACATTACCTTTGATCTTGACCTCTAGTATATAGATGTTGTATTAACTGTAGGTGTTCTCATTCCAATAGCGTCCATTGCCTGCTCATTCCCTACCGAGGCATGTTGACTTTCTTGCGTCTGCGTACTGTCGTTTGAGTGATCAGTTGTGTTCTGCATATTTGATGTTGTTCCTGTATTGTTTTCAAAAACCGGACTATGTATAGCTTTAGTGTTGTTTGGCCTCCCATTGTAGTGACTTTTTGAATTTATTGAATTATTAAGAGACGTGTTATGTGGTTCAAGTTTTTCTATTTCCATTTCACTTTCAATAGTTTATACTGAGATGCTAATATTGTCGTAAGTACCATGCTATTTGTATCAACATAATTCACTGTTTCCATAGCTGCTTCCTCCGTAGTAGAGTGATCATGCATGTCGTCTTTTAACTATGTGTGCGAGGAATTCCCAACGATTATAATCGTTGGAAATTAAAAAATTCTCAATGGTTATAAACGTTGGAAATATGAAAATAGTCGTAGGTTATAATTTGCAACAGTTATAATCGTTGGAAAAGAAAAAAATTCCCAACGGTTATAACCGTTGGGAATACCATAATTTCGCAACGGTTATAAGCGTTACAAAATATATTAAAAAAAAATATAACGCACCTACTACCAACGGTTATAACCGTTAGGAATTTGATTACCACTGACTATAACCGTTACAAAACGACAATTCTGGTGTTGTGGGTACCATACTAAAACAAAATCGTAGTGGTCGCGTATAAACATAAAAGTATGATAAGGCACGCGAGGCAATGCCCAAGGTAGGATACCACCAGTTTGGATCGAAGGGTTGGTGGTAACGCATCGTAGCCACGACTGCTCAACACGTCCAACACTTCCATAATCAAATCAAGGTGCACCGATCAAGTCAAAATCAATATAATAATATGAACCCACTTGGTTCTGACAAGCCATCCTGTTTTAGTCATTTAAAATTGGCAAAGTGCCGGGGTCATCCATCATCGTTCTCTTTCTTCAAATCCAGCAACCGTTCGCCAATCCAACCACTTCATTCTGGATCATCCACTATGTACACAGTTGTTAAAGTGGTTCCGCTATTGATAGAGAGTATGCCAATATTCATCCCTGATCTCTTTAACAACCAAACGTCATTTTACACACCAGTTGGTTCTTTTACATGTTAAGAACAAGTCATATTTCATATCGAAATATCTGATTCACTTCAAAATCATTATGAATTCAAAAAAGGTTATACCTTCATATCAAAGAATTCATATTTAAATCAATGATTTAAATCTAAATAATTCGTCTCTAAAACAGTTTAAATATTAAAAATGGTTTTGAATGATTAAAATAGTTTGAATATTGAAAAATAGTTTGGAATAATTAGAATAGTTTAAGGATTGGAAATAGTTTTGAATATAAAATAGATTTTAATATTGAAAATAGTTTGGATACATAGTTTATATATTAAAATAATTTACATTAAAACCGTTTCTTCCTTTTCAAAATGATTTGAACTCATGTTCTCATTTCAAATCACAACAAATTCAACTTTTCAACTTCCAATTTCAAGTCAACTTCATATTTAAATTCTGATTTACATCGGCCTCAATTCAAAACATTTTCGAACTTTACATCAAATTCAATTTAAATAGTCCTATTCAAATGGCTGAAAGTCTCAACTCAATTTTCCATTTTCAAACAGTCCTGGACCTCAGTGCAAGTAGGCTTCATACCATGTACCTTTGTTTTCCTATAAATACAAGCCTAGCTGCAACCAAATGGGGATCTTCTTCTTGATCTTTTTCCTTCACTTCGAAGCTGGGACTCTGCTTCATCATCACTTCTATCTCCTACCTCAAACATACTGTAGAAATTTCATTGAATCTGAGATCCACTAGATTTTGGTTAGGTTTGATAAAATTAGCTGTAATCGGAAGAAAGAGTAACTAATAACAGAGATTAAAGTGAACGTAGACCAAAGATTATGCCGAACCACTATAAATATTCTCGTGCTTTTTTTTTCTTTCTCGTTGTTTTTGCTTGTTTGATTTGGATCTCTATATTTGGTGTTTCATTTGGTATTTGGGTGTTGATGCCATTTTTGACATCAACATATACTGAACTCACTTTTTCCATTTGAAAATAATTATGATGATGACTATAGCATCAAAGGAATTCATTTTCAGGTCTCGAAGTACGAGATGTTACAGTTTGTATTAGATTTGAGGATAGGGAACACTTACGTAAAATACAGCTAGAGGATAAGAATAGCACATAGACTAAACAAACACTAGGGGAAGGGTATAGACTAAGATATATGATGTACTTGTATATTGCTATTTATATAGGAAGATATATCTACTTTTTATTATTACTTCACTCTCTTTCTTGATAGAAAAAACAAGATAGAAACGGGGAGTGGACGTAGTATGATAGGAAGAGAAAATGCCAAAAGGGAAAGAGTAGTACATGTATGGGTGGAATGAAGATGAAATGCCAAGATTAGTTGAGGCTGAAGCTATATAACTAGCTAATATTGGGGGCATGGATATGAATGCCTTTTTTAGGCGGTTTATGGTGAAAATGATAAGGAAGAATATGCTGAAGGCTATTGACCCAAAGCCAGCTGCAGCAAGAGAAGACTTCTCTAAGATGAACCAAGGCTATAAAAACTCAGGAGGGAACTGCAAGAAGATGCTTTATACTGATGGGAGAATGCAATTACAATACCCTCAAGGAGGAGATCACTTAGGTACAGTTCAAGAAAAGGTTCGAGACTTAGTTCATATTCTAGTCTCAACGCAATGCGCTATCGTGGGATTTAATAGATTTAAAGCAGGATAACCTTATGGTTGAAGGGTACACCTAGAAGTTCTATTCTTTGGCTTAGTATGGTAGACAAATTGTCAACACCCCACTGAAGAAGAATGAGAAATTTATCAGAGGTTTAAAGCAGAGTCTTGATCATAAGGTGATGGCACACCTGGTATCTCCTTTTGATTTTGTAGTTGACATTGCCCGATGGTATGATGTGATGTACTAGGAGTAGGTGAGAATGGAGACAATGCCCAAAGCAGTGTAGAAGAAGAAATTTACTCTGTATGCTAAGGGCAAGAAGGTTCCGCCGAATGGAAAGGGTGGAGAAATTGCAATTGTGGAAATTGTTTGTTTTAATTGAGGACAGAAAGGACAATATGCAACAAAGTGTTTGAAGAGTCTTGGAAGAGTAAAATGCTTCAAGTGTGACTAGATAGGGCATTTAAAAAAGGACTGCCAAGAGCTTAAGATGCAAGTTCATGCTTTGGAGGGGCTAGGGGAAGGTCTGTCTATAGAATAGAAAGGCAAGAATATTACATTGGAACTATGCAGTTAAAGCGCTCGATGGATTCAATGCGGCTGAGGTGCAAAAAGTCATAGCAGGGACACGGCGAGGATATAGCGGGATGCAGCGGATGACTCTAGAATACCATATAAAACTCATACTTAATGTTTTTACAAATATATAAATGGAAATTAAATGAAAATTAACATTTAATTGAATTATAATCAATACATAAATAATTTTAAATAAAAACATGTGCGAATATACTATAAATAAACGTAAAACTGTTATATAACAAAATTGAATTTAGTAGAATATTAGAGTACTTTCATTTCTATAAATATTTTAAAATTTCAATTAAGTAAACTAATTTAATAATTTTAATAATGTATAAATGCCATTTTTCAATTCATTTCTTTTAAAGAAGATATAGCGGAAGTAGCGGAATATAGTGGGAATAACGGGATATAGCGGGGTTTAAAGCGGAAAGGCTATATTTGGGACTATATAGAAAAATCTTAGCGGTAGAAATCTGCTATGAGATATAGCAGGATTATAGTGGGGTAATATCGGAGAATTAACTGCACATCTTTGGAAGGCATGACTTTTGTTTTGCATATTTCAGTTAGAATACAATTTGATATTAGTGCGACACGTTCATTTATAGCTAAAGACTTGATTGATAGACTTCGCTTAAGGGTTACCTGTTAGTCACTTTTATGTGTAGTAAATCCGGTAGGCGGATATGTCACTCTCTAATTAAGAATCACTAATTTAGAGATAGAGTTGGGTAGGTGTAAATTTTTGTGTGATCTCCATATGTCTGACTTCATAGGCTTTAGAGTTATTTTATAAATGGACTGTCACGACCAGCCATTTTGTACCATTCAAATCGACAATAATCCACACATGTCGGACTTAAATGATGCAAAATAACAAATTGTAAATAAATTTGGAGCAAATGAAATCAAATACAGAGAATCATAGACACAGAACAATCAGAATAACTCACAGCGGAATATAAAAATAACATAACAGTTCATGAAACTATAACAGAGTCTCAAAACAATACATAATATCAGTCTGAAAACAACATAATAGAAATCCAAAATACATAGAAGTTCACTAATACATGAGATAAACTAGAACAGCTGAAACAGAAATAGATATAAATGTAGATAGCAGAAACTCCAGCAAATACCAGCTCCAGAAAGAGAATCCAAAGCTGTGAATACTCAGGCTGACCCGAGCGTAAAGCGAAACACAGAATACTCGAGTCAGGATAATATATACTTGTATAATGTAAATCAACTCAAGTGAACTGTAATAAAGATACAAGTAACTTAAAGGATGCCTGGGACCATCCATCCTCTAAGGATCCGTCAAACTATTTACTATATAGTAATATTTCGCTATTATAATAATGTCTACAGTAAAATAAACATACTTTGAAATAGTGTTCCAGGCTACCCATATCACCATTCACACATAATAGTCCCAGTAGTCCATCCAGTATCAGCATATCTCCAGATAGAAAGACTACCCTAAATACTCCATGGGCTACGGAAGAAAAACAAACTCGTAGTAAAGGCTCGATATGGTAGGTGACACGGCACATAAGCCAATGCCAGGGTAGATATACCAATTACGCACACGGGCTGGTGGTAAAGCAGCAGCCACATACGCCCACCCCAAACAACACTCCAAATCAAGGGGTGCACCCAATCAATCACAATAGTAATAGAATGGTATCGAAGAAGTGTGTCCGGCTAGAGGTGCTACCTCCTTTGGCCCGAGATCGCTCATGTTTTAGCCACCTTAAGCTAACTCACGGGAGTCGGGTTCCACGTAATGTACCTCAGGAACGTCATCACCATCTACTTCATTCTGAAATCTCCACCGCGTACACAGTAATTAAAGTGGTTTTCGGTATCAACAGAGAGTATGTCCATATCCGATCCCGGTCTCTTTAACAACCAATCGTTATTACAACCCGTAGTTATAATTTAAAAATGGTATTTATATCAAAACTCAAATATCGTTTCAACGATTCAAATTCGTTTCAAATCCATTTCACAATAATTAAAATATCATATCTTTTCAAAACCACATTCATTTTATTCAAATTTAAAATACCATTTCAACTCATATTTCAAAATAGTTTCTATTTCAAAACAAATTACTCCATTTAAATCAAAAATGAAGTTATTATATTTAATTTTATTGTTAAATTTCTAAAATTTTAAACTTTTCAAACTTCATTCATTCACTTAAATTTATCAAAACAGTGAAAATTCACCTTTCACGGCACTTAGAAAATGCTACGGAAAGTTATGTTTAAAACAGTACAATTTAACAAAAGACAGCATTTAAAATGCTTTAATAGGGTTACTTAAATTCCAATAAAACTTAGTTAAATTTAGCAATTACAGCACTTGCAAAGTGCTATAATAACCTTTTATTAAAATTTAGCCATTTGGTTCATTTATATCAACTACAATATTTACAAATGTTGTAATATCATTTACATTAAAAATAATAGCATTACAACAATTGTTGTTAATTAACTTTCAAATATCCAATATAATTTCATAAACCATTAAATTTTCATTTAAACCATTTCAAACGTATAAAATCATATATTTTTCACTTTTATAACCATCATTTAATTTTCCTTAAATTCATGATTTTATAAAGTTAAATTTCAGTTCAAAAATCAATATTTAATAATAATTCACTTATTAAATTCCAACATTCAATTTCAATTCATATAATTAAATTTTTAACTTAACACTTAAGTTTAAATTTTCAAATATAACTTAATTTCATTTTATTTACTTAGCTTAAAAATTCACTTTTAAACCAAATTCACAAATTTCCAATTTAAGTTACATTTCAAAATTCAACTCAGTATTCATTCATTTAACATTTTAACTTTATTCAAAAATCATTAATATATTATAAAATCATTTTAAATTCATTTAAATTCAAAATATCCTAAATTTATCATAATTTCCAACTTAAATTTAGATTCCAATTATCACCAAATTATAATTTCCAAAATAACTTACATTTCAGATTTTCTAACTTTACCATTAATTTATTTCACTTATAAATTTTCAAAAAATCAATAATACTTTACAAAAATCATTTTTAATTAAGTTTAAATCAAAATATTATAATATTTACGTTTCTAAAATATTTTAAAAAATTTAGAAAAACTTATATTAACTACGGGTCTGTATTTCTTTTTCGAGCCTAGGAAAAGTGATACGGATAATATATCATTTCAATCCGTAATTTACAAAGAAAACCCGGGTTTTATCATTTCAAACCCGCAGTCCCAAGTAAATGAAATAATTTGAAAATCGTTCAGGCCTATCATTTCAACCCATAACGATATTCCCCTATTTTAAAGTCCGTTCGAGTATGTATCATTTCAACCCGTAGTGATTCTAATCTAAAGGGAACTTGCGGTGTGAGAAACTGACATAAATAACAGAATAGCATAATATAACAGTAACAGATGTTATAACAGGTAAATAAGCATGGGTGAACATTATATGATCATAACATAGCAGATATAATATGGTGATGCATTTTTACAGATTCAAATGTGATCGATTTACTAGTCATATAAGTATAAAACTGTCTGGTGAGAATAACTCACAGTTATAAGCTGGAGACAACAAATCAAATGCACAAATTGAGATCCACAAAAGCACGATAGCACGGCAATGATTCGAGTGTGGGAGAGACAAAGCTAATAACCTTAAAAACATTCAAACAAAACAATATAACGAACATAAGTTTTCAACCCAAAATACAATTAAACAATGTTAGAAATTAATGCACAAAACAAAGCTAAAATATTTTGCACTTGCTTTCAACCCTTGTGCTTCAGCCTAGCGTCAGAAACACACGGCTATGGTGAGAGTTTGGATCTGGTTTGGATCCAAATGGGGTCCGCCTAGCATGGGAAAAGATGGTGCAAACATATGTGCGTATGCAACTACACAACACAAGGCAACACATCATGGTTTCTATGCAAATATAGGTCACGGCCAAGTCAATATGGGCATTGCCTGGGTTCAGGTGGATCAGCTACAGTTATGGCAGTGGTGTCAGGTTAAGTAGGGGCTAGAGATGGTGGTGCAAGTGGCGGCCAAGGAGGAGTTTGTGGTGGATGACTTGATGTGCTCGGCTGTGGTCATATAGTTGGAGTTTGGTGCATTCGAAGGTGGATCTTCAACATGAATGGTGCACGGCCTGTCTAGGGGTTGGAGAGGAGGTGGTGATGATGGGTTCAAGTGGTGGTGGAGGCGGCCAAGATGAAGGAGGTGGCAGGCCGAACCTAAAGATGGAGAAAGCAAGAGCAAATTCACATCAAAAACAATAAAAAGTAAAAGAAAGAAGAAGCTTTACCAAAAAAATTTGCAAAGAAGAATGGCCGAATTTTTTTCTCAGGTTTGAGATAATTTTTGTATGTGAAAATGAGATGAGATAGTCAGCTGAAAGTAGTGAGGAGTTAAGACAGCAAATAATGAAAAGGTGTTGGTTTAAATGTGAAAAGACAAGAAGACAAAAAGCCATAAGCAAATAAAAGGTCACCAAAACTCTTCATATATCCATATTCTCTTTTGGAATTTTAAATGTCTGAAAAATATATATAAATTCAAAAAAAACACGAAAATTTAGTAAATAAACAAAAATAAATAAATAAATATTAATTATATATAATTAAATTAAGAAAAATAGCAAAACTTGCAAACTAGGCTTAAAATTTTAAAAATCAATGCAATAAATTTTGGAAAAATTCTATGTACTTGAAAAATATTTACAAATAAAGATAAGAACACAAAATAAAAATGCATTCACAAAAATAAATAAATAAATTTTAATTAAATATAATTTAAATGAAGAAAATAGCAGAAAAATGGAAACTGGGCTTTAAAAATAGAAAATAAATGCAATAAATTTTGGAAAAATTCTATTATCACTTTAAAATATTTAGAAAAGAAATCTTGCAATAAAAAAATTTAAAATAATTTCAAACAAAATAAAGTCAAATTTAAATTATATTCAAAAATCTAAGGTTGTTACACTCTCCCCCACTCAAATCTTTTCGTCCTCGAAAAGAACGGACAAGGAAAATAAAGAGAAACAAGATAGAAAAAATAAAATAGTACCTGAAACAAACAATTTCGGATTCGAAGAACAAATGCTCTCCTCCGTTTCCTAGGTATAATCTCGATCGTCAGTACTCCACTGTACTTTGACTGGATTAACAGATTTCCTTCTGATCTGCTTCGTACCTCTGTCGACAATACGAAGTGGCTTCCTCTCAACAGTCAGATTAGGCTCAATATCCAAACTATCAAGAATAGAAGGCTGAACAATAAAAGATGGATCATGAAGATGTCGGCGAAGATGCGAGACATGAAATACATCATGCACTCCAGAAATCTTCTCGGCCAAATCCAGACGATAAGCCAAAGAACCAACTCTTTCCACAATGCGGAAAGAACCAATGAACCTAGGTGAAAGCTTCCCTCTATGACCAAAGCGAATGACATTCCTTAAGGGACAAACCTTAAGGAACACCTGATCACCAACAGAAAATTCCAAATTCCACCTACGCCTATCAGCATACTTCTTCTGCCTATCCTGAGCGGCTCTCAACCTCTTCTTAATCTCCTCAACTCTCTCAGAATCTTCCAAAATCACATCAGGACCAAGAACCAAATGATTACTGGTTTCAATCCAGCAAGATGGGGATCTACAAGGTCGTCCGTATAGAGCAGCAAATGGATACATTTTGAGACTGGCCTTAATGTAAATATGGAATCAGATAGATAAAAAGATTAAGAATAGACTGAAAAACAGAAGATAAGATTATACCTGATAACTATTATTGTAGGTGAATTCGGCAAGATGGAGATGATTTTCCCAAGATCCTCCATAATCAAGCACACAAGAACGAAGAAGATCCTAAAGAATCTGATTCACTCTTTCCGTTTGACCGTCGGTCTGTGGATGGTAAGCAGTGCTCGGATTCAAACGAGTACCCAGAGATTCCTGAAAAGCTTTCCAAAACTGACTGGTAAAGATAGGGTCATGATCACAAACAATACTGAGAGGAACACCATGGAGATGAACGATCTCTCTCATGTACATCCCAGATAAGTTAGAAGCAGAACGAGTAGACTTGACCGGAATAAAATGAGCGGACTTGGTCAGTCTATAAACAATAACCCAGATACTCTCATTACCCCTCCGAATCCTCTGTAAACCATCGATGAAATCCATGGAAACGTGTTCCCACTTCCAATTGGGAATCTCAAGGGGATGCAACAAACCAGGGGTCATCTGGTGATCGGCTTTGACCTGCTGACAAGTCGCACACTGACTAACAAAGATAAAGATATCCCTCTTCAACCCCTTCCAACAATAAAGCTTCTTCATATCCTGATACATCTCTGACACACTAGGATGAATAGAAAGCATGGATCGGTGATTCTCCTAAAGCAACTCATGCCTCAAACCATCAACATTCAGGACAAAAATCCTGCCATTAATCCTCAAAATCTCTCTATCATCAATCTGAGCTCCACTACAACTACCACTACTACCACCAACCCTGCTACAAACACTCTCCTTCATCAATCTACGCATCACATCCTCATCCTGCTTAGCCATAATATGATCCAGAAGAGGAGAAGAAGAAACAAAAAGCTGACACAACAAAGCCTTCTTCCGACTCAGAGCATCGGCCACAACATTAGCTTTACCGGGAGTATAGCTAATATCGAGGTCGTAAGAAGCCAGAAACTCAAGCCAACGAACTTGCCTCTGATTCAAATCCTTTTGTGAAAAGATATATCTCAGAGACTGATGATCGGTGAAAAGCTCAAACTTGGTTCCAAGAAGATGATGCCTACAAAGCTTCAAAGCAAAGACAGCAGCAAGCAACTCTAAATCATGAGCAGCATAATTTGCCTCGTGGGTTTTCAACTGACGGCTGGCATAGGCAATGACCCAACCATCCTGCATGAGAACAGCACCCAAACCCTCACGACTAGCATCAGTATATACCGTAAATCCATCACTTCCGTTCGGAACGGTAAGAACTAGTGCGGAAGTTAGCTTTCTCTTTAACTCGTTGAATGCAGCCTTACACTGATCACTCCAGATAAACTTGGCATTCTTACGAGTCAAAGCTGTGAGAGGTGCAACAATCCGAGCAAAATTCTCAATGAATCTCCGGTAGTAACTGGCAAGGCCCATAAAAATACGAATATCAGAAGGAGTCTTTGGAGTTTTCCAATCCTCAAACAGAATAGGGAGAACATAAGGACAACAGAAAAGAGAGAATTATAAAATGATAAAGAAAAGAGAAGAAAGAAAGACTTACATTGATCGCAGCGACCTTGACTGGATCAACTGAAACTCCATTACTAGAAACAATATGTCCAAGATATCGGACTTCATCCTTCCAAAAATGGCATTTGGAAAATTTAGCCTTCAATTGATGATTTCTGAGAGTCTCTAGAACGTATTTGTGATATCCCAGAATTTTTGGCAATATAAATTTAATAATCTGTAATTAAAAATTAAATTTATTTGATAACTATTGTTAATAAATTTGAATTGATTCAATAATCTTACTTTAATAAATATTAATTAGTTGATTTTATCTTTTAAAAGCTAATAAATTGTTTTCTATTTATAATATATATATAGGATATGTATATATTGTAAATAGATAAGCGTCGTTTTAAATTTAATAAATAAATATTATTTTCTAATTCTACTATTTTTGGTAAATTGAAATTTTTTTCTTATTTAATATAAGCTTTTCAAAAGCTATTTAATAAATAACTATATGGTTTTAAATTGTTAAGATAAATTGTTTAAATTGATTTTAGCATTAGTTTAAATTTAAATAAAATTAATAATAAGATTTGTTTAACATTCTTTTTAAAATATTGATTAATTAATATGATTTGCAAATTAGATATGAAAGTTTAAATACAACTAATATATGAAACATTTATTCATTTAAATAATAAGCAATTTATAACCTCTTTTATAAATTTATTTAAAATAATCAAAAAATGTTATTTTCAAATAACAGATATATGTACTGTTTTTATTTATAATTATACTTGGTTCTATTCTTTAGAAGTTATCAACATATAACTAAGTATTAAAAACTAATTAATTAAGTTAAAAAGCTTTTATTTACATTTAAAATAAATACTAAATTAATTAAAGAACATGTGTTGTTTTCCTAAGGCTTCTAATAACATGTGTTAAGTGAATAAGCAAGGAAATTAACAAGTGTTAATATTTAAGACAAATATCATATTGTATTTTCATATTTTTTCTCTGATTTTTAATAAATCATGAATTTAGTTTATAAACACTTGCCTTCTTCCTTTTCTTTTTCTTTTTCTCATTTCATTTCCAAACAAAGAAACTTCAGCTGAAACCCTCCTCAAAACCAAATCTGAAATCTAAAATCAATAATCAAACTCTTCATTTCAAAATGAAAATTTTCATTTCCTCTAAAACCAGTTTTCTCATCAACCAGTAACCAAGTGCAAATCACTCTTCAAAATCATTTCCTGTAACACATTTTTAAAATGCAAAGCATTTTCAAAACAAAATCTGTAATTATCCTCAAAACTGAAGCCTCAACATCATTTTTCCTCAACCTGGAACTGTTTCCTGCATTCATCATTCAACCTGAGTTTTTAAAGCAAGCAAGCCTATAATCATTTAATTCAAGTTTTCAAATGCAATCTGAAATTGGCTACTGCATGCAACTCAGTTTCTAAACAAGTTTTAAAAGCAAGACATTTGTGGTTGATAAAGCAACTGCATTCATTATCTTCAACCTGAGATTATTAGGCCTGCATTTTCTTGTAAGATGAAGCATGCATGTAAGTTTGTAAATCAAGGAGAAAAAGCAACATTCAAGTTTAAAGTTTCAAAAGCATCACAGCAACTCAAATTTTAAAATAAAAACAAAAGCTATTTTCAAATTAAAACAATGGTGCTCTGTCTGCTATTTTTAGGTGAGTAACTCCACTTTTAAAATTTTAAGTAAGTAAAAGTTGATTGCATGCTTTTTAATTTGAAATGAATAAAAATTATGAAATTTGCTGTGAATATTTATATATATGAATATATATGTGTAACAATCCTATATTTTGTAATTATTTTATTGTATATTTTAATTATTTTTAATGTAAGATTTTGATTTTTAAAACTTATTTTACTTATTTGAAATGATTAAATTTATTATTTAAATATAATCTTGATCTTTATATGAGCTATAATTCCAAACTTGTGTAAGTTGAATATTTGCCTGAAATGCTGATTTTGGTCAAAATAGTCAAACTGTGACTTTCAACTTAAAATTTTAAAAGTTTAAAATTTTTAATTTTTTCTTTTATTATGAAAGTACATAAAATTCTAAGAACACCACTTTTCGTTTCGTTGAAATCGGATGTAAATTGTGAAAGTTATACCCTTTACAATATTGTGCGTATATAGGGTTATTGAACAATGACTATTTTAAATTGTATAAGTTACTTCTTCTTTGTTATATTTTACTTTAATATGTGATAATATGTTATATTATGTATATTTTGACTTTTAAGTATTTTTAAAATGATAATATAATTTTTCTAAAGTTCATTTGAATTTATTTCTAATTTTAAAGCCAAGTCTACAATTTTAAGCCATTTTCTTATTTTAATTATATATAATTAAAATTTATTTATTTATTTTATGCACCCACTTTTATTTTCTGTGTTTTACTTTATTTTATTCATTTTACATGTATTTAAATTAAAGTAAAAATTTTCAAAGTATATTGAAGTTATTTCTAATTCCTAAGTCTAGTTTTCATTTTTTTGTGCCATTTTTCTTATTTAATTATATCTAATTTAAAATTAATTATTAATATTTTGTTTATCTGTTATATTTTCGAATTCTAACTGAAATTTATACGTGTTTTCAGTTATTTAAGATGTATATGAATATATATAGGAAGTTTAAAAGGTTTGAAAGCAAAGAAACGTAAAACCGTTTTAACGTTTCTTCTTCCGTTTCCTTTCCAATTAATAAATTTAATTTCCTTTGACCGTTCCTTTCTTTATTGTAGCTGTGCATTTCTTACCTCATTTTCACTTGAAAACATTCCTCTTCACTTCATTTTTCACGGCTAGAAAGGTTTGGTGATGGCTCCTCTTTCCTCTTCTTTTTGCTCTTCTTTTTTCCATTGTTTTCTTATATTTTGCCTTATTTTCTCATGAGTATTGCTTGGCCTCTCCTCCATAGCCAAGGCCACCACCTCCTAACCTCTTCTCTGCCATCATCACCAGATACCCCTCTGGTCTTGACCAAGGCCAAGCCCACCATGGTGCCAAAACTCCAAAAAAATGCAACAATGCCCTTGAACAATGCTAGTTTGACCACCTTTGCCTCATCTCCTTCAACCACCACCATAGCCACCTCCACCACCTCTGACCTGACCTCCACCCTCTGCCACATCACCCACCACCCTCTGGAAATCAGACCATGAACAAGCCGTGCCCATCCATTGAAGCTAGCACCACAAAACTTCCACAAAACTCCTTAAAACATTGCCTAGACCACACATATCATCACCTACCCTCCATATCTTGCTTTAGCCACCCCTTAGCCGCCACC
Source organism: Allium cepa (assembly GCA_030765085.1). Lineage (NCBI taxonomy): Eukaryota > Viridiplantae > Streptophyta > Magnoliopsida > Asparagales > Amaryllidaceae > Allium > Allium cepa. The sequence goes on along the minus strand of CM060941.1, from coordinate 803,742,445 downwards.
ACCAACCACTCCACCACCTTTGGCCACCGCTCCAGCTACTGTCCAGACCTATACAAGCATGGACAAGCCACCACATGCCCATGGCCGATCCAAGAATGTCACAAAAACTCAACTTATTTAACCTTGACCCTATATATGCTTTATGTTGCACCACTACACCTTCATCTCCACTTGTTGCCTTGCCTATATGATGTTAAACCTGACCTATATGATGTCATACCTGAGCCAAAGCATCATCATAGCCAAGCATAAGTGTCACTTAGGCGAAGCATTGAAGTGGTTGAAGCAAGCTCCAATCTATCTTGTTTATTTTGCTTTGTATTTCAAAATTGTTTCAATGTTATTTTATGTTGAATGTTTATATATTGTCTTGTTTGTTTTGTTTTGGGTTGTTACAAAATCATATCTTGGCTATCTTTCAACTCAAATCAAAAGTCGTGCAATTGTGCTTGTCGTGCCTTTGGAGTCGTGCTTGTATGTTGTTTTGGTCTTCAGCTTGAAAAAGTGAGTCTTTCTCACTCTGACATTTATACTTATGAAAAGTGAATTGATGACAAGTGTTTAGTAATAAAAAAATATTTATGCAAGTTAATGATGATCATATGATATGCTATGCCATGTTATTACCATATTATTACCATGTTTAAACTGTTAATTTTCACCTGACATCTGATATATGACTGTATATTGTGATATTGACCTTGTTGATATTATTTCTGCATATGATCACACTGCAAGTTCCCTGTTAGAAAAAAAATGTTATGGGCTGAAATGATAGGCCTGAATGGTTTTAAATTTTTCATTTTGACTTGGGATTGCGGGTTTGAAATGATAAAACCCGGATTTTTCTTTATAAATTACGGGTTGAAATGATATATTACCCGTATCACTTTACCTAGCGTAGAAAATTTTATACAGGCCCGTAGTTAAAATATGTTTTTCTAAAATTTTTAAAATATTTTTAGAAATTAAATTAATATAATATTTTGATTTGAGATTTAATAAAAAAATGATTTTTGTAAAATATTATTGATTTTCTGAACAATTGTAAGTGAAATGAATTAATGAAAAAGTTAGAAATTTTGAACGTAAGTTATTTTGGAAATTTTGATTCAATTATAATTGGAAATTTAAGTGAATATGAAATTATGATAAATTTATGATAATTTGAATTTAAATAAATTTAAAGTGATTTTTATATCATATTAATGATTTTAATAAAGTTGAAATGTGAAATGAATGAATATTGTAAGTTGAAATTTTGAAATATAACTAAAACTGGAAATTTATGAAATTGACGTAAAAGTGAACTTTTAGTTAAGTAAATAAAAATAAAACAAAGTTATATTTGAGAATTTGAACTTAAGTGTTAAGTTGAAATTTAATGTAATGGATTTTAAAAATTCAACATTGCATTTTAATAAGTGAATTATAATTAAATCTTGATTTTTGAATGGAAATTTAACTTTATAAAATCATGAACTTGAGGAAAATTAAATGATGTTTATAAATGTGAAAATGTATGATTTTATAAGTTAAAATGTTTTTAATAAAAATATAATTGGTTGAGAAATTTTATTGAATATTTGAAGTTAATTGAATGCATTTTTGAAATGCTATTAATTACAATGTAAATGATATTACAGCATTTGTAAACATTGTAGTTGATGATAATGAACTAAAAAGCTAAATTGAATTAAAAGCTATTATAGCAATCTTTGTAAGTGCTATAATTTTTTAATTTAACTAAGTTATTCAAAATTTAAGTAAACCTAGTATAACGTTTTAAAATGCTGTCTTTTGTTAAATCGAACTGTTTTGAATGTAACTTTCCGTATAAGTTTTCTAAATAATGCGAAAAGTGAATTTTCACGGTTTTGATAAACTTAAGTGAATAAATAAACTTTGGAGGTTGAAATTTTTGGAAATTTAATAATTTAATTATTAAACATAATAACTTCATTGAAATGATAAAAAAGAATTTTTGGAATATAAACTGTTTTGAAATATGAATTCAAATGGTATTTTAGATTGAATAAAATGAATAATGATTTGAAATGAATGAAGTTTGAAAAGATACGATATTTTGATATATTAAAATGATTTGAAACGAAGTTTTGAAAGGATATGATATTTTGATATATTAAAATGATTTGAAATGAAGTTTTGAAAGATATGATATTTTTGATATTAAATGATTTGAAAACGGAGTTTGAAAGATATGACATTTTGATATTAACATGATTTAAAAAGAAGTTCTGAAAGATATGATATTTCGGAACTGAAACTTTGAATGGTTATGATATTTTGATACATTAAAATGATTTGAAAGGTAGTGTTGAAAAGGTATGAAAATTTAATATATTGAAATGGTTAGAAATGACTTGATATTTATTTTGATAAATATTTGAATTGAAAGATATTTTACGATGATATATTGAAATGGTTTTGGAAATGATTTAATCTTTATTTTGATAAAGATTTGGATTGAAAAGGATATTTTATTTTGAAGTATAAAATATTGTTTTAAAGTTATAACTACGGGTTATAATAACGATTGCTTGTTAAAGAGACCGGGATCGGATATTGTCTTATAGCCGGCCAATACCGAAAACCACTTTAACAACTGTGTACGCGGTGGAGATTCCAAAATGAAGTAGGATGGTGGCGACGTTCTCGAGGTATATTACGTGGACCCAACTTCCGTGAGTTGGCATATATGACTAAAACAGGAGCTATACCGGGCTACACAATGGGTCGCACCCTTTCATCGAGCATGCTCCATCGAAAACCATTCTATTACTGTTGTGATTCGATTCGGTGGCGCCACTTTGATTCGGGGGTATTGTTCGAGGTAGGCGGAAGCTGCTGGCTTGCCGTCACCACCGGTCCGGGAGTGCAAATGGTGTATCCACCCTGGCATTGCCTCGCCTGCCGTGTCATATCCTTATATCGAGCCCACTATGATTTTGGTTTTAAAGATCCGACCGCGTTAAGGTTCACCATCTCCTTAACGCTATTTTCTATATGATTATACTTTACTGATTAGACACTACCGTATATAGCGTATATTACTACATAGTAAATAGTTTAACGGATCCTTAAAGGATGGGCGGCCCCAAGCATCCTTTAAGTTACTGATGCATTTTGTTACTGTTCACTTGAGTTGATTTACAGTTTATAAGTATTTATGTCCTGACTCGAGTGTTTTGTGTTTTGCTTTACGCTCGAGTCAGATTGATTGAGTTAGCATTCAAGATTCACCTTCGGCGTTGGAGCTTTCCTTGAAGATCCAGCCATTTATTTTGTTTCAGTATCTAGCGGTTCAGTGATGTATCTGATTTGTACCTGATGTATCCTGTTACTCTTCTGTTGTATCTTATTTAACTCTGATGTATCTTATATTTTATATAGTAGCTTCATGAACTACTATCTCTTTTTCTTCCGCTGCATTTTTATATACTCTGTGTCTGTGATCTGTGATTTTTATTTACTGTATATTCTGAGGTTTGCCAAAAAAATTTTTTACAACGCGGTATTTTGAGCAATTCAATCCCGGCATGAGTGTCTACCTATGCACTTATAATGGATGCGAATGGTTGAAAATATCTGGTCGTTACAGTTGGTATCAGAGCTTTGGTAGCTCTAGGCAAAACTCAGCATATGGAGTAGATGTAATTACAGAATCACTTTCATTCGAGTTGAATCTTTTTCTTTTGACTCGATTCCTTTGAATTTTGGAACGTTCCCTACAGTTCCAAAATCCATTCGTATCCCTCACTATTCATCTTCTTTTGACTCTGGAGTATTCTATAACTCCGCTTCGAATGATCTTTCTGGTGAGTCGGCGGTCACGCCAATTTCAAATTGAATTGAAAAAGGGGGAAAACTCTTTTACAATTAGCATCGATTCACCAGAGATTCTTATCTATCCATGGTTTAGATGCTAATATCTTTTGTTATTTCAAACTCTAACTCTTGAGATCGAATGTAGATTTACCCTAGAAAAATCAACATTGATCTTATTCTTTAAGTCACGGTTGACCCGGTTAAGGTTGCCCGTGATTTATATAAGCTTATCCATCTTCCTATTCTATTATTTAATCATGTCATCCTTGTTTCCAACTTATTTTTAAATCATAATCTCCTTTGATTTGTGTTAATCAAAAATTTGAATCTCTATCCTTCTTTGAAAATCTATTCATGTATAGTGTATTTGTAAACTAGTATTTAAAATTAAAATGTTTTATATATTGTGTTGTTTGAGTTGTTGAAGTTGAGTTGGGTTTCTGATCGATACGTCTGATCAGCGCTATCGAGAAGATTTCCAAAACACTTTGACAGAACAAACGGACACAATATATATATTTTTTTAAAAATTTTGGTTAATGAAATAAATTTTGATATATAAGTAAATTTATGGAACTTAATGAAATGATTTAAATTGATAATGTGAAATGATAATACTTGATTTATCATTTATTGTTCTACAAATAGATCTATAAATATTTGTTTATAAATTTAATTGGGAACTGAAATGAATTTAAAACAAGAATTTGAGGATTTAAATTCCGATTATTTCGAACTTTGGTTTAAATTTTTAAAGGGTTATATTATTTAAAGTATTTTGAATAGAATTTGTTTTCAAAGAATTTTAAAGGTTTAAAATTTGTGCTCTTCTCTTTTTCGCTGGAAAATAACTTCGGTGATGATCGCGACATCATCGACGTTCATTTTCGAGTTTCGAAGTTAAGAGACTGTTCTGTAGTCTTGCTACAGCTTTGTTTTGGGGAATTTAATTTGGTTTGAATTTTCTGAAATATGACTTGAATTATAATATATATGTATATATATAGATATATGATTGAAATTTTATTTGACATATTATGTATATATTATTACTTATCTCTAAATGGTTTGAATGTAATCGGAAATTTAATTCTTAAATTTTAGCTTGAAGAATAATTTCAATTGTAAAAAAGAAAATCAAAAATTTGGATAAATGATTCAAACTTGAGATAATTGAATTGGAAAGTTTTATTTGTATAATACAATTGCATTCCAATATAACTTACCTTATTTCAGAAGTTAAAAATGTAATTGGATAATATACGATATAAAAAGATGTATAAATAAAATTTGAGTGGTTATAATAAATGTTATACACTTAAATTTTAAGTTATAAAACGATTAACAGAGTTAAAGAATAATAAAGGGTAATTGAATAACTTACAATAAAACAATGTTAGAAGAACTAAGAATAAAATAAAGCAGTTATAATAAGTGTAAGTATATTTAACATCAGTGATGAATATATTGAGAGGAATAAATTTAAGTTTAATTAGGAATAAAGAAGAATTAAATTTATTAAGTACAATGTGAGTGTAATAAATGATTATTTTTCAAACCAATAGTTTTAAAAATTGTTAATTTAAGATGATTGGACAATAAGATAATGAAATTTGGGGTAGTTAAGATTTATTTAACTTGTGTAAAGATTTATTCTCTATTTAAGTTGAAATTTCCATGCTTTCAAATTTATTTCCTTATTTTGTTTTTCAAACTATCTTTTGGTTGTCCTTATTATCCTTATCTTGCTATAGACCGGTATAGGCATATTTCTATAATATTTCTATTTAGAAATATTTCTATAATCTTTGATAGACCTTTGGTAATCATTTTGAATCCACCTTTTTCGTGCTTGTGTTCTTGATTCTGGAGGATCTTGGAAAGATCACCTCCACCTTGTTAAACTTACCTATAACAACAGTTATCAGGTATAACTTCAATCTTCTTGTCATCTTATCTTAATCATATTTCACTCTATCTTTTCTGTGCCCTTCCATACCTCATTCCTTTTCGGAGACGAAAAGTTTTGAGTGGGGGAGAGTGTAACAACCCTGTATTTTGTAATTATTTTATTGTATATTTTAATTATTTTTAATGTAAGATTTTGATTTTTAAAACTTATTTTACTTATTTGAAATGATTAAATTTATTATTTAAATATAATCTTGATCTTTATATGAGCTATAATTCCAAACTTGTGTAAGTTGAATATTTGCCTGAAATGCTTATTTTGGTCAAAATAGTCAAACTGTGACTTTCAACTTAAAATTTTAAAAGTTTAAAAATTTTAATTTTTTCTTTTATTATGAAAGTACATAAAATTCTAAGAACACCACTTTTCGTTTCGTTGAAATCGGATGTAAATTGTGAAAGTTATACCCTTTACAATATTGTGCGTATATAGGGTTATTTAACAATGACTATTTTAAATTGTATAAGTTACTTCTTCTTTGTTATATTTTACTTTAATATGTGATAATATGTTATATTATGTATATTTTGACTTTTAAGTATTTTTAAAATGATAATATAATTTTTCTAAAGTTCATTTGAATTTATTTCTAATTTTAAAGCCTAGTCTACAATTTTAAGCCATTTTCTTATTTTAATTATATATAATTAAAATTTATTTATTTATTTTATGCACCCACTTTTATTTGCTGTGTTTTCTTTATTTTATTCATTTTACATGTATTTAAATTAAAGTAAATTTTTTCAAAGTATATTGAAGTTATTTCTAATTCCTAAGTCTAGTTTTCATTTTTCTGTGCATTTTTCTTATTTTAATCATATCTAATTTATAATTAATTATTAATATTTTGTTTATCTGTTATATTTTCGAATTCTAACTTAAATTTATAATTGTTTTCAGTTATTTAAGATGTATATGAATATATATAGGAAGTTTAAAAGGTTTGAAAGCAAAGAAATGTAAAACCGTTTTAACGTTTCTTCTTCCGTTTCATTTCCAATTAATAGATTTAATTTCCTTTGACCGTTCCTTTCTTTATTGTAGCTGTGAATTTCTTACCTCATTTTCACTTGAAAACATTCCTCTTCACTTCATTTTTCACGGCTAGAAAGGTTTGGTGATGGCTCCTCTTTCCTCTTCTTTTTGCTCTTCTTTTTTCCATTGTTTTCTTATATTTTGCCTTGTTTTCTCATGAGTATTGCTTGGCCTCTCCTCCATAGCCAAGGCCACCACCTCCTAACCTCTTCTCTGCCATCATCACCAGCTACCCCTCTGGTCTTGACCAAGGCCGAGCCCACCATGGTGCCAAAACTCCAAAAAAATGCAACAATGCCCTTGAACAATGCTAGTTTGACCACCTTTGCCTCATCTCCTTCAACCACCACCTTAACCACCACCATAGCCACCTCCACCACCTCTGACCTGACCTCCACCCTCAGCCACATCACCCACCACCCTTTGGAAATCAGACCATGAACAAGCCGTGCCCATCCATTGAAGCCAGCACCACAAAACTTCCACAAAACTCCTTAAAACATTGCCTAGACCACACATATCATAACCTACCCTCCATATCTTGCTTTAGCCACCCCTTTGCCACCACCACCAACCACTCCACCACCTTTGGCCGCCGCTCCAGCTACTGTCCAGACCTGTACAAGCATGGACAAGCCACCACATGCCCATGGCCGATCCAAGAATGTCACAAAAACTCAACTTATTTAACCTTGACCCTATATATGCTTTATGTTGCACCACTACACCTTCATCTCCACTTGTTGCCTTGCCTATATGATGTTAAACCTGACCTATATGATGTCATACCTGAGCCAAAGCATCATCATAGCCAAGCATAAGTGTCCCTTTGGCGAAGCATTGAAGTGGTTGAAGCAAGGTCCAATCTATCTTGTTCATTTTGCTTTGTATTTCAAAATTGTTTCAATGTTATTTTATGTTGAATGTTTATATATTGTCTTGTTTGTTTTGTTTTGGGTTGTTACAAAATCATATCTTGGCTATCTTTCAACTCAAATCAAAAGTCGTGCAATTGTGCTTGTCGTGCCTTTGGAGTCGTGCTTGTATGTTGTTTTGGTCTTCAGCTTGAAAAAGTGAGTCTTTCTCACTCTGACATTTATACTTATGAAAAGTGAATTGATGACAAGTGTTTAGTAATAAAAAAATGTTTATGCAAGTTAATGATGATCATATGATATGCTATGCCATGTTATTACCATATTATTACCATGTTAAAACTGTTAATTTTCACCTGACATCTGATATATGACTGTATATTGTGATATTGACCTTGTTGATATTATTTCTGCATATGATCACACTGCAAGTTCCCTGTTAGAAAAAAAATGTTATGGGCTGAAATGATAGGCCTGAATGGTTTTAAATTTTTCATTTTGACTTGGGATTGCGGGTTTGAAATGATAAAACCCGGATTTTTCTTTGTAAATTACGGGTTGAAATGATATATTACCCGTATCACTTTACCTAGCGTAGAAAATTTTATACAGGCCCGTAGTTAAAATATGTTTTTCTAAAATTTTTAAAATATTTTTAGAAATTTAATTAATATAATATTGTGATTTGAGATTTAATAAAAAAATGATTTTTGTAAAATATTATTGATTTTCTGAACAATTGTAAGTGAAATGAATTAATGAAAAAGTTAGAAATTTTGAACGTAAGTTATTTTGGAAATTTTGATTTAATTATAATTGGATATTTAAGTGAATATGAAATTATGATAAATTTATGATAATTTGAATTTAAATAAATTTAAAGTGATTTTTATATCATATTAATGATTTTAATAAAGTTGAAATGTGAAATGAACGAATATTGTAAGTTGAAATTTTGAAATATAACTAAAACTGGAAATTTATGAAATTGACGTAAAAGTGAACTTTTAGTTAAGTAAATAAAAATAAAACAAAGTTATATTTGAGAATTTGAACTTAAGTGTTAAGTTGAAATTTAATGTAATGGATTTTAAAAATTCAACATTGCATTTTAATAAGTGAATTATAATTAAATCTTGATTTTTGAATGGAAATTTAACTTTATAAAATCATGAACTTGAGGAAAATTAAATGATGTTTATAAATGTGAAAATGTATGATTTTATAAGTTAAAATGTTTTTAATAAAAATATAATTGGTTGAGAAATTTTATTGAATATTTGAAGTTAATTGAATGCATTTTTGAAATGCTATTAATTACAATGTAAATGATATTACAGCATTTGTAAACACTGTAGTTGATGATAATGAACTAAAAAGCTAAATTGAATTAAAAGCTCTTATAGCAATCTTTGTAAGTGCTATAATTTTTTAATTTAACTAAGTTATTCGAAATTTAAGTAAACCTAGAATAACGTTTTAAAATGCTGTCTTTTGTTAAATTGAACTGTTTTGAATGTAACTTTCCGTATAAGTTTTCTAAATAATGCGAAAAGTGAATTTTCACGGTTTTGATAAAATTAAGTGAATAAATAAACTTTGGAAGTTGAAATTTATGGAAATTTAATAATTTAATTATTAAACATAATAACTTCATTGAAATGATAAAAAAGAATTTTTGGAATATAAACTATTTTGAAATATGAATTGAAATGGTATTTTAGATTGAATAAAATGAATAGTGATTTGAAATGAATGAAGTTTGAAAAGATACGATATTTTGATATATTAAAATTATTTGAAACGAAGTTTTGAAAGGATATGATATTTTGATATATTAAAATGATTTGAAACGAAGTTTTGAAAGATATGATATTTTTGATATTAAATGATTTGAAAACGGAGTTTGAAAGATAGGACATTTTGATATTAACATGATTTAAAAAGAAGTTCTGAAAGATATGATATTTTGGAACTGAAACTTTGATTGGTTATGATATTTTGATATATTAAAATGATTTGAAAGGTTGTGTTGAAAAAGTATGAAAATTTAATATATTGAAATGGTTAGAAATGACTTGATATTTATTTTGATAAATATTTGAATTGAAAGATAATTTACGATGATATATTGAAATGGTTTTGGAAATGATTTAATCTTTATTTTGATAAAGATTTGGATTGAAAAGGTTATTTTATTTTGAAGTATAAAATATTGTTTTAAAGTTATAACTACGGGTTATAATAACGATTGGTTGTTAAAGAGACCGGGATCGGATATTGTCTTATAGTCGGCCAATACCGAAAACCACTTTAACAACTGTGTACGCGGTGGAGATTCCAGAATGAAGTAGGATGGTGGTGACGTTCTCGAAGTATATTACGTGGACCCAACTCCCGTGAGTTGGCATATATGACTAAAACAGGAGCTATACCGGGCTACACAAAGGGTCGAACCCTTTCATCGAGCATGCTCCATCGGAAACCATTCTATTACTGTTGTGATTCGATTCGATGGCGCCACTTTGATTCGGGGGTATTGTTCGAGGTGGGCGGAAGCTGCTGGCTTGCCATCACCACCGGTCCGGGAGTGCAAATGGTGTATCCACCCTGGCATTGCCTCGCGTGCCGTGTCATATCCTTATATCGAGCCCACTACGATTTTCGTTTTAAAGATCCGACCGCGTTATGGTTCACCATCCCCTTAACGCTATTTTCTATATGATTATACTTTACTGATTAGACACTAACGTATATTACTACATAGTAAATAGTTTAACGGATCCTTAGAGGATGGGCGGTCCCAAGCATCCTTTAAGTTACTGATGCATTTTGTTACTGTTCACTTGAGTTGATTTACAGTTTATAAGTATTTATGTCCTGACTCGAGTGTTTTGTGTTTTGCTTTACGCTCGAGTCAGATTGATTGAGTTAGCATTCAAGATTCACCTTCGGCGTTGGAGCTTTCCTTGAAGATCCAGCCATCTATTTTGTTTCAGTATCCAGTGGTTCAGTGATGTATCTGATTTGTACCTGATGTATCATGTTACTCTTCTGTTGTATCTTATTTAACTCTGATGTATCTTATATTTTATATAGTAGCTTCATGAACTACTATCTCTTTTTCTTCCGCTGCATTTTTATATACTCTGTGTCTGTGATCTGTGATTTTTATTTACTGTATATTCTGAGGTTTGCCAAAAAAATTTTTTACAACGCGGTATTTTGAGCAATTCAATCCTGGCATGAGTGTCTACCTATGCACTTATAATGGATGCGAATGGTTGAAAATATCTGGTCGTTACAATATGTATGCATGCTTGTTTACCTGTTACATTTCTATTTCCTCAATTTCAAGCTTTTGTTTGATTTTAAAGAAAAACCATAATCTCTTGATTAAATTTTGGTTTGGATTTAAGGCTTAAACAAAATATGCTTATTTCATCATAAACTATAGTTTAAAATTTTACTTAAGTCAAATAACTTTGTATCATCTCTGGAATTTATAAATAGTTGATCAAACATTAAATTAGTGAAAATTCAAATATATTGATTCGATGTTTCAGGGTTATAAATCAAATCATCATACAAAATCATGATTTTTAAAAGAAAAATCATAATTTCTAGTGTTAGATTTTGGGAGAAGTTCTAAATTGACTACATTTTTCTTTTTGGGTTATCACTGATGATCTATGGGTTCGGATGGGTTGAATTTGCTCCTGGAGGTGGAGGAGTGATCAGGTATGAGGGGAAAATTATCTGATTTTGGTGTATTTCATTTTGGAGATGGTGGTTGTGATTTGAAGTTTAGAGCCCAAGTTTAACTGGGCTTGGTAAAATTGATTACTTCGGCATTTGTAGTTGATGGAGTTCAACAATATTTTGGGTGATGGTAGTCTGGTAGTTGACGAAGGCATGGATGAAGTTCTAGGATTTATGATGGCTGGAGATGCGGGAATGAGGCGTTTACAGGTGAGTTGCTATTCCAGTTTTTGTTCCAGGTTGGGATTTTAATCTCGATTTTGATTTCGAGCATGAGTCGATTGGGTTGTTGTTTGAATGATCCGAGATGATGATTGCCAACTGTAGGGAGGTCGCGAAGTTAATCAATGGTGGCCGGAGGCACCGTGCATGTGCACGGAGTATTGTGAATTTTTGTGGTGAAGTTTTGTTTTTGGGTTCGATTGTCTCAAGTTGTTCTCGAGTGATTCGAATTTTAACTCGAAGTACATTAGGTTTGACTCGAAGTCATCAAGGCTTGGCTCGAATATAAGTTTGATTACAGGTTTTAACAACTAAAACATGTTCTGTTTGTAAATTTTTTTAAATAAAGTTTAAATTTGTAAATCAAAACTTTGAACTAAGATTAAAACCTTAGTTTGAATCTGAATTCAAGTAGTTTGAATCCTATTTTGAAATGATTTAAATTTTGAAATTTAAATTTGGTTTTAACAACTTTTAAGGGTAAAAGAATATTTGGTTTTGAATTTAAACTGAAAGTTTAAATTGTAAAATAGAAATTTTAAATAAGTTTAAATATAAGTTTTAAAATCTAGAATTTGGGTTTGAATTTCAGTATTTAAAATAAAATAAAGTTTTAAATTTAAATTGTTTAACTACTTTTAAAAAAAAAGGTTAAAGATTTGAAATTTAAAATGAAGTATAAAATGTAAGTGAGTTTTGAATCTAAGTAATTTGGAATCAAAATTTGACATGTATTCCATTTTTGAGATAAATGAAAGTTTTTAAAATTTAAAATGATTTAAACAATCTTGTTTGTTAAAGTGTATTTTTAAATTGATTTGAATTTAAAAATGAATTTGGTTTTAAATTATTTTAAACTTCTTTTAAAAAAATGAATATTTCTTTAACTTGTGAGATAAAAAGGTTTTTGGATTGTTTTAAACTTTGTTTAGATAAATTTATATTCGTATTAAAATCTTAAATTTAAAATGAAATTTAAAATGAAATATAAAGTATATTTGAAAACAAATTTTTTTAAATGCTTTGATTAAGTAAGAAATGTTTTATCTTTAAGTAAATAAAGATTTTGTAATTATTAAGTTAATTAAAATGGATAATTAGTTATTTAATTAATTAATTAATGATATGGATGATTAATTAAGTAAATAAGAGTTTTTAAATTAATTAATTAATTAAGGCTTAAGATTTATTAATTAAGGGTAATTAATTTGTAATTAAGGATTATTAATTAGAATACTAATTTATAATTAGAGATTAATTAATCAAGTAATTAAGGATTAATTAAGTTATAGTTAACACTGAATTTATTAAATAATTAGGATTAATTAATGGATTATTAAAGATTAATTAACTTGAAATTAATAATAATAAAGTAAGTTTAATACTTAAGTAAAGTAACTAAAGAATTGTAAATTGATAATGAAGGACATTAACTTGAGATTATTTAACAATTAAATAATGTGATTAATTTTAATAATTAGTTAGAATAATTAATTAATAATAATCATTTGTGAAATTGTTTAAGTTTAATTACTTAATAGAAGTAATTAATGAATTAATTACTTAATGTAATTAATTGAGTTTAATGTGATTAGTTTAAGTTAATTAATTAAGTTTAATTAATTTAAACACTGGATGATTTGATAATAACTACTTAATGTAACTGATGGAGTGTAATTTCTTAGTGAAGTAATTAATTGATAATTACTGGAGGTAATTAGTGGAAGATGATTTAATAATGGAAGTAATTCGGATTAAATTATTTAGTAATTAATCAAGGGGTTAATTGAGATAATTAATTAAGGAGTAATTTATTTATTTAATGAAGTAATTAAGGGTAGTTAATTACTGAATGTGGTTAATCAAGAGGGATTAATAATTGTGGTTTAATTAAGATTAATTACTTAATGTAATTAATTTAAATAAAGTAATTAATTAAAATGTTATTAGAAATCATTAATTAATATAATTAATGACGTAATTAAGGGTTGACTAATTAAGATTAATTAATCAAAAATAAGTAATTTAAGGGTAATTAATTAATTAAGGATTAGTATAATTAACTATAGTTAATTAAGGAAGTAATTATAGGTTAATTACTATAAGTGGTTAAGAGTAATTAATTTGTGAAATTAATTAAAGGATAATTACTTGAATGTAATTAAAGGATAATTAATCAAGAGTGATTAATTAAGGTGATTAACTAGAGGAGTTTTGATTTGTAATCAATTAATGGTTAAGTAAGCAAGATTTAAAATGATGAAGTAATTTATTTAATTTATTTTAAATTAATTAAAAATGATGTAATTAATTTAATTCACTTTAAATTAATTAGCGATGAAGTAATTAATTTAATTCATTTTAAATTAATTATAGATGGTGTGATTATAGATCATTGCTTATGTATGAATGGATGATTTTGATTACCTTGAATGATTTAAGTGATGCTGTATGATATGGATGCTTTGGTTGCATTGTGATGATAATATGAATTATCTGTTGGTGATGATAATATGGATTATCTGTTGTGATGATAATGTTGATTGTCTATTGTAAATCTGTGAATTATCTCTCTGTGTGCATATAGATAATAGAAATTGAATTGTTTTAAACTTTAAAATAACTTGGCCTTAAAAGATACGTTTTGGATTCGGTGAGACCGGGATCGGGTTTCCAGATTTGGATATCCGAAAACCACATCGATCCAAGTTAACGATAGGTCGTGAATCTCAAGTGAAGATGAAAATTCAGAGTGCAAGGGTTATCGTCGTTAACTCTGAGGGTGATTCAAAATGAGTGTAACGAGATAATGCCTTCGGTTTCGTTCGAACCCGGAACGAACTTGTATGGATTGAATGCTTTTAGAACATCGTCAGGTGGACGATGAGCATTCTAAGAGATGTGTTCTATAAAGTTGATCGTAGCCTCAAGCCTCATCAACCGGAAATGGCTAAAACAGGAGAGGTACAGCAAGGCTAAGTGGGTCATTTCCAAGTAGGACGAGATTTACCCCTGTCAAGATGTCCCTTTTATTTCGGCTGTGTGGTGCGGTTGCTGATCACAACTGCGGGGTGGTCTTGTTCGGAACTGTTCAGTAAGGAATGGTTCCGGCTTTGTGTTGCAGGGGATTGGGAGTAATCCTAGGTAAAGTGATCTAGGCCTTGTACTATGACGGGCGGTACCCCAGTAACCATGCCATTGTATGGAATCCAAAATCCAATAAGTGTCATCGGTTTTGATTGTATTACCCACTTTTGTGGTTAGGAGCTGGAATTTAATCATGTAACAATTTCGGCTATTTCTTATTTACTTGAAAACCCTAGACCTATTATAATATCACTAGATTTCCTATCAAATTTTTTGGTTAGCGTAAGGTAAAAACTTTTCCATGTTTATGTGTGGGAAGTCTTACGTGATACTTTTTGTTTTCAAAGGTTTTCAAAAGTTAAGCAACCTTAACCTGTTACTCACACCAGACCCATGTCTGACCCGGAGTTTATTTCTGTTTTTCCTAAACTCTTGGGTACTCAAATTTTTACGAGTAGCAAAGAGATTCAGGTTAGCTTTGACGAATTGTGGAGGAGCAATGGAGCAGGAGGCTTCTGCGTTATAGTTATATACAGTGTTCCACTGTATTGGTATCACTGAGTGGTTTTCTCTGTATTGTGTTTTGAGTTGTAATAACTAGACAGGTGTTTATAACTGTCTAGTATGTGATGTATAACCTGTGTAATTCTGATAATTGTTGTATATTATGTAATACTTATGTTATTAATATAATTTATTCATTCCGCTGTTGAGATTCTGATGTAGTTTCTTCTTTCTCTTCTTTCTTTTCTCTTTTCTATCCCTTTCTTTCTTAAAGATGATGCGACTTTCGGGTCGTTGAAAGTCGGGTCGTCTCAGTTGGTAATAGAGCGCTAGTTGAGTGAATACCTAGGCTTTGGAGTGATTTCTTTCTTGAGAGAGCGTATTTGTATTATATATATATATATATATATATATATATATATATATATTTCTACCTATATGTTAGGTTACCTGTTCGGGTTTTTCCAATATAAGTTATAAAGGTAGATAAGGTAGTGGTGTGTGTAACACGACTACTACCATTGGTTGGAGTTTGAATGTTTGAGGTTGGAAGTGTATCTGTCGAGACTGTAGACCTAATACTGTCTCGAGTAAGCTTTGCAGCTTAGTGAAAGGATTTCATCGATCTCTGAAGGAAACCTATTAAGGTTCAGAGTCTATCTTTGAAGTTTGGATGAGTAGAGTTTGGATCTATCGGTTTGGCAGAAGTGAGTGATGGTATCTTGATACCTCAGGAAGTAGTAGCTACGAGATGAGACGCAGTGATTATGGATGTTTCCGAAGATGTTTCTTGGGAACAAGAGTAAGGAAGTGTGTCTATGTTGGTGATGTAGCTGAATCCAGCAGGGTGTTTCTGTTTGCTTTGAGGTCCGAGTTTCTCGAAGAGCTTTGTATTAGGAAGTCTTTGGCATCTGTGGCAGTAGTGCAGCTCGGAGTGTTCTGTGTTGGCAGGAAGTTTTCTGGCTGAGTATTTTTTCTGAAGGAGGAGTTCAGAAACACCAGAGTGGACCCGTTTCTTCAGTGGATTGGCTAGGCCAGCATAAGCTGTTCTGACTGGTATAGCGAGAAAAATTTCTTTGGAAATTGATCTGGGTTGATCGCAAAAGCGACTTGCGATAGTTTGAGTGTTCTCTTAGGAAGTCAGAGGTTTGTCCGCATCTGTAGATCGAGTTTTCTTATCAATTTGGATTCCAGGATTGGTACCGGTGGTTCCTCTAATAGAAGAATGGTACCTAGAGATAGAGTTTGGTGAAGCAGCTCAGGTTTTGATGGAACTTCTGAGTTTTTGTCTATATGGATCCGTTGAATCATATTTCTGAGATGTGTTGTCTAGTCTGTGCTCGTGTTTTTTCATCAGCATTTTCTTCTACTTCGGATCAAAGTTGTGCAGCGGAAGCAGTTTGGAAGTGCATTTGTTTTCTCTTTTCCAGATAAGGAGAAGTGAGTTCAGTCTTCTGTTGTTTGAGGAGTAGAGTTTGTTCTTGGTTTTGGATTGATCTTGAGGAGATCACTGGGTTGGGTTGTTTTTGGTCTACTTGTTTCTAATGGAATCAGCAAGGGTTGAGCTGATCGGGAAGGATGTAGGAAGACCAGGATCGTTTGAAGGAATTTGGATTCCGGAATCAGAGATTTGGTTTTGGATAAGTTTTCTCCGATTAAAGGAGCTATAAATTTTGGTAAGTCTGGGAAGCTAGCTCTGGGGTGTTTTGGAATCTTTTCTATGTTCTTGTGAGGATAAGTGTTTGGTTTTCTGGATTGAATTGCCCGTTTGGACAACTGGAATTCAGTATGTTTCACGTATCTCTGAGGGAGTACGTGTATGGTATATCTCTGGTTTTGGAACCAGCAATTCAGGAGGTTTGGTTGTTGAGTCAGACTCGTATGTTGTCTGATATCTTGTTTTAAGTTGTAGATCTAGATGAGATAAGAGCTTCATAGCTTAGCAGTTTTGATTGTTTGGATTCATAGAGCAAGTATCCCGATATTTATACTTGGGAAACTCGAGGAAATTCCATTCAGAGATTTTTCTCGATAGTTAGATTTGTTTTGATTGGATGAATTGGTTGCTTTTGTTGTTAGCATATGATTAATATATGTTGTGTTTTAAAATTAAATCTTTACTGAGATTATTAAATTACCTTTGTTTTAAATTTCGGAGGCGAAACTCTTTTAAGGGAGGAGGAATGTGATATCCCGGAATTTTTGGCAATTTAAATTTAATAATCTGTAATTAAAAATTAAAATTGTTTGATAATTATTGTTAATAAATTTGAATTGATTTAATAATCTTACTTTAATAAATATTTAATTAGTTGATTTTATCTTTTAAAAGCTAATAAATTGTTTTCTATTTATAATATATATATAGGATATGTATATATTGTAAATAGATAAGCCTTGTTTAAATTTAATAAATAAATAAATCTTATTTTCTAATTCTACTATTTTTGGTGAATTGGAAATTTATTTTTATCTAATATAAGCTTTTAAAAATCTATTTAATAAATAACTATATGGTTCTAAATTGTTAAGATAAATTGCTTAAATTGATTTTAGCATAAGTTTAAATTTAAATAACATTAATAATAAGATTTGTTTAACATTCTTTTTAAAATATTGATTAATAAATATGATTTGTAAATTAGATATGAAATTTTAAATACAACTAATATATGAAACATTTATTCATTTAAATAATAAGTAATTTATAACCTCTTTTATAAATTTATTTAAAATAATCAAAAAATGTTATTTTCAAATAATAGATATATGTATGGTTTTTATTTATAATTATACTAGGTTCTATTCTTTAAAAGTTATCTATATATAACTAAGTACTAAAAACTAATTAATTAAGTTAAAAAGCTTTTATTTACATTTAATATAAATACTAAATAACTTAAAGAACATGTGTTGTTTTCCTAAGGCTTCTAATAACATGTGTTAAGTGAATAAGCAAGGAAATTAACAAGTTATAATATTTAAGACAAGTGTCATATTGTATTTTTATTTTTTTTCTTTGATTTTTAATAAATCATGAATTTAGTTTATAAACACTTGCCTTCTTCCTTTTTTTTTTCTTTTTCTCATTTCATTTCCAAACAAAGAAACTTCAGCTGAAACCCTCCTCAAAACCAAATCTGAAATCCAAAATCAGCAATCAAACTCTTCGTTTCAAAATGCAAATTTTCATTTCCTCTAAAACCAGTTTTCTCATCAACCTGTAACCAAGCGCAAATCACTCTTCAAAATCATTTCCTGTAACAAATTTTCAAAATGCAAAGCATTTTCAAAACAAAACCTGTAATTATCCTCAAAATTGAAGCCTCTACATCATTTTTCCTCAACCTGGAATTGTTTCCTACATTCATCGTTCAACCTGAGTTTTTAAAGCAAGCAAGCCTGTAATCATTTAATTCAAGTTTTCAAATGCAATCTGAAATTGGCTACTGCATGCAACTCAGTTTCTAAACAAGTTTTAAAAGCAAGACATTTCTGGTTGATAAAGCCACTGCATTCATTATCTTCAACCTGAGATGATTAGGCCTGCATTTTCTTGTAAGCTGAAGCATGCATGTAAGTTTGTAAATAAAGGAGAAAAAACAACATTCAAGTTTAAAGTTTCAAAAGCATCACAGCAACTCAAATTTTAAAATAAAAAGAAAAGCTGTTTTCAAATCAAAACAATGGTGCTCTGTCTGCTGTTTTCAGGTGAGTAACTCCACTTTTAAAAATTTAAGTAGGTAAAAGTTGATTGCATGCTTTTTAATTTGAAATGAATATATATTATGAAATTTGCTGTGAATATTTATATATATGAATATATATGTATGCATGCTTGTTTACCTGTTACATTTCTGTTTCCTCAATTTCAAGCTTCTGTTTGATTTTAAAGAAAAGACATAATCTCTTGATTAAATTTTGGTTTGGATTTAAGGCTTAAACAAAATATGCTTATTTCATCATAAACTATAGTTTGAAAATTTTGCTTCAGTTAAATAACTCTATATCATCTTTGGAATTTATAAACAGTTGATCAAACATTAATTAGTGAAAATTCAGATACATTGATTCGATGTTTCAGGGCTATAAATCAAATCATCATACAAAATCATGATTTTTAAAAGAAAAAACATAATTTGTAGTGTTAGATTTTGGAAGAAGTTCTAAATTGATTGTATTTTCTTTTTGGGCGATCACTGATGATCTATGGGTTCGGATGGGTTGAATTTCCTCCTGGAGGTGGAGGAGTGACCAGGTATGAGGGGAAAATTATCTGATTTTGGTGTATTTCATTTTGGAGATGGTGATTGTGATTTGAAGTTTAGAACCCTATTTTAACTCGGCTTGGTAAAATTGATCACTTCGGCATTTGTAGTTGATCGAGTTCAACAATATTTTGGGTGATGGTAGTATGGTAGTTGACGAAGGCATGGATGAAGTTTTAGGATTTCTGATGGCTAGAGATACGGGAATGAGGCGTTTCCAGGTGAGGTGGTGTTCCAGTTTTTGTTCCAGGTTGGGATTTTAATCTCGATTTTGATTTCGAACATGATTCGATTGGGTTGTTGTTTGGATGATCCGAGATGATGATTGTCGACTGTAGGGAGGTCGCGAAGTTGATCAAGAGTGCCCGGAGGCCCCGTGCATGTGCACGGAGTACTGTGAATTTTTCTGGTGAAGTTTTGTTTTTGGGTTCGATTGTCTCGAGTTGTTCTCGAGTGATTCGAATTTTAACTCGAAGTAGATTAGGTTTTGACTCGAAGTCATCAAGGCTTGGCTCGAGTATAAGTTTGGTTACAGGTTTTAACAACTAAAACATGTTCTGTTTGTAATTTTTTTTAAAATAAAGTTTAAATTTGTAAATCAAAACTTTATACTAAGATTTAAACCTGAGTTTGAATCTGAATTCACGTAGTTTGAATCCTATTTTGAAATGACTTAAATTTTGAAATTTAAATTTGGTTTTAATAAACTTTTAAGGGTAAAAGTATATTTGGTTTTGAATTTAAACTGAAAGTTTAAATTGTAAAATAGAAATTTTAAATAAGTTTAAATATAAGTTTTAAAATTTGGAATTTGGGTTTGAATTTCAGTCTTTAAAATAAAATTAAGTTTTAAATTTAAATTGTTTAACTACTTTTTAAAAAAAATGGTTGAAGATTTGAAATTTAAAATGAAGTATAAAATGTAAGTAAGTTTTGAATCTAAGTAATCTGGAATCAAAATTTTATATGTATTCCAGTTTTGAGATAAATGAAAGTTTTTAAATTTTAAAATGATTTAAACAATCTTGTTTGTTAAAGTGTATTTTTAAATTGATTTGAATTAAAAAATGAATTTGGTTTTAAATTCTTTTAAACTTATTTTTAAAAAATGAATATTTCTTTAACTTGTGAGATAAAAATGTTTTTGGATTGTTTTAAACTTTGTTTAGATAAATTTGTATTCATATTAAAATCTTAAATTTAAAATGAAATTTAAAATGAAATTTAAAGTAAATTTGAAAACAAATTGTTTTGAAATGCTTTGATTAAGTAAGAAATATTTTATCTTTAAGTAAATAAAGATTTAATGATTTGTAATTATTAAGTTAATTAAAATGGATATTTAGTTATTTAATTAATTAACGATATGGATGATTAATTAAGTAATTAAGAGTTTTTAAATTAATTAATTAAGGCTTAAGATTTATTAATTAAGGGTAATTAATTTGTAATTAAGGATTATTAACTAGAATACTAATTTATAATTAGAGATTAATTAATCAAGTAATTAAGGATTAATTAAGTTATAGTTAACACTTAATTTATTAAATAATTAGGATTAATTAATGGAATATTAGAGATTAATTAATTTGAAATTAATAATAATAAAGTAACTTTAATTACTTAAGAAAAGTAATTAAAGAATTGCAAATTGATAATGAAGGACATTAACTTGAGATTATTTAACAATTAATTAATGTGATTAATTTTAATAATTAATTAGATTAGTTAATTAATAATAATCATTTGTGAAATTGTTTAAGATTAATTACTTAACAGAAGTAATTAATGAATTAATTACTAAATGTAATTAATTGAGTTTAATGTGATTAGTTTAAGTTAATTAATTAAGTTTAATTAATTTAAACACTGGATGATTTGATAATAACTACTTAATGTAACTGATGGAGTGTAATTTCTTAGTGAAGTAATTAATTGATAATTACTGGAGGTAATTAGTGGAAGATGATTTAATAATGGAAGTAATTCATATTAAATTATTTAGTAATTAATCAAGGGATAATTGAGATAATTAATTAAGAAGTAATTTATTTATTTAATGAAGTAATTAAGGGTAGTTAATTACTTAATGTGGTTAATCAAGAGGGATTAATAATTATGGTTTAATTAAGATTAATTACTTAATGTAATTAATTTAAATAAATAAATTAATTAAAATGTTATTAGAAATCATTAATTAATATAATTAATGATGTAATTAAGGGTTGACTAATTAAGATTAATTAATCAATGATAAGTAATTTAAGGGTAATTAATTAATTAAGGATTAGTATAATTAATTATAGTTAATTAAGGAAGTAATTATAGGTTAATTATTATAAGTGGTTAAGAATAATTAATTTGTGAAATTAATTAAAGGATAGTTACTTGAATGTAATTAAAGGATAAATAATCAAGGGTGATTAATTAAGGTGATTAAGTAGAGGAGTTTTGATTTGTAATCAACTAATGGTTAAGTAAGCAAGATTTAAAATGATGAAGTAATTAATTTAATTTATTTTAAATTAATTAAAAATGATGTAATTAATTTAATTCAATTTAAATTAATTAGGGATGAAGTAATTAATTTAATTCATTTTAAATTAATTATAGATGATGTGATTATAGATCATTGCTTATGTATGAATGGATGATTTTGATTACCTTGAATGATTTAAGTGATGCTGTATGATATGGATGCTTTGGTTGCATTGTGATGATAATATGAATTATCTGTTGGTGATTATAATATGGATTATCTGTTGTGATGATAATGTTGATTATCTATTGTAAATCTGTGAATTATCTATCTGTATGTATATAGATAACAGAAATTGAATTGTTTTAAACTTTAAAACAACTAGGCCTTAAAAGATACGTTTTGGATTCGGTGAGACCGGGATCGTGTTTCCAGATTTGGATATCCGAAAACCACATCGATCCAAATTAACGATAGGTCATGAATCTCAAGTGAAGATGAATATTCAGAGTGCAGCAGTTATTGTCGTTAACTCTAAGGGTGATTCCAAAATGAGTGTAACAAGATAATGCCTTCGGTTTCGTTCGAACCCGGAACGAACTTGTATGGATTGAATGCTTTCAGAACATCGTCAGGTGGACGATGAGCATTCAAAGAGATGTGTTCTATAAAGGTAATCGTAGCCTCAAGCCTCATCAACCGGTAGTGGCTAAAACAGGGGAGGTGTAGCAAGGCTAAGTGGGTCATTTCCAAGTAGGACGAGATTTACCCCTGTCAAGATGTCCCTTTTATTTCGGCTGTATGGTGCGGTTGCTGATCACAACTGCGGGGTGGTCTTGTTCGGAACTGTTCAGTAAGGAATGGTTCCGGCTTTGTGTTGCAGGGGATTGGGAGTAATCCTCGGTACGGTGATCTAGGCCCCGTACTGTGACGGGTGGTACCCCAGTAGCCCTGCCATTGTATGGAATCCAAAACCAATAAGTGCCATCTGTTTTGATTTTACAACCCACTTTTGTGGTTAGTAGCTAGAATTTAATCATGTAACAATTTCGGCTATTTCTTATTTACTTGAAACCCTAGACCTATTATAATATCACCGGATTTCCTATCAAATGTTTTGGTTAGCATAAGGTAAAAACTTTTCCATTTTATGTATAGGAAGTCTTACGTGATACTTTTTGTTTTCAAAAGTTAAGCAACCTTAACCTGTTACCCACACCAGACCCATGTCTGGCCCGGAGTTTATTTCTGTTTTTCTTAAATTCTTGGATACTCAAATTTTTACGAGTAGCCAAGGGATTCAGGTTAGCTTTGACGAATTGTGGAGGAGCAATGGAGCAGGAGGCTTCTGCGTTATAGTTATATATAGTGTTCCGCTATGTTAGTATCTCTGAGTGGTTTTCTCTGTATTGTGTTTTGAGTTGTAATAACTAGACAGGTGTTTATAACTGTCTAGTATGTGACGTATAACCTGTATAACTCTAATAATTGTTGTATATTATGTAATACTTATGTTATTAATATAATTTATTCGTTCCGCTGTTGAGATTCTGATGTAATTTCTTCTTTCTCTTCTTTCTTTTCTCTTTTCTATCCATTTCTTTCTTAAATATGATGCGACTTTCGGGTCGTTGAAAGTCGGGTCGTCACAATATTTCAAATGCGACTCATGCTCTTCCTTGGTCTTAGAGAAGACAAGGATATCATCAATAAAGACTAGCACAAATTTATTAAGCATGGCATGAAAGACACGATTCATCAAATCAACAAAGAAAGCAGGAGCATTAGTCAAACCGAAAGGCATGACTAACCATTCATAAAAACCTTTCTCAGTGCAGAAAGCAGTCTTGGGAATGTTATCCTCGGCAGCCCTGAGCTGATGAAAACCCGCGGCAAGATCAAGCTGAGAGAAAACTGTGGCACCATAAAGCTGATCAAACATATCATTGATACGAGGCATTGGATATCTGTTTTTCATAGTGAGATTGTTCAGCTCCCTATAATCAACACACATCCAAAGAGAACCATCAGACTTAGTGACAAAAACCACCGCGGCTCCCCATTCAGAAAAACTAGGCCTGATCAGACCTTTGGAAGACAAGTCCTCTATTTGCTTTCCCAACTCAACCTTCTCGCGGGGTGCCATTCTTCTAGGGGGAAGAACAACAGGTCGAGCACCAGGAATAAGATCAATCTGAAAATCAATTTCCTGCTTCGGAGGCAAAGAAGTGACTTCACCAAATACATCGAGATATAGTCTAACCACAGGAGTCGAATCAAGATCACTAGGAGAGGAATCCAGAGAATAAATAAAGTTGCCAACAAATTTCTGAGGCATGCGGCACTGAATAATCAAGAAATTCCCTTGATCATCAACAAGGTGAACAGTCCAGGATTTACAAGAGATATGAGCATCATGATTCCCTAACCAATCTTGACCAAGAAATAAATCAAAAGCATCGAAGCCTAGAACATAAAAATCACCACAAAAGCGATGATCAGAATGGAGAAGTTTCACTTGCTTACAAATCCGATTAAGGTTAGCGGGACCCCCAATAGGATTTGAAACACATAATGGAACAGAAGCATACTAAGGAGAAAGGAGATGCTCAAACTTATCACACAAAGCAACAGAAATAAAACAGTGTCAAGCTCCAGTATCAAATAAAACACGAACAAGATGATGGAATAAAGTAAATGAACCCTGGAGAGTACCTTGGTCATCACTAGGAGCAGGAGCAGGTGGAGGAACAGGAGATGATGCAGAAGCGACAACAAATATACCAGAAGGAGTACCCATCTGCTGGGTAGGGAAGTCCTTAAAGTGACCAGGCTGGAGACAGATATGGCAAAGATCACGCCTAGCCAACTGAGTAGGTGAAGGAACAACAGCACCAGCTAATGTAGGACAGCTATTGGTATAGTGTCCCTTCTGATCACACCTAAAGCAAGTGATAGAGGAGAGATCAACTTGTTGCCTCTGAACAGGAGCAGAAGATGAAGATCCCAAACCATAACGCTTCTGCCAATTCTTCTCCTGCTGTTGGAAATTAGGCTTACGTTTCTTGGAATTAGCAGAGGAAGACTGAGCTGGAAGAGCACCAGAAATAGCAGGACCTTTGGATGTGGGGTTCTCATAGCGAATAGCCATATCCATAAGCTGGGTGAAAGAACCATGAACATGAGAAATGAGGCGACTATAATACTCTGGACGAGCACCAGCAATAAATTTTTCATTCTTCTTGAGAGGAGTATCAATCAGGCTAGGACCGAACTTGGAAAGTTCATTGAACTTCCTCTCATACTCAGCAAAAGACATGCTACCCTACTTAAGATCCATAAACTCACGATAAAGCTGAGATTTCCCGGCTTCTGGCATTCGTTTTGCCACAAAAGCTTCCCTGGAAAAGAGATACAGAAAACAAGCTTAAGATAGGTTCAAAGAAAAAGGAAAAATAGGGACAAAATTCAAGATAACACAAAGAATACCTAAAGTGCTCCCAAGTGATATCAGCTTCGACGTTGTTAGCCGTAACGGACTCCCAACAATCTAAAGCAGAATCACGCAACTGCCAAGCTGCTAACTGACGCTTCTAGGCATCAGTAATATCAAGACTAGTAAATATCCTCTCAAGACTCCGCAACCACTGCTGAGCCTCAATGATGCTCTCTGAACCGGTGAATGGGGTTCCACCTAGTTGAGAGAAATCCTTACAGAGAACGGTGAATCGAACAGGAGCAACAGGTTGAGGAACTGGGGCAATACTACGACCCCTACCTCTGGCATTTCCTCGATTCATCCTGAAACATCAAGAATGAATTTAGGACAAGATAAAGAAAACCCAAAGATAAATTAAGATAAGACAAGAGAATACACTTGGATGAATATCCCTAAAGAAAGAAAATTTAACTAGGTAGATATGAAAGAAAGGAAGTTAGAAAACATTTGAAAATCCTTTAAAACAAGAAAAATTTATATATCAAAATAATCTTTGAAAATCTTTGAAAACATTTTGAAAAATCATTTTATACTTTGAAAATACGTCTCTCACAGAGATATGATACTGATATTGATTTCACTCATTCTATGGTAGGAATACCATGTCTCTAATGAGTTTTTGCTCCGCAGAGGCAATGGTTTGCCAAAAACCAAAGCTTTGATACGAACTGTAATGACCAGCCATTTCGTACCATTCAAATCGACAATAATCCTCACATGTCGGACTTGAATGATGCAAAATAACATATTGTAAATAAATTTGGAGCAAATGAAATCAAATACACAGAATCATAGACACAGAACAATCAGAATAACTCGCAACGGAATATAAAAATAACATAGTAGTTCATGAAGCTACTATAACAGAGTCTTAAAACAAATACATAATATTAGTCTGAAAACAACATAATAGAAATCCCAAATACATAGAAGTTCACTAATACATGAGATAAACTAGAACATCTGAAATAGATATATATGTAGATAGGCAGACACTTCAGCAAAGACCAGCTCCGGAAAGAGAATCCAAAGCTATGAATACTCAGGCTGAACCGAGCGTAAAGAAAAACACAAAACACTCGAGTCAGGACAATATATACTTATATAATGTAAACCAACTCAAGTGAGCTATAACAAAGATATAAGTAACTAAAAGGATGCTTGGGACCACCCATCCTCTAAGGATCCGTCAAACTATTTACTATATAGTAATATTTCGCTATTATAATAATGTCTACAGTAAAATAAACATACTTTAAAATAGCATTTCGGGCTACCCATATCACCCTTCACACATAATAGTCCCAGTAGTCGATCCAGTATTAGCATATCTCCTGATCGGGAGACTGCCTTAAATACTCCATGGGCTACGGGAGAAAAACAAACTCGTAGTAAAGGCTCGATATGGTAGGTGACACGACACACGAGGCAATGCCAGGGTAGATATACCAATTAGACACACGGGCTGGTGGTAACGCAGCAGCCACATACGCCCACCCTGAACAACACTCCAAATCAAGGGGTGTACCCAATCAATCACAACGGTAATAGAATGGTATCGAAGAAGTGTGTCCGGCCAGAGGTGCTACCTCCTTTGGCCCGAGATCGCTCCTGTTTTAGCCACCTTAAGCTAACTCACGGGAGTCAGGTCCACGCAATGTACCTCAGGAACGTCGTCACCATCCTACTTCATTCTGGAATCTCCACCGTGCACATAATTGTTAAAGTGGTTTTCGGTATCGACAGAGAGTATGTGCATATCCGATCCCGGGCTCTTTAACAACCAATTGTTATTATAACCCGCAGTTATAATTTAAAAATGGTATTTATATCAAAACTAAAATATCATTTCAACAATTCAAATTCATTTCAAATCCATTTCAAAATAATTAAAATAACATATCTTTCCAAAACCACATTCATTTTATTCAAATTTAAAATACCATTTCAACTCACATTTCAAAATTGTTTCTATTTCAAAACAAATTACTCCATTTAAATCAAAAATGAAGTTATTATATTTAATTATATTATTAAATTTTCAAAATTTTAAACTTTTCAAAGTTAATTCATTCACTTAAACTTATCAAAATAGTAAAAATTCATCTTTCGCAGCACTTTAAAAATGCTACGGAAAGTTTTGTTTAAAACAGTTCAATTTAACAAAAGACAACATTTAAAATGCTGTAATAGGGTTACTTAAATTCCAATCAAACTTAGTTAAATTTAGCAATTACGGCACTTACAAAGTGCTATAATAACCCTTTATTAAAATTTAGCCATTTGGTTCATTTATATCAACAACAGCATTTACAAATGTTGTAATATCATTTACATTAGAAATAATAGCATTACAACAATTGCTGTTAATTAACTTTCAAATATCCAATATAATTTCATAAACCATTAAATTTTCATTTAAACCATTTCAGACGTATAAAATCATATATTTTTCACTTTTATAACCATCATTTAATTTTCCTTAAATCATGATTTTATAAAGTTAAATTTCCATTCAAAAATCAATATTTAATAATAATTCACTTATTAAATTCCAACATTCAATTTCAATTCATATAATTAAATTTTTAACTTAACATTAAGTTTAAATTTTCAAATATAACTTAATTTCATTTTATTTACTTAACTTAAAAATTCACTTTTAAACCAAATTCACAAATTTCCAATTTAAGTTACACTTCAAAATTCAACTTAGTATTCATTCATTTAACATTTTAACTTTATTCAAAAATCATTAATATATTATAAAATCATTTTAAATTCATTTAAATTCAAAATATCCTAAATTTATCATAATTTTCGACTTAAATTTAGATTCCAATTATCACCAAATTATAATTTCCAAAATAACTTACATTTCAGATTTTCTAAATTTGCCATTAATTTTTTTCTCTTATAAATTTTTAGAAAATCAATAATACTTTACAAAAATCATTTTTAATTAATTTTAAATCAAAATATTGTAATATTTACATTTCTAAAATATTTTATAATTTTTAGAAAAAATTATATTAACACGGATCTGTATTTCATTTTCTAACCTAGGAAAAGTGATACGGATAATATATTATTTCAATCCCTAATTTACAAAGAAAACCAGGGTTTTATCATTTCAAACCCGCAGTCCCAAGTAAATGAATAATTTGACAATCGTCCAAGCCTATCATTTCAGCCCATAACGATTTTCCCCTATTCTAAAGTCCGTTCGGGTATGTGTCATTTCAACCCATAGTGATTCTAATCTAAAGGGAACTTGCAGTGTGAGAAACTGATATAAATAACAGAACAGCATAATATAACAGTAACACACGTTATAACAAGTAAATAAGCATGGATGAACATCATATGATCATAACATAGCGGATAAAATATGGTGATGCGTTTTTACAGATTCAAATGTGATCGATTTACTTGTCATATAAGTATAAAACTGTCTAGTGAGAATAACTCACAAGTATAAGCTGGAGACAACAAATCAAATGCACAAATTGAGGTCCACAAAAGCATGATAGCACGACAATGATTCGAGTGGAAGACACAAAGCTAATAACCTTGCAAGCATTCAAACAAAACAATATAACTAACATAAGTTTTCAACCTAAAACACAATAAAACAATGTTAGAAATGAATGCACAAAACAAAGCTAAAATCATTTGCACTTGCTTTCAACACTTGTGCTTCAGCCTAGGGTCAGAAACACACGGCTATGGTGAGAGTTTGGATCTGGTTTGGGTCCAAATGGGGTCGGCCTAGCATGGGAAAAGATGGTGCAAACATATGTGTGTATGAAACTACACAACACAAGGCCACACAACATGGTTTCTATGCAAATATAGGTCACGGCCAAGTGAATATGGGCACGGCCTGGGTTCAGGTGGATCAACTACAGTTGTGGCATTGGTGTCAGGTCAGGTATGGGCTAGAGATGGCGGTGCAAGTGGTGGCCAAGGAGGAGTTTGTGGTGGTGGATGACTTGATGCACTCGGCTATGGTCATATAGTTGGAGTTTGGTGCATTCTAAGGTGGATCTTCAACATGAATGGTGCACGGCCTGGCTAGGGGTTGTGTAACAACCCGCAAATCCACACCCCTTGAGTCAACACTATTCTACATCAACTAACTCAAGCGGAACAGAAACCCGAACCATTAGGGTTAAAGAAGAAGAGGTAGAAGAAAGAAGGAACTAAACAATATCATAATCTCACAGTCACAGCGGAGTAAAATATAATAGTAAATAACAGATCTTTACACAAAATGAAACTATATCTGTTATACACATCATATCATCAGAGTATATCATACACAGTATTACCAGTCAGACAAACATTCAATCATGGTAGCGGATAAATATACAAATATGGATAATACGTCTCGGACTCCAACTCTTCTCCAGCTCCATAGCATCCTGACCTGAACAAATAATACTCGGTCTGACCTGAGCATTATAATGAAATAACACCCGAGTCAGTCTGGAATACCAGCTGATAATAATGCATCCAAATTGATCATTAAAGTTTCAACAATCCTTTGAAAACAAAAGCATCTCGTAAGACCACGCCACAAATAAACATGTCGGGTTTTTACCCTACGATAGCTAAAATACTTTTTTATAGAAATCCTCTGATATTATAATAGGGTCTATATACAAATACTTATAAAATAGCCGAAATTGTTACATTCATTAAATTCCAGCTACTAGCCACAAAAGTGGGTAATACAAACAAAACTCGTACAAGGCTCGTAGGGAGAATGGATTTCCAACAATGACTAGGCACTGGGGTACCACCTGTCACAGTACGGGGCCTAGATCACCGTACCGAGGACCATGCCCGATCCCCTGCAACACAAGGCCGGACCCATCTTACTGGACAGTTCTGAATAAGATCACCCCGCGGTTGGGATCAGCAACCGCACCACTAAGCCGAAATAAAAAGGGACATATAGACAGGGATGACCTTACTCTCAAGTGGGGGCTACCCACGAAGCCTTGCTGCATATCCCCTGATTTTCAGTCATTCCCGGTTGATGAGGCTTGAGGCTTAGCGTTACCTTTAGAACGTTTCACTTAGAATGCCCATCGCCCACCTGACGATGTTCCGAAAGCATTCGTCCATACAAGTCCGTCCCGGGTTCGAACGGAACCGAAGGCACTACTCCTACCACATCCATTTTGGAAATATCCTCAGGATTAGTAGCGACTAGCCCTTGCACTTCACTGCTCCATCTTCGACTCCGAACACGTTTCATGAAACGTACAAACTGGATCGAAGTGGTTTTCAAGAAATAAATCTCGATCCTGGTCTCTTCGAAACGATCAACGCATTTGTCCAAAATTGATAGTCGGTGATTTAACTATCAATTAACATTCACAAAACATCCATCTCACAATAAATAATTCCCATTCACAAAACATCCATCTCACAGCAAACAATTCCAATTATTTATTTTCCTCAAATATCTCTTACAAGATATATTTTCAAATTTTCAAAGCTCATTTGAAAACAATTTCCAAATCTCTTCCTTTACAAGGTAAATTCTTTACCATTTATTCCCATTGGAAATAACCAAGTTCAAAACAATTTAGAATTAAAACCAATTTAAAACACTTTATTCTGAAATATATTTTAAAATATAGAAATTTACTACTAATTATTGCTCAAAATAAAATTCCAAATATGTAAAGTTAAACCATTTATTAGGATATAAATTCTGATTGTAAATGAGGGTTTAGTTTAAACTAAACTTATAAGCAGAGTTTAAAAGGTAAATACTAATTTCAATAACTTAGGTCAAAACTAGCCCTTTAAACAAATCCATTTGTAAAATAATTACTAAGGTATTCATAAAAATTTACTATTACTAATTTATTAATAGTTACCTTAAAATAATAATTTTCAAAACACTCTTTTATACAAGTTTGAACTTTAAACCTTCTTTTATTAAAATCTGTTTAAAACTCGAACTCGGTTTTCCAGGGAAACTCACTCTCATTCAAACAACCCAGAAAATCTTTCTTATAAATTCTGTCGATTTATTTCAATTCAGATTTTTGTTTTAATAACATAAATTTCCTTCCCCGGTTTTCAAAATAAACCTCTTTAGAGTTTAAACACAATTTCCATTCCTGGAAATTCACTTTTAAAATTCGATTTTACAAATCTTTTAAATAAAACTTGTGAGATTTTATTAAAGGAAAATAATACTTACAAATTTCCTAAATAAAATCCCAATGGTAAAATGCATTTCAAAATATTTTATTTACATTTTAAACTGCTAATTTATATTTGGAAAGCCTCATTGAAATATACTTTAATTTCCTGGAAACATCACCAAATAATCCCATCGTTATTTTATAACCATTTATAATTTCTATTGAATTTATCTCCAAATATTTTTACATTCGCATTTATCAACTGATAACTTCCCTCTTCGTTTACCATTCCAAATTTTACCAATTTCCAATTTCATCCCAAACGGATTTAAATTTTAATTCTTTTAAATTCTTTATTTAACAATATCATTTATTTCCTAAAAACCCAATTTATCCATTTATAATTAAATTCTGCATTTATAATTTATCCAACAATATCCCAATATAATTTAATTTTCATATTTATCAATCATAAATATAAACAGATTGCATTATCAATTATAAAAATAATTTCTTCATCGTGAGGAATCCAGTTGGATCCCTCCAACCTGTTTTCCCTGCATCACAAATATTATCACATCATGTATATAAATATCCATCCAGACTGATAACAATAATTATATTCAACCGATCACACAGATATTTAAATATTGACTATTTAAATTGTCTAGCATCCAGATGTGAGTGAGAATAACTCACCTTGAGTTTCGGCGAGCGTTCGAAATTTAAATTAAACCGAACGACGTTCGATTTAACTCAAATTTCTACTTGTCCGGAATAATTCCCGAACTGCACTATGGAGTAGTACGCATCTCTGCGATTCCGACGCCGCAAATTTCGTCAAATTCTGATTACATATGAAATAAATATGAATTTTCTAAACTTTAAATATCGATTTGAAAGCAATTTATTCAAAATTTAATTTTATTATACCCAAACTCAAATCAGGCCGCAGGATCGAGCAACAAATCAAGGCCGCAGGATCGAGCTTCTTTCTCACGCGAAACACGGCAAGCCGAACCCAAAAATCCCCTTTAGGGTTTCTAATCGCCAACCCCATCGACGCGCGTGAACACGATCAGGCTACGCTGCCTCGAAGAGCACGGCGCCACGCTCCCCCAGCTCGAACACGACGAAACTCGGTCGTCTCTACCCCACGCACGGCGCGCACGAAACGAATGGGAACGGTGACGAAAATCTCACTATCCACTTCACTAAAACACATCTCGACCGTTGAATGAGAAGAGATCGAGGTGATCTACAACTGCCTAGTTGGGAGTTTCTTCAATCGAAGCGTGGATTGATCGAAATTTGAAGGGGAAAATCAAAGAGTTTCGGCCATTAATCTATAATAGAACGGCGGCTCCGGGTTTTTTTTAGGGTTTAGAATAAAAATATTGTTTTATATGACAAATTTAATATTATTTTAATATCGTTTCCAAACATTTTACCACTTATGCAAACGAACTCTAATTCTTACATACCAATAGGCGTTCCTAGGGTTTTTCCATGTTTTGGACACAATTGAACAGGTTTCGTAAGCTAATTTGATCGTATATGCGAGTTACGGAATAAAACGATCAATTTAAAATTAAATCGGTTAAATCGATTTCTATGCGTTTCGAGCTGCCACGGTCAAACAACAACTCCGATTGCTACGAAAATTGAAATCCGATAATAACTAACTATTACGGATCCAATAGAACTGGTTTCGTCGAATTCCGAGACTGTGCCTCGGAAGGCTACTTTCACTCGTCGATAAATTCGAGCGATTTTCAAAATCGTCGAAAAAGCTTAAAATTTTACTTTTAAAATTTCACTAACTTAATAATAAATCATATGAAATTTATAACCACATTAAAAATCATTTTGACTCATTCCGAATCAAAATCTGATTAATTGCATTTTTATAATATTAAATTCTATTATAAAATTTCAAATATTAACTTATTGATTTTAAATTGCATCTAAAAATCCAACCACGCTATTTAAATTCAAATAAACTTAAAAATAAATTTTAAAACCATTTTCCTAACCATTTACAGCCCAGTTCACCTTTTATTCCAATTTCGAATATTTAATTATTACTCTTCATTATTCAAATTTCAATTTAAATTACTGTATTTAAAATTTTAACCAATTTTATTAATTTAACCAAAGTCTTTTATTTTAAAAATTCAAATTAAAATCCATATTCAACATTTAAAATGAATTAAATGTTCAAATTTAGCGACCCAAAATTCTGGGTCGTTACATTCCTCCCCCCTTATAAAAATTTCGTCCCTGAAATTTGTTAAGGCAGAAGAATGCTCCTACACTCGTTAACATAACCCAAACTTCCTAAGTTAAAACTTATATACACTTCCCAAAACCCTTTAGCTCAAATCCAAACTCATTTGCTTCATTTACATTCAAAAGCTTTTGTTTCAACATTATTTCAAAAATAATTTTCCAAGTTAATTAAATTTTTCCAAAATCCCAAAAATTTTCTAGCTCCCAAAATTTCCGGAAAATTTTGGCAGAGTCTCCCCTGTACGGAGGAGCTTTCGCGATATCGCGATACAAATAAATATATATACATCGACCCACACGGTCGGAAACCAAAATATATCACAATATATATATATCATTTCCTAATTATATTTGCGTAGGCATACCTTTTTGGCAAAATTTTGAAGCAAGCGGCTAACATAACGCATATACGCGCTCCAACTCTATCGAACGCCTCCCATACCTGTACTTACTCAACAAACTCATCAGTTTCAAAGATATGAACATTTTAACAACATTTCCAATATAAATGTAAGCCAAAGATATCCATTTCATAATCCAAACAACACTTTGCATGGTTTCATAAGTAAACCATATTCTATAACATGCACAAAGTTCCTTTTCTAATGCCAAATACCATTTTATTTCACAAAAAGGATTTACATACAAGTTTACCATTCCCAATTCATAATTACTACCACCAATTCATATTCACTTCAATATTATGAATATATGCTTTTAATTCATTTACCTTCTCTCTTTTTTAATTAACCTGCATTTACATACAAACCCACTAAATAGATTCCAATCCATTCCCATTATTCAAATATCATTTTCATTTACTTCCTTTAATTCATTCACTTAATTTTAATGACTAATTTCTATGCAGGTTGTGGTTATTCAAACAAATAACCAATTCTTAAGCTTATAACCATTAACATTAATTCCAACTTATATTCATATTAATTTTATTCAATTTTGCATGGTTCACAATCCAAGCATTCTCATTCCCTTGCAATTTTTAACTCAATTTCTTATTTTCACTTCAAGATCATCATTTAAGTTTAAATTAATAACATCACATTCTATATTATTTACAGCCCAAACATTCTTGCTTATCACAATTATAGAATTAAATCTCAAATCTTATATTTCCAATTCATTATCCATATAGGTTTATATGAATATCATTCCATTCTGAATTATTTACAACTCATACATCTTTAATTTATCACAAAATTAATTTCAATTCTCTCCATTTGCAATTCAATTTCATCATCTAAACAAATTTATCCAAGACCACATTATAAGCTTGATCACAAATATATATATATATATATATATATATATATATATATATCCCAATTTGCTTAAGTTCTTCCAATTTTCACAATATTTTCATTATCTTCTTATACCAATTTTATTTTATTTTCATTTGATTCTCATATAAATCAATTTCAATCCATTTACTTGCATTCCAATTTTATTATTTAAACAAATTTCATTTAAAACTATTTCATAAGCTTAACCATAACCATCTCACCATATTCTTAAATGATTTCAATTCCATAATATCTCAATTTATTTCCATTTTAATTGATTCTTACCCGATCAAACCATTTACAAATTTTAATGCACTTTGTTTATTTATTTTATCCATTTTAGATTTATTTTATTAGCAAAGAAACCACTTTAGATTATTTCATTCCTTTGAATTTATTCACAATTCAAACTATCACCATTATAATCTAATTCCATTTTTCATTCACACTTCATTATTTGTTACCACAAATTTAAATCCCATGCCACAATTGGATTTTTATTTACTTTCCAAATTTTGACCAAACTATCAAAATTCTATTCATGCCAATACAAATTCCATTTAATTTAGCTTACACTAAATTCATTCTCAAACAATTCCTTTGAATTTAGTTGAGTTAAAACTTTATTCACACAATATCATTCTTACTTTTCTAAATTAAATTTCCTTTCAATTTAATTCTTTTCCAATTCTAATTCAAGTTCGACCAAATTTAGTTAGCCATCTTGAATTTATATCATTCTCTTCACTATCTTAAATAAGAATTAAATTCCATTCATTTCTATTCATAACACAATTGAATCTTGTTTTTAATTAAATCCAAATCCATCTCAATTCCATTCAATCAAAGTTAAGTCTAATTCAATCCAATTTTAAT
The DNA here is from genome assembly GCA_030765085.1 of Allium cepa. NCBI lineage: Eukaryota > Viridiplantae > Streptophyta > Magnoliopsida > Asparagales > Amaryllidaceae > Allium > Allium cepa. The sequence goes on along the minus strand of CM060941.1, from coordinate 803,706,251 downwards.
TCTCCATACACAAGTTCAAACTTATTTACTAACTTAAGTTCATCCACATCCTTTATTATTATTTTTATATACTTTCATCATCTTATTTCAATTCCCATTTCATTTGAGATTAGGTATGAATCCACCATACCATTCAACTATTTCCCATTTGTGATCATCATTACATTTTCTATTTATAAGTTCACCCAATTATTTACTTCAAAATTTATATTGCTCATTTTAATTCATTTACATCTTATAATCACAATTCCAAATTCTATATATATATATATATATATATATATGAATTCTTAAGGATATAAATTTTCTTTCACCTTAATCCTTTGCAAATTTTAAATCCTGAATTTTCAGATCACAAGTATAACACTTAATAGCTTATGAGTACAATTTATTATACAATGACCCATGATTACCAATTTATTTTAAATTTAAATTTAATCCAAATCAATTTAATTCTAAGTTCAATTTATTTAACTTATCCCAAGTTAAATTCAAATTTTCTATCCACTTCAATATACTTTATTCACTTTTAATAACTCAAGTTAAAATTTTAATTCCAAGATTAAAATTTCATTTCCTTTTTATTAATATCAACTTCATTTAATAAGTTCAATGGTTGATTCAATTTAACCCTACACATTATTCAAATAGAATTTTCCAGAATTCAATTACCCGGTTTTATCCCAAAGCCATTTTGAAATAGTAAATAACTCATACTCTCCTGGTATATCAAATCAAATCTCCAGATTTCCAAAACAATTTGGTTATACTAAAACCATTTTCCCCATTTTGAATTTTCCAAAACACTTGTTATACCCAACAAGTCGCAAAGAATATCATAACCAATCATTTTGGTAGCAATCCATCACTTTAGAAACTCGAAAATGAATTCTAATGATGTGGCCAGCATCATCAGGATTATTTTCCAGCGACTGAAGTGAGTTCAGTGCTTTCTTACTTCCCAAATTCATTTCAAAACAGTTTCCATACAAAACAGGTTACCCAAAATGATACTTCATCATTACCTTCAAACACCTTAGCAACATTTCAAACTTTTCCAGGATTTTAAATTTCCAAACTTTTATTTTCATTCCATTTAAAATCCTTTAAGAAACTTCTGGGATTTAAATTCTGGTTTAATTTTAATTTAGTTATTCTTCTTTTGTATAATTTATACTCATAGAAATTTATTTGATTATAACCATTTCAGATTTTATATTAAATTTTAGATTCTTATTTGATTATAATATTAACAACCAAACATCCAAATAAATATATAATTTCAGAAAATTATTTCCTTTATATCGAAATATAATTTTGGGTAAAATTATTTCATTTACCCCTTTAAAAACAATACTATGTCGGTTCATCTTGTTTAAGAGTTTAGAAACTCCTATCGATACGGTTGTACTTCCCGCACCGACCAGAATTCATAAACACTCAACCGATAAGTCAACACAGTATAAAAACAATTTTATATGCACTAACAAGTATGCTCTCATATCTATTATTACACTCAACTCATTATAGAGTACTATTGACTCTATTTAATGAGTAAATTTCCCCACCAAATCCTAGGTTGTCGCCAACCTAAGCTCTGATACAACTGTAACAACCCGCAAATCCGCACCCCTTGAGTCAACACTATTCTACATCAACTAACTCAAGCGGAACAGAAACACGAATCATTAGGGTTAAAGAAGAAGAGGTAGAAGAAAGAAGGAACTAAACAATATCAGAATCTCACAGTCGCAGCGGAGTAAAATATAATAGTAAATAATATATCTTTACACAAAATGAAACTATATCTGTTTTACACATCATATCATCAGAGTATCTCATACACAATATTACCAGTCAGACAAACATACAATCATAGTAGCGGATAAATATACAAATATGGATAATACGTCTCGGACCCCAACTCTTCTCCAGCTCCACAGCATCCTGACCTGAACGAATAATACTCGGTCTGACCGGAGCATTATAATGAAATAACACCCGAGTCAGTCTGGAATACCAGCTGATAATAATGCATCCAAATTGATTACTAAAGTTTCAAAAATCCTTTGAAAACAAAAGCATCTCGTAAGACCACGCCACAAATAAACATGTCGGGTTTTTACCTTACGATAGCTATAACACTTTTTTTTATAGAAATCCTCTGATATTATAATAGGGTCTATATACAAATACTTATAAAATAGCCGAAATTGTTACATTCATTAAATTCCAGCTACTAGCCACAAAAGTGGGTAATACAAACAAAACTCGTACAAGGCTCGTAGGGAGAATGGATTTCCAACGATGACTAGGCACTAGGGTACCACCTGTCATAGTATGGGGCCTAGATCACTGTACTGAGGACCACGCTCGATCTCCTGCAACACAAGGCCGGACTCATCCCTTACTGGACAGTTTCGAATAAGATCACCCGGCGGTTGGGATCAGCAACCGCACCACTAAGCCGAAATAAAAATGGACATCTAGACTGGGATGACCTTACTCTCAAGTGGGGGCTACCCACGAAGCCTTGCTGCATATCCCCTGATTTTCAGTCATTACCGGTTGATGAGGCTTGAGGCTTAGCGTTACCTTTAGAACGTTTCACTTAGAATGCCCATCGCCCACCTGACGATGTTCTGAAAGCATTCGTCCATACAAGTCTGTCCCGGGTTCGAACGGAACCGAAGGCACTACTCCTACTACATCCATTTTGGAAATATCCTCAGGATTAGTAGCGACTAGCCCTTGCACTTCACTGCTCCATCTTCGACTCCGAACACATTTCACGAAACGTACAAACCGGATCGAAGTGGTTTTCGAGAAATAAATATCGATCCCGGTCTCTTTGAAACGATCAACGCATTTGTCCAAAATTGATAGTCGGTGATTTAACTATCAATTAACATTCACAAAACATCCATCCCACAATGAATAATTCCCATTCACAAAACATCCATCTCACAATAAATAATTCCCAATTATTTATTTTCCTCAAATATCTCTTACAAGATATATTTTCAAATTTTCAAAGCTCATTTGAAAACAATTTCCAAATCTCTTCCTTTACAAGGTAAATTCTTTACCATTTATTCCCATTGTAAATAACCAAGTTCAAAACAATTTAGAATTAAAACCTATTTAAAACAATTTATTCTGAAATATATTTTAAAATATAGAAATTTACTACTAATTATTGCTCAAAATAAAATTCCAAATATGTAAAGTTAAACCATTTATTAGGATATAAATTCTGATTGTAAATAAGGGTTTAGTTTAAACTAAACTAATAAGCAGAGTTTAAAAGGTAAATACTAATTTCAATAACTTAGGTCAAAACTAGCCCTTGAAACAAATCCATTTGTAAAATAATTACTAAGGTATTCATAAAAATTTACTATTACTAATTTATTAATAGTTACTTTAAAATAATAATTTTCAAAACACTCTTTTATACAATTTTGAACTTTAAACCTTCTTTTATTAAAATCTGTTTAAAACTCGAACTCGGTTTTCCAGGGAAACTCACTCCCATTCAAACAACCCAGAAAATCTTTCCTATAAATTCTGTCGATTTATTTCAATTCAGATTTTTGTTTTAATAACATAAACTTCCTTCCTAGGTTTTCAAAATAAACCTCTTTAGAGTTTAAAAACAATTTCCATTCTTGGAAATTCACTTTCAAAATTCGGTTTTACAAATCTTTTAAATAAAACTTATGAGAATTTATTAAAGGAAAATAATACTTACAAATTTCCTAAATAAAATCCCAATGGGAAAATGCATTTCAAAATATTTTATTTACATTTTAAACTGCTAATTTATATTTGGAAAGCCTCGTTGAAATATACTTTAATTTCCTGGAAACATCACCAAATAATCCCATCGTTATTTTATAACCATTTATAATTTCTATTGAATTTATCTCCAAATATTTTTACTTTCGCATTTATCAACTGATAACTTTTCTCTTCGTTTACCATTCCAAATTTTACCAATTTCCAATTTCATCCCAAACAGATTTAAATTTTAATTCTTTTAAATTCTTTATTTAACAATATCCTTTATTTCCTAAAAACCCAATTTATCCATTTATAATTAAATTCTGGATTTATAATTTATCCAACAATATCCCAATACAATTTAATTTTCAGATTTATCAATCATAACATATAAACAGATTGCATTATCAATTATAAAAATAATTTCTACATCGTGAGGAATCCAGTAGGATCCCTCCAACCTGTTTTCCCTGCATCACAAATATTAGCATATCATGTATATAAATATCCATCCAGACTGATAACAACAATTATATTCAACCGATCACACAAATATTTAAATATTGACTATTTAAATTGTCTAGCATCCAAATGTGAGTGAGAATAACTCACCTTGAGTTTCGGCGAGCGTTCAAATTTAAATTAAACCGAACGACGTTTGATTTAACTCAAATTTCTACTTGTCCGGAATGATTCCCGAACTGCACTATGGCGTAGTACGCATCTCTGTGATTCCGTCGCCGCAAATTTCATCAAATTCTGATTATATATGAAATAAATATGAATTTTCTAAACTTTAAATATCAATTTGAAAGCAATTTCTATAAAATTTAATTTTATTATACCCAAACTCAAATCAGGCCGCAGGATCGAGCAACAAAATCAAGGCCGCAGGATCGAGCTTCTTCCTCACGCGAAACACGGCAAGCCGAACCCAAAAATCCCCTTTAGGGTTTCGAATCGCAACCCCATCGACGCGCGTGAACACGATCAGGCTCCGCTGCCTCGAAGAGCACGGCGCCACGCTCCCCCAGCTCGAACATGACGAAACTCGGTCGTCTCTACCCCACGCACGGCGCGCACGAAACGAATGGGAACGGTGACGAAAATCTCACTATCCACTTCATTAAAACACATCTCGACCGTTGAATGAGAAGAGATCGAGGTGATCTACAACTTCCTAGTTGGGAGTTTCTTCAATCGAAGCGTGGATTGATCGAAATTTGAAGGGGTAAATCAAAGAATTTCGACCATTAATCTATAATAGAACGGCGGCTCCGACTTTTTTTTAGGGTTTAGAATAAAAATATTGTTTTATATGATAAATTTAATATTACTTTAATATCGTTTCCAAACATTTTACCACTTATGTAAACGAACTCTAATTCTCATGTACCAATAGGCGTTCCTAGGGTTTTTCCGCATTCCGGATACAATGGAACGGGTTTCGTAAGCTAATTTGATCGTATATGCGAGTTACGGAATAAAATGATCAATTTAAAATTAAATCGGTTAAATCAATTTCTATGCGTTTCGAGTTGCCACGGTCAAACGACAACTCCGATTGCTACGAAAATAGAAATCCGATAATAACTAACTATTACAGATCCAATGGAACTAGTTTCGTCGAATTCCGAGACTGTGCCCCGGAAGGCTACTTTCACTCGTCGATAAATTCGATCGATTTTCAAAATCGTCGAAAATGCTTAAAATTTTACTTTTAAAATTTCACTAACTTAATAATAAATCATATGAAATTTATAACTACATTAAAAATCATTTTGACTCATTCCGAATCAAAATCTGATTAATTGCATTTTTATAATATTAAATTCTATTATAAAATTTCAAATATTAACTTATTCACTTTAAATTGCATCTAAAAATCCAACCACACTATTTAAATTCAAATAAACTTAAAAATAAATTTTAAAACCATTTTCCTAACCATTTACAGTCCAATTCACCTTTTATTCCAATTTCGAATATTTAATTATTACTCTTCATTATTCAAATTTCAATTTAAATTACTGTATTTAAAATTTTAACCAATTTTATTAATTTAACCAAAGTCTTTTATTTTAAAAATTCATATTAAAATCCATATTCAACATTTAAAATGAATTAAATGTTCAAATTTAGCGACCCAAAATTCCGGGTCGTTACAGGTTGGAGAGGAGGTGGTGATGACGGGTTCAAGTGGTGGTGGAGGCGGCCAAGCTGAAGGAGGTGGCAGGCCGAACATAAAGATGGAGAAAGCAAGAGCAAATTCACATCAAAAACAATAAAAAGTAAAGAAAGAAGAAGCTTTACCAAAAAAATTTACAAAGAAGAATGACCGAAATTTTTTCTTAGGTTTGAGATAATTTTTGTACGTGAAAATAAGATAAGACAGTCGGCTGAAAGTAGTGAGGAGTTAAGGCAGCAAATAATGAAAAGGTGTTGGTTTAAATGTGAAAAGACAAGAAGACAAAATGCCATAAAGCAAATAAAAGGTCGCCAAAACTCTTCATATATCCATATTCTCTTTTGGAATTTTAAATATCTGAAATATATATATATTTAGATAAAAACACGAAAATTTAGTAAATAAATAAATAAATATTAATTATTTATTATTAAATTAAGAAAAATAGCAAAAATTGCAAACTAGGCTTAAAAATTTAAAAAGCAATGCAATAAATTTTGGGAAAATTCTATGTACTTGAAAAATATTTATAAATAAAGATAAGAAAACAACATAAAAATGCATTCAAAAAAATAAATAAATAAATTTTAATTAAATATAATTTAAATGAAGAAAATAGCATAAAAATGGAAACTGGGCTTTAAAAATAAAAAATAAATGCAATAAATTTTGAAAAAAATTCTATTATCACTTTAAAAATATTTAGAAATGAAATCTTACAATAAAAACAAATTTAAAATAATTTCAAACAAAATAAAGTCAAATTTAAATTATATTCAAAAATTTAGGGTTGTTACATGGACTGGTTGGAGTATTACTACGCTAGAATATACTATGCTAGAAAAATAATAACCTTTAGTCATCTAGGATGGAATGAAGAGGGTTTGTAGAGATTTTAAAACCAGGTATAGAGGTATTTTTGCTTTAACTTTATATAAAAAAGATCTTGGTGTAAAATGCACGGTCAAGGTATTGCCTGAAGTGTTTGAACCAGACTTAGGGTTGCCACCCCAAAGTGCAGTGGAGTTTCCTTCAGAGTTGCTTCTTGGAACCAAACCATTTAGTCAACTCCCTAGCATAATGCTTCCAAAGGAGATGGATCAGTTAAAGCAATTGGTAGTGGTAGAAAGGAAGAGCTTTGTAAGGCTGAGTAGCCCACTTTAGGGAGCTGTGGCAGTATTTGTAAAGAGCTCTGATAGGTCTTTAAGGTTGTGCATTAACACTGTTTGTAATGTGCAGTTTTGATCTAGTACAGATCCAGGTAGTAATGGAATGCTATCATGCTTGAAAGTTCGGCCTGCGGTAGTAGAGAAGATTGCCAAATTGCCGAATAAAGATATATATATATAATAAGAAGCCTTGGGATCAAAACCAAAACAATTAAGCTGAAGGGTTCAGTGTTGATAGAGAAGGAAGACTCTGAAAGAAAAGAAGGCTGTATGTACCAGATGTAGGTAGCTTTGAGAAGGAAGCATTGAATGTGCTATCATTCCTACTAAGATATACTGAGACGCGAAGAAAATTTTCTTCTAGGAAAGGATAAAGAAGGATGTTGATGAGTATGTAAGAAGATGTCTTGCATGCTAACAGGTTAAGACAGAGCATCAGAACGCAAGTGATTTTTTTACAGCCTTTCACTACAACAAAATATCTTTTTTATAATGGACAATAACCGTTAAAATAGAGGTTTCACAACGGACCAGCGCACGTCTTATTATGCAATTTATTATGCGATGTTGTAATAGACCAAAAGATTGTACGACTATTTAAAACCGTTGTATAAGCTTATTGCAGCAAGCATTTTTACAACGATCAAGTGCCGTTGCGATAGAGCCTTTTATAATGGGAAAAGGGCATGGACCGTTGCAATATGTCCTAGCCACAATAGACATTGACGGTTGTAACAGGTATCTTTTTCAACTATTTTTGCCAGTTGCTAAAAAGAAACCCCCCAAAAAAAACAACATTGATGCAGCATGCATGCAGATCATACTTACAATTGCTAAAATGCCAAAAGGAATTATGGATTCACATCATTTAAATTTTAATATAGTTACAAATCATCATCGTTCAAGCCCAAACTAACATAAAAGAAGCTGAATAAGAACAATACAAATGATTATCACAATTGTCTCGAGATCTCCAAAGGATCCTTTTCTAACACGTGCCGAAGCAACCTCTGTACATGTTGCTTATTGCTATCCAGAGAATTTCTATAGAACAAAAGTGAACAATCATGCTCAACCAATAGTTGCAAGTCTTAAAACATAGTGATAAACCAACGTACAAGAAAGAAACCATACCTAATAAGCATATCCATTTCTGCAACATGCTTGTTGCTCAGTTCATTGAGAGATGTACTTGTCTTCTTCCACTGTTGACTAACAGCTCTGTTTGCACTAGAATAATTATCGATTCCTTGAACAATGGTAAAATGATTTAATTCAAAAACCATATATTCAAACTTACCTTCAAAATTTCCTATATGTATACAATATAAAAAAAAAGGAACACAAGAGCAAAATGTCAGCAGCATGCATTAATAGAACAACAAATGTCCAAAGAAAGATTAAAAACAATTAACCATTATTGGATAAGCACATCCATTTGACAGTGTATTGCAGCAAAATTTTCATAACATCTTTGAACTGGTGCCGAGCTTGCTTTGATAACCTTCCCATTTTCTCTTAGCGTCAAATGTTACAGCTCCAACTGTAGATACATGCTCATAAAAAATGAATTGTTCTCCATAGCAGCGTTTCCTAACCGACAAAGTCTATCATTAACCTAAAGAAAAAGTTTAAAGTTAGTTAACAAAATGAAGAATGTAACGACCCCAATTTTGAATTAATATTAAATTGATAGTTAATGTAAATTTTGAACAAATTTTGGAATAAAATTTGAATTCGACTTTGGATTCTTGAAATTGAAATACGAAATGTAAATTAAAACAACTAACATTAAAGTTAAAATAAATATTTAAGCTAGAAAATAAATTTGACAAATCAAATAGATATATAATAAGATAAATTATAAAATATAAAGTAACATATAGCTTAATTCAAACAACATAATTAAAATAGAAATTTATTTGCAATACAAAGTAACAAAACAAAGAAACAAAGTTGTAGATAAATATGCAAAGTAAACAAAATGAAGTAAAATAACAAACAAAAGCATTTTTGTCAAGACAAAGCTGCAGCCACCCTAACATTATCATCAGCCAAATTAAACTAGATATAAGCAAGCATGGGAACTAGTACTCGTGCATTTAATGCTAGCACACTTTAAATCTTTTTCAGCCTCAAATATAAAAGCATCTATGTATAAACAAAAGAAGTACAAGCTTATAAAATAAAACAAAAGAATAGAATAAGGCAAGTATAGAGACATAAAGTACATCAGCCCTTAATGCCATCATCTCTAAGTACACTTTCCTATACATCAGCCAATATACAAGGAAGAAAAAAAAAGTATTGCTTTGTACAACAATATAATAACCTGTAGACTTATTTTCTCCTATATATCAAACATCTTCATCATTTCGTTCCTTCAAGCTAAGGAAATCTGAAGACAATACTATCTTAAAACTCAAACACAAATAAAACATCAATCTAAAAATATCAAGACAATACAAATCAGAGAATCAAGAAAAGAGTTTTCAGATAGCAGTGCAAACCTGTTTCCAGATAGATGAGGCTCTGTCCATTTTCAAACACTGTGAGTAAACTTCCCCTCAAAACTTGATCCTCTTTACTTGAAAATGCCTGTGATGATGAGTGAAAATGATGATTGGGAAATGTTTTTTTTTTTACGGTGGTAGATAATTTTTATCTAGGAACACAAAGGTAAGTTATGCATGTCTGGGTACTTGTATATGTATGTTCTGTTGTTTAACAGGTTTAAGATTTTTCAAGAATAATTTTTAACTCCTCATCTAAATCATTAGAAAATGTGATGTTTAAAAGGAAATTGATTGTAATGAGGTAATACCAATTCAAAAAATAAAAACAAGTAAAATCATTAAGTAATTCATCTAAAAATTTGAATATGACAGTAATAATTTAACTCAAGATAAAAATCATTGATTACGATTTCTCGTTTGGATCTCAGGAAACGATTCTTAACAGAAAATCATGATTTTAGAATAGAGTTTCAAGATTTTCAGATTCAAGAATTGTCTGGATTTTCAAGTTGAATGGAATTGACAAAAAGGTCAATTCCCATCGATCAAAGAAAAATCAAGCTTCCAGATTTGATCTGGAGGGGGATGATATAGAATAGATTGTAGGAAAAATGTTTATAAATTTTTTTATGATGGGAGAAGTGGATTGAAGATGAAATAGGGTTTGATACCCAACATTTATCGTGGTGCTTCTCGGGGCATTTCCAGCGTCGATGGGTGATCGGAATGGATCGCGTGGAGGCGGTTCGAGGCGTTGCGACGTGACAAAGATTTCTGCTTGGTGGCTCGTGTCCAGGTGGTCGGAATCGTGGTTGCGTGATAGATTTCCAGGTGATGCCGATTTCCAGTTTTGAACTGGGATACTCGTTTTGGGTTGGGTTTTGTCGAATTCATGACTTGCATCGACTGCGGTGTCGATTTGTGACTTGTCGAAGGGAGCGTAGTTGACCGAAGAGGGTCGGAGCTCCGGTGCACGTGCACCGTGCACCCTTGGATCTTGAAGAACAGAGAAAGAAAGAAGGAGGAGGGAGGTTTGAAGGGACGCTCGAGATCGATTGTCTCGGGTTTGTTTAGCATGCACCCAGTTTTAAATAACAACAGATTTAAACTCAAAAACAAAGTATTTCAGGTTTTTGAACTTTAATAAAAAATCGAATTTTTAAAACCTTTTCTTAGTTAATAATAATAATAATAAAAGTTTTATACTAGCTATAGAATTAGTTAGAGTCTTTTACAAATTAAGCTAAAATGTTTAATGCCTTATTATTTAAAATGAATTCTTTAGTTTATTTAGTTAAAAAGATAATGGTATTAATTAACTTAAGAATTTTAAGTTAGTTCATATGATAATTTAATTTTCAAGGATTATTTAAATAAAACATTAAATGATAAATGGTTTATGTTAAACGATGTTTTGATTATGGGTTAACTTAAAAGTTTAACATTGAAAATTATTTGTTAATGAAAATTATTTTAAAGTGATCGTTAAGATAAGGATTTATCTTGATAAGTCAAGGATTTAATTAAAGGATTATTATTGATGTATTAATAATTAAAATAAAGAGTTAATTATCTGATGATTAAAAGTTGATTAATTTATTAATCAAATTTGATTTAAATTGAGTAATAAAGGTCAATTAATTTATTGATTAAGGTTGATTAATTAATAGTTAAAGGATTTATTAATTATAAATTAAGGTTAATTTATAAATAATTAAAGGATAATTAATTAACATGAACTGTAATTAATTAATGTTAATCAACCAGGATTAGTGATTAATCATGTTTTAATAAATCAAATGATCAATTAACTTTATTATGGATGATTGTCTTCTATTGAATGTTGTGAATTGTTTTGTCATCTCTACTGTGTGATGCTTTGCGATTTGAGTTGTTTTAATTCAAGCTGTGATGAATGTAATTTATTTATTTATTTATAATGCATTCATATTTTCTATCTGTGATTCTGTGTATATAGATAAGCGTTATTAGAATATACCGCTTATCGATATTGATACGATTGAATCTGTAATGATGGTCGTTGTTACACTATTTGGTAAAACCCCTGGACCACACCATACACACACCAATATGTATTTCACGAGGAAATCGATTAAGTCACAGATTTTTGAAAATAGTTTTGAATTTGAATTTTTAAATTCAAATGGTTTGAAATGGATTGGGTTTAAAGTGAAAAGCTTTTGAAAAAGGAATTTCAAAGATGAAATTTATTTTGAATAACTTGATAAAGTAATGAAGTTTAAATAATTTGATTTAAACTTAAATCCAAGATTTGAAATTGAATTCTATGATTTGAAACTAGGGATTAAAGATGTTATACCAGTTATATATGGGTTAAACTATTTTAAAATGTATTAATTTGGGAATATGAATATAAATTAAGAACTTTAACTCGTATAAATATAATTGGATTTTTCTGAAACGAAAACTGTTTATTTTCAAATGATAAAAACTTTCACATAAGTAATGAACTTCCAATTTGTGTTAAAAAAAGATTTCTAGTTTAAAATGAAAATGATTTCCAAGTTATGGAAACGGTTTGAAAGCTATAAGTTAAATCTTTGATTTAAAGATTTAATGGGTTATTCCTATAGAAATGAAATTGTTTTGGAAATCTATGAATTGATCTTCGTGAAATAAATCTTTTTGTTTAAAGATTTGAAATGGTAATTTGTTTAACCATTTAAAGAAAGTTTTGGGTTTTAAGTTGTGACTTAATTGAAATCCCAGTATCCATATGTTTTTGAACTATTTCGCTCAATATTCGGTTTAACCGGAAGAGGACCTTTGTGTCATATAGCCCATTCCGAATATGTGATACGTCGTATATGGATAGAATTTGAAGACCGGTGGTGAAGACCGGATATTTTCAAAAACGAAAGGACAACTCGTCGAATGTCTTTGCATCGACTGGTCCCCGGTATAGAGACTCCATATGTGATGGGAAGTCCGAACGTGATTAGTGAATATCCGGATTGCAAGGGCTTACGAACCCGGAACAGACTTGTATGGTTACGTGTCTGACATTACATTTTGAGATATAAAGCAGATTCCTTTCAAATACATTTCTGTTGGTGGCGGAGAATTTATTCTTTTAGCTTAACACCCTTCTCCGAGATGTACGAGCTCAGAGGTTATGTAGTTGAAGGTTATCAGCGATATATTCCTAATTTGGTAATGTGACATGCTAAGTGTTGCTGTGTAATGATCATTATTTGATCATTTGTGATATGTTCATTTGTTTGATCATTTATCTTTGTGATCATTACTTTGATCATTTGTTGACCCAAAGCAAGGCTTTGTACTAAAGCGTGACTTTGTGGACGAGACTTCGTCGAACCTCACACCCCGGAATGGTCGAAACAGGAAAGATGCAGCAAGGTTATTGGGGGTAGCGCCCCTTAGGGTATGTTCATTTCCTTCTGAATAGAGGTGGTATCATGGTATGGAGCCCAGATACTTAACCTATGTTGTTGCTGCAAATTTATTACTTTGTGGTTGTTGGTTATCGGGATCCCGGATAAAGGTTGGTTACGACCGGGGGATGGCATACTCGTGTCAGTAGTTACCCAGTTAGGGGTAACCCGGCCTTGTGTTGGCAGATATCCGGTTAGGTTCTCGGGGACGTCCTTCCAGAGGCGTTTCCATGTGGCAATGGGAAGTTCCTTGGCCTGACCATTTGTTGGAAATCCAAAGAAACAATAGGATCCTTGTACGGTTTTAGTTGTATTAACTGCTATGGAATGTGGCGGTAACCTGCTATTGAACATAGTAGCTATAGTAGGCATACGATACTGGTCGTATGCTGGCTAAGATTTATATTCTACTTTCGAAATGTTTTTCTACACTATGCACTAGTAGTAATATCAAATGTTTCTTTTTAATGCGTATCAAGCATCTTTGACTATCATAAGGAGAAATCTCCTCCGATTCTGCGTTTGCATTGTGTGTGTGTGCGGGAGGCCTTATGGTAGTCTCATTTTCTAAAAAAGCATTGCGAATTGATTTTTAAAATCTTTTGTTGATTGTTTTAAAAGATAAACTGTTTTTGTTGCTCACACCAGTCCCACGACTGATCCGCAGTTTATTGTTTCTTTCCTAAACTCTGAGTGCTCATTATTTTCTACACAAGCAGTCTAGAGTTGGGTTTTTCAAATAGTCAGATGTAGTGGATTATCTGGAGTTAGTTCAGTCTTTGGATCACACCAGTCTTGCTTATCTTGATGCATCGTTATTGAGAGTTCGAGCTATTGTTGGATTGGTTCTTGGAAATGGAGTTGCGGTTTTTGGAGTTCTTCCTTGAAGACTATCTTAGAGTTATATTGTTCCGCTACTAGATGTTATCTATTTTTCTTTTCCGCTGCTATTTCTTGTATCATATTTCTGATGTATATTGATATCTATTGGATTATCTGTTGTATCAGATATTGTATCAAAGCTGTATATCAATGTATTTTTTTTTATTCCGCTGTGTTGTTTACTTAATGTTGTTATAAGCTCCGACGAATCGGATTTAAACGGTCGAATCTATGGTATTCGAATACGATATGAAGTATGAATGTCGATTTTCGAGCGCGAAAAATTCGTATCGTCACAAAGAAGAAGCAAAAAAGTTATAAACAGAAACCATATAATTACAATATAATATGATACTGCAAATTGAAACGTTAGTTTAAACAGGATTTATAACATAACAGATTTACATGTACAAACTAATATCATGGACAGCGCTGTTCTTAATTGGTTATCAAACATAAAACACTAACTAGGCACTTAGTTGAATAATGAAACTAATCGTTTTTTGAGAGTAGTATATCATTCAATTGTAAAATAGATCATACTATGGGCGGTACAGTACTGTACAACCTCAGGTTGCCTCTAAAACAGATCCTTTGTCTAACAATTTGAGCGATTGACACTTAATTAATTTGTAGACATTGCAAGTTATATTTATCAATTTCCATTTGTAGTTACGGATGGAAGTACATAAGATAGATATAAGAGCTGTATTGTACAACAACTTACGTAGAACAACAAAGTAATAAACAATGTGCCGACAGCTTTCATACATTTGATTTAAGACGAGCATTAAAAAAATGGTTTGATAAATAAATGAGCAATAACCAGTGGTACATGGTACTAAATTAAAGATAAAGTTTCTTGGTGGGGGTCAATTATTCATAGCAATGAAGACGATTGGGTGGTTGACATTACGAAGGTGTTAAAAGAAGAGGTAGAGAACACGTATGATGACGAAATCTCACCATCAGTCGTCGTACAAAAAAAGAAAATATTAACTAGTAAAGCCTAAAGAGTTACTGTCAGATTGAATGTTCGGAGGATCCAAACATATGAACAAACCAAATTGAACTTGCCATCTCAGATTGGATTCAAAGGCTTTTCAATGGTCGATATCCTCAAAGTCCCACTCTGCTTGCTAGAAAAAGAATCAAACTATGTCTAATTTTCTAGCATATGAAAATAAAACGATATCACCAAACTTGAAATGATAATAATTAACTATGCATTATTAATGATTAGGTGTACTATAAAAAATGATTTTTTTTTTATATATCTACAATTTTAAAATGCTAGGAATAGATGATGATGCATATAATATATTTTTTCTGATATTCTTTTGGAAGAAAGAAATAAACTAATATAAATATGAACTTAGTACGATAAGATTTTCAGCCTAGAAGGGTACACTTTTGTTCATGTTTCGGAAGCTCTTACCTAAATGAAAGTGTATCGCCATACTTTGATAGGGACACTTGTCTGGTAGGGAAGCATAAAAAGCGAGGCAAGTTGTTAAGGGTAGTTTAGAGATTGATACAGATGTGGAGATAATCTCTCTATTTCGAACCAAAAAAAAAAGGAGAGAATGAATAAAATGAAACTGGAAAAGCTTTAATTAAAAAACTAACCGCATAATCTTTCTAAAAATCAGCAAAGAAAATTGCCTGGGTCTCATGTACCAGTCTTGAATGATTTTGACACTTTCGTTATTGCTGAACTTTTTGTAGACATACAAAAGGAAGTTCATGGTTGGTTTCATCTAAACACGCAGCAAAATACAACTAAAAGAGGCACCATTAATCATTATTTTCCATCAGCATAATGCTCATAATAGTAATGGAGAAAAAATCATGGTAATTAAGCTTATATTTTCAAGAGTATATATTAATATATGAATAACAAACATCTGATAAAAACTTACGAAACAAATAACAAAATATTACCAATCTTAGCTGCAGCCATAAGATGAAGGCGACAAGGAGGACGATGATAGGGTGGCGTGTTGGTTGGAGGTGGCATTTCGTATGAATTAGGATGAACAATTTGGGGATTTAGCGTTTTAGACAAAAATAAAGTGTGTGGCGGAGTGAATGAAAATCAAGGGGCAAGTTGTGGAGGCTGTAAATTTTAGAGCATTTGGTGGGCTTTAAAAATAAAGTTGGGTTGCTTTAATTTGTGGCGGTTATGTTTAGTTTGGGTTTACAAACAAGCATTTGGCATAGGGATTGGCGTCCGCAAATTTTTACGTCCGTAACTCAGTTAAGTCTGAATTCAGGAAATTCATTTTGAAGTTTTTATACAAATCTTTGGTATTCTATGGACTAGTTATTTCTTTTCAAAAATTATATCGAACAAGATTTTAGAGTATAAATTATTAACTGTAATTTACGAATTATTCATAGTCATGAGTTGGTTATTAAACACTGTAAAAAAAATTGTAAAAGGATGATTTGTTGTACTGGCGAGCAGACAACGGAGAAAAGGGATCCAGTAATTTTGCTGGAGAAGAAGAAAGGAAACATTTGTTTTACTTTTGGATTATTATTTGTTGCTTCTTATTTATAAATTATTAATTATCAATCATGAATTATTGCTTTTTAAATATAATTAATATTAATAATTAATTGCTACGTACTATTAATTATTAATTAAATTTTTTTATTTTTTTGGGCAGAGCCTTTTCGATTATTTATCTATTGATGATTATTAATTATTAATTAATTATTAATTACTAATTAATTATTCATTACTAATTAATTATTCATTACTAATTAATAATTGAATTATTTCATATTTCAAAGTAATTACTAGTTATTATTATTTAATAGTAGTTATTAATTATTATATATTAATATTTAATTATTATATTTTAGTATTAATTATTTAATTATTATTTTTATTAAATTTTATTTTAATTTTTATTATTTAATTTTTACTATTGTTTAACATTAATTTTTAACTTTTAATTATTATTCAATTAATTATTATTTATTATAAAAACTTTATTATTAATTATTAGTTACTATTATTTAATATTAATTATTAACTAAATATTAATTAATTATTTACTATTGATTATTAAAATATTAATTGTTAATTAATTATATTAATTATTAGTTGGTATTAATTACTAATTATTAGTAGGAATTATTTCATGTTTCAGATTAATTATTAATTATTATTATTTAGTAGCAGTTATCTAATGGTAATTATTTAATATTTATTATTATAATGAGCATTTAATGATCGTTATAAAATTGGCATCTATTATAACGGGTAAAAGAAAATGTTTGTAATAAACATCTATTACAATGGGAAAACATGGAAGATGTATTGATGAAAACTGGTATCTATTACAACGGGCAAAAAACAGTTGCAGTAGGCATCTATTACAATGTACAAATGAAAAATGTTGTAATAGGTGTCTATTACAATGAGCAAAGAAAAAAGTTATTGAAAAGTGACATCTATTACAATAGGCAAGATAAAACTGTTATAATAGGTTTCTATTACAGCACGCATTTATTGACCATTGTAAGAATGTTGTTGTAATATGGTATTTTTGTTGTAGTGTTTAGAGAATTCGGTTTGAAAATATGACTCGATGTCTATGGACTTTGTCGAGGGATTACTAAGGCCCTGTGCATGGAATGAAAGTTTATAACCCATAGTTGATAGACTGACTAAGCGTGCTCATTTCATTCTACTAAAGGCCATAAGAATTACGCCGAAGTTAGCCGAGATATATATAAGGCAATGCTGAGCCTATATGGAGTGCATAGTACTATTATCAGTGATCGAGACCAATTATTTGCCAATGAGTTTTAGCGCAGTATGCTTAGTGCTTTAGTGTCAGAGTTGCATATGAGTATCGTTTACCATCGACATATGAATGGGTAGATCAAAAGAATCAACAAGGTTTTAGAAGATTTGCTGAGGGCCTCCATTCTAGATTAGGGGATCTTGGGAAGATCATTTACACTTGGTTGAGTTTTCATACAACAACACTAGAGCAGTACCTCGATGGCACCGTTTGAAGTGTTGTATGCAAAGCCATGTAAGTCACCCATATATTGGCTAAAGACATAGGATAAACACATATTAGGGCTAGATATGATGAAGGGTGCCGCTGAGAAAGTAGAACTGATTTGGACTAGAATGAAGGATGCATGGTCTAGAAAGAAGAGTTATATCGACACAAGAAGGAAATAACTATAGTTCACAGTATGCTATATAGTGAAAACGTTTAGCGGTTCTAGAAGGTGGAGGTGCAAAAAGTTGTAGCGGAGATATAGCAAAAAAATAGCAAAGGTGCAAAAAACTTCATCATATATGAAACCAAGTAATGAAACCGAGTATTTAAAGTTTATTTATTTCCATTCTCACATCATTTGTATAGAAAAATATATTATTCAATCTTATATAGCAAAACCAAAGAATAACATGAGTTAAGCAGTTGAGAGTTGGTGACAAAAATAAATCTTTAGCTTATATTTAGCACATGTGCCTTAAAATTTGTTATTTACCCTTACTTTGTTGATTTAGTTTAAAAGAGAACTAGTCCAGTCAACCTTTTTATATTAATGTTGCTATAGTGGGTGCTAAAAAACCTTGATGCGGGTGTAGCGGAAAGCAGCGGGGTTTAAAGAGGATCTACTATTTACTAGTGCTAAATTGAAAAGCACAACGGTCGAAGAGTGTTATGCTCTATAGCGAGAATTTTATTGGGCTTTTGTAGGGCTTTAACTATATAGATAGTGGGTGACCATGTGTTCATGAAGGTTTCATCAATGAGAGGTGCGACGTGCTTTAGGAAAGCTAAGAAGTTAGCGTTGAGATACGTAGGTCCATTTCTGATTATAGAGAATGGTAGCACATAGGGTAAACCGCCCAAAGCTTTTTCAGGGATCAATAATGTGTACATATCACATTTAAGGAAGTGTGTTAGAAATCTTGAAGCGGTAGCTATGTAATTAAAGCCAATTCTTTGCAGTATAAAATAAAGAAAATAGGATGAACTGCATGGGTTGATTCTTTGTAGTGTAAACTAATGAAAATAAGATGAACTACTTGTGGCTGGTTTTTAGTAATATAAAGTAAGAAAATCGAACAGTGTGGATATGTACTATGTAGCTCGAATAAGTAAGCAAAATTGCATGGGATGCATTTCGGAAGAAAATAATAAAGCGTAAAGCTATGCGTGGTGGTACTGCGCAATATGTAAAAGGTGAAACTTAAGAAAGGGTTTCAGGAGTAAAATAAATATGATTTTTAGTTGTTAGGTAAAAATTTAGTACTAACCTATGTGCTTTAGTCAAAGAGAATTTGTGATACTTGAGTAAGGCAAGTCACTTAATCAAGCATGTATGTACTAAGTCCATGAGAACTCATTTACGCAAATAATAGGGATTTATTCAAGTCCCTAGTCGCAAAGCCAGAATTTCAAATTGATCTAATGGCCAATAAATTCCTAATTTCAAACTTTTTCTTATGCTTAAGAGAAAATAATAAATGAGGAAGAAGCATAATTTCAAATATACCCCCTTTTATTAAGGGTGTATATGACTATTTATAGAGAATTCAGTCTCTTGGATTTCTGACATGTGTCACTATTAGAAAATAAACGGTCGTGCCTTGTTGATTTGGCACATGCTTGGTGTTGATTTCAAATGAATTCTTTAACATACGATAGCTTCAATTATCAATCTACGATAGCTTTATCAACATTATCGAATTGTGATGGTGTCATGGATATCATCTAGTGATAGCTTCATCAACTTTTGACAGCTTCATTGATATCATCATCTTACGATAGCTTCATCAACATCATCTACTGGCAATAGCTTCTTATTACATCAACTCACGATAGCTCCCTTTTGCATCACCTGTGATAGCTCCTTATGCATCAACTTGCGATGGCTTTTTATTGCATCAACTTGAGACTGATTCGTATTGTATTAACTTTTGGTAGCTCATTTTTGCATCAACTTATGAAGGCTTACTATTGTGTCAACTTGCGATTGCTTCACTAATCATCAATATGTGATAGCTCTATTAGCATCAACCATCGATATCTTTTGGCAATCTTCAATTTATGATAGCTTTCTGGTAACCATCAACTTGCGACAACCTTTCTTCAACTTGTGGTTCTTTGAATTTTTTTTTAATATAACATTAGTATCAAAGAGTAGTTATTGTTAAAAGATTTTATAAATAGTGTGGGGAAAACACGTTCTGTATTGCATGGTGGTCTCACTTATGTTAGTTCTAGGATAAGGTATTATTCACACCAGACTTTACATCTGACTATGTTCTTATCATTGTTTTCCCCACAAATCCACGGGTAATTATTTGAGTAGGTTGAGTTTATAGTTTAGGCAAGTTCCTTTATGTGCTGTAGGACGAAGGCCGAGGACGAAGCAGGAGGCCTTGTGTAACACACTATATATTGAAGTTTACATAATATGATAAATTAATTAAATTAATAATAACAAAATATTATTAAAGAGATGAATATGATAATTTAATTACAATAATTTCCTAAGGGAAGTTTGATTAATCATGGGTGGAACATTGTATAAAGTTAATTGAATTAATCAAAGGTAATTAGAGAAACTAAGGTTGCTTTGTTAATGAAGATAAGTATTTAAAATTTTGAATGTGAAGGTTTGTGTTAAGGGGAACATAATAGCGTGACTAGGTTAGACTGGGATGTTATCATAAGCCAAGAACACTAGCACATTCACCTTAGCCCCAACCTCTTATTCCTTACTTTCATTTCATTTCACAAAAACAAAACTCCTAAAACAAATACCAAGGTTGGCCACTATTTAAAGAAGAAGAACAGGAAATCAAAGTTAAAAAATGATTCTAGTTTTCAACTTTAAGGAGAAGAGCATTAATTAAAGTTTTCTAAGATCAAAGGTAAGTAATATCTTTCTCCAAAACCTATCTCTACCTATTTTGGTTTGGATTTGTTTATATATTATTGTTTTCATGTTGTTAAATATGTTTGGATGATTAAAAATTAATTGGCTATGTTTTGAAATTTAAATGAAATAAACTTGTTCATATTTTAGGGTAAAACATGACCAAATCATTTGCAAATGCCATAAAAATTTAATATGATGTTTATAATGGTGATCAGGAATGGGAGTTTAGTTTCATGTTTTATGGAATTAATTTGAATTGTATATGGATTATCTAAGTTGAGAAGGGGTTAATTTCTAGAAATTAGTTACAAAAAATAAAAAATAAAACCATTTTGAACTAAAATTTTAAAAAGAGGCAAAATAAGATAACATTAATTTTGATGTATTTTTGGGATTTTTCCTATCAATTTTTGATTTTATATAACTTAATTGGATAAGGAGAAAGAGTAACTAATAAAGAGTAATTAGTAAATAAATAAATAGAAGATGATATTAATCCATTTCCACAAGTGAACTACAGAGATAAACTAAGGCCAGTGGAAATTTGACACCAAATTGGAATTTGGTGGAAAGCATAGCTTAAAATGGTAATGAATCAGCTTTCAAAGTAATTACGTGAGTACCACTTAATGTCATTAAGGCGTAAAGTAACTCACGATAACACTAGATGGGTTTATGTGCAATAGACTTGTAGTTATCTACCCATGATGACCTTGGGAAGGTCAGCTATGAAAGTTCCATTGAGCTAGCTTACAAAGGCTTTGGAATTGAAAGCTCAGGCTGGCCTTAAGTGGAACAACATGCAAAGACTTGTAGGATTGCATGTGAAGACCTCATGGGAGATAGACAGGATGGCTTAGTCTGGTTTAAGGTGCGATAACTTAGGGTGGATAAAGTGTGATGACCATGTATGTATAGGGAATAATGACCATAAGAAAGATGTTGCACGATGAACTTGATGGGATAACATATGTGGCTTTGGAGGGATTGCTTGTAATGACTTGATAGAAATGGCCACGATGGCTATATGGTAGATTCCCCACGACCACTCTTTGGAGTATAATACGATATAGCTTGAAAAGCTATTAATCCACGATAACTATATGATAGCCTAGGATTGTGATGACTACGGGATAATCATTCCATGATAGCTATGTTAAAATGTTCGAAGGGAATGGGATAGCCTCTATGCGATGACGAAGAATAACTCGTGATAGCATGGGATATTGTTTTTTAAGTAAACTGAAGAATAATTAAGGCACTTTTGAAAATAGTTTTCAAGTATTATCGAACTATTTCATAGGGATGAAACAAAGGAAATATTTTATAAGTTAAAATCATATTAATTTGCTTTGAGAGAGGAAGAAAGCATAGAGAAGCTAATAAATGAAAGGGTTCATTTAAATTGAAAGATAAAAATGTTTTATCTAAAGCATGTGTAGTGTACACAATTAATGAAGAAACTATTTGTAAGAATATAAAGAAATTTTGAGGGCTTTTATGGAAATAATGTGTATCAACTCAATTTCATATTTAGTGATAAGTGATGATAGGCCTTGGTGCAATCACATGTCTATATATGACATTATAATTGAAGGAAGGCTTGAGTAGAAATTGAAGGCCTATGTGGCTATCAAATAATTGGTATTATTTAGGCTCGAGTGGTTACCTAATGTCAAATCCATGACATTATAATTGGTATTGATGGTTGAAGGCTTGCGTAGCATCTAATTATCTATTTACGAAAGTTAAGCGAGTATGATTTAGTAATCTTGCTTAACATCCAATTGTTTGTTTATGATAAACAAACAAGAATGCAAGTGTAAGGATAAAGTAGCAACCTAATTATCCGTTGAAAATAAAATGAAGATAAGACACCTATGAAAAAACCATATGTGTTAAAAACTAAATGTTTAACAAGTAAAATTAAGCCTATGTAACAACCTAAATTAAGACTACAATGGTTAGTCCCATATGTAGGATGAATGATATATGATATAGTTCATAACTGAATGATAAGTGTATGGCGCACTTCTTGAATGGATATGCATATGGTTGCTTTCTGTTATATTTGTTTATATGATGTGATATATTATGCTATAATGATAAAGTGAGGGAAAAATCATTCGGCATTAGCGATGTGGTCTCACTATGGATGCTTAAAGTAAAGGTTTTACTCATATCGTACTTTTTATTTGATCCATATTTTTATTATTTTCCATAAACTCACCGGCACTTATTCGAGTAGACTGAGTTTATAGGTTAGACGGTATCTTTTGGAGGACGAATAAAGATTCTAAACACGAAGTAGGAGGAAAGCTATTTAAATTAAGATATATTTTAAATTTTCATGATGTAAAACCATAATTTATGACTGGTCAGGTGTGGTATTGGCATCTTCATATGGCAGGGCACACGCTACTCTAATTTGCTTATTATATATTTACCCCTGCATTGGAATGATTTGGGTTAAAGTTGTTCTAAGGAATTATGTACAATAATTTGATGTAATAGAAAAGACAGTCATCTGCTATGTCTACTTATATTGTTGAAAAATAATAACACTGAACTCATTTATCACTCAAAAATGATTTCGATGATGACTACGTCATCATTGACATCTAGTTTTAGGTCTCTAGATAGGAGATGTTACAACTTGGTATCAGAGCTTAGATTATGGAAAAACTTAAGTAAAAAAGAGCTATGTAGAAACTTATTAGTGGAAAATGAACACCTTGGGGAAGGGTATATGTGATATGTATGTATGTATATAATGTATTTGTATTTTGACATGTATATATAGGAGAATATATCTACCCCTCTACGATTAATTCAGCTGTCTTTACTTTGTTTCTTAGGACCTTGCTTATGCAAAAGGATAGAATGGATCTACGTAACTAACATTTGACCATAGAAAGTACGAGAGTGAATGCTAGAAGAGGAAATGATAGTACTCAAACAAATAGCTAAGGAAGGGAGGTAGAGCCGACAACTTATACTGAAGTCTGTACTCAGGTGCCTGCGCCGGCTGAAGGAGGAATGGATATAAATGCTTTGTTTTGCCAGTTTATGATGGAGATGATGAGGCGACAATAGGTCGGATTTGTTGTGCTGAGAGAGGAGGTAGTAAAGGAAGCAAACTTTTCTAAGATGAACAAAGATTTCAAGAGATGTGGAGAAAAGGAGTTCACATGGAAAGAGTCTACATTGGAGGTGCTAAACTAGTTGAAAGTATGTGAACATACGTTTGGAGACTTAGGATATACTAATACTCAAAAGAGAAGAATCTCATTTCATCGGCTATAGAAGGATGCATTGGACTGGTGGGAGGCTATGACTACTGATGTCCCAGAGGAGAAGATGACCTGGGAGCAATTTAAGGAGCGATTCGAGACTTAGTTTATTCCCGAATCCTAGAAGAGTGCTTTGTGCAAGGAGTTTATTGAGCTGAAGTAGGGAGAGATGACGTTGGAATAGTACATCCAGCGTTTTAATGTTTTGTTGAAGTATGGAAGGGAGCATATTAACTCTTCGCCGAAGAAGAATGAAAATTTCATTAAAGGTTTGAGGAAAGGGCTGAATCACAAAATAATGGCGCATCTATTGGCTCCATTTGTTATGTTGGTGGAAATAGCAGGGAGGTATGATCAATTATTTCAAAAGGAGAAGAAGGCTGATATTACTCCCAAGGGTGGGAAGAAGAAAAGATTTAATCCATATCGAAAGGGCAGAAAAAATCAGAAGGGTGGAAAGTCTTCTGGAGGTGGAGCTCAGAAGCCAAAGGTAGTTGATGTTCCCTAAATTAACCGTGGCTAGAAGAGGCACTACTCCACTAAGTGTACCTGTTCGAAGAACAAGAACAAGGCTAAATGCTTTATCTATAATAGGCCAGGCCATAAGAAGAGAGATTGCCCAGAAGATGGAAAAGAAAAGGTTTATGGTTTGGAAGGACCTACATCTGGACCGACTGTTGAGGAGAAAGGAAAGGGTATGTTAGGTGGTATGAGCGGTATATCAGTGGGAGTTCTATTTAACAATGGTGTTATTCAGTCTTTCGTTTCGAGAGATTTTGTTGATAGGTTAGAACTAGACATTACCTATTTGATAACGACCTTGCGTGTGGTTAATCCGATCCATGGATATTCCACTCTCGGATTAAGATGCACTGACCTTGAATTTGACATGTGTGAAAAATTGTT
This sequence comes from Allium cepa, assembly GCA_030765085.1. NCBI lineage: Eukaryota > Viridiplantae > Streptophyta > Magnoliopsida > Asparagales > Amaryllidaceae > Allium > Allium cepa. Next base: position 803,681,141 of record CM060941.1, on the reverse strand, counting down.
TGTTTGCAACCCATATTTTTTTGACTTCATAGGGTACGAGGCAATTTTGGGTATAGATTAGTTAGTGCGAAATGATGCTAGAATCAATCGTGCAGATAGAGCTATCACTTTGAGGAATTTAAGGGGCAGAGAGAGAATTATGATAGCGTTGGGCGTAATAAAGGAGAAGTCAGAATTGATGTTGTATTCCGTGAATTTGCAGGCATTTTGAGCCTATAATGGGATCACCGTCAAGAAGGGAAATCGAGCTCTAGATAGATTTAATGTCGGAGGCGCAATCTATTAGTAAACCATCTAGTAGAATGTCATCCAAGGAGATGGAAGAACTAAAGAAGCGACTAGTGGAACTTGAGGATAAAATTTTCATTAGACCAAGTAGTTCGCTGTGGGGTGCATCCGTGGTATTCGTACGAAGTCGGACAAAATTTTATGGATGTGTATAAGATTATCGAAAACTAAACAAGTTGGTGGTGAAGAATCGTTATCCCTTGCCCATGATAGAAGACTTGGTTGACCAGTTGAGTGGAGCTCGGGTGTTCACATAGCTAGACTTGGCAACAAGCTTCCATCAACTAAGAGTAGCAACAGACAGTAATCCATTGACCACATTTTGAAAATGGTAAGGTTGGTATGAGTGGTTTATAAGGCCGTTTGGACTGACTAACGTCCCAACGTTCTTTATAGATCTTATGAACCGAACCTTTCGCTCTGGGTTAGATAGATTTGTGTTGGTATTCGTTAATAGTATTTAAGTATATTCTAAGATGGAGAGAGATCATAAAGTCCATCTTAGATAGGTGTTGGAGACGAAAAATTGAAGGAGAAATTTTCAAAATGTCACTTTTGGAAACGGGAGGTGAAGTTCCTTGGGTTTGTTGTTTCGAAAAATGGATTATCTATGGATCCATTGAAGAAACAAACTATTAACGATTGGAAAAGGCAAGAAAAGATCATAAATATGAGAAGTTTCTTGGGATTACTGGCTATTACCGCAAATTCATTAAAGATTTCTTGTGTACAGCAATACCCTTGAGTCGTTGACCAAAAAGAACGAGAAGGTCGTACGTACTGATAAGTGTGAAAGGTCATTTCAGGAATTGAAGAAGTTATTAACGAATGCACCTGTTTTTGTCATGCCTGAAGCGAACCAGGATCTTGTAGTGTATAATGATGCTTGTGGAACAAGCTTAGGAGCGGTGTTGCTGCAAAGAGGGCGAGTGATAGCTTTTGCATTAAGGCAATTTAGACCATGTAAGGTTAGATATCTGACTTATAATTTAGAGTTGGCAATATTGGTGTTGGCATTGAAGATTTGGAGACATTACTTGCTTAAAGAACGGTTTGGGTTATGCACATACCATAAGTCTCTCAAGTATCCATTCTCTTAAAAAGAGTTGACTATGAGGTAGTAAAGATGGCTGGAGTTCTTGACGTCGTTATATAATATAGGCCAGGAAAGGAGAACAAGGTTGTTAATGCTTTTAGAAGGAAGCATCAAAATGCAGTGTTAATAATGATGGAGGAATGTAAGATGTTAGAGGTTGTAGCCTCTTATGGAGTGCACTACAGGCAGAATATTGGATCAAGTAGAAATCCGAGCGTATTAGCAAGCTTAGAGGTACATCCAGCACTTGTGGATAAGATTGCTGCCAGGAAGAAATAACACCAACTAATTGCAGAAATTAGGCAATTAGTGATGGGGGCGGATGTTGAGAATCTAAAATAATTCGAGATAGACTCAAAAGAATGGCTTAGAAAGAAAGGAAGACTGTACGTTCCGAATGTGGAAGATCTTCAAAAGGAAGTCTTGGAATAAAGCCACCGGTCGAAGTTTACTATTCATCCTGGAGGCATTGAGATGTATGTGACATGAAGAGAGTCTTCTTTTGGTAAAGGATGAAGAGAGATATAAGAGAACATGTGAAGAGGTGTTTCACCCCTCAATAAGTGAAGGCTAAGCATTAGAAGATGAGAGGTTTACCTTAAGCCTTGGAAGTGGGATTCTATATCTATGGATTTTATTGATGGATTGCGTTGGTCGAGATGTAAAATGATAGTGTTTGGGTGGTAGTCGCTAGATTGACTAAGAGTGCCTACTGTATCCCCGTGAAGATGGCTAGGACAACAACAACAAAAACTAGCTTAGCAAAGCTATATAAGAAGAATATGGTGAGACTATATAAGGTACCGAGTAGTATAGTTAGTGATAGATACCCATTGTTTACTATTAGTTCTGGAGAAGTTCCCAGAGTGCATTGGTTACGGAGTTGAACATAAGCATGGCTTACCACCCATAGACTGATGGTCGACCGAGAGGGTGAATCGTGTACTTGAGGATTTGCTAAGGGCGTGTGTTTTTTGTTTTAGAGGATCTTAGGAAGATTATTTGTAACCGGTAGAGTTTGCTTATAATAATTGTTACCAATCAAGTATCAGGTTAGCAAAATTGAGGCGCTTTATTATAGACCGTGTAAGTCGCCTCTTTGTTGGTTGGACAAGGGAGAAAGACTCATGTTAGAACCCGATTTGTAAGAGAAGCTAATGGGACTGTAGAGGGTGTTTGCATTAGAATGAAGGAAGTGCAACCAAGGCAGAAGATTTATGTTGATAAGGGGAGAAAAGAACCAGAGTTCCCAATAGGTGATTATGTATTTGTGAAGATTTCTCTAGTGAGAGGAGTTATGCACTTTGCTAAGGCAGGGAAGTTGGCACCTAAGTATGTAAGGACATTTCCAATGACTGAGAGGATCGGTAAACTTGCATATAGAGTCAAATTGCTAAGCAGTTTGGCGGGTGTGCATAATTTTATTTATATATCGCATTTGAGGAAATGTGTGCAGAACCCAAGTTCGATGGTGGAACCGAGTAATAGAAGACTTATAGAGTAGGATTTGACGTATGCGGGACAACCGAAATGAATAGTAGGTTGTGATATAAAGGAATTGAGGAACAAGATTATTAGAATTGCATGCATCCAATCGAGTGACGATAAAGAAGATTATACCTAGAAGGTAGAGCATAGGATTAAGGACATCTATCTCGATGGTTTTAGACATTAATGTATATGGCAGTGTGCATTGTTTGTCTACAGTATGGACTTGTAAGATGCTAATATATCCATGTATGATATGATTGTGTGTTAATAGTTGCATTAACATTTATGTCTGAAGATTGATGATCTAGATTAATAGAGTATTAGCGTAATATTTTGTACTTTAATGTACTTATATACGATAACGGTTGTTGTAAGGCCTTTTTTGGCAATTAGCAGTTATTTGATAACGACCTTACATACTTTCAGGGTGTTAGTGTAAATTTTGTTTTCCTTATCGAAATTTCACGGTCGAAATTTCTATAAGGAAGGGAGACTGTGATATCTCATATTTTGAAGGGTCCATAACATGGAAAATAAATTAAATTAATAATAACAAAAATTATTAAAGAGATGAATATGACAATTTAACTGCAAGAATCGCATAAGGGATGTTTGATTAATTAAGTGTGGGACACTTTATAAAGTTAATTGAATAGACCATGGGTAGTTAGAGAAATTAAGGTTGACCTTGTTAATGAAAATAAACTTTTAAAGTTGTCGATGTGAATGTTTGTATTTAGGGGAATGTAATAGTGTGAATAGATTAGAAGAGATGTTAGCCTAAGCCAAAAACACAAGCTCATTCACCTTAGCCCTAACCCCTTATTTCTACTTTCATTTCATTTCATATGAAAAACCTAAAACACATACCAAGGGCGGCCACTATTCAAGAGAAGAAGAGGGAATCAAAGCTAAAATTGATTCAAGCTTTTAAATTTAAGGATAAGAGGATTAATCAAGGTTTTCTAAAATCAAAGGTGAGTAAAATCTTTCTCTAAAATCTGTCCCAACCATTTTGGTTTGGATTTGATTTTATATAATTGTTTTGATGTTGCTAAACATGTTCGGATGATTAGACATTTATTGGTTGTGTTTGAAAATTTAAATGAAACAAACTTATTTATGTTTTAGGGTAAAACATGATTAAATCATATGTAAATGCCACAAAGATTTAATACGATATTTATAACGGTGAAAAAGTGATAGGTTTTTAATTTCATAACTTTTGGGATTAATTTAGATTTAATATGGATTTTCTAAGTTTAGAAAAGGGGTTAATTCCGGAAAATTCATTATTAAAAGTAATAAAATTAATTACTTTGACTTGAAATTTTAGGAAGACATAAAATAAGATAAAATTGACTTTTAGTGAATTTTTATGCTCTTTCCCGTTAATTTTCAATTTTATATCAATTACTTAGCTAAGGAGAAAGAGTAACTAATTAGTGATAATTAATAAATAAATGGAAGATTGTATCAGTCAATTTCTGAAATTCAAACAATAAAGATAAATTAGGGCCAACGAGAATTAGATACCAAATTAGGATTTGGTGAAATGTTAACACTTAAAATGGAAATGAATCAGCTTTCAAAATAATTACTAGAGTACCACTTAAACTCACGAAAACCTAAAATAATCGACGACGGTCCTAAATGAGTTTATGTGCAATAGCCTTTGAGCTATCTACCGATGATGACCTTGGGAAGGTCAGCAACAAAAGCTCCATTAAGCTAACTCACTAAGGATTTGGAAGGGAAAGCTCATGGTGGCTTCAAGTGGAATAGCACGCGATGGCTTTGTGGGACTGCATGCCAAGACCACCTGGGAGATAGCACATGATGGTTAAGTGTGGTTTAAGGTGCGATGAGTTTGGGTGGATTAGGCACGATGACCATGTATGGATAAGGCGTGATAACCTTAAGGGAGATGTTACACAATGACTAAGGGAGAAAACAAAGCACAATGGTCTTAATGGGTTAACACATGATGGCTTTGGAAGGATTGCTCTGATGACTTGATAGAAAGCACGCAGTGGCTATATGGTAGATTCCCTACAACCACACTTTGGAGTATAATACGATATAGCTTGGGAAGCTATTCACCCACGATAGCTATATAGTTATACTATAAGATGGCCTAGGATAAATAACTTGCGATGACTATGGGATAGTCATTCGATGATAAGCTAAAGTGTTCAAAGGCAATGGGATAGTCGGTATGCGATGATCGAGAATAACCCACGATAGCATGGGAAGCTATATTTTTTCTAAGTAAAATCAAGAATACTTAGAGCACTCTGAAAGGCAGCTTTCAATTGTTATTACACTATTTCATAGGGATAAAATAAAGGAAATATTTTATAAGTTAAAGTTGTGCTAACTTATTTTGAAAAAGGAAGAAGCTTAGAGAAGCTAATAAATTATAGGGTATCATTTAAATTGAAGGGTAAAAATTATATCTAAAGAATGTATAGTGTACACAATTAATGAATAAAACCATTCGTAAGTATCCAAAGACAAATGAAAGGCCTTTGTAGTAATAAGGTGCATAAACTCATCTTCTTATTTAGTGATGAGGATAAAAGGCCTTTGTGGCGATCACATGTCTAAATATGACATTATAATTAAAGGAAGGTCTGATTGACAATTGAAGGTTTTTATGGCTACTGAAAAGTTGGCATCGCTAAGGCCTGAGTGGCTACAAAGTTTCAAAAACTACGACATTATGATTGGGATTCATGATCGATGGCTTGTGTAGCATCTAATTTTTTATTTGCGACAGTTAAACGAGTATGGTGGAGTAGGGATTACGTAGCATCCAATTGTATGTTCACGATAAACAAACAAGAACGGTGGAGTAAGGCTTGAGTAGCATCTGTTGGTTTATTCTCGATAAAAACCAAGAATAATGACATAAGGCCTGTATGGCAACCTAATTATCCATTGAAATAAAACAAAGATAAGGCATCTTTAAATAAACCATAAGTATTAAGAAGTAGAAGTTGAACCGGTAAATTTAGGCCCATGTAGCAACCTAAGTTAAGACTACAATGCTTAGCCCTGTTTGCAGGATGAACGATATATAACATGGTTCATATCTGAATGATAAGTGTAGGGTACACTTCTTGATCGGATATGCACATGGTTGCTTTTATGTTATATTTGTTTATATGATGTGGTATATTATGCTATGATGATAAAGCGAAAGGAAAACTCATTCTGCGTTAGCGATGTGGTCCCACTATGAATGCTTAGGGCAAAGGTTTTACCCATATCATTTTTTTGCCTCTTGTTTTTATTATTTTCCATAAACTCACGGGTAGTCATTCGAGTAGGCTGAGTTTATGCATTAGAATTTTAGAAGACGAATACAGATTCCAAAGACGAAGCAGAAGGCTTGCTATTTGTATAAAGATATTTTTTGAATTTTCGTTGTGTAAAAGAAGAATTTGTAACTAGTTAGGTGTGGTGTTGGCATCTTTATATGGTGGGTACACACTACTCTAATTTTCTTACTATATGTCTACCCCTACATTCGAACGATTTGGGTAAAAGTTCTCGTAAGGAATTATGTAAAACAATTTGATGTGATGGAAAAAAAATATTTAGCTGCTCTATTTACTTATGTTGTGAAAAATAAAAATACTGAACTCAATTTATCGTTGAAAAATGATTTCGTTGATGACTGCAGCATCATCGACATCAATCTTGGGGTTTTGAAGTAGGGGATGTTTCACATTGTTAACTAATAAAGATTTTTATGTTCAACTGTTTAAAGAGTTTGGTATGATATCATCATAGGTCAGTTTGACACTCTACGATGTTATTTTTTATTGTAATTTTACCTTTGTGTGGGCATAATTTGGGTTTTGTTTGAAAAATGTATCTAATGAACATTATGTTTGTTTACATTTGATGTAAAAAATTTAGGTGCTCTGTTGACTTAAAATGTTAATATATATTGAACTCTCTTTTGTCATTTGAAAAAAATAGTTGGTGATAACTGTAACATCATCGGCATTCATTTTGGATGTCCTAAACGGGGAATGTTACATTAAGAGCCATTTAAAAACCATAAATCCTAAGATGAACAACATTATCTTAGTAAATTTCAAAATATCTTACAAATCTACCTTCTTTTGCGTAAAACTCTTATAAACTAATATAAAAATCACTTTGTATGGTTTTCCTGCTAGAAAAGAGAAATCGACCATAATAACGAACTAATGTTAGATAATAACACCTAGATTAAATAAGACATATCCTAATGGAAAAAATGAATGAATGCTGCAAAAGAATAAGCTGACATGATAAATAGGGAAATGTTTGTGAGAATTAGTTGAGATAAATATACATCCTACTTCATATACATGTACATAGAGTTATAGACCTTAGCGACATGTTGGAATTTTCGTATTTATAATTAGATGGATGAAATATATATGATAAATACAAACATGGTACGAATATACGGGTCCAGCAAAAATTATATAAAGAGTCTCATGTCAATATTTTGAATAAATAGCATACCGTAGCACTTGGTAGAAGTACTTGTTATATTTTAACATTGGACCTCAAATGTACGCATGTTGACCTCATATTTGTTATAGCATATTTTCAGAATTATGCTTGTAAAGGTATACTACTTTGTGATAATTATCATCCTAGTGCCAATAACTATTGTAATTGAAAGGTATGTAACTACTCCCAATATATAACATTCCTAAAAATTTACCAAGTTTAATCTGGCAATTAAATTTATTTTTGAAAATAAATTGTGAAGTAATTAAAGATTTCTAGAATAAATAAATAATTTTTGATTATAAATAGAAATTTAATCAGAAATTTAAGTATAAGTAGCTTACAAATAAATATTGGATTTAGGAAGAAAATAAATGTGTTGGGAATAAATAGAGTTTAATTTTTAAATATAAGAACAAGTATTTTATAAACAAATATTGAATTTAAAAATATATATATTAAAAGTAAAACAGGAATTAAAAGCTTGAGATTAATAAAAAATTAAAGATTGTAGTGTGAAAAATAATTGGAATAAAATTTTGTTGTGTAAATATAAATATAAATATAAAGGAAATGTAAACAATTTTGAAATGAAGGCATATGTATACATGAATATAATTACATAAAGGATTAAACAAAAATTTACAAAACAAATGAATAAAGAAGTCCATTTAATTTTAAAGTGAACATGATAAAAAAATGTTTTGTTAAGTAAATATGATATAAAATTTTATATAAAAATTTCCTTTGTCTTTGAAAATACAAATGTAAACATACAAAAAGGAGATAAGTAAAGCAAATCAACATGCATTAGATCTCATAATCATTTCTTTTTACAAATGGCACCCAATACAATTAATTGAATAAAATAATGAAATTAAAAATTATAAAAAAAAATTTCAGCTCCCCATATGCCGTTATTAAACTTCTCACCAAATCTGAAAGAATAGTAAAGCAAAGATTTGAGAATCACAAATTCCAAAGGCAAAGGCAATCAAACTTACAAAACTAGAAAAATAAGAAGAAAGGCAGTAGAAAAAAAAGGAAAAAAAAGAAAAAAAAGAGAGAAACTACAACCTGAAAGTAAATTGAAGACATCAATCAACCTGTAACAAATCAAAATATAGGATGCAAAGCTTCAACCTAGAAATTCAAAGCAATGTAAAGCTTCAACACAGAAACCAAGTCTTCTTCCTTCAATTCTTAAAACAGATCAAAATTTAAAACAAAACTTGAAGTTTTGCATCAGGAAAATGAAAACCAGAAGCATTAAACAAATCAGAAAGTATGCAAGTTCAAAGCTTCAACATCAAGCTATAGGTTTACCCTTAGATAAGTTTTTTTTAACATTAAAATTTAATAAATCTATGGTTTCAAAAATCAAGTATTTAAAATAAAACAAATTCAAGAATTGCAGATAAAAAAGGAAACAGAGCTGCAGCTTTTTTGGCCAGATAGTGCAGATTCTCTAAAAAAGGAATTAAGGCAAATAAAAATTCTTTTAAAAGATTTGGATTGAAGTAGTTAATCAGTAATGAAGCAAAGGAATTTAAGCAATTATATTAAACAGTTGTAGGAAACAAATCAAAGTTTAGACCCAAAAAAAAAAGATCAAGTTCACAGGCTTGAGTTCCTCTCTGTTTCTTCCTATACAACTCCAAGGTGAGCAACTTTAATTTTTTTAAAACCAGTTCTTTGAATCCACTGCCTATGAATCTGTGAGCAAATCATTAAGACCCGATATATATTCTGGTATTCGAAGTTATGATGTGGATATGGTTGTTTGCACATGCCTGCATGTGTTTATACATGTATAAATTTGATGTTCATAATAGTATACAGGCACTTGGACTCTGTTAGAAAATTCCCAGGCTTGATTTAAAGCCAAATTTCAATTCCTCTTTCCCTGATTTTCTTTAAACCTTGATGTGTAAACAAGATCTGTTAGAAGCAACAAGATATAAATTTTAAAAAATACTTTTTAGAAAGAATACGAAGGTAGCCTTAATAAAGGAGAAGAAGAACAATGGGAATTCAATCAAGTCAGAAAATTTAGTTGTTTAAATTTTGGTTTTTGTTCATATTAACTGATTCGTATTTAAAAACTATGATATTTAAAATTGAAATCAGGATCTTTAAGCTTGTGTGTTGAGAGGTTTTAAGGGTTGAACGGGTTTGGTGTTTGGAGGCTTTTCTGATGATCGACAAGTCTTGAAATCTCGAAATCGCTACTGGAGATAGTGTGAGAGTAGGCAAGCTTAGGAAAAATGTTCGTAGGGTTTTCAGATCATCGTGGATCGGCAAAATTGCCAAAGTAGGGTTTTTAGATGAGTTTTGGTCGGAGCAGCAAATCATGCTGCCGCGCCTACGTCGAAGCTTCGGAATGGGTTAGTGATGGTGGATTTGAAGTATGGTGGATTTGAAGTATGGGTTCGTAGCACAGTTCTGGGTTGATCGACGTGAGCTTCGGTGGTCTTGCTCGCCATCGGCGTTAGGTGGCAGTCGAAATTATTTGTTTCCAGGTTGGACTAACCTGTTCGATTTCAATTCGCGAGGAAGATGGTTGAGCTATGGGGCCAGGAGGCTAGGGCAGGTTAACAATGATCCGAAGGAGATGATGGCGATGATCAGAACGGTGGCGATCTAAATGCATGTGCACGTAGTATCACTCGTATCAGCTATTTTTCCAAAAGATTGTGGGAGAAGAAGAACGCTTGGGTTCGAGCACGCGAAAAACAGAGTTCGACTCGAAGTAAGCTTGAAATTGAATGGTTCAGGAAAAATATTAGGTGGCTCGAGTACTTCTGGGGAATGACTCGTGTTTATTTAAGGTATTGGAGTTTTCAAAGTAAAGTAAGTATGTGAAATTTAACTTTAAAGTATATTAAAAATAAATAAGTTTTAGAGTAAAATAAACCAAGTTTTCGAATGTAATTTATAAACAAGTTTTGAGTCCTGTTTCAAGAATTTGATTTTAAATTAAAAATATGTTTAAAAACTGTTTTGGGATTTAAAAATGATTATATTGGCATAATTATTTTCCTAAGCATTTTCAATTAGAAATTGACGAGGTGATTAAATAATGATTAGGATAAATGGGTTGACTCAAGTTAATGAAGGCTTGGGATAAATTAAGGGACAATTAATTTGTGAATGATTGGAAGTCAAGTTAATTATGAAATCAATTTAAAGAATTTTAGATTAGTTATTAATGTGAATGATTAAAAGATAATTACTGAATTAAAAATAACTAAATTATGATATGTAAGATAATTAATCAAGTGAATAAAAGGATAATTACTCGAAGTGATTAATTTGTGATTTATTAATATAAGTGAGTAGGATGATCACTTATCGTAATTAATTTAATGGTAATTGATTAAGGAACAATAAATTTATTAATTAACCAATTAAGGGTAATTAATTTAAAAAGATAATTAAATAATTAGGGGTTAATTATGTAATGATTAAGGGTTGACTAATTAATTGATTAAAGCTGATTTAATTAATAATCGAAGGTTAATTTAATTAATGTGATTAATTAAGAACTAATTAATTAATTAAGAGTAATTAATTAAGATGGATAATTAAGGATTTATTTATTAATTTACACTAAATGATTTGTAACTGATGAATCAGGATTGAGTAATTAATTCATGAGTAACTAATTTAACTGAAAATTAAATTGAATTAATTTAGGATTAAATAATTAATTAATTCATTTATAAAAGATTATTGAATGCTTGGATTGATTATGGATGTTTGGATTCTATTGGATGATTGAATTGTTTGATATCCCTGATTGTGATGCTCTATTTTGATTTGAGCTATGTTTACTGTAATTTATTATCTGTGATATATATCTGTGGTCTGTGAATAAAAGATAAGCGTTATGGTTTATACCGCTTATTAGATATAAGCGTTATAGTTTATACCGCTTATCAATACTGTATTTGAATCTGTGCTGACTGATGATGTTGCACTTTTATTGTGTAAAACACCTGGACCACACTTATACACACACAAATATGGATTGCAAGTGAAATGGGTTAAGTCACGGATTTTGAAATAGTTTAAAGATTGAATTTTTGAATCCAAAATAGTTTTGGAATTAGAATTGAAAGCTTTTGAAAATGAATTTCAAAAATAAAAGTTTATTTTGAATAACTTGATTGAGTTTTTGAAATTTAAATAATTTGATTTAAATTTGAATTCAAAATTTGAAATTGAATTCTATGATTTGAAGCTATGGTTTAAAAAGGTTGTTCAACTTACAAATGTGTTTATATGGGTTTTTAAACCATTTTAAAAGTGTTGTCTTGGGGATTTAGATTTAACCCAAGATTTTAACTTGTATAAATGAAATCGGATTTTATCGAAACGAAAACTAACTGTTTTCAAATAATAAAAGCTTTCACATAAGAAATGAACTTTCAATTTGCGTTAAAAGGATTTCAAGTCTAAAATGGAAATAGTTTCCAAGTTATGAATAAATCTTTGAAAACGTGTTTTGAAAGCTATAAATTAAATCTTTAATTTAAAGATTTAATGATTTAATCCAACTGCATTGGAAATTGTTTTGAAATCTATGGATAGATCTTTGTGAAACTGGGTGAACTTTGTGAAATAAATCTTTTTGTTTAAAGATTTGAAATGGTAATTTCTTTAACCATTGAAGTAAAGTTTTGGATTTTGATAAGTTGTGACTTAACTGAAATCTCATATCCATATGTTTTTAAATTTTGCGCTCATTATTCGGTTTAGCCGGGAGAGGACCTTGTGTCATATAACCCATTCTGAATAGTGATACGACGTTATGGATTGCATTTGAAGACTGGTGTTGAAGACCGGGTGTCTTTTAGAATGATAGGATAGCCTGTCGGTTGACTCTGCACTGAGTTGCTCCGGTATAGGATTCTTCCTAAGTGATGGGAAGTCCGATCGGGATTGTGGATACCCGGATTTGCAAGGGCTTCTTCGGAAGTGCCATCGGTTCTGTTCGAACCCGGAATAGACTTATATGGTTGTATGTCTGACATTACACTTTGAGATATTAAACTGATCTCTATCAAATACATTTCTACTTGATGGCAGAGAATTTATTCTCTTAGCTTAACACCCTTCTCTGAGACGTACGAGCTCAGAGGTTATGTAGTTGATGGTTATCAGTGATATACTCCCAATTTGGTAGTGTGGCATGTTGAGTGCTGCTGTGTATCATTTGTTGATCAAAGCATGGCTTTTGTATAAGCGTAGCTTTGTGGACGAGACTGCATCAGGACCCCACACCCCGGAAATGGTCGAAACAGGAAAGATGCGGCAAGGTTATGAGGGTCGCGCCCTTTAGGGTGTGTCATTCCCTTCTGGAAAAGGGTGGTATCATGGTATGGAGCCCAGATATTTCACTCATGTGGATACCGCAGATCTATTGCTTTGTGATTGCTTTGTGGTTGTTGGATTAGAGGTACCTCGGATAAAGGTCCCAAAGAACCGGGGGATGGCATGCTCGAGTAGTAGTTACCTAGTCATAGAGGTAACCCGGCCTTGTGTTGGCAGAGATCCGGTTAGGTTCTCGGGACGTCCCGCCAGAGGCATACGCATGTGGCAGTCGGAAGTTCCTTAGCCTGACTATTCGTTGGAAGTCCAATCAAAACAATACGAGCCCTTTACGATTGTAGTTGTATTACCTGCCACCTCAGGTGGTAGCTATAGCTGGCATAATATCATGGTACCTATGCTGATTAGGATTAATATTATACTTTCGAAAGGTTTTCCACTATGCATTAGTAATAATATCAAAGAAATTTTCTCGTATCAAGCATATTTGACCATCATAAGGAGAAATCTCCTCCAAGTCTGCGTTTGCATTGTGTGTGTGGCAGGAGGCCTTATGGTAGTTTCATTTTCCAAAAAGCATTGCGGATTTCAAATTCAAATTGTTTTATTTGTTTTAAAAACCAAATGATTTACTTGCTCATACAAGTCCCACGACTGACCTGGAGTTTATTGTTCCTTTCATAAACTCTGGATGCCCATAATTTTCCCACACGGGCAGTCTAGAGTTAGGGTTTTCTGATAGTCGGGTCTAGTAGATTATCTGGAGCTAGTTCAGTCTTTGGACCATGACTGCACTTGCTTATCTTGTGCATCGTTATTGGGAGTTCGAGCTATTCCTGGATTGGTGCCTTGGAGATGGAGATTACCGATGTTGGAGTTTCTTTCTTGAAGACCATCTTGGAGATATTGTTCCGCTGTTGATGTTATCTTTTCTTTCCGCTGCTATTGTCTTGTATCATATTTCTGATGTCTATTGATATCTATTGTATCATCTGTTGTATCTTATTGTATCAGATATTGTATCAATGTTGTATATTGATATATGCTATTTATTTCTTTTGCTGTGTTGTACTTAATGTGTTATAAGCTCCGGCACGAGTCGAATTTCAACGTTTGAATCTGCGGCATTCAGGTACAAGTGGAGTACGGATGTCGATTTTCGAACGCTGGAATTTGGATCGTGACACAATATCTTTTCAAGCCAATTATAAGTGCATTTGATGCCACGAACGCCATGTTTAGATAGACCACCTCTATTAAGTGGGTCATTAATTTCATTAATCTGTACCAACTCATTTTCTTTATTTAGAATTATGCAGCCAAAGTTGCTACAAATTAGCCAAGATACATTGAAAGTATTAGCTTCACTTTTTAACAGTACACAAAACTGCACTATATATCGGTTCCATTGTTAAATGGATGTGTAAAGTTTCGGTGTCTATGCACTTGAAATTTATTATTAACTCGAATAATCATTACTTATTAATAGAGTCATTATGTTGTTTCTAGAAGGATGTTACCTCAGTCATTTGTCAATGGGGTCATAATTTGTTAACATGCACAATTTTCAAAATATAATGAATGCTGGTGATGGGGTGGTTTTGCTTGCATTATGGGAGTTTCATTATGATATTTTTAGTGAAAGATTTAAGGGCGATCCACAAGAGAAATTATGTAAAGTATTTTAAATTATTACCTCTGTAATAAAACCTAGTTCAAAATAAATGATGTTTATTTTTCTATATATATTTGTTATATTGTGATATATTAATTAAATAATCAATTTAGGTATATTTAATAGAAAAATTATTAAATGATATGTTATGTAATAATAATTATAAAGGGTTGTAATCATGAGAAAATTATCAATATTATATAATATGTTATTTTAAATATTCATGGCCAAAATATTTAAAGAAAGGTTATCGATACATCCATTGAGAGCAGAGTACGTAACGTTTTCTATATATGGAAAATGTATTATGTGACGATGTTCCATAATTTTACCACTTTTAAATGGAATATTTAATTATCTTAAATATTTAAGTATATAATTTTCAAACCTAAATAATCATGTTTTATGTGATAAATAAGAATGGTGAACTTTAGTTTACAAAAATAAAAGATTTTGAATCTTTATCGTAAAATTGACAAAAGGCGGTTTTCGATAAAATTGACTATATATTCAATTTTAGTTTTAAATGATAAATAAATCCTTTTACATTGTTATAAAATGATAATGAGCCATTGATAAAAAAATTATAAGTATAAAAATTCTTGTTTTATAAATATTGACAAATTTTGTCGCACATTGACAAATCAACGTCGTATTTTTTACAATTGGATTTAATTTTATTAAATATGGTTTTATAAGTCAAAAACATTTTTTTAATTATTTATAGATAATAAGAAACTTATTTTTAAGTTTTGTTTACATAAATAAATAGTTTAACAAAAAAGTCAAAATGGGACTGTAAAATATTTGTCGAAAATCCACGTTTTGTTCAAATAAGTTGTCGCAACTTTATTGCACCTTTGTTAACATGTTTTTAACAAACACACATATACATATAAATTTTACAAATAATCAAGTTTACTTTTATTAATTATCATTAGAAAGTTCTAGAATGTCGTTAGTAAAAGTAAGTAAGGTGATTTAAAAAGTCAAAAGCAAACATAAAATCAAATCTCGCCAAAACCCAGGCAAATCTTCACTTTAATCCACTATACAGAATTGGAGTCGATCATTACTTGAATATATGGCTCCACATCCAAACCAATATCGCTCATACGATTTTCTAGCGCGGATCCTGATCAGGCTCTTTGATCTGGAACCTCTGCTTTCCTTACATAGCGTAGCTATGATAGAAAACTTTGTTCCAATATCAAGAACCATCATCAAGTGTTCTCCATAAAAAATCGAGTAATAGATCCTTATCTGAAACGATATGACACACTTTAGAGCCTTGTGCTCGAATATTAGATCAAACTATATAGTAAGGGAAATGATCTACATCGATTCTGCATACTATTTAAATTGGTTATCCCTAATACCCCTTTAATTACCACTAATTTATTTATGAAAAACTTTCATAAACATAGCTTAATTTTACAAACTGGTATAATACCAAATCATACCTTAAAGGTATACAAAATTATCATTCAACTTTTATTTTGACTTCACTTAAGAATTTAAAATACCCGGTTTTTTTTCAAAACACTTTTTAAAACGATACCATATATTTTGGAAACTTAAAGGCCAAATACTTGGATATTCGTTTTCAAAAACCTTTGAAGTGACATTAGATATGTTTTAATCCATAAAACATATATATATATAGCCCGAGTAACCCCAACATTATACCAAGGAGCTGAGTACTACCAAATAGTATTATATATTCCTTACTATAAGGATAATACTCAAGAGAAATGTTTACCATCCGAAAGTATCTCTTACCCATTTTTAGTTATTTTCAACCCACTCGAACTAGTTAACTTAAAGCTACTTCTTTCTTTCAAACCCATTTTGAAACAATATCTAAAATATATTTCCAAATAAATGGTTTCACTAAACAACTAGTTTCCTACTTACTTCGAATTCGTCCGGGTTCGGACTCGTCCAGTCTGTACAATGACAAAGCGAATAATTTACTAAGTGCATAATATCGTATGCCTAAGCAAACATCTGATCATCACTTAGAAGATTATTCTAGTCATAAAAAAACAAATCGGGACTCATTCTCCAAACCAAATACAAAGGAATACACTTTTTATATAATTTTATCTTCCAAAATTATTTATTGCTTGAAAATAGTTTTAGGTAAACTATTTTACTGTTTCTACAAGCATTTATGTTCTAAAACTATCTCAAATAAAATTATTATTTCTTTTCTCCAAAACCATTTTAAATGATAATATACCCATTACTTTATAGTAAATCAAATTATGCTTTTGGGATCAAATCAAAGTTTATTTTGTCAAAATAATTATATAGCGAGATCCTAACGGTATCAATCCCATACTTAGAAATGTTTTTATGCTAAGAACATTTCCAATTACTATTATTAACCTGTAAACCATGCAAACCATTTTTCCAAAACACCGGAATTTAAACTCTCAGATTCCCTTTTATTTATTAATACATTGTATAAATCAAATTTATAAAATACTCCCTTTTAAAGGAAATCATTTCTCAAATATTTATGTCAAAAATATTCTTGCTTCTTTATATAAATTATTCTTCAAGTATTATTTCAGAAATATATAAGTTTTCTTTTAATAACTTTTTTTTATAAAATCACAACTTAAAACAACCAACTTTTATATTCAATTTTCAAATATTGTTTCAAAACATTCCAATTTCCTTTTAATAAGGCAAAATTTATTAAAAACCAATTTTATCTAATCAATCCTTATTTAAACTATTTTTAAAATATTTATTTTAAAATATTCCAACTTTCTTTTAAATGAAAAACCCTTAAAAATTAGATTTTAACCTAACATTATCAATGAGGCCTTACATTCAAACTGTGAAACTTAATTCACAAGGTCTTTGTTTCAGTGTTCCCAAATTTCCTATCTATCTCATCCAGGTTTCAAAGGAAGATTCTAAATAGATCAATCGATAATTGTCAATGCTTAAAAATAGGCGATCATGACCGGTCAAATCCTAGATGGTAATGATGAAATACTATCATTTACTATCAAACAAGCACCATCAATAATAACTATATTAAATTTTTGAAAAAAATATCCTTTTATATATATATATATATATATAATATTTCTTGGTAAAATCATTTCATTTACCCAAATTTTAAATCAATAGTGTCAATTGGTCTTGTTCGAGTGTTTAGGAAATTCCTATTGATAGCGTTGGGCAAACGCATCGACCAAAACTCTTAAGCCACTCAACCGATCGAAAAACACAATATGAAACATTTTTATATCACTAACAAATACATGCTCTCATATATTATACACTCAAACTCATCCTAGGGTCTCACTTACCCTATCTCAAATGAGTCAACCCTACTAAAGCCTGGACGTTCGTTTAACCTAAGCTCTGATACCAACTGTAACGACCCACTTTTCCAAATAGTTTAAGCTGATAATAAACCACGTATGTCCAATCCAAATTGAACGGAAAGGCGGATAGTTAGGTAAAGAAAGAAGAAAGAAGAAAAAAGACAAGAAGAAACTAAACAAAACAGAATCTCACAGCGGAGCGAATAATCTATAATATATAACAATCCTTTACACAAAAACAAATAATATAAGTATATACATCCACTAATTAGAGTATAATAACCTATTCGACATGGACGGTTACATGTCCTCACAATTGCTGAATAATATACAAAAATGTATGCAACGGAAATATAACCGTCTATATGAATATACCTCTAGGCCTCCAGCTCCTCTCTCGAAGCTCCATAATATCCAACTAAACCTGGAAATATGCTCAGTCTGACTCGAACATTATAAGAAAACAATGCCTACGTCAGTTTGGTAAAACCAGTGTGAGAACCTATATCATAAGGATTCTTATTTATTATAACTTATCCTTTTAAACATCAAGGGTATCTCGTAAAACTTCACCGCATAAACATGGATAGGTGTTTACCTTACGCTAACCAAAACCTTTTATATCAGAAAATCCAGTGATTTATAATAATGTCTAAGGGAGAAAATGATAATAATCAAAGAGTTGTGATGCTCGTGAGTGTACATCACAACAACACTAGGTATATAATCGAAAATCGATAAGGCGTGTTCGCTTATTATGTAGCATTACCATGAAGGTGCCCTCAGTACTTCGAGGAACGATCTTCCAGCGTAAGGATCAAAGATATCCTTCCGAAGTAGCATACATCCCTAGTTATGTACCATAGAAAAAACATAGTTGGTCACACTATGACCGAGTGCATCATCTCATGCATGCATAACAACTGTAAGTGACATTTAGGAGGAGCCGACTACACCCTATGGGTTTGCCAACCGTACTGGACATGCCTCCTATCTCTGGTTTTAGTCATTCCCATTGATGAGGCTACGTCTGACATTCCAGCTTATACACTGCCACCAAATAGATCATAGAATCCCATATGAATTCCAATACCCCAACAGGACCCGAAATCACACATAGATTCTCACATCTCAGTTAGATCTTGGAAGCACACCTGGATTCCCATACCTCAACAGGTCTCGAAATCACACATGGACCCTGACATCTCAGCATATAACTAATCTTCTTCATAGAACTGTATATGGTTTTCGGAGTGGTTACGGGTTCGAGTCATCTTTTACGATACACTCTTCCTTTTCCCGAGTGTTCCACAAAACCAAACTTCTATTTCCAAAGTGCTCAGTACCAGTTCTTTAGGAAACAATCAGACAATACGTAAGAGCTGGGATCACCTCCTAATCTTTTGAGTGGACGGATCTCCTTATCGTTTATCCTAGAAGAACAAAGCGAGTTTATATGTAACACCACGCATTTTTAGATAATTAAATAACCAAAATAATTATAAAAAGTGAAAATGAGAATTTTTGGAATTGTCAAGATATGACCTCGAAACTTATACCATTGTGTTTGTGGCGATTTTATGACTAATTTACATATATAATATGCATCAAACGGACTTTGTATGAAAAAGTTATTGACATTCTAAGTTTCGTATCAAAAAATAATTATATGTATAAATGTGTGTGTGTATTTATTCATAAATATATGCACATATAAATTTCAGAAATAACGCGTGTTTTAATTTCAAAATAGATGCACATCATAAAGAAAATTAATTGACATCAACAATTAGAGGTAATTAATTAACATTAGTAAGCAATGTTAATCAAATCGGCAATTAAACGAAATTAATATACGTTAATTAGCAACAATTGAATTTCAAAATAAACATGTGTTATAAAGAGAATTAAATTTGTAATTGATGGAAATTAATTAGAATGATAGGTAACGGTTAAAAGTTAACATTTAATAATTTGATTTTCGCGCAATCTTGAGAGTTATTTTCTGGATCCAACGATTCGCAGCAAGCTTGTAATGTGTTTGCACCAGATTCAATCCTAAAATCCAACAGTCTGAGATCACCAAACTCCACTATAAATAGAAAACCAGGCCTAGCTATTTTCTCACAATCAGATTTTCTTCCATTAGGTTCATTGCTTGAGGCTGAACCCTAAATAGAAATATTCTAGGGAGAATATCTTTTTAATAAAAAAATTAGACGGCTTAGAAGTCGATCCAGGAAGGCAATGGAGTATAGCTAAGGAAGATAGGTGAGTGGATTTAAATTATATATTTTTTATCTTTATGATATATTATCGTTAGTTTCCCATTAAATATTTTAATTCATCATTTGCACTAATTTCAGTAATTAGTTCTACTAGTTAGTTATATTGAAAATGTAAATTTTATAAGAAAATTGTACTTATATTTAAATATTATTTATACTGAAAATAAAGTAAGGAATCCAATTAAATATAAGTAATATTAGGCTTAAAAGCTGTAGAGAAGGGCATATGCCTAAAAGGGAGAAGTTTACACTAAATTATGCTAAAATGGGAGAAATAAATTAAAAAGGGGAAAATCTAATAACTTCATTTAGAAGTTAGTAATGAATTTGTTGGTTAGTTTAGAAAAAGAAACACATTTCCATAGTTTAATATTGTAAGAATAAAGATAAACGTAATTGCAAGAATAACGAAGCAGTTCATCATAGATTTTTAATATAGAAGGAGCACGTCAAACTTAGTTATTTTAGGCTAGAAGGAAATACAAGACTTCAACAGGATATGAGGATACTCTAGGATGGCCCTCTGAGGTAGGCCTAACGAAGCTGCACCCCTTGAGACAGGTCTGTAAGTGTTCCATCAGGAGAGTAAGCCTTGACTGCTTTTGCATTGCTGGCCTAACAACGCGGACGTTATTAGATAGTCAAAAGGTTGATGATGGAGTAGGATATTCGTATGACACCATACTCCAAGTTACGAGTACGTTTTAGTGGGAAGGACCCAAAAGGATAGTCACATGCGGAGATTAAGCCATCATCAATCTGAGCGAGTTCGAGAAAGACTTGAGTTAAACCAATAGGCCAACGATTCTTTCACTATCAAGACATTAGATGAGGGGCACAACCAATTAGATGTTTAGGTTATTTGCAGTAGGGCATATCCACTTAGCTCTTGAGAGGTCATTCAATTAGTTGATGAGGGTTGCGTGGGACCGTATTTATGATGAGAAAGTGACAGACCAAATAGAATATCTGCACTATAGGCCTAACGAAGCGGACCTTTATAGAGATAGAAAATCCTTGATTGAGTTCCGTACAAGGTGGACTTTGTTAGCGGGATTCAGAGAGTAGACAAAATGATTAGGTATAGTCCTTAAGGTACGCACTGGGTGGTACATTATGGATGTCCGAACACTAGTACAAGCTAGTGCGGATGCAGTTTTACATTTTCATAGTAAACGATAGAACATCTGTATTGTAGACCTCATGAAGCTGTCATTTATAGATGTAGTTATAGAGCGCTCGAGGAGCGAGGCGATGGAGTCCTTTTCGAGGAGGATACGGAAGGTACTATGGGTAGTACCTAGGACCGATGTAGTCTTTGGGTATGTAGCTACATATATATTAGTAATTAGGTTTTAGTCTACTGGGAAGTAAATGGGTACAATTCATGCATAGAGGTGAGAGTATTATAAACCTAGTAAACCTAATATAATAGAAAATGGAAATAAAATGTTATACGTAAAAAATTAAGCTTAGAAATGTATAATTTGTCCATTCAGCAGAATTTTAGTTCTGACCCCCTCCTCATAACATTCCACAAGTTAGGTAGATGGCAGAAACTTTTTAGCTTTGAGACACTTGTTTAAAAAATGTTACTATCTTGGGGAGTATTTACTTACTATTATATTTTAGTCAGTTCCACTGTAAGATATTTATTTGAACTCTAATAAATTTATCTTTCCCTATTTGCTGGATACCAGATACCCAACTCGGGCTTCAGTGGGCTTGACTTTAGCATTTTTGCAAAAAATCTGGACCCATTGGAACTCGGGTTGTTACATTTGGCATCAGAGCTTAGGTTAGTAGTTCCTAAGTAAACTAGGAAATATGTGTGAATATATTTGTATTCTTGAATAAAATATAAATATATTATGTACTAAAATCCAAATAGTCTCCAATTATAGGAAGTGAGGAGGTTCCCTAGGGATAGTGGGGGAGTATTTTTATTTTGGAAGGAATAAGAATTTTAGTAAGAAATTGAGATTTCTAAGGTTTAGGAAAGGTATTCCTGGGGTAGTAAGAAGAAAATCCACTTTATGTCTAGCCCAATAAAATAAAACTTTTGGAATTGAAAAGTTGAAAATTATAGTTGCTAATATGTTTGAGGAATTAAATATTGGATTTTTGAAAAAAATGGTATGAAATTTAAATTGGTTTTTATATGATATAAATTTTGTTAAAAGTGAAATTATTTTTCAAAGAATTATAGGGCATGTATAGCTCTTTAGTTTCTTTGTAGGTAAACAAAGATTTTATATATAAAAACCTAGAGTGTGTTAAGTATCGAAAACGTAGGATATAACATTTATTGTTGTAATAGATATTTTCGTGAAAAATAAAGGAAGCATAGACTATGATACTATTGTTATAGTAGGTGGCTCCTAAATGAAATGTTTATACATAGCATATGGGATTTATTAATATTTATTTTACTTGAATCCATATACTAGTATTTTTGGGTTATAGCCACAGTGTTTTATACGACATCTGCTTTGACCTAAATAAAAATGTGTTTTGAAGATAATTTCTAAGTATAGAAATAAAGTGGTTTGTACGTACACTTATTATTTAAATAAGTATATGGAAATGTTTTCTAGTTATAAAAATATTAAAACAGTTTTGAAAATGAGTTCTTCTAAAAAAATATGTAAGTTAAATATTAGGAATTAATAAATTTCATAGAAAATGTCTATTGTAGGTGAATATAAATTAAACATACTTTAATCTATTGGAATGAAATGAATAATGATATAATTTTTTTATGAAACCACATCACAAATAAAGATGTTTTGTGCAAGTTATAAGAAATACATAAAAGAGATGTATAAGGTATGGAAAGCAACATATTTTTTATAGCCTATTTCGAAAACTTATAAAATAAGTTCCTTATAATTTCACATAAACATGAAATCCTCTTTTAAAGGATTTATAGGAGGTTTTAGCATTAATGGTTTCTCATAAGAGAAAATAGTTCCAATACATTAAGGTATAAAACCATTAGGTGCAATGAGAAGTATAATAATTAGAAACAGTGTTAGTTAAGAGGGATATTATATAGAGCCTTGGTAGGAAAGCTAAGAAATGGAAATTTCATATTTTTCCATTGATTATACGCATTGGTTACTTGACTTTGTAGAAAGTCTCCATTTGAAGTAAGTTAGAAACTCCTCCAAGGTTAGTTAATTGGAAGAGTAGGAAAGTTAAGGGATTTTTTGATAAAATTACTGTTTTTATCTACTCCGGTTTTTATAAATTTAAAAATCTATGAAAAGAATATGTTTTGGAAACATGTGAAGACATTTTTGAAATTCAATAAAAAAAGTTTTAAGGACAAGCAAGGCATGTTTTAAAGAAAAATGATTTGGTGAAAAAGTAAATTAGTTTTTGAAGAGAAAAATTTAGTAAACAGTTAAATTTAAAAATCCAATTTTTTTTGAAAGCTGTTAAGATCTTTAAATGGAAAAGAAAGTTTTGAACTTAGAATTATTAAGTTTTCCTCTTTAGGTTCGGAGAATAATTTAAATTCAAAGAGCTGTAAAGATGTTCGTCTAGAAAGATAAAATGTTAATTAACTAAGTACCTTTGAATTTAATACATCAAAGTAACACTTTTAAAGGCAAGAATTTGAAATTTGATGTTTCAAAAATTTAGAAGTTTTAATTTTTGAAATGAAATGATAATACCAAATCAAACTTTTAAATATGAAGTAGATAGGAACCATTTCCTAGTTGTGACAAGAAAAGTGTAAGGCTATATAGGAGATAGCAGTGATTACATTTAAAGTGTATAGGACACTAGTGAGAACCTAGGAATATTGCTTCATGTGTGTAGACTATTGAAGAACAGTAAAGTGAAATTAATGAGATAGTAAGACATATGTGGTTGGTATAGGTAGACCTTAGTTGGGGAAAAATGAAAGGTAAAGGTAAAGAGAAAATTTCCCAAGCTTAGTTGCCTTTTTAGATAGAGGCTACATTGATTGAAATTCTTATTTATTGCAGTAAATAAGACTTGGTTATTCCATTTTGAGTATGGAATGGAAGAGATGAATAGATCTTATTCAACGTAAGTAACACAGCGTATGTTAGTAACGAGTACTAGGCGGTAGAAGGAGCATATGAGCAACTTGAATTCCTAGAGTAGGACATTTCTGTGTCAGAGTGGACATGGTCCTAAAACCTCCTAGACCTAGAAGATAGTTGTGTTTAGTTGCTATGTTTACCTATCTGGTATCATTTTGTAGTGGGACTTGTTTTCTCTTTTAGTTATAAGATTGTACTCCTATGTAAGCATTTAGTTCCTATTGTAGTAAATCAGTGATGATTAGTATGATTCTCTTTTTCTGTGACTTTCACAAGAAGAAAATAAAAACATATGATGTAAGTAAGAAAAGAAAAGTAAAAGCCACAAACGAGCAACTAAAAGGAAAACAACAAATTTAAAGAAAGCGATAGAAACGTCATAAAAATGGAAATTGCAAAAGGAAAATACATTTTTTCTCCAAAAATTAGGCTTGGGAATTTTTTTGGAAAGGAAGTTTTTCTTATGTAAACCATGCTTGGGAAAGAAAATAGAGATTTTTATAGAATAGCAGCATAATTCCAACTATGGAGAAAGAGGTGCGCAAAAGTAAAACGGAAAATGTGAGGTTTTTCATTTTTCTACCTTCTTCCTAACATAAGAAATCGAGTTCGAAAAATTATATTTTTCTAGAATTCAAATATTAAAAGTTGTGTGGTAGGATTTGGATGTAAAATTTGTTGAACTACACCCTAATTCAGTAGGAGTGTGGGAAAATTAGATGAAAAACGTTTTGAGTTTTCAAAAGATTGCGTTCATATAAAAATTGCAAGTATATTTAGGTTGTGTGCATCATATTTTAAAAAGGAGTTTTTAAAGAAGAAAAGCATTCATATAGGAGGTACCACTAAGAAATTCATGTACATGCATATTTTTTTTGTTGAATGACACTTTGCACAAAGACATGGATGGTTGCAAAAATTGGATGTACACAAAATGGATGTGATTGATGCGGAGAATTATATAGTTTTACCCTTATTGAATTTCAGGGATGAAATTTCCTAAAGGGTGGGAGAATGCAACACCCCGCATTTTTATATAATTAAATAACCAAAATAATTATAAACGGTGAAAATGAGTATTTACGGAATTGTTAGAATACTGCCTCAAAATTTATACCATTGTGTTCGTGGCGATTTTTTGATTAGTTTACATATATAAAATGCCTCAAATGGACTCCATATGGAAAAGTTATTGACGTTCGAAGTTCCATATCGAAAACTAATTATACGTGTAAATGTGCGTGAATATATTTGTTTATAAATATATGCGTGTATAAATTCTAGAAATAACACACATTTGAATTTCAATATAGACGCGTGCCATAAAGGAAATTAATCGGCATCGGCAATTAGAGGTAATTAATTAACGTTAGTAGGCAATGTTAATCCAATCAGCAATTAAAGAAAATTAATTTACATTAGTTAGCAACGTTTGAATTTCAAAATAATCATGTGTTATAAATGGAATTAAATTTGTAACTGATGAAAATTAATTAGAATGAATAGGAAACCAGTTAAAAGTTAACATTTAATCATTTGATTTTCGCACAAGCTCGAGCGTTGTTTTCTAGATTCAACAATTCACAGCAAGCTCGTGACGTGGTTGAACCAGATTCAATCCTAAAACCCGACTGTCTAAGATCCCCAAACTCCACTTTAAATAAAACCCTAGGCCTAGCTATTTTCTCACAATTAGATATTCTCATAATTGGGTTCATTGCTTGAGGCTGAACCCTAAATATAAAATATTTCTATGGAAAATATCTTTTTAGTAAAAATATTAGACGCCTTATAAGGGGATCTAGGAAGGCCATGGAGTAAAGCTAAGGACGACATGTGAGTGGATATAAATTATATATATTTTACGTTTACGATATATTATTGTTAGATTCCCATTAAATATTTTAATTCAGCATTTGCACTAATTTCAGTAACTAGTTCTACTAGTTAGTAATATTGAAACTATAAATTTTATAAGAAAAGTGTACTTATATTTAAATATTATTTATATGGAAAAAAGTAAGGAATCAAGTAAGGAATCCAATTAAATATAAGTAATATTAGGCTTAAAAGCTGTAGAGAAGGGCATAAGCCTAAAAGGGAGAAGTTTATGGTAAATTATGCTAAAAGGGAAGAAATAAATTAAAAGGGGCGAAATCTAATAACTTGATTTGGAAGTTAGTGATAGATTAGTTGGTTGGTTTAGAAAAAGAAATACACTTCCACAGTTTAATATTGTAAAAATAACGATAAACGTAATTGCAAGAATAAAAGCAAGAAAATTGGAATTAGTGAAAAATAGAGACATTACTATATTTTGCATTATCCAACAATTAAAGAAATAATAAAAGAAATATCTTGCAATTACTAGTTATTTTTTATAGCATTATTTAGTATTAAAATATGGAAATAGTTTTTTAGCACAGTTTTTGTCATGAACCAAATAGAATAGAACTACTTTCTAGAATAAAAGAGAATAACATGAAGTGTTAAAAAAATTGAAGAAGTGGAAATAATCGAGTTAATATTTGACAAGACTAGAAATAATAAACAGAAGACGTGACCAGATTTGCATTTACTGCGTAGATAATAGAATAAAAAGTAAAGTAGTTATTATGATAAGAAAATTGTGACAATTAGACGTAGTCCCAAGCTAAGACTGTCTTATAATATAAGAGAACAAAAGGGAATTAAGTATGATAATAAAAGAGGACATACTAGAATAGAAAAGAGACACTTGCAATTATATTTATGACATGTAGGTTATAAAAGAAAGAAAGGAACGTAGAAGTGACAATTGCAAGTATAAATGTAACACGTAGGTTATAATTAAAAAGAAAGAAATAGAATAGGCTTATTTTATCAAACTTAGATCTTGGATTAAGTAATAAGCAAGAATAATAGCAGTGGCTCGTACCGGAAGCATTTTCTTTCAGGTCTAGGACTAATGGTCTCACACATAGTTGGGGATGGGCATGCTGTTTAAGTGTATAACGATGAATTTTCTATCGGTTTAGAAAATTGCTGAAAAATATCAAATTAAAATTTACGGCAAGTGCACGGTGTACAAAAGTTAGTGCGTGGCAAGTACAGGTCGATCCGCAGAGAATTATTGGATTTTAAAAATCAATTAAAGCAAATTATACCTAATGGAGAGGAAATTGTTAACTATAAGCAAAATGAAGCTAAAACTAGGATTAAAATGAGATTAAAAACTATGAGATTAGAGAACAATTTAGATGAAAATTCACTCTCATACTTTTGTAAATCAACAAACGAATAATTTATGATATCTAGTTTTGATATTAAGTGAAGTAATTGTTGCAGTTATCATAAGTATGGTTTATTTATGTTATTAATTAACATAACTTAAACCATCAAACTATAATACAACAAATAAACCACTCATAAATTCTCATGGAAATGAAACCAAAGCAAAAGCTATTTTAAGTATGATCTATTTACTATTGTAATTAGTAATTTAAATCAACAAAATTCTTTTTTAATTTCATTTCAAAATTAAAAATCAACTAGCGAATGATGATGTAAATTGTTTTTATGTTGAATTAGAATAGCTCATTTGCAAATGCAACATATGCCATCAAATCCACTTGTTAAACTTACATCAAAATCTACTCTCATGAAGCACAAATAAAAGAGACTATAAATCATAGAAATATTGAAATTACATAATATTTGAAAGCTTCATTACTCCTAAATTGAAGGGGTTTAGCTACTCATTTGTGTTATCACATCAATACATATAAATTTCAACATTAAAAGCAAAGAGAAGTAGAAACTAGTCAAAGAAGGAAAATGAGATTAACTACTAAACTACTTGCATAAAAGAAATAAAATAAAACTACACTACTTGCATGAATGTAAATCTAATCTATTAACAATGAAAAGAAAAGAGCATAGAAATAAATGAGCATAAAAGCAAAGAGAAACATGTAGTAAAGAGAAGGCTTAGGAAGCCATTTTTATTTCACTTTGATTTGTTTTTAAAACTTTCTAATTTCCTAAGTAAAATAAAAGAGCAGAAAGATCATTTACATGTACATAAAAGGGCTATTTTTACATGCATAAAATCCTAATTCGACTTTTAGGATGATTTCCAAAATGCCTTTTAGGAAGTGTGGCCACCAAGTAATCATTAGCCACTAATTAATCCATTATTGAATGTGCATGAAGCTTTAACCTCCACTTAGTTGTACATTAGCTTCTAATTGTAGATTTAGGTAAGTGGGTGGGGTCCTCCATGATCACGAGCATGAATTACTTCCTCTTCATTCCTTTGTATTCCCTTGTGCATGCATATATCTTCACGAAGCCCTCTTTCATATGTATCAAAACTTCCTATAAAAAAAAATGTCAAGTAAATATTCTCAAATTGACACATGCATAAAAATGAATATTTTCCCCCTAAACGAAGATGAATCTATGATGATTTGAAAATAATTGAATTTTGGTTTTAAACATGTTAAAATTCCAAAATATGACATTTATTTAAATAAATATGGATAAAATATGGATGTAAATATATGCACATTTACATGCACATTAAATACCCCCACACTTATCTTTTTATTCGTCCTCCAGTAAAGGAAAACTAAGATAAATCCATTTTCATAAGGAGCACGATTGTACTTAGCGTATGCAACGTGCCGTTAAACATCTGGGTGTTCCCAGTAAGACGTGTGTTGTCTCATGAGGGTTTCAGCGGATACTGCCCACAAAATCCAATTGCAAAGTGAAAATATTTACAAAATGCAAAATTTATTACAAAAAGACGAGTGTGAGTTTTTGGAAATATTTACAAATGAAGAATTTACTTTCAAATTGACACGAAATAAGTTAAATATAAGTTTTGGTCATTATCAAGAATTTTAAGTCATTCACTCATCAAAATTTCCAACAAAAATCAAGTTATCAGAACAAAGAGACTATAGTTTAACTCGTTGTTTCGGTTGATAGCATAGTGCAGCTAAAAAATGAATCGTTTATTGATTATCAAAGTGGTAATTTCATTTCTTTCCAATAAAAATTCAAATCAAACAAGTGAAAATAGTGCTTGGATTTTAATTGCTTACTCTCTCTTGTTTGAATTTTTTTAATATTAACAATATTTACATATGCCTAACTCAAGTAAACAGAGGCCAGATATATTACTCGTGCACTGCCTTTCAAACTGATGTGAGGGGAATGCAGAGCATGGCGAGCGAACACACAAATGTGAATACTTATCGACTGTAGGCGTTATTAAAAAGAATTTTATATACATACACCTAACTCAGATAAACTAAGGCCAGATATACCGATTGTGCACCGCCTATCGGACTTATGTGAGAAGGGTACAGAGCATGGCAAGTGAACACACGAGTGAGAACATATGACTCTAGGTGTTAAAAATATATACACATATACAAATGTTTGGTTTTTTAGAAGAGAATTCTGCAAAATCATCTTACCACCATTTCACTTAGAAGATAAAAATGTTATATCCTTTACTTTAAATTTACCACTTTTTTAAACAAAGATTTTCATTTAGAATATGCTTCATAATTAACATATATGAACCTTCCTATATACTAGTTAAACATTGTTATTTGTAATCAAACTTCATTTTTATTTTTGTTAAGATAAATAAATTTTCAAAATTTTCAATTTATTAACCGAAACTTATACTTATCCTATAGTGTTCTTTAAAAATAAATCAAAATGCTAAATAGAAAATGTTTATGAGATATAGAAATTTTGAGCTTTTTTTTAGTTAAAAGAAAATGAAAATTCAAAAAATGCCATGAAACTTTAAAAAAATGAGACTCCTCCCCACATTTAATATTTTACTGTGTCCCCACAGTCAGTGCACGATATAATGAGTGTCATGGGGAAAAATATGTATATATTTATAAAAGAGGGTTAACATTCTTACTAGACGTAGCTTGGCTCATGAAGAATCATGAGCTCCTCCTCTTGGTTACTTGGCAATTCCAAGACAGGTTTCAAACGATGACCGTTGACTTTGAAAATTGATCCAACTCTGGGGTTTTCTATTTTTACGGCACCATGTGGAAAAACAATTCGTACCACAAATGGTCCAGCCCATCTCGATTTAAGTTTCCCAGAAAATAAATGAGTCTTAAGTCATATAAAAGAGATTTCTGGTTAGGCGAAAATGTTTTTCTTAGGATTGACTTGTCATAAAAAACTTTTGCTCTTTCTTTGTAAATTTTCTCGTTTTCATATGCGTCATTCCTAAGTTCTTCTAGTTCATTGAGTTGTATTTTTTGGTTTTTTCCAGCTTTATCGAGATCAAAGTTTAAGTTCTTTATTGCCCATAATGCTTTGTGTTCGATTTCAACGGGTAAATGGCAAGCTTTTCCATAAATTAAGCGAAATAGGGACATCCCAAGGTTAGATTTAAAAGTAGTTCGGTAAGCACAAAGTGCATCGATCAATTTCTAGGACCAATCTTTTCGATTTTTGTTGACATTTTTCTCCAAGATTTGTTTTATTTAATGATTTGAAACTTCAACATGCCCACAAGTTTGAGGATGATATGGAGTGGATAACTTGTAGGTTATCAAGTATTTCTTCATTAATGTTCCAAAAGGTTGACTGTAAAACTGGATTCCGTTATCACTGATTATTGTGCGAGGTGTGCCGAACCTTGTAAATATGTTTTCTTTGAGAAATTTAACAATTATTCTATGGTCGTTGATTTTGCAAGGAATGGCTTCGACCCATTTTGCGACGTAATCGACAGCGAGAATGATATACAAGTTTTCAAAAGAATTAGAAAAAGGTCCCATAAACTTGATACCCCAAACATCAAAGATTTCGATCGTAAAAATGGGGTTTAGAGGCATCATATCTCGTCGAGAAATTCATCCAAGCATTTGACATCAATCGTAAGTTTTTCAAAATTCAAATGAGTCTTTAAAAAGAAAAGGCAAATAGAAACCACACTGAAGCACCTTTTCTGCATTTTTTCGAGGACCGAAATGTCCACTGCACGCTTGATCGTGGTAAAATGAAAGAACACTCTCATTATCCATAATGCAACATCAGATGATTTGTTCGGGGCAATATTTGAACAAGTATGAATCGTCCCAATAGAAATATTTTACTTGGGATATGAATTTGTATTTGTCCTATTTGGACCAAGATGAGGGAGTTTATGTAGTGACTAAGTAGTTCATATATCAGGTACCATGGATCGATAGAAATTGAAAGAAGTTGTTCATCGGGGAATTTTTTATTGATTGGCAAAGAAGATGGTGCGTTTGGAAGACGAGATAAGTGATCAGATATGACGTTATCGAATCCTTTTTTGTCTTTTATTATAAGGTCAAATTCTTGAAGCAAAAGATCCAACGAATCAAACCAGATTTAGCATCCTTTTTAGCGAAGAGATATCGAAGCGCAGGATGGTCTGTGTACACAGTAATGTGTGACCCGATCAAGTATTGAAGGAATTTTTCGAGTGCAAAAACTACCGCTAGAAGTTCTTTTTCAGTGGCTGTGTAGTTAAGTTGAGTGTCGTTCAAAGTCATGTTAGCGTAGTAGATAACGTGAAGGATCTTATTGATGCGTTGTACTAAGACAACACAAACTGCAAAGTTTGAGGCATCACGTACTATTTCAAACGGGAGATCCCAATTGGGCGGGCAAATGATTGGAGCGGAAATGAGTTCCTTCTTAAGACGTACAAAAGAAGAGATCAATCAGAGTTGAAATCAAATGGAACGTCTTTTTCAAGGAGAGTCGTCAAAGGACGAGTGATTTTGCTAAAGTCTTTTACAAAGCATTGGTAAAAACCAGCATGTTTTAGAAATGATCGAATGTTCTTAACAGATTTGGGAATGGGTAGGTTTGCAATTACGTTGACTTTCGCTTTATCTACCTCAATGCCTTTATTTGTGATTATGTGTCAAAGAACTATGCCTTGTTTGACCATATAGTGGCATTTTTCCCAATTCAAAGTCAAATGTTTTTCTTTACGTCAGTTGAAATCCAACTCGAGATGATGTAAACATTGGGAAGAAAATCACCAAAGATAGAGAAATCGTCCATAAAAACTTCTAGAAAGCATTCAATCATGTCGGAAAAAATGCCTACCGTGCATCGTTGGAAAGTAGCAGGAGGGTTACAAAGTCTGAATGGCATACGTCGATAAGCAAAGGTACCGAATGGACACGTGAATGTCATTTTCTCTTGATCTTCGGGAGCGATTGGAATTTGGTTATAGTCGAAATAACAATCAAGAAAGCAGTATAATTCGTGGCCGGCTAAACGTTCGTACATTTGGTCAATAAAAGCAAGAGGGAAGTGATTTTTACGTGTTGCGGCATTTAGTTTTCGATAGTCAATGCAAACACGCCAACCCGTTTAGGTATGAGTTGGAATAAGTTCGTTTGAATCGTTCTTGACAACGGTTAGCCCATACTTTTTCTGTACAACGTGAATTGGGCTAACCCATGAACTATCAGAGATGGGGTAAATGATTTCGCCGTCATGAAGTTTAAGAATTTCATCATGCACCGTATCTTTCATTTTTGGATTGAGCCTTCGTTGCGCGTCATGAGTGGGTTTGGCTTCGTCAATTAAGTGAATGCGATGTTGGACAATAGCAGGGCTGATTCCCTTAATATCGGTAATGGACCACCCGATTGCTTCTCTATTTTTCGAAAGAATAGAAAGTAAGGAGGTTTCATGATCAAGAGAGAGAGTTGTGGAAATTATGACGGGCAATATTTCGTTATCACCTAAGTATGCATACTTAAGGTGATCAGAAAGTGGTTTGAGGTCCAACTTCGGGAGTTTTTCGATTGAAGAATTGGGTTGAGAATCGGACTCAACTGGAAGTTATTCAAAAGGAAGAGTGTATTCAATCTCATTGGGTAGAGTGTATTTAATCTCATTGGGTATTTCATGAAATAATTTTTCATACTCAGCTTCGCGTTCGTCATTAAGGTCGAGAGTCTAGTTTTTAAAGTTTCCATGTACGAGGTTCATTGATTGGCTTTCAAGATTGAAAATATTAAGATCCAAAGTCATGTTTCCAAAAAAGATTTTCATCGAACCGTTGCGACAATTGATTAAAACATTTGAGGTGGTTAAAAATGCAACCTAAAATCAATGGAATTTGACTCGTAGGTTTAGTCACGGGTTGTGTTTCTAGAATGATAAAATCAAGGGGAATATGAATTTCCCTACTCAAATGAGCACGTCCTCGATTTCTTCCTCGGGATTCTTAATGGAACATGAATTGAAGTGTGATCTTTATGGGTTTGAGCTTACCTAACCCTAATTGTTCGTACACGGAGTATGGAATCGAATTGACAATCGCACCTAAGTCTATTAAGCATTTGTTAATCGTCTTATCTCCAATTATGCACGAAATCGTAGGGCAGCCAGGATCTTTGTATTTGATGGGCATGGATTGGGACAAGACTTCACTCAAACTGGCGGCTAAGAAGACTTCTTTAGGCACTTGAGTGTGTCGCTTTTGGATGCACAAGTCCTTAATAAATTTCGCATAAGTGGAGACTTGGTGAGCTATGTCAAGAAGCAAGATATAAACTTTCACTGGTTTAAAAATTTCCAACATCTTTTCCATTTGGTCCGAGTATTTCTTAGGTCAAAGACGATGTGGTAATGGAATACGATACTAGGTAGGTGGATCTACTTGAGTAGAAGAAGAATAATTTTTATTGGCATTCGATTCAACGTTTGGCTCCACATTCTATTCTGGTTCGTTTGTTGTTTTATTAGTGTCGAGAGAGGTTTTCGGTAAATTGTTTGGATTAACGACTTGATTATCAATTTGTTTATCAGAACGTAGAGTTGTGATAGCATTCAACCGAGTGTCATTGCTATCTTGAACAACATGGGCTTGATTTTTATTTGCGTTTTGATTTCCAGGGTTTGGAATGAGCTAGCTTGGGAATTTTCCTCGTTCGCATTCA
Organism: Allium cepa; assembly: GCA_030765085.1. Lineage (NCBI taxonomy): Eukaryota > Viridiplantae > Streptophyta > Magnoliopsida > Asparagales > Amaryllidaceae > Allium > Allium cepa. The sequence goes on along the minus strand of CM060941.1, from coordinate 803,647,036 downwards.
GTTATAGACGTAGCTAATTGACTCATTTGCATTTCGAGTTTTGCAATTGATTGGTTTGTGTTTTGCATATATGCAGTCAATAAATTTTGAAAATTGCTATTTGATTGAAGGCTTTGAGTAGTTGCCTTACCTAACGGTTCAAGAGTTTTCTCAAGTGAACTTAAACGTTTATCGTCTTAGGGAGGATGAGCAGAATTTGGTTGAAAATTTGATTGTTGCGGTTGACTATGAGAGGGATCAGCAAAATTTGGTTGAAAATGATTGGGATGAAAGGGAGGATTCGAAGCATTATTCCTAAATGCTTGAAAATTGGGACGAACCGTATTCGTATTGGATTGTTTTGGCTCCAAGCAAAATTTGGATGATTTCCCCGGCCAGGGTTGTACGTTGGAGAAAACAGATCGTTTTTGGCTTTATTGAAAGCACTGTTTTGTTCGACAGAATTGGGACACCGATCGGCTATATGATTAGGATCGTTGTACTTATAACACATAAGTTGGGTTGCTTAGTTCATTTGATTCAGTGAGAAAACTTTATCAAATTTTTTAGTCATTGCGTCAATCTTAGCTTCCAAAGCAAAAGAAGATCCTATCGAGTGTGTACTCGATTGTGAGTAAATTAATTTTTTGTTCTGAACGTTCCCATTGGGACGACTTTTCGAAGAGGTTTTCAAGAAATTGCCAAGCATCTTCGTGTTGTTGGGCAAGAAATTTGCCTTGGCACATTGATTCGAGCATGGTTCGTGAGCTATTTTCGAGTCCATCGTATAAGATTTGGCATCGTCCATTTTTCGATGTTATGGTGTGGTCATTTTATCAAATGCTCTTTGAATCTTTCAAAATATTTTTTCGAATGCTTCTCCCTTGATTTGATGAAAATTTACAATTTCATTTCGGATTCTGCTCGTTTTTTCCAAGGAGTGAAACTTTTTTAAGAAAGCTTTTACGAATTCTTTTCAAGTTTTAATCTAGTTCGATGGTAAACTGTATAACCATTTTTCAGTGTAACCCGTAAGAGCGAATGTGATCAGTCGAAGTTTGATTCTATCATCGGAAAGTTATTGGAGTTTAATGATTGCGCAAACTTGTTCGAATTTAGTCAAGATAATGTATGGGTCATCGTGTCCAAAATAGCCAAATTTTGGAAGCCTGAAAATATGGTTCGAGTGAATTTCAAAACGATTACCCGTAGGGACGGGTAACGTGATGCAAGATGGAATAGAAACTCTAGCAGAGAAGATTCAATCCATAAGAGTTCGAAGGGCGTTCTCATTCGCCATTTCGGGAGGATCGTCTATTCAAGTTGAACAATTAGTTGTTGAGTCGCGAGTCCAACGATTCGTTGTTGTTTCACGGTCCAAGTACTCATGCACAAGTGAAAGTCGAGAAGAGAAACAAGTTAGAATCAAGTTTAGAGAATAAATGAAGATTTGAAAAACGAAGTGAAAATTTGGTTTTTTTTAAGGAAGAAAAATATTTACCAAGTGAAATTTATTTTCAAAAGATAAGTTTGAAATACATTTATTTTGGCTTTTCAAAAAAAAATTATATCAATTTTCTTTTAATTTTTTTATTTTAAGAAAAAATTTGATTTTTTGTTTTTGAATCTTAAATTTTTTTCCTTTTTGAAAAAATTTCATATTTTTTTTGGACTTATGTTTTTGATTGAAAATTTTCAGATTTTTTTGGATTAAAAACTAAGTTAAGTAAAATTTACAATTTTTTTGGATTTTTGTTTTTTGATTTTTTTAAAATATGCATGAACCAATGAAACTGTATGAATGCAAAGGACTTAATTACAATTTTCTGTCCTTAGTAACTCCTAACCCAAAGTTGTATAATCATACTTTGTCTTAAATCATCAAAAATATTTCTCAGCTACGTAACGGATATGGGTTAGTGGTGCACCACGAATAACCGTAGCAATGCAACCAAAAGTTTAAGTACCTTCAAAGGAACAACCACTATAATATTTACGAATCACCGTAATATTTATAAATGGTTATTACTCTACCGTAACCTAGACACAAAAAATAAAAATGTTCAAGTAAAACAATTATGAAGATACAATTAAGCCCTAGATGAGCTCACAACACCCTTAAATCGACTGTCTAACCTTTATTATTAGTCAAATTTTACGATGAAATGCAATTCATGGGTTAAGGAAAGAGTGATAAAATCCTTCACCTTATGTGAATTGGGGTATTGCCCTTAAAAAATAAAATAAGATGAGATGAATGCAAAACAAAAATTAAACGTTAATTTACAATGCAACTAAAATGAGGTTTGTTTTTCTTTTTGGATTTTGAATTTTTTTATAAATGTGAATGCAAGCAACCAACAATGCAATTTAAATAAAAACAAGAGATGACGGCACGATAGTAGAGCGTGTAGATTATTAACAAAATTTTCCTTCTTAGCAGCGATTTTTTAGCAAAGAAAGCAATCCTTTTGATTTTATCTTCTTTGACAACCTGAAAAGAAATTAAGCACAAAATATATACAGTTTTTTGTAGAAAGGACGATACGTAAAACAAAACAAATTAAAAGAAAACAATTTTTAAGAGTTGTTTAATGAAGAATTTTCTATCGATTTAGAAAATCTCGCCGATAAATTTCAAATTAAAATTTACCACAAGTGTACGGCGTACAAAAGTTAGTATATGGCGAGTATGGGTCAATCCGCAGGGAATTTTTAGATTTTAAAAATCAATTCAAACAAATTACACCAAATGGAGAAGAAATTGTTAAATACAAGCAAAATGAAGCTAAAACTAGGATTAAGATGAAACTAAAAACTATGAGATTAGAGAACAATTCAGATGCAAATTCACACTCATATTTTTGTAAATCAACAAACGAATAATTTATGGTCTCTAGTTTTGATATTAAGTGAAATAATTGTTGCATTTATCATAAGTATGATTTATTTATGTTAATAATTAACATAACTTAAACCATCAAACAATAATACAAAAAATAAACCATTCATAAATTCTCATGAAAATGAAGCAAACCAAAAGCTATTTTAAGTACCATCTATTTACTATTGTAATTAGTACTATAGAACCTCAAATTTTGTTTTTACTTTCATTTCAAAATCAAAAATCAATTAGCAAATGATGATGTAAATTATGTTTATGTTGAATTAGAATATCTCATTTGCAAATGCAACATAAGCTATCAAATCCACTTGTATAAACTTACATCAAAATCTACTCTCACGAAGCACAAATAAAAGAGACCATAAATTATAGAAATGTTGAAATTACATAATATATAAGAGCCTTATTATCCCTAGATTGAAGGGGTTTAGCTACTCATTTGCGTTATCATATCAACACATATAAATTTCAGCATTAAAATCAAAGAGAAGTAGAAACTAAACAAAGAAGGAAAATGAGATTAACTACTAAACCACTTGCATAAAAAATTACATTACTTGTATGAATGTAAATCTAATCTATTAACAATGAAAAGAAAAGAGCATAGAAATAAATATGAGCATAAAAGTAAAAAGAAACACATAGAAAGAAGAAGGCTTAGGAAGCCATTTTTATTTCACTTTGATTTGTGTTTACAACTTGATAATTTCCTAAGTAAAATAAGAGAGTAGAAAGATCACTTACATTTACATAAGAAGGTTATTTACACATGCATAAAACCATAATTTAACTTTTAGGGTGCTTCCCAAAATGCGCTTTAGAAAATGTGGCCACCAAGTAATCATTAGCCACTAATTAATCCATCATTAAATATGCACGAATCTTTAACCTCCACTTAGCTGTCCATTTGCTTCTAATTGTTGATTTAGGTAAGTGAGTGGAGTCCTCCATGATCATGAGCTTGAATTATTTTCTCTTTATTCCTTCCCTTATGCATCATGATACCCTCTTCCATATGCATCAAAATTTCCTATAAAAATCGTAAAAAATGTCTAAGTAAAAATTCTCAAATTGACACATGCACAAAAATGACCATTTTGCCACCGAATGAAGATGAATGTATGATGATCTGAAAATAATTGAATTTTGGTTTTAAAATGTTAAAATGCCCAAATATGACATCTGTTTAAATAAAATGGATAAAACATGGATGTAAATATATACACATTAACGTGCACATCATTATGGTACATAAGTAGCCAACAGAATAAGAAAAGTAAACGAAACACATAATAAAAGATTAGACGTATGGTCTAATAAATTGGTAAGATGCATTTGGAGCAGCTCAAAGGATAAATAGCCTAACGAAGTAGTTCATCATAGATTTTTAGTGCAGAAAGAGCGTGTCCAACTTAGTTATTTTGGGCTAGAAGGAAGTATGAGACTTCAACGAGATGTGAAGATACTCTAGGATGGCCCTCTCTGGGGTTGGCCTTATGAAGCTGCATCCATGGATGCAGGTATGTAGGTGCTCCATCAAGTGAGTACGCCTTAACTGCTTTTTCATTGCAGGCCTAACGGACCAGACCTTTGTAGGCAGTCAAAAATTTGATGATGGAGTACGATATTCATATGACACCACACTTCTAGTTACGGGTAGGTTTTAGTAGGCAGGACCCAAATGGATAGTGGCATGCGGAGATCAAGCCATCATCAATCAGCGCGAGTTCGGAAAAGACTAAAGTTAAACCAACAGATCAGTAATTCTTTCACTATCGTGACATTAGATGAGGGCGGCTAATTGGATGTTTAGATTGTTTGCAGTAGGGCACGACCACTGATCCCTTGAGAGGTATTTCGATAATTAAATAACTTAAATCAATATAATTAAATAACTTAAATCAATACAATTAAATAATTTGATTAAAAATTAAAGTACATATAATCATTTTAAATAAATAATTAGAATACAATTAAAACAATTAAACCATAATTAAATAACTTTAAAAAAAATTAAAAAAATTTAAACAACATTTCAAGAAATAACCTTTAAGAATCATGATAATAAAAATAATTAAATTTAAATTATTAAAATAATAAGTAATTATCTTTAAAATATTATTATCAATTAGTTATTACATTTTTTTTAAATCTTATTACTAAATAATAATCATCTTTAAACCTTATAAATAAATAGTTATTTTTAAATAACTTTCAAATCAATAATTAGCTTTCCAAATTTTGAAGGAGGCTTAACGATCACCATGGTACTTAAATAAGCTACCATATTACTCAATTTAACTTTTCAAGTTAATAACAGATATTTACATAATCCATGACTCTGCAGATAAATTCAATACTTAACCATCATGGTTTATCATATCACATATTTCAAGTGGCATTTTAATTAACGACATGTAATCAAATGTCCAAATCTATAAAAAAAAATAGAAGAGGAATTATTCTACTGATTAATTTGAAATTAATTTAATTAGCGGAATACTATTTTATGCCGCTACACGGGTCTCTAAACTACCTTATTCAATTACTTTAACAGTACGGTGTTTATTTGACAAAATAGGTAACACCCATATAGTATAATTAATTTAACTACGTAATTATCCAAATTAACGTAATTAAAATAGTCAGTATTAATTTATCAATTACTATACTCCACCAAAACTAACAACAAATCATGTCATAGTGTTGTAGTCGTAAATACGAACACGGCGCAAATATCTGTGGATTAAATGGATTTAGTACGAGTGAGCTATGAATTTTTAAATTAACACATAGTTATATAAATTAAACAAACAAAAACAATTTAATTCTCACCAATTAGCTAAACGGGCCAAGCCCATACCTTCTACCCGTGCACAAGAAAGCAATGACCCCCTATCGTGAAATTGAACACGTTAAAGAGTACTTTATTGCAAAATCATGTATAAAGATCAGTAGCCCCTCGTTCTTTATTTTTCTTGCGCACTGCCTCTTCCAGTGCCTCCACCCGCCTACAAATCACCTTCCTATGCACACGTTAATAATCACGGCCATGCATGCATCCCCTACTCCATTAATTGACATTTACCCACCTACTACTTTCATGCAAGCGCCAAACAAACCCTCTAACCTACAGCCCACCACCTTCTTCCCATACACACTTGCACACGCCACCTCCATTCCCATTTCCCCATCACACGCAGTTGAACATATCTTCATGCGTGCCTGCTTCTTTCCATGAAAAAAAAATTAAATAAATAAATAAAAATAATGCAAACGCACGCACATCTGCAGCAATGTCACCGCTGCAACCTCTTATCTTTTACTTGGCCCATCTTCCATAGCTTTCACCAATACCTACAACCCACCTAGTGATAGAAATTCAACCGCCTCTTCCCCTCACACATCGCCTTCTCTAACGCTCAACCATTCACAGATATGTATGGAACCACACTTCATTTAATTTCCATGCCTGCCTTCATTTCCAAGTGGTTTTTTGAGAAATATGAAGCACGGAAAAAAAATGTGCATTTTATGCACGCAGCAGTGAGTAGAAAATAGAAAATGATAATTGTTCAAAAGTGGAGGACAATAGAGAATAGAGTGATAGAAAGAGAAAATAAGAAGTCTCTTTATATGTGTCCATCTTTAAATGCCGTGTTTTGTTGTGTGCATTGCCAAGGTAGAAAATGTGTCCCACCTTGTTTTAGCATGCTATGTTACTATATGTATATAAGCATGGTTACTTAAGGACAAGGAAAAGAAAAACAAGTCAAGGGGATAGGAGAAAGGACAAAAAGGTTAATGCAAACCCGTAAAATTTCAAAATAGCTGGCGTTTGGCGCAAAACGCGTCAAAGAAAATTTAATTATTTTTCAAATTAAAAATTATGAAAAAATTCTAAAAATTAAATTATAAAGATGTCAATGAAAATCAGATCTAAATTTGAAATGGACAATTTATTATAATTTAATTCAAATCTGAATATTTAAATAAATTTAATACTCAAATTTGATGTCCCAAAATACAGGTTATTAGAGCCGTGGTCTCACTTAATATCAGATAACCGAGATGCATAATATTATTCACACCAGACTTTATGTCTGACTCGAAGTTTATGTTTTTCCCCTTAAACTGTCGGGTGCTCAAAATTGATTTCTGCAGGCTTAGGGTTAAGGATTTATAGGTTTAGTAGGTTGACGAATAAAGTTTCGGAAGACGAGCAGGAGGCTGACGGCTAGCTATTTAGGAGTTGTTATATTTTTATTTTCAGTGTGTTTTTCAAGTCTATTATAACAATTTAGTACTCTGGTCAACTAGGGGGACATCTTCATATGTCTCTCTCGGCATATTTTATAATAATTATATTTGATCTGAACTTGGAAAACAAGTGAATTAGGTAGCTTGGATATGAAAAGCTGATTTGAAATGTATCCAGAAAAATGTTTTATTTTGTGATGATTTTTATTTCATATTCGATATTATAGATACCATTAACATTACCGTATTTGGTCACCAAAAGTTAATACTATGAATGATTGCAGCATCTGTAGCGCTTAGCTTTGGACCTCCAAAAAGTGGATGTTACTTCTAATCTCTTATGTTGAATAGATTTTCTAGAATTTTAGAAATTAAGGTTTTAGAGAAAAATTGGGCAGAGTTTAGTTGCTGTAAGTTTTTAATGTAGAACCAGGATTTCATTAGCTTAGTATTTATAGGGGCAGGGTTTCGTTTAGGGCTATTAGATTAGCTTGGCAAATAATTTTATAAATCTGTTTCACACATCTCATCCTTAGTTCCCAAGCAATCAATCATGTTCATTCATCTTGTCTCTTTGAAAATCGATATGCTCAATTTTACTCAAACCAAGGTTGAACGCTCCTATGCTTGGATCGACCGCTACCAGTTGACCATGAACCCCTAAGGGTCGACCAACGGCAATGTATTTTTGTAAACTTATAATTGTAAGTTTATAATTCTTTCTAATGCCCATAACTCCAACATACTTATTCTGATTTCAAAGTGTTATATATGAAAATCGTCTAGAAAATCAATATGAATGCAATGGTGCAAATTTTGTAGTCAAATTCGAACGTTTGTGAAAATTTACTTTTAAGTCTTTGTTTACATTTAATTTATTTTTCTTATTAATTTTCCATCTGAATTTCCATTAAATTCCTAGGATGTTACACCAAGTCCACTAGGGTATGGATCGTTGGTGTTGGTAATCTGAAATGAGCATATGTATATAAGAGAGCTGTCTAAGTAAACTCATAACAAAATAGAAAAATACAGTAGAATATATATACCGACGAAGGCTACTATATTGAAATCAATTTTATTCCTTAGATATCCAATTACCTTATCAGTGCCGAGCATGAATGAGAAGACTCTCCATCTACCATTCTCACATTGGTCCCTCTAAATCTATCCTATAGGTTATAATAAGGAAGGTGTTCAAAACAATGTTTTAGTGACTAGAAAATTATATACAATATCCATAACACCAATTCATGTCGATTGATTTATATTTAAGTGTTATGTCTATTATTCATGGCTTACTCGTTTCATTCCATATCTGCGTACGATATATCGAACTTTCTCTGATGGGTGTTGTTAATAAGAAAACTTGTTAACACCCCAAAACAATTTTTGAAAGGTAAATGACCCCTTCGAAACCTCCTTTCAAACAGATGGAGACAATATAAAGCCTTTTGATTCCTTTAAACATACCTTTCGAACAGGTTATGGAAACTCTTTTTATATAATCTTTCAACTCAGTCGAAACACCTGATCCCTTTCATAATACCTTTCGAACTATTTAAGTTGGTTTTGTTATCCTTTCAAAACGACCCTTTTAAAGTAGTTGAGATGATTCAAGGGTTAGCCCTAATGATCCAAGGATATGAGTTGAATTGTATGGTTTCGAATACTTTGGAAGCTAGTTTTTCAATAACCCAAGGTAAGGACCTAAGGATCTAAGGATATTGGTTAAGCTAAAAAGGTTTCAAATTTCTCGAAGGGTGGCCTTTTGATAAGGTTGACAAAAACAGATAATAGACAAGATCTCATAAAAACACTACACCGGCTAACATATTTAAAATGGTATAAACTTACTTTTATTATCTTTTCATTTATCGCTAGTAGCTTAAGTAGTACAAAGCGATCAATTCCACTATCTAATTTTAGAATTAGGGTTTAAAAATTTTAAAAAAATACAAGAATGTAGCCAAAGAAACCAGATCCCTTAAACCAGACCGTTGGGTCTTATTTATAGGTATGGGTTGGTACCTTTCGAATCAGTCCTTTCAATTTGGTCGAAAGGCGGCCTTGGAGATCTTCCATTTCCATTCACAATAGGGCATCCTTCTGCATTGCTTTTAAATGGATGTAAGTGCTTTCGACTTCATCGATAGGGATATATGCACTTCTCCACTTGTGTTGTTATGTTATTGCAAGCAAGAAAAGATATGAGCCTTCAACTCTGTCAATAGGTAGATCTCTGGTGCTTCAAAGGAGTTGAGGCACAGAAGATTTTAATGCAGAAGGTAGCTTTCGAAGGCATACTGTCTGATTGATGCAGAACCCCATCCTCTGGTGTAGGAGATTGCAATATTGAACTTTAGTAAGCTCTCCTTTTATAGTTATGAATGGTTTTAACTGGTTCTAAAGGATTACATACGATTTAGAAGGGGTTTCTTAAGCAAAACATCCTTCTATGGAATGTGAATGAAGGCAAAACCCTCTGTTTCGATAGGTTTGGTGCACATGTGAGAGCCTGTAATTTGTTGTCTTCGATAGTTGTTCCTCAACTTATTTGAAGTGTCTTCATGCATGAAAAAGCATCCGTTTGAAAGGAAAAATTTAAGTGAAAAGGTGCATTTGTCCCCTTTTAACTCCTTCGAAGGCTTACAACACCTCCTACTTTTGTTTAAGCATCCCTTCAACTCCTTCGAAAGACTTAGTTGACAATATCATCTCTTGTAAATCCTTCTCTTTTATTCTTTTGGGTTTCAACAAGGCTGAAGATAAAGTTGGTAGTAACATTTGCCCCCCTCCCACGAAGGGATACTCTTGACTTTCCAAGTCAACCATATCGAAACCCATAAGATTTCCCACCTTTTGATATTGCTGGGTATATCTTGACTATTCTTTTAAATTTGATTGTATGGTTATCACCGCACCTGCTACCTTTATAAATTTCTCTTTCTTCCTTTTTTTTGTTTACCTGCCGTTAAAAGCTTACAACAAGAATCAAATATTTCAACTTCCTTCGAAATTCCTTTTTCATTTAACACGAGTTTGAATTGAAGGTATGTGCTTGTTATTTTATCCTTAAAAATAATTTAATACGCTTATTTTCGATTTCAAATTATTTAGGTTTGAACTTATATTTCTGTTCTAAGTTCGTAAAGATGATTTGAGCTTTTATTCATATGAAATTATCCCTGGATTCAATTATATGTTTGTTTTGTTCAATTTATAATGTTAATTTTGAGTAAGAATTCAAATTCACTAGGTTTGACGGCCATTTGCCATTACTGTATGAACCCAATTTTTTTAGTTTTTTTAATTATGTTTTGAATTTAAATTTTGGTTGTTGATTATACATTTGGGCTCGAATTGATTTAATTATTGACTTCTTGAAGTATTGGTTCAAAATTGAGATGGGGAGAAAACACTCTTCCAATGGCTTCAAAGAGAAGGCTAAACTTTAAGAATTAACACTTGCAATTGTAATTTGACTTTTTAATCCTTTTTTCAACCTTTCCGAAAGGGGTTGAGGTGGTCAATTTTACCTTATTATTTCCACCTCTTCCGAAGGGATTGAAAGGAGGTCCCGTGTTTACCTTTAAGTGAATCCCTTCAATGAAGTTGATGTAATTTATAAGAAATGGGCTTCTTCGAAAACAAAAGTATGTTTTAACACTCTTTGGTACATTTGGAAGAAGTTGTCTTAATATGTTTCATTTAATGGTCGCATAATATATACTTCGAAAGCCTAATTTTTTTCTTTAAAGGATTTGAAACCTAATGTATAAAAAAGTGGATTTAACCTGTCATTGAATTCATGCCCAATTTTTAATTTATTTTAGAAGGCGTTGAGAGTTAGAAACTTACACTTATCATAAACTGAACTGAGAATAATATATTTTGTTAAAGTTGTAATCCTCATCAAGCCTTTGGTCTTGATCGAAACCTCCAAAATCAAAATAAGTTTGATTGTCTACATGCTTTCGAAACCTTAGCCCCTTTTGACTTACTCAAAACCCATTGTAGTTATCAGGGGTGTAACTATCACCTTTATAAATACCGTCGAAACGTTCCAAAGCACTTTTTATTTGTATCAAAGTTATTTGGATTCTAATTTTTTAACCTCATAAGAATATAACATTTCAGTAATATTCGTATGCTTTTGGCAAATCAAAATTTGTTAGTTTCGATGTTATCGAAGGGTTTATCGGGTTTAATTGTGAAATATTGTTAATGGATATATATTCAATCAAGTAATATAAGGTTAATTATTCATTTTAGTAGTAAATTTTTTTTTGTACTTTCGATATTGTCGAAGGATTATTCCAGGTGTTTCCATTCCATCTAACCCTACGACATCATCAGAAGCCCAATGAATTTTATGACTCAAATTGACTTTAACATCCTTTCAAAGATATTGAGTTATATACTTGGTTGATATTGAACCATTGCAATATGATTTTTTTGACATCTTTGAAAGGTATTAATTATAATACGAATTATAACTTTTAATGAAATGATTTCACCTTGCAGAATCATGGGCTTTAAAACGGTCTCCAAGAAACTTGAAAAAGATATAGCTTCGGAGGTAGAATCTTCTCCAAAGAAAGTTCAAGACTTCTCCAAACATTCTCTGATATCTTCTAAGGATGAGGTTGATGCCATTCTAAACGACTTTGGCATCACTGGAGTGGAAGCCATTCCCCTAGTGATAGCGATACCATTCAAAATCCTCCCGAAGGATACTTCGCTACTCTTCACTTATACTACTAATCATATTTGGCATGGTGGTTTCCTTCCTTTCTTAGATTTCTTGTCTAAGTTCCTGATCCATCTGGGCATTGCACCTATCCAGTTATCACTTAATGTCTATACATACCTCCTCTCTTTGGAACTCATGGCTATGGAATCAGGCATTCCTTCACTAAATGCTAAAGTTCTCAGCTATTTAGTTCGCCTAGTCAAACTCAACAATCTAAACAACCAGATTTTCAGAGCTAATCCCCCTAAAAAACTAATTTCAGAAGGGTAAATAAATTTAGAGACTGGGAGACATAGTTTTTCTTCATCAAATGTTTTTTGAACATAAATGTACTATTTTCCTCTCCTTGTAAGTTGACCATAATCTTTACCTTTATTCAACTACTTTCTTTTCCTAATCTACGATTCTTCATCAGGTCTTTTCGCCAAAGATCTCAATGATGAGGATAAAAGAACTGCAAAGATATTGATCGTTGCTTCAAGTAGCATCGAAAATAGGTTAACACTACTAACACCATCCATTCTTCGAAAACATTCCCTTTTCCTAACTAGTCAGCGAGTTCTTGGACAACCTCCTCTCGTCCAACATACTTCCCGGAGTAAACGATTCTTGTCTTTGGGAAAACCCAAGAACTTTTCTCCTGTGTCTCCAATCTACCAAATCGTTTCGGTAAGCATAAGCATGGTACTTGCAATTTACTGTTGTGTTACTCCTTATATTACTTTACTAACTTATACTTTTTAAATTTTCAGCAACCGCCCCTCCAATCGAATTAATCGTAAGTGAAACCCGTTCTCCCAACTTTTATATTAATACATAATCCTTTACACGGGGGCAGTGGGCCCATCTCGAAATAATTGCTAGGTCGAAGATGTTTGCCAAAAGAAAACTAAGTGAGATGGCTACGATGGGCCCATCTCTTAAGAAAGCTAAGATTGTTGACGTCAAATCTTCTCCGCCACTAATAGAGGTTGAAACCATCAATATGGGCAAAACATTAAAGAGTCCTATTCTTGAAGCTCCTATTAATCGATCCAAAACAACTCCTTCAAAGGACAATCCCATATCTCATAATTTCATCTCTGATTCTCCTGATGTCATCAAGTAGATGCAAAGAGATTTGGGAACTTCAACTCTCTTTTAGGATTTGAACCCTTCTAGACCCACATCACCAGTCCCTTATAATGATTTTGAGAAAATGGTACAATCTATCATGAATTCTTTGTCTTTTACTTAATGTGATATCCCAGAAATTTGGCTATATAAATTTAATAATCCGTGTTAAAAATTAATTTGATTTGATAATTTTTGGATAATAAATTTTGAATTGATTTAATAATCTTCTTTAATAAATATTTAAATTGGAAGATTTTTTTTAAAAAGCAAATAAATTGTTTTCTGTTTATAATATATATAATTGTATATATTGTAAATTGATAAACTTAGATTTGGAATTTAGTAAATGAATTAATTTTTAATTCTAATTTGTATTTGGTAAATTGAAATTTGATTTAAATTTAACATCTAACTTTTCAAAGCAATTTAATAAATAATTTTATGGTTTATACTTATGATAAATCTTATTTGTTTTAAAATTATATTTAATTAACTTAAATATGAATTTAGATTAGATTAACATAAAAGCTTTGTTTTATTTTCTTTTTAAAATATTTCTTGAAATTTATATATAAAAATTTAAAATACAATTTACAAATGATATTAATTTATTGAGTAATAGAAATAAATTACAATCTCTTTTATAAATTATTTAATATTGTTTAATTTGTTATTTTCAAATAATAATGGTAGTACTTAGTTCTTATGAACATAAATAAATTTTGTAAGAAATAGGATTTGTTATTTTTAAAATTTAAAGGAAGATATATATATATATATACATAACTTGGTTTTAAATTGATTTAAATTTGGATTTAATGTTGTGAAATTCAAAGGAATAAATATTTTAAAAAATATATTTGAATAAGCTTATATTTATAATTTGATCGTTTTCATTTCTTTTTAATTTAAAAAGAGATAAATTCATTTATTTATACATAAGAAATAATAAATTTAGATATAAAAGTTTTTATAAACAATTTAAATTTAAATTAAAATACTCTTAATACACGTGTTAATCTTTTAACATCCTAATTAACATGTGTTAAACTATAAAGTCATCAAAGTGACAAATGTTAAAAACTTAGAACAAGTGTCCTTTTTATTTTTATTTTTATTTTTTTATTTTTCTTTTATTTTAATTAAGTTAAAGTCTACTTATATAAACCTATCACTCCTCATTTTATCTTCTTTCCTATTCTTCTTTTTCAAACCTTAAGAAAATCTTCAGCTAACAAGTCTGAAATCTAAACTTCTTCTTCAAAACAGAAAGCAAAATCTGTTTTTTCCTCAAAATAAATCTGAAACCCATATTTCCTCTAAACCAATATTTCCTCCAAAACCAGAGATCAAATTAACCTAAAATTCATTTTGCAAATTAAAGTAAAAACTGAAGCTCTCTTCATATTCATCAACCTGAAAATCATTTGCACATCCTCAAACCTGTAGCCCTTCAAATTTATCAACCTGGAAAATCAAATTGCAATCCAATTCTGCAATTCATTAACCTGAATAATCAAATCTGCAACTCAATATAACTGCATGCAACTGCAACCTCAATCCAAAAGCCTGTAGTTCTTTTCTGTTTTTAAAATCAACTAAACCTGCATTGTTTTCTGGAAACATGCAAATGAAATCAGGGAGCTTAAGCAATGCAGGGAAAGCATTTGCAGTGAAATCAAGATTAAAGTTTAAAAAGAAAAGCATTGCAGTAATATAAGACTAAAGTTTTTAAAAGGCAAAACAAAGATACAATTTGAAGTTTTCAAGTTCAAAGCAACTTTCAGGTTTCAAGCATTTTCAGGAATGTGCTCTGCTTATAAAATTCTATGAGTAACATTTTATATTTAATAAACTTATATATCAATTAGTTTCTTGTTTACTCTAGAAATAAGTGTGTTGCATGCAAATTTACAAGTTCATTACTGATAGATGTATGAATATATGCTTGTGGTTGAAAATATGATCTTGCCTATTTCTAGAATTCCAGGTTTAAATCCTGACTAAATTCATGATCTCTTACTCAAAACTTTGTTATAGTTTAAGATTTAAACAAGTATGTATGTAATATAAGTTAAATTTTTAATTTTATTAAATATGAAAGATAAAATGAAAACTGCACTGTCTCTGGAAAACATAAAGTACAACAGAGCAATCTTTTGGAAGTAAGAATTTAATCATCTAGATTCTTTGATTTAAGATTATCAACAGATTACATTATCAAAGACTTGAATTTTAAAACCAAAATTATAATTTATAGTTTGAATTTGATTGGGCATTACTGGTTTTACCAAAAATGGAGTTTTGGGGTGCTTCTGTTAATCTGAGTGATCGGGGTGGCCAGCGTTGTTTCTGGTGATAGAAAGGTGATAGTAGATTAAAGGAAAAATATAAGGAGGAGGGATTATGCATTGAGGCAGAAATAATTTAGAATTGAAATTTTAAACCCTAGTTTTTGTTCATCTGAAAATTGATCAGCGCGGCCTATATAAGTGATCGAGTGCTTCCAGATTTGTGTGGATGATTGATGGGGTATGGAGGAGTTCGTGGCCGAAGGTGAAGATTTTCTGATGATCAGATCTTGGTGTTTGAAGCAAATTCCGGGTTTCGACATTGCTACTGTTTTGAGCTCGAATGCTCATTTTTGATTTAGGTGTTCTGCAGTGGATTTGATGGTCGGAAAGTAGTTGGGATATGGTCGCCGACTTGCACGAATGGTC
Source organism: Allium cepa (assembly GCA_030765085.1). NCBI lineage: Eukaryota > Viridiplantae > Streptophyta > Magnoliopsida > Asparagales > Amaryllidaceae > Allium > Allium cepa. The sequence continues at coordinate 803,631,300 of CM060941.1, read as the reverse complement.
GCGAAGGGGTCGGAGTTGATGGCGTGACGGTGCAGGTGCACGGCGATCTTGGTGCATCAGCTGAAGAAGGGGAACTCGTGTATGTATCGGGTTGAATCGTGATTTGCTCGAAGTTGTGGGATGTTGGACTCGGAATTGAAGTTGTTGTGGGCTCGGGTGAGTTTGTTGTTACTGGTTTGTGAAAAACCTGTCAGTATTTTAGTTTAATGATTGCAAGATGAAGATGTTACTCGAGTTACTCAAGTTAGTTTTGGGTTTTTCTCAGGCTAGGTTAGGGTAGACACGAGTGATGTATGTATAGCTCGGGTTAGTTTGTTCAAGTTAGAAATCCTGTTATGATTTCTAAATTTAAACTGAATTTTAAAATATCAAGCAAGGATTTAAAATTTGTTTTAAATCTAATTTTAAATTATGAATTCAAGCTTTAATTTGAATTTTAAGCTGGAAATGAATGAAGTTTTTAAATTCAAATTTGTTTAAAATACTTTAAAGGGGTTTATTGTTTAAAAATGTTTTTTTAAAGAAATTTGAATTTAAATTAGAAATTGAAATATAAAGAAATGTTTTAAACATAGGTTTAAACTGATTCAAATCTGAATTTGAATATTTGGTTTAAATTAAATTTAAGTTTTATAAATTTAGATGTTTTAAATTTTGAATGATAAAGTAAGATTTTAAATGTTTTGAATTTAAAAAGGAAATTTGTTTTAACTCTTGTAAAATTTATTTTATAAGAAAAGTTTTATTTATTATGTAAATTTAAAGGTTTTAAGTTGATTTTAAAACTTGTTGAAGTTAAATTATAATTTAATGATTTGTTATGCATTTAATTATTAACGTAATTAAATGAATAATTAATTAATTTAATAAATTAATAAAATGAATAATTACTCAAAGTAATTAAGGATTTAATCTTAATGGTTTAAGATTAATTATTCTTAGAATAATTAACTTGTAATTTAAGATTCATTAATTAATAAGATTAGATTTTTAATTAATGATTAATAATTAATTAATCAAGTAATAAAGGATTAATTAAATTATAGTTAACACTTAATTAATTAGATAACTAGGGGTTAATTAATGGGTTATTAATGATTAATTAATTTGTAATTAATAATGATTAAAATAAGTTAATTACTTTAGAAAATAATTAATGAATTGTTAAATAGTTAACGAAGGTCATTAACTAAGGATTATTTAATAATTAATTAATGTGATTAATTTTTAATAATTAATTAGATTAATTAATTTAAAGATAATCATTTGTGTAAATTGTTAAGTTTAATTACTTATGGAAGTAATTAAGGAATTAATTACTTATTGTAATTAATTGAGTTTAATTGATTAGATTAAGTTAATTAATTCAGTTTAATTAATTTAAAATAATCATTAGATGATTTGTGAAGTATAATTACTTAATGCAATTAAATGAAGAGAAATTACTTAGGGAAGTAATTAATGGGTAATTACTCTATGTAATTAATTAAAGTGATTTGTTGATGAAAGTAATTTGAGTATAATTACTTTGTAAATTAATCAAGGGATTAATTTAAGATAATTAATTAATGCGTAATTTATTTATTTTGTGAAGTATTTAAGGGTAGTTAATTACTGAATGGAGTTAATCAAGGGTGATTAACAATAATGGATTAAATAAAGATTAATTACTTAATGTAATTAATTTAAATAGAAAATGTAATTAGAAATCATTAATTATTATAATTAATGAAATAATTAAGAATATATTTATTTGGAAATAATTAATAAATGAAGGGATTAATTAATGTAATTAATTAAGGGTTAATGTAGTTAATTATAGTTAATTAATTAAGGAAGTAATCAAAGATTAATTACTGTATTTGGTTAAGTATAATTAATTTGAGAAATTAATTAGTGGATAATTACTTGAATGTAATTAAGGTTAATTAATCAGGGATGATTAATTAAAATGAATAATTGATTGATGATTAATTAATTGATTGATAATTAATTAATAGTGATGTAAGCAAGATTTATATTGATGAAGTAATTAATTTAATTTACTTTAAATTAATTAGAAATGATGTAATTAATTTAATTCATTTTAAATTAATTATAATTGATGTGATTATTAATCCTTGCTTATATGGATGAATGATGTTGTTTGCCTTGAATGGTTTGAATCTCAGATATGAGATAAGAAATGTTTAGTGATATGGATGCATTGGTTGCATTGTGATGATGATTTGGATTACCTTTTGATAAGGATAATATGGATTATCTGTTGTGATGATAATGTTGATTATCTATTGTGAATTTGTGATTTATGTATCAGTGTGTATAGATAATTGAATTGTTTTAAACCTTTAAAACAACTTGGCCTTAAAAGACACGCTTTGGATTTCGGTGAGACCGGGATCGGGTTTCTATATTTGGATATCCGAAAACCACATCGATCCAAATTAACGATAGGTCGTGAATCTCATGTGGGGCTTAGTGAAGACTCGAGGTGTAAGAACTATTCGTCAGTATAACTCTGAGGGTGATTCCAAGATGAGTTTGACGGGTAGTGCTTTCAGATTCGAGATGAAGATTCAGAGTGCAAGGGTTACCGTCGTTAACTCTGAGGGTAATTCCAAAATGAGTGTAACGAGATAATGCCTTCAGTTTCGTTCGAACCCGGAACGAACTTGTATGGATTGAATGCTTTCAGAACATCATCAGGTGGACGATGAGCATTCTAAGAGATGTGTTCTCTAAAGGTACGTAGCCTCAAGCCTCATCAACCGGTAATGGCTAAAACAGGGGAGGTGCAGCAAGGCTAAGTGGGTCATGCCCAAGTAGGATGAGATTTTATCCTGTCTAGAGGTCCCTTTTTATTCGGCTTAGTGGGCGGTTGGAATGTAAGCCAACCACGGGGGTGTCTTGTTCGAGACTGTCCAGTAAGGGATGGTTCCGGTCTTGTGTTGCAGGGGATTGAGAGTGATTCTCGGTACGTTGATCTAGGCCACGTACTATGACGGACGGTACCCTGGTAGCCCTGCCATTGATGGAATCCAAAATCCAATAAGTGCCAACGGTTTTGATTGTATTACCCTCTTTTGTGGCCAGTAGCTAGAATTTAATAGATGTAACAATTTCGGCTATTTCATATTTACTTGAAAACCCTAGACCTATTATAATATCACTGGATTTCCTATCAAATGTTTTGGTTAGCGTAAGGTAAAAACTTTTCCATGTTTATGTGTGGGAAGTCTTACGTGATACCTCTCTTTTCAAAGGTTTTTCAAAGTTAAGCAACTTTAACCTGTTACTCACACCAGAACCATGTCTGACCCAGAGTTTATCTTATGTTTTCTTAAACTCTTGGGTACTCAAATTTTTACCAGTAGCCAAGGGATTCAGGTTAGCTTTGACGAATTATGGTGGAGCAATGGAGCAGCAGGCTTCGGCGTTAAATATATAGTTCCGCTGTGAGTTCTCTGTGTTGGTATCTTTTTGTCGAGTTGTATTGATTTGTATAGCTAGACATGTGTTTATAACTGTCTAGTATGTGATGTAAATTCTGTGTAACTCTGATTAGTGTTGTATACTATGTAATATTTATGCTATTAATATAATTTATTCGTTCCACTGTTGAGATTCTGATGTTGTTTCTTCTTTCTTCTCTTTCTTTTCTCTTTTCTATCCCTTTCTTTCTTCAAGATGATGCGACTTTCTGTGGATAGAAAGCCAGGTCGTCACACTTCCATTCATCCACCTTCTTCTATTTTTGACCCAGTAGGCCATTACTGATCTTCACTAAAGCAACAACTTTTGGTACGTTCCATATTATTCAACCTTTCCACTTACCATTTTCTTATTAAATTTTGATCCATATTGTAATCTTCCTTTCATATTTCTAAAACCTAGTTCTCTCTTGAAGAAAGTACTTCGAAATATTCTACTGAGACATCTAGCCTTAAAGGGGAAATCTCAACCTTGATCAGTTAGATTATCTCCCTTTCTGCTGACAAAAATAATGCTGCTAAGGAACAAGAAAGATTGGGAGCCTCTCTTGCTCAAGCAGAATCTATTATTTCTAATGAGAGGAAAGCAAAACAGCTCTTAGCCGATTAAAATTTGGCTTTAAAAACGGCTTTGAAAGAATCTGAAGATGAAAAGGCTCGAATGGTGGTCAAACAATCCTCTTTCAGGAAGAAGCGGGAGAAAAAGAAAAATTCCTTAAAGTTGGCTGTTAATACTATTTTTGAAGCCAAGTAAAGGGTGTCACAATTTCTAAATACTTCCCTCAACCATATCATTGTGAACTCTTATGAGGATGCCCTTATGCTTGGGTATGCCGACAACATTGAAACGTGCCTAGATTTGAGCTTCCCTTCACTTGATCTGACTCTAATCAAAAGATTTATGTCCATGGTCAAAGAAATGGAGTAGGGAGTCGAAGTATCTAAGAGAAAGGAGATTGATGGTGTCAAAATCTTATCCTCTGAAGTTCCTTCTATTGAAGTAGAATCTGATTCTAATGAAGAAGGTGATAATGATGAAGTTGCCGTAGAAGAAGCAGGAAAAAATGACGATAATAATGATGATAACAATGTTGATGACAGAGATAAAGGTCGGGCTCAGGCGGCAATGGAGATGATCGTACAGATGCTTCTAAAAAAGATAGCGATGATATCCCTAAGGTCTCAAAAAAATTTAACCTGATCCTGGCGATCGTGAAGTAAGCCTAACCAAACTCCCCGAGCCCTATGATCTTCATGAAGAAACTACCAACATTGATGTCGAAGAACAAAGGAAGAAAAACTAGTCCCGTAGACTTCAGTTCCTATTTCTCAAGTATGGGGTTCTTCGTCCTAATGGCTTTCACTTCCAAGATAATAATAGTTGACATCTTTTATTTTAGGTAAATAAGAAATCAATCCAGCTTTATAAAACCAAGCTTGAAAGAAAACAAGCATAAATAAATAGTTTGTATAGAGAATTGATAAGCAATTAAAAGAACACAACGTACTCTTTGACAAGAATCATAGGCTTAACAAAAGTGCTGCGGTGATTCTGTCTTTCAAAGATCAGGAAGCCGCCCCCTGACTAAAGAGGGCTCACCTTCGATATGATAGGCTTTTGAAAGAGAATTGGGAATTGATTACACTCTTTTAGATGTTGGATGAAGAAAGAGATATCCTAGTAGACTTCTTATACAAAGCCTATTGCAGACACCGACCGTCTATTTTTCTCACTTGGGCGATTTTACTGGGTGTCTACTTAGGCTTTTACACAGGAGATATTTAGATGAATTTGGGTCTGATACACATCCAGGGGCTTGTTGGAAGTTATCGCATCTCAAATTAATTCCTCATGAGTTGCCTCCTGAAAAACATAAATATTATATGGATAAATTTGTTTCTGAGTTATTAAAAAAATTGATTTTGTATGAACCAGATGAACATTTGTAATTATTTCTATCCAAATACATTCTTGAAGTATTAAGTAAAAATGATATAAAATAATGAAGTCATGAATGATGGTAATTGTTGAAATAAGTAAGTTTACTTTAAAGTTAAGGAAGGATATTTTGGTAATTTGGTAAGGGGTTAATTTAGTAACTTACCACTTCTTTCTTTTCCTATAAATACCCAAGTTTTCTTCTCATTTTATCACACATTCTTTTCTTCTTTTTTCTTTAAGCTATTTTAATCGCCTCTTCTTCCCTTCTTCCTTACTAAATTTCTCAAAATCATATCAAATCAACTCTAAACTCCCCCAAACTTTACCAAAGACCTTAAAAGATCATTAATCATAGTTTAGCATATAAAATGTGAAGAAATAATGGAGAAAGGGGTGGAACATGTGGAGGTCGAACCAAGGAGGAGGTAGATGGTGGAAATAGATAAGATCAAGCAAGAAGGACGGTGGCCATGGTTGTGGAAGAAAGAGATGAAGCAAGGAAAGTGATTTAAGAGGAAGAAAGGAAGGTTTTAGTAACATTTGGTTGAAGTTGAAAACGATAGTTAAGTGTTGGATTAAATGAATGTTGGTAGGAAGTGAATCGATTTGGTTAATGGTGAATACTCGAGCTATCTTTTAATTGTTCAACTCCTTAAAATATTGTTAAGTATGTTTAGCTAATGAATTTATAAGATTTGTTGAGAATTGATCGACAATTGGATGAATATATGGATGTTAACATGATTGATAACATTGTTGTGAAATTCTACATCCAATTGATGTGAAAATAATATTCAAGTTAGTTAATGGTTAGTAAACTAACCCTAGTTAGGAAATAAATCCAAATGAAACGTATATGAAGTTCTTTGGCTACTTTGCTGATTAAAATAATAAAATATTATTTTACGACAGTTTAAATAGTTTTAATATGGTTACATTAATTAAAGTATTTCAGACAAGTTTCAGAACAATTCACCAAATGGTCAAAATCGAGCTTGTCGCGTAGCAACAGTTTGTAATATTCGACTCGTAGCTGGAAATCAATGTGTAGAATGCAAACTAAGTCTAGAATCTTTGAAATAATAAATTTAAAGATCCTTATAAACATAGGTTTTAAATGAAAAAGAAAAATCTAGATTTCGTTTGATAGAGTTTGAGTTATGTCCAAAACTAGTTTTTAGAAAAATCGCAGTTTTGCAGTTTAAAACCCGAATTTGAAATTAATTTAAAATGAAATTTTTTAATGTTTAAAAATATGAAATAAATTTTGTAGATCCTTAAAAAAAATTAAAAGTGGTTTGAGTTGGAAAAATGAACATATGTGAAGTAAAAATGTTGTTTTGATCAAAGAAGTTTTAATACACTTTTTGCAGCACTTTGATAACTTTTGAAATACGAACTTAAACTTATGTATTCTTTCCCAAATCTTTTATATATGTTTTCAAATAAATAATTAAGTGTTTTAAAAATGATTTAAGGATTTTATAATTTATTTTAAAGAGTTTAAATAAACGATCTAAAGAATAGATGTTAAAATCAAGTGATTTAGTTTTGGCACTAAAAGCCGATGTGTAGATTTGACTATTCGTGAGATATGGGTGAGGTGCTTAAACCAAGGAGATGTTTAGGACCAACCAAAGCCCTAACTCACCTGGGCGAGAGATAGATAAGGTCGAAATTTCGGAAACGAGTTAAGTCTAAAATATTAAAATTTTCAAATTTAAACAACTTGGATTGCATGGAGATAATCTTCTTACACTTGGTGTAAAATTCTGTGGATGGAACCCATGCTGTCCATATGAATTTAAAATGTGATTTCATCGCTATTCAATGGATAGTAAAGGTTGAATAATAAAATTGATATTAAGTAGAACTAGTATAATTTCCATGATCCTTTTTACTCTATAATGTTTTCCAATATGAGATTTAAATAAATGATCTGAAATTATTTTAATTTCTATACTTGAAATTATATTTCTTGGGTTCGCAGTAAACTATGTCTTAAGTAACATCTTTTTTGACCCATTTAAAAGTTATGTTTTGAAAATATGAAATCTTTGATTAAGATTTAATAAATGATTTGGAAATGTTTTTCTAAGTAAAAGGGTAAAATGATTTAGAATTATTCCAAGGTTTAAAAGGTTTAACTAACCAAAAGATTTGTTAAATGAGGCTTAATAATTCCATGTACTCTGAAAAAGATAAAGGAATGATTTAATGAATATATCTCTAAGAGATATTTATGAATGAATAAAAAGATGAATTAAATTTAATGATGATTGATAGTCACATATGAACTTAACATCTTTTTAATCGATGATTGATTCGAAGTAACAGGGGTTGGATTTGGGTAACTCCTATCCGAAAACCACTTCGAACCAATGTATACGTTCGGAAGTTAAGACATGTTGAAGACGATGATTTTTGAAGACCGAAGATCTTCATAGCAGAAGGACTTCTTGTTGACACCCTTTGGGTGGCTCCCAATATAGGGACATTTACTGTAGCAGTGGTCCTACCGTATTTTGAAATCTGCGGTTTGCAAGGACTACTTGCTACTAATTGTAGTAGAAGAAGTGACTTCAGCTTCATTCAGTTATCGAACGAATTTTCATGAACGAATATATGACAATGCATTTCTTATCATATTAAATCTTCTTGGGGGTGGAGAGCGCATCTTCTCTTAGCTTAACACCATTTCCTGAGACGTATGAGCTCAGGAGTTATATGTTTATAGAAATCATTTGTGAGATTATGGAATGACAATGTGGCATTCAAAGAGAAACCTGTTATGAGAAAGACAAAGCATGACTTTATGAAAAGAAAAGTGTGGCTTTGTATAAAGTAAGAATATAGCCTCTTTAGCCTCACAACGAGGTTGTAACCTGTATTTTTAAACATTTCAAAGCATTAAAATAAATAAGATTTTTGAATAAAATTGCTAGGAATAAAAAAATTAAGATTTTTTTTGATACAAATTAAATTATAATACAAGTTATGAGCTTTATTAAAATTACTATTAATGACATATGTTTGCAATAATATAAGGATGATAACAAATGTTAGTGTGTATTTTAATAATATTGGTTTGAATGATATTAACAATTGTCTAAATGTAAATTTCCAATTGATTGGAATAATAAATGTTAATAAGTAATAATAAACGTTTCTTTATTAAAACAAGAAATCATATATTTTTTATTTGAAATGTTTGGTAGCTGAAAGATTAATTGCAGAGATGAGAAACTATTATTTGGTAAGAAATGTATAATTCCTATTTGTATCCAATAGTGCATAAATATGTTTAAATCACTATTTGATAGGAAATAATTGTTCAATTTCTCATTGCATTTATTTTGTCCATTTTGAAATTCACTTTTGTAAGCAAATGAAATTAATGCAATTGAATAATTTCAATTAATGATAGAGAGGACACCAAATTGTAAATTAATAGGTGTAATTAAACATAGTTTATGTTTTGTGAAAACATAAGGAAAGTTGATTTAATGAAAAGAACATTTATATCTAATAAAATGAATGTTTCATTTGTGAATATAGGTTTAATTTTGATTGAAATAAAGAATAAAATGATTGATTTAAAGGAATATATATATATATGTATACACACACACACACACACACACACACACACATATATATATATATATTTGAGCTGTGTTTTAGCATATAGATGGATTACAAGAGTAGAAAAATAATTTATTTAAGTAAGTTATTTATTGCTCCGCTGTATAAACAACAAACTTATAAACGTTTTTAAATGACTAAAGGAAATAAGTTTCTATTTTTCATCCATTTTAGTTGTCTGTTTTGAAATTTAACCTTGTAAGTAATTGTACTTAATGTAATTGAAATATTTCAATTAGAAGGAAAGAAAACGTTGATGCAATTAATAGATTTAATAAAATAAACACACCTTTTGTGTTAAACAGGAAGGATATTTTAATGGAAATAAAAGATTATTTTGGGAAAACCAAATTGAACGTTTTTATTTTTATGGTAAGTAATTTTATTTATTATTCATAGATAAAAAAAACTAAATGCTTACAAATTTGAATATTGTTTGAGTTAGTGAAGTTAATTTGGTTACATTTCAAAAATTAAATTTCAAAAAGGTTGTGCGATGTACATGGTCCCTTCATTTCTTTTGTTATTAATTGTTGCATTTACGTTTTAAAATAGTTATTTCATTATTAATACTTGATTCGTTCATTTCTCCTTCTGTTTAATACCTGAGTCAAGACTTTTAGGTTGTATTTAATTCTTCCTACCTCATTTTCACGTATATAAAATTTCACTTTCCTTTGGTTTGCAAATTTTTCCATTTCTACGTACGTATCTTTATGCATTATTAATGCCCAAAGCTTTCAAAATAAAACGTGACATTTTTTCCCTTTTCTCTCCACCTTAATTTCCTAGTTATTAAATAACCTGCAGCTTATTTCTTTCATTTGCATTGTATATTATTTGTGTTCTATTTTCTTTTGACTAAGTCTTATTGGATTTGTTTTAGACTAATGGGCTCCTTAGTAAACCAAGAGACCCTAGATACCATAAGAGACATTGGATTCTTCCTTTTCTCACACATTGACCTTTTATTTTCCTATCTGACTAAAACCAAGTACGTACAAAATTCTACATTTGAGAAACTTTCTGTGTACTCTTCTTCTTTTTCTTCCACAAATTTATAGAAAACTCCAACCTCATAACTCCTAAATCTCCAAATCAAATTCCATCATTCCTCCTTCAAAACCCTAGCCTACCTCTCTCCTCTTACCGCCACCCACCTCCATCACCACCCAAAACCCAAGGTAGTAAACCATTGCCAAAGCCCCACCTTTCCTCTTCTCTCCTTTCTCTTTTTTCCCTTCTTTTCCCCTTCCCTTTTCCCTCATCCTTCCCATTATTTCCATGGCTTTTATATTCCACTAAACTACTCCAAATCCAAAAAAATTGAAACTGCGTATAATTTTAAAAGCCACAACTTTGTTGTTGAACCCTTCTTTCCATTTCGAATATTTCTATATCAAAAACTTCATTTTTCATGTCCTTTCTCTAGTCCAGTTTTGGACGAAAATACCATACTTTGTATCAATCATATCTCCTACAGGAATAACCAAATTATGTGATTATTATTTTCATACCATTTATTTTTCCAGTGGCTTCAACTTTTTTTTAGATCAGTTCTTAAAATTTCTTAATTTTTTATGCCACAAACTCAAATCTTTTCGAAGTATAGTTGAACTTAGATTTTCAACTCAGAAAACACCTTTTCTTGTTCTGACCATAACTTCCTCAAGAAAATGCTTTTTAAGTTATTCTTTTTTTGAAAGTGGATAGAAAAGAATTTGCAACAACTTTCTAGTTACGCACTTTTATAGATTCAGTAATATGCTGGTCCGTATATTTTCTTAAAATGACCTAGTTTCTGGTTTATCCGCCGTTCAAATTTGGGCATTTTAGTTGGATTTTTATTTGTCGACAAATCAAAAATGAGTGTTTTAACCCACTCACAACTACTAAATTATCTTATGTTGGTTAAATAAGATTTATGATGTGATTAGAAGTTTATTAATTGCTGTTTAGTGTTTTAATTTGTCTTAGATTTAAGTTGAATTGATATTGAATTACATATCCATGTAATTAATATTGAATATAATTTCTAGTTAAACACCTAATAATGATAACCAATTAATTGTTATGATTTATTTGCTAATTTGGATGTTGATTGTGATGGATGCTATTGGTTGAAATTTTGGATGATTGGATATTAATTTATACCTATATCTCTGTTATCACTATGGGTTAAATTGATACATACCCGAATGATCTTCTAGATTAGGGAAATCATTTTTGGTTGAAATGATAAACCTAAGTGGTTTTCATTGATTTGAAAATTTTAATTTTAGATACTGGTTGAAATGATATATACATCCATACAATTTCTTGAATTTGGAGTATGTATTGGAATTTAATTATTTAAAAGGTTTAAATTAAACTTTGAATTTTTTAAATTAAGGGGGTCAAAATTGATACCTCGAATTATTTGAAATATTTTAGTAAATATATTCATGTTGTACACTTGATAAAAGATGGAAAATCCCATAACATCTCTGAAGCCACTACACTCACATTTTTTTAGATTAATTTGACTTACACAAGATCTTTTAGTTCTGACTCGAGTGTTTTGTTTTCATTACACTCGGGTTAGTCTGAGCTTTTCAGTGTATTGAAGACTTTTTTATGGAGGACGAAGATGAAGATTCAGTATATTATTACAATTTATTATAATTATTCCACTACATCATGTATTCCTATGCATTATTTCTTTATTCCTGCTATATGTATAACCCTGATTTGAATTGAAAGTGTAATCACATGTTATTTGTAAAACAGCTTCATGTACTGTTTATTTGATTATAATATTTTGTCATTCCGCTGTAAGATTCTGTGTTTTATTTTTTCTTCTTTTATTTTATTTTCTTATTTACCCCATTTACAGTCCTCCCTTTTGAATGGTTTGAATTAGACATGTGTGGTTTATTGTTGATTTAAACCATCCAAAAAGGTAGGTTGTTAAAGTTGGTATCAGAGCTTTAGTTTAGACATACCTTAGCCTGTTGGGGTTAACTCATTAAAGATTGGGTAGTAATGTCTGAGTGTATATACAAGAGCGCATATTTGTTAGTGTTATAAAAATGTTTTATATAAGTTTTAAAACAAAATTATTTTTCCTAATATTATATGATATATATATAAAGGAATAAATTTTTATAACTAATATAGTTATTTGTAATGTGTTTGATATATGAAATGGTAATATTTAGTTATTATCATTTATTGTTGATTAGTTGAGTCTTTGTCAGTTTATAAGCATTGGCTAATCATTGTTGATTTAATTTATGGACTAAACACTAGTTTAGTAATAGTGTATTAAAGAGAATAAAATGAATGATTAGGATTTTTGGTTATGAAATTGAAATGTTTGGTTGTGAATATTGTTGCTTGTTGATTGGCAGTTTCAACCACTGAAATAAAATGGAATATCTGGATATTTTGGATAGTCGAAACTTCTGAATATATGAGTTGAAATGTAGAAATTTTGTTGAATTATGCAGTTGAATTTGGCAACCTTAAATTGAAAGCAAGTGAAACATGGTTAAATTTGGTATATCTATGTTTAGTAAATGAATAGAATTGTTGTATACGTTATTGGCATGTAATGTATTAATATACAAGTGTGAACTTGAAGCCTTGGCCTGTTTAAATTGAAATTTTGATTAAGGAAATGCTGTCAATTAGTTTTTAATTGAAAAATATATTTATAAACTTAATTAAAATTTATGAAATGTGTCATAAAAAAATTTGAAAAGTAAAAGTTGAAAACCAATTGGATAAACAAATATGAACTAAAAGTGAAATAATTGTAAATAAAACCATGACTTGTAAATTGTTATGAAATAAATGGATGTTGCAATAAATGGTTATAAATAAAGTTTTGATAACTTTAAACAAGAACAATCTCTTATAAAAAGGAATTAAGCTTTTATAAATTGGTTATAAACTAAAGGAAACTTCTTACGAAATGATTCGCAAATAAATGTAATATTAAATGAGAAATATTACATGTGAAATGAATGTAATCTAAATTAAAGAGAAATATAAGCAATATTATGATAATGTATATATTAATGTTTTATATTAAATGGAGAAATTCTTTAAAAAATATATTAAAGTATGAAGTGATATTTGTGTTAATCAACGAGATTTATAATGAATTTAAATTGAAAATGTAATCGTGATGAAACTAGTTGGAATAGATACATAAGTTGTACGTATATTGTTTTATTCGCATGATTAATTTGATCAAGTACACAAGTTCAAACTGAATTACACCATTTCGTGTTAGGATTTTTCATTCGATTCTTGATGGCGAATATTAGATATAGATTTTTTTTCGATTCTAGAATTCTCTATCATAGTATATGGTTATGCAAGGAGAATGATGGTTCCTAGTTAAGAAACCATATCGAACGGACAATATTAGTTCAAAAGCGAACTTGTGTGATCGAGTGAGCGATCGAATGTGATTTTGTGGAATGATGACATATGTACTTCTTATATTCTAATATTATTGATATGCTTTGACGTTGAAATTGAAAGTGGTTGGATTGGATATTTTTGTAATTCAAACTGGAATTTTTCTTTTACGCAAAACTACTATTAATTTAAAACCATTTTACAAAACTATTTTCTTTTATTTTTCTTAAACAAACTACTTTATTTTATTTTACATACAGACTATTTTATTTACAAAACTATCTTACCAACTATTCTATTTACAAAACTATTTTACAAACGATTTATTCTATTTTAGATACAAGCTATTTTACAAACTATTATTTACAAAACTATCTTACAAACTATTCTATTTACAAAACATTTTAACAAACTATTTTATTTAAAAACTATTTTACAAAAATATTTTATATAGAAAAATATTTCACAAAACTATTTTTATATACAAAACTATGCTAAATTCAAAACCTTTTATAAAGCAAAGATGTTCAAACCTATATGGCTCTTCATGCAGCGTAATTGATTTGGAATTTTTTTGATTCTTGTATAAGACGATCTTTATATAAGTATAAGATGATTTTGAAAACTATTGATTTTGGAAGGTTTTTGATCTAAAGAGGTAAATCTAATATATAACGGAATTTATATAAGAATGATTTGATATATTCGAGACTATTGATTTTGGAAAATACTCTATCTGAAAATGAAATCTTATATATAATGGAATTTATATAAGTGCGATATTTGAAGCTATGATTCTGAAAGGCTACTATATATGATACGATATACTTTGAAATAAATGATATGGAAAGTACCTTCCATCGGACCCTTTTGGTGGGTCATTTGTCGGGTCCCTTTGGTTGGTCATTTATCGGATCCCTTTGTTGGGTCATTTATCGGATCCCTTTGGTGGGTCACTTATTATATTCATTTGATATTGTTGGATAGCGTAAATCGAGGGGCGGGATGCCTACAGCTACATGTGATTCCACTGGGATAGCGGCATAATCATTGCGTAGCTACGATCTATCAACCATGGCGTAAGTCGAGAGGCGAGATGCCTACAGTTACAAGTGATTCCGCTGGGATAACAGCGTAACCATTGCATAACTGCGATCCATGGAGGAATGTACTTTCCATATCTATTTTTAATGTTCTAAGTATTTTCACTAGGTGTTGAAACAGATCTACTAAGTACTTAAAGAAGTCTAGCCTTGCGCCTGATCAACTCATGGCTAGAGTTTGCAAGAACAAGGATAAACTTATTAAAACATCGAGTTATAAATGTATTTCGATAAATATAAAGGAAATTTTGGTCATTTTTTCTGTTTCTTTTCTATATAATTTTAATTGTTTAAAATATTGTTTATTTATGCACAATATGGTTTAACAGTAATTATCAATGTTGTAAATATTATGAGAAGTCGTTAATTCCATAAAACATATTTAAGTTAATGATTACTGATTTATAAATGATGTTTAAAAAGTATTTTAGGGTTAAAACTAATAAAATTTGTAAATAATTGATTTAAGGTTTTTAATAACCCCTTTTTAAATGTAAGTGATGATGTAAATAATTATTTTCAAATAGTTTACATATATTTATCAAGATGTTATTTAAGATTTTTTTAAAATGGCATTTATAAATGAAGCAAGGAATTTTACGGATGAAATTTTTGAAAAGTGTTAAATTATTAATGATGATTGATTTGCAAATGAAGTTTTCAAATGAATATTTCAAGTAAAATTTATGTAAGTTTCTTTGAATGTATAATTTAAAAATATTATATCAATGGACTGTATGAATAAGAAAATGAATGATTTGAGAAATTTATTATGGTAATATGCTTGAAAAACAAATTGGAAGTGCTATTTTGAAGTATGATTTGAAATATTTACTTGATTTCGAAGTACTAATAGTTGTATGTGATATATTTGTTTGGTAAGAAGTGAAATTTTATAAATATTGATTGCAAAATTAGAACTTATAAATAAAATGAATTTAATTGGAAATTTGAGAACTTAAGTTCCGGGGTTGAAATTTGTTTTCAAAGGATTTTGGAATATAATACTATTATTACTTGGAAGTATTTTGTATAAATGTTCTTAAATGTGATTTGGGGAAGAATGTTTTAAAAAAATTTGTAAAAAGAAATAAGTTCTGTACTTCCCTCTTTTGTCGTTGGAAAACAATTTCGGTGATGAGTGTACGCATCATCGACGTTCATTTTCAAGTTTTAAAGTAGGAAGGCCACTGTAGTAGTTTTACTACACCTTTTTTTTGATTAAAAAAATCTTAATCTTAATTTAAAAATGTGATTGAATATATAAAGCTATGAGTATATGTATGTGTGTGTATATATATATATATATATATATATATATTATTTCATATGATTTGAAATAAACTCGGCATTTGGTTCTTAAGTTTCTATAAATTATAGAATTCAATCATGGTAATGAATGAAATCTTAACTATATTAATAATTGCAAACTTCTAAAATGAGAAATAAGAAAATTAGATGCTAAGTGATTAATGAAATATATAAGAAATTGGAAATTTGTAACTTGTAAATCGAAAGATATGAGATGTTGAACATTTTGTTAACTAAAATGAATAAGATAAACTTGTACAACATTCAGTTACATTCTATAAACATATATATAACTTACCTAAAATGTTTAAAAGTTGTAATGTTAAATAGAAACATGTAATGGAATATTATACGAGTAAAACTTGTGTAATGGAAGTGTTCAATGGAATTATTTCTATAAATAATAATTTTGATGTACAAGAAATGTTATGAACGTAAGTTGGTATTGTGAAATAATTTATGTAAGTACATGAAAGAAAGAAAAAGACGTTGTATGAATGAATGAAAATAAATAAAATGAAAATAATGATGTGAAAAGAAATCAATTTAATAAACGTAAATAATATTTGAAATTCTTTGTTATTTTGGCTTATGGGATGTTTGGGAATGGATAATTCTAATTGTTCAAGGTTGTACGGATAATCTATTACGTAATTATTTAAGGTTGTTGAGCGTATGTTACACTTGATAGTTTATTTATCACCTGCACGTTTAAAAGTTTCTAAACTAAACAAACCATTGCTTTTGGTTGCTATGGATGTATGATTGATTACTTTGGTTGCATATGATGATTGTATGGTTTTGTTTGCAAGTGACTATTGTTATGTAGTGTTGGTTTGTTTTGCTATTGATTGCAACAACTTAAATATTTCTCTTGTACATAATTCTTACTATTTTGGATTATATAAGTGAAGTACAAGTTTACAAAAGCAATAGCTACTTCTTTTGGTTTCATAAATTAAACGTTGTTTGTCCGACGAATAGGTACGTTCTCGGATTACGGTTTAATAACGATATTATATTATTTCCTCATGGTTTGGAATGTTTTATTGTTGAAATATATATATATATATTGTAATTATTGAAATCACTATTATCCAGACGTATCCGCACAAAGGAGACTCTACCAAAAATTTTTAAAAATTTAAAACTTAGAATTTTTTGTAGAATTTGAGTTATTTTCCAATTTTATTAAACTAAAATATGTAGGTTTAATTGTTTATAAATTGACTGTTTAAATAAAATATAAAAGATTTTTGAATTCATTCTTGTTTCTTTTCGGGGACGAAAAGTTTTGAGTGGGGAAGAATGTAATGACCCGTATTTTTAAACATTTAAAAGTATTAAATTAAATAAGATTTTTGAATAAAATTGTTAGGAAAAAATTTAAGAATTTTTTGATATAAATTAAATTATAATACAAGTTATGAGCTTAATTAAAATTACTATTAATGACATATGTTTGCAATAATATAAGGATGATAACAAATGTTAGTGTGTATTTTAATAACATTGGTTTGAATGATATTAACAATTGTCTAAATGTAAATTTCGAATTGATTGGAATAATAAATATTAATAAGGAATACAAAATGTTTCTTTATTAAAAAATGAACTCATATTTTCTTTTATTTGAAATGTTTGGTAACTGAAAGATTGATTGCAGAGATGAGAAACTATTATTTGGTAAGAAATGTATAATTCCTATTTGCATCCAATAGTGCATAAATATGTTTAAATCGCTATTTGATAGGAAATAATTGTTCTATTTCTCATTGCATTTATTTTGTCCATTTTGAAATTCACCTTTGTAAATAATTAAAATTAATGTAACTGAATAATTTCTATTAATGATAGAGAGGACACCAAATTGTAAATCAATAGGTGTAATTAAATGTAGCCTATGTTTGGTGAAAATATAAGGAAAGTTGGTTTAATGAAAAGAACTGTGATAACCCGAATTTTGAGAATCTATTAATTGATAATTAACTGGGTTAGTTAATAGAAATACTAATTTTAACTATTAAAATATTGATTGTTAAAATGAAACAACAAATCTAAAATTAATGTTCATATCAGGGAAATTAATTATTTAATAATCTCCTAATATGATTATTAAAGATGGGAAAAACTTATTATCTTCAACATAAATTTAATAATATGTTTGTTTAAATCAACATATATATTTATTTGAATTGATTTTTAAGTTGGATTTTAAATTGAATTTGAATTTGAATTTAAAATTGAATTTGAAGGAATATATATATCTTAAAATAAAAATAAAAATATGGTTTGGATTTAAAATATATGAATTAAATAATTTTACATGATTTTGTTTAACATATAATTGTTTTTCATTTTATTTTCTTTTAAAAGTTTTATTTATTTAAAATTAGGAAAGCATTTCTTAAATTATAAAAGTATTTGTTTATTAAGAATTTAATAAGAAAAGTTTTTTAGATCATTTAAGAATAATGTAAATATGAATTATTACAAGTGTTAAGATCTAAACCCCTTAAAAGAACATGTGTTAAGCAATTAAGTAATGTAATAGACAAGTGTCATCATTTATTTTAATTTCTTTATATTTTTATAAAATCTAATTAACTTATATAAACTCCTTTCTTACTCTTCATATTCTTTTTCTTTTCTAAAACTAAGAAAACCAAACCTATATACTATCTTCAACAACTCAGTTCAAACTTATTCAATGCAAGCATCTTCAAAACTGAGATCAAAACCCTGTTATTCACTCCTCAAACCTAAAATACAAGTCTGTAATTCATCTTCTCTTAAACAAATGCAAACCAGAGAATGGTACCAAACCTGTAAGACAAACTCAAAGAATTCAAGCAAAGCAACTCCTTGTAAATCAGTCTCTGAGATTTCTTCTCCAAGATTCAGATTTTCAAGGATCAGCCACCTCAAATATAAAAAAATATATTCAAAGCTCAAGTCCACTTTTCACAGTTTCAAACCCCAGATTTCAAAAGCATTGTTCTCCTCAAACCTGTGAGTAAACTTAATTCCTTAAGCTTTAAGTTTAAATTAAACAGTTAAGAAGATTCTGTGATATTATGGTATTATATATGTTTTAATCTTGGGTATGATCCTGTGTTGCCTGTTTCTCTGTTTAATTGATACAGGGGAATATTTTGTTCAAAAATCTAATTTATTTGCTGCAAACATATGTTAAGTTTTAATTGTTCAATCAAACAAAGTAGTTAAACTAAACTAAGATTTTGTAAGCTGTTTAAAACATATGTGTAAAAGTATGCTACTGGAATATGGTTTTACAGGCAATCAATTTATTTATTGATAAATTCATTTTTTATAAAATGCTAATTCAAATTTATATTTTGAATTCTGATTGAAATTTATGATTTTTAAAACAAGAACGAAGAATTTTCGTATCATATTCGAAGAGCAGTTTAGAGTTGAACAAAAGTTGCATTTCTTCCTATTTCAAGTGATCGATTCAATTTTAATTGTTGAAACATGAATTGAAGCAAGTTTCTCCATCCATGATCTCCGAAAAAATATGGAAAAAATTTTCTATTGCGTGAATTAGGAGAACGAGGTCATTTTAGGGTTTTTCTTTAAGTTTTTGCACTTGTCAGCAAACGGGACGTGTTCATCTTCGTTGCATGAGTTTTTGGTGGTTGGTGGTTTATCGTGTTGTCGTCGTGTGGGCGAAGGTTTGGGTGCTACAGGTGGCTGGAGCGGCGGCGGTGTGACGTTTTGTCGAAGAAGTTAGTTATAGCTTTTCGAGCTGTAGGCCAAATTTTCGAATTCGAATTTTGTAGGCATTTCGAATTTTTGATCCGAGTTTAGAGATGGATTGCGACTTGCCTGAGTGGTTGGAAGTTCACCAGAGACTCGCGTGTTGCCGTGCACGTGTACGGCATAGCTGCCGTGTCAGAGACGTTGATGGTTTGAGTCTCGAGTCGTGCTCGAGTTTTTAAGGTGGTTGCTTCAGGTTGAGGTCGAGTTCGTGCGTGAGTATTAACCTGCTGCTTTGTTTGTTTTTTTACTTAAGTTTAAACAAACTTACTGGAAAAAAAATAAAAAAAGGGAGAAGAAGAAGATGGCGTACATGGAAGACTAGGGGGAGATGGGTGTTTGACTCGAAGTGTAACTCGAGTAGACCCAGAGATGTCTCAGGTTTGTTGTTTTTCAAACTGCTGTTTTATTTGTGCAAACAAGTGAAAATGTTTAACAAGATTAAGTTAAACTTTAATACAAGTTTAATTACTTTAGTTAAGGCTTAACCATGATTTAATACCTTGTTAATATTTTAATTAAGTAATAAATTTAGTTAAGTATAAAGTTAATTAACAAATAATGTTTGTAGCTAGTAATATAATTGATTTTAAATTTTAAAAAGACTTTAATATGTTAATTAAGTGAATAATCAATATTATTTTATTATTTTCAGAAAGTAATTACTTATAATTACTTTTTAATTGTAATTAGTAATGGATTATAAGTAATAAATGAATTTGTAATTAACTACTTAAGTTAATTAATGAATGATTAATAGTTAATTAATCAAGTGATTTAACTAAGAATTAAGAAACGATTAATGAAGTAATTAGAAGTTAATAAATGAGTAATTAAGTCTTATTAATTAATAATTAAGATTATTAATTAATGATTAAGGAATAGTTAATTTAGTAATTAGAGTTAAATAAATTGGTTAAGAAGTAATTAATTAAATAGTGTGAAATAAAGTAATTAAGTAAATAAGACTTAATAATTAACTAAAAATTGATTAATTAAATAATTTGAAATGGAATAAATAATTAGTTGATAATTAATGACAAATTAAACAAGGTTAAATGATTAATTCCCAAGTAATTAATTTTAAATTGAATTAATTACAGAAAGAATTAAAGATGAGTGCTTATAGATGGTTGTGTAGAATATCTTATGTTGTTGTTCTTTCTTTCTATTCATTTCTATTTCTATCCCTTTCTTTCTTAATGATGATACGTCTTTCTGGGAGTAGAAGGGCGGGTCGTCACAAATATAGTGTTGGTTATGGATTATCTATCAGGAATGGAGTTGCTGCGTGGATCTGATACTATGAGTATAAATAGAATTGTTTAAAACTTAAATAACTATGTTTTGAGATGATATAGTGTTCGAAGAGACCGGGGTCGGGTATCGGTAATACCCGAAACCACTTCGATTTGTAATCTTCATGATTCAATATAGATTTGATGTGAGAAATCAATAAATTGAAATGGGTTAATATGGATTTTTGAACTAAGTAAGAATACTTAGAATTTGATTTGTGAAATAAGTATTGAGCATATCAAGTGGTGAACTCATAGTGAAGTACGAGTTACCCGGGTTTCTTTAAAATCCGTGCTTAGAATTTCAAATTATATGGATTTACTCACGCTGGTTTCCAGCCTGACCCGGGTGTTACTTTGATGTAATGCTCGGGTCAGACCGAGAATTACAGATTTTCAGGGAAGGATGTTCTGGAGCTCAAGAGACGAGCTAGATGGCAGGAACGTATGAAGCATATACCGTTGTTTATATTATAGTTTTCTTGGACATGTTGTTTTAAAACTGTCCAGTGTTGTGATATGGATTGCAACTCTGATGTATAAAAATATAAATGTACCGATACAGTTCTTCTTTGTATATCTGTTATTTATGTGATATTATATTTTGATCTGCTGCGAATGTGAGGTTTCTATGACTTGTTTCTGTTTCTTCTTCTTTTCTTCCTTCTTTTCTCTAACTATCTGGATTTTTCTGGATTCAAAAATTTCAGGTCGTTACATTTGGTATCTGAGCTGAAGGTTAAGCGAGAACGTTGGCTCTGTGGGGATTACTCATTAAATAGAGTCTGTAGTACTCTAGGATGAGTTGAGTGTGTGTGTGTATATATATATATGAGAGCGTACTTGTTATTTTCTTATATAAAGATTTTAAATGATTTTATATAAGAATATATTTTGATATATAAAGCAATATTTCTTTCTGATAAATATTATGGTAATTGGTTGTTAAAATTTTGGAACTAAATTAAGTGGTAATAAAAATACAACCAAACTGAAATTGAAATTGAATAAAGATAAGTGTGAAATGGATTCAAATTGAAATTAAATCTTGAAGTTGGGGAAGAATTTCTAAATAAGATGAATTAGAATTGGTTTCAAACCAGAAAAATAGAATGGTTATTATGTTTAATAATGAGATGATTGTTTTCCAATAAACAATAAAATATTTTAAGAAAGTAACCATTTAAAGAGAATAACTTGTAAATTAGAAAGGATGTAAATTAAAGTGGGTTTCAAATTGTGAAGTTCTGAATTCTAAATTCAAACATTTGAATTGGTTTCAAAATGTTAAAGGAAATAATATTATTCAAACTATTTTGAATGTAATCTTATTTTTGAATAAGAAGTTGTTTGTAGGCTTTAAAAGAATTTGCTTGAATTAAAACCATAGGTGGTTTAAAATTTAAGGGTAACTTGATGTGTAAAGGAAATAGTATGTGTATATGAGGAATATACATAATATCAAGGATGGTTTGAAATAAACTCTAAATGTTGAGTTTTTTTTTTAAATTGGGAATAAGATGTGATACCCAAATTCATAAGTTTTTGAACTTAATAAGAGGGAAGATTATTTATGAGAAGTTTAAAATATGAAATGGAAGTTCAAATTGGGAAAGGTTGACTGGATTAAGTGAAGTGAGTTTAACTTGGGAAAAAGTTAAATAAGTTGGAATGATCAACCTGATTTGGAAATTTGAAGATGAAATTTAGATTTAACTTGGGGAAAAGTTAAATGGTTGATTGGAATTGAGAGTTTGAGTCATCTTAAATTGGGTTTGAGATCCGAAAATTGGAAATGGATGGTTGTTTTAAAATAATTGGATGATATTACCCTATTGTTATTAATAATTAAACTGTGAAATTGGATTTGTTTAAAATGAATGAAGAAATGGGGTGTGGTATATTAAGATAAAATGGAATCATTTTGGACTTAAGATTTGAATGTTTAAGATAAAACTTCAAAGGTTTGGTTTCAAAATTGAAAATTTGATGATAAATTGAATTTCAAAGATTTAGTTGTTTAATAAAAAAAATTGAATTATTATTCGAACTTTGAATAAGTTGAAATGAAATTTGGATTCAGAATTAAATGGTTTAAAGATATAAGTTGATTTGATTTGATTTAAAGGATTAAATCAACATTTAAAAATTTAATTTAAAGGAATATGGTTTAAAATTGAATTTAAAGGAATATATATATATATATATATATATCTTAAATAAAAATAATAATATGGTTTGGATATAAAATATATGGATTAAATAATTTATATGATTTGTTTAACATATAATTGGTTTTCATTTTATTTTCTTTTAAAAGTTTTATTTATTTAAAATTAGGAAAGCATTTCTTAAATTATAAAAGTATTTGTTTATTAAGAATTTAATAAGAAAAGTTTTTTTAGATCATTTAAGAATAATGTAAATATGAATTATTACAAGTGTTAAGATCTAAACCCCTTAAATGAACATGTGTTAAGCAATTAAGTAATGTAATAGACAAGTGTCATCATTTATTTTTATTTCTTTAAATTCTTATAAAATCTAAATTAACTTATATAAACTCCTATCTTACTCTTCATATTCTTTTTCTTTTCTAAAACTAAGAAAACCAAACCTATATACTATCTTCAACAACTCAGTTCAAACTTATTCAATGCAAGCATCTTCAAAACTGAGATCAAAACCCTGTTATTCACTCCTCAAACCCAAAATACAAGTCTGTAATTCATCTTCTCTTAAACAAATGCAAACCAGAGAATGGTACCAAACCTGAAATACAAACTCAAAGAATTCAAGCAAAGCAACTCCCTGTAAATCAGTCTCTGAGATTTCTTCCCCAAGATTCAGATTTTCAAGGATCAGCCACCTCAAATATAAAAAATAATAATTCAAAGCTCAAGTCCAGTTTTCACAGTTTCAAACCCCAGATTTCAAAGCATTGTTCTCCTCAAACCTGTGAGTAAACTTAATTCCTTAAGCCTTAAGTTTAAATTAAACAGTTAAGAAGATCCTGTGATATTATGGTATTATATATGTTTTAATCTTGGGTACGATCCTGTGTTGCCTGTTTCTCTGTTTAATTGATCCAGGGGAATATTTTGTTCAAAAATCAAAATTATTTGCTGCAAACATATGTTAAGTTTTAATTTTTCAATCAAACAAAGTGGTTAAACTAAACTAAGATTTTGTAAGCTGTTTAAAACATCTGTGTAAAAGTATGCTACTGGAATATGGTTTTACAGGCAATCAATTAATTTATTGATAAATTCATTTGTTATAAAATGCTAATTCAAATTTATATCTTGAATTCTGATTTGATTTTTAAAACAAGAACGAAGAATTTTCATATCATATTCGAAGAGCAGTTTGGAATTGAACAAAAGTTGCATTTCTTCCTATTTCAAGTGATCGATTCAATTTTAATTGTTGAAACTTGAATTGAAGCAAGTTTAACCATCCATGATCTCGGGAAAAATATGGAAAAAAATTTCTATTGCGTGACTTAGGAGAACATGGTCATTTTAGGGTTTTTCTTCAAATTTTTGCACTTGTCAGCAAACGGGACGTGTTCATCTTCGTTGCGCGATCGAGTTGCACGAGTTTTTGGTGGCTGGGGGTTTATCGTGTTATCGCCGTGTGGGCGAAGGTTTGGGTGCTGCAGGTGGCTGGAGCGGCGGCGTGACGTTTTTTCGAAGAAGTTAGTTACAGCTTTTCTAGCTGTAGGCCAACTTTTCGAATTCGAATTTTGTAGGCATTTCGAATTTTTGATCCGAGTTTAGAGATGGATTGCGACTTGCCTGAGTGGTTGGAAGTTCACCAGAGACTCGCATGTTGCCGTGCACGTGTACGGCATTGCTCCGGTGTCAGAGACGTTGATGGTTTGAGTCTCGAGTCGTGCTCGAGTTTTTAGGATGGTTGCTTCGGGTTGAGGTCGAGTTCGTGCGTGAGTATTAACCTGCTGCTTTGTTTTTTTTACTTAAGTTTAAACAAACTTACTGGAAAAAAATAAGAAAAGGGAGAAGAAGAAGATGGCGTACAGGGAAGACTAAGGGGAAATGGGTGTTTGACTCGAAGTGTAACTCGAGTAGACCCAGAGATGTCTCGGGTTTGTTGTTTTTCAAACTGCTGTTTTATTTGTGCAAATAAGTGAAAATGTTTAACAAGATTAAGTTAAACTTTAATACAAGTTTAATTACTTTAGTTAAGGCTTAACCATGATTTAATACCTTGTTAATATTTTAATTAAGTAATAAATTTAGTTAAGTATAAAGTTAATTAACAAATAATGTTTGTAGCTAGTAATATAATTGATTTTAAATTTTAAGAAGACTTTAATATGTTACTTAACTGAATAATCAATATTAATTGATTATTTTCAGAAAGTAATTACGAATAATTACTTTTTAATTGTAATTAGTAATGGATTATAAGTAATAAATAAATTTGTAATTAACTACTTAAGTTAATTAATGAATGATTAATAGTTAATTAATCAAGTGATTTAACTAAGAATTAAGAAATGATTAATGAAGTAATTAGAAGTTAATAAATGAGTAATTAAGTCTTATTAATTAATAATTAAGATTATTAATTAATGATTAAGGAATAGTTAATTTAGTAATTAGAGTTAAATAAATTGGTTAAGAAGTAATTAATTAAATAGTGTGAAATAAAGTAATTAAGTAATTAAGTAAATAAGTATTAATAATTAATTAAGAAATGATTAATTAAATAATTTGAAATGGAATAAGTAATTAATTGATAATTAATGACAAATTAAACAAGGTTAAGTGATTAATTCCCAAGTAATTAATTTTAAATTGAATTAATTAGAGAAAGAATTAAAGATGAGTGCTTATAGATGGTTGTGTAGAATATCTGATGTTGTTGTTCTTTCTTTCTATTCTTTTCTATTTCTATCCCTTTCTTTCTTAATGATGATACGTCTTTCTGGGAGTAGAAGGGCGGGTCGTCACAAATATAGTATTGGTTATGGATTATCTATCAGGAATGGAGTTGCTGCGTGAATCTGATACTATGAGTATAAATAGAATTGTTTAAAACTTAAATAACTATGTTTTGAGATGATATAGTGTTCGAAGAGACCGGGGTCGGGTATCGGTAATACCCGAAACCACTTCGATTTGTAATCTTCATGATTCTATATAGATTTGATGTGAGAAATCAATAAATTGAAATGGGTTAATATGGATTTTTGAACTAAGTAAGAATACTTAGAATTTGATTTGTGAAATAAGTATTAAGCATATCAAGTGGTGAACTCATAGTAAAGTACAAGTTACCGGGGTTTCTTTAAAATCCGTGCTTAGAATTTCTACTTATATGGATTTACTCATGCTGGTTTCCAGCCTAACCCGGGTGTTACATTGATGTAATGGTCGGGTCAAACCGAGTATTATAGATTTTCAAGTAAGGACGTTCTAGAGCTCAGGAGGCGAGCTAGATAGAACGAACGTATGGAGCATATACCGCTGTTTGTATTGTAGTTGTCTTGGACATGTTGTTTTAAAACTGTCCAGTGTTGTGATATGGATTGTAACTCTGATGTATAAAAATATAAATATACGGATACAGTTCTTCTTTGTATAACTGTTATTTATGTGATATTATATTTTGATTTGCTGCGAATGTGAGGTTTCTATGACTTATTTCCGTTTCTTCTTCTTTTCTTCCTTCTTTTCTCTAACTATCTGGAATTTTCTGGATTCGAAAATTTCTGGTCGTTACAAGAACATTTATATCAAATAAAGTGAATGTTTCATTTGTGAGTATAGGTTTAGTTTCATTAAAATAAAGAATAGAATGATTGATTTAAACGAAGAAATATATATATATATATATATATATATGTATGTATGTATGTATGTATATATATATATTAGAACTGTGTTTTAGCATATAGATGGATCACAAGAGTAGAATAATAATTTATTTAAGTAAATTATTTATTGCTCTGCTATATAAACAACAAATTAATAAACATGTTTTAAATGATTAAAGGAAACAATTATTCTATTTTTATCCATTTTAGTTGTCTATTTTGAAATTTAACATTGTAAGTAATTGTAATTAGTGTAATTGAAATATTTTAATTAAAAGAGAAGAAAACGTTGATGCAATTAATATATTTAATAAAAGAAACGCACCTTTTGTGTTAAATAGAAAGAATGTTTTAATGGAAATAAAAGATCATTTTGGAAAAACCAAATAGAACGTTTTCATTTTTATGGTTAGTAATTTTATTTATTATGCATAGATAAAAAACCTATTTGGGTACAAATTTGAATATTATTTGAGTTAATGAAGTTAATTTGGTAACGTTTCACAAATTGAATTCCAAAAAGGTTATGCAATGTATATGGTCCCTTCATTTCTTTTGTTATTAATTGTTGCATGTATGTTTAAAATAATTATCTCATTATTAATACTTGACTCGTTCATTTCTCCTTCTGTTTAATACCCGAGTCAGGACCTTTAGGTTGTATTAATTCTTGCCACCTTATTTGCGCGTATATAAAATTTCACTTTCCTCCTCTCTCTTTTCTCTTTTTTCCCTTCTTTCCCCCTTCCTTTTTCCCTCTTCCTTCCCCTTACTTCCATGGCTTTTATATTCCACTAAACTACTCCAAATCAAAATGTTTTTTTGAAACCGCATATAATTTCAATAGCAACAACTTTGTTGTTGAACCCTTCTTTCCATTCTGAATATTTCTATATCAAAAACTTCATTTTTCATGTCCTTTCTCAGGTCCAGTCTTGGATGAAAATGCCCCATATTGTATCAATAATATCTCCATCAGGAATAAACCAAATTATGAGATTATTTTTTCAAACCATTTATTTTTCCAATGGCTTCATCTTTCGTTTAGATCAGTTCCTCAAGTTCCTTAATTTTCTATGCCAAAATTTCAAATCTTTTCAGAGTATATTTGAACTCAGAATTTCAACTCAGAAAACAACTCTATTTGTTTTGACCATAACTTCCTCAAGTCAGATGCTTTTTAAGTGATTCTTTTTTTGAAAGTGGGGAGAAAAGAATTTTTAACAACTTTCTAGTTAGTCACTTTTATAGGATCGATAATATGCTAGTACGTATATTTTCTTAAAGATGACCTAGTTTCTGGTTTGTCCGCTGTTTAAATTTGGGCATTTAATTGGATTTTTAATCGTCGACAAATCAAAGGTGGGTGTTTTAACCCACTCACAACTACTAAATTTTCTTATGTTGGTTAAATAAGATTTATGATGTGATTGGAAGTTTATTAATTTTTGGTGTTTTAATTTATCATTTAGATTTAATTTGAATTGATATTGAATTTCATAGCCATGTAATTAATATTGAATATAATTTCTTGTTAAACTCCTAATAATGACAACCAATTAATTGTTGTGATTTATTTTCTAATTTGGATGTTGATCTGGTTGAAATTTTGGATGATTGGACATTTATTTATGCCTATATCTCTGTTATCACTATGGGTTGAAATGATACATACCCGAATGATCTTTTAGATTAGGGAAATCGTTTTGGGCTGAAATGATAAACACGAGCGGTTTTCATTGATTTAAAAATTTTAATTTCAGATACTGGTTGAAATGATATATACGTCTATACAATTTCTTGAATTTGGGTTATGTATTGGAATTTAATTATTTAAAAGGTTTAAGTTAAGCTTCGATTGTTTTCAATTAAAGTGGTTAAAATTGATACCTCGAATTATTTGAAATATTTTAATAATTATATTCACGTTATATACTTGATAGGAGATGGAAAATCCCGTAACATCTCTGAAGCCATTGCACTCACATTTTGTTTTAGATTAATTTGACTTACATAAGATCATTTAGTTCTGACTCGAGTGTTTTTTTTTCATTATGCTCGGGTCAGTCTGAGCTTTTCACTGTATTGAAGACTATTTTCTGGAGGACGAAGACGAAGATTCGGTATATTATTATATTTATTATAACTATTCCACTACATCATGTATTCCGCTGCATTTTTTGTTTATTCGTGCTGTATGTAATACTCTGATTTGAATTGTAAACGTGTAATCACATGTAATTTGTAAAATAGCTTCGTGAACTGTTTATTTGATTATTATATTTTGTCATTCCGCTGCGAGTTTCTATTTTTTATTTTTCCTTCTTTTCTTTTATTTTCTTATTTACCTCATTAATAATCCTCCCTTTTGAATGGTTTGAATTAGACTTGTGTGGTTTATTGTTAATTTAAACCGTCCAAAAATGTGGGTCGTTAAACCGATAATGATATGGGATACTATATGGTCTGCAAGACACAATTACGAGCTATCGGATGAAATGTGGAAAAGGCTACTTTCTTCCATGGGTAGAATAAGTGGCGTTTGAGTCTTTGGATGTGTAGCCATTGATATTGATTCCTATCAGGTGTTGGCAGCATTATAGTGGCGTTTGAGTCCTTGGATGTGTAGCCATTGCATGTATATTTTTTACAACCAAAACACCGCATTAGGCTACCAGTTCCTTGTCATGTTAGAAATCGAATCCCAATACGAGCTTTACGGTTTTGATTGTAGTCCCAAAGTAGCTGTAATACTTTGCAAAACATTTCAGCTACCCCTTGTTATCATATATTCCATCCAGGTATATTCCTTGACCTAGTCCGGATATATTACTATAGACTTAGTTCGGATATCGATACTTGTTTTATGTATATTTACTTGAAAAATGTGTTCACAAGAATGTCATTAAAAATAATATCAAAGCATTTTTAGTATAAAGTATTTTGGTTATCATAAGATAAATACCCATATGTATTTATGTGTGGACATGGTCTTATGAGATACCTTTCTTTACAAAGGTTTTGATTGACATCAGCATGATCTATACAATTAAAATTTAGAGTATCTCACGCTAATTTATCAAGCTTGATTCGGGTATTTTTAATACTCGTGTCAGATCAGAGTAGTTTCAAATTTAGTGGAAGACGCTGGGAGTTTCCAAAGGAGAGCTAGAGATCTTCATCTACGTGTGGATGTATTCTATTATCAGGTGCATCTATTGCATTTTTTTACATTTATAAGGACAGAGGGTTTGTAACCGTCTAGGCTAAATCGAGGTTAGACTCTAATATTGTATTCAAAATTTTCCGCTGTAATGATTATATATCTAAATAATATATGTTAGTCCATTCATGTGTGATTCTATTTTCTGTTTTATTCTGTCTTATTTTATTTTTCACCCTTAACTATCCGCCCTTCCGTTCGGTTTGAGTTGGACATGTATGGATTATTGTTGACTTGAACTATACAGAAAAGCGGGTCTTTATATTTGGTATCGGAGCTTGTTGAGCGAATACCTAAACTTTGGTGGGGTATAACTCATTATAGATAGGGTTAGTAATACCTTAGAATGAGTGACTCATTAGAGATAGAGTTAGCAATGCCCTAGAATGAGTTTGATAGTATTATATATATGAGCGCGTCTTTGTTATTTGATGAAAAACGTTTTGTGCTGATTTATCTGTTGAGTGGTTTATAGATTCTGATCGATGCGTTTGATCAACGTTAATGATATGGATTTCTAAACACTTAAACTAGGCAAATCGACGCACCATTTTAAAACGAGTATATTTTATATATACAAAAGTACTAATATTAATTTGATATGGAAAGTTTATAAGAAATTATCCTATTGAAAAATTCCAAGAATATGGTCTTGATCTATTTGGTGATGGTGGGAATAATCTTCTAAATATCGATCATATGTTGGCTTGGGCGAATGGTACCGAACACTTGGTAAATTATTCTTCCTATCATTATACAATCAGGGCAAGTTCAAAGCTAAACAAGTTAAATCAAGTTTTTTGAATATAAGGATTATATGTCTAGAAATTAATGGTATGAAACTTCTGATAATAACTTAGCAAATCATTTAAGTCAGGATGTCTTATTATATGCCGGATGATGAGTTATGGGCTAATCCAAAGCAAACACGAAGAATACGTGCACAAAAAGAGGCAGAAGCAAATTAAAACTAGGATCTTATGCCCACATTTTTATTACAGATGTGGTAAATAAGGGTATTATGCAGTTCTGTGTAAGGATAGGAAAGAAAAGGAAAAGGATACAAGGAAAGCAAAAGAAGAAAGAAAAATATTTAAGGGTCGATATATTCTGTTAAGAAAAATATTTTAGGGTTGATATATTTTGTTTCGAGTGTAAAAGATATATGTTTGATAAAAAGGAATTTTAGGAACTCCTATCCGAATCTTTTGAAAATTCAAAAAGATTATATTTTAAGTATAAAAGAATATCTTTTGAAAGATATAAATATTTATGTGTGTCGGTTAATGGTTAAGGGAATAATAATATCCAGTCATTACCATTTGTTGATTGAACGAACATCTTTTGAATTAAGTTTCACGATTTGAGTATAAGATGTTTAATAATAGTATAGGTTAAGGTTAATTAATTTATATAAGTAATAAAATAAGCATGTAGAATAAAAAATGTATTTTGCACAAATAAAATGATTTTGAAAAAATGGATATAAAAGATAGGTTATATAAATTTTGAGAAACTAAAATTTGGGTATTTTGGAAAAGAATTATGAAATTTTTAAAGGAAGTAAGTTAATACAAGATAATTTTATAGAAGGGATTTATAAAAAGAGATTTATATACAAAGTAATTTCTAAAGGATTTTTAAAAATAAATAACAACGGTATTATTTCAAATAAGAAATTTTGAAAAGTAAAAAAATCTCAAATGATAACTAGTTTGAGAGGATCGAAAATAATTAAAAAGGGAAAGAGATATGTTCGGATGGTAAACACTTCTCTAAGTATTACCCTTCAAGCTATGGGAATATAAGATACAATTTGTAGTACCTAATTCCAGGTATTTTTTTGGAGTTACTAGATCTATATAATTTTCCTTAAATTGAAAGGATAATTTTGAATTATTATTTGATAGGTTAATATTAAGGTTAGTTAAGAAGGAATATATTATAATGAGAGAAGTTGATTGTAATTTTGAAAATAAAAGGTAAATTATCTTTTAAACTTGAAATGGATCCTTTGGGATGAAATGTTTTTCTTTAAGAAAAATATTTAGAAATAAAAAAGCATTTTGGAAAGATAAAAGTTATATGAAAAGTTTTCACATAGATTTTTGAATTTTAATAAGTACATATAAGGTACGTAGATCATTTCATCACAAGATTTTGATCTAAGATTCGATTGCAGAACTTTAAGGTGTTCTCAACGGTTCGAAAGAGGATTTATCACTCGACTCTTGACGTCAAACATTGATGAGGGTTTATGATTGGGTGCTTAATTTTTATCATATTTGAGAGCTATGGAAGGGAAATGAGGTTTTCTGATCAAGGATCCTGATCAGAGTCTGCATTAGAGGATCGTGAGATCAATACTAGTTTGGAAGTAAAGTCGTGGATTCAAATAAAAGATCGAATCCGGTATTGCGTATGGATAATCTAAGTTTATCATGCAGAATTGAGTTTAAAGATTGTTTTGAGTTAGTATTATCAGTTTGATTTTTGGTTTAATTTCGGGGATGAAATTCTTTTAAGGGGGAAATATGTAATGACCCATAATTTTACCACTTTTAAATGCAATAGTTCATTAACTTAAATATTCAAATATTTAATTTTCAAGCTTAAACAATCATGTTTTATGTGATAAATAATAGTGGTAAACTTATTTTTAGAATTGGTTTACAAAATTAATAAATTTTTGATTTTCATCATAAAATTGACAAAATCCAGTTTTCGATAAAATTGGATATCATCATAAATTTGACAAAAGCCTGTTTTCGATAAAATTGGATATACGTTCAATTTTTGTTTTCAATGATAAATAACTCCTTTTTAATTGTTATAAATGATAATAAGTGATTGATAAAAATTTTATAAGTATAAAGTACTTGTTTTATAAAGATTGACATATTCCGTCGCACAGTGACAAACCGACGTCGTATGTTTTACAATTGGATT
This sequence comes from Allium cepa, assembly GCA_030765085.1. Taxonomy (NCBI): domain Eukaryota; kingdom Viridiplantae; phylum Streptophyta; class Magnoliopsida; order Asparagales; family Amaryllidaceae; genus Allium; species Allium cepa. Next base: position 803,598,297 of record CM060941.1, on the reverse strand, counting down.
TTAATATTATTAAAAATGGTTTTATAAGTCAAATACACTTGTTATAATTATTTAAAGATGATAAGAAACTTATTTTCTAGTTTTGTTTACATGATAAAATTGTTTAACAAAAACGTCAAAATGTGACCATAAAACATTTTGCCGAAAATTAATGTTTTGTTCAACAAAAGTTGTCGCAACGTTGTTGCACCTTTGTTGAAATGTTTTAACACACACACACACAGATATATATATATATATATATATATATATATCTGTGTGTGTGTATACATTTTACAAATAGTCAAGTTTACTTTTACTAAGTATCATTAGAAAGTTCTAGGTCATTAGTAAAAGTAAGTAAGGTAATTTTAAAAGTCCAAAAAATCAAACATCAAGTCAAATCTCGCCAAAACCAAGGCAAATCTTCATTTAATCCACTTTTCTATCCAAATACATTCTTGAAGTATTAAGTAAAAATGACGTAAAGTAATGAAGTGATGGATTTTGGTATATGTTGAAAAAAATAAGTTTACTTTAAAGTTGAGGAAGGATATTTTGGTAATTTGGTAAGGGGTTAATTTGGAAACTTACTGCTTCTTTCTTTTCCTATGAATACACTAGTTTTATTCTCATTTTACCACATACATTCTCTTCTTCTTTTCCTATAAGCTATTTTAGTGGCATCTTCTTCTCTTCTTCTTCCTTACTAATTTTCTTAAAATCATATCAAACCAACTCCAAACTCCAAACTCCACCAAACTTTGCCAAAGACATTAGAACATCATTATAACATGGTCTAGCATATAAGAAGTGAATAAATTATGGAGGAAGAGGTGGAACATGTGAATGCCGAACCTAGGGGGAGGTGATGGTGGAAATAGATGAGATCAAGCAAGAAGGAAGGTGGCCATTGTTGTCGGAGAAGGAGATGAAGCAAGGCTTGTGGTTTAAGAGGTTTAGTGATGTTTGGTTGAAGTTGAAAACGATAGTGAAGTGTTGGATTAAATGAATGTTGGTAGGAAGTTAATCGATTTAGTTAATGGTGAGTACTCGAGCTATCTTTAAATTATTCAACTCCATAAAATATTGTTAAGTATGTTCAGTTAATAAATTTACATTCTTGGTTGAGAATTGATTGAGAATTGGATGACTATATGGATGTTAAGATGATTGATAACTTAGTTGTGAAATTCTATAACCAGTTGATGTGAAAATAAGATTCAAGTTAGGTAATGTTAGTTTACTAACCCTTGTTAGTTAATAAATCCAAATGAAAAGTGTATGAAGTTGTTTAGCCTCTTTAATGATTAAAATATTAAAATATTATTTTAAATAAGTTTAAATAGTTTTAAAAAAATTTCAAAACATATTTGAAGTATTTCAGATAAGTTTCGGGACAATTCACCAAATGGTCAAAATCGAGCTCCTCGCGCAGCAGCAGTTCGTAATATTCGACTCGTAGCTTTAAATCAATGTGTAAGATGCAAACTATGTCAAAAATCTTTGACATAAGAAATTTACAAATCCTTATAACCCTAGTTTTTAAATGAAAAAGAAAAATTAATATTTCGTTTGATAGAGTTTGAGTTATGTCCAAAATTAGTTTTAAGAAAAATCGCAGTTTTGCAGTTTAAAACCCGATTTTGAAATTGATTTAAAATGAACATTTTTAAATGTTTAAAAATATGAAATATATTATATAAATCCTTTAAAATGTTTTAAAAGTGGTTTGAGTTGGAACAATGAACATATATGAAGTAAAAATGTTGGTTTGATCAAAGAAGCTTTTATACACCATTTGCAGCACTTTGATAACATTTGAAATATGAACTTAAATTTAAGTATTCTTCCCCAAACCTTATATAAATGTTTTCAAATAAATAATTAAGTGTTTTAAAGATGATTTGAGGATTTTATAATTTATTTTAAAGAGTTTAAATAAATGATCTAAAGAAAAGCTATTAAAATCAAGTAATTTAATCTTGGCTCTAAAAGCCGATAAGTAGATTAGAATTTTTTTTATTCATGAGATACACATGAGGTGCTTAAACTAAGAAGATATTCAAGAGCAACCAGTGCCCTAGCCCACTTGGCTTCTTTCGGGCGAGGGATGGATAAGGTTGAAATGTCGAAAACGAGTTATGTACAAAATATTAATTTTTCTAAATTTAAACACCATGGATTGCATGAAGATAATATTCTTACGCTTTGTGTTAAATTATGAGGAGGGAACCCGTACTTTTCGTATGAATTTAAAAGGTGATTTCATCGTTATTCGATGGGTAGTAAAGGTTGAATACGAAAACTGATATTGAGTAGAATTATTATAATTTCAATAATCCTTTTTGCTCAATAATGTTTTCCAATATGTGATTTAAATAAATGATTTGGAATTATTATACTTGAAATTAATTGTTTTAGCTTTGCAATTAACTATGTCTTAAATAACACCTTTTTAAACCCTTTTAAAATTTATGTTTTGGAAATATGAAATCTTCTACTAAGATTTAATAAATGATTTGGACATGTTTTCTATGTAAAGGGTGAAATGATTTAGAATCATTTCATAGTTTAGAAGGTTTTAACTAACTAAAGGATTTGTTAAACGAGGCTTAATAATTCTGTATACTCAGAAAAAGATAAAGAAATGATTGAATGAATATATGTCTAAGAGATATTTATGAATGAATAAAAAGATGAAATAAATTGAATGATGATTGATAGTCACATATGAACTTAAAATCTTTTTGATCGATGATTTGATCGGAGGAACAATGGTCAGATTTGGGTAACTCCTATTCGAAAACCACTTTGAACCAATGTATACATTCGTAAGTGAAGACATGTTGAAGATGATGATTTCTGAAGACTGGAGATATTCATAGTGGAAGGACTATTTGTTTACATTCTACTGGTAGCTCCCAATATAGAGGCATTTATTATAGTAGCGGTCCTATCGTGTTTTGAAATCTTCGGATTGTGAGGACTACTCGCTACTAATGGTGGTAGGAGGAGTGCCTTCGGTTTCTTTCAGTCCTAGAATGAACTTGTATGGACGAATGTTTGACAGTGCATTTCTGATCATTTTAATTGATCTCTATCAAAGTATTATCTGCTTGGTAGTGGAGAAGAAAACTTCTCTTAGCTTAACACATTTTTCTGACACGTATGAGCTTAGGATTTATACATTTGTAGAACTCAGTTATGTGATTACGGAATGGAAATGTGGCATTCAAAGTGGAACTTGTTATGGGAAAAGCATGGCTTTGTGGAAAGTAAGAGCATAACCTCTCTAGCCTCACAACCTGGGAATGATACGGGATGCTATATGGTCTGCAAGACACAATTACGGGCTATCGGATGAAATGTGGAAAAGGCTACAACCTTCCAAGTGTAGAATAAGTGGCGTCTGAGTCCTTGGATGAGTAGCCATTGATATTGATTCCCATCGGTTGTTGATAGTATTATAGTCACATCTGAGTCCTTGGATGTGTAGGTATTGGATATAGGTTTATTGTAACCAAAACACCACATTAGGCCACTATTTCTTTGTCATGTTGGAAATACATTCTCAACTCGAGCTTTATGGTTTTGATTGCAGTCCCAAAATAGCTGTAATATTTTTCAAACATTTCATCTACCCCTTTGGTATCGTATATTCCGTTAAGGTATATTCTGTTTTACCTATTCCAAATGTATTACCATAAGCTTAGTCCAAGTATTGATACTTATTTTATATATATTTACTTGAAAAATGTTTTCAAAAGAATGTCATTAAAGATAATATCAAAGTATTTTTAACATAAGGTATTTTGGTTATCATAAGATAAAAACCTATCTGTATTTATGTGTGGACATTGTCTTATGAGATACCCTTCTTTTCAAAGGTTTTGATTGACATCAGCATGATCTAAACATTTAAAATTTCGAGTTTCTTATGCTAGTTTATCAAGCCTGACATAGGTATTTTTAATACTCGGGTCGGATTAGAGTAGTTTCATGTTTAGTTGAAGAAGCTTGGAGTTCCAGAGGAGAGATAGAGATCTTCATCTACGTATGGACGTAATCTATTATCCAGTGCATCTATTGCATTTGTTTTTACATTTATAAGGACGGAGGGTATATAACAGTCCAGCTAAATCAAGTTACACTCTGATATTGTATTCAACTTTTTCCGCCGTAAAGATTATATATTGAAATAATATATGTTATTCCATTCTTGTGAGATTCTATTTTCCGTTTAATTCTATCTTATTTTCTTTTGAACCCTTAACTATTCGCCCTTTCATTCGGTATAAATTGGACATATGTGGATTAGTGTCGACTTGAACTGTACAGAAAAGCGGTTCGTTGCATATTATCATAGCTATTGAGAGTACCAAGGGGTTATGCACTGATAGTTATGAAATGACCATGGAATGAACCTTTCAAGATTTTTATGTTGGTAAATAACAACTAGGTCACATAGGAAATCTAAACTGACAATATTACGCAGTTTCTCGACTTGAAAACACTATTAAGCTTCAATGTGGATATTCCACTTTGATTATAGTTAAATCATGGCATAGCGACCATCAGGCGACTATAGTTAGGTCTAAACTAATGCATTGGAAGTGAAATACTATTGAATAGAGAATTCATCTCCTTAGTTATATGAGGTTAGTATCATGGTTCATTGTAGTCAATTCAAAATCAAAATCTCTAGCCAGAATAGTACGATTAATAATAAATATTGTATTGAACCAAGGCTTTGCTTGTGGACTAACTAAGTTGAATATTGATGATGCTGGAATTTTGACAAAAACCAAATGCCATATATCCGAAAGTGATATAGTATTGTCAAAGAGAATTGGTGTAATTAATCATTATTATAAGGATCCACTTAAATTTGTTAAATTAGAGTTTACCAATAAGAATTGTAAGAAATGAATTAAGTCAAACTATCACACCACTAGCTAAGGTGGCGTGTGAACATTAATATTTAAATTCTTCAAATATGAATTGCTAGCTAAATTCACTCTATGAGTCGCACAACCCAATATATTTAGTCTTTGGAACATCGCTCGATTTAATTGATTTTCAATAGCTGTAAACTAGTTAATATTTATGAAACATTAATTATTATTGTATTTATTGTACAGAATGTGCTTAGTAAAATTTAGTAGCATTTAGAATTATTTAGGGTGTTGTTTAGAATTTATTGGGTGAGTATATAAAAGTTGTATACATGTGTATTGATATATGATATCGATATGGATTTAAATTAAATTTAAATTAAATAAATAACTAAGTGGGTTGAGTAGGATTTTTGTCCATTTTGGACACATTCTTGGTCGTCTAGAAAAGGGGAGATAAGTGGTGGCTTTATGCTTGAATTGGTGAGAGAGAAGTATGGAGATATTTTTTCTAGAACCTCACTATGGCCTCCACTTTTTCCTTTACACTTTTCCTTCCCTTTTCATTGCTCATAGCCAAAAATCTTATCCACCCACCTCAATTTTCCAAATCCATTCACTTCCAATCAATTAAATATGTTTAGACTAATGTTTTCATGCTTTCTATTTGTAAGAGATAAATATATCCGACATATCAAGGAGATTATCTAGACCAACATGTGTTTTTATAGCCTTATCTCTCAAGGTAAATTCATTTTATAATTCATTTTATATTATACAACGATCACTATGTTTTGTATTTTCTATATCATTTTTCAAATATATATATATATATATATGTACGTATGTATGTATATATGTGTATGTATATGTATGTATGTATGTATGTTATCGTCTATCATTCCCACACCAGTTTTATATTTAATAATTGATCTACATGAATCATCTTATTATCATATATATATATGTGTGTGTGTGTGTGTGTGTGTGCACGCGCGCGTGTGTATACACACTTGTATTCATGTTTAAGTCAAAGATAAAAAATTGACTAAAATTAATTTAATATATAATATATATATATAGTTAATTTTAAACATCGTGTAATAATAAAAATGGTTTATACATAAATTAAATTAAGTTAAAGTGTTATGTAAATATTTTATTCATCAAATAAAGCTTTCGAAAAAAGCTTTCAACGAATTAATTTTAATATAAAATAATTATACATACATGTATACATACATTCATATAAATTTTGCAGATATTTTATTCATTAAAATGATTTTGGAAATTAAAATAATATTTTGGTCGAATTAATTTTTAATATAAAATGGTTATATATATTATGTATAAATAAATACATTTATTCAGTTATGTATTTTATAAATAACAAAATTTCACATTCGAGTTTAAAAATTAATTTTATTTTGCCAAAACATTTATTATATACATATAGATGTACTTAATATATATATATATATATATGTATGTACGTATGTATGTATATATATTTAAATATCTACTTAAATATACATATAATTTAATAAATATAAATGTTTGTATAGATTTTTGAATAAATTTATTTTCGAAAACATTATATATATATTTAAAATTATTACAAAGTCAAACTATAATATGTTAAGAATCTAAATTTATATTTCAGATGCAGTTTTGAAATTGAGTTTTCTTTACTAAGTCAGATCTGATGTTTAACTTAAAATTTGAAAGTAAAGACTTAGACTAATTTGTATTATATTCAAAATTTATTTAAAAACATTTTTAATTAAAAATTTCAAATTATACACACACATATATATTATGAAATATGTTAATTGGGAAATATGTATAAATACGTATGAGCGAAGTATATGCACAGTATATATAGATCCTAATATCTACTATGTATAAACTTACCCATGAACACCCAATCTTATGTCACACATACATGTTACACAAATGTGAGTATATAATAACGTACTCATCAACTATATAAATCTTTTATGGTAAATTCATTAATTAAATAAATCAGAAAAATTAAATAAAATATAATTTTATTTGAACTAATTAGATTGGATCTAATACAACCCTTTAAATTTCATATTTCCAACATGATCCAAAATAGGGATAAATTTTAAATCTACTTATTGTTGACGCCAAAAGTGGCATAACACCCAAAACCTATTGAAAAATTAAGATCTAGCAGAAAATATAAGAAAAAACAATAAGAGCACCAAGATTTGTATAATGATTTGGTAATCTTTGGCCTACATCCACTATAGATTTTATTGGTTTGTATATTCGTGAGAGTTTTAGAGAGATCTAGAGTCACTAGTACAAGGGATTTACTAAACTAAAGCCTAGAATAGCAAATAATAGCTTCCTTATCGACTATCGTGGAGGAGAGATAGGAGATGAAGAAGATAAAGTGCCAAAAGTCCATTTCTAGTAGATGTAGTGTCTGTATTTAAAAGGAAATCGCCTAGCAGAGCCGAAGGCTCTCGAGATATGAAGTTTAGATTCAAGCCCAAGTGTCCAAGAGTAAGTTACGAGCCCAAATCCTAATTTTCCCTTTCTCCCATCTTGCCTCCTATCGCTGATTCGTTGTGTTGCAAACATCTTATGTTGAAGATTGAGATGTTTATGGCAGTTCCTGATACTGCTTCATTCATCTCCGCTTTCTTTGTTTTCTTCTCGAGAATCCTTAGAGTGGCTCGTCTATTCCTTAAGAAAAGCACTCTATGACGATCACCTTAGTTTATGCTTCATGTAGTGGTTTTGGAGGTACACTAGTTAACAAATTGGACTTGGTACCAAGAAGTTGAGCTTAGCACCGGGAGGTCCACTTTTTCCATATTCCTTCAAAACTTTTTAAGTGTGTTCCTACTATTCTTCTAAGTATGTTTCCAAGTCCGTAAATCATCTCACCTTCTTCTTGACGTTATAATTCTAATAAAAATCTGGTTGGTCAGAAGCCGGATAACATTTTCCCCTCGGAGTATACTTTTGTTGAGAACAAAGCATGCTTGGAACAAGACAAGTATTGACTTACTATCTTCCAGTTTTGACTAGTTTTTCAGGAATTGCTTTGAAGTCTTTCCTTCATTCTATAGATATTCTTTTAACTACTTTACATAGTTGAAATTCCGATCTTTGCGCTATTAACAAGATCAAAACTCTAGAGATCGTTCCACGCCTCAACCGAGGATACCCTTCCTGAGCTTATGATTTTCCTCAATTTTTGTTGAAAAATACAAATCGGTAGCAAGAGATTCCACTCGGTACTATAAGTACTCGGGACTTAGTAGATTCTTCCTCACTCCCTCATTTGTTGCTTTCATAATCAACTTCTCCAAGCACTCGTGACCTTTCCTCCTTTCCCATGAATAACTCACCAACTATCTTTTCCTTCCTCCCCTGGCCATTCAAGTCTACCACCGCTTTTACGTCATCGCGGCTGACTGTTGCCACCTAAATGAACAATTCATCACCGACTCATCCTTCAGTCGTAGTGAAAAACCAGATCTAAGCTACCTAAGGTTAGCAGTACTCCTCTATCTTTGCGTTGAGTTATTAGTGGTAGCGATCCTTTGATAAGGATTTGTTTAGAGCTAGGGTTTGTATTCCTACAGAAGTGCTTATGGCGGAGCTATATCCTATCTACCAAGTTTCAAACTGCTTCAACTAACCTCTATCAAAACTTTGTCAATTTTATATTGTCATTCGAACGCCAATAGGATGGTCCTCTTTGCAAGGACGATCGTAAATGGGTTTTACCATTCGAATAATTCTGTCAGTCGATGTTTCTCCTATCTGAATACTCCTATTGAACCGAAATTCCAATGTTTATGTAAGAGAAAAGCTTCCATGTTGCTCTGAACAATGGTCTTGTCGTTCAACACGGCCCGTTTTTCTAACACGAGTGGTTTTTTTACACAGGATGGTCCATTCATTGTGTATAAGACACTAAACTCATGTTGCACAGACTCACACTTTCTCATGCCCCGGTCGACGTTCGGGATCTGATTGGTCGACACACGTTGACATCCATTAGATTCTTAACGTTGGTCATACAAGCTGATTATTTGAAGTAAAACATACCTAACCATTTTGATCGTTAAGTTTTCCTACCTAGAATGACTAGTCAATCTCCTTACCTCCGAACTGGTGCAAGGATGTCTACTCCTTTTGTAGTCGGATTTAGCATGGCTCAAACTTCCACTTTAATGACTTCTGTGCCCAGATGTACGGTCACCATAGAGCTATAGAGGATAGTGTTCCCACTCCAAGAGGTTCCTCCTTTGACAAACAAGTATATTGGTCATTGAGTTCTAGATGACCCAGCTTAATAGGTGCCAACTATTCTTACGAGGATGCTCCAGAACATATGTCGTAAACACGAAATTCCTGAAAGCGAGGTACTTCTCCCAACATAGGGTGAATGAGCACAACGTACTCGGTTGGGATACACGACATGGAAACAGTATATGTGTTTAGGCAGCACTGTCCACCCTTCAATCCTTTCCTATGCACGATCCTTCAAGAGTTTGGAGTAATTCTATCCTCAGTTCACCTTAATGGGTATGCTCTCCTAAGCTTTTTGTTCGTGCTCTTCGTGAATCGGTTTGAACGACCTCCGAACTTCAATGTGCTAACCTATCCTTTGCACTTCAAGCATCGACAAGACTCACCATCTTATATGATTATCGAGGCCTAGTGTCAATGCAAAGTTATAAAGGCACTTAACAATAAATACTTGTACTACAAAAATGAGTATTTCTTCTTCTAATGCTCGTACGACTTCAATAGGCGATGGCTCTCTACATGTAATATCTTTTCGTTCTTACTCTTGTCATAATTGGACTCCTTTTGTTGAGTGTTTAACTTACTATTTGCTCCTTCACAAACATTCCCGCTCAAGATAATTGTGAGGAGCATGTTGATATCATAAAATCTCAAAAGGATATTAGCTTCCAGCATTGCACCACCTCATATCTTTTGACCGACGAGAACCTCCAATGGTGTGGTCTTCTACTCCTTAACATATTTATTGTTCCTAAATCACCTCCACTAAGCAGCTCTAGAGTGCCTGCTTGATCTTTCGCCCACACTCGCAGCTTTGACGACAATCTTCGATGGGAAGTTCAAGTTTCGTCGGGCATGGAACATGTTAAAGATCCTAGTAGAAGCAGAACAGAAGGGCCAGTTGCGGACGAGGGTCCAAGAGGAGGGAATGAAGGAGGTAGAATGTCATCGATTTTGGAGGAGAGTGAAAGTTTGGGGAGGAGAAGAGAAGGAAGAGATTGTGGAAGGGGAAGGAGAAGAGGGAGAAGAAAGTTCCGATAGCAGCGATAGCGAATAGGCTGCTAGTTCGGGGAGGGGTGACGTGTCGTTTGGTGAGATGTCTACTGAAGGCCTTGAACTTCCTGGTTTACCCTGTCCAGAGGGCATCGTTGTTGAATCTTTCGAGAAGGCCAGGGAAGTGAGTATATTGCTTTCGGGTGAGGCTACTCCTCCAGCTCACTCCTTTGAGGACATCTTTGTCGGTTTAACTGATTTTGATATCTCTATTGGCAATTACCTCACCAAGGATTCTCTAAACTTTAGCTTCTTGCTTGGAGGAATCCAATATAAAGTTGGAGAGACTCTATCTTTAAATCAATGCCATTACAGCCTATAGAGTACTTAAGGGGTTGATGTGCACATAAATTTGCATATATTTACATCCATGTTTTATCTCTTTTTATTTAATAAACATCATATTTGGACATTTTAACATGTTTAAAACCGAAATTCAATTATTTTCAAACCATCATATTTTCATTTTCATTCAGGGGCAAACCGATCATTTTTGTGCAAGTGTCAATATAAGAATTTTTACTTGGACAATTTTTATGATTTTTATAGGATATTTTGATGCATATGGAAGAGGGATTCATGATGATATATGCATGCACAAAGAACTACAAAGGAATGAAGAGAAAATAATTCAAGTTCAAGATCATGGAGGACTCCACCCTCTTACCATGATTTTCAATTAGGAGCTAAGCACATGCTAAAAGGTCATTAAAGCTTCATGTACATTTAAGTGAAGAATTAGTGGATGTTAATGATTACTTGGTGGCTACACTACCTCAACAGTACTTTGGGATGCTCCCTATGAAATTAGGGTTTTATGCATGTATAAATAACCCTCTTATGTACATGAGACTATATTCTACTCTTTCATATTTGTTAGGAAATTAAGAATGTAAGTTGTAAGCTTTATGTTGAATGAAATAAAAATGACTTCCAAGCCTCTTTCTCCTCTCTTTTCTACATGCTTTTCTTTGCTTTTATGTTAATGTTTATTTCTATGCTCTCTTTCTTTTAATGTTCATAGATTAGTTTTACATTCATGCAAGTAGTGTAGCTTAATTCCTTTTGTTGTAAGTAGTTTAATTACATTCTCTTCTTTGCTTATTTTCTATTTTCTTCTCTTTTTAATGTTGAAATTTACTTGTGTTGCTTCAATGCCACAAATGAGTAGCTAAACCCCTTCAATTTAGGAGTGATGAAGCTCTATAACTTTATGTAATTTCATCATTTTTTATGATTTATGATCTCTTTGGATTTGTGCTTCATGAAGTGAATTTTGATGCAAGTTTATACAAGTGGATTTGATAGCTTATATTGCTTTTGCAAATGAGCTATTCTTATTCAACATAAACACAATTTGCATCATCATTTGCTAATCCATTTTTGATTTTGAATTGAAAGTAAAAATGAAATTTGATGATCTATATTACTAGTTACAATAGTAGATAGATCATACTTAAAATAGCTTTTGCTTTGGCTTCATTTTCATGAAAATTAGAAGTGGTGTAATTGTTGTATTATAATATGATGGTTTGAGTTATGTTAATTATTAACATAAACAAACCATACTTATGATAAATGCAATGATTATTTCACTTAATATCAAAGTTAGAGATCATAAATTATTTGTTTGTTGATTTACAAAAATATGAGAGTAGATTTGCCTCTAAATTATTTTCTATTCTCATAGTTTTAATCTCATTTTAATTGTAGTTTTAGCTTCATTTTGTTTCTAGTTAACAATCTCTTCTCCATTTGGTCTAATTTGATTGAATAAAATTTTAAAATCTTAAAAATTCCCTACGGATCGACCCGTACTCGCTACATGCTACATTCGTACGCCGTGCCTTTTCGGTTATTTTAATTCTAAAATTTTCGATAGTTTTCTAATTCGATAGAAATTCCGTTGATTAATAAGTTTTTGGTGCCGTTGCCGGAGAATTTGTTTTGATTTTGATTTTCTATTCTTCAGACTATTTTTGTGTGATTTTATTTATGTTTATTTTGTGTGTTTGTTTGCATTAAAAATTTTTTATTGTGTTGTGTGTTTTGGTAATTTTTGTTTGCATTTGTTTTCTAGTTTTCTAGTGGCATTTGCATTTCTATTTCATAAAAAAAAAACACAATTTCAAAAACAAAAATATTTTTATTATTTGCATTTTTATTTGCTTTTACATCTCCATTTTTCATTTGCATTTACATCTTCCTTTTACAAAAAAAATAAAGGGGGAATTAATTTAAAGGACAAAAATTTCTATATTTTTTGCCTCAAGGACACGACCTCAATATTTTTACCACAAGGACAAACATTCTTCTAAAAATTATTCAGAAGGACAAACATTTTTCAAAATTATTCATAAGGACAACAAAACTGATACCTAGCTAAAAACTGATACTTAAAAACTGCTATCGATAACTACAAACTGATACCTAAAAACTGCTATCATAACTAAAAACTGATACCTACAGAAAGTTGTCCTTTAGGATAAAATATTGAAGGTCTGTCCTTGAGGCTAAAAAGCTGTGAAATTTTGTCCTTGACAATAATTTCCTGAAAAATAAAATAAATTGTTTTTTATTTTTTATTTTGATCAACTGTTCACTGTGTATTTCTTCATCTCCGCACTGTTGCATCAAAACAATCAAAACACCACTGCTGACCAGTGCCACAACTTCACACTTCACTGACTACAGTCACCATACTGTCCTCTATCACTTCTACAGTCACAACTATTTCCAATTGCATTGCCTTCTAAACCACAGTGCTTACAGCTACAATTACTGCCTTTCATCCCACATCTCCTCTGTCAATAATCCACCATACCACCAGAACTTCACCCTGTCATTACTCAAATATCACTGTGCTGTTTCATTAACACCAGAAACCACAAAAACTTCTTCAAACTGCCTGCACTCTACTCCACTGGCCACCAAAATACTTCAACAACTTTGGCCATACATAGTTCTGCTTACAACCCATCTCCATTCAACTGCTGCATACAACCACACTTCAAAAGCCAATGCCACTCCAAACATTCATTGCTTCTACTACTCAACCACCATTTACCTAACCATCCTCTGATTAATTCTGCCAACAATTGCAATTGACTTCACAATCACTGCCATCCCTTATAACCATTCCTGCACATTCCCAGTTGACAACACTTACAAATACTTATCACAAAACAAAGCCCACTCTCCTCAACCACCAAACTCCAACTACATTACTTGCAACCTTGCAATTACTGACCAAACACTTCCACCATCTGCTGTATCACCTTGCCACCAGTGAACAACCATACATTCAAACCACCTCAAAACTACTTCACTTCTACAAAACACCTCCACACTCTATCATACAATGCTGCACTTACAACTGTGCAACTAGTCACTCCCCACATCACTACAAACAAACCACATTACTGCTCCTCTGCACTACAACAACCATCGCTAGCATACAACCCTCCTTCACAGTAAATTATCTTCACCGCCAACCAACTACCCCTTCAATTGACAACAAACACTCCAAATCAATAACTTCTTCAATCCCTCTGTTCATCACCGCAAACTTCAACACCCACATACCACACAATCGACAGCTGCTTCCATATTCACCAAACAACAACTGCAACCAGTGCAAACATTACTGCCTCTTTGAAATCTACTCTACTGCCTCGCTGTTTGCAAAACTGCAACCACCAACCTATCCACGAACTTCACAATCAGCCTGCAGCATTGTCAATCACCACTGCTCTTGCCTTACACTGACAACAGCTACCCCTACCACCACAAAACTACAGACAGAACCACCCCTTCATCACAGTACTGCTCCTCCCATCCTCCTGTCTAAACAATCACACTTGAAAACACCCACAAAAATGCTTACCGACGGCAAACACCCAATCACATCGACGTTCAACTGCCACCATTTCTTCCAACTAAAACTGCCGCTTGTCCCAAATCGACTACCCCAATCGCCAATCATCAAACTACACCCAATTCAACATCACAACCGAACCCAGCTCGAACCTCCCAATCCTAAGCCGTCATCCAATCCCAAATCTATCTCTGCAATTACCCCCCCGCCGCGACCTTCAAATTCCTCATATGGCAAACTCGAGCAAGCTTTTGGCTCGTCTTTAAATTTTTTTTTTTTTTAAATTTGAGGTTTTAGTTTAAAAATTTGCTGTGAAAATTGTCTTCGAGAATTTGGCTCGGGGTATAATATCTTTGGGTAGCGGACTAGTTTAATAATTGGGCCGGGTTATAAACCATTCTCTTGATTTTGAATTGTTTTATTCTCTCTTCAGTTAAAAAAAGAGTTTTGCTTTCTTTTAGTTTTGTTTTCTTATATCCTTTCTAAATAAATAAAAAATTAAATATAAAAAATATTAACAAGTTTCAATTTTTTTGTGTGTTTCATTTTGATTGGTTTTGTTCTGTTTGTAGTTTAAACCTTAAAAAAAATTCAAAATCCAAAAAAAAAAAAACTTGAATATATATTTATTTTATTTGCAGATTGTCAAAGCAGAAATTCACAAAAGAAAGAAGTGCTTGCTAAAATAACTGCTCAGCTTGCTTGCTAAAAAAAAAACTGCCGCTTTAAAATAATTTTTAATAAAATTTGCACGCTCTGCTATCGTGTCATTTTCCCTTATTTTTAATTGGATTTGCATTATTGGTTGCTTGCATTTGCATTTATATATAAAAAAAATTTCGAAATCCAAAAACCAAAAACAAATTTTATTTCGTTGTATTGTTAATACACGTTTAATTTCTTATTTTGCATTCATCTCATCTTATTTTCTTTTCTAAGGGCAATACCCCAATTCACATAAGGTGACGGATTTCATCACCCTTTTCTTAGCCCACAAACGCATTTCATCATAGAATTTGACTAATAATAAACGCTAGACGTTGGACTTAAGGGTGTCACGAGCTCGTTTAGGACTTAATTGTATCTTCACAATTGTTTTCTTTGAACAGTTTTATTTCTTGGTGTCTAGGCAACGACAGAGTAATAACTATTTATAAAAATTACGGCGATTCGTAAATATTACATTGGTTGTTCCTATGAATGTACTTAAACCTTCGGCTGCATTGCTACGGTGATTCTGATGCACCGATCACCCATGTTCGTTACATGGCTGAGAAATATTTTTGTTGATTTAAGACAAAGTGTGATTATACAATTTTGGGTTAGGAGCTAGGATAGAAAATTGTAATTAAGTTCTTTGCATTTATTTAGTTGCATTGGTTCATGAATATTTAAAAAAAAATCTAAAATCCAAAAAATTATAAATTTTACTTAACTTAGTTTTTAATCCAAAAAAAAATTCTTCTTTCCTTTCCTTTGAAAATTTTCAATGAGAAAAAAAAAATATATAAAATCTTTTCAAAAAGAAAAAAAATTTGAAAATTCAAAAACAAAACAAAAAACCAAATTTCCATTTTCTGAAGAAAAAAAACAAAAATCCTTTTGGTCAATATTTGTAAGTTTGAAAATTCAAAAAAAAATATACAAAAAAAATATAAAAGAATTTGAAAATCCAAAAAAACAAAACAAAAATCAAACTTCTCATTTGAAAATAAATTTCAATTGGTAAATATTTTTCTTCCTCTAAAAAAAAACAAAAACAATTTTTCACTTCATTTTTCAATTCTTCTTTCATTCTGTAAACTCGATTCTAACTTCTTTCTCTTCTCGACTTTCACTTGTGCATGAGTACTTGGACTCGTGACACAACAACAAATCATTGGACTCGCGACCCTTCTACAAACCTTTTAACTCGAACAGACGATCCTTTCGAAATGGCTAACGAAAACGTCACTCTAACTCTTATGGATAGAATCTTTCCCAATAGAGTTTCTATTCCATCTTTCATCACATTACCCACCCCTATGGGTAACCATTTCGAAATTCACTAGAACCATATTGCCACACTTCCGAAATTTGGCAATTTCGAGCATGATGACCCATACATTTTCTTGACTAAATTCGAACAAGTTTGCGCAACCATTAAAGTACAACAACTTTCCGATGACGGAATCAAATTTTGATTAATCCCATTCGCTCTTACGGATTACGTCGAAAAATGGTTGTACAGCTTACCATCGAACTCGATTAAAACTTGGGAAGAATTTGTAAAAGCTTTCTTGAAAAAATTCTACACTTTGGAAAAAACAAGTAGAATTCAAAACGAAATTTTAAATTTTCATCAATTCGAGGGAGAACCACTCGAAAAATATTTTGAAAGATTCAAAGAGCTTTTGATAAAATGTCCACACCATAACTTTGAAAAATGGACGATTTTCCAAATCATATACAATGCACTCGAAAACAGCTCACGAACAATGCTCGAATCAATGTGCCAAGACAACTTTCTTGCCCAACACCGCGAGGATGCTTGGCAATTTCTTGAAAACCTAACTGAAAAGTCATCCCAATGGGAACGTTCGAACGAAAAATCAATTTACTCACGATCGAGTGCAAACTCGAATGGATCTTCTTTTGCTATGGAAGCTAAGATCGACGCAAGGATTAAAAAATTTGATAACGTTTTCTCATCGAATCAAATGAACCAAGCTTCTCAACCGATGTGTTATAAATGCAACGATCCTAATCATGTAGCCGATCAGTGTCCCAATTCGGTCGAACAAATCAATGCTTTCAATAAAGCAAAAAACGACCCGTTTTCTCCAACGTACGACCCTGGTTGAAGAAATCATCTGAATATTGCGTGGAACCAAAACAATCCCAACGCGAATACGATTCGTCCCAATTTTCTAGCAATCCCGAATAATGCTTCGAATCCTCCCTTTCAGCCCAACAAATTTCAACCAAACTTTGCGGGTCCGTTTGATAATCAACCGCAACAATCAAATTTTCAAGCAAATTCTGCTCATCCTTTCCAAGACGATAAAATTTTAACTTCGCTTGAGAAAACTCTTGAAACGTTGGCTAAAGCAACTACTCAAAGTTCTCGATCAAACAGCAATTTGCAAAATTTATCGACTTCATATATGAAAAACACAAACCAGTCAATTGCAAAACTCGAAATGCAAATGAGTCAAATAGCCACGTCTGTAAGTGATCGCGAACGAGGAACATTCCCAATCCAGCCCCTTCCAAATCCCAGAAATCAAAACGCAAATTCAAATCAAGCCCATGTTGTTCAAGATAGAAACATCACCCAATTGAATGCTATCACAGCTTTACATTCCGATGGACAAATTGATAATCAAGTCGTTAATCCTAACGATTTATCGGAAACCACTCTCGACGCGTCTAAACAATGAATGAATCTGAACAAAACGTGGAGCCAAACGTCGTATCGAATGCCAATCAAAATTCTTCTTCTTCTACTCGAGTAGACCCACCTACCGAGTATCATATCTTATTTTCACATCGTCTTCGACCAAAGAAACACTCGGACCAAATGGAAAAGATGTTGGAAATTTTTAAACAAGTGAAGTTTAACATCCCGCTTCTTGACATCGTTCAACAAGTCCCCACTTATGTGAAATTTCTTAAGGACTTGTGCACCCAAAAGGGACACACTCAAGTGCCCAAAAATGTCTTCTTAGCCACCAGTTTGAGTGAAGTCTTGTCCCAATCCATGCCCATTAAATACAAAGATCCTGGCTGCCCTACGATTTCGTGTACAGTTGGAGACATGACGATTAACAAACGTTTGATAGACAGGCGCGAGTATCAACTTGATTCCATACTCTGTGTACGAACAATTAGGCTTAGGTAAGCTCAAACCCACGAAAGTTATGCTTCGGTTTGCCGATCGTTCCATTAAGAAGCCTGTGGGAGAAATCGAAGACGTGCTCATTCGAGTAGTTCATATTCCCCGTTGACTTTATCGTTCTCGAAACATAACTCATGACGAATCCCTCAAGTCAAATTCCATTGATTTTAGGTCGACCATTTGTAGCCACCTCAAATGCCTTAATTAATTATCGTAACGGATCGATGAAAATCTCTTTTGGAAACATGACTTTGGATCTTAACATTTTCAATATTGAAAGCCAATCGAATGAACCTCGTGATCAAATGTTGGAAGTTGGTGCCATTCACGAAAACGTTGAAAATGAAACACTTGATCTTAATTATGAATGCGAGGTCGAGTACGAAAAATTGTTTCATGAAATTCCCAACGAGATTGAATACGCTCTTCCCTTTGAATCGCTTCAAGTTCAGTCCAAATCTCACCCAACTCTTTGATCGAAAAACTCCCAAAGTTGGACGTCAAACCACTTCCCGATCACCTTAAGTACGCATACTTAGGTGAAGACAAAACATAGCCCGTCATAATTTCTGTAACTCTCTCTTGATCAAAAAACCTCGCTACTCTCTATTCTTTCGAAAAACAGAATAGAAATTGGATGGTCGATCTCCGATATAAAGGGTATTAGTCCTTCTCTTGTTCAACATGCATCCATTTAATCGACGATGCCAAGTCTGTTCACGACGTGCGGCGAAGGCTTAATCCAAAAATGAAAGATGCGTGCATGATGAAATTCTTAAACTTCTCGATAACGGAATCATTTACCCAATCTCTGATAGTTCACGGGTTAGCCCAATTCATGTTGTACCGAAAAAGTCTGGGCTTACCGTTGTCAAGAACGATTCAAACGAACTTATTCCAACTCGCATTCAAACAGGTTGGCGTGTTTGCATTGACTATCGAAAACTAAATGCCACAACACGAAAAGATCACTTTCCTCTTCGTTTCATCGACCAAATGCTCGAACGTTTAGCTGACCATAAATTTTACTACTTCCTTGATGGTTATTCCGGCTATAACCAAATTCCAATCGCTCTCGAAGATCAAGAGAAAATGACTTTCACGTGTCCATTCGGTGTCTTTGCTTATCGATGTACGCCATTCAGAATTTGTAATGCTCCTGCTACTTTTCAAGGATGCATGGTTGGCATCTTTTCTGACATGATTGAACGCTTTCTAGAAGTTTTTATGGACGATTTCTCTATCTTTGGCGATTCTTTTCTTCAATGTTTACATCATCTCGAGTTGGTTGTAAATCGATGCAAAGAGTAACATTTGACTTTGAATTGGAAAGAATACCACTTTATGGTCAGACAAGGCATAGTCCTTGGAGATATCATCTCAAATAAAGGCATTGAGGTAGATAAAGCGAAAATCGACGTCATTGCGAATTTACCCATTCCTAAATCTGTTAAGAACATTCGATCATTTTTAGGACACGCTGGCTTTAACAATGCTTTGTGAAAGACTTTAGTAAAATCACTCGTCCTTTGACGACTCTTCTCTGAAAAGACGTTTCATTCGATTTCAACTTTGAGTGTATCTCCTCTTTTGAACGTCTAAAAAATGAACTCGTTTCTGCTCCAATCATTTGCACACCCAATTGGGATCTTCTTTTCGAAGCAATGTGTGACGCTTCTAGCTTTGTAGTTAGTGCTATCTTAGGACAATGCATCAACAAGATCCTTCACGTCATTTACTATGCGAGTATGACTTTGGATGATGCTCAACTCAACTACACAACAACCGAAAAAGAATTTCTAGCTGTCGTTTTTGCACTCGAAAAGTTTCGACCTTGCTTGATAATTTCACACAATACTGTGTACACAGACCACTCTGCACTTCGATATCTCTTCGCTAAAAAGGATGCTAAATCCCGCTCGATTCGTTGGATCCTTTTACTTCAAGAATTTGACCTTGCAATCAAAGACAAAAAGGGATCCGATAACATCATAGCCGATCACTTGTCTCGTCTTCCGAACGCGCCATCTTCTTTGCCAATAAATGAAAACTTCCCCGATGAACAACTTCTTTTGATTTCTATTTATCCATGGTGGCTGATATAATGAACTACTTAGTCCCTAAAGAAGCTTCCCCATCTTGGTCCAAACAGGACAAATACAAATTCATGTCCCAAGTGAAATATTTCTATTGGGACGATCCATACTTGTTCAAATATTGTCCTGACCAAATCATCCGACGTTGCAGTCCAAATATTGAGATCAGGAGTGTTCTTTCATTTTGCCATGATCAAACATGCGGTGGACATTTCGGTCCTTGAAAAACCATGGAAAATTTGCTTCAGTGTGATTTCTATTGGCCTTCTCTTTTTAAAGACTCATTTGAATTTTGTAAAACTTGCGATCGATGTCAAATGTTTGGACGAATTTCTCGACGAGATATGATGCCATTAAACCCCATTCTTACAATCAAAATCTTTGATGTGTGGGGTATCAACTTTATGGGACCTTTTCCCAATTCTTTTGGAAACTTTTATATTCTTCTCGCTGTCGATTACATCTCAAAATGGGTTGAAGCCATTCCTTGCAATACCAACGACCATAGAATTGTTTTGAAATTTCTCAAAGAAAACATCTTTTCGAGGTTCGGCACACCTCGCACAATAATCAGTGATAACGGGACCCATTTTTGCAACCGTTCTTTTAAAACCTCAATGAAAAAATACTCGATAACCCACAAGTTATCCACTCCGTATCATCCTTAGACTTGTGGCCAAGTTGAAGTTTCAAATCGACAAATAAAACAAATCTTGGAGAAAACTATCAACAAAAATCGAAAAGATTGGTCTCAGAAATTGACCGACGCGCTTTAGGCTTACCGTACTACTTTTAAAACTAACCTTGGGATGTCCCCATTCCGTTTAGTTTACGGTAAAGCTTGCCATTTACCCGTTGAAATCAAACACAAAGCATTGTGGGCAATTAAGAACTTAAACTTTGATCTTGAGAAAGCTAATGAAAACCGAAAACTACAACTTAACGAACTAGAAGAACTTAGGAATGCACATATGAAAACGAGAAAATTTGCAAAGAAAAAACCGAAGTTTTTCATGACTAGTCAATCCTAAGAAAAACGTTTTTGCCTTACCAAAAGTTCTTTTATATGACTCAAGACTTCATTTATTCCCTGGGAAACTTAAATCGAGATGGACATGACCATTTGTGGTACGAACTGTTTTTCCACATGATGCCGTAGAAAGAGAAAACCCCAGGGATGGTTCGGTTTTCAAAGTCAATGAGCATCGTTTGAAACCTTTCTTGGAATTGCCAAATAACAAAGAGGATGGCTTATGATCCTTCATGAGCCAAGCTACGTCTAGTAAGAATGTTAACCCTCTTTTGTAAATATGTACATAGTTTTCCATGTTACACTCATTATATCATGCATTGACTGTAGGGACACGGTCAAATTTAAGTGTGGGGGGTTTTTCATTTTTTTAATTTTTCATGGTATTTATGAATTTTCATTTTCTTACAAAAAAAAAATCTCAAAATTCCTAAATCTTAAAAACATTTTCTTTTTAGAAATTGATTTATTTTTAAAGAAAGACTATCGGATAAGTATAAGTTTTGGTTAATAAATTGAAATTTTTGAAAATTATTTGTCTTAACGAAAATAAAAATGAAGTTTGATTACAAATAACAATGGTTTAACTAGTATATATGAAGATTCATATGTGTTAATTATGAAGTATGTTCTAATTGAAAATCTTTGTTTAAAAAAGTGGCAAGTTTAAAGTAAAAGATATAACATTTTTATCTTCAAAATTAAACGGTGCTAAGATAATTTTGCAAAACTCTCTCTTTCTCTTATCTTAAAAAAAAATAACATTTGTATATATGTAAATATTTTCTATTAACACCTACGGTTGACAGGTGTACACACTTGTGTGTACACTCGCCATGCTCTGTACCTTTCTCACGTAAGCCCGAAAAGCAGTGCATGATCGGTATATCTGGCCCAGTTTATCTGAGCTAGGCGTATGTATATATAAATTCTTTAATTAATAATGCCTATAGTCGATAGGTGTTCACATTCATGTGTTCACTCGCCACGCTCTGTATTCTCCTCACATAAGCCTGAATGGGTAATATATCTGGCCTCAGTTTACCTGAGTTAGGAATATGTAATTATTGTTAATATCAATAAAATTTTCATATAAGTGAGAATATGCAATTGAAATCTAAGCACCATTTTAACCTATTTGATTTAACTTGTTATTGAAAAGAAATGAAAATACCACTTTAATAAACTTTGATAATCAACTAAGGATCCATTTCATAATTACATTGTGTTATCAACCGAAACAACTAGCCAAACTATGATCTATCTGTTATGAGGACTTGATTTTTATTTGAAATTTTGATGAGTAAATGGCTTAAATTTTCAAGACAATGACCAAAACTTTTATTTGACTTATTTATGTCTATTTAAAAGTAAACCTTTCATTTGTAAATATTTCCAAAAACTCGCATTCATCTCTCTGTAAATAAATCTTGCATTTTGTAAATATTTTCAATTTGCATTTGGATTTTGTGGGTAGTATTGCTGAAAACCCTCACGAGACAATACTCGTCCTACTGGGGACACCCAGAGGTTTAACGGCTTGTTGCATACGCTCAATGCAATCCTGCTCCCTACGGAAACGAATTTATCTTAGTTTTCCTTTATTCGAGGACGAATAAAAAGATAAGTAGGGAGTATTTGATGTGCACATAAACGTGCATATATTTACATCCATATTTTATCTCTTTTTATTTAAATAAACATCATATTTGGGCATTTTAACATGTTTAAAATTAAAATTCAATTATTTTCAAACCATCATATTTTCATCTTCGTTCAGGAGCAAAACGGTTATTTTTGTGAATGTGTCAGTGTAAGAATTTTTTCTTGGACAATTTTTATGATTTTTATAGGATATTTTGATGCATATGGAAGAGGGATTCATGATGATATATGCATGCACAAGGAACTACAAAGGAATGAAGAGGAAATGATTCAAGTTCAAGATCAAGGAGGACCCCACCCACTTACTTTGATTTTCAATTAGGAGCTAAGCACATGCTAAAAGGTCATTAAAGATTCATGTACATTTAAGTGGAGAATTAGTGGATGTTAATGATTATTTGGTGGCCATACTACCTCAATGGTACTTTGGAAAGCTCCCTAAAAAAGGAATTAGGGTTTTATGCATGTATAAATAACCCTCTTATGTACATGAGACTATATTCTACTTTTTACATTTGTTAGGAAATTAAGAAAGTAAGTTGTAAGCTTTATGTTGAATGAAATAAAAATGGTTTACAAGCCTCTTTCTCCTCTCTTTTGTACATACTTTTCTTTGCTTTTATGTTAATGTTTATTTCTATGGTTTCTTTATTTTAATGTTCATAGATTAGTTTTACATTCATCCAAGTAGTGTAGCTTAATTCATTTTGTTGTAAGTAGTTTAATTACGTTCTCTTTTTTGCTTATTTTCTATTTTCTTCTCTTTTTAATGTTGAAATTTACTTGTGTTGCTTCAACGCCACAAATGAGTAGCTAACCCCTTCAATTTAGGGGTGATGAAGCTCTCTAACATTATGTAATTTCAACATTTTTTATGATTTATGATCTCTTTGGATTTGTGATTCATGAAGTGAATTTTGATGCAAGTTTATACAAGTGGATTTGATAGCTTATATTGCTTTTGCAAATGAGCTATTCTTATTCAATATAAACACGATTTGCATCATTTGTTAGTCCGTGAGATGATGGTTTTGATGATAACAACCTTAGAATAGATTATAAAATATAAATACTGACATTATAAGTTTAGATATATTTGTATACGCAGGAATTAACCATTCAGGTACCAAGAATGAAGACTGTACAGTATAGAGATTCAAGATATCAAGATAGAAGACTCATGAGTATCAAGATTATCAAGAGTTCAAGATTTCAAGGTTAAGTATTTTTTATTATTAGGAATTTTGTTAAAACTCATAGAAAAGCACTAGCATCTTAAAATCTAATTTATTCGTGGAATGGAATTCACTTCGAGCCTATTTAAGGGATGAAACCCTAAGTAGGATGGAACCAACGAAAAATCTAGTGGAACATTGTTTTGTATCTGCTAACTTTTTATTCAAAATGATTTTTCAAAATTATATCCTATTTTCAAAATGTTTTCAGAACTTTTCTTTTAAAAGATTCAAAACCCTCTATCCTGATTTTAAATAATTTTAGCCTCAAAAATATCTTTAATTTCAAAGTCAAATTTCTCCTGATTTTAAACTATCTTTTAATATAATATATTTAACTTTTAAATATTTATACTTAGATTTAAAATATAAAATTAGAGTTAAATTCTATATATACTATTCTCTATATTTACTTATGAATTTTAACTATATTCAAGTATATTTATAAAGTTTAAATTAGTTTTTATATAAGATAAAGTTATTTTCAAAGAAAATCAAAACATCAAAAAATGCTTTGGGATGTCGACATGCCTATATACCCCATGTCGACATGGTGTCATTTGATTCGCCATAACTCTTCACGAATGGACATGTCGACATGGTGTCAAGCAAGAGTTCCTCATTTACCTTTGGATTATTATTCCTTTTATGATGAGAAAGGACTTCTAATTCTATCGGGATCATAGCTTCTGGACCGTATGTTAGAGCGAATAGTGTATGTCCTGTCGTAGAGTTGTAGGTCATTCTATAAGCCTATAATGCCAATGGAAGCTCATCAACCAAATTACCTTTGGCACTCACTAACCATTTCTTTAAAGTAGACTTGATGATCTTATTCACTGCCTTTACTTGTCTTTTGCCTATGATGTGCTACTGCTACAAAGCTCTTCTCGATCCAGTAACGATTGCAGAAATCCTTGAATTCAAAACTTTCAAACAAAATCCCATTATCTATGACAATCTTCTGAGGTAGTTCAAACCTGCGAATGATGTTCTTCGTCACGACTTGATCACCTTTTTTGTTGTAATCTTAGCAAGCAGTTCTGCTTCTGCCCACTTTGTGAAATATTCCACCGTGACTATTGTACATGTAGCTCCTCCCTTCATGATCGTTAGAAACCCAATAAGATCAATTCTACAAACCACATATGGCCATGGGCTAACCATTTTCTTTAGTTCTAAAGATGGGGCTCTTGCGATCTTTGCATACCTTTGGGAAAGGTTGCATTACTTGGTGTAGTCGGATGGATCCCAGTTTATTATTGGCCAGAAATATATGTAGCAGAGCATC
Source organism: Allium cepa (assembly GCA_030765085.1). Classification (NCBI taxonomy): domain Eukaryota; kingdom Viridiplantae; phylum Streptophyta; class Magnoliopsida; order Asparagales; family Amaryllidaceae; genus Allium; species Allium cepa. Next base: position 803,572,991 of record CM060941.1, on the reverse strand, counting down.
TTCTTTGCCAAGTCTGGCCCTCGATGTGATCACCATAGCTACCATCGTGAATTTCCATAAGGATCTTCGTAGCCTCATCCTTTGTTACACACTGAGGCATGGGGTTGAGAGTCCTCTCTTGTACATCACTCCCTCTTGTGTCATGAATCGAGGTGCTTATCGAATGAGTTTCTTTCATTCATTTCTATCTCTAAGGAGGATCCACTTGAGTATGTAGTCCTTGATTGGAGTCATCCACACTCCATTTCTTTGGTAGTCTCCATAATCTAATCGACATCCAACTGATCGATACTTAGAGCAGTTAAAATCTCCACTGGAACCAATCCCATCATATGTTTCTCACCAAAGCTAGCCAGTTTGGCAAATGAATTAGTCTTTATATTCTCTCCTTTGCGGATATGCATTGTATAGTGCTCTAAGCCTTCCAACAGTTCAAGTGTTTTCGTCGAGTAGGGGGTAACCTCGCACCCTTAACCTAATATTCCTTCCTTACTTAGCAAACCATGAGTTGGGAATCACTGAATATATGCGGCATCTTTATTCCCAACACCATGGCTATCTCAATCCTACTATCAATGCCTTATATTCTTCCTTATTGTTAGTTGTGAGAAAGTCCATTTCAATGCATAGCAATTTGTCCACCCCTCTGGAGTTACTAGCACTGCTCCTACACCTGAATTATGTTCATTCGAAGCTCCATCTATAAACAACTTCCAATGAGAGGTGTGGTTGTACCGTCCTTCTCCACATCATCTTGTGTTGTTAACTCAACGATGAAATATGGCAATGCCTGCCTGTTCATCGCTCTCCTCGGATGGTAAGTGATATTGCACCGACTAAACTCTATCCTCCACTTAAGCCACCTTCCTGAAGTTTTAGGCCAATACCTGCTTCGAAGGCTGATCTATGAGTGTACCTTGTTGGATGAGCTTGAAAATATGGTCGCAACTCCTTAGAAGCAATCAGCAAGCAATATGCAAGTTCCTTTAATTTTGGGTAGTTCTTTTCTTCCCCAGCAAACCACTTGGTGATATAGTAAACCGATCGTTGGATCCTTGCCTCCTCACATATTAGTGATATACTTAGCGGGTGATTAGACACTGCCAAGTAATCAAATAAATCCTTCACATGTAGCAGTTTGCATAAGATTAGTGGTGTCTCTGTTTTGCTCAACAATTCTTAGAAAGCATTCTAACAATCCCGGTTCCATTCAAAGTACTTTGCTCTTTATAAGGGCATCGAAAAAGGGTAAGCATTTATCTGTTGCATTTAAGATGAACCAGCTTACGGCAGCAATCTTCCCAATCAAGCTCTACAACTCCATTTCTCATGATCAGGGCTCTGACATTCCTCAAGGCATCGATCTACTATGAATTGGCCCTAATGCCCCTTGCATTCACGATAAATCCTAGAAACTTTCTTGGTGCTACGCCGAAGGAACATTTCTGTAACGTCCCATATTTTATGTATCAAAGGATCGCAAAATATTTTTATTTAATTCATATAGCGCTGTATGGTTCAATAATTTTGGGATATGACTCTTACGGACTTTTTACACACCCATGATTTTTATAGAATTTCTATGTGACCATTTTAACCCTGGAAATCTTATTTAGGCTATAACATTTTATAGGAGTCGAATTGGGATTTCAAACTAGTTCCATTGCTTCAGGATGATGGTTTTCCATTCTTTAGAATGGTCATTATAGAAAAACGAACTTATGGTTAGGATGTTATGTCTGTTCTAAGTTTAGACAGCCGATGTCCAGAACTAGTGTGCAATTAATTAACCCAATGATTAGTCCTATTAGTCTAATTCGAGAGTATTATAAAAAAAGGGCTGTAGGAGTCAGACTAAAATTTTTACCTCTCCCCCAAATCAGATCTAAACACACATTAACCCTAAATTCATCAAAAATCATCCAAATTACTCTCTAAATCAAACCAAATTGAAGATTAGTGAATAAATCATTGATTAGAATATGGAGACAATCATTTTGGTGGATTCGAATTGTTTTTCATTGCTGTCCACTTTGGATCGAGACTCAAATCTGTTGACTTTGGGGATTAGTGAGTGGTTTACGCATTCTCGTTATCCTATGCATGTTTATATGGTGGAATTATAGGCTTTAACATGATTTTGACCCTAAGAATCCTTTTCTAAGCTTAATTATATGTTAATATATGTGTATGACCTAAATTGATGAATATTAATAGGATTTGTAGAAATGGTTTTGTAATTCCCCTTATTTATATATTCATATATTCATTGATTTCTTAGATTTGGATTAGAAATTGTTTAACTACTATAATTCTATGTATTTCTTATGTGATTGGATGTATATGTATGTTATTCTATGGTTATTGTTTGTGCTTTGATGTTGTTTGCTAGTGTTTTGGATGTTTAGGAAGATAGGTTGTAGAAATGGGCAAACTGGAAGCAAAGATGGTCGGAATTGAATGAAACTTAGAGGGGAGGCTCTGGAGAATGGAGGAAGCTAGTAGCACAAGTCGCAAGTTCCAATTCACTAAGCAAATAAGTCCATACTAACTTGTTTATGTTGGTACCGAGTTGTTTGTATGGGTCTGATAGGTCGGGGGTTGGTTTGAGGAGAAATAGCATAGCTAAAAAAAGTTATCCATATCAAGATGCAAGAAATTAGTTAAGTGCATGAGGATATGCTTACTTCTTTCTAAAACAAAAGGTTGAATGGTTTAGAAAGAGGATCAAGTTGTTTTAAAGGATAAGTCGTGGTCCAAAACACTTGTGAATAGAGTACTAGAACCAAGGATGAAGAGTTAACTAATAACCGGCTAAGTAAGCAAGTTGGTTCCGACTTGTTTAAGTTGGTACTGAATTGTTTCGGTTGGTCCGGTGATGGTGGAACTTCTAGGGAATATAGTATAGATTTTTTAGATCATGCTGGAGGTGTTGGCTCATTCCCATCAGGTTAGATGGTGATGTAATAGCTTGATGAAAGCTATGTATCTTTGGTTTGTGACTCATGGGGTAGTAGGTAACTAAGATGGCAGCTCGATAACAGAGAGGCTGTAGAATGGGGAATATGGGGGTTTCCTAGATAATGGAAACTGGATTGAACAAGGCAAGGGCTCGGATTTGAATAGAGCAAAGGAGAGCTTAGATGTATATGAGCTGAGGAATAGTTGATACTTGGAGTGCTTTCTACTGTACTTGAGGCAGAGGTATTGTAAGTGGGGACACCCATGAGTCAATTGAGGGACTTGTATGCTCTGAACTAGTGGCTCTACTTCTAGTGTCTAGCTTTGGGCTATGGGACACATATCGAGCATTAGGCTGTGTGATACGTGAGTACAATGAAAATCAGGATTTCCATCAGTCCTTGGCATAGGGGCCATATGGGTTATCATATATTTAGGACATAGAGATGAGTGATAGTGAGTATTGCTTGATGGATGTTATTGTTTCTTTGGTTGTTTTCTTTAGTGGACTATCGCTCGAGGATATCATTGAGAGTAGGTACCGTAGATAGCGATATTTGGACATCTACCATTTTATTCTATATAGTACCTTTATGATATTATAGAGTAGCATATTATATTATTAAGTCCTAGCTCTTTAGTTGCAAGACCGAATCAGGTATGATTCTCTGTTCCCTACTATATTTACCTACATGGTATTTTGAGATTCATTTACCATTCACACTAGACTGTTATTTGATCCAAGGTTTTATGCTTTACTTCTTATTAACTTGGGTACTTTTAAATGAGTAAACTGGCTAACAGGTCTAGGTGATGCTATAGCTATGTGGAGGACGAGCTGGATGGAGCTATCTCGTATTATATACATATATGGATTTATATGCTTTCCACTAGGAAGCACTGTGTAGCCTTGCAATGCTCACTTATTTCCCTTTTGTTGAGACAACCATTTAAGTTTATTTTGTTGTATATACTCTAAGATTATTGATGTATAACTCTATGGATCTCATACTTTGATGATTATTTTACATTGTTATTACTGCCTCTTTTGTTATATTTGTGATATTATATATTGTGCATGCATAGTGAGATATATGACAATTTATATGCTGTATTTGTTTCATGTTGAACTTTGATGATCATCCTATATTAACTAGGCACGATAGCAGCGCATTACTTGTATACTATTACTGCCGGAGGTATAGGGCAGTCTTCACATTTGGTATCAAAGCTTTTGTTATGTGATTAACTTGAGTTGATACCGATATACAGAGGAGATAAGGAAGGAGTTATCATCTTAGACTAGATTTAGAATATGCATACACTGGAAAGTGCATACTTATTATATGTTTTGGTTTTTAAAACTATATAGTAGTATATTATATAATATAAGTCACATGCACATGAGCACCATAGATACAGTTTTCTTTATGTAAGACTAAATATTCTTCTTATAGATAAGAATGAGCCGACATATAAGGAATACTGTGAGAAATTCTGCTTCAAAAGTTGAAGAAGGGGCAGGGTTAGGAGTTGGTACGCCTGATTTTCAAGCTATGTGCAATGCTATAATGGTTAATATGATGAGGAATACTCCTGGTATGGCTGTTGGTAGACATGCTCCCAGCCAAGCGCCTAGGGCTTATTTCTCCAAGTTGAGCAAAGATTATTCCGCTCTAGGAGGAAAGCCATATGGAATGGATTTGGCTATAGAAGTGAAAAAATTGGATTGATACTTGTGAGCGTATCTTCGGAGATATGGAAGTAGATGATGCTATAAAGAGAAAGATGGCTTCTAGATAGCTTTAGGGACGAGCCATGAATTGGTGGAATGCCGTTACTATTGCTATGCTTAAAGATCGATTTAGTTAGGAACGGCTTAAAACAAGGTTCGAGGAGAAGTTCATTCTGACAGCTCATAAGTCGATGTTGTTTAGGAAGTTTGCTGATCTTAGGCAAGGAGAGATGTCAGTTTTTGAGTACGCTGTAGATTTGATGCTTTATTGAAGTATGGGATGTCATTCCTAGACACTCCATTGAGAAAGAATGAGAAGTTCATTATTGATCTGGACGATTATCTTGGAGAGAAGCTAGTGGACCACATTGATGAGGCATTTGAGAAGCTAGCTGAGAAAGCTCTTCATCATGTGAACTTGTTTCCAAACTCTAGGAAGGCTATTGTTGCTTCTGCTAAGAAAGGGGAATCGAAACCGCAGCAAGGCGGTGAAGGGAAGCAGAAGTGGAGTGGAAAGAGGAAGCGGTTTCAAGGAAAGAATGGTTAGAAAAAGGGTAAATGGAAACCTACTTGCTATAGGTGCAAATAGAAAGGCCACCTGATTAAAAACTGCAAAGTGACCGACAAGAGAAAGTGCTACAATTAGGATAAACCAAGGCATTGAAGAAGGATTATCTAGAACTGGTAAAGGATAAGCAGGTTGTGAAAGCATATGCTTTGGATGCAGTCCAGACTTCATTGAGTGCTCCTTCGATGAAGGAGAAAGGAAAGGGAATCATTATTATAAATATCCTTTCTATTGGCGATGTTCTTATTCGAGTGTTGTTTGATACCGGTGCTTCACATTCATTTATATTAGTGGCCTATTAGGCAGAGTGGGATTGAGACCTGAGAAAATAGACCAACCCTTGATCATGCTAAACCCTATTAGAGGATCTACTAACCTATGCATGGTTTTAGCAGTTTAGTTCTACCGAGTCATGGATGCTCTTTTGTTTGTGATTTTTTTTATCTTGAATTTTGTTTGGTTCAAGACTATATTTGGAATGAACTGGCTTAAGAAGTATGCGGTAATAGTGGATTATGAGAAGCTATTGTGACAATTGGAGATGTGGAAGGGCGAAAGGTAGTGATGAGCTGCCTACTAGAGGGGTGATGGTTAGCTTTCTAAATTCGCTAGAGGTTCCACATGAGGGGTTCTTTTATGTGCCTATCGCTAGATAATATCTGGATGTCTTTGAGGAAGTGACTGGATTGCTACGACATAGAGAGATTTAGTTTCAAATAGACTTTTGAAGGAAGCTGGACCTATAGTTATGTCTTTGAGGCGTATGGCACCTAGATAGCAGAAGGAATTAGAGGTGCAAGTGAATGACCTATTAAGGGGAGTGTTCATTCAAAGGAGTATATCTGAGTGGGGTACACCTGTGGTATTCATGACTAAAGCAGATGGCTCTTTGAGGTTGTCTATGGATTATCTAAGCCGAATAAAGTGACGAAGAAGAACAAGTATCTAATCCCACACATTGAAGACTTGTTTGAACAGCTTCTCAGTGCGAAGTTGTTTTCTTAAATGGATTTGACAACAAGATTTCACCAATTGAGAGTAGCGAAGGAGAGTGTGCCAATTACTACGTTTCATATGCTATCCGGCTTTTATGAGTGGTTGGTAATGCCGTTTGGTTTGACCAACATTCCAACAAACTTTATGGATCTCGTGAATTGGGTTTCCAAAGACCAACTGAATAAGTTTGTGCTTGTGTTCGTGGATGATTTTCTGATCTATTCTAGAACTAAAGAGGAGAACGGTCGCACTTAAGGATTGTGCTAGTCAAGGAAGAAAAAGTTGAAGCGTAGTTCTCTTAGTGTCACTTTTGGAGGGAAGAGGTGAGATTCTTGGGTCACGTTATTTTGGGATAAGGCATAGCAGTGGATCCTACAAAGGTGGCAGCGTTCAAGATTGGAATCAGACTAAGAATGCTATGGATGTGAGGAGTTTCCTAGGGTTGAAGGGATACAATAGATGCTTCATCAAGGACTTCTCAAAGATTGTGACACCTTTAACCAATTTGATGAAGAAGAATCATGCTTTTGTTTGGGATGCAAAGTGTGAGCATGCATTTGTGGTTCTAAAAGAAAGGTTACAAGTGCACCAGTATTGATCATTCCAAGTGGAAATGAGGAATTGATAGTATATACAGATGCCTATAGTACTGGATTAGGTGCGGCATTGATGTAGAAGGGGAAAGTTATTGCCTATACTAGCCGACGGTTAAAACCACACGAATGGAATTTTTCGAGTCATGATTTGGAATTAGCGGCGATAGGTTTTGCTTTGAAGTTGTGGAGGCATTATCTTTTAGGAGAAAGGTTTGAGCTGTTTACGGACCATAAATTCTTAATGTACCTTTTCTATCGGAAGGATCTCAACCTTCGTCAGCAACGGTGGTTGGAGTTCTTAGCTTCTTATAATTTTGGTATTTCCTATACACCAAGAAAAGGGAACGTGATCCCCGATGCGTTGAGTAGAGACATGCTAGTTTGGGAGCAATGTTCTTGGAATGGAAGTAGATTGAGTATACCACTAGTATGATTTTAGGCCTCACTCAAGCTCGAACAGAGATTTTGGCAAGTTTATTGATCAGACCTACACTAATTAAAAGGATCAGTGCTAGTCAAATCGAGATGCTAAGCTGGAGAGATCATAGCAAAGATAGTAGAAGTAGAATCTGAAGACACAAAGCAACACAAACTCGATCGAGAGGGCTGACTTCATAAAAATGGAAGATTTTTTTATTTCAGATATTGATAGATTATGGATGAAGTGGTACGAGAGTGTCACCATTTTAGGTTGACTATTCATCCCGACGGTAATAAAGTGTGCCGAGAGATGAAGCAGACTAACTACTGGGGAGGGATAAAGAGGGATATTGGGGAATTCATCTCGTAGTGTATGAACTGCCAATTGGTAAAGGCAGAGCAAAAGAAACTTAGTGGGTTGTTGCAACCATTAGAGATTCCTAAGTGGAAATGGGACCAAGTATCAATGGATTGTATAGATGGACTATCGAGGACTCGAGTAGGGTACGATAACATTTGGGTCATGGTTGATTAGTTGACCAAGGGTGCAAGATTTATACCCATCAAGTCAAGTAGAATGGCATCCAAGCTGGTAGAGTTGCATGTAAAGTGTATAGTATGATTTCTTGGTGTGCCAAAGAGCATTGTTTGTGACCAAGAAACATTGTTCAATAATGGGTTTTGGAAGAGCTTACAAGAGGCAATAAGAACCGAGCTGCACCTTAGTACAACTTATCACTCGCAAATGGATTGAAAAATCGAAAAAGTAAATCATATATTAAAAGATCTGTTGCGAGCATGCATTATAGATTTAGGAGGATCATCAGATAACGATCTACATCTGGTGGAGTTTGCATATAACAACAGTTATCTATTGAGTATTGGCATGGCTCCTTATGAAGCATTATATGACCGACCATGTAATGCTCATTCATGTTGGTGGAAAGTGGGCGAGAAACTAATACATGGGCCAGATATGATTAGAGAGACTTCTAGAAAAGATTAAGATCATTCGGCAATGAATGAAAGTTGCTCATGATCGATAAAAAAGCTACGCTGATAGGAGATGAAGAGATTTAAAGTTTTCTGTCAAAGATAAGGTATTTGCAAAGATTTCTCCTCTGAAGAAAGTAGTTCGATTCGGTATAAATGGGAAGTTTCCACCGAGATTCGTAGGTCCTTTTCAGGTAGTTGATAGGATTGGAAAGATAGCACATAGGGTTGACTTACCTCAGAAAATGGCAGACATGCACAACATTTTTCATGTCTCTTATCTATGGAAGTTTGTGCATAATGCTAGCGTGATTATTACACCGGATCAGCTAGTAGATTTTGAGGTAGAACTAGAAGTTTATAGATCATGTAGGTGGCTTTTTATTGTTGGGTATTATACGATACAGTTTATGAGAAAGTTGGTGAAGCTAATGAAGGTACAATGGAGCGGAAGTGATGACGATTGTACATGTAAGACCGAGGAGAGCGTAAGGACTATGTGTCTGGAACTCTTTATAGTAAGATCCACCGTTTATCATATCTACTTCCAGAATTTAATATTATATTTGATAGGTCAGTATTCCGCATGTTTGGAAAAGTTCTACTATACTATTGATTGTATGGCTGCATGCTTGAGATGTTTGATGGTTGTTAATGATTGGTAGGTATGTGAGATAATTATGGTTACTTATACTTTAGCTTGTTTAGGGATTTCGAGGGCGAAATTTCTAAAGAGGGGGAGAATGTAACGACCCATATTTTATGTATCGAAGGATCACAAAATATTTTTATTTTATTCATATGACGTCATATGATTCTAAAATTTTAGGATATGGCTCTTAGGGACATCTTACACACTTATGATTTTTTTTAATTTCTATGTGATAATTTTGACGCTGAAACTTTTGTTTGGGTCATAACTTTTGATAGGAGTCGAAGTAAGATCTTAAACCAGTTTTATTACATTAGGATGATGGTTTTCCATTCCATAGAGCAGGGCTGCACAATGATTGGATTAGGTCGGGCTGGACCAAATACTTCACCCGACCTATATGGGTATGGGTTAAACATAGTTCAACCCATACCTAACCTCATATATGGTTAAATATGGGTCGGGTTGAAGTATGGGTTGGGTGGGGTTTAATTCGGTTGGATCTGGTCATATAAACATAATAATAAAAATGAGAATTTGGTAAAAGAATAAAAAAAATATTAAAATATTCAACTCAAAATTGTAGATTTAGCTCCCATAATGCCTTTAAAAAAACTGATTTAGTACTACACATATTTCATTAGAATTTCATATTAAAATACGTCACATATAATTTATTCCCTACATACTTAGTTAAGGATTTCATTCTAAAATACATTAATATGCTCTTAGAATATTCCTCCGAATCGTGCAATCAACCCTATGGGTTTTCTCTACTTTGATTTTACTTGAGTTGACATCGAAGATGACTTTTTAAGTATATTTTTTCTTAGATACTTATACTCTATTTTTGGTTTGGAGTAATCTATATTTACTTGGATTGATATTGAACAAGTTTCTTTAAGTAGGGTTTAGTTGGGTTAAAATAGGATTGGGTTGAATAAAATATCACACACGACCAATATATAGTATGGGTTGTAATTGTAATCCATATTTGATCCGAACTAAGATAGGTTGGGTTGGGTTTATGTGGGTTGGGTTGGATTGGTGGGTTAGGTCGGGTCGAGTATGGGTTGTGTGCACCACTACTGTAGAGTGATCATAATAGAAAAACGGACTTACGGTTAGAAAGTTATGCCTGTTCTAAGTTTAGACAGCTACTAGCTAGAATTAGTGTATAATTAATTAAGCCTATGTTTAGGCCCATTAGTCTATTCGAATTACTATAAATAGGGGGGCTATAGGAGTCAAATTAAAAGTTTTCCCTCTCTTCCAAATCAGATCTAAACACCCATGAACTCTAGATTCATCCAAAATCACTCAAATTACTCTCTAAATCAAACTAATTGAATACTAGTGAACAAATCATTGATAATAAGATAGAGATCATCATTTTAGTAGTTTCGAATTGCTTTTCATTATTGTCTGCTTTGGAATGAGACTCAAATCGGTTGAATTTGGTAATTGATGAGTGGTTTAGCCTTCTGACTATCCTATGGATGTTTCCATGGTATATTTATTGGTTTTAATATGGTTTTGACCCAAAGAATCGTTTTCTAACCTTAATTTTATTTTACTATATGTTTATGATTTAATTGATGAATTCCAGTATAATTTGCAGAAATGGCTTTGTAGTTCACCTTGTTCATATTCATATGTTCATTGATTTCTTAGATTTGGATTATAAATTGTTTAATTGCTATAATTCTATGAATTTCTTATGTGATTGGATGTACATGCATGTTATTCTATGGTTTTTGGTTGTGTTTTAATTTTATTTGCTAGTGTTTTGGATGTTTAGGAAGATAGGTTGGAAAATTGGGTAAATTGGAGGCAAAGATGATAGGAATTTGATGAAGTTGGAGGGGAGGCTATGGAGTACGGAGGAAGCCAGTAGCTCAAGTCTCACATTCCAAATCACTAAGAAAATAAGTCGAAATCGACTTGTTTATGTTGGTATCGAGTTTTTTATATGGGTCAAATATGTCAGTAGTTGGTAGGGGTGATAGAGCACGGCTAAAAGAGGTTGTCCATGGTGAGATGCAAGAAATTGGTTAAGTGCTTGAGGATACGCCGAATTTTTTCTAGAATATAAAGTTGAATTTTTTAAAGAGAGGACTGAGTTGTTTTAATGAATAGGTCGGGGTCTAGAGCACTTGTGAATAGAGTACTAGAAGCAACTAAGAAGGGTTAGCCAATAACTGGCTAAGCAAAGGTGATAACCCAGAATTTTGGGCAATATCAATTTAATAATCTGTATCAAAAATTAAATTGATTTAATAATCTTCTTTTAATAAATATTTAATTGGTAAATTTTATCTTTTAAAAGCTAATAAAATGATTTCTATTTATAATGCATATATATTTGTATATATTGTAAATAGAAGAACTTTGGTTTGAATTTAACAAATAAAAATATGTTTTCAAATTCTAATATTTTAGTAATTTGGAAATTATGATTTATTTAATATTAAGCTTTTCAAGGCTCTTTAATAAATAACTATATGGTTTTAAATACTTAAGGTAAATGTTTAATTGTTTAAATTTATTTTAGCTTAAGTTTAAATTTAAATTAATTAACATAAAGGTTTGTTTTATTTTATTTTTAAGTATAGCTTTATAAATATGATTTGAAGTATATATAAGTTTAAAATACAATTTTACAAATGAAACATTAATACATATAGTAATATAAGTAATTTATTAATACTAAGATAATTTCTATTATAAATTGATAAATTATTATTTTTAAATGATAATAAATGTATAGATAAATAAATTTTAAGGAATTTTGAATTTATTATTTTCATACAATATTAATAATGTATTGTTATATATATAAATATATATGGATTTTAATATAAATAGAATTGTTATTTCAAATTGAATTTGTGTAGTTATATATGTGTATATATAACTTGATTTTTTATTAGACTTTTGAATTCGATTTGAATTTGAATTTAAAGTTTTGAAATTCAAAAGATAGATATTTTAAATTGTTTTGGATTTTAAAATATATGTATATACTCTTATTTTTGAATATAATTGGTTTTATATATATTTTGTTAAATAAATTCATATGCATTTAAATATGTATTCATAATTAATAAATTGAGTAAAAGCATTTTTATTAACATTTAAATAAATATTAACTACTTAAAAGACAAGTGTTATTTTCCTAAGGCTTCATATAACAAATGTTAGATAGTTAAATATGATATAGGACAAATGTGAATTTAATTTTAGTTTTTCTTTTATTTTTCTTAAATCATTTCAGCCTTTATATAACTATTGATCCTTCCTTCATTCTCTTTTTTCTATCTTCTTTTTAAAAGCTAAGAGTAAAAAAATCTGAAACTCAAAACCATTTGAAAAACAAAATCAGTAGTCATCTTCAAACCACAAAATTTTTTTGTAAATCACTCCTCATAAAACAAGACCTATAATACATTTTCCAAATCAAAAGATCAACCCTGTAACCATTTTCAAAATGAAATCAATAAGCCTGTAGTTCAGTTTCAAAATCAAAAGCCTGTTTCTTCTTCAACCTGGGATGATCAAGCCTGCATTCAAACCTGAGATTTTCAAATGCCTGCATCTTTTCAAACTAAAGCAAGCATTCCAGTTTTTAAGATCAAAGCATTTTTATTCAAGCAACTCAAATTTTCAAGGGATTTTCAGTTTTTAAAATTCAAAAGCTTTTCAAATCTGGAAGCTCTGTTCTTCATTATTCAATTAGGTGAGTAACATCACTTTTAACAAGTTTAAATATATGAATATGGTTGCATGTTAATCTCCGTGATAAGTATGTATTGTATGTATATATAAGTGAAAATTTGCTATGAATATATATATATATATATATATATATATATATATATATATAGTGTGCATGCTGTTGTATATATGTGTACTCTGTTCTTGTTTTGTTTTCCTAGGCTCAAGATTTCATTTAAATCCATTACCACTTGATCTAGTCTTTGATAGGATTTAATTTACAAACAAAAGTTGTTTGATTTATCATAGATAAATTTTTAAAATTATAAGTATGTTAAATATAAAATTTGAGTGGCTCTGAAAAAAACAGAGCAGAAACTACTAAGTCAAAATTAAAACTTAGTAATTCATTGATTCAGGATTATTAATCGAATACCTAAACTAAAACATGATTTTTAAATCTAAAATCATAATTTTTAGTGATGGGAGGAATGAGCAATTCTGGATTGAACTGAAAATGAAAAATTAGGTGTTTCTTGTGATCTACTTGATTGTAGAGGTCAGGTTTCTTCCTGGAGGTGGAAGAGTGATCGGAGGATCTATGAACATTATTAGGAAGAGGATCAGATCAATTTGGTGGTAGCACTAGTTGATTTTAGTTTGAAACCCTAGTTTTAACTAGGTTAGGTATTTTGATCATCTCGTCTTCCCTAGTTGATCGAGTGCAACAAGATTTAGGGAGATGGAAGCTTGGATGTTGGCGATGGTGTAGTTGGAGTTTCAGACCCTCTGGTGGTTGGAGATGCGAAGATGAGGCGTTTCCAGGTTTTGCTTTGGGTTGTTCCAGGTTTGGTTTGAGCACTCAAATTTGATATCGAGTTGGTTATGATGATCTGATGTTTGGGATAGGGTGTTTGGGTGATTGTCGATGTGGAAAGATCACCGGAGGTGGCCAGAGGTAATCAGCGCCACCGTGCATGTGCACGATGCACTGTTTGATTTCTGATGAAGTTTGGTTTGAGCAGAGGGATTGTTCTCGGGAAATTAGAGTGTTTAACTCGAAGTGATGTGTGTTTGGGCTCGAAGTAAATTGAGATGGGCTCGGGTAAATGATGGGTTAGAGGTTTCAAACTTGTAGTGTTTTTAAAAAAAATTTAAAAAAATGTAAATAAAAGTTTTAAACAAAGTTTAAATCTAATTTTAAATCTGGATTCAAGTTTAGTTTGAATCTTAGCTTTAAAATAATTTAAGTTTTTGAAATTTAAAATGTTTTAAACAACTTTAAAGTGTTTAAAGTATAATTTAAATAGTTTGAATTTAAAAATGGATTTGGCTTAAATTCTTTTAAATTGCTTTTATAAGGTAAGTATTTCTTTAACATGAGATTTTAAAAGGTTTTTGAATTGTTTTAAACTTTGTTAAAGTTAAATTTGTATTCATTTTTAAATCTTAAATTTAAAATGAAATTTGAAAGTAAATTTAAAAGTAAATTTTAATTTAATCATTAATAAGAATAAAGTTTTATTTTAAAGATAATTAGTATTTAATGATTTGTAATTCATTAAATTATTAGGGTAATTAAAATGGATAATTAATTAATTTAATTAAATTAATGATTTAGGTTAATTAATTAAGTAATTAAGGGTTTAAATTAATTTATTAATTAAGGTTTAAGTTAATTAATTAAGGATAATTAATTTGTAATTAAGAATCATTAATTTGATAAGAATAGATTTTAAACTAATGATTAAGATTAATTAATCAAGTAACTAAAGATTAATTAAGTTACAGTTAAAACCTAACTAATTAAATAATTAGGATTAATTAATGGATTATTAAAGATTAATTAATTTGTAATAAAGAATGATTAATGTAAGTTTAATTACTTAAGAAAATTAATTAAAGAATTGTTAGTAGTTAATGAAGGTCATTAACTTGAGTTTATTTAACAATTAATTAATGTGATTTATTTTAATAATTAATTGGATTAGTTAATTAAAGATAATCATTTGTGAAATATGGTTAAGTATAATTACTTAATGAAAGTAATTAAGGAATTAATTACTCAATGTAACTAATTGAGTTTAATGTGATTATTTTAAGTTAATTAATTAAGTTTAATTAATTCAAGATAATCACTGGTTGATTTGTTAGCATAATTACTTAATGTAATTAATGAAGTGTAATTACTTAGTGAAGTAATTAATGGATAATTACTGGAGGTAATTAATTGAAGATGATTTAATAATGGAAGTAATTTGGATTAAATTACTTTGTGTAATTAATCAAGGGATTAATTAAGATAGTTAATTAAGGAGTAATTAATTTATTTAATGAAGTAATTAAGGCTAGTTAATTACTGAATGTGATTAATCAGGAGTGATTAATAATTATAATTTAATTAAAGAATAAATTACTTAATGTAATTAATTTAAATAGAGTAACTAATAATTAAAGAAGTAATTAGTCATCATTAATTAACATAATTAATGATGTAATTAAGGGTTGATTAATTAAGATTAATTAATCAATAATAAGTGATTAAAGGGTAATTAAGTAATGTAATTAATTAATTAAGGTTAATGTAACTAATTATAGTTGAT
This sequence comes from Allium cepa, assembly GCA_030765085.1. Lineage (NCBI taxonomy): Eukaryota > Viridiplantae > Streptophyta > Magnoliopsida > Asparagales > Amaryllidaceae > Allium > Allium cepa. Next base: position 803,557,750 of record CM060941.1, on the reverse strand, counting down.
TAATTTATGAAGTAATTAAAGGTTAATTACTATAAGTGGTTAAGGATAATTAATTTGAAATTAATTAAAGGATAATTACTTGAATATAATTAAAGGATGTGGTTAAGGATAATTAATTTATGAAATTAATTAAAGGATAATTACTTGAATGTAATTAAAGGATAAATAAATCAGGGACGATTAATTAAAGTGGATAATTAGAGGATAATTAATTAATTAATTTGTAATTAATTAATGGTTATGTAAGCAAGATTTTTAATGATGAAATTAATTAATTTAATTTACTTTAAATTAATTAGAGATGGAAGTAATTAATTTAATTCATCTTAAATTAATTATAGTGTGGTTAATTAATCCTTGCTTATGTATGAATGGATGTTATTGATTGCCTTGAATGGTTTGAGATCTCAGATATAAGATGAGTGATGCTGTGTGATATGGATGATTTGGTTGAAGTGTGATGATAATATGAATTATCTGTTTGTGATGATAATACGAATTATATATTTGTGAGATGTGAATTGTCTATCTGTGTGAATATAGATAATGAATTGAATTGTTTTTAACTTTAAAAACAACTTGGCCTTAAAAGATACATTTTGGATTTCGATGAGACCGAGTTTCTAGATTTGGATATCTGAAAACCACATCGATCCAAATTAACGATAAGTCGTGAATCTGAAGTGAAGATGAAGATCCAGAGTGCAAGGGTTATCATCGTTAACTCTGAGGTTGATTCCAAAATGAGTGTAATGAGATAATGCCATCGGTTTCATTCGAACGCCGAACGAACTTGTATGGATTGAATGCTTTCAGAACATCGTCAGGTGGACGATGAGCATTCTAAGATAGATGTGTTCTATAAAGGTAATCGTAGCCTCAAGCCTCATCAACCGGGAATGGCTAAAATATGGGAGATGTAGCAAAGTTAAGTAGGTAGCACCCAAGTAGGATGAGATTTACCCTTGTCTAGAGGTCCCTTTTATTTTGGCTGTGTGGGCAGTTGTTGGCCCCAACTGCGGGGTTGTCTTGTTCGGGACTGTCCAGTAAGGAATGGTTCTGGCCTTGTGTTGCAGGGGATTGGGAGTAATCCTCGGTACGGTGATCTAGGCCCCGTACTGTGGCGGGTGGTACCCCAGTAGCCCTGCCATTGTATGGAATCCAAACTCCAATAAGTGCCCTCGGATTTGATTATAAACTTATGTATGCTGGAATTTAATAAATGTAACAATTTCAGCTATATCTTATTTATTTGAAAACCCTAGACCCTATTATAATATCACTAGATTTCCTATCAAATGTTTTGGTTAGCGTAAGGTAAAAATTTACCCATGTTCATGTGTGGGGAGTCTTATGTGATACCTTTTGTTTTCAAAGGTTTTTCAAAGTTAAGCAACTTTAACCTGTTGCTCACACTAGACCCATGTCTGACCCGGAGTTTATATTTGTTTTCTTAAACTCTTGGGTACTCAAATTTTACGAGTAGCTAAGGGATTCAGGTTAGCTTTGTCGAATTGTGGAGGAGCAATGAAGCTGGAGGCTTCAGCATTGTAGATATATATAGTGTTCTGCTGTGTGATCTCTGAGTCGTTTGTTTGAGTTGTATCTTGTATTGTAATAACTAGACAGTTGTTTACAACCGTCTAGTATATGATGTATAAGCTGTGTAATTCAGATTGATGTTGTATATTATGTAATACTTATGTTATTAATATAATTTATTCATTCTGCTGTTGAGATTCTGATGTTTTTTCTTCTTTCTTCTCTATCTTTTCTCTTTTCTATCCCTTTCTTTCTTTAAGATGATGCGACTTTCTATGGAGAGAAAGTCGGGTCATTATAGCAAACAAGTCGATGCCGACTTGTTTATATCGGTTTGAGTTGTTTCGATTGGTCTAGTGATGGTGGAACTTTTGGGGAATGGAGTAGAGGTTATGTAGGTCATGCTAGAGGTGGTGTTAGCTTGTTCGCATTAGGTTGCCTGACGATGTTACAACATGGTGGAAGCTACCTATCTTTAGGTTTTATCACTCATGGGGAGTATAGGTACCGAAGATAGCATCTCGATAAAGGTAAGAGTTGTAGAATGGGGAATGTGGATGGTTCCTGGATATTGGAAACTGAATTGATCAAGGGAAGGGCTCAAATCTGAATAGTGCAAAGGAGAGCTTGGACATATATATGCTAAGGAATCGTTTATGCACGAAGTGTTTTATGTTGAACTTAAAGTAGGGGTATTATAAGCGGGGATTCCCATAGGTCAATTAAGGGACCTGTGTACCGTGGACAAGTGGATTTAGGTCTGGCTACGGGACATGTATCGAGGTTTTGGATGCATGATACGAGAGTACAATAAAAATGGTATTTCCATTAGTCCCTAGCACAGGAGCAATATAAGTTATTATATATTCAGGGCACGGGGATGAGTGATGGTGAGTATTGCTTGATGGATGCTTTGGTTATTTCCTTTAGTGGGCTATCGCTCGAGGATATTATTACGAGAAGGTATTGGAGATAGGGATATATGGACATCCACCATTCTATTCTATGTAGTACCTTTATGATATTGTAGAGAAGCATATTATATTGTTATGTGCTAACTCTTTGGTTGTAGGTGACATGTCAGGTATGACTTGTCTACCTCGGTTTCTTACTATATTTACCTGCATAGTATTTTGGGATTCATTTACCACTCAGGCCAGACTGTTGTCTGATCCAAGCTATTATGCTTTGCTTCTTATTATTTTGGGTAGTCTAAATTGAGTAGACAAGATAACAGGTCTAGGTAATGCAGTAATTTTGTGGAGGACGAGCTTGATGGAGCTACCTCCTATTACATACATGCATGGATCTCTATGCTTTTCGTTGGCAACACTGTGAATCCTTGGCAGTGCTCGCTTATTTCCTTTTTGTTGAGACAGTTATTTGAGTTGATTCTTTTGTATATGCTCTATGACCATTGATGTACAACTTTGTGATCTCATACTCTGATGATTAGTTCTCACTGTTATTACTGCCTCTTTTTTTATATCTTTGATATTATATGTTAGCTATGCGCTATGAGATACATGATAGGTTATATGCTGTATTTGTTTCATTTTCAATCCTGATGATCGTCCTAATTGATTGGGCATGGTAGTAGTGCACTACTTGTGTACTATTGTTACCAGAGTTATAGGGTAGTGTTCATAATTTCAATGGGTTTAACCTCATTCTATATTTCCGCAAAACTTCTAAAATCTTCGAAAGCTCATCTAAATGGTTGCGAGATACTCGTAATTTTACAAGAATGTCATAACTTCAGTTTCCGTCCAATTGGATTTTTGAACATAGAATTTACCAATTTTTAGTATGTGGCTCCAGCATTCTTCAAACTGGATGGCATTACTCGGTAATAGTACCACCCACGATTCATTATAAATCTAGTGCTCTCCTAATCTGATATATGCATCGGGATCGGGTTATGTTCTGAACATGCATCCATAAATGAGGGCAACTCAAGTCATGCAGTCCCGTCCACCAGTTTGTCAATCATGGGCAAAGGAAAGCTGTCTTTTAGGCAAGCCTTATTCAAATACGAATATTCAATACATGTCTTCCATTTTCTGTTTGATACCTTAACCAACATAGGATTGTTTACCTAATCATCGTGTAACCATCATAGATAAAGCCATTTTCCTACAGCTTATCTTCTTCTTCCTTCAATGTAGCGGATCGCTCCGGACCCAAACTACGCCTTTTCTATTTTACTGGCATAAAATTTAGATTAATATTCAGTGCATGACAAACTATCTCTGGTGATATCTTGCACATACTCGAATGTGTCCAAGCAAAATACATCTAAATTTCCTTGGAGGAAATTAACCAATTCCTTCCTTAATTTAACATCGAGTGGAGATCCAGTCTTTAGGACCCGAGTAGATCGTCCATGTCGATTGGAACATTCACTGCCAGCTCAACCGATGTTGGTCGCCCTTTCCCCGACTTCTTCTTAAGATTCATAGCTTTATCAAACCTACCATGGTTCCCTAGCTAGAATCTTAGCTTTAATTTATATGCCTAGAGATCCTCAATGCGGAGGGTCCTCTACATATTCTTACCTTTCTCATGTTGCTTCGCTTCTCTTGGTTCTGCAATCTAACACTCCCTTCCAGTGTTCTGGTCTCCTTTTACTGATCCAATCCCATTTTTTATGGGGATCTTTATTACCAATCACAAAAGAGCCATTACTATTTGAAAATCAACAAGGGTTTATCATCCCAATTAGGCGTTATGTAATGACCCGCGCTTCGTAATACCCAAAATCAACATCGAATACAACGTCAGACTGCCGAATACTACAAAAGATAGTCCGTTAGGGTTTAAATAAAAATAAATAAAATCTAAACATTATACCAAGTCTTATAGCGGAAATAAAAAATATAATGTGTTGAATATACATGAACAACACATGTTAAACAATTTATTAGAGATTGTACAAATAGAAGTAACTGATAAATGAATCTCAATACAGAAAGTTAGAATACAATATCTGATACAACCAGTCGCGTACATAAATGGCATATCTAATACATATCACTACAACATCAATTATATATCTAAAGTACCAACTATGCTTCCAAAGTGCTCCAGCTGTCTTGAAAGCATATCTCCAAAAGCATTTGACTCTCAAACTACTCAATTGAGTACCCGAGAGTTGTCATGACACAAGCAAACAAAGACAAAATGCAAGTCAGACATAAAGTCTGGTGTGAGGGGAACAATCTCAAAGTATTGTATATGAAATTTGTATACAAATATATAGGGGATTACTGAAGTATAGCCGGTCCTCTCCACAAATATGGCTCAGAGATAACCCAGACTTTCCTTAAATAAGTAAAGTAAACCCAATTCAAAAGCAGGGATCATACTATACCTGCTCTTCTCCTGCAACCAATGAGTCAACACAACTAATATAATATGGCTGAAATGTAACAACATACCATGAGAGAGGTAACCTAATGTACTAATGTAGGAGTAATATAAACATCCTATACAAGTCTAACGAAGGAGGTTTGCTAATGGAAATTAATCAACAATATAACATGCATAATCATAACAATAGCAGTCGCCTAAAGAATAGCTTGATTATGATCATTACCGATAGGTGAGGTCCGCTATAGACACTAATTGATCCAACGATCCCCATCAAAGCATCTAAAATGAAAAACAAATATGGCTATATAATAATGCTACTAAAATAACATCTCTGTACCTTAAAAACCAACAAATCAAAAGAAGTTGGCCTGTAGGTCCCGTTAAAAAAATCCAAGAGTGCTACGGAACACTATATGATCTACTCTAGACTGGCGTTCCAGTCTTTCTCTGCCCTGCTCTAGGATCATGTCGGCAGGATGCGTCGTCTCAATATTACAATGGATTCTCATGCAGCATCCTTTACACTCGTTTGTCAATACCGACATATCGGAACGTATTAAATGCTAAACCTTGCCTACATCCTTCCGACATGGGTACACAAAGCCAAGTTCCCGTATGGATCGATCAATTATCATGAATTTCCATTAGCTACCTATGAGGCCTATCGAGAGCCACTACTATATTGTGGATTCCCCTGAAAACCAACACCTCAAAAGAAGTTGGCATGTAGGTCCTGTCGTAGCCTCAAAGAGTACTATGCAATTGTATAACCTACTTTAGTTCGGCATCCCAATTTCTCTCCACCTCTGTTCTGGAACCACATATGTTGATCTTGCGCCCAAGGAATAATGGCTTTCTTTGCACCAATCGGTAGCCCCAGGTCAAACATACAAAATCACAATATTTAATTTATCAAATTAAATTAAGTGTTAATCCATTTATCAAATCTACAAAATTATTCTATCATTTTTAAGTTTTTATGCATATCTTATAAGTTATACTTTAAAATCCCGATTACTAACAAAATATGTACCAATCTTTCTATCATTAATTTTAAACAACAAATTGGAGTTAAATTAATTTATAACGATGTCATAAATTAATACCAAACCCCTCGAACTCTACTCAATACAAATAGATGTATATGTATATGTATATGTATATGTATATGTATATGTATATGTATATGTATATGTGTATGTATATGTATATGTATATGTATATGTATTCGGGATCTAAATCTGTCATCCCGGATATCCGCTCAAAATAATCCAATCAAATAGGGAAATTATTAAATAAATATCACAACTATCTTTGACATTTACATACGATCTCGGCAACTATTCTTTGTTGATAACGATCCATCCAAACATCATATAGCAATGAACCACATTACTCTAAGTCATTCTAAACATATGAACTAGTATAAAACATACTGGGATTTGTACGATAATTAATTAATGAGTTATCGATCTGCTCACCTTAGCCATATTTTTCAGTTGTCCAGATTGCGACCAAAGTTATTCCATTGTGAAAGTGATAACTCAATGAGTGCAACGCAAGAAACTACGTTCTAATCTGAACTCGTATGAACAAGATACGAATTTCAAACATTAAAACATTAACTAATAATTAATTTCTGATTAATCAACTATAGAACCTCAAATTAACACTCCAGCATCACCCCTGATTATCTAAGTTCGGCCTCCATTCATCATGCTTCCTCTGCCGCCTCAACCAACCGGATGTCCATCGGAGGTCACTATCTGAACCCCCTTCCCCCGTCGAGTCTTCTGGTACCAACCTTGCTACCTTCAATCAATCGTGCCACCTCCTATTGAAGATCCCTAACTACGTGTTCAAACGAACGTCACCGCCTGACCGCTGCACTAGAGCCAAATCACCCAAGGCACAAAATAGCTAGGACCAAGGCGGCTGTTTCACCTTCGGGTGTTGCTATCTTAAGAGCCACAACGGCTGAGTTCGGAGGCAAACAAGTTTTGGCCATTGATTTTCTAGGTTACGACATGGATGCTTGGAGAGAGAGAAAATGAAAGTCTTCCATTATTTAATTTAAAAATTGTATTTATTCAATTTTCTTTTCATATTTTTGACACATACGAGCGCTAACTAGCTTGGATCGAGACGATTCTCGAACTGCATGACCCCACGCATTTTTCTGGTCCCGATGGCATAAAATACGACACAATCCGAGACTGTTCCCTGGATGGTCAATTTTACACATATCGATCACAAATATCTATTGAGAAATCCGTAACTCCAAAAGAAGCATGCATACTGTCGTCTATAACCAAACATCCATATTTTGGACATAATGGAAAATGTTTCGAGACCCGATTCCATTATATATAAAAGTTAGCCTTTTGGATTGATCAACTAATCAAACGCAGGCTACTGGCTACAAATCCATCGGTCGAAATATATCGATGCTTATACTCATTCTCAACCGCTTGCATGATCCGGACCTAATGGAGGTGTACTCGAGTCTTAATTCATTAGTTTGTGAAAGTTGAGTTTTCTTCCCATTGACTAAAATTAGTAATTTAATATTTAAATAAATCAATTTTTAAATATTTCGGTGTATAAAAGTACGGGTTGTTACATTCTTCTGCCCTAAAAAATTTCATCCTTGAAATTCCAAAGCAAAAATGCAACTATACCCAACACCCTCTCGCATGCAGAAGTATACTTAAATCTTTGCTTATCCATATGTTATAACAACCGAATACCAACATATCCATAACAATCATTCACTAGTAAATACACGTGCAACATATAGTAACTCATAACAAGCAGGTCCTATACCATCACATCTCGGTGCTAGCCTACACCAGAACACACATGGAAACACACATGAAAATACACGTCTACTAACATGATGCATCTAACAAATTGAGCATTTGCAAATATTTGAAATCTAAACAATGAACCACTAACTTCAAATGATCGCTACAAAGGGAAAAAGTCTTGGACTAGTCTCTTGGCCTTCACCTTCATTCCCTAAGTACACTTACAAACAACCCAAAGTCTCATCGACTAAACCAAATGGCTAATTTACACACACGTTTCCAAGAAATAGAAATGAAAACAAAGTGCAAACTTGCAATTCAAACGAGAAGTTAACTAGCTATACAATGTTTAACAACCTACTCATTAAATTTTCTTTCAAATTCAAGTCAGGTTATGGAAAATTTTGACAGCACCTCATTTGCACGGCTCGATCCAAAAAACCACAAGCACTCCTAATCACAACAAATATACATCCCATATCTGGGGAGCCCATATTTGGGACACATACATGGAATATATACGTCTAATGTACCATGTAGAGTGTGTACATCACATAACAAACACATTTGTTAAGCATAAATATGTACCATGCTGCGGCAAGCTAACTCGACCCATGAAACCAAAAGCAATAAGCAAGACTTTGCTTCCATGTACCTACATTTCACTTACAGAACCAAAAATAAAGTCATGTATATCAAAGAGAACCAATATACCCTCATATATGCACTATACATGAGCATGATCAACAAGATTGTAACAACATGCTTACCCAAACAACACATGCATACATACACAACAACATGGCAACCAAAACATGAATGACAACCAAGCATCCAAAACACAACCATGAATGCAATTCAACACATGCTACAACTTGCAATTATACACGAATGCAACTTGCAACTCTTCCATAAATGTAATTATTGCTTGGTGCAAATCTACATGTAAACTCTACCATGGTATAAATCCATATGCAATAAGTATCTCAAATAAATATTTAAACTAACTATGCAACAAACACATCCAATGCAACAAACATCTCAAATAAATATGCTCCTATTGAAAACAACAAGCACACTTGTAAAATACAAGCAACAACAAAGCAAGCTCTACATTACGCTTTCTTACATTTAAGAAAACAAAAAGGAAAATAAAATATTTCCTTCTATAATTTGAGGCATATCAATACAAAGTTCAATCGAACACGGATAAGATTAACCCCGTTTGTTTGAAGTCACATAGCCCTGTTCCCAAAAATGAATAGGCCCTCGAGGTCTAAGCCACTTCCAGTTCACTTCTACTTTCTCTAATTGACTCATCACGACAACATCACTAGAATTACACACTTTTAAATATAGATAATCCATAAACAAAAGAAAACAACACAAAAAATCAGCCAATAAAATTAGGCAATCAATCAATAATTAAGCAACAATAGGCAATCAATGAATCAAAAGTAAACAAGCAATCAGTAATTAATAACAACAAACAATAATAAGCAACAACAATAAACCAACCATTAAATAATCGCTAGCAATAAAAAACAACACAAGCCTACAAAACAATGAAACATAACAAAGAGTTTAGACATGCATGGTGACTAACAATTGTAAAAACATGCATGTCAAACTGTAAACCTCAATGAGTCTGTTCGATGCCTAAAATGGCCCAAATACTTAAGTGGTGCAACTCCTTTCATGAATACAGTACATGAAAGACTATCACACCTCCACCCTAAAAAGAAGAACTTTAATGATATGCTGGATCTCTATTCTCAAAACTCCTAAATAAATCAAGCGAACTAAGTCTCGATTTTCCTTTTCCCTCCAAACAAAAATCATTCTCTAAAGGAGAAAACCTTATAATTAAATCATCATTAAATGACGATCTACAACGCTTGGGCTCGCTTGAGTTCAAGTTTGCCTCAATCGCATGATGATAATAAGGATAATACACTAAGTGTACTATGATGCTTGCCTAGACTAGTATCATATCGCCACTTATAAGATTATCCAAATCATCACAAAACTAGTCAAGGAGTTCCATCCCAAACTATCACAAACTTCCCTAACTATACCATACCATACATGAAATTTTAAAACGAATAAGGATCTTCCCAAATGAATACGATGCCCGATCAAATCCTTTGTTTGCTCGCAAGGTACCTTTGTTATATTAGGGTCGGTTACCAGACTCCTCTAGTGTGAAGTTCGATCCAGTTACTTAGTCCAACCACCAAAACTTCATGGCACAACTAGGGTCACGCTTCAGAAATCTCCCAGTCATTTCAAGAATCTGACTCAAGTGCTCGCGTTTAATAATCGAGAGAAAAACCCTTGCCCAACTAGCGCAAAGCACCTAGAATCCTTACGCTTCAACTAGGGTTTAAGAACTAGTACATGACTAGGCTTATCTTTAGAAAATACCTCTTCAGCGCATAGGATTACTCTCATCGCCTAGGGTTTACAAATGCCAGTAAAACACTTCTAACGTGAATGACTATACGTGTAACGTATAAGTCAACTGTTCTATCTTCACCTAATTCTGGATAACCGTTGGGTCATAGTTGGATGCCTAATCCAAGTCATGGTTTGCTTGTCAATATCTTCTACTACCATGCCTAAAGGGCTACACCACCTTCGACACTTACTGCAGCTGTTGGAATGTTCTCGTGTGGTAGATCGTCCCGTGCTATGGTAAAATAGTATGTGAACTAATCAAGCATCTCAGATTGCCTAACCGTAGTCGCTCATGTATTCTGTCTGCTAATACTGATTGCTTGAACGATGATACCTTAGCAACTAGTGATTGAAATAAATCTAACTCCAAAGGACAAGTGGTGTATGCAATATTATATAGCAGAAGAATACAATTATGCTCTCTCAACATATCTTCATCTACCAGGTTACTTATCTCAACCTGGTATACAAGGTCCTAAGTGTTGAGCCTAAGTTCTGATAACAATTGTAACGACCCACACTTCGTAATACCCAAAATCAACATCGAATGACAACTTCAGACTCTCAGACACAACAAAGATAGTTTGTCGAGGTTAAATAAAAATCAGTAAAATCTAAACATCATACCAAGTCTCACAGCGGAAAGATAAAATATAATATGTTGAATATACATGAAAAGAACATGATAAATAATTAACTAGGGACTATACTGATGGAAGTAACTGATAAATGAATGTCATTACAAAAAGTTAGAATACAATATCTGATACAACAAGTCTCGTATATAAATAGAATATCTACCACATATCACTACAACATCAAGTATATATCCAAATTACCGACTTTCCTCCAAAGTGCTCCAACTGTCCTTAAAGCGTATCCCTAAAAGCACCTGACTCTCAAACTACTCAATCGAGTACCCAAAAGTTGTCATGACACAAGTAGATAAATACAAAACACGGGTCGGACATAAAGTCTGGTGCGAGGGGAACAATCTCAAAGTATTGTATATGAAATATATATGTGTGATAAGTGAACTATGGCCAGTTCTCTCCACTAACATGGCTTAGGGGTAACCCAGACTGCCTTTAAACAGGTAAAGTAAACCCAATTCAACGGTATGGGATTGTACCATAACCTTTTTTTTCTCCTGCAAGTAATGAGTCAGCACAACTAATATAATGTGACTGAAGCATAACAATATACCATGATAGGGGTAACATAATGTGCTGATGTAGGAGTAATATAAACATCCCTATACAAGCCTAACACACAATGTTCACTAGTGGTAATCAATCAACTAATATAATACGCACAATCATAACAATAGCGGACGCCCAAAGAATAACTTGATTCCATCATTGCTAGTGGGTGAGGTCAGCTATGGACACCAGTCGATCCAACAATCCTCATCTAAGCATCTAAAATGCAAAATGAATACGGCTATATTATAGTACTACTAAAATAGCATCTCCATACCCAAAACCGAAACATGGATAACCATAACCAATACCCATACCAAACAACCATTAGCTATCAATGAGACCTATCGAGAGCCATACTAACTTGCGAACTCCCTAAAACCCAACAACTCAGAAGAAGTTGGCCTGTAGGTCCCATCGTATCATCCAAGAGTGCTACAAAACTGTATATGACCTACTTTAGACTGACGTTCCAGCCTCTCTCTACCCTGCTCCAAGATTATGTCTGTAGGTTGTGTCGTCTCAATAGTACACTGGATTTCTATGCTAGCATCCTTTACTCCCGTTTGTCAATACTGACATATCGGAAATGTATGTAAATGCTAAACCTTGCCTACATCCTTCCTACACGGGTACACAATGCCAAAGTACTGTTGCTCCCGTGTGGATCGATAAACATCATGAATTGCAATTAGCTACCTATGAGGCCTACTACGAGACACAACTATATTGTGGACTCCTTAAAAAAACGACACCTCAAAAGAAGTTGATCTGTAGGTCCCATCGTAGCCTTCAAGTGTACTACAAAGCAGTATATGACCTACTTTAGCCTTATGTCCAGTCTCTCTCCACTCTTGCTCCTTAACCACGTATGCAGGTCGTGCACCCCAAGGCACAATGGATTCCTTTGCACCAATCAGTAGTCCCAAGTTGAACATTCCAACTATATATATACACATATACATACATACATACATACATACATACATACATATGCCTGGAACGTATATCAATGAATATCTACATAAAATACTCTGGGCATCTTCCAGTAGTCCTAAGTCAAACATACAAGAGCTATGCATATATGCTTGAAACCGCATATCAATGAATATCTATAAAATATTTGTGCCTCTTTCATTAGGCCCAAATCGAACATACCAAAACTATATACATACATACATACATACATATATATACCTAAAACTGCATATCAATGAATATTTATAAAATAGTATATGCCTCTTTCAGTAGTCCTAAGTCGGACATACTAGAACTATATATTTATATAGGCATATATAACCCACATAAACTATATGCTGGTATATATAAAACTAGTCCAACTATATGGAACTAATTAATACATCTCGTGTCCATTTACACACACAAAGTCAACACATGGACAAAACCACTATTCTACCATCTCATAGTCTAACCGATCAACTAATCAAACATTCTATTTATCTACCATGCAATTCTAATCTACAATCAATTCTGCCAATTCAACCAATTAAAAATTGTGACATAAAAATATACAATTTAATCATTAATCAACTCGTTATACCTTGTGGTAATTCATAAGATGATCCATCTATTAATATATTATTTCTAAACATAATATATTATTAATGAAACAACAATAAGCTTATAAATCATTTAAAAGCTTAATTTTATTTAATTATAGAATTATGATTAAATATACACTTCCATACTATTTTTATAAAATCGTAACCATTTTATAAAAATATCATTATATGCTTAAAACTGATTTAAGTAATATGTTTCACCTCATAATATTTTATAAATACATAGATCTTTTATAAAATATTATATCCGCTTCAAAACCCATTTAAGCCACAATATGCTTAATTTATCAAATTAAATCAAGTAGGTCTTAATCACACTATTTTTTAAAATCATATAAGCATTTGATAAAATATCCCATTTACTCAAAACTATTTTTTATGTACAAAGTAACTTAAATGTAAATCCATTTATCAAATCTACAAAGTCATTTAATCATTTTTAAGTCTTCATGCTTATTTTAGAAGTCATGCTTTTAAATCCCGATTAGTAATAAAATATGTTTCAATATTTCTATCACTAATTTAAAGCAACAAATTGGAGTTAAATTAATTTATAAACACATTATAAATTAATATCAACCCCTCCAACTCCACTCAATACGAATAGATCCCCATACACACAAGCACACGAATATCCCTTCTAATAAATCCAATCAAACAGGGAAATTATTATATATATATATATATATATATATATATATATATATATATATATCACAATTGTCTTTAACATTTACCTAGGATCTCGACAACTATTCTATGTCTATAATAATTCTTCCAAACATTATATATCAATTAACCACATTACTCTACATCATTCTAATCATATAAACTAGTACAAAAAATACTGGGGTTTTGTACGATAATTAAATGCAGAGTTATCATTCCGCTCACCTTAGCCATATTTTTCAGTAGTCCAAATTGCAACCAAAGCTATTCCAATGGCAACTCAACGAGTGCGACGCAAGAAACTGCATTCTATTCCGATGTCGTATGAAAAAGGTACGAATTTTCGAACACAAAATCATTAACTAATTAATTAGTTGTTAATTAATCAACTTTAAAACCCTAAATTAACACCCTAGGCTCACCCCCACTGTATCTAAGTTCGGCCTCTGTTCATCACGCTTCCTCCGCCGCCTCAACCAACCGAAGGTCACTATCTACACCCCCTTCCTCTGTCAAGTCTTTCGGTACCAACCTTGCCACCCTAAATCAATCGCGCCAACTCCAATCGACGAACCCTAACCGCACGTGCAAATGAACATCAACGCTTCACCGCTGCACTAGAGCCCAATCACCCAAAGCTGAAGCTAGCTAGGACCAAGACAGTCATGCCACCTTTATGCGACACTGCTTGAAGAGCCACCACGGCGGAGATCGAAGGCAAACTAGTTTCGGTCGTTGATTTCCTGGGTTACAGCATGGATGCTTAGAGAGAGGGAAAATGAAATGCCTCCATAATTTAATTTAAAATATGTATTTATTTGATTTAATTTTCATGTTTTCGACACATATGAGCGCTAGCTAGCTTGGATCGAGATGATTCTCAAACCTCACGATTCCGTGTGTTTTCTTGGCGCTGATGGCATAGAATATAATGCAATCCGGGACTGGTCCTTAGATAATCAATTTCGCACGTATCGTTCACAAATATCTACCGAGAAATCTGCAACTCCAAAGCAAGCATGCATACTATTGTTTGTAACCAAATATCCATATTCTGGCCATAATGGAAAAGGTTTCGAGACCTAATTCCATCGTACAAAAGTTAGCCTTTTGAATCGATCAACTAATCTAATGCAGGCTACTGGCTAAAAATCTGTCAGTCAAAATATATTGATTCTTTTACTCATTCTCAACAGCTCAGATGATCCGGACTCAATAAAGGTGGTCTCGAGTCCTAATTCGTTCAATTGTGAAAGTTTATTTTTCAGTCCATCGATGACAATTAGTAATTTAATATTTAAATAAATCAAGTTTTAAATTTTCTAGTGTATAAAATATGGGTTGTTACACTTTATATGCCAAATACACACCTACTACAACAAATTTTTGAATTTGGACTATCATGCGATCCCCATCGCCTAATTCCATAGGCAAATCGATCATCTTAATTGGCTGCTTTGCTTCATCGATATATCCTTGAATTTTGGTTTTACAGGTCGTAACCTCCTTCATATTGATCTTCATTTGGTCAGATGTCCTTCTGAATAGTATATTTACAGAAATTCTAGTATCCACCAAGACCCAATTACTATCGTCAGTCCTATACCTACTGTTGTTACCATAGGGTTGAAAGTCGGCGCTTTGACTCCATCTACATTCCCATTCCTAAATATGATGTCATCAATTATCGTCCTTTGATGCTTAGACAGAGTTTCATCTTCTACGACAAAACAATCCTCCAGTGGTACATGCTTGAGCAAGCTCGTGTATTGTTCCATTTCCCTCCAGATCTTCTCCGGTGGATGAGGTCACCACTTATGGTGGTGATAATTAATTTCCCATCATTTCACATGGGCCCTTCTCCGCTTGGTCTAAGCGGATTCCCTTGACAGGTGGCCCTTAAAGTATCGTAGCTTGAAAAATTTCATGTGGCTCTTTAATGTAGTACTGAAGCTTATTTTTCCTTATCAGTTCTTCGATGAGATCCTTCAAATGTCGACACTCGATCACGTTATCTCCACGAGTTTCGTGAAAGTGATAGAATTTTCTAAAGCACCTTTCCCACTCGGCAAACTCCTTTCTAGGCAGTTTCTTAAATTATTTCGTTCCTTGAGTAGCAAGGTATATGCTTTCTAGTGTATCACTTAGGGGCATATAGTCTTCTTGTTTCATATTCCTCTAATGTTTCTTATTTTCGTTGCGTCTTCCGCTATGGCCTTGGTTCCTTTTCTTCTATTACCATAATTTCCAATATTAACTGCCACATTACCACAGCTATCTCTAGCTTGTTTAATTGCCACATAGCTCTAGATAACTTCCTTAGATTATTTTTCATCGATATTTCTTTAGGCCAGACTCGCCTCCTCCAATCACAGAAACTGATTAGCCTTTCGATGAAACTCTTTCATAGTTGTAGGTTGCTTCATTTTCAACCATCTATTAAAATCCATGTTTGGGTGCATGCCTCAGGCCAATGCTTTAATATAGTTCCTCCTTTGGATTACTTCTATAATAGAAATATTTAATTGATTCAAGAACCCCTTCAATAACTCCTTCGGTTCTTAAGAAAGGCTTGACAAGGACATCACGTCCTTAGGTCATGCAACATGGAGCCAGAACTTCTCCATGACTTCCTAGCCAAATCATCAAAATTGATATGGATCTCGACACGAGCCTAGTGAACCACATTGATGCAACTCCTCCCAAGAAGATAGGAAAATATCTACATCGGATAGCATCCGTTGCCTTGGCACCATCCATGTGCTACTTATATTTACTAAGTGTTGCCTAGGATTAGTAGTCCTGTTATATGATGGTATAGTCGACATCATAAACTTCTTGGGATACTCTTCTCTCAGAGTATTTTCCATGAATGGAGTTTTTCTTGGCGTGGAACCCTAATCCTTGTTATTTCTACCTTTTCTTTTCTCAACCAACCACTTAACCATATCCGATATATATTTCTCGTTGGCACAGTACTCTAAAGGTCGACCATAAGGTCTTATACTGAATGCTTGGCTCTACAAATAATATCGGTTTTCCCACTAATGTCTATGCTGTCTACTCTCTTGGAGAACCACTCCTATGGTTTTCCATTGATGTTTGGTTGGTTTTGCTTCAGCTATTTGGACTCCGGCTCCATTAACTTCGACATCTAGCTCGTAATCATCACTATCATGATGCATGTCATCCTTTGAGTCTGATAAGTCCAAAGCTTCAACTACATATCCCCTTGTTGTCTCGAAATCCTCTTTCTACCGAGACGATCCCTCTTTGTGCCTTGTCGTTTTCTTTTAAGGGGAATGTTCTAAATTCCATCGGAAACTCCTTCTATTTTCCTAGTAACCGTTGCCTTCTAATTTTGTTATTCATTTCGCCGATTCTGACCCAAAAAAAAAATTCTCTACTTCAAATCTGAGGGGGAAGCATCTCTTTTGTTCCTCCTAATCCTTTGCGATTGCTGGGTCAGCAATGCTATGCTAGCATCCATCTTTTCCCTCAAAGCTTTCAGATTGTCAACCAAATTTTTGTTCAACTCCTACATCGTCTTATTAAGCTCGACCATAATAATCAATTTGTGCTGTGCAGATGATACTGGTTTTTCCAGTTGGTTATTAACTTCTAATTGGTGAGAATTTTCTACATCACCACCAGTTGCTGCTCTTAGCTATCTTCTAGATCCCCTAAGCATCATTGATTCCTATCAGAAAGTCTCAAAA
This sequence comes from Allium cepa, assembly GCA_030765085.1. Classification (NCBI taxonomy): domain Eukaryota; kingdom Viridiplantae; phylum Streptophyta; class Magnoliopsida; order Asparagales; family Amaryllidaceae; genus Allium; species Allium cepa. The sequence goes on along the minus strand of CM060941.1, from coordinate 803,540,390 downwards.
TTTCTTAAATAAAATATTCTAGATCCCTTGAAACCCGAAATAGCAAGTTAGATCTAACCTTTAGAATTGGTTCTCAATGAAATTATCAAAATGTTGGCGCCAAAAGTGGCGCAACACCCAAAACCTCTTGAAATGTTGAGATCTAACAAAAAGTATAAGAAATAAAGTAAGAACACTAGGATTTTTACAGTGGTTCAGCAATTTCTAGCTTACATCCAATGTAGTATTTATAGAGTTGCCAATCTAAGAAAGGTTTAGAGAGATTTAGATTCACTAGTATAAGGGATTTACAGGACTAAACCGTATAATAGCAAATAGTAGCTTCCTTAGTGATTGTCATGGAGGAGAGATATAAGATGAAGTGTCCAAAGTCCTTTGCCAATAGCTGCAGGTTCAGTATTTACTAGGGAATCGCTTAGCATAGAGGGGGGCTTAGGAGATATAAGGTCTAAATCAAAGTTGAAGTGTACAAGAGTAAGCTACGGGGCTTAAATCCTAAGAGCAACCACTCAATGCTGAGAGGTTCCTCTCAGTACTGATAGGTTTTTGTAGGAGATTCTTCTCCCTTTATCTCATCTTGCCTCATATCTCTAATTCGTTGTGTTGCAAACACCTTATGCTGAAGATTGAGATGTTTCCGATAGTTCCCACTACAACAAACATGGGATTTCATAGCATTTGAAAAACGTTATTATACCATACCATAGCGTTTCAGAGAACACTAAGGAATGACAAGCTATGGTAGACCTTCACCTTTAAATAGCACTAAAAAATGGTATGAAAAATAATTTTTCTATGGCGTTTTTACTGTGCTATTAACCTAAATTCCATAGGAAATATTGTCCCATGGTTACTTTCAATAGCCTTTTTTGCATATTTCTATGGCGTTTTTATGAATATTTTATAACGTTGGATATGATACTTCCATAGCGTAGGTTTGCATATTTGTATAGCGCGTTTTGTACATATTTGTATAATGTTTATTTAGTTATTATATCGTTGGGTAAATAACATCTTATGGTCACTTTCTATAGCGTTTGTTTTACGACAACGTCTCTCAAACGCTATTAAATGTAATATTTATTTGCCAATCGTATTTATTGTTGATTCCGCTTTTTCACATATACAATATTCATTTACCCAATTCTTCTTTGCATATAAATATAACATATTTTCACAGACAAAAGATATGTAAATTACAGCAAACTATTTCATACATATTCAAACAACTTTTTCCATATCCAGACAGTATTTCATTCATATTTAAATATTTGGCATATCCAAACATGGTATTTTATATATATTCAAAAAAATTTCGCCATATTCGAATACAGTATTTCATATATATCGTTCTAACAACTTTTTCCATGTCCATACGTAATATTTCATATATTTGCATCAAGTTACTTATAGACCAGTCAAACATTTGATTTCATCTTGCTTTGATTTTGATATTCTCTCTCTAACATCTATAATACAAATAAGAAATCAAGATGTTAGTAATTGTTATGTCAAATATTCATAAAGTAAAAGAGTCCCAAAGAAAGAAAAAATATGTATCAAGGACTTAAAATATGATGCAGCAAGCCAATGCAGTGGGTACTGTATGTAATTAACCTATAATATATAGATATGAACTATGTGTATCCTTTTAATGTTAAATAAATTAAAACATGCAGCAGGTCTATAAGTTTACAGTGTGACACCTATTCATGCAGCAGTTCTATAAGTAAAACATGCAAAGGTCTATAAGTAAAACATGCATCAGATGTATAAGTAATCTATGCAAACTGTAATCTAATTCATGATGTTTAGCAACTGATTTCATTCTATCACCTATTCATGGACAAGCAATGACACAGTAATAAGAAATAAGTGTTTTACAGTGTGAATAGGTAATATATAAAACATTCTCTTTTTCAAATTCCCCTCGCATGCAGTAGGTCGCTTACAAGGATGCTATCACTGGACCTTGGTTCAAAAATTTCTTCCTGTAAAATCAGTATAAGCATGCATTGATATATCAAAATTCCTTCACTTACTTCTAATCCCATTTTGAAATATTTATATTCAAAGTTTCTATCATATCATTTCCAACATAAATATGCATGCAATGTAAGTAAAAACAATTTCAACAACAAGACACACCACGATATACTAATAAGTCTTACAAAATAAACGTGATAGCATTACAATAAAGCATACAAAAAAATACCTTTAATTTTTGTTCAGGTTTCGTTCCATTGTGAAGTCAGCAGGTGGCTTTTCTTCCCCAATATTCTCGTTAATAGAAAATTGACCCCAAGAATCGGAGGATTGGGGCTCGATTGCTGCTAATGGGGGCTTAATTGCTCCCAGTTTGTTTGAAAAGAAGTGTTTTTTTAAAACAAAATTCAAAAGAAGAGTTATCCGAAGAAGCATTTTTATCTCTGAAATCCACATGATCGATCAAGAAAAGCATGCCAGCCACCTAATGCTGTCAATTAATTTCATATCAGTTGTCCAATAGAACACAAATTCACAAGTTTAAAGATACTAACCAGCAACAAAATCAACCATGCACTAATCATAGCCTGAAGATAGCTGGCTAACTACTATAGCATGCACTGAAGAAAAATATTTCTAAGAAGAAATCATTCAACATAGAGAAAACATATTTTAAATGCAAAATATGTTATGTACACTTCAATATGAAACCGTTTTGACTCTACTTCGACTTTTGAAGATATATGTTTAGGTGCATGAATATTTAAAACAAATTCAGGCTTATTTAGTATCAAACATACATGTCATGTGCATTTTTATCACAAAATAGATAGCCAATATTTGTTCTGAAAGCTTACAGAGTTTTTAATGAGAGTCTCTAGTAGCATATTTTCATCTCGATCTTTTGGATTGAGAGAATAAATCACATCGTTCTTGATATCTTCAAAGCTAAAATGAAGAGTTGTAAATAAAAAAAACAAGAAATTTTAAATGCTATATACATTTCAAAGGGGATATTTAACTATTTCTCTATAGTGTATCTTTTTCCTTGGTTACTTTATCCACTTGAGCTGTTGAAAAGCCCATTGTAATGAATGATGATCTCAAGTAATGAAGAAACGAACATGGACTATTTTTCTGCAATACAATTAACATGTGTGTCATTTCAGTAGTATAGATATCATCGACACATTGAATTATACTGTTATAAAAAGTGCTTCTGTTGGTAGTCTTGGTCTTTAGAATTGTGCGCCATAGAAAGTTGAAGAAATTCACACTACAGTTACATAATTAACTAGGTGCAACATAATGTGTGTATGTGTTTGTACGTATGTATGGAGAGAGAGAGAAGTGCACACATTAAGAGAGAAAACTGAAAAAAATGAGATTTAAAGAATTACGTAGGTTATTTTTTATACTTTCTGAAATCTGTTAGTTGTATTGAATCAGTAGCTAACCAAGCATGTCTATAATACATGACACTGCATCTACTCAATTTTTTTTGAAATGGTACTTAGATACAATATGTCACTGGGGCAACAAACCACAAATCATGTGTCAATAAATGTTCGAATCACGCTATGCAAGTTTCGAACTTGTGACATCTCGCACCATAGTTGAATCACTTGATCACTGGGACAATGGTGCTTATCACCAAGCATATTCTTATAAAATGAAAACAAATGCGCAAAATTCTTTGCTGTGTGAGGGTCAAAATTTCCTTATTTTTAGAGAATTATCATTTACAAGAAATTCTTTTATTCAAAGAGGGTATTCCTAGCAATTTATATGTAATACAATACCTATTTTTATTTAAAGCATATTAATTAATTATATATTATTGAAATATAATGCATTAATAAATTTACAAGATAGTATGGTAGGTTTACTACAGAGTATAGCAGATGGCAATATAGTAATCAAAAGACATTCTTGTAACGACCCGGATTTTTAGTCATCGAGTATTGGAATAATAAACTGATTTTAATTATTGAAATATTGATTTTTATAAATCAATTTTCTAATATTTAAAATATCTGAATATATATAAATTGATTTAAAACTATATTAGATATTGAATCATAAATGTCTGGATATGATAAATATTATAGAAATGTGTAAATAAACTCCACCATTAAAATTCAAGGTAGAATATGCATATGTTTTTACATAAATATAAATATATACAAGTTAATAATGTTTCGATACACACACACACATACATACACATATAAGCATATAAGAGTATATATATGCCCATATGAAGTAATGTTATGTAAATAGTAGTTAAGTATATATGAAGTAAAATATATATACATAAGTTAAGATGTATATAGTAATGTAATATCTAAATATGTAAATATATATGATGATAAAAATATACATAGGCATATGTATATGCATATATGATCAAAAAATATTGTACATGATAATCTATATGTATGTATGTATTTATATAATGTATACATGTATGTATGCATGGAGACATCATCATGGCAAGCAATTAATTCAAGCATACAAGGTTTCAAATCAAGCCATAAAATATCATATCAACAGGAAATCAAATCAAGTCATTTTTTTCAAGTCAATCTATTTTCGAGTGAAAAGAAAAAAGAAATATAAAGGAGGATGTGAAGCCTGTACAAATCTGCAGGCACTCGTTGCTTACCCAATACACTTCCTCCTCTTATATATATATATATATATATATATATATATATATATATATTCATAGCCTAGCCTTGCCATATTCGTTTGCTCACATATGAAAAAAAAGTACAATCCGTCATTAAGAAATCAAAGAAGGAAAATCAAGTATTAAAGCCTGAAGTAGATAAAACCAACCAGCTGTATATAAAACAGTGAGTTAACATCTTGATTTTGTTATTGATTTTTATATATTGATAAGTATAAATGAATTATTTTATTAAATCTTTGATCCGGGTCAAGAGTATATGCATCTGATATGTGAAAATGTGTGTGTGTGTGAGTGATTTGACATGGCTGTTATCAAAAGAGTGTATTACTTCCTGGTGTTGCTCTGTCCATGCTTTTTATAAATAGTTAAACTTACAACTTTGAAAATCAATTTCTCATTATCTATTAGAGTTTAAAACTCAATTCCAAAACAAAATTTACTCGTTTTAGAGTGTAGATTATTTTAAAAATTGTTGCATTAAATTTCGTCATGTATAGGAGAAGGAAGAAGGAGAAGGAACAAGATGTCATAGATAAGTGTCTCAACTTTGGGTCAAATTCGAAAATCAAATTTCAACAATTGGATTGTATGTCTGGAACCGCTAGTGAAAATTAGAATTTTTAGGATAAATTTGGTGATTTATAGTTGAGTGTTGAGAAAGGTAGAGGGAGATGAACAGATTTGGGCATATTGTCGAATTCAGGCGATATACTCGATTTCAAGGCATGGATTTTGGTCTGGAGGAGGTTTGGGTGGAGGCGCACTGATGAAGAATGTTGTGGCATTTTTAAGGGCTAATGGAGGTGTGTCGAGGCAGTTTTAGGTTAAGGCATTGTTTTTTTGTCTTCGGGTTCGAATGTAATGGCGAAGCAGAGAGGACAAGGGAGACATGCACATAAGGGGGTTAGGTCGAGGAGGTTATGGCGAGGGTATAGGAAAGATTCAGTGGTTGATGAGGGCCTGGGTTATCGTCGTGAGGTGATTGAATGGCGGGCATTGTTCCAGGCTTTGTGTTGGGTGTTCGATATTTGAACGACAGTCTCGTTCGTGGTTCTAGGTGGAGGAATGTGGTGGGGGGTCGAGGGTGGATTGCGACGTCGGTCGGCGGCGAGATGTTCGGACGGAGGTAAGTGTGCACGTGCATGCTTGGATGGTGCACGGTTGGGTTGCTCAAAAGAAAAAAAAGAGAGGAAGAAACTGGAAAGAAAAGAAAGGAGGATGGGAGTGAGAATGGGCTGGGTGGGGAAAATGGGCCGAAGGAAGAAAATAAGAAAATGGAGAAAAGAAAAGGAAAAAGGAAAAGGAAAAAAAATAAGAAAAAGGGAAAGAGAAAAAGAAAATGAACTTGTATATTTTATATGGTAACTTAGAGTATTTAAAACTCTAATTCGATTAGCATTATAACCCAATCAACATCAAAACCCTTTGCGTTGTAAAATCCTACCTCCTAGTATTTAAGTTTACTTTATTTTGTGTAAAGTAAGATTTAATTATCTATAATAATTAAATTAAGTAATTAATTAAATTCTTAATTAATTAAATTAAATTGTTTATAATTTCTTTAATTTTCATTTTTTTGGGTTAATAATATAAATGGTTTCAGAAATTGAAGTTGATAAAATCCTGAGTTGCAAATTGTTTAATCTGAACTATTAATCATTAAATTAGTGACGACCTATGCTTGGGCTTATTTCTATTAGATGGTTATTCAAAATTATTCTTGTCTGTTCCATCAATTGGTGAGACAAGTTAAAATAGTAGAACAAAATGATGATGCATTTTATTGGGGATAAGCATCTATAATAAAATTTCCATACGTGAATATTATCACCCTAAAATATAAATTGTTTTATTTTAAACAATTCACCCTTTTAAAATTTATTGCTTGGATTCGAAGAGACTGGAATCGGATATCAATGCTATCCGGAAGCACTTCGATTTGAAAATCACTACGAACCCTTACGGTTTTTATTTATAGAGTTTGGTATGCTATAATTGGATTAATTTAACAAAATTAGACTATTTTAATAAGTATGGTACTTAGACACTTTTATAATATCAATGTATTTCTGTAAAAGTGCTTTTGGTTATATAATATAAGAACTCGTCGTGTTTACACGAGTGACCTTGGATTTTCAAAAGATTTTTATGACTTAATACTTTTAATTTAAGTGTGTTTACTCACGCTGGTTTCCTGCCTGACTCTGTTACTTTATTGTAATGCTTGGGTCAGGCCGAGTATTACAGAATTTCAGGTTAGGACGCTTTGGAGCTCAGGAGATGAGCTGGATAGCAGAGACGTATTACACTTATTTGACTATATTCTGTTTTGTATTATTGGCTGCATAGTCAAAAATTGAGGACAAGTTATTATAATTGTCCAGATTTATTGTTGATGATTGTACTCTGATAACTTGTATGCATATTAACAGTTATAGCATTCTTTGTATAAAATGCTATTATTGTATATTATAGTTTATTCCGCTGCGATTGTGAGATTCTGTGCTGTTATTTCTGTTTCTTATTCTATCTCTTTTCTTCTTAAACCCTAACAACCTGGTGTTTCCAGCACTCGATTCCTCGACACTTTATACAATGATGTATTACTGTCGATTTTTGGGGGTCAAAAATCGTCCGGTCGTTACAATTCTAATCACAAAAGGATGGTTTATGAAAAAGATTACGTGGTATGTTTTCCCCAATAAAAACTTTACTATGCATAGGCTTACTTGTTTTACTTCATAAGAACAATATATGGGACTGGTATTTATAGGTGTTAACAACAACATTCAATCTTAAGTTTTTTTTGAATACAAATCATTGACAGTAGCAACAACAAAATAACTTGTGCATAATTTTTTGAAAATTTATGGAAAGTTTTAGTTTAACTATCTGGATAAAGGAAAATTATATCTAATTTTGTACTGCTATTTTTACTTAAGCTCACTCGATAGTAAAGCATACTCAAAATACATAAATATAAAGGAGAGTCGGTCAAAACAGTTCAGTTTTAATTATATGCTTAAAACAAACAATTTCAAATTTAGTTTCATATACAAAACTAACAATGCAGTCCACAAAATATTTGATATTTAATTTTAAATTAAAAAATAAAATAAAAATACCTTTAAATCAAGCACTGTTATGACATGCGATCCCATGAAGTCCTCTAACGTGTTATCAAATCTCTTTAAAAAGGTACTTTCAATACTTGGTAAAAGCCAACATGAGCACATTCTGGATTAGCACTTGCTCCTGCTTTCTAGCTTGTAATTTCATTTCTATTATATCCAAATCATATTCATATGGCAATGGTTAATTCTTTAAATCAAGCACTGTTATGACAAATTATCATATTTTATACGTTGATCATTAAATGCATTAAAACATCCTATTCAGAGCAAACACAAGGAGTATATAAGAATCAAACAAACCTATTTGGACTAAATCTATTATTGCAATTTGAACTGAACCACGTACTTTCTAGTTTTATACCATAGTTCTCTTGGCGAGGAACAATAAGCCTTTTAATTTCCAACTTAGTACACAAGGTATCGGCAAAATTGTAAAAGATTTACAAGTATGTGTTTAAATAAACCCTTAGTTATTTGCCAAAGATTAATACACTAGTAATCCGACAACTCTACCTTTTACTCATATCATAGATTTTCTTATCTTGTCTGTTTATATATTTTTTGATATCTTATATACAAAGTGAATGAACTAAGGTAATAACATGTGATCAAAAAGTTAAAATTAGGAAAATAAGTCAATTATTTGGAACATTTCCTATCAAGCTCATGCATCCTATTGTTAGCAAAAACCTTAATGTAATTTAATTTATATTTAACGATTGAAATATGTGCTCAATGATGTCTTGTCAATTTCAAAGGATTTTAGGATAGGAAAATATACAACTTCATGTAATAAATCATGTGACTCCAGATACATTAGTATCTCACAGTAAATTTGTTTCAGATTATTGTAAATCATTTTTGAATTTACCATGCATTTGTTTAGTACAATTTAAATCTCTTTATAGACATTGGCTATCGACTTATACAAATATTATATGTATGGTATATCTACTAGATAATGATTAATGGTGACTTCTATTTAAAGACTAAGTATGACTCTTAGTGGTTCTTGCTTTCATATTCCATTATTTTAGAATATGTACTCTTTGACGCATATTGCATACCCACCGTGGATTTAATAGTCTTATTATGCAAATTTAAGGAACTGATTCAGTCAAGAAAAATTAGAAAAAGGCATCCATCCTAAAATCGGTTTGAAATTGTAAGAATAAAGCACTTCAAAAGATACTGATATATATTGAAGAACAAAGTAGTCAATTACAAATAGTGCAAAATAGCGGAAGGCTTGCGCTATTTTGCTTAAAATGTTAGATTTAACATTTTTTCCATATTCATCAAAATTAAAAAAATTAACTGCTCGTTACCAAAACAAAATTAAGTGCTAATTCTATTGTCAACTACTAATATGAGCATAAAAGTCAATATTAAGTGCTCGGCTAAAATCTTTTTAAACAGCTGGACAACTTCACAGGTAACAATTTAAAGTTTGATATTATATTTTCACTATTTTGTAATTGTATTCTATGTTCACAGAGTTAAATATCATATATCTGCATAGAGTTTAATATTATATTTTCACTATTCGAAGTTTTATATTATATTTGCAAAAAGTTTGATATTTTATTTTCACATGTAACTACGAGACAGCTTCACTAGTAACTAAATTAATACATATAAAAAAGAAGTGATAGCTGTAACTAAATTCTGTTTTTACTATTTTGAAACTATCCATGTTAATTTTTTATGTACTTACTGCTCAACAAAAATCAAAATTAGGTTCAAATTTTTTTTGTCAACAACTAAGTATGACCATAAAAAATTAACATTAAGAAATAAAAGTGCATAAAATTTCTACTCAAGAACTACTTTTAAATAGCCAGACCTAAATATTGCACCTCATAAGCCTATTAGGAAATAAAAGAAAAAACAACAAAATGGTTCAAATTGAAGAAAAGAAGAAAAAAAAATGTACCTTTAGAATTGAAAATTTGTTCAGATAAAAGACTGATTCAAATTAAGAGAAATGACAAACCAAAAATAAATTAGATTAAGCTTCAATTTAAGTTTTAATAGAAAGTCAACTTCAGATGAGAGAAGAAATTGGGCAGCTATTTTACATTGATTGCAAAAGAACGATAAACAAGGGAAAAATGAGAAATTAAATTACAGGCCAAAGAAATAGAACGCAATACATTCCAATTTTAATCTGTTGGAAGCAACTGAATTGGACTTGGGCCTGTAGAGGAAAAAAAAACAAAAATAGTGTGCTATTTTACGTTATGAGAATTTGTAAACATTATGATAATAGCATGCTTTTTGGGGCTATTGTTGGTAGGTGCGCTATTGTACATTTTGACAACTTTGTTGAAGAATTATATGAAATGCAGATTTCGAACCCTCGACATATCACATATGGTCGTATGAGCATGGAGCTATGAATCTAAAGTATACATTCATGAATCATGAGGTTTGTCTTATGCAATATTTTTGTACTTTTACAAATCGCATAAAAATGACAAAGATAATTTGCTATTTTCCATTTTTGTCTAGTCCATAGTGCTAATTCATGAACTTATTCATCATGAAATGGATATGGGTGGTTGTAACAGTGTTATAAAGTGTGGTTTTTGATATGGACATAACAATTAGCCAGAAACCTTCTAAGCGCGATAATTTTTTTATATTGATAGTTTAACTATTGTTTTCCTTCTTTACTTCTTTTATCTGAAGCTAGCCCTGCGTTTGTTTAATAACACACTGTAATTCAACAATCTAGTCATTACAAAAAAATATATCTATTCTCCAGATGCAAACCTGATTAATTACTAATGCACTGCTGGTCATGATCTAAAAATATCAGGTAGCATATAATCATTACTTGATCGTAATTCTTTGTACAATTAATCTTATACATTAAGCATCAGACATTGTTGTTTGTCTATTTTTCAAATAATAATTAAAAAATCTATATAACCATGTTGTGCGTATCAAAAAAATATGAATCATCTATTGCAACGTTAATGGGTTGTGGATCAATGCTAGCTCTTGCTGTATATAGTTAACCTTCTAATGTCATTTATATCTTACATTTATATTGTATTCTTTAAAATTAGTGCTTGCTTTAATCAAATTTTAGCCAAGTTAGATGGAAGAAAAAATTGGTTCTCAAACTGAATGAGTAGACAGATGTAAATGACTTTAGAACAGAAAATTATTTTGGCATTTTCGCTCATTAATAACATAATTAAAGTTGTGTAGGAAAGATAATTATGTCGATATATTCATATTTCTTCTTGTCCAAATAAAAGTGTATTACTTTTTTTTACTTCCCCATTCATGTATGCACTTGATGTAAAAGGGTTAAAAAAATAGTTATTTGTATTAAGAAAATATACTCTTGAGCCCCATGTCCAACTTCTAAGTTCATGCATATGGGATATCAATGTTAATTTTTGTCTTACGGAGGGACTAAATGTTGACAACATTATAGTATATGTATCCGCGTATCAATTATCATGTAAATTTTTCCATGGTCAATGCCATAAGGAATCTTACTTTTACACTGCTATAAAAAATCAAATGGTAGCGAGTTCAAACTTTTGTCTGTATATTTCTCAACATATCATAGGGAAAATAAACAATAAATTAATATTTTAGATACTGTTAATATAATGATTCATAAAATATATCTTACGATGTTATTTTTATTAAAATCCTTAGTAATAGTTTCTAAATTATTTCTAGTTAAACTATTTCCAATGCTTGTCTTCATTGAAAACAATTTATGCACTATTTCTAGTTATATTTTGGAGTATAGTGGTAACTGAAATAACCATCGACATTTTGATAAAGGTTGTAACAACTCGCATATTTTACGATCGAGTATTTAAATATTTTATTTAAATATTTCATCGTTAGTCGGATTTTAGTCCGAAAAACTACTTTTTGCAAACAGACAAATTAGGACTCGAGACCACCCCCATTGAGTTCAAAATGGAGTTTGCGATCTTTTTGAGTATAAACTTTGATATGTTTGAAGTTAGTGGAATTTTGCTACTTTTTCACTTAGGGCTTTGGTTTTGTTTCAGCCCATTAGACCCAAGCTTCACCCCTCTTCTCGTCATTACTTCATTTCTATTTCCTAATACTCAAGCTTTAGCAACAATGGAGAGAGGAATGGGAAATTAAAACTCCAAGCCCTAGTTTTCATTTGCAAATCAAGTTCTAGCTCCAAATCCAAAGAGAAGCTATTGGTAAGCATCATCTTCTTCTTCTCCAACTCATTCTCCTTTCAATTTTAGAAATTCCTAAACCTAACTTTAGAAATGTTCTTCTTTTGAGCTTAGGTTCAAGCTCATTTGGGTTGTGTTGAAGTGTGGTTGATTCTTCCTTTGCTTCCAAGCTTCTCCTTCCTTATTTTTGTGAAAAGGTAAGATTTTTATCTCACATCTATGTCTATAACTATCTTTGATTGTTAGGTATGAATTCCTAACTCTTATTCATGTGCATTTGATTTTGGCTTGGATTGATTTGGTATATATTCCAACTTTTGGTGTTTTGAAAGCAAAATCTATGAAAATCCTTTTATGGATGTTTGAACATGTTTTTGGTGGTGAATTAGAGAGTCAATGGTGCTAGGTTATCGATTGGAAAAAGCCCCTTAAGTCCATTGCTCGACCGGTTGCAAATGGGGTGAGTTTGCTCCTCCATTTGATGGGCTGGAAATCCTTTCCAGCTACATCCGGTCGACTGGCCCCCTGTTGTCAGTCGACTGGCTGTAGAGTTGGAAAACTCTCGGGTTATGGTTCAGTCGACTGACTGCAGAGGACCGGTCGACCGACCTGCTCCTAATTGCCTATTATGCCTATTTTTGTCTATTTCTCTTGTGTTTCCAAATTTAATCGATTCGGGTTTATTCCCACTTGTGGTATCAAGTGTTATTCGACTTTGATGACTTCTATTTTGGGATTTTTTGGGAAATATCCATTTTGATGGATTTGATATCGATTTCTTTGGAATTAATTCACGTCTTCGTATGTGAATTTTAGTGATTGATTGTTTCTACAATCATTTTTGTGCTTTGTCACTTTAAAAATATAAAGGTTTCAATACTAGTAGTAAATATCAAAACTCTTCCATTAAAACCATTTCAACGCTATTTTATTACAAAGCTTGTTTCTTAAACCATTTTCCGATCTACTAGCATATACAAACCTTTACCTCACTCAGATGAGAAATTTAATTAAACGGCTTAGTAAAACAAGTGGTATGGCACGCTTGCGTTTACTTCATCGGTTAATTCTTGGACTTGTTCGATTGAATCTCCTGTGATAATTTTTGAGTGGAGATCTACAATTTGTTCGTTAATATTTATGGTAAGCTAGTGGTTATGGGACATGAAGCTAAGCTCATATATTTACTAGCTTAGTGTAATTGACACTTCTTGATGATCGATGATGATCATTTTTGTGATTTAGACTAGCAATGTGCGATGTCTCTTTGTCTGCGAGGGAGACTAAACCTCGTTTCTATAGAGCTTCGGCTCAATTTGGTGGGGTAGCGACCCATGGTCTTCGGGCCGTTTTAGTGGAGCTTCGGCTCATGGTCTTCGGGCCGTTTTAGTGGAGCCTCGGCTGAAAATAAATGGTTAGCAACCATGGAATAGCGTTCCATTTTGTGATACACGTATTGGTGAATTTTCATGCTCTCATTTTGTGATAGGCCTCCCCCTTTTTGTGATTTCTGGATTTCCATTGATGATTTCTAGAATTTGTGTTTCACCAATTTTCGTGATTTACATTGATAAGTTTTATCAATGTTTGTGCATTGGTGAATTTGTGTCATTAACTTTTGTGATTGGCATTGATATTATTGTCGATATTTATGGTTTGGTGAATAAAAATAAAGAGTATGACATTCCTTTTGATCTTTGAGAAGATTCTTGTGATATTGACTAATCCCTAGTTGATTTTCAATTGCATACTTATCATAGTATGGCTTGATGGATTATCATATGTTTTTGTCATATCTTTTATTCTATATCATTTCATCTGATATTTATAGTTAGACTGATCGGTTTATTATTTTCTTATTAAATAATACTCGGGTCAGACCGAGATGTTACAGGTGCTTCTGCTTGACTTCTCATCTGGGATTATTATCCTGGCTTTTGGCTAATTACTTAGGTTAGTAGTTTATTTTGTAGTATACTTTTGAGATATAGACTCCAGGATGTATACTTATTCTTTTGTCTAGCACTTGAAACTATTCTTTTGTGATGTATACTTATTCTTTTGTCTAGCACTTGAAACTATTCTTTTGTGATATTGTGGATCTTGTTTGACCACTACTCTGATGTACACTTCTATGTGCAATATTCATATCTTTTTCCGCCTTTGTGATATGAATTATCTGTGACTGATTTGTGTTATTATATTTCTATATTTGTTTCTGAAGATATTATAGCCATTGTGTAGTAGCTTTGAGTTCGTGTCGGCATGTCGGATTCCCTCTTGAAAAGAAAATGTATGTTATACTATCTGACATATCGGTGCTCGCACAAAGCCATTATATGGATGGTCGCTCCTCAACAGCCTTATTCTCCGTGCTAATTGATGGCATTACCCCGTAGTGTCCTTGGCTAGCGTGGGTATAGAGGTGGGGCGTCACAGCTTGGTATCAGAGCCAAACTTCAGAACAATGTAGAATAATTTAACAAGGATCATCGTCCTAAGTCCATCTTAGGAGTCGTACCTTAGGATTTTATTTGGGTCTTCGTACCATCCTATCCTATTTTCTTTTGTGATTCCTTGTTTTATCAATCATTATTGTTTGATATTCATTTTGTGAATAACCTTTTTCTTCTTCTTCTTCTTTCTTTCTTAATGAAGAGAAATGGTTAGACCTGGCCGTCCTAACGCCGGTCAATCTAGTGCTACTCCACAGGATGGAGTTTTTATGTCTGCCCAGCAGCTTCTTAATCTAGTAAAGAATGCTCAAGCAGCCGGTTCTAATCCTGAGTCTACTTACCCTAAGTCTGGATTTGCACGTTTGTGCAACGATTATACCAATTTGGATGGGAATCCATTCAAGGGTTCCGAAACCATTATTGAAGTCTAGGCTTGGCTAAGAACATGCGATCGAGTCTTTTCTCGCATGAATCTTATTGATCTTCACCGAGTCCAATTGGCCTCTAGTATGCTCCAAGAAAGAGCATTAGATTGGTATGAGCTTTTGATTTCTGAAATGAATGAAACGGATCTTACTTGGAAGAAATTCTGGGAACGATTCGAATTAGTATTTGTGCCAGAAGCTGAGAAGGTGACTTTGGTTCGCCGTTTTATAGACCTTGTTCAAGGTGAATCCTCCATGGCAGATTATATCGCATCCTTCGAGTCACTTTCTAAATACGGGGTCGAATACATAAATTCCCCATTGAAGAAGAACCAAAGATTTGTCTATGTCTTGAACAAAAATCTCAAGAAGCCATTACTTCTAAAATTAGAAGTTTCTTTTGATCAACTCGTTGATATCGCTCTTCGACTTAAAGAGGCGGATAGGGAGAGTGACGTTGAGGTTGGGAGTGCTAAACCAAACTTCACCAACAAGAAAAGGCCTAATAAGTTCAAAGGTCCTTATCCCAACAATAAGAAAGGGAAGCAAGCATCTCCGGCAACTAAGATATCTACCTCTAGTGGTGGGCAATGCTACAACTGTGGTTCTAAGGACCATTATGCGAATAAGTGTCCAAAGCCCCGTGCTTGTCGCTATTGCAAAAGCCCGGACCATTATATATCTTCGTGTCCCAAACTTCAAGGCTAGAAGGAGGGAAAGCTTGATGTGGTGCAAACTCCTAGTAACACTTCTCGTGGTCAAGGTATTTCTCACCCTATCCTTGATGGCATTATTTTATTTCGTGATCATCCTATTCGAGTTCTTTTTGATACGGGTGCGTCCCACTTTTTTATTTCAAAAGAACTTGTTGTTGCTTTTTCTTTGGATGTTATGTGTTTAATGACTTCTTTGAGAATTGCGAATCCGGTTGGTGGATCCGCAACAATCAGTTTATTATGTAAAGATGTCGATATTATTTTGTGTGATTTTTCTTTCCGAGCCGATTTGCATGTTATGCGCTACTTAGGCTTTGGAATGATTTTGGAAATGGATTGGCTTAACCGTTATGAAGCTCAAATCCTATGTCCTGAGCGGACTATTCATCTTCGACATCCTCAATCTGTTAAGTAGGTTTCTATTAGTCTTAAAAATTCGGATTCCAGACTGGCAGCATCTTTATATTCTTTAAATCCTCATGATGATGATAATGATGATGAGGAAGATGTCATTTCTCTAATTCACGTTGTTCGTGAATTTTCCGACATATTTGAGCCCGTTTTAGAATTGCCACCTAAGCAAGAAATTGAGTTCAAAATTATCTCATTCCTGGAGCTCAACCTATCACTCGTCCCCCTTATCGTATGTCCAATAAAGAAAATGAAGAGATGCGCAAACAATTAACCGAATTGGAGACAAAGCAATTTATTTGCTCTAGTTCCTCGCTTTGGGGAGCTTCGGCTATTTTTGTGAAGAAATCCGATGGTACACTTAGGTTTTGCATTGATTACCGCAAGATTAATGATCTTACTATCAAAAATAAATATCCTTTACCTCGGATTGATGATCTATTCGATCAACTTTGTGGTGCTAGAGTCTTTTCACAATTGGACTTAGCATTGCTTCGTATTGCAGAGGATAGCATTCCTTTGACATCGTTCCGTACTCTTATGTATCTTATGAATGGCTTGTTATGCCATTTGGTTTAACGAATGCTCCGGCTTATTTCGTTGACCTTATGAATAGAGTTTTCAAAGACTTCCTCGATCGATTTGTTCTCATCTTTATTGATGATATTCTTGTGTATTCTAAAACCGAGGAGGAGCATGAAAAGCATCTTCGGATTGTATTGGAAACTCTTAGGAGCAATCAATTGAAAGCAAAATTTTCTAAATGCCATTTTTGGCAATCTCGTGTAAAGTTTCTTGGTCATATTATTTCCGAATCCGGAATTTCCATGGATCCTTCAAAGATTGAAGCAATTCAAAATTGGAAGAGACCGGAGAGTGTGACGGAGACCCGTAGTTTTCTTGGATTGGCCGGCTATTACCACCGTTTCATAAAAGACTTTTCTAAAATTTCCATGCCTCTTAGTAGTTTGACAAAGAAGGGAGTTAAATACATTTGATCGGACAAATGTGAAGCTTCTTTTCAGAAATTAAAAGAACTCCTTTCCGATGCTTCTATTCTTGTTATTCCCAAAGGGAATCAAGATTTTATTGTTTATACCGATGCTAGTCGCACTGGTTTGGGTGCCGTTCTTATGCAAAGAGAACGTGTTATTACTTATGCTTCTAGGCAATTGAAGCCAGCCGAGACTAGATATGCCACACATGATTTAGAGATCGCAGCTATTGTTTTCGCCCTTCGAATTTGGTGTCATTATCTTTTGGGAGAAAAATTTATTCTTTACACCGATCATAAATCTTTGAAGTATCTATTTTCCCAAAAGGAACTTAATTTGCGTCAACAACATTGGCTCGAGTTCCTTGCATCTTATGATCTTGATATTCTTTATACTCCCGGAAAGGGAAATCGTGTTGCGGATGCACTTAGTCACAAGCAACAAGCGGTTGTTTCTATGATGATATCCGAATGGAATGATCTCGAGGTTTTATCCACTTGTGAGATTCGAGATCGTGTTTCTGATTTATGTTCATCTCTTGTTTTATATAGCCTTGAGGCTCATCCTTCTCTTTTAGACCGTATTCTTGAAGCCCAAAGGTTAGATCCCGAATTGGCTCTCCTTGGCCAAAATTGTAGGGATAAAATTGATATTGAAGGTTTGAAAGACTTTGATATTGATTCTCGTGGCGGTATTCGAAAATTTGGTAGACTTATTATGCCAAATATTAGTGATCTTCGTAAAGACATTTTAGAAGATTCTCATCGTTCTAAATTTACCATTCATCCCGGTAGTAGTAAAATGTACACGGATATGAAGCGACTTTATTATTGGGAGGGAATAAAATCTGATATTGCTAACTTTCTTAAGTGTTGCATGACTTGCCAACTTGTCAAGGCCGAGCATCAAAGGCCCGGTGGGTTATTGCAAACTTTAGAAATTCCAATTTGAAAGTGGGATCAAATTTCCATGGATTTTATTGACGGCCTTCCCCGTTCTCGTTCGGGTCATGATAGCTTGTGGGTAATAGTGGATAGACTTACTAAATCCGCCCATTTTATTCCCGTTCGGTCTAACTGGACCGTTCCTCTCTTGGCCAAACTCTTTATTAAAGAAAATGTAAAATTACATGGAGTTCCTACTTCTATTGTTAGTGATCGTGATCCATTGCTTACTAGTGGATTTTGGAAGAGTCTTCAAAAAGCTTTGGGAACGAAGCTTAATTTTAGCACCGCTTATCATCCTCAGTCCGATGGACAAACTGAGCGTGTGAATCAAACTCTTGAAGATCTTCTTCGTGCATGTGTTCTTGATTTTGGTGGAAGTTGGGAAGATCATATTTCTCTTGTTGAGTTTTCATATAATAATAGCTTCCAATCTAGTATTGGTATGGCACCTTTCGAGGCACTCTATGAAAGGCCATGCCATTCTCCTTCTTGTTGGCTTGAGGCCGGTGAGAAGCTGGTTTTAGGTCCAGATTTTATTCATGATTCCACAGAAAAGATTGATCTTATTCTTCATAGGATGAAAGAGGCCTAAAGTAGTCAAAAATCCTATGCCGATAACCGAAGAAGGAAATTAGAATTTTATGTGGGAGATTTTGTGTTTATTTGTGTTTCACCTATGAAGAGTGTTGTGCGTTTCAATCGATCGGGAAAGTTAGCACCTCGATATATTGGTCCATTTCCCATCACCGAACGTATTGGTCCCGTGGCTTATTGCCTCTTATTACCGGCTCAGTTTTCTTCTATTCATGACGTGTTTCACGTTTCTCAATTACAGAAATGCTTTCGAGATTCCGAATCTATTCTTGAGCCTGGTGTTGTGGAAGAAATTGAAGTTTCGCCTAATTTAACTTACGAGCAACGTCCTATTCGTATTATTGCTTTGGAGGTCAAATGCCTTCGAAATAAAGATGTTCCTCTTGTGAAAGTTCAATGGTCCTCAAATCCTAAGGATTGTTCTTGCGAATCCAGAGAATTCATCGAGCGAACACATCCGGACTTACTTTCTCGTGCTCTTTGAGGTGAACTTCTTATTCCAAATTTCTTCTTTTGTGTTGATATGCTTTTATGGTTGTTACTTTTTGATTCATTTATTTCTTAAGTTTGCGAGGACGCAATTTCTTTAAGGAGGGGAGTCTGTAATAACCCGCATATTTTACGATCGAGTATTTAAATATATTATTTAAATATTTCATCGTTAATCGGATTTTAGTCCGAAAAGCTACTTTTTGCAAACAGTCAAATTAGGACTCGAGACCACCCCTATTGAGTTCAAAATGACATTTACGATCTTTTTGAGTAAAAACTTTGATATGTTTGGAGTTAGTGGAATTTTGCTACTTTTTCACTTAGGGCTTTGGTTTTGTTTCAGCCCACTAGACCCAAGCTTCACCCCTCTTCTCTTCATTACTTTATTTCTATTTCCTAATACTCAAGCTTTAGCAACAATGGAGAGAGGAATGGGAAATTAAAACTCCAAGCCCTAGTTTTCATTTGCAAATCTAGTTCTAGCTCCAAATCCAAAGAGAAGCTATTGGTAAGCATCATCTTCTTCTTCTCCAACTCATTCTCCTTTCAATTTTAGAAATTCCTAAACCTAACTTTAGAAATGTTCTTCTTTTGAGCTTAGGTTCAAGCTCATTTGGGTTGTGTTGAAGTGTGGTTGATTCTTCCTTTGCTTCCAAGCTTCTCCTTCCTTATTTTTGTGAAAAGGTGAGATTTTTATCTACATCTATGTCTATAACTATCTTTGATTGTTAGGTATGAATTCCTAACTCTTATTCATGTGCATTTGATTTTGGCTTGGATGATTTGGTATATATTCCAACTTTTGGTGTTTTGAAAGCAAAATCTATGAAAATCCTTTTACGGATGTTTGAACATGTTTTTGTGGTGAATCAGAGAGTCAATGGTGCTGGGTTATCGATTGGCAAAAGCCCCTTAAGTCCATTGCTCGACCAGTTGCAAATGGGGTGAGTTTGCTCCTCCATTTGATGGGCTGGAAAACCTTTCCAGCTACATCCGGTCGACTGGCCCCCTG
The DNA here is from genome assembly GCA_030765085.1 of Allium cepa. Taxonomy (NCBI): domain Eukaryota; kingdom Viridiplantae; phylum Streptophyta; class Magnoliopsida; order Asparagales; family Amaryllidaceae; genus Allium; species Allium cepa. The sequence goes on along the minus strand of CM060941.1, from coordinate 803,520,328 downwards.
TTGTCAGTCGACTGACTGCAGAGTTGGAAAACTCTCGGGTTATGGTTCAGTCGACTGACTGCAGAGGACCAGTCGACTGACCTGCTTCCAATTGCCTATTTTGCCTATTTTTGTCTATTTCATTTGTGTTTCCAAATTTAATCGATTCGGGTTTATTCCCACTTGTCGTATCAATTGTTATTCGACTTTGATGACTTCTATTTTGGGATTTTTTTAGGAAATATCCATTTTGATGGATTTGATATCGATTTCTTTGGAATTAATTCACGTCTTCGTTTGTGAATTTTAGTGATTGATTGTTTTTACAATCATTTTTGTGCTTTGTCACTTTAAAAATATAAAGGTTTCAATACTAGTGTTAAATATCAAAACTCTTCCATTAAAATGATTTCAACGCTATTTTATTACAAAGCTTGTTTCTTAAACCGTTTTTCGATCTACTAGCATATACAAACCTTTACCTCACTCGTATGAGAAATTTAATTAAACGGCTTAGTAAAGAAAGTGGTATGAAATGCTTGCGTTTACTTCGTCGGTTAATTCTTGGACTTGTTCGATTGAATCTCTTGTGACAATTTTCGAGTGGAGATCTACAATTTGTTCGTAAATATTTAAGCTAAGCTAGTGGTTATGCGACATGAAGCTAAGCTCATATATTTACTTGCTTAGTGTAATTGACACTTCTTGATGATCGATGATGATCATTTTTGTGATTTAGACTAGCAATGTGCGATGTCTCTTTGTCTGCGAGGGAGACTAAACCCCGTTTCTGTGGAGCTTCGGCTCAATTTGGTAGGGTAGCGACCCATGGTCTTCGGGCCGTTTTAGTGGAGCTTCGTCTCATGGTCTTCGGGCCGTTTTAGTCGAGCCTCGGCTGAAAATAAATGGTTAGCAACCATGGAATAGCGTTCTGTTTTGTGATACACGTATTGGTGAGTTTTCATGCTCTCGTTTTATGATAGATCTCCCCCTTTTTGTGATTTCTGGATTTCCATTGATGATTTCTAGAATTTGTTTTTCACCAATTTTCATGATTTACATTGATAAGTTTTATCAATATTTGTGCATTGGTGAATTTGTGTGTCATTAACTTTTGTGATTGGCATTGATATTATTGTCAATATTTATGGTTTGGTGAATTAAAATAAAGAGTATGACATTCCTTTTGATCTTTGAGAAGATTCTTGTGATATTGCTTAATCCCTAGTTGATTTTCAATTGCACACTTATCATAGTATGGCTTGATGGATTATCATATGTTTTTGTCATATCTCTTATTCTATATCATTTCATCTGATATTTATAGTTAGACTGATCCGTTTATTATTTTCTTATTAAATAATACTCGGGTCAGACCGAGATGTTACAGGTGCTTCTGCTTGACTTCTCATCTGGGATTATTATCCTGACTTTTGGCTAACTACTTAGATTAGTAGTTTATTTTGTAGTATACTTTTGAGATATAGACTCCAGGATGTATACTTATTCTTTTATCTATCACTTGTAACTATTCTTTTGTGATATTGTGGATCTTGTTTGACCACTACTCTGATGTACACTTCTATGTGCAATATTCATATCTTTTTCCGCCTTTGTGATATCAATTATCTATGACTGATTTGTATTATGATATTTCTATATTTGTTTCCGTAGATATTATAGCCATTGTGTAGTAGCTTTGAGTTCGTGTCGGCATGTCGGATTCCCTCTTGAAAAGAAAATGTATGTTATACTATCTGACATATCGGTGCTCGCATAAAGCAATTACACGGATGGTCGCTCCTTAACAGCCTTATTCTCCGTGCTAGTTGACGGAATTACCCCGTAGTGTCCTTGGCTGGCGTGGGTATAGAGGTGGGGCGTCGCAAAGGTGTTCATATATTAACAAAAAAGTAGCAGTATTAGTTTAGTGTATACCATCACTAATCACTTGATGTTGTAGAAATGAACTGCAACATCAATTAAATAATAATTAGAGCAATTTACTCAAACATCGATCAAACATCACTTACTAATCAAGCAACAATTTAGTAAATTGATTTACTCACATATAACAACTTCAGGTGATCTGCAAAATCAACTCGTCCTCCAGCATAGGTCAAACTTCAAACAGTTTAGCAGCTAGAGGATGTTGAGATGGTTGCGACATTGTAGGTAGAGGCGGCGATGACGGAAACTACAATAGAGACACCGCAACTCGTCGAAGTCTAACTTTGCACAACCTACAAAATTTAGCCACGATAGAAAATTTCGGTTACCCTTCAAATTTTTGATAAAAGAAACATAAATAGAATTCGACAAAATTAAGTGTTTTGAAGATAAGATAAACAAAATTGAGCAAAATTACGACTCGGAAAAAACTTTACCTGCAAACCTATTTGCCGGAGGGACATCAAGCAGGTTGGTAGGATTGGAGAATGATGAAATGAGGTATTTAGGGTTTTGAAAAGAAAGAAAATGGTGAAAGTTAAGTGTTGGAATAAGAAAATAAAAGGGAATGTGAAATTTCGCTCGCTTAATTTTTCATTTTTACGTTTATTTAGGTGTGGGGAAGATCTCCAAGTGCCATAAGTTTTAGACCCAGAAAATTTACATAGCACATGATATTCAAACGCTATTTTACCTAATTGTGTAGTTGTGACGATGCAGAAATTTTAAACATTTCATATCAAAATATATAATTCATTTTAAATATTTGAATGATATTTTAACTTGGGTTTCAAATATAACTCTGAATTTGGCAAATAAATTATTGAATTTAATCATAGAAATTTGGGTAAAATTTTTGAATCTTCAATTCTAAGCTTGTTAAAAATAATCTGATGGCTTAGAAGATTTATATTGATAATACTGAAGATAATGAAAGCTTCAGAATTGGTTTCGGAAATGATATGTTCAGTATTGAAATTTTATCGTCTAAATCGGTATTTAAAAATAACCTTTCAAGTCACAGTCTCGGAATTCGACAAAACTAGTTCCACTGGATTGATAATATTGTATTATTATCGAGTTTCAATTTCCGTAGCATTTGGAGTTGTCGTGTGATTGTACGATAAGCAAACGCGTTGAAAATTTTATCGAAATTTAATTTAATATATGGTTCAAAAAGCTATCTTCTTCGTACGATCAAATTTGGACTCAGAACCTTTTCCATTGCATTCGAAATAGGCGTATAACATTAGAAATGCCTAGTGGCATGCCTCGATAGGAGTTTGAAATTTTGAGCTTCGAATTGAGAACGATTTAAAATTTGAATTAAAATTTGATACATATTTTATTATAAAGCTTTCATGCATGAAATTTAAAAATAAAACAATGGAAACGAAAACACGTGTTTACCTGGTCGAACATGCGTCCCCTAAAAGATTAAACAACTAAACACGTATCAGATCGAAGAAAAGTATATTAAAAGAAAAAAGGCTGAGATCGTTTCTTCTCTTCCTCTCAGTTCGATTTTAAATCAAGAAAAAATGGCCGAAGCCTCAACGACGATGAAGTTTTTGAAAAAAATGGCCGAAGCCTTCACTTTCATTTCTCGTTCAAATAAAAATCAAATGGCCAAAGCCCTTTTTTGTTCAAAAACAAACTCAACAGCTTCAAAATAAAATTTATGGCTGCCCTTGTCCATTTAAAAAAAATTGAACAATTCGAATTCATTCGAACAAGAAGAAGGGTACGCTCGCGTAGAGGAAGGTTCGAAGCAGAGTACTCGCGATCTCGATCTGAGGCTAGGGCTTGGGGACGTGATTCGTGAGTGAGGCGCGCACGTAATGGAGTGATGCAGGCGACTAGACATCGGTTGTTAGGGCATCGACATTCTGGAAGTTGCGCAAGTGACGGTGGGTATGGAAGAGAGACGCGACCTGGAGGATTGGGCGAAGCGACATTCGCAAGCGCTTCCAATTTCGAGCAAGATTTCGTGCTCGGTTCGTCAGGGCGACGCATTTGGAGGCGAACACTCGAGCGAGTGGAAACGAAGCTAGGGTTTCGCGATGGGTTAGTGACCGACGATGAGGTGTAGTAAGGTATTTTTTTTCTTTTCTTTTGTTTTAGAATTTCAACATATGTGTATATATATACATTTTAAATGAAAAATAAAATATATATATTATAGAGAAAATACCAACGAAGATATATGCATAAAATTCGTTATTACTGTAGGGTATATTTTGATTTATTTACATTTACTAAATTTTATGTATATACAGATAAATAAGTTTTAAGCTAACAATTTTACTTTTTTAATTTTTATTTAATGCGTATATAGATATTCAGCAAAAGATATTTTAATACGCAGAACAAAAATAATGATATACATACATACATATATATATTTTGAAAATGAGATATATATATATATATATATTTTCATTTACATATTCAATTTCAATGGTGAAGATTTAATTGTTTAGTTGGATATGAATTATCTTAGTTACCAAATTATAAAAAAATGTTTTTTTGGTGAACTAAATTTATTAAATGGAAATTTATTTTTAAATTGAATAGTTGGTTAATTAAAACTATGAAATGAAACCTAATTTTTTCCATCAGAGAAATTAATTTATTTAAGTGGTTCATTTTATTATTGTTATTATAAAAATATTTTATTTAAGAAAATTTAGTTCTAAATTTAATTATCTTAGTTATTAAAGGATTTTATTTAAAAGGAAAAATTGTTTAAAATTAAATTACTAGTTCAAGTTAGAATTATTAGTTGAATTCAAATTACAAAATGGCAAAGTGCATTGTTCGATTATTTCGAACATTAATCAACTGTATAAAATTGTTTATACGAGGTCTAATACAATGAAGAAAATAATCTGGAATGAAAATGGATTGCATGCAAAGCAAAGGTGAGATCTTCTCACTCAATCAGATTTTTCAGATTTAAATTTTAAATAGTTAAATTTAAAATTGTTGATTGTGTGATTGGATGATTAATTTATTATTAGTTATATTATATTAGACCCTATGCGCCGCATAATAGCGGATGATATTATATTAAACTCATATACCGCGATATTCCACCTCGAAGTGGAATTGGTATTATATATGTATTTGGAGTGATTGATTTCCCGCATTATATAGCGGATGAGACCCTATGCGCCACATAATAGCGGATGATATTATATTAATCCCTTATACCGCGATATTCTACCTCGAAGTGAGATTGGTATTTAATTGTTGTGCTAACGTCCTCAGGGAAACAGGTTGGAGGGATCCAACTTGATTCCTCTAACATTTGAATTTGTTTCAATATTGTGTGTCGATTTATTTGAAATCTGTGTGTGATTATATTGTGATTGAAATCGTCGAAGGCTAAAATTTAGCCGAATATATTTTTGGTATTGTAGGATACCATAAATAAATTAAATTAGATCTTTAAATTTAAGTAGAAAATCTATAGTGAAATCCTATTGAATAAAATTCCAAAATGTGGGGAAAAAGGTTTAATAAATGGATTCCAAGTAATAATATTCAAAAGGTGAAGAATTTATTTTAAAAAACATTTTTTAAAATTATTTGGAAAAGATAAAGGAATTTATATTAAAAATAAATTCATAAATTGATTTGGTGTTAAAAGAATAAATCTTTGGGAAATCAATATGAAAATTGATTTAGTGTTTGAATGAAAATCGATTTGGTGTTGAAATTAATCTAGAAATTAAATGTGGAATTAAATTTGGTATTTGGAAAGATTTTACAAATCAATTTGATAATTAATTTGGTGTTCAAAACTAAACCTTTTGGAAACCAATATGAAAATTGATTTGTTGATTGAAATAAATTTAGAAATCTATTTGGAATTGGATTTGGTAATTGAAATAAATTTGAAAATGAATTTAAAAATTGATTTGGTATTGAAAGTGAATGCTTAGGAAAACGATTTGAAAATCGTATATCAGTGGATATTTGATAATTTAAATTCATAACGAAAATTTATAAAGGGAAGGGGAATTTGTTTTAAAGATAAATATCGGTTTATTTTTAAAAGTGTGGAAAGAAATCTACGGATTTGGAATGTAAATTTAAAATAAATCAAGAAAGTTTTATTAGTTGATGTAAATGAACTATTTTGTAATGGAAAGAGAATTCTTCCCTAGAAAGCCGAGTATATTTCTTAAAGTAGCCTTTGAAGTATAAATTAATAATTTCTAGAAATTGATTTGAAAGAATATTATTGGAGAAATTAGTTTTGAAAATTGTTTTAAATATTTAAAGTAAAGACTTATTTAATTAATTATAGAAGGGATTATTTTAAAGATTAAATTGATATTTGATTCAGAAAAAAGTTATTTAAATATTTATACTCTATCTACAAATTTTATTTTAAAATTAGTTTGGACTTGAAGTTTTATTTGAGATATTGACATAATATTTTCATAACTAATATTCTAAAATAAAGTGTTTTTTAAAAATAGTTTTTACATTAAATATTTCCAAGTATATGTGTTTGGGTAAGTAATTCAAATTATCTTAAAGTATTTGAACTCGGCAGATTCCCAGTGGAAATGAATAAATGTTTAGAAATGTATTCCGCATGAGCAAAGTGATGAAATTTGTTTTCAAAGGATTAAAGTGTGGAAAATGATTTGAAATTTGTTTTCAAAATATTGGAAGGTGAAAAGTGATTTGAAATTTGTTTTCAAATAGTTGAAGTGTTATAATTATATCTTGCGAAGATATTTAAAAAAAAATGGGAAAAATTATTTGAAATCTCTGAGATTGTTGCGAATATAGATTGATAGTAAAATAACCGACTATCAATATTGGCCTTTAAATGGCATTTAAATTTCGATGCGACTGGGATCGGATTCCAAATGGATATTCGAAACCCACATCGAACCTTTGTGATTGTGATAGATCTTTTGTTTAAAAGATCAAAGTAGAAATTTATTGTGATTGTTTGAATCTGAATGTAACACTTATTTTAAAAAAATAAGCGCTCATTTTTCAGATTAGCCGGGAGAGGACCTTATGTCATAAAACCCATTTCGAATAATGATACAACGAAATGGGATTGCATTTGAAGATGGTGTTGAAGATCGGGTATTTTCGAAAGCGAAATGATTACCTGTTGAATGTCTCTACACCGGGTTGCTTCGGTATAGAGATTTTATCACCCTTTGTGATGGGGATTCCTGACGTGATTAGTGAATATCTGGATTGCAAAGGCTTCTTTGAAGTGCCTTCGGTTCCGTTCGTTCCCAAAACGGACTTGTATGGATATGTGTCTGACGATACACTATGAGATATAAAGCTGATTTCTATTAAATACATTTCTGTTGGTGGCGGAGAATTTATTCTCTTAGCTTAACACCCTTCTCTGAGACGTATGAGCTCAGAGGTTATGTAGTTGATAGTTACTAGTGATACATTTCCAATTTGATAATGTGGCATATGAAGTACAACTGATCATTTGTTGATCGAAGCATGGCTTTTGTGAAAAACATAGCTTTGTGGACGAGACTTCGTCGGACCTCACAACCCGGAATGGTCAAAAAAGGTAGAATGCAGCAAGGTTATTTGGGGGTAGGCCCCCTGAGGGTATGTCATTTCCTTCTGAAAAGAGGTTATATCGTGGTATGGAACGCAGATATTTAACCTATGTGAATGCTGCAAATTTATTACTTTGTGGTTGTTGGTGTTGAGGATTCTCGGATAAAGGTCGGTTACGACCGGGGGATGGCATATTCGTGTCAGTAGTTACCTAGTTACAGAGATAACCCGGCCTTGTGTTGGCAGAAATCCGGTTAGGTTCTCCGGTCGTCCCTCCAGAGGCATACCTATGTGGCAGTAGGAAGTTCCTTAGCCTGACCATTTGTTGGAAATCCAATCACCAATACGTGCCCTTTACGATAGCAATTGTATAGCCTGCCATTCTTAAATGGTAGCTATAACAGGCATAATATAATGGTACCTATGCTAGCTAAGATCAATATTATACTTTCAAAAGGTTTTCTGCCCTATGCACTAATGATAATATTAAAAAGAATTTTGCATATCAAACATGTTTGACTATCATAAGGAGAAACCTCCCCCAAGTGTGCGATTGCATTGTGTGTGTGCTGGGAGGCCTTATGGTAGTTTCATTTTCCAAAAGCATAGCGGATTTCTTTTTTTTCTTTGTGAAAAATAACTGTTTTTAAGATCTCACACCAATCATGGGACTGACCTGGAGTTTATTGTTCTCTTTATAAACTTTGGGTGCCCATAATTTTCCACACGGGCGGGCTCGAGTCAGGTTATCATTATTCTGGAGCGATGTCGAAAAAGAGATGCTGTGGAGATCTGAAGTTCAAGCGGATGGCGAGACGTACTTTCGTATATTATTATCTTTTCGCTGTGTATTCAACCATAGGGGCAGGTTATCATAACTGCCATTGTTTGTGTGTGATTGTTGTAATACTCTAATGTTGTAATGTGTAAACTGATATAGTGATTTTGTTTAAAGATATTCATTTTTCTATTATATTTGTTCCGCTACGAAATGTGAGATTCTGTTATTGTTCCTGTTTCGTTTTCTATTTTCGTCTTCTTTAACCCTACGGTTTGGTTTTCACTACAACAAAAACACCCTTTAATAGCGTTTAAAAAACGCTATTAGAAGCTATTATAGCGTTTTTTCTTACGCTGTATATTAACATGTTGTAATAGGTCAGTGACCTATAACAGCAACATACAAAACGCTATAAGAGACGCTATGGACAAGGACATTTCATAGCGTTTTATGAGTGCTGTAAACATGACTTTTAATAGCCTTGCAAAGTCGCTATGAAGTGAAATTATAGCGTTTTCATGACTGCTATCACTACAACAAAAAGAACTTTTTATAGCATGTAAAAATCGCTATAAAAACTTTCTATAGCGATTCTATAATCGCCATAGATCAACATATTGTAAAAAGTCTGGTAGATACTATAGCGTGTCATACTTGTTATATTATGTCGACATGCTATATTATTATAGCATTTGAACGCGCTATGGAATCATCGTGTCAACCTTTTATGACACATTGAAATGCTATAGAAAATTCATTACTATCTATTATAGCACCGTCTTATTGCTATGAAAACTATTTACTCTTTGCAAAATATTTTGTATAGCACTAACATGATGCTATAGCATAACAAAGATGAACAAATTTTCTTTTTATTGCATAGTTAGAACGCTATAAAAAAATTCTATTGCACATTTTTTGCTGTCATAACATTCAAAGCTTACAATTTTCAATTCTATTTATATATTATAACTCAAAAAACCACATTCATCACATTAACATATGTACACAAATTGAGTCATAAGCCAAATCACAAAATATATATATATCCATAATATTTCATACATGAAGAATTAAACAAAAATATTTGTGATAAAAATTAAACATAAGTACATAAATTGAGTGTAGCATACCAAAACAATACATACTAAAAATATTTTAATGACCGTCGATAAGCATGACCAATTTAAAGGAGAAAGAGTGCGACATCATGTATCAACCTCAAAAGCATCATACAACACCTGTGAAGAAGAAACACAAACATACATATGTTAGTCAATATATACAAGTATGTATAAGTACAAAAGATGCATCGCCAAAGACTAAGTTACTGAAACTAGCATAACCCCTAATGAACCTGTTATTGTGATCAATCTATACCCTAATATGGTACATAAAAATGAACGAATTAGTAGGTTCTTAGTTATTACTAACTTTGTACCTAAATATTTTTAATATTCTGTTTTAAAAATTAAAATGCTTATCTATTCTTGACACTTTTCTGCATACATTTCAATCTGTTGTTTATCACTACATGCCATCCTCCACACAGCAGACCACAACTACGCTTCATATCACATTACACTCCCCATATCACAACACTAAACAAAACACTGCCACCAGTGGACACCACTCTGCACACAAACACTTCATAACCAGCAACAAACATCGCCAGTCAACAACCATCTCCCTCTACGATACATCATACATTGACCACAAACATCACCACTTTGCAATTCCGTACCCTACTCACTAATCAGATACCAAACTGTCAATCACTCTCGCCTTGCCTATTGCTGCTTCAATCAACTATTACCACAGCCATTACCCTACAGCAAGTCAATCGCATATCACGGCCTCAACTATGAATACCACACCATGCAACTACAGCCACATACACCCTTACTGCATTACTGCAAACCATCCAACTGCCTTGTATCCCAATCACTTTCACCACTTCATAACAAACTGACTTCTCTAGCTATAAAGAGTTCACATTTCCTCAACCACACTTGCCTACAACTGACTGCCAGTCCATCACTTCACTCCTGACTATCCCTCTCCTCCCTCGCCAGAATATACCTCTGCAGCATCTTCAACTTCCCATACAACAAACAGTCCATATCCTCCAACTTACAGCCACTATACCGAGTCAGTTCGCCACCAACTTCCAACTCTCCTCACTACCTCATCATGAATTTGCAGCCACATCACTCAAATTCCACAGCCACACTCATACAGTTGCCACAACCATCGCAACCGCCTCTCTACGAAATCCATAGCCGTGACAATCTCCCTTGACCACCAGAAATCACCAGAACCCATCGCGACAGTCGAGCCACTACCCCCATCGCCAATCCTCCAATCGACACAAATTTCAGCTAAATTTACTTCAGCTAACATTTTCAACTCATCTGCTATAACCACACTTCACCCTTCAACACAATCTCTAAACCCTGTCGCTTTGCTGGAAGTCGAACAACCCAAGGCGAACAAACTTCGCAACACTTCATCCCCGCACCCAAATTGATTCGACAATCATCTCTAAACCGCCTTGACTTGAAACCGCAACCCATCCCCAAATCCATGGTCAGCTAATCATTTACTGCTGCTGTCACTCCACCATTTTGTTTTCAGCTTTGTTTTAGTGCAAATGTGTTGTTTCTATTTTTGTTTTGTGCGCAACCACACTACCTTCTATTCCTCCACCTGAACTCCTACCTCACCCAAAACCATCTACTACAACAAACCACTGTCAAACACCTCTTCAAACAATCGAAAACAACAAGCAGTGACCTCCTCTGCAAACAACCTGAATATGCACATCTCCTTGCATATTTCTACTTCTCCTGCAACTGCAACAACAATACTTCCGCAATCTACACATCAACCCTCTCAAATGTCAACAACAAAACCACACTGCGCCAACCATCGACAACATCGTCACCTACAACCAGCACACATATAACCAACAGCAACCATATCCACACCTCCTCCCTAAAAGCAGCATCCAATCACCGACCTGCCACATCAGCACGAACAGTCCCTACCTCCATCTTCTCACCAGCCAAACCACTGTGACTGAAACAATCCACCCAACCCCGTTGCCTCTTCAGCAAGACAACAAACCTCACCTTTCACAATCACCAGAATCCCCAAATACTTAAACCGCTGCATCTCAACCATCGCAACATCACTGCACCTCAACCAATCAACTACAGCCATCTGCGTCTTCAATCATCAACCTGAACTCATCGACCACAACTAGAAACCGCCTTACTCCATATCCTCAACTCGCTTTTGAACTCAAATCCATAACCTTCAACCAACACAACTTCCACCTTACATAACAGTCCTTTCCACACTACTGCGTTCCACATTACTGCTTTGCGCATTACTGTTTGTGCACATAACACAATGCACAACTGACCACCATCATCCACCTATATCAACCACACCTTCAAAACTGTCAATACCATATACACTGCCTTATCACAGCCTTATCACAAACCTTCCTCATCACCTGTGCTCCACCAACACCTTCCCCTACCATTCAACATCCCCTACCTTCATATTTCAACCAATTTCTACTCTGTCAACTCATACATGCCATACCCTATCCATCATCTCCAAATCAGCAACCACATAGACCCCAGTCACTAAGTCACCAAGACAACAACTTCTTAACAACTTGCACTTCCTACACTTCCTCAACCAAAAGTATTTGCCACCATCTACATCACCACTTGCTACTGCCCACTTGCAATCATACCATTCATAACATACTTGCACACCCTTCGTGCTCCATAATCACTGCCCATCACCAGTCAAACTCCAGCCATCAAACAACCCATTACTACTACCAGACCATTCAACTGCCTTACCCCCTTCTAACACAATGTTTCTCCTCAACCACCATCCAACCCCTGCATTCCTCCAACCGACCCCATCCAAACTTAACCATCCCCTGCAATCCATCAAAACAACCAACCACTTCAAACAGACCAAGCTCAACCACCCACCTGCTTAACAAAATCCACATCCACCTGACCACATAGATACATCAGCCTCACATCCACACAACCTTCCTTCCTCACCACAACTCTGTTCCACGACAGTGCAACCATTTCATAACTCCCCTGACAGTTCAACTTCCAATGCCTACTTGCTACTACCCACTTCATAACTGACCACCACATTTCATTCCAGTCTTCAAACAAACATCTCTGCTCCTCTGCTCTTTCTCCTCCTCACAAACTACCATTTATTTGTCATACAATCACATAACAGCACTTTCACAACTGCCTTATACCAACTGATCATCATCTATATACAAAACCATTTGCAACATAAACTGTAACGACCCAGTATTTTCAACCATTCGCATCCATTATAAGTGTATAGGTAGACACTCATGCCGGAATTGAATTGCTCAAAATACTACGTTGTAAATAAAAATTTGGCAAATCTCAGGATATACAGTAAATAAAAATCACAGATCACAGATACAGAGTATATAAAAAATGCAGCGGAAGAAAAAGAGATAGTAGTTCATGAAGCTACTATATAAATATGAGATACATCAGAGTTAAATAAGATACAACAGAAGAGTAACAGGATACATCAGGTACAAATCAGATACATCACTGAACCGCTGGATACTGAAACAAAATAGGTGGCTGGATCTTCAATGAAAGCTCCAACGCCGAAGGTGAATCTGGAATGCTAACTCACTCAATCTAACCCGAGCGTAAAGCAAAACACAAAACCCTCGAGTCAGGACATAAATACTTATAAACTGTAAATCAACTCAAGTGAACAGTAACAAAATGCATCGGTAACTTAAAGGATACTTGGGACCGCCCATCCTCTAAGGATCCGTTAAACTATTTACTATGTAGTAATATACGCTATACACGGTAGTGTCTAATCAGTAAAGTATAATCATATAGAAAATAGCGTTAAGGGGATGGTGAACCTTAACGCAGTCGGATCTTTAAAACCAAAATCGTAGTGGGCTAGATATAAGGATATGACACGACACGCGAGGCAATGCCAGGGTGGATACACCGTTTGCACTCCCAGACCGGTGGTGACGGCAAGCCAGCAGCTTCCGCCCACCTCGAACAATACCCCCGAATCAAAGTGGCGCCACCGAATCGAATCACAAAAGCAATAGAATAGTTTCCGATGGAGCATGCTCGATGAAAGGGTGCGACCCTTTGTGTAGCCCGGTATAGCTCCTGTTTTAGTCATATATGCCAACTCACGGGAGTTGGGTCCACGTAACATACCTCGAGAACGTCGCCACCATCCTACTTCATTCTGGAATCTCCACCGCGTACACTGTTGTTAAAGTGGTTTTCGGTATTGTCCGGCTATAAGACAATATCCGATCCCGGTCTCTTTAACAACCAATCGTTATTATAACCCATGGATATTTATTTCAAATAATTTATACTTTCAAGACCAAAATATCATACTTATTTCAAAACAATATCACAATTGTATCATTTCCATTTCAAAAATAATTCAATATTATATCATTCAAATAAAACCCAAATTTTCAAATCATTGAATATTTCTTTAAATTTATTAAACTTGAAATATTCCTTTAAATTATCATAGCATTTTGGAAATGTTACCTTAAGGAATCATAGCATTTTTGGAATGTACTACTTTCCACTTTACATTGTATATAATCAAAGTAATGATAAGCTTAAAATTTTAACATGTCAATTTATCATAGCCTTATAGTTAAATAAACTTTCTTACTGTAATATACAATTTAAACCGAAATTCATATGTTAAGTTAAAAGCACCTTATTAACTTACATTATTATTACAATAAAGAAACTTTATTATTTTAATCATTTAAAGTATGCCATTCACATAAATTAAAACTTGCTTATCAAATGTACGTTTTCAACTTAGATTTTATTATTACAGTAAGTAACATTTATCATTTTAATCAATTTAAAATACACCATTACATTGATTAAAATCTACGTGTCAAATGTACGTTTTAAATTTTATATTCCTATTACAATAATGAACATTTATTAATTAAATCAATACCATACTACTTAAAACTTTACATGTTTCTTTCTTAATTAAAACTTTACATGTTTTTGCATTAATTAAAACTTTCATGTTCTCTCATTAATTAGGACTTTACACGTTTCTTTCATTAATTAAAAACTTATACGTTTCTTTCATTAATTAAAACTTATACCTTTCTTTCATTAATTAGGAATTTACATGTTCCTATCATTAATTAGAACACCATACGTTCTTTCATTAATTAAACCTATACGTTTCTTTCATAAATTAAAACCTATACGTTTCTTTCATAAATTAAAACCTATACGTTCCTTTCATAAATTAAAACCTATACGTTCCTTTCATAAATTAAAACCTATACGTTTCTTTCATAAATTAAAACCTAACATTTCAGATTTATATTACCATTTCACAAATTTAACTAAACTTCCAGTTTATTTAATTAATTTAACATCTTTAGTTAAAACTCAAATTTCACATTTTCAAGTCAAGTTATATTTTAAAATTTCATTTTCAACAGTCATTTATTCAACCACTTAAATTTATAGAAAATCAATAATTCTTTAATAAATCACTTAAATTCAAATATAAATCAATTTATTATATTTACCATTTTCCAAATAAAATTAAAGTCCATTTTATTCATGTAAATTAAATATCATTTTTAGTCAAAATTCCAAATTTCAAACATAAGTTATATTTCAAAAATCCAGTTAATCCATTCATAAATTACATTTTTAACACATAGAAAAATCATAATTTATTTATTTTAAAACCTTTCAAAATCTATTTAAATCAAATTTCATAATTTTATATTTTTAAAATACTTAAAATATTCAAAGCACTTTATAGAATAACCACGGGTCTGTATATAGTTTTCTAACCTAGGTCAAGTGATACGGATATGTATCATTTCAATCCGCAGTTTAAAAGGTAAAAATCCGGGTTCTATCATTTCAAACCCGCAATCCCAAGTTTAAATAAATAAATAAAATAACTCAGGCCTATCATTTCAGCCCATAACATTTTTTCTAACAGGGAACTTGCAGTGTGATCATTTACAGAAATAATATAAACAAAGTCAATATCACAATATACAGTCATATATCAGATGTCAGGTGAAAATTAACAGTTTTAACATGGTAATAACATGGAAATAACATGGCATAGCATATCATATGATCATCATTAACTTGCATTAACATTTTACATTACTAAACACTTGTCATCACTCCACTTTTCATAAGTATATATGTCAGAGTGAGAAAGACTCACCTTTTTCAAAGCTATAGACCAAAACAACATACAAGCACGACTCCAAAGGCATGACAAGCACAATTTCACGACTTTTGATTTGAGTTGAAAGATAGCCAAGATATGATTTTGTATCATCAACCCAAAACAAAACAAACCAGACAATATATAAACATTCAACATAAAATAACATTGAAACAATTTTGAAATACAAAGCGAAATGAACAAGATAGATTGGACCTTGCTTCAACCACTTCAATGCTTGGCCTAAGGGACACTTATGCTTGGCTATGATGATGCTTTGACTCAGGTATGACATCATATAGGTCAGGTTTAACATCATATAGGTAAGGCAACAAGTGGAGATGAAGGGAATGAGGCAACAATGGTCAAAAATATTGTTTTTAGGCATTTAGGTTGCAATTTGAAGGGTTTGGCCACCATAGATGGCTCGGCCATGGTCATGGTTGGTGGAGTACATGGTGTTGGAGGCATGGAAGAGATGTACGAGTTTGTGGCTGCGACTATGGAGAAGAGGCCGATCCAAACTTAGAAGAGAAATAAGGCAAAATTGCATAGAAAAGTAAGAAAAGTAGAAAGAAGAGAGGGATTTACCTATTTTTTTTCTTCAAGGTGGAGGCCATGATTTTTAGGGTTTTGGGGCTTCAAAAATTCGTGAATGACAAGAGGAAGTCGGCTGCAAAGGATGGGGAAAGGAATGGCTAAGATGAATTGATGTATTAATGACAGAAGAAACTACAAAAGAAACGGATAAAACGTTTTTCCGTTTCTTAGCTCTTAACCCTTTTAAATTTCTCATATATATTTATATACATCCAAATAACTGAAAATAATTAAAACCTCAGTTAAAATTCGAAAATATAACAGATAAATAAAATATTAAAAATTAAATATTAATTAGATATGATTAAATAAGAAAAATAGCACAGAAAATGAAAACTAGACTTAAGAATTAGAAATAACTTCAATACACTTTGGAAAAATTTACTTAAATTTAAATACATGTAAAATGAATAAAATAAAGTAAAACACAGCAAATAAAAGTGAGTGCATAAAATAAATAAATAAATTTTAATTATATATAATTGAAATAAGAAAATGGCTTAAAATTGTAGACTGGGCTTTAAAATTAGAAATAAATCCAAATGAACTTTAGAAAATCTTCATGGACTTGTAAAATATTTATAAAAAATAAAATAAAAGTGCATTCACAAAAAAAAATTATTAAATAAAATTTCTATGAAGAAAATGGTAGAAAATTAGAAAACAGCCTTTAAAAATAGGAAATAAATACAGTAAATTTTGGAAAAATTCTATTATCATTTAAAAAATATTTAAAAGTCAAAATATACATAATAAAACATATTATCACATATTAAAATAAAATATAACCAAGAAGAAGTAATTTATACAATTTAAAATAGTCATTGTTAAATAATCCTATATACGCACAATATTGTAAAGGGTATAACTTTCACAATTTGCATCCAAATTCAACGAAACGAAAAGTGGTGTTCTTATAATTTTATGTACTTTCATAATAAAAGAAAAAATTTAAAATTTTAAACTTTTAAAATTTTAAGTTGAAAGTCACAGTTTGACTATTTTGACCAAAATCAGCATTTCAGGCAAATATTCAACTTACAAAATTTTGGAATTATAACTCATATAAAAATAAAGATTATATTTAAATAATAAATTTAATCATTTCAAATAAGTAAAATAAGTTTTTAAATCAAAATCTTACATTAAAAATAATTAAAATATATAATAATTACAAAATACAGGGTTGTTACACTCTCCCCCACTCAAAACTTTTCGTCCCCGAAAAGGAATGAGGTATGGAAGGGCACAGAAAATGTAGAGTGAAATAGGATTAAGAAAAGATGGCAAGGAAAATGAAATTATACCTGATAACTGTTGTTATAGGTAAGTTTCGCAAGGTGCAGATTATCAAAGATTATAGAAAGATTTCTAAACAGAAAGATCATAGAAAGATGCATATACCAGTCTATAGCAAGATAAGGATGACAAGAACAACCAAAAGATAGTTTGAAAAACAAAATAAGGAAATGAATTTGAAAGCATGGATATTTCAGCTTAAATAGAAAATAAACTTTTACACAAGTTACATAAATCTTAACTATCTCAAATTTCATTATCTTATTATCCAATCATCTTAAATTAACAATTTTTTTTTTAAACCATGGGTTAGAAAAATAATCATTTATTACACTCACAATGTATTTAATAAATTTTATTCTTCTTTATTCCTAATAAAATTAAATTTATTCCTCTCAATATATTTATCACTCATGTTCAATATACTTACACTTATTATAACTGCTTTCTTTTATTCTTAGCTCCTTTAACATCATTTTATTGTAAGTTATTCAATTACCCTTTATTATATTTACCTCTGTTAATCATTTTATAATTAAAATTTAAGTGTATAACATTTATTATAACCACTCAAATTTTATTTATAAAATCTTTTAATATTGTATATTACCCAATACATTGTTAACTTCTAAAATTTAGGTAAGTTATATTGGAATGAAATTGTGTCATACAAATAAAACTTTCCAATTCAATTATCTCAAGTTTAATCACTTATCCATTTTTTTTTTTGATTTTCTTTTTATAATTGAAATTATTGTTAAAAATAAAATTTAAGAATTAAATTTACGATTTCTTCAAACCATTTAGAGATAAGTAATAATATATATATATATATATAATATGTCAAATCAAATTTCAATCATATATCTATATATATTATAAATTAAGTCATATTTTAGAAATTCAAATCTATTTAATTTCCCAAAACAAAGCTGTAGGAAGACTACAGAACAGTCTCTTCACTTCGAATCTCGAAAATGAACGTCGATGATGCTGCAGTCATCACCGAAGTTATTTTCCAGCGACAAAGAGAAGAGTACTAATTTTAAACTTAAAATTCTTTGGAAACAAATTTCTATTTGAAAATATTTTAAATATTATATCCCTTTAAACTTTTAAACAAAAGGTTTGGAACCATCGGAAATTAAATTCTCAAATTTCTTTTTCTAAATTCATTTAAGTTCCCATATAAATTTATAAACAATTATTTATAAATTCATTTATAGAACAATAAATGATAAATCAAGTATTATCATTTCAAATTATCAATTTGAATCATTTTATTAAGTTCCATAAATATATATATCAAAATTTTATTTCATTAACCAAAACAAAATTTAAAATAATATCGTGTCAGTTTGTTCTGTCAAAGTGTTTTAGAAATCCTATCGATAGCGTTGATCAGACGAATCGATCGGAAACCCAAATCAACATCAACAACTCCAACAACACAATAAAAAAAATATAGATTGACAAATACAATTCAAAATGTTTGAAAATATGTTGGAAACAAAAGACAAGATGATTAAATACAGAGTAGGGAGGTGGATAAGCTAAAATAAATCACGGGCAGCCTTAATCGGGTCAACCGTGACTTAAAGTATAAGATCGAAGTGGATTTTCTGGGGTAAATCTACGTTTGATCTCAAGAGTTAGAGTTTGGGATAATAGGAGATACTAGCATCTAAACCGAGGATATAAAATCTTTGGTGAATCGATGCTGTTGTAATGGAGTTTCACCCCTCTTATAAGAAAATTTTTGAGATTGGCGGGACCGCCAATTCACTATAAAGATCATTCGAAGTGGAGTTGTGGGATACTCCAGAATCAAATGAAGATGAATAGCGGGGAATAAGAATGGACTTTTGAACCGCAGGGAACGTTCCAAAATTCAAAGGAATCGAGTCAAAAGGGAAGAGATTCAAACTCGAATGAAAGTGATTCTGCAATTACATTCACTCTATATGCTGAGCTTTGCCTAGAGCTACCAAAGCTCTGATACCAACTGTAACGACCCGGTATTTTCAAACATTCGCATCCATTATAAGTGTATAGGTAGACACTCATGCCGGAATTGAATTGCTCAAAATACCGTGTTGTAAATAAAAATTTGGCAAATCTCAGGATATATAGTAAATAAAAATCACAGATCACAGACACGGAGTATATAAAAAATGCAGCGGAAGAAAAAGAGATAGTAGTTCATGAAGCTACTATATAAATATGAGATACATCAGAGTTAAATAAGATACAACAGAAGAGTAACAGGATACATCATGTACAAATCAGATACCTCACTGAACCACTGGATACTGAAACAAAATAGGTGGCTGGATCTTCAAGGAAAGCTCCAACGCCGAAGGTGAATCTGGAATGCTAACTCACTCAATCTGACCCGAGCGTAAAGCAAAACACAAAACCCTCGAGTCAGGACATAAATACTTATAAACTGTAAATCAACTCAAGTGAACAGTAACAAAATGCATCAGTAACTTAAAGGATGCTTGGGACCGCCCATCCTCTAAGGATCCGTTAAACTATTTACTATGTAGTAATATACGCTATACATGGTAGTGTCTAATCAGTAAACTATAATCATATAGAAAATAGCGTTAAGGGGATGGTGAACCTTAACGCGGTCGGATCTTTAAAACCAAAATCGTAGTGGGCTCGATATAAGGATATGACACGGCACGCGAGGCAATGCCAGGGTGGATACACCGTTTGCACTCCCGGACCGGTGGTGACGGCAAACCAGCAGCTTCCGCCCACCTCGAACAATACCCCCGAATCAAAGTGGCGCCACCGAATCGAATCACAAAAGTAATAGAATAGTTTCCGATGGAGCATGCTCGATGAAAGGGTGCGACCCTTTGTGTAGCCCGGTATAGCTCCTGTTTTAGTCATATATGCCAACTCATGGGAGTTGGGTCCACGTAACATACCTCGAGAACGTCGCCACCATCCTACTTCATTCTGGAATCTCCACCGAGTACACAGTTGTTAAAGTGGTTTTCGGTATTGTCCGGCTATAAGACAATATCCGATCCCGGTCTCTTTAACAACCAATCGTTATTATAACCCATGGATATTTATTTCAAATAATTTATACTTTCAAGACCAAAATATCATACTCATTTCAAAACAATATCACAATTGTATCATTTCCATTTCAAAAATAATTCAATATTATATCATTCAAATAAAACCCAAATTTTCAAATCATTGAATATTTCTTTAAATTTATTAAACTTGAAATATTCCTTTAAATTATCATAGCATTTTGGAAATGTTACCTTAAGGAATCATAGCATTTTTGGAATGTACTACTTTCCACTTTACATTGTATGTAATCAAAGTATTGATAAGCTTAAAATTTTAACATGTCAATTTATCATAGCCTTATAGTTAAATAAACTTTCTTACTGTAATATACAATTTAAACCGAAATTCTTATGTTAAGTTAAAAGCACCTTATTAACTTACATTATTGTTACAATAAAGAAACTTTATTATTTTAATCATTTAAAGTATGCCATTCACATAAATTAAAACTTGCTTATCAATTGTACGTTATCAACTTACATTTTATTATTACAGTAAGTAACATTTATCATTTTAATCAATTTAAAATACACCATTACATTGATTAAAATCTACGTGTCAAATGTACGTTTTAAATTTTATATTCCTATTACAATAATGAACATTTATTAATTAAATCAATACCACACTACTTAAAACTTTACATGTTTCTTTCTTAATTAAAACTTTACATGTTCTTGCATTAATTAAAACTTTCATGTTCTCTCATTAATTAGGACTTTACACGTTTCTTTCATTAATTAAAAACTTATACGTTTCTTTCATTAATTAAAACTTATACCTTTCTTTCATTAATTAGGAATTTACATGTTCCTATTATTAACTAGAACACCATACGTTCTTTCATTAATTAAACCTATACGTTTCTTTCATAAATTAAAACCTATACGTTTCTTTCATAAATTAAAACCTATACGTTTCTTTCATAAATTAAAACATATACGTTCCTTTCATAAATTAAAACCTATACGTTTCTTTCATAAATTAAACCCTATACGTTTCTTTCATAAATTAAAAACTATACGTTTCTTTCATAAATTAAAACCTATACGTTTCTTTCATAAATTAAAACCTATACGTTTCTTTCATAAATTAAAACCTATACGTTTCTTTCATAAATTAAAACCTAACATTTCAGATTTATATTACCATTTCACAAATTTAACTAAACTTCCAGTTTATTTAATTAATTTAACATCTTTAGTTAAAACTCAAATTTCACATTTTCAAGTCAAGTTATATTTTAAAATTTCATTTTCAACAGTCATTTATTCAACCACTTAAATTTATAGAAAATCAATAATTCTTTAATAAATCACTTAAATTCAAATATAAATCAATTTATCATATTTACCATTTTCCAAATAAAATTAAAGTCCATTTTATTCATGTAACTTAAATATCATTTTTAGTCAAAATTCCAAATTTCAAACATAAGTTATATTTTAAAAATCCTGTTAATCCATTCATAAATTACATTTTTAACACATAGAAAAATCATAATTTATTTATTTTAAAACCTTTCAAAATCTATTTAAATCAAATTTCATAATTTTATATTTTTAAAATACTTAAAATATTCAAAGCACTTTATAGAATAACCACGGGTCTGTATATAGTTTTCTAACCTAGGTCAAGTGATACGGATATGTATCATTTCAATCCGCAGTTTAAAAGGTAAAAATCCGGGTTCTATCATTTCAAACCCGCAATCTCAAGTTTAAATAAATAAATAAAATAACTTAGGCCTATCATTTCAGCCCATAACATTTTTTCTAACAGGAACTTGCAGTGTGATCATTTACAGAAATAATATAAACAAAGTCAATATCACAATATACAGTCATATATCAGATGTCAGGTGAAAATTAATAGTTTTAACATGGTAATAACATGGAAATAACATGGCATAGCATATCATATGATCATCATTAACTTGCATAAACATTTTACGTTACTAAACACTTGTCATCACTCCACTTTTGATAAGTATATATGTCAGAGTGAGAAAGACTCACCTTTTTCAAAGCTAGAGACCAAAACAACATACAAGCACGACTCCAAAGGCACGACAAGCACAATTTCACGACTTTTGATTTGAGTTGAAAGATAGCCAAGATATGATTTTGTATCATCAACCCAAAACAAAACAAACCAGACAATATATAAACATTCAACATAAAATAACATTGAAACAATTTTGAAATACAAAGCGAAATGAACAAGATAGATTGGACCTTGCTTCAACCACTTCAATGCTTGGCCTAAGAGACACTTATGCTTGGCTATGATGATGCTTTGACTCAGGTATGACATCATATAGGTCAGGTTTAACATCATATAGGCAAGGCAACAAGTGGAGATGAAGGGAATGAGGCATCAATGGTCAAAAACATTGTTTTTAGGCATGTAGGTTGCAATTTGAAGGGTTTGGCCACCATAGATGGCTCGACCATGGTCATGGTTGGTGGAGTAGATGGTGTTGGAGGCATGGAAGAGATGTACGAGTTTGTGGCTGCGGCTATGGAGAAGAGGCCGATCCAAACTTAGAAGAGAAACAAGGCAAAATTGCATAGAAAAGTAAGAAAAGTAGAAAGACGAGAGGGATTTACCTAATTTTTTTCCTTCAAGGTGGAGGCCATGATTTTTAAGGTTTTGGGGCTTCAAAAATTCATGAATGACAAGAGGAAGTCGGCTGCAAAGGATGGGGAAAGGAATGGCTAAGATGAATTGATGTATTAATGACAGAAGAAACTACAAAAGAAACGGATAAAACGTTTTTCCGTTTCTTAGCTCTTAACCCTTTCAAATTTCTCATATATATTTATATACATCCAAATAACTGAAAATAATTAAAACCTCAGTTAAAATTCAAAAATATAACAGATAAAAAAATAATAAAAATTAAATATTAATTAGATATGATTAAATAAGAAAAATAGCACAGAAAATGAAAACTAGACTTAAGAATTAGAAATAACTTCAATACACTTTGGAAAAATTAACTTAAATTTAAATACATGTAAAATGAATAAAATAAAGTAAAACACAGAAAATAAAAGTGAGTGCATAAAATAAATAAATAAATAAATTTTAATTATATATAATTAAAATAAGAAAATGGCTTAAAATTGTAGATTGGGCTTTAAAATTAGAAATAAATCCAAATGAACTTTAGAAAATCTTCATGGACTTGTAAAATATTTATAACAAAAAAAATAACAAAAAAAATAAAAGTGCATTCACAAAAAAAAAATATTAAATAAAATTTTTATTAAGAAAATGGTAGAAAATTAGAAAACAGCCTTTAAAAATAGGAAATAAATACAGTAAATTTTGGAAAAATTCTATTATCATTTAAAACATATTTAAAAGTCAAAATATACATAATAAAACATATTATCACATATTAAAATAAAATATAACCAAGAAGAAGTAATTTATACAATTTAAAATAGTCATTGTTAAATAACCCTATATACGCACAATATTGTAAAGGGTATAACTTTCGCAATTTACATCCAAATTCAACAAAACGAAAAGTGGTGTTCTTATAATTTTATGCACTTTCATAATAAAAGAAAAAATTTAAAATTTTAAACTTTTAAAATTTTAAGTTGAAAGTCACAGTTTGACTATTTTGACCAAAATCAGCATTTCAGGCAAATATTCAACTTACAAAATTTTGGAATTATAACTCATATAAAAATCAAGATTATATTTAAATAATAAATTTAATCATTTCAAATAAGTAAAATAAGTTTTTAAATCAAAATCTTACATTAAAAATAATTAAAATATACAATAATTACAAAATACAGGGTTGTTACATAAACTCATCTACAACTCACCATTTCCCTGTAGCACAACCTACAAACTTCTAACTGAACTGTCACTTCCCTCCGCCGCACATACTTCCTTCATATCAAAACATTGACCAAACAAAACTGTTTTCATCTCTGACCACCTGACTTGCCAAAACCACTCCAAACTGTTTTCCTCTCCAAAGTCCCATACAAATTCCTACTTCTCATCACATACTCGACCAACCCCAATCGCCAATCCACTCACATCCCTCAGTAAACCACGGTTAATAAAAAAATGGACTGATTGCTCAAAGTCAAGGATACAATGCAATGTGTAATACATGTAAAGTATATGAGCTAGAGTTAAAATGCAATGTGTAATAAATAATTGCTGTAATTATAGTACACAATTTATCAGTGGGTAGATAGTATTCAACCAAATCAAAAAAGTTTCATATCTAAACAAAGCTTGAATTATACTTACTAGAAATTGATTCCATTATAACGTTCGCATCAGGCCAAGCTATCGTAGTACCAAGTGCATCTTCAACGACTTCTAAATCGGACGTTGTTCTCCATAGACGTGCTTTTGGAATCCTCATTTGGGTTACTTGGCACAACTCTTCCTTCCGCAACAATTTCGTCTGTCTCACTCCAATCCAGTAAGTGACATGTGTCATATTGTTTACCATCTTTGTTCTATTATTAATCAAAAGCAAATTATATTAATAATGAAATTAAATGTCAAATATAATAATATTACACTAGTACTATACTTAACTTTTACCACTTGATGCACATTTGCTTCATCCAGGCTTTCTTTTCTATGTCAAACAAAAAAACCGTACGTAAAAAAAACAGTAATGATAAGACCAAATAGTATATTTACTAGTGGAACAGGACAGCCCAATATAATCATGTCTTTTTACCTTTTCTTCTCCACTTTCAGAGTCATGTGGGATAGATGCAGGCAATGAATGATAAAAACATGCATGTGGAAATTGAAACTAATTAAAATAATTAAAAGATTGCATTTAGATGGAGCCAGACTGCTATAGTTCATATTACTATATAATAATAAATCTTTGTATAAAGAGGAATGAATTGTAAGGGAGACATGTGGGGCAAGTATAACAAAGGGTGTCCAAAATTCAGAAGCTGCTGGAACGTTTAAAAAGACGAGTTTGAGAACAAGAATTAAGTTCTGATGTGAAAGACAATGACGGTAGCGTAAACTAAAAGTTGGAACCATGCCAGTGAATATTAGGAATTATTAGGAAAATACTTTTTATTATTGGCATTATATATAGTTGAACAGAAGATTTCTGGTATTAATGGAAGGCACTTGATTCACAGGCAGAACATGCTAAGCTGATGAATGTTCGGTGTCGTAAAACAAGGGGAAAGGCACAACACATAGCAATAATATCCTATCTTTATTGCTAACATCAAAAGATGAATTGTAGTATAAATATATGGGACGGAAGAAAGCAACTAGTCCGTTGTTCAAGTCATGCCAAATAGAGCATGAATGGTAACTAGAATTAAAAATATGCAAACATTTAAATCTTAGTGCAGCTTAGGGACTGTTCCTTTTCTTTTTATAATTAGGTGAACATTACTAACTAGATGTGATGCCAAAGTATAAGTACACAATGAAGAACAGAAATACAGTGTGATGCTAAAGCAATGATTTAAACAAGATGAGTTAGTTAAAAATGGGATGCGACTAGACAAATATTTGTTTGGTATGTCATCACTAGTATAAATATAACCAAATCTAGTACTCCAACCTATTTAATTCCCTGAAATACAGGTACTTGATGGTCAATTAAAATTCACTGAAATACAGAGAAACATTACCTGTATTTAATTCCCTGAAATACAGAGAAACATTACACATATGTCATAAAATAAAAAGGCCAAATATACCTGATTTTTCATAAGCATACGAACCATCGCGTCTAAGTCTGAAATTTTATTTTGCATTTCGACCGTTTGTTTATCCTTTACGTGTGACCATATTGCTTTGGTGTAGGTCATACCCCTTCCCATTGCTCTCAATCGCCCTGGTCTATCCGGTCCCAATACTTTTGCAAGTGCATCATCTTTATATTTAATTGTTGATCTAGAATTTGATTCATTATGTATTTGTTTAATTTTTTCCTACACATGTTGTCATGCATGCATATTATACACAATCAAACTATCACAATAGCAAACATATTGTTATCTAATAAAATTTCAAAGTACTTACAATATCATCTACAGCAATCGAATTTACTGGTTCGCCATTTTTTCGTGTGTGCGATTTGATCCACACTTGAGTTCGACCGACAGAAGATGGATGAGGACTCGTCTTTTTCTATGTTTAAAGAATATTTTTTACAACACGTCACAATGACTAACTAGCTAATAAATATTATGGTATATAAATTAGTAATTCTTACCAAATCATCGCCCACTCGAGCCATTCCTTTACGACTACATGTGTGTGGTATTTGATTGTCTCTAATAGTTTGAAATTTCTGACTCAATTCCTAAGAATAAAATGAAAACATGCATTAAAATATCCAGCTTGGTTTTCGCATCTCATCAACATTTGAAAATGTAAATGGTATATTTGAAGAGGAGGAGTCAACCTGTATATTGATATATTCATAGTAAAATTGATCGCCTCCTCATCGACAAGGCATGTGTTGATAAATTCACTAACTTTTCTATCTATTTTTTCAACCATTCGACGAGTGATAATACCCCGATTATCTTTAATTTTCCCCAAATTGGTCATATCAATGAGACATTTCCTTTTAAATACAACAAATCATGCACGTTTCAACTCAGTGTAACATGAATTAGTCAATAGAGAGTATCCTATATAGGTAACCCGTTGTTTCAACTATTGTCCAAACTAAATAAGGTAAAGGAGGGTCTCGAAACTTGAAACAATGAGCACTTTATAAATAAAAATTCTATAGAGACCCTAAGAAAGGTATAGTATGGAGCTTATTCTTACCATGACAATCATCCAAACTAGGATCAGACAACAATAAAAGCGGGCCAGGCACCAGGTTAAGAGTTGATAGTGAGGCATTGGAAAAATTGATTTCCCTTTAAAAAATCTTTACAAAAATTAAATATTTACTTAACAAATACATTATGAGATCTAAGTATTACAGTGTATTCAACATTGTAATCAATTTGTATTACAGTGTTTCATTTGAAAAGGACCAGGTTGATTTCACATTCAGCTATCAGGAATTAGGAATACAAATTTAACGACAAATAATCCAAAAGCGCTGGACTGAAATCTTTGAAATCTGGACTGAAATCTTGTGAGATATTACAAATTTAAATAATCCAAAATTAAATATTTGTTATAGCTATATATTACAAATTTAACGAATACAAATATCCTGTGAGACAGCCACCTTTACAGCCACTACTGGACTGAAATCTTTGAAATAAATATCTTGTGAAGCAGCCACAACTCAAAATTCAATCAATGGAAATTCGGTCAGGCTATATAATTTCAATATATTTAAAATCAAGGTTAATAGATTGATTTAAACTGATTTGTTCCATCGAAGACACTTCCTAAACATTACTTTGGCTTCTAGTATATTGATGATGTTATAATTGGTTTTAGTTGGTTTATAGCCGCTATTGATTATACAGTTACACTATTGCTCCGCATGTATGACACTGTTTCCCCTTTTGGCCACTGATTGAGGTTCCCTAGCTTCAACCTGTCTTAAGCTAATGTTTAACCTGATTAGTGTACAAAATGTAAATTCTAAAAGAAAAAATAAAAATATAAAGACCTTTACAAGGAAAAACTACAATATAGCAAAGCAGTTTTCATGATATACTTAAACCGTGGGCCTCAAGAATGCATACGCAAAAGGTTACAAAGGAGATGAAAGCGATCAGACTAACATATAAACAAAAATGTATGGTGAACATCATCAAACTATATAAAACAAAGAGGTGAAACCATTTTCACCTACTTACAGAAGTAAACGGCCGTTAAACAAGTTCCATAAAGATTAATGCAGCACTGATAAATAAATTAGCAAAAGCTACATCATTTATTTAATCATTTAGCATAGACGATTTTGCCACTGCTATCTATATCAAGGTCGGGGTCAGATTTCCAAGTCATCCAATGTCGAATCAGGTGAGAATCTTGCAAACAGGCAACTTGGCAAGGAGAAAATTCAATCAAGACAATGAAAAACATAAACAAAGTGCTCAGAATAAGGGATCTTACTCAGCTGCTTCAGCTATTCCTAAAACTAAAGTTAGTGGACTAGCAGTTGAATCTGAAACTGCTTCAGCAGTGCTAAGAACCGATGGTAGATACCGTCGTTTAAATTCTGAAACCGAAAAAACAACATCACAACAAAAATCAGACGACGTGCGGAATCAAAATATAGATACCACTTATGAAGACAACATCTTAAACATTCTAATTGATGATTTACCACATGATATAGAGGATGAAATTTAAGTCACTTTTTTTACATGGTTGAAGTTACCCTTAGTTAACTTCTTAGTTTCGTCGTAGCTATAATATAATTATTATGTATAATAAGCAGGTCATAGGTAAGAAACTATGGCTTATAGGTTTATAATTGCACGATATCTAAAGAAATAATATGAGTTTTGAATGAAAATTCACTCTTTTGACTATATGGTAATTTTTTATAAACACCATTTTGCTTTCAAATATCCTTTGAACTTTCTAACATAATATATTAAAATATGTATGATTGTGCAGATGACTTCACCATATGGAAACATGCTTCATCACAAAGAAAATGCTAAATCAGGATAGTTCACAACACATAACCAAGTAATTATCTAGCATGTTTCTGGATATACGGTGCAGATAAAGATGCAAGTGCAAGCATTAACCTTGACCGGATGATTGAAATTAGTGTTGTGTATTGGGATTCTGCTGCTACAAAAGAAAAGCTTGAGGTATGTAGTATATCCAATTTAGTGTGTAAACTGAATGTTGGCATACTCATTTACATATAAGAGCATTTTGTTTTTGTGTTACAGGGCGTGTAGCTTGAATTTGCAATGTTACAAGCATTAGTGCAGACGATGTAGCAATAGAATAGCAATAGAAGTTACAACCATTTTTTCGAGATAGCAATAGAATAGTTTTGGTTCAAAACTACGTCAAACCACCTTAGTTTTGAACCATTAAGACCCACCCCATTGGATCGACTAAGTGGACAGACAACCTTACTAATAAAGTAGATAATCTAAGGGCTATTGTCTTCTATAAATGCAGAATAACATGATTAAACAAATCAAGCAATTTCACGGCAATCAACAGTCGTGCCAAATTAAAATCTGGCCAATGTAGCAAACTAAACAGCTCAAAACACATTTAATCCCATAATAAAATACCAAATTAATTAGTTATCGGTTACTAAAATATTGAAACAATGGCTCAATGCAACAATCGGCAGCTAACACTTAAAAAACCATCAACATCGCATCTGTCATGAAATTGATTAATGAAATGACAGGATCTAATTAGTAAGGAAACTCACTCGTGCAGAATCAGTTGCGGAGAGAATCAATTGGAATCACCAGCTGTCTTGGAATCGAGCAGAGGGTTGCAGTGCGGAGCCAGATTAAAGAGGGATTTGTGTTAATAAGGAAAGGAACGTGAGTAAAGATGAAGTGAACGAGAAAAGGAATATTGGAGTTAAGCGGCAATGAAAAATTATGGAGGGAAATGCACAAAATTTCATCACATGAGCAACTATAGCATTAGTGTTAATAACAATAGCATGAACACATGCCATCCTCTACCCTAAGTAACCATTAACCACTTAACTATAGCAAGTCGGGCTCTTGTGCAATCCCTACTTGCTATTAATATAGCATTTTCTTGCAGTGTTTCCGACATTCGACTGTGCTGCATTTGATACAGTGGACGTATCAATGTCGACTTTCAAGCGTCGAAAAATTGGGTCGTTATAATGTGGTATCAGAGCAATTGTTAAGCGACAACCTTGGCTCTGTTGGGTGTTACTCATTAAAGATAGAGTCAGTAGCACTCTAGAATGAGTTTGAGTGTAATAATAGATATGAGCGCGTATTTGTTAGTGAATAAAAAAAATTGTTTTATATTGTGATGATTGGTTTGTTGAGTGGTATATGGATTCTGGTCGGTATAGTCCATACAACTCTATCGATAGGAATCTCTAAACATTTGTACAGAACAATACGACGCGATATTGTTTTAAAATAGGGTAAATGAAATAATTTAGCCAAAACTATTTTCATAGATAAAGGAAATAATCCTTGGAAATAGTTATAGTATATGGTTGCTTGATTGTTAGGAATTGATAATATTAAATTATTGTCATTGGTTATTGAATAGAAATTGAAAACATAACCAAAAGCTAAGAAAATAAAATCCATATATAAATGGGATTTGTAGATATAAATTGTAAATGTAATTTGAAAAAGAATTTCAGAGGTATTTGGAAATGTTTTTGAAAGGATTTGGAATTTTGGAAATTAAATCCATTTGATTTGAAAATGATTTTCAAAGGTTTGGAAAAAAATGTTTTAAAAGGGATAATGTCACGATACAAAATTCAATGTTCAAAAATTTACACTAAATGCCTCACTTGTATTCGATCGCCAAAGATTCAAACATCGAACTCCAGTCGGATGGAGCTTATAACAACATCAGATGAATATAAAACAGCGGAAACAAAATTAATATCATGCATTAGATCATAGATACAACATCATCATAATATCCATTACTACATTAGATTATTCATACATATATATCACAACTCCAAATAGAACATCATAATAGAACAACAAGTGATCAAATGCCAAAAAGTCTTCAAAGGGATGAAGCGATAGTGAACTTCCAACAAACTAAGCACCTTGATATCCAAAGCTACTAAAATATCTTCAAGGTAAAAGCTCCAAAATACTGCGAACACCAGAACATGGAAACTTGCTACTAGGCTGCCCGTGTGAAAATTATGGGCACCCAGAGTTTAGAAAGGAAACAATAAACTCCAGTCATGGGGCTGGTATGAGTAAACAAAAACAGTTGCATTTAAATAAACAAGATTTATAAAAGAAAATTCGGTATGCTTTTGGAAAATGAAACTAACATAAGACCTCCCGCCACACACACAATGCAATCACAGAATTGGAGGAGATTTCTTCTTATGATAGTCAAATATGCTTGATACGAGAAAAATTCTTTGATATTTTTACTAGTGCATAGTGAAGAAAGCCATTTCGAAAGTATAATATTAATCTTAGCCAGCATACCATATTTCGTCGTATGCCTACTATAGCTACCTTATTTTGTGGCAAGTTACCGCCATGCTGCATGGCAGGTTATACAACTAAAACCGTACAGAGCTCGTATTGTTTCTTTAGATTTCCAACAAATGGTTAGGCTAAGGAACTTCCAACTACCACATGGGTACGCCTCTAGCGGGATGTCCCGAGAACTTAACCCGCTCTATGCCAACACAAGGCCGGGTTAGCTCTGTAACCTGGTAACTACTACTCGAGTATGCCTTTCCCCAGTCGTTTGCGACCTTTATCCGAGGGCCCTCAACCACAAAGCAACAACCACACAGTAACGAGATTGCAGCAGCCACATAGGTTAAGTACTAGGGCTCCATACCATGATACCACCTTTTTCCAGAAGGAAATGACATACCCTAAAGGGCGCGACCTTCATAACCTTGCCGCATCTTTCCTGTTTCGACCATTTTCGGGGTGTGAGGTCCGATGAGGTCTCGTCCAGAAAGCGACGCTTTACGCGAAAGCCGTGCTTTGATCACAAGTGATCAACAAATGATCATCAACACACAACAACATTTAGCATGCCACACTACCAAATTGGAAGTATATCGCTGATAACCTTCAACTACATAACCTCTGAGCTCGTACGTCTCAAAGAAGGGTGTTAAGCTAAGAGATAAAATTCTCCGCCACCAACAGATATGTATTTGAAAGAAATCAGCTTTATATCTCAAAGTGTAGTGTCAGACACACGACCATACAAGTCTGTTCCGGGTTCGAACAGAGCCGAAGGCACTTCGTCAAATAAAGGAAGAAGCCCTTGCTAATCCGGTTATCCACAATCCTGATCGGACTCCCCATCACATATGTTGATCTCTATACCAGAGCAACTCAGTGCAGAGACATTCAATAGGTTATCCTATCGTTCTCGTAAATGCCTGGTCTTCACCACCATCTTCAAATGTTATCCATTTTGTCGTATCACTATTCGGAATGAGTTATATGACACAAAGGTCCTCTCCCGGCTAAATCGAATAGTGAGCGCTTAATTTTAAACACATGGATGTATCTATCACAAAGATTCACATTCAGGGTTCGATGTGGGTTTCGGATAACCAACTGAAATCCGACTCCCTGTCGCATCGAAGTTTAAATGCCGTTTTACGAGAAAAAAGGGTTTTCACATACACACAGAAACAAATCACAAGTCACGATTCAGCACAAAGCAATTCGCATAACACAATAACACAATCACAACAGAAATACCAATCCAGTACACAATATTTGACAATAGTTAATTATCTTCAATTAAGGTGAATGTGATTTAAATGAATTAACCATATAATTATTTTGATTAATTATTATTATTTTATTTTTAAATCAATGATTAATTTTCTTAATTATAAGTTAATTCATCAAGAGAAAATTCAGAAATTCCATGAATTAAAAATCATTATATCTTTATTAACTTTAAGATAAACTCATTCTTATAAATGATTTAGCCATCACACACCAATATGTTAGAAAACATTTCTTTCAAATTTACTGCTTAAATTTCATTTTCATTTCAAAATATAAAATGAATACCAGCTTATTTTCTATAATGTTAAAAACTAATTTTGAAAACCTTAAAATTCATATGTTTAAGTAATATTTTTGTTATAAAAGAAATTTTAAAGAGTTAAATTAAATTCCTTTTTAAGCTCACATATTTAAAGTATACCTTTACATTTAAACTTATTTAAACATTTAAAGTTATAAAACTTTATTTAATTTCAAAATCTAGAATTCAAATTTAGATTTAAGATCCAGGTTTCAAATTTCATTTAGCTTTGTTTAAATCCTTTCTTTACAAATTTCAAATTCATTTTAATCCAATTTTTTTATAAAATTCACTTAATTGCTTAAACATCTTTAAGTTATTAAAACAATTAAAAAAAACTTTATCTATTCACAAACTAAGTTTCCAGACTAAACTTGAATTTATATTTTAAACTTTGATTTATAAACTCAGTTTAAAACTTAATTTATAATTTTAAAAATTAATTTAAAATTTCAAAACAGGAACAGGTTTAAACCCTGTAACACATTCTACCCGAGCCAGACAATATTTGCTTCGAGTCAAATGCTGAAAATCTTCGAGTAAACACTCGAGTCTCTCGAGACAAATACGCGTACACCCTGCTTCCACCCAATAACATAAATTCCAGATTACCAGAGCTAGTGCACGGTGTACGTGCACGGCTCTGACGAACCTCTCCAGTCGACGCTGCATCGTCGAACAGGTCGACGATCCTCAATGCTCCACTCCTCGACCATCAGAAACTCCATCATCCCCTCGAAATCGAATTCGAGTTAAAATCCAAACCTGGAAACAGAAAAAGCTGAAACTCCTCCAAAACCTAGAAACACGTCGCCTCCGCAACCTCGACCATCAGAACTCCTGAAACATCGGCCAATTACTCGTCAACCTCCCCTCTTCCATCCCTCAGAACCACGTCGCACTCGATCGATCACAGACGACGAATGAAACAAATTTCTCAGCCTCGAGAAAACTAGGTTTATGAACTAGAATTCATCACCGCCGCTTCCTCGTCCACCTGTAAACCCATCTACTATTTTTCCTACAACCACCTATTACTCCTCCACCTCCAGACACGATTCCGACCTCCATACATCAGTAGATAATCAGAAATTCCCAAAACTATGAAATTTATATAAATCCAAACTGCTCTTTAATCCTTGATCTAAAAATTATAATTTTTGCTTTAAAAATCATATTTTAGTATAAGAATTCAGTTTATAAACCTGAATTCGAGAATTAAGAAATTCCAATTTTGACTAATTTAAAGTTATGCTAAGTTTTCTTGAGTTCCTGAGCCAGTACCAAGTTGTTTTGGCTGAAATAAATTTTTAAACTCTAATATATGCTATAACAATCAATTCTTGTTTTAACACTAAACCCAAACATCAAATAGATCAGGTGAAAATGATTTTTGAGTCAAAAAATCTGGTATTTTAAAATCTTAGAACAGAGAACATGTATAAACAATAACCTATACAAAGTACTTCCAATTTTCAAATATATTCAGAGGATCCACATATATATAGAAACATACTTATTAACAAATATATATGCAATAGATTCAAGCTTTTAACTTTTAAAAATATATGTTACTCACTTTGATTCCAAAATGAACAGAGTTTGCTATGTTGAAACAGGCTGTGAAAATTGCAAGCTGAAATCTTCCTCTTTAATTCTCTGGTTTAAGTTGAGCTGGAGTGTTGTTTAAATTGAATTTTGTTTAAGTTTTAGATAGCACTTACTTTAGATTTGCTTAGCTTTGAATGAATCAACTGAAATGTGAGAAGTTGATATATAAAAAGAAGTTTACAAGGGATATATTTGTACAGGGTGATTATATGGTTTTGTACAATATATCAGAGATTTTTTTTTAATTTTGTTTGACTAAGCGGGTTCTTCTTGGTGGTTGATAAGAAACATTTTGGGCTAGCATTAATTACTATTGTCTTGTTTCACACTTCATGTTTATCCCTTTAACTGTTTATATAGATATTTATATTTTCTTCTTAGGTCTACGTACATATCCTATTTTGTTTGAATGTAGTTGAATGTATAATTTTTTCTTGTCTTATGGCTTTATAATATAAATGAATTTCTATAGTTAATATGTTGTTATAATTTTTCTAATGTATTCACTTTATATTTTAATTTATCTTATATATATATATCTATTTCTAATTTAAATATGTATTTCTAACTTAAATGCTTATTGTCTTGTTTCTCTATATACATATATATTTATATTTTATTTATTTTGTAACTTTTCAAATTAAATTCCAAAAGTTCAAATAAATTACCAAATTTTAAATTAATAAATTTTGGGATGTTACAGATAAAAGCACTAAACTGTTTTCGATCGTTGGAAAATAACTTCGATGATGACTGCAGCATCATCGATGTTCATTTTCGAGTTTCCTAAAGAGGGATTGCTGCCAAATTGTTTTAAATGAAAATTGTTTGCAAAACTGGTTTGGATTTTTGAATTCAAAGGATATTCTGAATTGCTTTCAAAAATGATTTTTGTAGTATTAGAAAGACTCTGGAATCTTATTAAAGATAGTTATGGAATAATAAATAAGTTTGAAACTTAGAAAATTCAGATTTAAACTGAAATTAACTTGAGTTAATTTGAATAAAGGTGAATTTGAGAAGTCTTATAGACTAAATGATTGGAATAAAATCCATTAAGGAGAAAAATAAAATTCTGAATGAATAAATAAATTTACAATTGCAAGAAAATGAAAGTGAAATTGAATGTTGAAATTCATTTCGAATTTGTTAGTAAATAAAACTGGAATTGAAACTGAATATTGAAAACCAATTTGAATTGTGCAGAATAAAATGAAGTTGTAAAATTAGTTCGAATTGAACTAAAGGTAATAAAGGTGGAAATAAAAAATGGTTTAATTGGAATTTGTAGTGGATTAGTAAATGAAACTAATTTAAAATAGTGATATGAATCAGTTGTGAATAAAAGATAGTTGATCAAATTCAATATTCAGAAGGTAAATTGAATCCAGGTAGAATTGAAATCGAAAATTGAATTCAAATGAAATTAAAAATGTAAGATTGAATGAAAATGGATATATAACTTCAATAGTGAAAGTAAAAATGGTATAACAAGTAAGTATTTGAACTTTTGTAATGAAATATGAAAAATGATATTTGAATGTTGTAATTGGATATTATGGCTAGTAGAATATACAGGTGCGTTACAGGAAAAAGATAAATTGGAATTTGATTTCGAAGATAAATTTGAATTGCTCGGAAAAGGTATGTATTTTAAATTTCAGTATGAAATTTGATGATCTTCTTGTCCAGCTGCTTGGCTTTCTGTTTTCTTTTCAAATCTGGGGGCCGTGGTGCCATTTTGTAGTCGTACCGAGCTAGCCGCGCAAAGGAGACGCTAGCGAAATTTTTCGAAATTTATGGAGTTAGAAAATTTTTGAGAAAATTTAAAAATTTAAATTCCGAATTTAAATTTAAATTTGAATTGTTGAGAAGATAATATTGTTTGGAATTTATGGTTAAGGTTGGTAAGTTAGATGAAGTAATAAGGAGTCTTTAATAAAAAGATTTGTATTGGCAAGTTGATAAAACTGTTTGGTTTTGGGAAAATAATAAACGGGTTAAGGATCATTCTTCTTTACTAGTAATTTCGGGGACGAAATTCTTTTAAGGGGGAAAGGATGCGACAACCGTGAAATTTTGAACATTTAAAATCAAAATATTTAATTGATTTTAAATATTTGAATGATATTTTAACTTGGTTTTCAAATATAACTCTGAATTTGGCAAATAAATTATTGAATTTAATCATAGAAATTTGGGTAAAATTTTTGAATCTTCAATTCTAAGCTTGTTAACAATAATTTGATGGCTTAGAAGATTTATATTGATAATACTGAAGATAATGAAAGCTATGGAATTGGTTTTGGAAATGTTTTGTTCAGTGTTGAAATTTTATCGTCTAAATCGATATTTAAAAATAACCTTCCGAGTCATAGTCTCGGAATTCGACGAAACCAGTTCTATTGGATCCGTTATATTGTATTTTTATCGGATTTTAATTTCCGTAGCATTCAGAGTTGTCTTGTGATCGTA
Source organism: Allium cepa (assembly GCA_030765085.1). NCBI lineage: Eukaryota > Viridiplantae > Streptophyta > Magnoliopsida > Asparagales > Amaryllidaceae > Allium > Allium cepa. The sequence goes on along the minus strand of CM060941.1, from coordinate 803,482,887 downwards.
CGATAAGAAAACGCGTTGAAAATTTTATCGAAATTTAATTTAATAACTAGTTCAAAACGCTATCTTCTCCGTACGATCAAATTTGGACTTGGAACCTTTTCCGTTGCGTTTGGAATAGGCGTATACCATTATAAAAGCCTAGCGGCACGCCTCGATAGGAGTTCGAAATTTTAAGCTTCGAATTGAAAACGATTTAAAATTTGAATTTAAATTTGATACATATTTTATTATAAAGCTTTCATGCATGAAATCTAAAAATAAAATAATGGAAACTAAAACACGTGTTTACCTGGTCGAACACGCTTCCCCTAAAAGATTAAACAACTAAACACGTATCAGATCGGAGAAAAGTATATTAATAGAAAAAAGGCCAAGATCGTTTCTTCTCTTCCTCTATGTTCAATTTTAAATCAAGAAAAATGGCCGAAGCCTCAATGGCGATGAAATTTTCGAAAAAATGCCCGAAGACTTCACTTTTATTTCTTGTACAAATAAAAATCAAATGGCCAAAGCCCTTTTTCGTTCAAAAACAAACTCAACAGTTTCAAAGAAAAATTTATGGCCGCCTTCGTCCACTTAAAAAAAATTAAGCAATTCAAATTCATTCGAACAAGGAGAAGGGTATGCTCACGTGGAGGATGGTTTGAAGCAGACTACTCGCGATCTCGATCTGAGGCTAGGGCTTGGGGACGTGATTCGTGAGTGAGGCGTGCGCATAATTGAGTGATGCAGGCGACTAGACATCGGTTGTTAAGGCATCCGCATTTCTGGAAGTTGCACACGCGACGGTGGGTTTGGCAGAGCCACACGGCCTGGGGGATTAAGCGAAGTGACATTTGCAAGCGCTTCCAATTTTAAGCAAGGTTTCGTGCTCAGTTCGTCAAGGCGACGCATTTGGAGGCGAACAATCGAGCGAGTGGAAACGAAGCTAGGGTTTCGCAATGGATTAGTAACCAACGACGAGGTGCAGTAAGGTATTTTTTTTCTTTTCTTTTGTTTTTGAATTTCAACATATTTATATATATACATTTTAAAAGAAAAATAAAATATACATACTAAGAGAAAATATCAACGAAGATATATGCAGAAAATTCGTTATTACAGTAAGGTATATTTTGATTTATTTACATTTACTAAATTTTATGTATATATAGATAAATAAGTTTTAAGCTAAAAGTTTAACTTTTTAAATTTTTATTTCATGCGTATATAGATATTCAACAAAAGATATTTTAATTTGCAGAATTTTTTTAATGATATACATATATATATATTTTCATTTACAGGTTCAATTTCAATGGTGAAGATTTAATTGTTTAGTTGGATATGAATTATCTTAGTTACCAAATTATAAATTTTTTTTTGTTTAACTAAATTTATTAAATGGAAATTTATTTTTAAATTGAATAGTTGGTTAATTAAAACTTTGAAATGGAAATTAATTTTTTCGATTAGAGAAATTAATTTATTTAAGTGGTTCATTTTATTATTGTTATTATAAAAATATTTCATTTAAGAAAATTTAGTTTTAAATTTAATTATTTTAGTTATTAAAGGATTTTATTTAAAAGGAAGATTTGTTTAAAATTAAATTACTAGTTTAAAGTTAAAATTAGTACTTGAACTAAAATTACAAAATGGCAAAGTGCATTGTTCGATTATTTCGAATATTAATCAACTGTATAAAATTATTTATACAAGGTCTAATACAATGAAGAAAACAATCTGGAATCAAAATGGATTGCATGCAAAGCAAAGGTGAGATCTGCTCACTTAATCAGATTTTTCTGATTTAAATTTAAATAGTTAAATTTAAAATTGTTGATTGTGTGCTTGGATGATTAATTTATTATTAGTTATATTAGATTAGACCCTATGCGCCGCATAATAGTGGATGATATTATATTAAACTCATATACCGCGATATTCCACCTCGAAGTGGAATTAGTATTATATATGTATTTGTAGTGATTGATTTCCCGTATTATATAGCGGATGAGACCCTATGCACCGCATAATAGCTGATGATATTATATTAATCCCATATACCGCGATATTCCACCTCAAAGTGGGATTAGTATTTAATTGTTGTGCTAAAATCTGTGGATGCAGGGAAACAGGTTGGAGGGATCCAACTGGATTTCTCAAACATTTGAATTTGTTTCAATATTGTGTGTTGATTTATTTAAAATCCGTGTGTGATTATATTGTGATTGAAATCGTTGAAGGCTAAAATTTAGCCGAATATATTTTTGGTATCGTAGGATACCAAAAATAAATTAAATTGGATCTTTAAATTTAAGTAGAAAATCTATAGTGAAATCCCATTGAATAAAATTCCAAAATATGGGAAAAAGTTTAATAAATCTTTGGAAAATCAATATGAAAATTGATTTAGTGTTTGAATGAAAATCGATTTGGTGTTGAAATAAATTTAGAAATTAATTTTGGAATTTAATTTGGTGCTTGGAAAGATTTTAGAAATCAATTTGAAAATTAATTTGGTGTTTAAAAATAAACCTTCTGGAAATCAATATGAAATTGATTTGTTGATTGAAATAAATTTAGAAATCAATTTGGAAATGGATTTGGTAATTGAAATAAATTTGGAAATAAATTTGAAAATTGATTTGGTATTGAAAGTGAATGCTTAGGAAAACGATTGGAAAATCGTATATCAGTGGATATTTGAAAATTTAAATTCACAGTGAAAATTTATAAAGGGAATGGGAATATGTTTTAAAAATAAATATCGGTTTATTTTTAAAAGCGTGGAAAGAAATCTGCGGATTTGGAATGTAAATTTAAAATAAATCAAGAAAGGTTTATTAATTGACGTAATGAACAATTTTGTAATGGAAAGAGAATTCTTACCTGGAAAGCCGAGTATATTTCTTAAAGTAGCCTTTGAAGTATAAAGTAATAATTTCTAGAAATTGATTTGAAAGAATATTTTTAGAGAAATTAGTTTTGAAAATTGTTTTAAATCTTTAATGTGAAGATTTATTTAATTAATTATAGAAGGGATTATTTTAAAGATTAAATTGATATTTTATTTTAAAAATAGTTATTTAAATATTTATACTCTATCTACAAATTTTATTTTAAAATTAGATTGGACTTGAAGTTTTATTTGAGATATTGATATAATATTTTCATAACTAATATTCAAAAATAAAGTTTTTTTTAAAGTAGTTTTTACATTAAATATTTCCAAGTATATGTGTTTGGGTAAGTAATTCAAATTATCTTAAAGTATTTGAACTCGGTAGATTCCCAGTGGAAATGAATAAATGTTTAGAAATATATTCCGCGTGAGGAAAGTGATGAAATTTGTTTTCAAAGGATTGAAGTGTGGAAAATGATTTGAAATATGTTTTCAAAAGATTGAAAGGTGAAAAGTGATTTGAAATTTGTTTTCAAATAGTTGAAGTGTTAAAATTATATCTTGCAAAGATATTTAAAAAAATTGGGAAAAATTATTTGAAATCTCGGTGATTGTTGTGAATATAGATTGATAGTTAAATAACAGACTATCAATATTGGCTTTTAAATGACATTTATATTTTGATGCGACCGGGGACGGATTCAAAATGGATATTCGAAACCCACATCGAACCTTTGTTATCGTGATGGATCTTTTGTTTAAAAGATCAAAGTGGAAATTTATTGTGATTTGTTTGAATCTGAATGTAACACTTATTTTTAAAAAATAAGCGCTTGTTATTCGGATTAGCCGGAAGAGGACCTTGTGTCATAAAACTCATTTCGAATAATGATACGATGAAATGGGATTGCATTTGAAGACGGTGTTGAAGACCGGGTATTTTCGAAAGAGAAAGGATTACATGTCGAATGTCTCTGCACCGGGTTACTCTGGTATAGAGATTTTATCACCCTTTGTGATGGGGATTCCGGACGTGATTAGTGAATATCTGGATTGCAAGGGCTTCTTTGAACTGCCTTCGGTTCCGTTCGATCCCGGAACGGACTTGTATGGATGCGTGTCTGACATTACACTTTGAGATGTAAAGCTGGTTTCTATCAAATACATTTCTGTTGGTGGCGGAGAATTTATTCTCTTAGCTTAACACCCTTCTCTGAGACGTATGAGCTTAGAGGTTATATAGTTGATGGTTACTAGTGATACATTCCCAATTTGGTAATGTGGCATACGAAGTGTTGCTGATCATTTGTTGATCGAAGCATGGCTTTTGTGAAAAATGTAGCTTTGTGGACGAGACTTCGTCGGACCTCACAACCAGGAATGGTCAAAACAGGAAGAATGCAGCAAGGTTATTTGGGGTAGCGCCCCCTGAGGGTATGTCATTCCCTTCTGGAAAGAGGTTGTATCATGATATGGGTCCCAGATATTTAACCTATGTGAACGCTGCAAATTTATTACTTTGTGGTTGTTGGTGTTGAGGATCCTCGGATAAAGGTCGGGTACGACCGAGGGATGACATACTCGTGTCAGTAGTTACCTAATTACGGAGGTAACCCGACCTTGTGTTGGCAGAGATCCGGTTAGCTTCTCGGGGCGTCCCTCCAGAGGCATACCCATATGGCAATAGGAAGTTCCTTAGCCTGACCATTTGTTAGAAATCCAATCGTCAATACGCGCCCTTTAAGATTGCAATTGTATAACCTTCCATTCTTAAATGGTAGCTATAGCAGGCATAATATAATGGTACCTATGCTGGCTAAGATTAATATTATACTTTCGAAAGGTTTTCTGCACTATGCACTAATGATTATATTAAAAAGAATTCTGCGTATCAAACATGTTTGACTATTATAAGGAGAAATCTCCCTCAAGTGTGCGATTGCATTGTGTGTGTACCGGGAGGCCTTATGGTAGTTTCATTTTCCAAAAGCATAGCGAATTTCTTTGTGAAAAATAACTATTTTTTAGATCTCACACCAGTCATGGGACTGACCTGGAGTTTATTGTTCCCTTTCTAAACTCTGGGTGCCCATAATTTTCCACACGGGCAGCCTAGAGTTAGGTTATCATTATTCTGGAGCGAAGTCAAAAAAGAGATGCTGTGGAGATCTGGAGTTCGAGCTGGATGGTGAGACGTACTTTCATATATTATTATCATTCCGCTATGTATTCAACCATAGGGGCAGGTTATTGTAACTGCCATTGTTTGTGTGTCGTTGTTGTAATACTCTGATGTTGTAATGTGTAAATTGATATAGTGATTTTGTTTAAAGATATTCATTTATCTATTATATTTGTTCCGCTGCGAAATGTGAGATTCTGTTATTGTTTCTGTTTCTTCTTCTATCTTCTTCTTCTTTGACCCTAACGGTTCAGTTTTTCGGCATTCGACTGTGCGGCATTTGATACAGTGGACGTATCAATGTCGACTTTCGGGCATCAAAAAATTGAGTCGTTATAGTAGTGTTATTAATAGCAACTTTTGGTGCAGCGTCCTATTACTGCTTCGTTCATCTCTGCTTTCTTTGCTTTCTTCTCAATGATCCTTAAAATCGCTAGTCCATTCCTTAAGAAAAGCACTCTATGATGATCATTTCAGTTTGTGCTTCATGTTCAAGTGGTTTTGGTGGTAGACTGGTTAATAAAATGAACTCCGTACCGAGAGGTCAACTTTACCCCATTCTATGGAAACTTCTTGAGTATGTTCCTACCATTCTTCTAAGCATATTTCCCAATTCGTGAATCGTTTTGCCTTCTTCTTGAAGTTCTAATTATAGTGAAAATCTGCTTGGTCAAAAAGCCGGATATCAATTATTTCACCTGCTGCAAATTGGCCTGTTCTATAAATGGTATAAGAGTCGGTTTTAATTATCGACTTTAGAGCCAAATAATTAACCCTGCTTATTAGGTGGGTGTATTGAATAGTAATGTCTAGCTTTAGTTGGATAATCAAGTGTTCCCCAGTCCTAGCTATTGGCCCGGTCAATGTTGGTGGAACAAAAGATTGGCACAATTGTAAAGGCCTAAATTGTTTTGGGCCTTTGGCTAATTTTTGAAATTCAATTTGAAAATTTAAAATATATTTTTAATTTAAAAGTTAAATTTAAAATGCAGAATAATTTTTTATTAAGGTTACAAAATATTTTCTAAAAATGGGTTGCAAATAAATTAAATATTTTTCAACAGTTATTTAATATTCAGTTTAATAGATTATTTAAATAAATAATCAATTAAAATAAACATATATATTAATATATATATATAACTATAAATGTTATAGTTTAGTACGTATATATTTATGTATCTTAAAATTATTTATGGTAAAATATGAATAATATTTTCAAAATTTATTTAAAAATTTTAATTAATTTTTTAACTATAGGATTTTTTATTAAACAAACTAATTGACTATTAATTAATAATATATATATATATATATATAATGATATATGTCTATAAAATTATAAATGTTATATTTAATATCTGTCTTAAATTGTTTATGATGAATAAAATAAAAATTTGAAGTATAAAAATAATTTAATTAATTAGTTAACTTTAAATATGATTTAGTTAATAAGATACATAGGAATATTATATAGGTTAATTAAATTATACAAATTTATAAACAAATGAAACGCATATAATATGAATGTGTAATATAAGTGGAACTGCAAGGAATCTAGCTTAGATTTAAGGATTAAGTACATATACATTGTACGCACATTCGACAGTTATGCCATGAGGGTATTTTAAAATAATTATATTATTTCATTAATCAATATCACTCAATTAAAGGTATATATTAAATGTGTGAAACTTTAATGTATAAAATTATCCTCTACCATTTTTATACTAATAAATTACTTATATAGTCTTTAGTTGCTGAACAAACTCAAGCTAGGAACGTTATGAGTAATATCATTAATATATTGACTAAACGTGGTGAGATACATAGACCTATTTGTTGAACAAACTCAAAATATGGTTATTATACTTAGCCTGTCAAAAAATGGTAAGTCAGAGTGAATAATCTATTCGATTTGTTGAGCAAACTCAAGTCAAGATGAGATTAGGACTAAGACCACGGGTTAGGAGTCGATGTGATACTACCGATTAGATATTATCCATCGCTTGCGGGCCTATGATTTACTAAGCAAACTCAAGGTCCAAATCCCAATGCAAGCGAGTCCTAACACCCACTAAAAAAATCGAGAGATTTTATGCTTTTTGTCTTACGGTTTTAAGAAATATAAAAATCCTGTGGCAGCTTATTAGATAGATGAAATGAAAATTTTTTAACCTATCTAGTAATATAAGAACATATACAATGTTTAAATTGTTCTAATCTACTTAAATTAAACTTTTAGCAACATGACTAACCTACGACTATTTTCTAAAATGATAAGCTTAGTGGACCTAATTATACTAATTGACTAAGAGCGATAAAGATAGCACTCGCATACATGGTCGGCCATTACCAAACTGTTGAGACAGAAACCCAGTGAGAATGCTGACCCCGAGTAAGTGAAACTTTGCAACACTTGGGCACCTAATTGCAAAATAGTCTTAAGTTTTCATGTTGTCTACAGTAGACAAACCATTGCAAAGGAAATACAAAAATATGGTTATCCACAAACAAAATTCAGAAGTCTCAAAGCTTTTTTGGGGAGCAATATTGTTCTACAAGGTGCAAGATTATAAAGAAGCTGTTTAACACAAAGATGAGTAAGGGCAGTCGTATCAAGGATTATATTTTACAAATGAAAGGGGTTTGCAATGTAGACTTTTGGAGCAAAATGTTAAAATAAACAACAAACTGCAAGTGGATTTGATCCTAGGCTCGCTATCCCCATTTTTGAGCCATTCATATTGGACAACCATACGAAACAGTTGAGCGTAAACCACGTCCGGCAACATCTTTGAAAAGTTTAAATAAATGCATGTATACTACTAAGACAGGTAAGAAGGATGCTCCTTCTGACAAATTTGAATGTCACCATTATCACAAGAAGGGGCACTAGAAATGCATTCGGACTATTTGAAGACGGTCAAAGGAAAAATATAAAATATTTCTTTCACTCTTGGAGGTATGTTTACGATTCAAAATTGTTTGCAACCGATAAATTATCTTGGTTATAGATATTGGATCTAGGACTATTTGTAATTCGTTATAGGGACTTAAGGGCGGATATCATGTAGCTAAGGGTGAAATGAGGCTTGAAGTTGTTGATGAATTTCTATTGAATGCGATAGTAGTTGGATATTATCACTTGACTTTACCTAGTGTGTTTGATTTAGTTCTGAATAATTGTTATTATGTTAAAAACTTTCTTTGTAGTATTATATCTATTTCTAGATTGTCAAGATGGGTTTTGGTTTTCATTGTAACGACATAAGGAATATTCTATTTGATGGAAATAATATTTGCAGTGGTGTTTTAAATAATGGCATTTATGTACTTAATTTAATCATATCTGAGCTATGAATAAATATTCTTTTGACATTAATAATAATTACTTATGGTACTGTAGACTAAACCATATTAGTAATGAAAGATTGCACAAATTGAAAATCGATGTTTTCTACCGTCATTTAATTATGAATCATTTGACATTTATGAGTCATATCTCAAAGTTAATATGACAGAGTACTCCTTCAGTAGGAGCAACAAAAGAGTGGATGAACTCTTGGATCTTGTGCATACTAATGTAGATGGCCCAATGCCTATAGTGACCAAGGTAATTCCAATTACTTTGTTATTTTTAATCAAGATTTGTTGAGACTAGGATAAGCATGTCTAATGAAGAATAGAACCGACGCCTGCAAGAAAATTAAAGAGTATAAGAATGAGGTAGAATATTAGATGAACCATAAATTTAAAATACTTCTATTAGATCGAGAAGGTGAGCATGCTAGACAAGAGTTCCAAAAGTATTTAAAATATTATAGGATTATCTCTCAGATTACTCCATCCCATACTCAACTGCAATAACCCATACCTCCATATACACTGATCCAAAGCCTCAAAGTGGCATTGAACTTGCATTGTGTCAAGAAGTATGAATCGTTATATGAATCGTTAGGTTTATTGTGGTTTGCATGATGTAGAGACAAATATAACTTTAAATCATTCAACACGTTCAAATCTCACAACAGAAATAATAAAAATATAAACACTAAAAACAACCTGACCGATATAGACTCAAAATAGCTGGGCCATACAAGGATTAGGTAAAAAAGTGTTCCTGAATAGGAATACAATATAAGTTTGAATGATAGATAAGAGACATGGAAAGAATGACTGTATAAGTAAATATATATCCAAAGCACGCTATCAATTCCTCGACGCACCTTATCCTAGTCAACTTGTGATGACCACCCTACACCTTCGCTGCTAAAATACCATAAATGGTGTGCTAAGATGGTATCTGTAGGAAATGCGGGTTACGTATCTTAAGGCTGGTTTAGCACTAGAGAGGAGGTGAATAGTGTTTAATTAAATTTATGTATCTTTTTGAAATCTTTTCAAATTAAACCCAAACAGATGCAATTCACAAATGAAGAAATAATCATAGAATTAAACACAGATGCAAATAGTAAATAAAAGCAGCAAGGGAAAGAACACACCGGAATTTTATATTGATTCAAAGTTACCACTACAACAATCTGACCCTTTTATAGCGTTTTAATATCGCTATTAAAGGCTGTTATAGCGTTTCTATAAACGCTGTAAATCAACATGCTGTAATATGTCTGCCAGATATTATAGCAAGTAGGAAAATGCTATAAAAAGTACCCTTTTCTAGCATTTTGTGTTGTCATGTTTGACTAGTTATTGATCTAATTAGATTTCTATAGCGTTTATCTGGTTGCTATAAAATATTTTCATAGAGTTTTTTGGTTGGTATCCTATAATCTTCACAACATTTTATTTTATGTAATTACTTTCTATAGCATTTTGTTGGATGTTATGGAACTTTTCATAGCGCTTTTATTACTACTTTCTTCGTTAATCCGTGTAAAGATTATTATAGCGCTTATGTAATGCTATAGTACGTAAAAGATGTTCCATATCTGTTTTTTAGAGCATTTTTAAAACGCTATAGATTATGTTTCCTACCTTTTTTTATTTTGTCACGCTTTCATTTACAATTATAATATTTATTTCAACATATAATATTATTATAGTTCAAATACCACGATTAACAAGTTAAAATGTGCATAATAATACAAATTCATAAACCAAAGCACAACACATATCCATAAAATATCAAAAACAAGGTATTAAACACACAAATACTTATGACCAAAAGTAATATAACATACAAGCATATAAAAGAATATGTACAACCGGGCTAACCAAAAGTAAAGATGTACGAACATCGCTACAAAATGATACATTATAATGTAAACATTTATGAACTCTTAATTGCATCCACCATCTTCTTGCACATTTCTTGAAGCAAAGATAGAAATTGGAAGGAGTTGTTCAATAGTTGCATCCTATAATAAGAAAAAGGTAAAAATATAATAATGTAATTGACATAATATGGCAACACACTTTTGATAAACATTAGTGATCTTTACTTGTTTTCTTACTCTTCTTACTACCCTTGAAAGCATAATAAGGTACTACTGGTATATCCTATCAGTAAACTAGTAGCACAAATCCAAAAGAAAGTGAAATGTGTCACACCTATTAGTAGCCTTAGCAACAAGAGGATTTTCACTTATCGCAAGTTCAGACGTTTTTCCATGCTTCTTTGACTTCCTCCTTTTCTTAACAACTCCATAATTTTCACTGCATACACATATGTATAAGAATTCTGAAAACGATGTGTGTGTGTTTGTAAAAATCTTACGTATGAGGGAACCAGATTTTATACGTTGTTAATGAAACTTCAAAAATCCAAACACCAATCAGTATGCTTAGCGAATTTTATAACATGAAACCCCAGGTGTATCTTTTGGTGTTACTTGCAAAGAACAGCAGCTTTGTTACTGGAATTAAGAATTTTTAGTAAATGGATGTCAACTTCACAATGCAAAATGCCAATAAAGTTGATGATGAAATAAATATTGGATCTTCAAATTTTGATAAGAAGTATTTCAAGGACATAAAGAACTACAACCTACCATACTGATGGCATGTAACTAAAACAAAGCGGCTTCCCAACTCCTTGCGACTCCGTAATGTTCCAGGTTTCGTCAAGAACCATGCATTGTTTCACCTGTTCCAATACTTTAACCCCTAACTGTACGCAGCTGCATTTGTGTACAGCCACACAAACCACCATGCAGCTGTATTCACACTGTTACTATAAATCTACTTCAATCTCAACGGTTTATCTTCAACCCTTCGGTAAGTACTCGGCTTCTACACAAGGAAACACAGGTTGTTACTGCAATTACTCAGTCTGCTATAATTTAGCATGCTTTATTCAATTCAACCATCTCAAAATTATTCTCTAGTTTCTTACTTTTTTTCATATCCTATCACATCTAAATCACATGTAAGACCACTGTAGGTCTGCATATGTTATGCATATCAGACACTTGTAGTTATACAAAGCAACAAGTTTATGGAAAATTTAAACCAAGATATTAAAAAAATTGTTTACCTAACCAATATATTGGGAAGAAGAAATTTAATTTACTTTACAAAGGTAACGCTCTCCTACCTGAGGTGATTATATAGATTATTTAAAGGTAGTTTATTGGCAATTTTCATGAACCTGATCCTATAATCAATCACCAATTATTGAATTTTACAGTGTTTATTGGCAATTTCCTTTGTTTGAGTAGCAACAACATCCGTTGTTGATCCTAATTGACATTGCTTAAGATTCTTTAACAGAAAGATTCATGCTTCTTCAATAACACTTTGTTGTTGTTTGCTTTAGTTGCAGTCCTATCGTGCAAGCTTACTTCTCTGATCGTGGTTCATCTTGCTTACTTTGGTTGTAGTTTTAGCCTACTAGTCTTCCACCCTTGCTTCTATGCTTGCAGTTCTTGTCATGCATTTGGTTAGAGTTCTCATTTGCCATGCAGAAGTGAGCGCAGAAGTTAAGAAATTTGTTTAGACTGATATTTGTTTTATATTCGATAATTAAAGGTTTATAGCAATTTTCCACTATTTTATTTGTGCTGTTTACATTTACTTCTCGTAATATGGCTTAAATTTGAGTGATCAATCCAATATATTAGGCGACACTAGTGACAGCACTAGTTACTTTTTAATCATCGTTTAAATTGTCCTTGTCTCAACACATTGTTGCACAAGGTACAAAGCCAACTTCTTAATTTTAAAGCCAATTAAAATACAAATGAACCTGGTCTAAATGCAGTCCGATAGTGGATAAGTGAGTCACCCATACATACATACACACACACACACACACACATATGATATAATTTATATAATATTTATTAATTTTACATAAAGTTTGTATTAATTTAAATACTTATTATATGCATATACTATATTATTTATTGCATATTAATTCATTATATAAATTACAGCAATTGATAAAAAATTATTAATGACTATAAAACACAGTTAACTTTGTTCTTTTTATAAATTTAATTAATTTTCATAGAACTTATTTAACATAGTTAAATTTTTTCTGGATACCATTGGAGAATGGAGAACATGTAGAGGGCATGGGGAAGACATGCATTGAGATGAGAAGGCATGGTGAAGACATGCAAGAACTTATTTGACTTAGTTAATTTTTAATTAATTTCTATAAAACTTAGTCAATTTTTATAACAATTTACAAAGATTTCAAATAAGAGAACATGATTTCTATAAAACTAATTTTTACAAAACTAATTAAATTTTATAAACTTATTTAATTTTAAAAAATAGTTGGCTTATTTAGTTATTGTAAAACTTAATTAACTTATTATTTATTTTAAACTTAGTTAATTTATTATTATTATTATATTATTATTATTTTATTACTACTACTACTATTGTTGTATTATATTATTATTCTTCTTTTAATTTTAGTTAATTTTTACAAAAATTAGTTAATTTTTTTAAAAATTATTTAATTTTTAAACGCAGTTAACTTTCATAAAAATTAGTTAATTTATATAATATTGCTATCTGGCATGGAAATATTGCTATCTGGCATGGTGCACTTATATAGCAAATCAAAGGGAATAATTAGGGTGCAAATAAGAGTTATGTGATTATGCAAAAGGTGTGAATACCAATATTCTTTATCAAGTAATATTTGCACACTTAGAGATAGAGCGCAAGTTGTTCCATAAGAGAGCGAAAAATGAGCTTGATGATAATTTATGCCTTCTAGTCAGTAATCGCTATTACCTATCATTCTCAATATTCCCATACATATACCACACATTCTCAGTACTGACTACTTTCTTCTAGTTGGATCAAATTACAGATGCTATTTTAAGCCCTGTCAACACACATGCACTGAAATAATCTGTCAATTTATTTTGATCATTTCTGTGACGACCCGCCTTTCTACTACCAGAAAGACGTATCATCATGAAGAAAGAAAGGGATAGAAATAGAAAAGAAAGAGAAAGAAAGAACAACAATCACGGACTCTCACAGCGGAATGGAATAAAATATAATACATCACATAACAATTACATAGTTTACATATATCAGAGTTATACAATATTATACACTTGACCATTTTTATACATACATCAGTCACTACATACATCTCAAATACAACATACTCTAACTAACACAGCGGAACTAGATAGATATCTACAACGCTGAAGCCTCCTGCTCCATTGCTCCTCCAGAATTCGTCAAAGCTAACCTGAATCCCTTGACTACCCGTAAAAATTTGGGTACCCGATAGTTTATAAAAAACAAAAATAAAATCCGGGTCAGACATGGGTTTGGTATGAGTAAACGGTTTAAATTGTTTAACTTGAAAAACATTTGAAAATAAAGGTATCACGTAAGACTCCCCACAAATAAATACGGGTAAGTTTTTACCTTACGCTAACCAAAACATTCATAGGAAATTCTGTGATATTATAATAGTGTCTAGGGTTTTCAAGTAAATAGAAAATAGCCGAAATTGTTACATTATTAAATTCCAGCTACTAGCCACAAAAGTGGGTAATACAATCAAAACCGTGGGCACTTATTGGAAAATGGATTCCATACAATGGCAGGTCTACTGGGGTACTGTAACAACCCAGAATTTTGAACAATTTAAAAATGATAATATTTAATTAATTTTAAATATTCGAATGATGATTGACTTGAATTTCAAATTTTCAGTATGAATTGGCGATTAAATTTTAGAATTTAATCTAGTGAAAAGTTGAATAAAATTCGAATTTAACTTTGAAGTTGAAATTGTAATTGAAATTCGAACTAATGACTTAGAAAAATAGTTTGGATTTACGAATTATTTTTATGTAAATTTATAAATTTAGGTTTGATATTTGAACCGCAAAACGTTTATATATTTATTAAAGAAAATTTTTACAAAACAAAAAAAAATTGAATTCAAAATAAAAATAAAAATATAATAATATATATATATATATAAAAAGAGTACACTGCCTTATTATCACCTAAAGTCACGCATTAACCTACGCCTAAAATCACGAAGAACATCGTGTAGGGCATATCTCATTCTATTTTAAGTACCCCGATACCCCTTCCTCCATCATTTCATACGAAAGAGAAAAATCAAAGGATAAATTAATGGCGGCCTCGTTTCTTCATCTTCCTCTTCGCTTCCAAAAGATAGGGCTTTGATCAATTTTTGCCGCCACGGTTTCGAATTCACTTTGATCAATTCCTCCCCAAAACTAAGGCTTTCGTCTCTGTTGAAATTCCTTCGATCGCGTGCTCCTCAGTGGGTCGAGTTCGTCTCCTTGCTTCGGTGAAAGGTGAGTTTCCTCACGATTAATCGTTACTCAAGTTTTTAGATTTGTTTGAATTGGTTGTTTGGTTGCATGCTATGATTTGGGGTGTTGTCTGTTATCATTTGCTCGGTTACTTTAATTTAAACTGTTAAGAACAGATGCTATTTGAATTTGCGTTTAAACTGATAAGAACAGTTGTTAACAAATTTTTGCTCTTAAACTGATAAGAATAGATGTTACCAAATTTTTGTTTTGAAATTGATAAGAATATATGCTTTTAAATTGATAAGAACAGATGCTATATCAAAAACTTTGCTTGTTTGTTGCTGCTGCATGTGATGGATCTTTGAATCTGGTTGTGGAAAATTGTGTTTATATGTGCTTGGTTGAACCTTTGTTCATATGTGATGTACATATGTGTCTGTAAACCCCCCCTATGGTTTGATGTGTTGCTGTGTATTATGCTTGCATGGATGTTTTAGCATAAAGATGGCTTGAATTGATATTTAAATTTGTGAATACCCCTGTACATATCAGTAGCCTATACATTTCAAACATAAAACAAAACTGCATCATTTTTCTTCTGTAAATCTGGAAAGTTGGTTTTGCAAACAAACTTTATTTTCAAGGCAACTCAGGATCTTAAAATTCAAAGTATTAAAAACATTTCAGTTTTATTTAAAAAGTTCAAAATATCAAAGGGGCAGTTGCAGTTTTTAAAAGTTTCAAATGAAAGATTGAAAATCAAAGGCCTGATTTTTATTTTATTTTTTTTCCAAACTGAAATCAACTTAGCAAACCAAAACTTTTTCCCTGTTTACCTGTAAATAAATAACTTAAGTCTACTGTATGTTGTGATGTTTGGTTTGGTACCTGTAATTGTTTTGTATAATTGATAATGTACATGCATGAATGTGAATCATTTTGGCTTGTGAATGATTGCTATTTAAGCTGTGATATATGCTTTAAGACTGTGAATTGTGTGTTGTATGTTTATGTATATAGGTGACTGTATGGAAAATTACAACCAGAAACATTTTAACCCTGAAAACATTTTAAACCTAAAAAAAGAAAAAAAAATCCTCTGTGCAAACTGAACATAAAGCGAGTAACACTTCTTTTAAAAAAAAATTTAAGGTAAATCTGGTTGTTGAATTATGTTTTAAATAAGTTGTATTTGTATATTTGTTGAAAACTCCTGTGCATTTGTGATGTGAGTTATATGAACATTTTGAAAAGCCTGAAGAACATTTCTGTTCTAAGATTTCAAGCCTGGTTTCAATTTAAATGATTCCTCTTTAACCATTAATATTTAAAACTTAGGATTTAAATAAATATTGTTTGTTTAGGCTATGAACTAAATTTTTAAAATTTATTTAACTTAAATAGAAACTGAAATTGGTCTGGTAATCAAGTTTAAAAGGGGAAAAAAAATTGAAAACAAGTTGGAGTCTAGTTCTTTTGAACTTGCACTAGGTCCCAGCATCAAATTTAAAACAAGTTCTGGAAATTTTTTTTTACTGGAAAGAAAAAAAGATGTGAGTAAACCCCTGTTTCCTTTTTATCAATGTTGCCATGTATGTTTGCGTGATGAAGGAAACCTAAATTTTGTTGCATGCTAGAGATTTGAGTGTATAATTGAATGTTTGGCTTGTTATGTTGATCTTACATAAATAATAATCACTGTTTAGTTTGAGAAAACCAAATCTGTCAAACTCCCTTTTTCTTCTTTCCCTCCGTCTCTCTTTCTTGTTGAATTTGGAAAAAATTAAACAAGTTGAAGTTTATACTTTAAGCCTTTACCATGGATTCAGATTTAATCAAAGCAAAACCACTGTTCTTTTACTGGGAAAAATTTGAAGAAAAAATAATAATAAATACAGTGGAAGATCCTTTGTGATAAACACAGTGAGCAACTTCTAAATGTAAAAATCCTTATCCATTTCTCTATTGAAGCTGTGAGTGAACTGCTCTTCTTTTTTAATGTTTAAACCTGTTGAAAAAGATGCTTGTTAGTAATTTCTTACTTGGAACTTTGTCCATGCTTTGCTATGTGCTCGTATGTCCTACATTTTGCCTGCACACTTGTGCACTTTTTGTTTGAACCCATGTATTTCATTTGAAGTAAGTTGAACTGGTTGCCTGAGTTGTTCATGTGATATAATTGAGACTTTAGACTTGATTTTTTTTTGCTGTTTGCATGCAGTGGCAGTTCCATATATATATGTCCGTGTACTTGAAACTACTTGATGCTGCACACTTGTGCTTTGCCTTGATCACTTCTGCTGTGTCATTTTTGCAGTTGGTCTTGCATTTGTTGTTGTTTATGTCTTCATGTCTTTGGCATTTCTGAGTCTCTGCCTTTGATTGCCTGCTTTGACATTGCTGTTTGTATTGCTTTGTCTGATGCCTTCTTGACACTTTTGTCTGTGCATTGGCCTTGAGTTGAACCTAGTTTTGAAACTTGGGTTTGACCTTGTTTTGATCTGATAGCTGTGTGTTTTTGTTTGGTGCACACGAGTTGGCGAGGCAGTGCACATGTGTATAAATATACGTGTGTACTGCAGCCACACAGGATTGACAGATTTTAAAAAAATTGAAGTTGTTAATAAGAAAATCCATAATAGATTTAAATTGATTCATGTGATTCGTCATCTCTGTTACCATTTTATTCAGTTCATTACAAATTTAATTACTTGAATAAAGATTAATCCTGACTCGAGTGTTTTTGTGTTTTGCAATAAACGCTCGGGTCAGACCGAGTATTTTTACAGCTTGAAGATTTTCAGGCCGTGAAGTTAGAGAGAGTTGGGGAAATTGCTTCACTTTAGCGTTTCGAAGAATTTTTGTACTTAAAAGAAATATTCCGCTGTATAAATATAATGCATTGTACAAGCTCTGATATATGTAAAAAAAATTCATTTATGTAAAATATTATGATTATTCTGTGATTCTGTGGCTGTTTCTGTTTAAATTCTATAAACTGAATAACAATCCGTCATTTTGAACGTCTCAAGTTGGTTTAATTACCGACTGGGGGCGGTCAGAGCGGCGGGTCGTTACAGGTACCGCCCGTCACAGTACGAGGCCTAAATCACCGTACCGAGGATTACTCCCTTCATCCCCTGCAACACAAGGCCAGAACCATTCCTTACTGAACAGTCCCGAACAAGATAAACCCCATGGTTGGCGCGCCCAACCACCCACTAAGCCGAATAAAAAGGGACATCTAGACAGGGGAAATATCTTGTCCTGCTTGGGCATGACCCACCTAACCTTGCTGCATCTCCCCTGTTTTAGCCATTCCCGGTTGATGAGGCTTGAGGCTACGATTACCTTTAGAGATCAAATTTCTTAGAATGCTCATCGCCCGCCTGACGATGTGCTGAAAGCATTCAATCCATACAAGTTCATTCCGAGTTCGAACGAAACCGAAGGCATTATCTCGTTACACTCATTTTGGAATCACCCTCAGAGTTAACGACGACAACCCTTGCATTCTGAACCTTCATCTTCACATCAGATTCACGACCTAACGTTAATTTGGATCGATGTGGTTTTCGGATGTTCCAAATGTGGAAACCCGATCCCGGTCTCATCGAATCCAAAACGTGTCTTTTAGGGCCAAGTTGTTTTAGAGTTATAAAATAAACAATTTAATTATCCATATACACACAGATAGATAATTCACAATATCACAATAGAACATCATCATCATAACAGATAATCAATATTATCATCACAACAGATAATCCATATTATCATCATATTTCAATCAAGCATGCATTTCATATAGCATCATTTATCTCAAACTAGAAATCTCAAATCATTCAAGACAAACAATATCATCCATCCATACATAAGCAATCATATCTGCAATAATTAATTTAAAATGAATTAAATTAATTACTTGCATCTCTAATTAATTTAAAGTAAATTAAATTAATTAGTTAACCATTATAAGTCTTGTTTATATAACTATTAACCAATTATCAATCAATTAATAAATCCATTTCACTTAATCATACTTGATTAATTAACATTAAATTCAAGTAATCATCCTTTAATTATTTTCACAATTTAATTATCTAATCCAAATATGTAATTACCTTCAATTACAAATATTATTATTTCTTAATTACACCAATTAATTACTCTTTAATCTCTTAATATTAATTACCTTTATCAATGATTACTAATTACATTTAAAATTCATTACCCTGTATTAAATTAATTATCTTAGGTAATTAATCTTCAATTAAACTATATTTATTAATCTCCCCTGATTAATACTATTCAGTAATCAACCACTTTTAATTACTCTTATCACATCACTTAATTACTCCTCAACTGATTTCCTTTAATCAATCCCTTGATTAATTGCACAAAGTAATTATACTCAAATTACTTTTACTATTAAATCATCCTCAGTCAATTACATCCAACCATTTCATTAATTATTTCTTCAAGTAATTATACTTATCATACCATCAATAATTAATTAATTAAACTTAATTAATTACAAATAATTTATCTTGAACTTTAGTTATTACAATAAGTAAGTAATTCCCTAATTACTTAATTAATTTATTTCATACTATTTAATTTATCACTTCTTCATCAATTTGTTTCACCTTAA
This sequence comes from Allium cepa, assembly GCA_030765085.1. NCBI lineage: Eukaryota > Viridiplantae > Streptophyta > Magnoliopsida > Asparagales > Amaryllidaceae > Allium > Allium cepa. The sequence continues at coordinate 803,463,421 of CM060941.1, read as the reverse complement.
TAACTTAATTAGCTTTTCCTTAATCATTAGTTGAAGACCTTAATTATAAATCAAGTAACTTGATTTATCCAATTATTAATTTATTGATTTATTCATTAATCATTTCTAAATTCTTAGTTAAATCACTTGATTAATTAACTATTAATTGTTCATTAATTTACCTAAGTAGTTAATTACAAATTTACTCATTTCTATTCGATCTCTAAATAAAATTATAAAGTAATCATTCTTAATTACTTATAAAATTGTTAGTAAATTACTATTGATCTTAATTTACATTTGAAAGAATTTTTCTTAAGTTTGAATTCTTAAATGTTGATTATCTTTATTCTTATCTTAAATCAATTTCTTAATTAAAAATAACAATAAATTGTTAATCACATTGGTTAAGTACTAACTAAATAACTAAACCCTGTATCTAAGTTTTAACTTAAAACTGTTAGAATCCTATTAAGTTATACAATGCTTAAGATTTGTTGAGAGTGATTTACTTAGCTTCCCTATTTTATAAAATACTGTTGTCGGAAGGTACCCGAGTTCTCCCCTTTAGAACCCCGCGTGCAACTTCGAGTCTTCACCAAACCTTCCCGAGACGACTCTATACAAATCCCTTCTCTTTTTTTTTTTTAGTTTCAGTTTTAATTTTTAACTAAGCGTTAAGCTACAACACAAGAATTTAACTAACGCACCTCAACACTCGTCACAAACCCGAAGATAACACCCCAAATTTTCAAGCACGTCTCGAGAATTTCACTGACACGACGCAGTCCCCTCCTCCCCACCGTGCACGTGCACGGCGGCACCAATGACCACCAGCGAACCCCTACGACACAGACACATCACAAATCACTCGTATACCCTAAAACCAAGATCCAGTAGCCTTCAGGAATGTCGAAACGAAAAACAGCGAGTCGGCCGAGATGCAGAGTTCATCCCAATGACATAATCACCTCGCCACTGTCAATCACGCCACCGGGGTTTCTAAAACATTACCCGCTCAACGCAACCACTCCAAGCAACCACCCACCCGAGTTTCGAACAACTCGATCACAAAAAGATGGAGAACTCATCGCGTTTACAGGCATGCCAAAAACTTGAATAAAACCCTAAATTGATTCTGATGTTCAAATTCATGAAATGGAAAAATTACTACATATTTTTCCCAAAATCACTGATGTCTACACTATCCTCAAATCCAATTTCAACTGTTAAAATTGATTGCAGTGTTTTAAATCTGTAAAAGTATAATTTCTGTTTAAATTCAATCTGCTCTTCAAACACTAATTTAAAAATCCTAATTTAAATTTTAAAAATCATAATTTGTAGTGATACTTCAAGATATAAACTTGAATTAAGGTTCTACAGCAATCGAACCTTACTCATTTATCACTTGACTGCCTGTAAATAAATTTACAGTGTATATTTCTAACAGAACATAATTTGATCAGTTAAAAAAAATCTAGATTTAGGTGTACTATCTTGTTTAATTGAAGAGCTGGAGCTTTATATCAATCTGATAAGTAAAAATTTGAATTCGAAGAAAAGTTTCAACCCTGAAGCACATCAAAGTGAAGATTCAAAGCACACTAAGTTAATCATCACATATGCAAACAATAGTATCAATAAATTCTCAATTGTCTTAAATTAAACTTAAAACTTTATATTTAATGTTTACTCACATGGAAATCCTTTTGAACAAAGAACACTTCTAATTTCCTTTTGAAAGCCTGCAGAACTGTCCTTGAATCTGTTTCAAAGTTTTGAATAAAATCTGAATTTGCCTGCATCTTCTTTTCTTCTTTTTTTCTTCTGTTTTTCTCTTTATATTTTTCTCAGGTATACTATGTTAATGACTAAATAAAGGATGCATACACATATATATAGAAGATAAAACTATGAATGGAAAAGGTTTTGACCTAGTTAGGTGTTATCTGCTACTGTTCAATTCTTGTTTTATCAGGCAAGCTTCTTCTATTTTTTTTTATATATACTGATATGATTCTTGAATTCAGCTGAGATGCTAAAACATTAAATGCTATGTACTTATTGTCTACACATAACCTTATTAGTACATAGATTTTATTACTTTCTTAGCATAATCATTTGCAGGTTTCATATATCTTCAAGCCTATTATATATTCTTTTATATAATTAACTCACTGCTATACCATTATGTTTGATCAGATTCCATCCTGCAAAGTAAAGATTTGTGCATGTTTTAAATAAACATAAAGAGGTGCTCGAATCATAGGAGCATTAAATGTTTGTGTTGCTAAATCTTGTTTACATAATTATGTTTACTGAGAATATAGATTTGGTATGAAAAGTACATTTGCAGGAAAGTTTGTAACTGAAGATATTTGTATCAAACAATATGTGTCAGGTTTGTGTTTACACTTTATGAATGAGGATCATATCCTTTGTAACATTTTTTATTTTATTTTATATCTTATGTTTAGATTTATTTGTGAAGATATGGTGTAAAACTTAATCATGTTTTTATGAACTGCTTGCTTGAATAATAAATATGTTTGGGTCAGATGTATTTTTACTTTGGTTTACTTGTAAAAATAAATTTGTTTTATTGTTTCTAACCTGAAAAATTAATATACATATAGTTGTTGTCAATGTGTATATGAAAATATTTTGTTTAGTTAACTTCTAATTTATATAAGTTATACATAAAAGTTAAAGTTTGGTTTTACATTATATTTGATTTCATTTTACTTTATACTTTGTGTCTTATACTTTGTTCTTATGTTAGATTGCTAAGTTATGTTGTATAAAATCTTAACTAATTAATTCTTATTTTAAATTTTACATTAGTACTTTATATTTAACTGTCAATATTCAAGTCATGTTCAAAAATAAATTTTCTTACTTATATTTGTATTCATTTTCAATTGTACTTTACTATCCCTTATTTAAATTAAGTTATATACACATATTTGATTTATGTTTTACATTTATATTTTACATTTATATTTTATTTTGTTAGAATTAGATGTTAAATTTAAACATTATCATCCATATGTATATTTCCAAATGTAAACAAAGTACAGTATTTTAATTTAGTTATATAAGGTCAATATTATTAAAAGATTCTATTTAAATTTCCAAGATCAAATTCCTTTTTAAAATACAAATTTACATAAACAATTGGCAATTATTCCAAAATCATATTCATTTGAAAATAATTAGTTCATATTTTATTAAATCAGATTAAATATTTATTAAAATAAACAGGGCCAAAATTCAGGGTCGTTACAATTTCAGGCAGAAAGTGATAAGATTTATTAATAGTTTTCAATAAGCATGTTTCTGCACTCACTTTTGCGAAGTGGTCCAAAACGAGAATAAACTTATTTTGAAAAAAAAAGAATCAGCAAAGTATATCAAAATTTTGATTTTATTCGTAGTCTTGTTTCTTTTAATCAAACCTATATTGACGATAACAATTTAGGTATAGTTCATAACTACATTTTCATATTGAATGGTATTGTTTATGTACTTGATGACCAACATCCCACATAATCTTATCTTCGGGAGTGTTGAAAACATGATGAAGTGCAACAGATAGTTCGACCACACCTAAATTCGCGTTCAAATGACCTCCTGTCTAGGGATGTCAAATGGGTTGGGTTTGGTGTAAATGGGTTGGTTTAAAAATCAATCAACCCATTTTAAAAAAAATAGACCCAACCCATTAGACTCATTTATTATATGGGTAAACCCAACCCAAACCCACTAATTAATCGAACTCAACCCATTTAACCGAATTTGAATAAAATTACATAAAAACATGTACAATCATTCTCATCAATTAAGTTGCTATAATTGAAGATCAATAGAAAAACATTCGAAATTAGTACAAGACCATTCTAGATTTAAATTAGTACAAAGATAGGGAGTATCATTCAAGATCAGTTCAGTTTTCAAACACAAAAACATCTTATAAAGTGATTTTTAAGATCTGCAGCAAGCAAAGTATCCCATACTACATCATTTTTTATAATTTATTGCTAGCATAAAAATGCATGAAACATGAAGTAGTTCAATAAAAGCACTAAATCTGTATTTTTTATTCCTTTGCATCTCTATTGTCCAACATGCAGCATGTAGTGTCCAACCTGCATGTATTTTTTGAATCATTTCAATAAAAATTAGGTTGATCATAGGTTAGTTACTTTGCATATCAAGTGACACAGCCGCTAAGGCTGTTGTATGACATTAATTAGTGTTGCAAATTCAATCAATAACATGCATAATGAGGTATATAATTCAGAGTTAAAAATGCAATTACTGACAATAATAAAAGCAAAACAACAATTCCTATGTACTACACACACATTCTACTTGAAAGATGCAAATCATTCATCATGTAGGCAATTTATCTAAATTATCAAACCTGAATTAGTTTAGTTAATCATGAGCGGAGATATATCTGATGAGTTTCTCATCTTCTTCAGTTTGATTTGATAGAGTGTTAACACAATTTGGTGTATGTCTTGATGAGCTATATGGTACATAATTGAATTGAAATCAAACAATAGTGTTACATTTAAATGCTGCAATCATCACTCTCGGTGGCACCAAATGGACTATTACCCATTCGCTCTAAACAGATGGCTTTAAATAGCATCTATTTAGCTAAATAGAGGAATCATGTGCACATTCTGATTGATTTTTTAAGTTCATTTATTACAAAATTCTATAGTATCAATCCTTAGTGTCTATGGAAATTATTTCTAACACAAATGAATGTTGAAATAGTTTAGAAACTCATGGTCTATATTCACATACATATTGTTGGCTTGTTGCAGCATGCAGCATCAAATAAGAAAATATTTGATGTAGCTGCTTGTATTGTTCTCTTAAATATAGGTGTTGCTTATGCCATTTCATCTTGTTTACATCTAGCAACAGTGTGTGTGTGTCTGATTATATTAGAGAACCACAGAAGGCAACATCCATGAATATTTTAAGCACTGCGATTTGTAATTCTTTTGCTTGAAAATTATCAATACAGCAACAAAATGATAACATGTTGTAACTATAAATATGCAAACATAATAATAGACCCAATTGTTTTATTACTTTTCCTGTGATGTTAATCACAACTGAGGTATAAATGAGTTTGTTTCCTACGTTACAAAAGGTAAGGTTTAACTGAGAAATGAATAATACAATCCATCAAATGTAATATACAGAAAGTTTGGTAGTATCCATTAAATATTTAACACACATACTACATGGTTGTTGTACTACAGGTTTGGAAAATAAAATTTTAAACAATGTGATTGTAGCGACATGGAAGTCAAACTATTTGTTAAGTATCATCGTAACATTTTAAACAATGTGAACAAGCAAAATTTGGCATTTAAGCATACTTTAAACACTGTGAATAAACAAAAAATTTGGCAGTTAAGCATGTACCTAAGACTTAGGTAGAAATTGTCAACTCCACATCCGTATGGGACAAAGAAATATCCACATCATGCTCCTCTACAGCTAACGCTGTCCTGTTTCCATATAACCAGTCACGTGACCATAACAATGCTTCAACGGTATCTACCTTCAAAGAACTTCGTTAATCATAAGGAACCCTGCCTCCGATACTGAATACACTTTCAGATGCAACAGTAGTAACCGGAACTGCCAAAATATCTTTTGCCATTCGTGAAAGAATTGGAAATTTATATTGGTGATATTTCCAGAAGAAATAATGTCGAACGGTGTTTTAGGATCTAAAAGTTCCTCTTCAAGATATGACTTAAGTTCGAATTTATGAGAACTATCAAGTAAACATACCTTATGATGACTGTAAAATCCTTCTAATATATCCTCACATTCATGTGAATACGGACCAATATCTGCATCAAAGGATTCCACATCTTTTGATCCACTTGCTTCACCTTACTTTTTATTTTTTTGCCTATTCGTTGAAAAGATTTTCAAATTTACTCTCCACCTCATCAAAATCATAACAATTGACTCCATAAATTTGTTCATAACATTATCTAACGAATTCGATTTTATGCCGTGGATCAAAGATGTATGCAATGGAAGGTATCACACCAATTTTTTTTAATATTTGTCGAATTTTTTATACATTTCATTTGCCATGGTTGACATAAAACCATTGTCTTTCATACGCTTTTGCACTGTAAAAAGAAACGTCACGAGCTTCGGAAAAAATAAGTTCGATGTTGGATAATTAGAATCCGAAAATAAACAAGTAACTTTGTAATAAACTTCTAAAAAATCCATAATTTTCTTTGCATCTATCCATTCATCCAGGGTTGGACAACAAGTATAACTCCGATCAACGATTTCCAAATGGCATAGTGCTTGGTGGAAGTAAATAGCGCTTTTAAGCATTAAAAATGTCGAGTTCCATCTCATTGGAACATCTTGTTGTAATATTTTTTTTTCTTTCATTCATAGAAAGATCTGCTATGCATTCCGTAAACAATTTTTTTCTTGATTGGAAGCCCTTAATGTACTTTATAATTTCCCTAATATTCGTTAAAAAGGAACCAATGCATTTTAGACCGTCTTCTACGATCAAGTTCAATATGTGTGTAGTGCAACGAATATGCAAAAAATCACCATCTGCGACTAATGTTTTCTGATATGTGAGATGAGATTCCAAAAATTCAATAAATTTATCATTTAAGATGCATTGTCAAGTGTAAATGCAAACAACTTATCTTCGATATTCCACTCAACTAACATACTAGAAACCTTTCGAAATATTGCAACCCCAGTGTGAGGAGGCGGCATCAACGAAAAACTAAGCAATTTTTTTGTAAAACCCAATCGTTATCTGTGAATTGCGCAATCAATGATATAAAACCATCTGTATTAATTGATATCCATAGATCGGATGTTAAGCCTACTTTTCCCAAACACGATTTTAAAAAATGTTTAAGCTTAACTTTTCTTTCTCGTAAAGTTTTATGACATCCGATCGTACTGTATTTCTTGATATATGTTGCACTTCTTTGTTCAAATAAAAATGTAATTCTCGAACTTCTTCATACTGGATAAACATAAAGAGCAAGTTATGGCTAATGACGGCTTTAGTCACAAATTCTCTATACTTACTTTGATCGAAATTACTTATCTCATAAAATCCACCCCTTTTTTGGTAATGTGTTGACTTTTTGGAACATTTTTTAGCATATTAGATGTTCCATGCTTTTCTCCCCAAAAATATGTCTTCTTACATCCCTTGCAAAAGCATGTTGGTGTTTTTCCTAAAATAGTTTCATTTTTCTGAAAATAGTTCCAAACTTCTGAATATGTGGCTCTACACCGTTTTTTGTAGCCGAACTACTCAATAAATCTTCCAATACAATCAAATCTTCCATTTCAATGTTTATATGTTCAGTTGAATCCATGCTATACAATATCAAATATTCATAAGAATTGGCATGTAGGTAGCACAAACAAATTTACTTGTTGACTAAAATGACAGGAATCCTGATATTGAAAACATGTTGACTACTATATAATAAAGTAAGGTGAATGTGGGGAAAAAAGGAAAGTGAGAGAAGAGGAAATTGATTACCCAGTAGTACTGAAATATACAATTGTCCCAAATGAGGTAGATCTACAACAAACAGTCACGAAAGCTGGGAGTAAAAAAAAAGAAATACTACGCATGATTAGAATATGAATATTATCAATAAAATTGAATACAAAAGGTAAAAACAAGAATTTGCCCAAGGATAAGTATTAGTTACACCTACGCTAATATGAATAACACAGTAATGCATGCCACCTCTTAACGTTAGCACAAAATGAGATATCAAGTATAAACAGGCAAGGGAAAATTTGTACAGTAACCTCTTATTGACCAAAATAGCTTTTGGATTTAGCAGTATTACAACAGTTATTTATTTTCGGAAACTACACCATTCAAAGTTAGTTGCAGTTACAAACCATAACTGTATATTGATGCTTCACATTTAGGTATGTAACACTTCGAAATGTATAACTAGTTTAGCATTGTAAATTTGATTATCTGAGAGATGGAAAAAAACTACTGGCTTCAAATGGATGCTGAATTAGGTACATCTATACTTTACTATTGAACTTTAGTTATTATTAGACGCTCATTAGATTAAAATTGCTGTTAAATCTAGAAAGTACATATAACATATAGAATCAAATTTAATCTAAGAATGAAACATTGCTTGGATTTTTTTTGTAAATACTTATTATAAATTTTCTCTTCGTTTATTCCCGAAAGTTTGGAAAATCTTACACATATCTAAAAATTCATATTGTTGTAAAAATATTTTACTAGATATTTAAAACAGTTATACAGACATTTTCTTCTTTCCCAAGTCCTTTTCTTACTTGCGAAAACAGTTATACTGATATTTAATACAGTTTTATCTGATATTTTTTAAAAGAGTTATAGATTCATATTTCCAAAACATGAGTCTTGTAAACAAAAATATAGACTTTTATGATTATTTTCAGCTCCTATATATAGAAATAAATCCTAATTCTTTCAATATGTCTTGTAAAGGCAACTATTCTCTTAGGTATTTGATTACAATATGAAGAACTTGTTATCTTCCTGCTTACCCTTGATTATGTTCGGTCTTGATAAGCCTTACACTGCATCCCATTGGGCTCCTTATACTGATATTGTTGTATGAGTATGTTATGGACATTGCAAAATCAATAATTTGAACATGTTATCAAAACATTATTAGAAAGCAAAGTACAATTCTAACTAAATGCTTATTCCATTTGCTCACGGTAATTTATGGGACAAGTAGGTATTAAGTTGGCAAATCATGCAAAATATAAGAAGTGGGATCCATGTGGATTGTGTTGTGCACATATAACTTTCAAGGTTTCATTCAAGTAAAAGAGAGGTAAGTGATAGAAATCATAAATAACCAAACTGCAACCCAAAGAGTCCTAGAAGGGGGAGCAGTGTAAATAATTCTTACCATATATATTCGGCAATGATCTTTTCTGTGTAGCCGGTGAGATTATGGTTGGTGATACTCGAAAGGATGGCCATATGTACAAAAACATAATGAAAAATCAGAAACTTGAATTATATCATATAAATGATCCGTTGAAACTTGGATTCTAATATACATTTTACATCACATGAGAAATATCAAAATCATTAACAACATCTTCTGAACTAAACCAAGAAGAAGAAGAAAAGCTCGCAGGATTTGCTAAACAAAGATAAAAGAAGGGACAAAATTTCTAATCCTACATCAAAGTCTTAAGAAATAAGTTATGTGATATAAAAAAAAATAAAAATTATCAAGTACCCATTTTGGCTTTCTTTATACCCATCAAAATTACAACAGTGTAAGTTTAAAGTAAATGTAATGAATGATTATTGAAAACATGACGCTGAATAAAACTGAAAAACTTCAAAACATGTTCACATCAAAATAGAAATAACAAATTGAGAACAAAATTCTCATAATAATGCTCTAAACTCATAACAATATAATTTAGTTTTTCTATACATCAACAATCCGAAGCTGTGGCAGAAGCAGAAGCTGATTTGTGCCAGTGAAAACCCCTAAATAAATATTAGCATAGTGAGAAGAAAATAGAAAAAAACAAATGAATCTGATTATTTGAAAGCAGAAGAAGAGTACTGACTCACGGCATACCTTATGGAATTCAAAACCCTAAAATCATGAATGGATCTACCGCGCAGAAGCCATAGAAGGAATCGCCATACAAGCGAAGCAAATTAGTTGAGATGACCAGAGGAAGAGTTATCTAATAGCTAAGTAATTGAGTTAACTAGAGGAAGAATAGGGGAGGATGAAGAGAAAGTGAGAAACCCTAAGTTTTTACTGTATAGGTTAGACAAAACAGCGGGTTTAATGGTCAAAATCATTTAAACCAAATGAATAATTGGGTTAAACGGTTTGAACCAACAAACCCACCTAGATATTTAGGTTTGACCCAACCCAACTACTTTGTAGTTAAATGGGCTGGATAAACAGACTGGTTGTATTTTTGACACCCCTACTCCTGTCTTGGATACTAGGTGCACTATTTCCATTTTCAATTCAATTGGTAATTGCACCAAATCCTACATTCAATAATTTTAAATTTAATTGACATATGATAGAAAAATAACTATGCCTAAATTTAATTTGATCCATCCATATTAATCAAATCTAGCCAATGACCAATTATATCCATGTTGATCTTGATATCCCAATGCCTAGACATTCGCTTCATAATTATTCAAGAAGTAAATTTATGAAATTAAAAGAATTAAACGGATCCTAGACAAAAAATACATTGTTAATATATGGAGCTTTGTACTTTAACAGACTTGCACTTAAATCCCCTAACCATTCTCAATTATTCATTTATGTGTACTTGTTAACTATTATTATATGCAAACACATTAGGTAAGCTATTAACAGTTTTGGAAGAAAATAATTGAGCACCCATGTACTCCGTGCAAAAGCACGTGCAACAAAAATACAAACATACAAAAGCTCAAAAACAAATACATACACCAAAATAACTCATCGCCTTCCACAGAAACAGATGCCTACGCAGAAATAAAAGCATAACTGTATGATTATAAATCGAAACCAATGCAAAGAAATGTGATAAGAACCCACTTACCAGAGATAAATAAAATCCAAATAATAACATAAATTTTTTGACACAATTTTGATATTCCTACAGAACCACTAACGAATTTTCCACTACTTAAGAAGGTTACTGAGAGAATACGTTCAGAAACACTCTTTAATTGAGCCTATTAGCCGCATTACATAAAAATGTTATTGGCAAGAATATGTATAAATGGTTAAAAAAACAACGATGCCAGTCGCAGTAATGAACTATAGAAATTTAGGCATAGTAATAGTGAGAAAACAAATTGCATTGAACATAGTTTTATTCACACAATTATCGAGCATTAACTTAAAAAAAATCTGATCCACTCGATTAGTAAATGGTGATTCAAGGATATGGAACCATCATTGTGTCACATTATAGATTATAAGAGTAGGTTATTACAATGCTTTCATATGCACTCTGGGTTGTCGTTTACTTTCAATATTTATGAATGCCAGAAAATCACAATAACTATGATACCCTTGTTATGATGCCTGATTAAAAAGGTGATCTCTGTAAGTACCTCGACTGATTCCTAGTAAATTCTTATAATAACAAAATTTAACTCATGTATCCCATCTTATGTTAAGTCATATATCCATTAGTGATTATATATTTTTCTTAACAGAACCAACTTAAGATGATTTGATTTTTATTTAACCAGTATTCTTAGAAGCAGACAAACGGTCTATATCTCATGCTCTTGCACATTCAAAAGAGATAATGTACGGCTATTGTTATAGTATAAAAAGGAACGATATAACCCAATTTGAACAGTACAATTCTAGACAAAATTATAATTAATATGAACTATTGAAATGTTATTATTTACTGTACATTCTTGCAAAAGTATGGTTCTCGACAAAAGGGATGGATTAAGTATTAAATAAAGCAGAGAGACATCAAATGTGGGTAACCCGATCAAAAGTCCACAGAATATCAACATATTAAACTATTGAATATCAATGCCTATGTAATGTTTGGATAATAACAAACAAGGAAAAAGAATTCACCTACATAAGTAAAAGAAAAGAAAATACCTGAAACCCTAGAAATTGCTGCTTCCTAAATTCCGCCCCTGCTTTTTGCCCTATACTAGCCCGACATCTAAGTACACTATGCCTGCTCCCTTCATTGCTTCTTTAGGATCATTTGCTATTTTTATTTTGCTGATTCCAGCAATCTTGGCTAGTTCAATAGTTTTTGCATCTGGTTCAAAGCCTTTTTGGACGAGCACAGATGAAGTGAAGGGGGTAATAGATGAAAGCAAAAGCCATGAGTGCACAATACTGTTTCCATCTCCAACATACACAGCCTAAATGATAATAGATTTCAATATATAAGTATGTTTATGCATTGTCAAATTTAAATTTACACAACCTTAATATGATTATGCTATGCTTCAGATCTGGTACCAGTTCCACATCAACTATGTGCCAAATCTACATCAAACCACTTCCTCGGCTTTTCATTAGGAATCCTCATCGGGATACATCGAACACTTCTTTAGCAGTATCTTCCCCATCAACTTCAAATGTATTAGTTGTATTCATTAGTTCTATAAATTACAGTAAGCTAGTAAATATATGGGTTTAGCTGCATGTCCCATATCCACTGGCTTAACTTAAATATTTACGAATAGATTGTAGATTCCCACTCGATAATTGTCACAAGAGTTTCAATCGAACGAGTCTAAGAATTAACCGACCGAGTAAACGCAAGTGTTTCATACCACTTGTTTTGCTAAGTCGTTTAATTGGATTTCTCGAACGAATGGGGAAATGGTTTGTATATACTAATAGATAGGAAAATGATTTTTATAAACGAGTTTTGTATAAAAATTAGAGTTGAAATCATCTTTGTGAAAGAGTCTGAATATTTACTATTAATATAGAAACCTTTGTATTTCAAAGTGAAAAATGACAAAAAAATGATTGTAAAGACAATCAATCACCAAAAATTCACATACGAAGACGTGAATCAAATCCAAAGAAATCGATATAAAAATCCATCAAAATGGACATTCCCAAAAATCCCCAAAAAGATGTCATCAAAGTCGACAAAATGATAACAACAAATCGGGTCATCACGAATCGATTAAAAATCGAAAATCCACATGAAAAATTGCCTAAAATTGGAAAATGCTAATTTCCCAGAATCAGTCGACTGGACTGCAGCGTCAGTCGACTGAAGCATGTTTGGAAAATTTTAGTTTCCAGGCTCAGTCGACTGACTGTAGTGGCCAGTCGACTGATACATGCCTGGAAACTTTCGATTTCCAGGCTCAGTCAACTGATCAGTAAGGTTATTCGACTGATACAGGGACAGAGAATTTTCTATCCCCAGGTTTAGTCGACTGACCTTATTGTTCAGTCGATTGAACTGCCATCTGCAGTATTCTTAGCCAAGCCCCTTGAAGGGCAAAAATCCTACCGGAAGCAATCGGACGAGCAACGACGACTAAGAATTTATGCCAAGCGACAACCCAGCCTTACAGGCTCTTTAATACAACCCAAAAACAATGTTCAAACATCAAAGATAGGATTTTTAAAGACTTTTGACTTCAAAACACCAAAAATTGGAATATTCATCAAACCAATTCAATTCAAAGGCAAATAGACGATAAATAGATGTTAGGAATTACTACCTAACAAATATCAAAGATATAGACATAGATGTGAGTTCAAAAACCCACCTTTAAACCCAAAAATAATGAAGGAGAAGCTTTTAAAACAAAGCAAGATCAATTCCTCTTCACTACACCTCTAGAATCTTCAATCTAATATCAAAGGTGAAGTTTTTCTTAAGTTAGGTTATAGGAATTTCTGAAATTGAAGAGGGATTGAGATGGAGAAGATGAGGAGGATGCCTATCTAAGCTTCTCCTAGATTTTGGACTTGAATTTGTGTTTCCTAATCAAAGCTAGGGTTTAGAAATTTCAAATTTCCAATCTTTTCCCCCATTTTTCTCTTGAGCTTGAGAGTGTTAGGAAATGAGGGGTGGAATGAATGAAGAAGAGTGGATTTGGGTTATTTGTTTGGTTAGTGGACTGAAACCCAAACCCAAAGCCCTAAGTGAAAATGTCAAAATTCTACTCAATTACATACATATCGATGTTTATACTCAAAAGGTCACGAACGCCATTTTGGGCTCAATGGAAGGGGTCTCGAGACCTGATTCGACTGTTTGAAAAAAGTGACATTTCGACTTTAATCCGACTAACGATGCCATATTTAAATAAAATATTTAAATATACAATCGTAAAATATGCAGGTTGTTACAGACTCCCCTCCTTAAAGAAATTGCGTCATCGCAATACTTAAGAAGAAAACAAAGAGTAACAACCATAAAAGCATATCAACACAAAATAAAATTTGTAGTAAGAAGTTCACCTTTAAGGAGCACGAGAAAGTAAGTCCGGATGCGTTCGCTCGATGAATTCTCTGGATTCCAAAGAACAATCCGTAGGATTTGAGGACCATTGAACTTTCACAAGTGGGGCATCTTTATTTCGAAGGCGTTTAACCTCCGAAGCAATGATACAAATAGGATGTTGCTCATAAGTCAAATTAGGTGAAACTTCAATTTCTTCAACAACATCGGGATCAAGAATAGAATCAGAATCTCGAAGGCATTTCCGTAATTGAGAGACGTAGAATACATCATGAATAGTAGAAAACTAAGCCGGTAATAAACGGCGATAAGCCACAGAACCAATACGTTCAGTGATGAGAAATGGACCAATATATCGAGGCGCTAATTTTCCCGACCGACTGAAACGCACAACACCCTTTATAGGTGAAACACGAACAAACACCAAATCTCCCACAGAAAATTCTAATTTTCTTCTTCGGTTATCGGCATAGGATTTTTTCCTACTTTGAGCTTCTTTCATCCTATGACGAATAAAGTCAATCTTTTCTATGGAATCACGAATAAAATCTTGACCTTAAACCAGCTTCTCACTGGCCTCAAGCCAACAAGAAAGAGATTGGCATGGCCTTCCATAGAGTGCCTCAAAAGGTGCCATACCAATACTAGATTGGAAGCTATTATTATAGGAAAACTTAACAAGAGGAATATGATCTATCCAACTTCCCCCAAAATCAAGAACACGTGCACGAAGAAGATCTTCCAAAGTTTGATTCACACGCTCGGTTTGTCCATCGGACTGAGGATGATAAGCGGTGCTAAAATTAAGCTTCGTTCCCAAAGCTTTTTGAAGACTCTTCCAAAATCCACTAGTAAACAATGGATCATGATCGCTAACAATAGAAGTAAGAACTCCATGCAATTTAACAATTTCTCTAACATAGAGTTTGGCCAAGAAAGGTATGGTCCGATTAGACCGAACGAAAATAAAATGGGTGGATTTTGTAAGTCTATCCACAATCACCCATAAACTATCATGGCCCGAACGAGAACGGGGAAGTCCGTCAATAAAGTCCATGAACACTTGTTCCCGCTTCCAAATTGGAATGTCCAGAGGTTGCAATAACCCACCGGGCCATTGATGCTTGGCCTTAATGAGTTGGCAAGTTATGCAACGCTTAATGAAGTTAGCAACATCAGATTTCATTTCATCCCACTAATAAAGTTGCTTCATATCCATGTACATTTTACTAATACCGGGATGAATGGTAAATTTAGAATGAGAAGAATCTTCTGAAATGTCTTTTCGGAGATCCCTTATATTTGGCACGATAAGTCTACCAAATTTTCGAATGCCGCCAGCATCGATTTTAAAGTCTATCATACCATCAATATTACTATCCCAACAACTTTGGCTAAGAAGAACCAATTCAGAATCATGCTTCTGAGCTTCAAAAATGCGGTCCAAAAGAGAGGGATGAGCCTCAAGGCTACCTAAAACAAGAGACGAACATGAATCGGATTCACGATCTTGAATCTCACAAGTGGATATAGTCTCGATATCATTCCATTCGGATATCATCATAGAAACAACCGCTTTTTGCTTATGACTAAGGGCATCGACAACACTCCCCTTCTGGGAGTATAAAGAATATCAAGACCATAAGATGCAAATAACTCGAGCAAACGTTGTTGACACAAACTAAGTTCCTGTTGAGAAAATAAATACTCCAAAGGTTTACGATCGTTGTAGAGAATAAATTTCTCTCCCAAGAATAATAATGATGCCCAATTCTAAAAGCGAAAACAATAGCCGCGAGCACTAGATCATGAGTGATATATCTAGTCTCGGTAGAATTTTAATTGTATAGAAGCAAAAGCGATAGAATGTTCCCTTTTGCAAGGGAACTTCACCCAAACCAATACGACTAGCATGGGCATAAACAATAAAGTCTTGGTTCCCTTTGGGAATCACAAGAATAGAAGTATTGGAAAGGAGTTCTTTTAATTGATTCTCTTTCCCATAAAGCTAAGACTTTCAGAATTTATAATTATCTTTATGTAGTCTTCTTTTTTAGAAAAATTGACAATTTACTGTGTCTGACTGTCTCATCATAGCGTTTAGGAGATTCCTATCAATAACGTTGATCAAGTGCATCGACCAGAATTCTTAAAGCACTCAACGGGCAAAACAACACAAAATCATCTTCTATATGATAAAAATGTCTCTTAAAATTTTACGAATATCCTTTGCCCGTTTAAGAAGAAAATCAAATTATACTTATAGATATCTTATTAAAAAGATTTGCAAATTTTAAATTTTTTTTCGTCCAAAATCAATGAATACAAGGATGGTCTCATCGAGATATTCATAGAATACTCGATTCATAAGATGGATGAAATAGGCTGGACAACTCGAATGACATCACGAGTCACTCATAGGAATCATAACGAGTGCGGAATGCGGTAAGTGGAGCGCTATCCTCCGCAACTCGTAGCTGACGAAAACCGATGGCAAGGTCGAGCTGAAAAGACCTTAGCAGCACTCAAAAAATTGCTTAGGTGATAATCCTAAGACAAGCTCAAAAATGCCGAGAAATTCTCGAACTACTTGAATGAGGGGAATAACATCTTCCTCAACAAGTGGGTCTGGAGAATAAAAGGATGCCACCAAATTGGGATCGAAATCATTAAGAAAAGTAGAAATCTGCTTAACAGACTGAGAATGTCGAAGATGGATAGTCCACTCGGGACATAAGATATGGCTTCATAATGATTAAGCCAATCCTTTCACAAAAGTCATTCCGAAACCTAAGCAGCGCATAACATGCAAATCGGATCGGAAAGAAAAATCACATAAAATAATCTCGACATCTTTACAAAGTAAAGTGAGTGTTGTAGATCCACCAACTGGATTCACAATTCTCAAAGAAGTCAACAAGACCAAAATGTTTAAATAAAAAGAATCAACAAGTTCTTTTATATAAAATAATGAGATGAATCCCATATCAAAAAGAACTTGAATAGGATAATCACAAAACAAATGTCATCAAGGATTGAATGAGAAATACCTTGACCAAAAGAAGTGTCACTAGGAGCTTGCACAACATTAAGCTTTTCCTCTTTCTTGCTTGGAAGTTTGGGGCATGAAGATAAAAGATGACCCAAACTTTTGCAATAGTGGCAATAAAGGGGTTTCAGACACTTAATTACATAATAGTCCTTAGAACCATAATTGTAGCATTGTCCATGATTAGGGGTTGGAGTCTTTGCTACCGAAGTTGCCTGTCTCCCTTTCTTGTTGGGATAAGGGCTTTTGAAGTTAATATGCTTCTTCTTGTTGTTATTGAGGCTCTTTTTGGAACCTCCAACATCACCATCACTTCCCTTTTCGGATTCTTCAAGTCGAAGAGTGATATCTACAAGCTGATCGAAAGGAACTGCTAGTTTCAAAGGTAAAACCTTTATAGGGTTCTTACTCAAAGCACAGATAAACCTTTGATTCTTTACCAGATCCAAAAGTTGTTGGGCATACATGAATACGCCATCTAGAGAAGGACTACTGGATTGACCAGCGCTAGGACTGCCAAATCTAGCCATCTCTTCTTCTCAAAGAAAGAAAGAAAGAAGAGGAAAAATATTATTCTCAAAATGAATATCAAACAATTATGATTGATAAAACAAGGCACAATAAAAGAAAATAGGTTAAAATGGGTTCTAAGACTCGGATAAATCCTAAAGGCACGATTCCTAAGAGGGACTTAGAACAATGATCCTTGCTAGATTATTCTATATTGTTACAAAGTTTGGCTCTGATACCAGGCTGTGACGCCCCACCTCTATACTCATGCTAGCCAAGGGCACCACTAGGTAATGCCATCGACTAGCACAAAGAATAAGGCTGTTGAGGAGCGACCATCCATGTAATGGCTTTGTGCGATTACCGATATGTCAGATGGTATGTCACGCATTTCATTTCAAGAGGGAATCCAACATATCAAATACAAACTCAAAGCTACTACATAGTGGCTATGTGGTCTTCGGAAACAAATATAGAAATAAGCATAACACAAATCAATCACAGATATTCATATCGCTAAGGCGGAAACAGATATGGATATATCACATAAAAGTGTACATCAAAGTAATAGTCATACAAGATCCACTACATCACAAAAGAAATAGGTACAAGTGCAATACAAAAGAATAAGTATACATCAAGGAGTTTTTGTCTCGAATGTATAACAACAAAAACTACCAATCTAAAGTAATTAGACAAAAGTCAGATGATGGTCCCAGATAAGGAGTCAAACAGAAGCACCTGTAACATCTCGGTCTGACCCGAGTATTATTTAATACGAAAATAATAAACGGATCAGTCTAGCTATAGATATCCGATAAAAATGAGATTGGATACGAGATATTATAGAAACGTATGATAACAATAATGCCATATTATGAAAAGTATACATTAGATAACAACAAAAATCATGAAACATCTCGAATATTCTCAAACACCAAAAAGAATGTCATATTCATTAACAAATTCACCAAACCACAAATATTGATAAAACTTATCAATGTAAATCACAAAATTTGGTGATACACAAATTCTAGAAATCATCAATTAGAAATCCAGAAATCATAAAGGGTGAGGCCTATCATAAACAGGAGCATGAAAACTCACCAACACGTGCATCACAAACGGGTCGCTAACCCATGGTCGCTAACCATAGAGCCAGTGCAATGACGTAATACAACAACGGTACACTCGAGGAACCTGAAACTCGAATAATTCAAAACAATGACGTAATACAATAACAATACGTCCAATGAGCCGAACTCCATAAAAGAACATGGGTCACTAGCCCATAAAATTTAGTCGAAACTCCAAAGAACCCATAGGTCGTTATCCTATAAAAGAAATGAGGCGAAGCTCAATAAAACGAGGTACAGTCCCCCATGTGGACAAAGAGACATCGATATCGCTAGTCTAAATCACAAAAATGATCATCGTTGACCAATAAGTGTAAATTACACTAAGCTAGTAAATAAATGAGTTAGGCTTCATGTCCCATAACCACTGGCTTAACTTAATTATTTACGAACAAATTGTAGACTTCCACTCGAAAATAAGTGTAAATTACACTAAGCTTGTAAATATATGAGTTTAGCTTTATGTCCCATAACCATTGGCTTAACTTAAAAATTTACGAACAGATTGTAGATTCCCACTCGAAAATTATCACAAGAGTTTCAATCGGACGAGTCTAAGAGTTAACCGACAAAGTAGACACAAGCGTTTCATACTTTTTGTTCTGCTAAGCCGTTTAATTGGATTTCTTGAACGAATGAGGAAATGGTTTGTATATACTAATAGATAGGAAAACGATTTTTATAAATGAGCTTTGTATAAAAATTTGAGTTGAAATCATCTTTGTGAAAGCGTTTGAATATTTACTACTAATATAGAAACCTTTGTATTTCAAAGTGACAAATCACAAAAAAATGATTGTAAAAACAATCAATCACCAGAAATTCACATACGAAGACGTGAATCAAATCCAAAGAAATCGATATAAAAATCCCTCAAAATGGACATTCCCAAAAATCCTGAAAAAGACGTCATCAAAGTCGATAAATGATAACAACAAATCGGGTCATCACGAATCGATTAAAAATCGGAAATCCACATGAAAAATTGCCTAAAATTGGCAAAATGCTAATTTCCCAGAATCGGTCGACTGGACTGCAGCGTCAGTCGACTGATGCATGCTTGGAAACTTTCAGTTTCCAGGCACAATCGACTTACTACAGTGGTCAGTCAACTGACACAAGCATGGAAACTTTCGGTTTCCAGGCTCAGTCGACTGATCAATAAGGTCAGTCGACTGATACATAGACAGAGAATTTTCTGTCCTCAGGTTCAGTCGACTGACCTTAGAGTTCAGTCGACTGAACTGCCATCTGCAGTATTCTTATCCTAGCCCCTTGAAGGGCAAATATCCTACCGGAAGCAATCAGACGAACAATGACGACTAGGGATTTATGCCAAGCGACAACCTAGCCTTATATGCTCTTCGATACACCCCAAAAACAATGTTCAAACATCAAAGATAGGATTTTTAAAGATTTTTGACTTCAAAACACCAAAAATTGGAATATTTATCAAACCAATTCAATTTAAAGGCAAATAGACAAGAAATAGATGTTAGGAATTACTACCTAACAACTATCAAATATATAGGCATAGATGTGAGTTCAAAAACTCACCTTTAAGACCAAAAACAATGAAGGAGAAGCTTTTAAAACAAACCAAGATCAATTCCTCTTCACCACATCTCTAGAATCTTCAATCTAGTATCAAAGGTGAAGTTTTTTCTAAGCTAGGTTAAAGGAATTTCTGAAAATTGAAGAGGGATTGAGATGGAGAAGATGAAGAGGATACTTACCAAATCTTTTCTTGAATTTGGGACTTGAATTTTTGTTTCCTAATCAAAGCTAGGGTTTAGAAATTTCTAATTTCCAATCTTTTCCCCCGTTTTTCTCTTGAGCTTGAGAGTTTTAGGAAATGAGGACCGGAATGAATGAAGAAGAGTGGAGTTGGGTATTTGTTTAGTTAGTGGGCTGAAACTCAATCCCATAGCCCTAAGTGTAAATGTCAAAATTCTACTCAACTCCAAACATATCGATGTTTATACTCAAAAAGGTCGCAAACGCCATTTTGGGCTCAATGGAAGGGGTCTCGAGTCCCAATTCGACAATTTGCAATAAGTGACATTTTGGACTTTAATCTGACTAACGATGCTATATTTAAATGAAATATTTAAATATACAACCGTAAAATATGCGGGTTGTTACAGTACTTATAGTGCTAGTGCTTATAGTACTAGGGCTAATGTTACTATCCATATTAGCAAAGAATCAAATAACTATGTTAGGTTAGATGAAACCTTGCTTTGATACCAATTGAAAGAATCCATGCTCCGATACCAATTGACAGTCACTATGCTATAGGATCGAGTAATATGGATAAACTACTTGTGCGGAATAAGTAAGTGAATAGTAAAATCAGTAAAGTAAATGGCACCAGAGATTTTTATACTGGTTCGAACTCCTATTCTACGTCCAGTTTCGGACTCCTTCTGGATTTAACTTAGCAACCCTCACTTGACCCGGAGGAATAGGTTTACACCGCCTGAGCAACCGAACAGGACTTCAACCGCCTAAGCAACCGAATAGGAGTTCTACCGCCTGAGCAACCGAACAGGACTTCTTTACAAATAACAGATGTATCTGACTGTAATGTGTTCTTAAATAACACTGATAAGTCAATTAAGTACAATCTTCCTATAATCTTCTCCTTTATGATATATAGTGTGATGTGCTTTCAGAATTGTGGAAGATAAAGTGATCAATGATCAAAGTATGTAAGCAATTTGAGTGCAATTTGAAAACTGGAGAATATATGAGAATTCAAGAATATTAAAAGTAAATTCGGTAAATTGTTTGTTGAATTCTATAATCTATTTATAGTGTATAAAGAGCTGCAACTATAGATGAAAAGTTATATTGAAAACAATATGTGCAGCCATTGATTTTGAAAACGTTTCTCTTCGGTGAAGAGAAGTGACTATTCAAGAAAATAGTAGTTAGAGATATTCAGACATCTGAATCAAAATAATTCAGACTTCTGAATTAGATTAAAATGTAAATAGCAAGCTTTTAAGCAAATTTTGACCAAATTCAGATGTCTGAATATTTTCATTTAGACGTCTGAATATTGTGAAACAATATTCTCGTCTGAATGAATGTATTCAGACGTCTGAATTTAGACATTTGTGCATGTGTGTGCATGTGTGTGCATATATTTATTATACACACACACACACACACACACACACACACACACACACATATATATATATATATATATATATATCGATTCAGGAGAGATTTTAACAAAATTCTAAGTAAAATACAAACTCTAGACACACCATACCCAGCTTTAAACATCTGAAAATGAATCTGCAACAAAACTCCTGCAAAAATGATTAGTATACACAGAATATTTTATATAGCTTGTCATAATCAAAATCGAGATTCCAACAAGTAATACTTTCAATTTCAAGTGACCTTATCCCAATAAGAAAGAAGAGGCAAAGACTTCAAAGGACTTCTTCCCAACAAGAAGACTTCAAAGGACT
The DNA here is from genome assembly GCA_030765085.1 of Allium cepa. Classification (NCBI taxonomy): domain Eukaryota; kingdom Viridiplantae; phylum Streptophyta; class Magnoliopsida; order Asparagales; family Amaryllidaceae; genus Allium; species Allium cepa. Next base: position 803,441,192 of record CM060941.1, on the reverse strand, counting down.
TCTTCAAAGACTTCAACAGCAAGAAGAGGCCCAATAAATTCAAAGGACCTTATCCCAATAAGAAAGGGAAGCAAGCAACCTCCGTGGCAAAGACTTCTTCCTTTGGCCGTGGGTAATGCTATAATTGTGGTTCGAAGGACCATTATGCGAACAAGTGCCCAAAGTCTCTCTCTTGTCGCTACTGCAAAGTTCCCGGTCATGTTATATCTTCATGCCCCAAGCTTCTGGGCAAGAAAGAGGGAAAGTTAAATGTTGCTCAAGCCCCTGGCAACACATCTCGTGGTCAAGGTATGCCTCATTCTATCCTTGATGGAATTATTTTATTTCGTGATCATCCTATTCGAGTTCTTTTTGATACGGGTGCGTCCCATTCTTTTATATCAAAAGAACTTGTTGATGCTTTTTCTTTTGATGTTTTGTGTTTAATGACTTCTTTGAGAATTGCGAATCCGGTTGGTGGATCCGCAACAATCAGTTTATTGTGTAAAGATGTCGAGATTATTTTGTGTGATTTTTCTTTCCAAGCCGATTTGCATGTCATGCGTTATTTAGGCTTTGGAATGATTTTGGGAATGGATTGGCTTAACCGTTATGAAGCTCATATCCTATGTCCTGAGCGGACTATTCATCTTTGACATCCTCAATCTGTTAAGCAGATTTCTATTAATCTTCAAGATTCAGTTTCCAGCTTGGTCGCCTCTTTATATTCTTTAAATCCTCGTGATGACGATGATGATGATGAGGGTGATATTATTTCTCTTATTCACGTCGTTCGTGAATTTTCCGACATATTCGAACCCGTTTTAGGATTACCACCTAAGCGAGCAATTGAGTTCAGAATTAATCTTATTCCTGGAGCTCAACCTATCACTCGTCCTCTGTATCGTATGTCCAATAAAAAAACGAGGAGATGCGTAAACAATTATCCGAATTGGAGACGAAGCAATTTATTCGCTCTAGTTCCTCGCCTTGGGGAGCTTCGGCTATTTTTGTGAAGAAATCCGATGGTACACTTAGGCTTTGCGTTGACTACCGCAAGCTTAATGATCTTACTATCAAAAATAAATATCCTTTACCTCGGATTGATGATCTATTCGATCAGTTTAGTAGTGCTAAGGTCTTTTCACAATTAGACTTAGCTACTGGATTTCATCAGCTTCGTATTGCAGAGGATAGTATTCCATTGACCTCGTTTCGTACTCGTTATGGATCTTATGAATGGCTTGTCATGCCATTTGGTCTAACGAATGCTCCGGCTTATTTCATTGACCTTATGAATAGGGTTTTCAAAGATTTTCTCGACCGATTTGTTCTCATCTTTATCGATGATATTCTTGTGTATTCTAAAACCGAGGAGGAGCATGAAAAACATCTTCGGATTGTGTTGGAAACTCTTAGGAGTAATCAATTAAAGGCAAAATTTTCTAAATGCCACTTTTGGCAATCTCGTGTGAAGTTTCTCGGTCATATTATTTCCGAATCTGGAATTTCCGTGGATCCTTCAAAGATTGAAGCGATTCAAGATTGGAAGAGACCGGAGAGTGTGACAGAGATTCGTAGTTTTCTCGGATTGGCGGGCTATTACCGCCGTTTTATCAAAGACTTTTCTAAGATCGTCGTGCCTCTCACTAGCTTAACGAAGAAAGGTGTTAAGTACATTTGGTCGGACAAATGTGAAACTTCTTTTCAGAAATTAAAAGAACTCTTTTCTGATGCTCCTATTCTTGTTATTCCCGAGGGGAATCAAGATTTCGTAGTTTATACCGATGCTAGTCGCGTTGGTTTGGGTGCTGTTCTTATGCAAAGAGAATGTGTTATTGCTTATGCTTCTAGGCAATTGAAGCCTGCTGAGACTAGATATGCCACTCATGATTTAGAGCTCGCGGCTATTGTTTTCGCCCTTCGTATTTGGCGTCATTATCTTTTAGGAGAGAGATTTGTTCTTTATACTGATCATAAGTCCTTGAAGTATTTATTCTCTCAAAAGGAACTTAATTTGCGTCAACAGCGTTGGATCGAATTTCTTGCACCATATGATCTTGATATTCTTTATACTCCCGGTAAGGGTAATCGTGTCACCGATGCTCTTAGCCGAAAACAACAAGCTGTTGTTTCTATGATGATATCCGAATGGAACGATCTCGAGATCTTATCCACTTGTGAGATTCGAGAGCGCATATCCGATTTATGCTTATCATTTGTTTTATGTAGCCTTGAGGCTCATCCATCTCTTTTAAACCGAATTCTTGAAGCTCAAAGGCTAGATCCTGAATTGGCTCTTCTTGGCCAAAATATTAAGGATAAAATTGATATTGAAGGTTTGAAAGACTTTGATATCGATTCTCGTGGCGGCATTCGAAAATTTGGTAGACTTGTCGTGCCAAATATTGGTGATCTTCGTAAAGATATTTTAGAAGATTCTCATCATTCTAAATTTACCATTCATCCCGGTAGTAGTAAAATGTACGCGGATATGAAGCGACTTTATTATTGGGAGGGAATGAAACTTGACCTCGCTAACTTCGTTAAGCGTTGCATGACTTGCCAACTCGTTAAAGCCGAACATCAAAGGCCCGGTGGGTTATTGCAACCTTTAGAAATTCCAATTTGGAAGTGGGACCAAATGTCCATGGATTTTATAGATGGCCTTCCCCGTTCTCGTTCGGGTCATGATAGCTTATGGGTGATCGTTGATAGACTTACTAAATCCGCCCATTTTATTCCCGTTCGGTCTAACCGAACCGTTCCTCTTTTGGCCAAGCTCTTTATCAAAGAGATTGTTAAATTGCATGGAGTTCCTACTTCTATTGTTAGTGATCGCGATCCATTGTTTACTAGTGGATTTTGGAAGAGTCTTCAAAAAGCTTTGGGAACGAATCTCAATTTTAGCACCGCTTATCATCCTCAGTCCAATGGACAAACCGAGCGTGTGAATCAAACTCTTGAAGATCTTCTTCGTGCTTGTGTTCTTGATTTTGGTGGAAGTTGGGAAGATCATATTTCACTTGTTGAATTTTCCTATAATAATAGCTTCCAATCTAGTATTGGTATGGCACCTTTCGAGGCACTCTATGGAAGGCCATGCCGATCTCCTTCTTGTTGGCTTGAGGCCGGTGAGAAGCTGGTTTTAGGTCCTGATTTTATTCGTGATTCCACAAAAAAGATTGATCTTATTCGTCATAGGATGAAAGAAGCCCAGAGTAGACAAAAATCCTATGCCGATAACCGAAGAAGGAAATTAGAATTTTCTATTGGAGATCTTGTTTTTATTCGTGTTTCACCTATGAAGGGTGTTGTACGTTTCAGTCGATCGGGAAAGTTAGCGCCTCGATACATTGGACCATTTCGTATCGCTGAACGTATTGGTTCCATGGCTTATCGCCTTTTATTACCGGCTCAATTTTCTGCTATCCATGACGTGTTTCACGTTTCTCAACTTCGGAAGTGTCTTCGGGATTCCGATTCTGTTCTTGAGCCCGGTGTTGTGGAAGAGATTGAAGTTTCACTGAATTTAACTTATGAGCAGCATCCTGTTCGTATTATTGCTTCGGAAGTCAAACGACTTCGAAATAAAGATGTCCCGCTTGTTAAAGTTCAATGGTCTTCAAATCCTAAGGATTGTTCTTGGGAATCTAGAGAGTACATCGAGCGAACACATGCGGACTTACTTTCTCGTGCTCTTTGAGGTGAACTTCTTATTTCAAATTTCTTTTGTGTTGAATATGCTTTTATGGTTGTTACTACATATCTTCTTCTTAAATATTGCGAGGACGCAATTTCTTTAAGGAGGGGAGTCTGTAACAACCCGCATATTTATCGATTTTATATTTAAATATTTTATTTAAATATTCTATCGTTAGCCGGATTTTAGTCCGAAAAGCTACTTTTTGCATACGGTCGAATTAGGACTCGGGACCACTCCCATTGAGTTTAAAATGCTGTTTGCGACCTTTTTGAGTATAAGCTTCGATATGTTTGGAGAAAGTTGATTTTTGCTACTTTGGGTTTTGGGTTTAAGCTCAGCCCTATGTTTAACTTATGCTCAAATCTGAGCCACTCTTCCCCATTCACCCTCATTCTCTTCTCTTTTCAGTTTTTAAAGTATTAATGGTGGGAGAGATTGGAAATTAAAACTCCAAAACCCTAGTTCCTTTTGCAACTTCAAATTCCTAGCTCCAAATTCAAGAGAACCCATTGGTAAGCATTCTCTTCTTCTTCGCCAACTTATTCTCTTACCAATTTCAGAAATTCCTAAACCTAATTTTGGGAATGATCTTGTTTTGATCATAGATTCAAGCTCATTTGGGTTGTGTTGAAGAGAGGTTGATTCTCCATTTGCTTTCAAGCTTCTTCTTGTTTGATTTTGTAAAAAGGTGAGATATTTAATCTCACATCTAAGTCTATGAATTATTTTCGATTGTTAGGTATAAATTCCTAACACTTATTCTTGTGCAATTGCTTTTGATTTGGATTGCTTTTGAGAATATTCCAATTTTAATGTTTGGAAGCCAAATCCTTAAAAATCATAGCTTTGAGGTTCAAATGTGTTTTTGGTGATGCATCGAGGAGCCAATAGGGCCGGGTAGCCGTTAGGCATAATTCCCTAGCGTCCGTGCTCGTTCGGTTGCGAATTGGTGGAGGTTGCATATCAATTTATGGGCATCAATTTGCAGAGCATCAGGTCCGGCCGACCGACCCCCCTGGTCCGGTCGACCGACCCCCCTGGTCCGGTCGACCGACCCCCCTGGTCCGGTCGACCGACCTGCTAGTACAAGTGCAGTTGCACTTCTCTGTTTCTGGTTCGGCCGACCGACCCCCCTGGTTCGGTCGACCGACCTGATGCCCGAGAAGTTTTCAAAATAGGGTTCGGTCGACCGAGCTCTGTAGCCGGCCGACCGACCTGATGCATTTTGCCTATTTTCGCCTAGTCGCGTGAATTTCCAACTTTGATCAATTCGTGTTGTTTCCTAGTTGTTGTTATCATCTATTATGACTTTGATGACTCTTTTTAGGGATTTTTGAATATCCATTTCGATGGATCCTTTATCGATTTCTTTGGATTTTATTCACGTCTTCGTATGTGAATTTTAGTGATTGATTGTTCTTACAATCTTCTTTGTGATTTGTCACTTTAAAAATATAAAGGTTTTCTATACTAGTAGTAAATATCAAAACTCTTTCCTCAAACGATTTCAATACTATTTTAATACCAAATTCGTTTATAAAACCATTTTCCACTCTATTAGTATATACAAACCTTTACCTCACTCGTATGAGAAATCTAATTAAACGACTTAGTAAAACAAGTGGTATGAAACGCTTGCGTTCACTTTGCTGGTTAATTCTTGGACTTGTTCGATTGAAACTCTTGTGACAATTTTCTAGTGGAGATCTACAATTTGTTCGTAAATATTTATGTTAAGCTAGTGGTTATGGGACATGATGCTAAGCTCATATATTTACTAGCTTACTGTAATCGACACTTCTCGTTGATCATGACGATCATCTTTTTGATTTAGACTAGCAATGTGCGATGTCTCTTTGTCTGCGAGGGAGACTAAACCCCGTTTTCTGGAGTTTCGACTCAATTTGGTGGGGTAGCAACCCATGGTCTTCGGGCCGTTTGTGGGGCTTCGGCTCAATTTGTGATGGTTAGCAACCATGGAATTAGCGTTCCGTTTGTGATACACGTGTTGGTGGGCTTTATGCTCCCGTTTGTGATAGGCCTCCCCCCTTTGTGATTTCTGGATTTCTTGAGATGATTTCTAGAATTTGTGTTTCACCAATTTTCGTGATTTCCATTGATAAGTTTTATCAATATTTGTGCATTGGTGAATTTGTGTGTCATTGACGTTTGTGATTTCTGGATTCCGCGTATTGAATTCTGGAATTTGTGTGTCATTGACTTGTGTGATTGACATTGATATTATTGTCAATAATTGTGCATTGGTGAATTTGTGTGTCATTGACTTTTGTGATTGACATTGATCTAATCATCAATATTTGTGGTTTGATGAACGAAATAAGGAGTATGGCATTTCTTTGTTTCTTGTGTAGATTTGGTGATATTGATTAATCTCTCGTTGATTTTCAATTACTTATATATATCACAGCTTGGCATTGTGATTATTATGTGTTTAGTCATATCTCTTATTCTATATATATCGTTTCATCTGATATTTATAGTTAGACTGATCCGTTTATTATTTTCTTATTAAATAATACTCGGGTCAGACCGAGATGTTACAGGTGCTTCTGCTTGACTTCTCCCCAGGGATCCATTGCTCTGATCTTTTGCTTACTACTTAGATTAGTAGTTTTTGTTGTATACTCTTGAGATATCGACTCATTGATGTATTCTTTTGTATAGCACATGTTGCTATTATTTTGTGTTATTGTGGATCTTTTTAGACCACTACTCTGACATACACTTTCATGTGTTAGTTATATATATTCATATCTTCTTCCGCCTTTGTGATATGAATTGTCTACGACTGATTTATGTTATGCTTATTTCTATATTTGTTTCCGAAGATATTATAGCCACCGTGTGATATCTTTGAGTTTGTGTCAGCATGTTGGATTTCCACTTAAAAAGAATTGCATGTTATACTATCTGACATATCGATGCTCGCACAAAGCAATTACACGGATGGTCGCTCATCAACAGCCTTATTCTCCGTGCTAGTTGACAGCATTACTTCGTAGTGTTCTTGGCTAGCGTGGGTATAGAGGTGGGGCGTCACAAGGGTTCTATGGCGTAATCGAGGGGCGCGGAGTGCCTACAATTATCTATGGATTTTGTCGGGATGGCAACGTAACCATCGGGTTAATTGCGACTGTGGGTGGGGGTGATGATTTTCATAGCATTCTCACCAAAGATGTTTCCTCGATTTCAAAAATGTTCTCTATAGTTTCAGTAAAATTATTTTTCAAGTATTTTCACTGGGTGTTGAAAATGGGTCTGCTAAGTAATTATAGATTTTTAGTCCTACGCCTGATCAACGTATGATCGAATTTCTCTGAGAACAAGGATGGACTGGTTGAGACATCGAGTTATAAAAAACTATTTTATAATATTATGTGAATTTTAGAAGTGTTTTAAAAAAACGATCAAAGAATAAATTATCTAATTTTAAGTATTAAATAAATTCGGGCTTCGTTCCTTTTCGAGGATAAAAAGATTCAAAGGGGGGAGAAATGTGATAGCCCGGATTTTTGGACATCTGCAATTGATGAAATAACTGGGTTAATTAATAGAAATATTGATTTTAACTATTAAAATACTAATTGTTAAGGTTGAAACAAATAAATCTGATAATTAATATTGATATTTGGAAAGATATTTATTTGATAATCTCCTAATATGATTATTTAAAATGGGCAAAACTTATTATCTTCAACACAAATTGAATATGTGTTTGTTTAATATATATATATATATATATATATATATATATATATATATATATATATATATGAGTTGATTTAAAATGAATTTGAATTTGTGATTTGAAATCCAAAAGAATAAAGATATATGATTATTATTAGTGTATAATTAGGATTTTAAAATCATTCTCTTTTAAAAGTTATATATGTAGAAAATGTATGAATATAAATTGTAAAACATAAATTGATTAAAAGAAATGTATTTATCTAAAATGGGAAATATAAAATAAAAAGACAAGGATACATAAAAAGCTTTAATAAGATTTAAGAAAAGTTTTAATACATTTTTAAAATTAACATGAGACAAAATTAAATTTTTATATATATACAACATTTAAAACATGATACATATGAAATTAATAAATACAACGAGTGCTCCCGGCGACGACCAGTGGTGATTGGCATGGTCGTACATGTGCACACGTATACGAACGTGTCAGGTTTGGATAAAGATCGTTTAGCTCGAGTTCGTGCTCGTGAAATGTTTGGGTAGGCTCGAAGTTGGGGATGTAAAGAGAAGTATGGGGTTAGCTCGGGTATATCTGGTTTGGGCTCGGGTTATAGCCGAAGTAAACAAACGAGTTTTTAAGCCTTAGACAAACACAAGTTTAAATGAATTGTTAAACCAGCATTCAAGAGTAAAGTATGAACAGGATTTCAAAACAAAATAAGTCAACCAATTTTAGAATTTTTATTTGCTTGATTTGGGAAAATTCAACATTTAGATAATTTATCGAAATAAAACCTAAGTATTTCAAGTAAATAAATGATTAAATTAAGTAAGGGCTTATTAGTGTAATAATCTTAAATCAATTAATCATTCAGGAAACTAACTACCTAATTAATTAGGAGTCAATTAATATAAGTAATTAATGGTCAATTGATTTAAGAATAATTAATTAATTGTAAGTAATTAGAAGTTAATTACTTAAAATAAATAATTTTAAGGGATTATTCAAAGGTAATTACTTAATGGAAGTAACTGAGGATTAATTACTTAGTATAATTGGTTAAAGTATGGACTAATTAATGATTAATTAAATTAATGAAGTAATTTAAAAGAAATTAATTAATAAATGATTAAGGATTATTTAATTAAAAATTAAGGTTTATAAATTCATTAATTGGAGATTAATTAATTGGTAATTAGAGATGGATTAATGTATGTAATTACTTAAATGATAATTGCTTAATGTATGTAGTTAAGGATTAATTTGTTGAGGGTTAATTAATTTAGTTAATTATTAGACGATAATTAATTAATAATTAAAGATTAATTAATTGAGGATAATTAACCGATAGGATAATTACTAAATGAAAGTAATTGTGGATAATTAATTTAGATGGATCATTAAAGATGGTTAATTAATTGGTTTGTAATTAATTAATGTTAAGCAGGATTAAAAGAGATTGAAGTAATTAATTTAATTCATTTAAATTAATTAGAAATGGTGTGACTAATTTATCTTGCTTATGGGTGATTGAATGATATTGAATGCCTCGGATTAATTGATATCTTTGATATATGATTCGTGATTCTATGTGAGATGATATGTTTGAGACTGAACTATGATAATATGAATTATCTATCTGTAATGGAATTGTTATGTGAATATGTTACTCTGAATATGAATTGAATTGTTTTCACTTAAATTACTTGGATTAATAATGACATTGGATTTGAAGAGACCGAGGTCGGGTATCAGTAAATACCCAAAACCACTTCGAATTGTAACCTACAAAGATTCTTTATAGATTGACATGTGGAATCAATAGGCTGAAATGGAATAATTTAAATGAATGGATCATTTAAAATTAAGTAAAGTTACTTAGGGATTGATTGTGAATATAAGTGTCGACTATAGCAAGTTGTGAACTTTTAGTGATGAACGAGTTACCTAGGTTTTAAGTAAATTTTATGCATTAGTATTTCTTATTAGATGGGTTTACTCACGCTGGTTTCTAGCCTGACCCGGGTGTTACTTTGATGTAATGCTCGGGTCAGACCGAGTATTACAGATTTTCAGGTGAGAACGTTTTTAGAGCTCAGGAGGCGAGTTGGTTTACAGGAACGTATGGAGTGTATTTCCGCTGTGATATATTGTATTTTATCTGGGACAAGTTAATTTTAACTATCTCGTGTTTGTGCAATTATTGTAACTCTGATGTATTGATGTGAATTAACTGATACAGTTATCCTTTGTATAATTGCTATTTTATTTGATACTATATTTTGATCCGCTGCGAAATGTGAGATTCTGTGATTTGTTCTCTATTCTTTTTCTACCTTCTCCCCTCTTCTCTCTAACAATTTGGGATTTTCCGAATCGAAAAATCCGAGTCGTTACAGAAAACCTATCAACGTCTTTGATTCTTTCTCTGTCGCTCGTCGTCTATCACCATAGAACTCGATCCAGGACATTCGAAAGCTTGTTACATGCAACACCCATGGCTACAACCATGACGAACTCAGCCTCTCCAATGATGAGATAATGCACCCCAAACGCGCGTCCTTTGAACAGAATTTGTCGACGATCTGCCACCCTAAAATCGATCACAACCGTTGAAACTACAGACCTCGATATGATCTCATCTTTATAGTTGGTCATTTTTGATGAAAGTGAATGGATTAGAAGAGATTGTGCGAAGAAGTTTGGTGTTTTCTGGTCATTGAAATAGAAGGTGGCGGCTAGACCTAGCTTTGATTAGGGTTTTGAAAAATGAAGAAAAATAGGTCCTTTTATAGAAAATTTTGCGACACTATTCACCCAAAATTTTTCCGAACTCCAAACGAAGCGTACCGTCTGGTGTTTATAACGTTTTACCCCTATTCCGAGCACAATGGAATATATATTGGGAGCCAATTCGATCGTATTTGGAAGATAGGTTTTCGAATCGACTTATTTAAATTTAAAATTTACTTAAACAAATTTCTACACGTTTTAGCTTGCCCCGAACAAATCGTAAATTCAATTGATACGGAATTTGAAATCCTGCAATAATATAACATTACGGATCTAATGAAAATGGTTTCATCGAAATTCGAGACTATGTGAAAAATGGCTATTTTTAGACGTTACTTAAATATTAAAATATTCAATTTCTACAAATTTACTTTAATTTCAATTTTAAAAGTTCTCTAACATCATTCTAATTCAAATAGAATTTAATTCAACATTATAAATCATTTTCATTCACATTAAATTCAAACTCAAATTCCAATTATTTACATAATTTCAAATATTAAATTAATATTTTAATTATCCAAATTAAATCGTTATATTTGAAATATAAGTTTTTCAGCTTATAAATTTTACTTGTGAATATTTAAAATCAATTAAATATACGAATTTCAAATGGCTGAAATTTTGGGTCGTTACGAGATGAATTATTTCAATGAAGTGTACTTTAACAAGAAAAGCATTACGAATATTTTAAATATGATTTGAATTCTTTCGGTAAAGTGTAAATATATCTAATGTTTTTTAGAATGGTTTTACTAAATAAAACCTTTTTACTTTTTATGTAATGAAAATTTTAAATAAACAATTTAGTAGTATTAATTATTATTGGACTTTTAGTAAAAATTCATCGGTTATTTAAAGGACTTGTTATGTAGAATATTTTGAGTTAGTGGTATTTACTAACTAATAGTAAATATTCAAGCAACACCGAGTTGTAAGCGACACATGGGCGATACTCAAGTGGTTACTATTTGAAAGAGTTTAATACTTTTTTAGTCAATAGATTATTAGGGTTAGCTTGCTATTTCTACAGCTTATGATATTGTGAAGTGTATTTCTATGGCTTAATCTTGTAGGCGAGGTTTTTCATCCTAGTAGCTTGACTACAGCGGTCGCTCTTGGAATCATGGTATGTTTTTGTCTTGCTTTGTACATGACTTCAAGTTTCGTTATTTGCCCGATACCACAAAGCTAACCGTTGGTTACCTAGGGAAATATTTAATGTCATATGATTGCATCATTTGTTATTCGACACGACACCTCACATTGCATTCAGGTAAGAGCGTCAACGTTGTGATGATCATGTAACCATTTGACTATAGAAGTGTTGCGATTGGTATTATTTTGGGCAATTCTGGAGCATTACTATGTATTTACAAGTTTCCCCTTCATAAACAACACTTGCACTCACATATCCCCAAAAAAAGATGTCACGACCCGAAATTCAGCGTTCAAAAGTCGACATCAAATACCTCACTTGTATTCGACCGCTGGAGATTAGAACGTTAAATTTCAGTTTGGATGGAGCTTATAACAACATTAGATGAATATAAACAGCGGAAAATAAAACTGCCAACACCAATATCCCAGATACAACATCATCACAATATCATTAAAACATCAGAGTATTTTTATACATATACAACACTACTTTAAAATAAAACATCATGATAGAACAACAAGTGATTGTATTTCAAGAAAGTCTTCAAAGAAAAGAAATGATAGCGAACCTCCAACTAAGAACCTAGAGATCCAAAAGTTTTCAAAAATATCTCCAAGTTAAAAACCTTCAAAAACCAGTAGCCTTCAAATCCTAAGACTTCAAAATCCAGCTAGCTCCAAAACACGGAAGACCTGCTACTAGGCTGCTCGTGTGAAAATTATGGGCACCTAGAGTTTAGAAAGGAAACAATAAACTCCGGGTTAGTCATGGGACGGGTATGAGTAAACAAAAAAACATTTTATCTTTTACGAAATAACAAAAGAATTTAAATTGAAATCCGCAATGCTTTTTGTAAAATGAAACTACCATAAGACCTCCCGCCACACACACAATGCAATCGCAGAATTGGAGGAGATTTATTCTTATGATAGTCAAATATGCTTGATACGGGAAAAAATTTCTTTGATATTATTACTAGTGCATAGTGTATAAAACATTTTCAAAAGTATAATATTAATCTTAGCCAGCATAGACATTTCGAACTATGCCTACTATAGCTACCATCTAAACAGTGGTGACCACTATAAGTAAATGGCAGGTAATACAACTAAAACCGTACTGGGTTCATATTGATAATTGGATTTCCAACAAACGATCAGGCTAAGGAACTTCCTGGGCCACATGGGTACGCCTCTGGAGGGACGTCCCGAGAACCTAACCGGATCTCTGCCAACACAAGGCCGGGTTACCTCTATAACTAGGTAACTACTACACGAGTATGCTATCCCCCGGTTGTAACCAAGCTTTATCCAGGGCCACAACAACAATAATCACAATGTAATATATATTTGTGTTCCACATAAGTTAAGTATCTGGGCTCCATATCATGATACCACTTCTATCCAGAAGGAAATGCACATACCCTAAGGGGCGCTACCCCCAATAACCTTGCCGCATCTTTCCTGTTTCGACCATTACCGGGTTGTGAGGTTCGACGAAGTCTCGTCCACAAAGCCAGGCGTTTCACAAAGCCATGCTTTGATCAACATATGATCAGCAACACTCAGCATGTCACATTACCAAGTTGGGAATATATTACTGATAACCTTTAACTACATAATCTCTGAGCTCGTACGTCTCAGAGAAGGGTATTAAGCTAGGAGAATAAATTCTCCGCCACCAACGGAAATGTATTTGAAAGAAATCTGTTTTATATCTCAAAATGTAATGTCAGACATACAATCCGTACAAGTCTATTCCGGGTTCGAACAGAACCGAAGACACTTCCGAAGAAGTCCATGCAATCCGGGCATCCACAATCCCGATCGGACTCCCCATCACATATGGTGAACTCTATACCGTAGCAACTCAGTGCAGAGTCATTCGACAGGTTATCCTATCGTTCTCAAAGACGTCCGGTCTTCACTACCATCTTCAATTGCTATCCATTTCGTTGTATCACTATTCGAAATGGGTTATATGACACAAAGGTCCTTTCCCGGCTAATCCGAATAGTGAGCATCAATTTTAAAACATGTGGATATGTCATTCACAAAGATTCACAGGTTCGATGTGGGTTTCGGATAACCAACTGGAATCCGACTCCCTGTCGCATTGAAATTCAAGTACCGTTTTACGGGCCAAAGGGTTTTCATATTCACATAGAAAATACAGAATCACAGCTTAGCACAAAGCAATTCATATCACATAGCATCACAATTACAATCAGAGATATCAATCAATACCCATCATACAATAGTTATCAATCATATACAACTACGATGAATCAATCGTGTGAATTAAATAATTAATCATAAAATTAATTTCATTAATCATCCTTAATCAATGATTAGTTATCCTTATTTAAAATTAATTTAATATTTAACCATCTTCAAAATTTAATCATTCCTTAATTAATTTCCCTAATTAATTTATCCTTAATTGTTCGTTAACTAAATCTTAATTACTCTTATTAATTAATTATTTCCTTAATTAATTATGTTAATGAATTAATCCTTAATTAATCATTAAATATTAAGTAATTAATTTAAATATTTTATTTTAATTAAATCATTTATTACATAAGTAAATCATAAATTACCTATTAAATTAAAAAGATAACCTTCTTCACTTTGTTAACCATTTTGATTTTCCTTGTAAATCTAATTTAAATTCATCATGTGAATTGTCTTGAGAGATCAAAATTATTTTGTAAACATTTCATCTTAACAGCATTTTTAATTACATTTTATAACTGATTTTGATAAGTAATGTGACAAAAATTAAATTAAATTAAATTACTTAAAAAAATGTCTTGCTTAACTTAAATTTGTTTAAAATCCAAATCAAAATTTCCTTTAAAACATGAGTTTAAAATTGTTTTAAAAGTTTTAAAATTTATTGTTCTTATTTGAACAAACCACCCTGTATGCTGACTTCCCCCGAAGCTCCTTCGAGTCTTCCCCGAGGTTTCATCCCACTTGCTTCGAGATTTTCAAAATTTGACCCGAGTGCTGTTATTTTTTTTTCTTCCCAAAATTTTTCTAAGTACAAACTCGAACAACCCCTAAACCACTTCGAGTCCATACTCGAATTCAAACCCATCTCACCCGTTAGCTTCTTCGAGTTTTTCCCTTATCCTTCCCAAGTTTCACAACTGACACACAACCAAGCACGTACACGTGCACGACAACCTTCGCCGTTGCTGGTCGGTGCTGCGGCCACCCACGAGTCGCCGTGCATCCCCAAGACACCACGAACACCTAGAATTGGGAAATAATTCGAAAATGTGAATCGAGACCTTCGACCAGAAACCATCAGGAACGTCATTTGAACATTTGCCTCGCACCGCCTCCCCAGGCCATTATCGGCCACAAAACTTGGACCCTAGCCTCGTCACCGTGTCACGCTTCGGTTAGCACTATTGACGTGAAGTCCGGTCGTCTGTAGAAGGTGTAGCACCGTGGTTTCTAGTGTGAACAGAAAAAGCATTTTTAACCCTAGTTTGCTTTCGAATCAAAGATCTAAAGGTTTATAAATTAATCTAGTATTTTCTTGATGATTGCGAACATTAAATCATGCCGCTACAACAATCTCGACGCCCAAAATTCCATAGATCACTAGAATTGCTCAAAAATTCATTTTCATTTCAACCTCCATTTTCCAGAGGAATGTTCAATGAAAAAAATTAAATTTTTGATTCTAAAATCATCACTTTTGAAGTAGATTCACATGGTATTATAGAAATTGAAATATATGAAATTCGAATTTTCGGAAATTTTGAATTTTGTGGCTGTTCTTCATTGTTTCCAGGAAGAAAATCTTTATAAAATTTGCTTTAGTTCTTTTCTGGGATAAAATACAGGTTTAAACAAAACTTTAACTTGTTTACAAACTTTTTCAAAAGTAAAGAGGAAGAGAAGGATTTAAAATTTGATGTGAGTTACTTGTAAACTTATAACTCAAATGTAACTGTTTTTTTTCTTTTGTTTTGTTTTTACAGTTTCTAGAAAAAGAAAAGAAACTTCAACTTTGCTTTTATTTAATTACTGAAATCTGGTCAAATTTCAAAACTTGTTTAGTTTTGTTACTAAAACATGGTGCAAGCTTAAAGCAAAAACTCCAACTTGTTTAATTTTTCAAATGCAACAGGAAAGAGAGACAGAGGGAAAGAAAAGGAATTGTTGACAAGTTTTCACTTTTATTTTTCCTGAAACTAAAACCAGAGATTGAAATTTATACAATCAACATGCAAGAACAAAACATCGTTTATATATTTAGGATGCAAAACAAAGTTTAACTCCCTACATCATCCAACATCCACACAGCAACCAGATTTGAGGAAACAAATGTTTACTTACTTGTTTTTTTCCCAGAAGTCACTAATAATTCTTTTTGAAAAAAAGATGGAGGCCTGCAACTATTCTTCTTTTCTTACTTTAATTCTTTTTAAACTTAGATTTGCAAATTGATGGTTACAGATCAATAATTACTCTTATTATATTCATGCATTTAATTAATCAGTGACCAAAATTTTAACTTACTTATAGTCAATTCTTAATAAACAGAGCTCTTCTATTTTCTGCAACGAGAAACCAAAATATATTAATGCTTTTAATCCTTGATTCTTTCTGCAAAAAAAATTAGATGTTGTTGTATTAAATCCCATGTTGTATTCATTTATTTCAATCACTAAAAATAACAATTTTTTTTCCAGATTTCTTACTGATTGAATAACAGAGAAACTCTTTTTTTTTCCTGGAAATTTGTTTTCTGGTTTGTGAATTGAGGACTTGAAAAAAAAATCTTTTCTTCTTAGATATGTTTTCTTTTTGAAGATGAGATAAAAGAATAAAAGTAGAAGATGAATTACATATATAATTTTCATTTTCTATTCTATAAATTTCTAAGGAAAATGGAAATGATAACATGACACTTGTTAATTTTTTCTTCCCTCGAATTACACTTGTCACCTTAGTCATTATTAGTTTAACACGTGTAATTAATTAATTTTTTTTCTTTATTAAAAAATCATTTACATTATATAAATTGTATTTACACTTATATTTCCCATTAAAAATGTTAGCTTTATATTAATGCATATTATTAAAAAGAGAATGTTTTTGAAATTAATTACATATTATATAGATACATATACATATATATATATAATCCAAATTATTTTGCTAAAACATTTATTTTAAAATTTAAATTCAAATTTAAAAATCAAATTCAATATATTAATTCAAAATTTTCCCATATATGCACACATACATATATATTCACAAGTATGTATAAAATTTAGATTCCAATGATTTTAAAACTTTTAGTATTTCAAATTTTAAACTCAAAATAAATTTTTATTAATTTAATTTATCACTTATTATTTATTTATTTTGTAACTTTTTAAATTATATTATATAAGTTCAACATTTACCCAATTTAAATTGATAAATTTTGGTATGTTACAGATTTCCCCCCTTAAGAAAATTTCGTCCTCGAAATTTGAAAGAGAGAGAAAAGCAAAGAAAGAATATACGAATTCAGAAAATGATAGAGAAATGACTTACCAGTTTAAGCCGAGATATCCATTCTGCAATTGGGATAAGACTGTTGCATACAGTCTTCTGTCTCCCAAGTACAGTCCTTTGGATGACCGCTCCACTGCACTTTAACAAGTTTTACAATTTCGTTCCTTAATTTCTTTTCCTCACGATCCACAATCTTAATTGGTTCTCTTTTAACTGTTAAATTTGGTGTGATCTCTAGATCCTGCTGAGCTGCTTCTTCGATAATACTGTCTGGATCGGGCACGTACTTTCGAAGATGTGAAACGTGGAATACATCGTGTACGCCGGATTACCAATTAGGTAGCTGCACTCGATATGCTAGAGTACCAATCCTTTCCAAAATAGGAAAAGGATCAATATATCATGGTGCTAGTTTACCAGTCTTCCCAAATCTTAACACATCTCGTATTGGAGATACTTTCAAGAAAACGGAATCTCTAACTTGAAATTCCAAAGCTCTTCTTCTACGGTCATAATAATTCTTCTGGCGACTCTGAGCAGTTATTAACTTCTTTCGAATAAAAGCAACCTTTTCAGTGGCTTCCTTAATCATATCTGGTCCAAGAATGAGCCTATCACCGGATTCAATCCAGCATGCCGGTGATCAACACAAACGACCATACAAAGCTTCAAAAGGAGCCATTTTGATACTGGCTTGATAGCTATTATTATATGAAAATTTGACCAAATGTAAATAGTCTTCCCAAGAACCACCAAAGTCGAGAATACAAGCTCGTAAAAGATCCTCTAATATTCGATTTATCCTTTCAGTCTGCCCATCAGACTGTGGGTGATAAGCAGTGCTGAAATTTAGCTTTGTTCCCAACGTGGCCTGAAACGCCTCCCAAAATCTACTAGTGAAGATCGGGTCACGATCACTCACTATACTGCTCGGTATACCATGGAGACGGACAATCTCTTTAATATATAGCTCAGCTAAACTTTCTACTGTCTGGGTGGATTTCACTGGGACGAAATGGGCTGTATTAGTCAAACGATCCATAATAACCCAGATTGCTTCATATCCTTTTCGAGTGCGGGGCAACCCATCGATGAAATCCATCGATACCTGATCTCATTTCCATTTTGGTATCTCCAAAGGTAGGAGTAAACCTGCCATCTTCTTCTGATCGCTTTTAATTTGTTGACAAGTAGCACAGCGACTGACATATATAGATATATCTCTTTTCATTGTCTTCCACCAGAAGGTTCTTTTGATATCTCTATACATTTTATTAACTCCTAGATGGATACTGAGTTTTGACTTATGACATTCATCTAAAACTTCACGCTTCGAATCAGGGAAGTCTGGAACACATATTCTGCCTTTCAACCTTATAACTCCCTTACTATCCATCTCAAAAATAGTGTCTTCTCCTTGGCAAATTCTTTTATAAATTCCCTGAAGAAACTCATCTTCATATTGCTTTCTCGCGATCCTCTTAAGAAGAGTAGGAATGATAACAAGATGAGCAAGAATATCGTGCTTTGTACTTAATGCATCAGCAACTACATTGGCTTTACCGAGAGTATACAGAATATCTAGGTCATATGACGCTAGAAATTCTAACCATCGTTGTTGCCGTAAATTTAAATCTTTCTAGGTGAAGAGATATTTCAAAGATTTATGGTCGGTGAATAATTCAAAATTTTCACCTAAAACAAAGAGAGTTTATTAAGTATATTTATTTAGTTAAGTTAAATTTCTTATATCGTTAAGAAAGCTGAAAAGTTCTTACCCAGAAGATAGTGTCGCCAGATTTTCAAAGCGAAAATAAGAGCTAAAAGCTCCAAATCGTGTGTTGGGTAATTTCTCTCATGCGGGCGTAATTGTCTACTCGCATAGGCAATTACTTCCACATTTTGCATTAGTACTGCACCCAAACCATCTCCACAAGCATCAGTATAGACAGATAACCCTTGGTTTCCATTAATGATAGCGAGAACGGGAGCGGTAGTTAATCTCCTTTTCAATTCCTGGAAAGCTTCATCACACTTTGGAGTCCAATCGAATTTAGCATTCTTCATTGTCAGCTTAGTCAATGGACTGGTCAACATAAGAAAAATCCTGGACAAACTTCCTATAATATCCCGCTAAACCCAGAAAACTTTGAACTTCTCTAGGAGTAGTGGGTCACTTCCAATCCAGCATCGCAGAAATCTTGCTTGGATCAACAGAAATACCTTCTTCATTAACAATATGACCGAGAAATCTGACTTCTTTGACCCAAAAGTGACATTTAGAGAATTTAGCGAATAGGATATTCCTTCTCAATATCTCCAAAACAATTCTGAGATGTTCAGCATGCTCCTCTTCAGTTTTGGAGTAAATCAAGATATCATCAATAAATACAAGGACAAATTTGTTCAATACTTCTCGAAACACTCGGGTCATTAAATCTACGAAATACGCGGGAGCGTTGGTTAGTCCGAAGGGCATGACTAACCATTCGTAGAACATATTAAGACCCCTAAAGGCAGCCAAATGAACACAATCCTCAGCTATTCGCAGTTGATGGAATCCCTGAGCTAAATCCATTTTAGAAAAGAATCGAGCGCCATGAAGTTGATCGAATAGATCATCGATTCTAGGTAAAGGGAATTTGTTCTTGAGAGTTTGTTTATTGAGATCGCGGTAATCTACACACAATCTCAAAGATCCGTCTGATTTAGCCACAAACACGACAGTTGAACCCTATTCGGAAACACTAGGGCGAATCAATCTTTTTTCTAGCAAATCTCGAGTTTGATTGACTAATTCAATTCTTTCCCTAGGTGCCATCCTGCGACTTGCGTGGACGACATGACGGGCATTGGGTACTAAATCAATTCGGAATTCTATTTCTCTATGTGGAGGTAAGGATTTCACTTCTTCAAATACGTCGGGAAATTCCCGAACAACAGGTATAGACTCCAGACTGGGTTCAGGATATCCCAAAGTATACATCAATTTATCTCTCTTTGGACTCGGATTCTCACAAGAGATTTCAATAAAATTTCCAAAATTTGTTTTGATCGAGATCGTTCGATTATTACAATCTAATTTGGCTTCGTATTCTATTAGCCAATCCATTTCGAGTAAAATTTCAAATTCATTAAAATCAAGAACAAAGAGACTGATAGGGAACCGGTAACAAGAATATGAGATAGGGATGTCTCTACATCGTGGACAAAGGTTTGCAAGACCACCAACTGGGTTTTTCACACAAATGGACTCGTCGACAAAATTAGGTTTAAGTTTTAATTCATTTACGGTTTGTTGGGAGATAAAGCTATGTGCAACTCCCGTGTCAAACAAAACTCTAACAATTTTATCATAAATAGTAAGGTTACCTTCCAGAACACCTTTTCCTTTATTTGCTTTCGAAGTTGAAGGGTCTTCCTTTATCGCATAAACATTTTCCACCTTTGCTTGTTTCATCACCGGGCAATTCTTAACAACATGTCCAGGCTTGTGACAATTATAGCATTCTCTAACTCCTTGATCATTCTTCGCATGTTGTTCCTTTCTATCTTGCTTCTTCGGGTTTTTGCAGCTGTTTGAATAATGGCCCTTTTCTTGGCAATTGTAACAAGTTACATTTCTAGCCGAATTTCCTTTATTGTTCTTCTTATCCTTTCCTTGATGTGGCCTCTTGCCCCCAAACTTTCTTTTTTTCCAATTCCGATTACTTGAATTTCCGCTTTCCCTTGGAATCTCCTGCATATCCAGGGTGGCATACCTATATCCCATATCAATAAGATCCGAAAAAGATTCTTTGACGTGTGTTGTCATCGTTTCGTGATACTTCTTGTTCATTCCTCGAATGAACCTTTCATTTTTCTTTAGAGGCGTATTTACCAATTCTGGACCGAAACGGGATAGTTCGTTGAACTTGTTTAAGTACTCCTCAAATGACAAGCTTCCTTGCTTTAAATCCATAAATTCTTGATACATTCGGGAAATTCCTGCCGACGGCATATAGCGCTTTTCAAACACCTCCTTAAAACGACTCCAAGTAAATTCTTCTTCTGGTTCATCTATCGTGATTGTTTCCCACCAAGCAGAGGCTTCATCTTGCAGCTGCCAAGAAGCAATGAGACGCATCCGTTCATCTTGCAGCTTAAGACCTTTAAAGATCTTTTCACATGATCCGATCCAAGCCTGGGCCTCAATAATCGACTCTTTGCGGTGAACGGCCTACCACCAAGCCTTGAGAAACTCTTATACAAATCAGCCAGATTCGGCTGATACTGAGTAGGCATAACTGCTTCTACTGAAGGGGAAACTTGACTAGCTGTTGTAGCATTCCCTTGACCCCTAGCTCCACCTCTTCTCCGGCTCATTCTTACTAGCTGTAATTAGTAAGAAACTTGATTTAGATATTCGGACGAGATATCTTAAGGAATATCAATAGTTAAAGGAAATAGACTAAGAAAATTTTGGGGTTTTAGTCTCGGTTTATACTCATTCTAGGGTATACTTCACCCTATCTCTAATGAGCCATCTAATGTGTTATACTCTATAGCTAAAGTACTTACTCAACCTTTAGCTCTGATACCACTTGTCACGACCCGAAATTCAGCGTTCAAAAGTCGACATCAAATACCTCACTTATATTCGACTGCTGGAGATTCTAACGTTAAATTTCAGTTCGGATGGAGCTTATAACAACATTAGATGAATATAAATAGTGGAAAATAAAACTGCCAACATCAATATCCCCGATACAACATCATCACAATATCATTACAACATCAGAGTATTTTTATACATATACAATAGCACTTCAAAATAAACCATTACGACAGAACAACAAGTGATTGTATTCCAAGAAAGTCTTCAAAGGAATGAAATGATAGCAAACCTCCAACTAAGAACCTTGAGATCCAAAAGTTTTCAAAAATATCTCCAAGTTAAAAACCTTCAAAAACCAGTAGCCTTCAAACCCTAAGACTTCAAAATCCAGCTAGCTCCAAAACACGGAAGACCTGCTACTAGGCTGCCCGTGTGAAAATTATGGGCACCCAGAGTTTAGAAAGGAAACAATAAACTCCGGGTCAGTCATGAGACTGGTATGAGTAAACAAAAAAACATTTTATCTTTTAAGAAATAACAAAAGAATTTAAATTGAAATCCGCAATGCTTTTTGGAAAATGAAACTACCAAAAGACCACCCGCCACACACACAATGCAATCGCAGAATTGGAGGAGATTTCTTCTTATGATAGTTAAATATGCTTGATACGGGAAAAAATTTCTTTGATATTATTACTAGTGCATAGTGTATAAAACATTTTCGAAAGTATAATATTAATCTTAGCCAGCATAGACATTCCGAACTATGCCTACTATAGCTACCATCTAAACAGTGGTGACCACTGTAAGTAAATGGCGGGTAATACAACTAAAACCGTACGGGGTTCGTATTGATAATTGGATTTCCAACAAACGGTCAAACTAAGGAACTTCCTGGGCCACATGGGTACGCCTCTGGAGGGACGTCCCGAGAACCTAACCGGATCTCTGTCAACACAAGGCCGGGTTACCTCTATAACTAGGTAACTACTACACGAGAATGCCAACCCTCGGTTGTAACCAACCTTTATCCGGGGCCCCAACAACAATAATCACAATGTAATATATATTTGCGATATCCACATAAGTTAAGTATCCGGGCTCCATATCATGATACCACTTCTATCCAGAAGGAAATGCACATACCCTAAGGGGCGCTACCCCTAATAATCTTGCCGCATCTTTCCTGTTTCGACCATTACCGGGTTGTGAGGTTCGACGAAGTCTCGTCCACAAAGCTACGCTTTTCACAAAGCCATGCTTTGATCAACAAATGATCAGCAGCACTCAGCATGCCACATTACCAAGTTGGGAATATATTACTGATAACCTTCAACTACATAACCTCTGAGCTCATACGTCTCAAAGAAGGGTGTTAAGCTAAGAGAATAAATTCTCCGCCACCAACAGAAATGTATCTGAAAGAAATCTGTTTTATATCTCAAAATGTAATGTCAGACATACAATCCATACAAGTCTGTTCCGGGTTCTAGTAGAACCGAAGGCACTTCCGAAGAAGTCCTTGCAATCTGGGCATCCACAATCCCGATCGGACTCCCCATCACATATGGAGAACTCTATACCGGAGCAACTCAGTGCAGAGTCATTCGACAGGTTATCCTATCGTTCTCGAAGACGTCCAGTCTTCACTACCGTCTTCAATTGCTATCCATTTCGTTGTATCACTATTCGAAATGGGTCATATGACACAAAGGTCCTCTCTCTGCTAATCCGAATAGTGAGCGTCAATTTTAAAACATGTGGATATGTCATTCACAAAGATTCACAGGTTCGATGTGGGTTTCGGATAACCAACTGGAATCCGACTACCTGTCGCATCGAAATTCAAGTGCCGTTTTACGGGCCAAAAGGGTTTTCATATTCACATAGAAAATACAGAATCACAGCTTAGCACAAAGCAATTCATATCTTATAGCATTCCTGACAATCAGTGATATCAATCATACAACTACGATGAATCAATCGTGTGAATTAACTAATTAATCACTAAATTAATTTCATTAATCATCCTTAATCAAGATTAGTTATCCTTATTTAAAATTAATTTAATCTTTAATCATCTTCAAAATTTAATCATTCCTTAATTAATTTCCTTAATTAATTTATCCTTAATTGTTCATTAATTAAATCTTAATTGCTCTTATTAATTAATTATTTCCTTAATTAATTATCTTAATGAATTAATCCTTAATTAATCATTAAATATTAAGTAATTAATTTAAATATTTTATTTTAATTAAATCATTTATTACATAAGTAAATCATAAATTACCTATTAAATTCAAAAGATAACCTTCTTATCTTTGTTAACCATTTTGATTTTCCTTGTAAATCTAATTTAAATTCATCATGTGAATTGTCTTGAGGGATCAAAATTATTTTGTAAAACATTTCATCTTAACAGCATTTTTAATTACATTTTATAACTGATTTCTATAAGTAATGTGACAAAAATTAAATTAAATTACTAAAAAAATGTCTTACTTAACTTTAATTTGTTTAAAATCCAAATCAAAATTTCCTTTAAAACATGAGTTTAAAATTGTTTTAAAAGTTTTGAAATTTATTGTTCTTATTTGAGCAAACCACCCTGTATGCTGACTTCCCCCGAAGCTCCTTCGAGTCTTCCCTGAGGTTTCATCCCACTTGCTTCGAGATTTTCAAAATTTGACCCGAGTGCTGTTATTTTTTTTTCTTTCCAAAAATTTTCTAAGTACAAACTCGAACAACCCCTAAACCACTTCAAGTCCATACTCAAATTCAAACCCATCTCACCCGTTAGCTGCTTCGAGTTTTTCCCTTATCCTTCCCAAGTTTCACAACTGACGCACAACCAAGCACGTACACGTGCATGACCACCTTCGTCGTTGCTGGTCGGTGCTGCGGCCACCCATGAGTCGCCGTGCATCCCCCAAGACACCACAATCACCCAGAATTAGGAAACAATTCGAAAATGTGAATCGAGACCTTCGACCAGAAACCATCAGGAACGTCATCTGAACATTTGCCTCGCGCCATCTCCCCAGGCCATTATCGGCCACCAAACTTGGATCCTAGCCTCGTCAACATGTCACGCTTCGATTAGCACCATTGACGTGAAGTGCGGTCATCTGTGGAAGGTGCAACACCGTGGTTTCTAGCACGAACAGAAAAGGCCTTTTTAACCCTAGTTTGCTTTCGAATCAAAGATCTAAGGGTTTATAAATTAATCTAGTATTTTTTTGAATATTTCGAACATTAAGTCATGCTGCCACAACAATCTCGACGCCCAAAATTCCATAGATCACTAGAATTGCTCAAAAATTCATTTTCAGTTCAACGTCCATTTTCTAAAGGAATGTTCGATGAAAAAAATAAAATTTTTGATTCTTAAATCGTCACTTTTGAAGTAGATTCACATGGTATTATAGAAATTAGAATATATGAAATTCGAACTTTTGGAAATTTTGAATTTTGTGGTTGTTCTTCATTGTTTCCAAAAAGAAAATCTTTATAAAATTTGCGTTAGTTCTTTTCTGGGATAAAATACAGGTTTAAACAAAACTTTAACTTGTTTACAACCTTTTTCAAAAGTAAAGAGGAAGAGAAGGATTTAAAATTTGATGTGAGTTACCTGTAAACTTATAACTCAAATGTAACTTTTTTTCCTTTTGTTTTTTTTACAGTTTCTAGAAAAAAAAAAGAAACTTCAACTTTGCTTTTATTTAATTACTGAAACCTGGTCAAATTTCAAAACTTGTTTAGTTTTGTTACTAAAACATGGTGCAAGCTTAAAGCACAAACTCCAACTTGTTTAATTTTTCAAATGCAACGGGAAAGAGAGACAGAGGGAAAGAAAAGGAATTGTTGACAGGTTTTCGCTTTTATTTTTCCTGAAACTAAAACCAGAGATTGAAATTTATACAATCAACATGCAAAAACAAAACATTCATTCATATATTCAGGATGCAAAACAAAGTTTAACTCCCTACATCATCCAACGTACACACAGCAACCAAAGATTTGAGGAAACAAAAGTTTACTCACTTGTTTTTTTCCAAAAGTCACGGACTGTTCTTTTTAAAAAAAGATGGAGGCCTGCAACTATTCTTCTTTTCTTACTTTAATTCTTTTTAAACTTAGATCTGCAAATTGATGGTTACAGATCAATAATTACTCTTGTTATATTCATGCATTTAATTAATCAATGACCAAAATTTTAAATTTCTCACAATCAATTCTTAATAAACATAGAACTTTTCTATTTTCTGCAACTAGAAACCAAAATAGATTAATTCTTTTAATCCTTGATTCTTCCTACAAAAAAAAATTAGATGTTGTTGTATTAAATCCCATGTTGTATTCATTTATTTCAATCACTAAAAATAACAATTTTTTTCCAGATTTCTTGCTGATTGAATAACAGAGAAACTCTTTTTCTTTTTCTTGGAAATTTGTTTTCTGGTTTGTGAATTGAGGACTTGAAATTTTTTTTCTTTTCTTCTCAGATCTGTTTTCTTTTTGAAGATGAGACAAAAGAATAAAAGTAGAAGATGAATTACATATATAATTTTTATTTTCTATTCTATAAATTTCTAAGGAAAATGGAAATGATAACATGACACTTGTTAATTTTTTCTTCCCTTGAATTACACTTGTCACCTTAGTCATTATTAGTTTAACACCTGTAATTAATTAATTTTTTTTTATTAACATAATAATTTACACTATATAAATTGTATTTAAACTTATATTTCCCATTAAAAATGTTAGCTTTATATTAGTACATATTATTAAAAAGAGAATGTTTTTGAAATTAATTACATATTACATAGATACATATATAATCCAAATTATTTTGCTAAAACATTTATTTTAAAATTTAAATTCAAATTTAAAAATCAAATTCAATATATAAATTCAAAATTTTCCCATATATGCACACATACATATATATTCACAAATATGTATAAAATCTAGATTCCAATGATTTTAAAACTTTTAGTATTTCAAATTTTAAACTCAAAAGAAATTTTTATTCATTTAATTTATCACTTATTATTTATTTATTTTGTAACTTTTTAAATTATATTATAAAAGTTCAACATTTACCAAATTTAAATTGATAAATTTTGGTATGTTACAAAAGATATCTATAGGATTGGTTACTATTATCTAATTTGCTTTGTGCTCTTTTTGATGTTGACATTATCAGTGCTCATCTTTGAGAATGGCTCACTTTCATGCTAGTCCTATGATTACTTGACTTGTTGTTGTTTGATGTTGGCTTGTTCAGTGATCGTCTTTGAGATTGACTTGCTTTCATCCCAATCCTATAATTTTGATTCAGATATGCTTATTTCACCATATTTTGTGATGCTTGCCTATATTGGGCATGATATGGTTTTATGACATGGTGATTTATTTTGGAATGCCATTTTCCTTATTTTAATGTTGGATTACTTATTATAGTTATGACTATATTGCTTGAGATTCACATATACTTTACTATTATGATGTTACCTTTTTTGTTAGACATAGTCCGACCCATTTATTATTTGAATAATACTTGGGCCAAACCGAGACATGACAGGTACTAGAATTCATTGACTATGGACATTGGGCTAACTTTTGGAGAAATACGTATATATCATTTTATACTTGTCCTCGTATATATATATAATATATAATATATATAATATATATATAATATATATATAATAATATATATACTCGTAGAGTGATATTATCCCAAATAAAAGCCATACAAATACGCACACTCACACATATATAGTGTTTCTATTTTGTAGACTTATTTTGTGTTCATAGTTATAACATGCATTATATTTTCCATTATGATCTGTGACTTTGTATTACTAGACAATTTTCTTTGGTAGTATAGATATAGAGGTAGGGCCTTACAGCATGGTATCAGGGAAGCTTTAGAACAATATAATACATATGTGACATAAGTCTTGGGCTTAGAGTGACTTAGAGCCTCTGTTTCCCTTTGGATGTGTACCACATTATCTTATATTAAAAGGATAACCAGACAATACGATGATTACTAGGGTAATCATCTGGCGACATGTTTATAATTTTACCTATTATATGTTAACATTTTCTCTACCTCTTTTATTTATTTGTCTTCGAGCGAAATGGAAGTTGTTGATGAAGGTAGTGAAGAAGGGAGTTTTCATCCAGACTAGTAGTGTTGGCATTGGTGATGTTGTAGAAACCTCTACGTAGCTTGAGAGTAAGAGTGAAGTAGCTTGGATAGGGAAACCATAAAAGACCCTAATCTGAATCTTGCATTTTGAGTACTTCACAAATCTAAATTGCGATTAGGCGGGTGTGAGTAGAAAATCTAGTAGTAATCAGAGTTGCGTAACAGAAGATGATAGGTAGTTTTTCACTGTTGGTGTTTGTTTACTTCTTTGATTGATGTGTGTTTTGTTGTATTTTTTTTATTTGGGCTTAGTCTAGTATGCAGGAGTTGAGTAGGAGTTATTACACAATAATTAATAAACCCACTTGCATAGAGGTGAATCCAAATACTAATAGAAGCTGGAAAAATAAATATATTCATAAAAATTTATAAACCCACTTGTATTTGGTCTTAGTCTATAGATGTATTGATATCATATTCACAAAAGGTAAAATTCATCGAAAAAATAAATATATTTATTTATTTACACAATAAATTATAAGTATAAGGATAGCTTATTTCCAACTTTGCAAGTTTAATTTGCTAAGTTAATTTAAAT
This sequence comes from Allium cepa, assembly GCA_030765085.1. Classification (NCBI taxonomy): domain Eukaryota; kingdom Viridiplantae; phylum Streptophyta; class Magnoliopsida; order Asparagales; family Amaryllidaceae; genus Allium; species Allium cepa. The sequence goes on along the minus strand of CM060941.1, from coordinate 803,412,942 downwards.
TTTTGCAACTCTTAGTTCTTTGGAAAGAATATTTCAAAATATATAACTTGGCTTATTTATTATACTTAGTGAATTGCATATTATACACATACATTTTATTAATTGATTCCTTGGTTATATGCATGAGTCATATAAGATTTAATGAAAATCAAAATGCGTGGTTTAAGAAAAAAAGAGGGAAAAAATTTGGAAGTGTTAACTAATTTTTGGAAATGTATATATGAGTTAAGAAAGAGATATTTAACATAATAGCACCAATCAATAAATAAAATAAATTTAGAAAATAAGTCTTTCAAATATGAAGTAACAATATATATATATATATATATATATATATATATATATTAGTAATGAGTTACAACTCATGTAATTTATTTTGGAAGTACGATAATAGATTTGAGAATAAAATGAATGAAGTTTATAATTTTGTGGGAGGAAGGCGAGTGGAAAAATGGAATGATAAATTAAAAATATAGGTTCAACAATTTTAAAAGTGAATTTATACATTAGAAAACGTTTATAAATGACTAAAAAACAGTTTAAGCTGTATTTAATAATTTGAATTGTAATTTTCTTCATTTTGAATTAATCATGAAATATTTGAAAAAAAATAAACCCGAACATTTTTTGAATATATATATATATGTAAAGTGGAAAAAAATAAATGATATGAATTAAATATTTTGGTCTAGAAGATTTTAAAGAAACTTTCATACAAAAAGATCTTTAGAGGATTTTGTAAAATACCTTTGAAGATGAATTTTACAAGGAAAAGAAGGGTGTTCTATTTTGGAATAAAAAATAAATACATATATATATACACACACATATTTAAATTTTAGAAGAGTGAAATATCAATGAAAGAAATTTTGTAATGAAATTGAATTTTGAATTTTATGGAAAAAAATAATTTGGATGGAAACAAAGTTGAACTTTTCGGTAATGAAGTTGTAAAATTTTCAATTTTATGAATTCTGCAGTCATGACCATAATGTTTGAATTGGTGATCGAATTTAATTTATTTTTTCTTTTTCCTAAAAGTTTCTTTCATAGTGAGCAACTTTCATGTAGACCATCATTTGAAAATTTGATGTTTAATAGTGGCAAAGACTATTTTAATAAATGAAAGAGTATGGAAAATACATAGAGTACTTTTGAGCTAAAACGTTGAATCATTTTATCATTAATCTCAAAGTATTGATACATTTTTATGATTGTACATGAGTTAGAAGGCTGTAACCTTGGAGAATAGGTTTAGTTTGAAGAGTCGTGCAAAATTATGAGATTTTCTATGGCTCAGACTTGAGATTAAGAGAATGATATTTCTGACCTAAAAATGAAAATCTTTAGTAATGGCACTTTCTTCATTTGATCACAACATTCAAACAATTTAATCAATTTCGAAGACCTTGCCCTTTCTGGAAAGCTAAGAGGATAAGGAACAACTTTTATTCTATAACTTTTGCCAAAAATTTTAGTTTTATGGGCGAAAAATGTGGATTTATAAAGTGGGCTGCGCTTATATTACTATTTCCTATTTATGCACCTATAGAAAAGACCCCGTAATAAGTACTAAAGAAGTAATTTTGGTTACTTTGCATCGTTAGCTTGCTTTTTCTCTCATAATAACAAGATAGCTAGCTTACAATGCTAATAAAGATGTATGTTTTTACGTTGTATCGAGATATATGAGTTCTATTGTTTTCCCGTGTTTTGGGATGCCTGGTCGTTGAAGTGATTGTATATTATGTGGTTTTATCATGTTGTTATTTTCGGAACGCCTCTGTCGAAATTCTTTGAAAAATCCTACACTTAGAAAACTTTCACATAAATTTATCATATGCGAAAAGTAGAAAGCCATTTGATTAGTCTGTTTAAAGTTATAGCATATGATATGATAAGTTTGAGAGAGCCACATAGAGGGTTGAGTAAGTTTAGGATTGATAAAAGATGGTGAATATGAAGAAAGTTAAAGATATGAGTTCTGTATGACTTCTCCCAATAAGAAATTATGAGGACGCAATTTTCATAAGGGGGAAGGTCTATAACAACTCTGCTTTCTTCACTGTAAAAGTAAATAAATTTAGTTAAAATAAAAAAATTTGTATTCCATTTTTGACAATTATTATTTTGAATATAAATTTTAACCTAATTAAAAATCTACATGGTAAAACATTTTGTTTTAATAAATTGAACTAATTACTAAATTCTTTTAGGAAAATGTATTAAAACTGAATAGAACACTTTAGTAAATATAAAATGCTTTTAAAAGTGTAGATAATTTTTATATGATTCAAATAATTTAAAATTAAATTATACTTGATATTAATAAAAAAAATTATCAACCAATATGAATAATTGTCGAATTTTAATACTTGGTGAATTTATCAAGATACATTTGGTAGATTGTAATATCAGTCAATTTTTGGTTGAATAGGAGTTTATTTTAAATTTGATAAAACAATAAAATATACTTTTATGTAAACCAAGAAGAGTTTAGATGCAAATTGAAGTTTAGAAACGAAAATTTATAAATGAAATGAAGGGCTAGGTGGGAATAATGGGAGAAGAGTAAAGCTTAACTAACATACTTCATATATCTCCATTACCACTTTTTTAGAGAAATGGCTAAAATCTTTTTCCCATTCCATTCTCAAATCCATAGATTCCTTACATCTCCAAATCAAATAAAAAAAAACTACAGCAAGAAAAAAAGGAAACTTATGCACGATTGCCGCGATATCCGAGTAGCATAAGCGAGATGGGGCACGGGTAGTTGGCGATGAAGGCACGCATGACTTCAAGGCACGGAGGATGGTGGGTGACCGCAACTAGCCATAGTTGAGGCTAGTCGCGATGGTGGTTGAAGGTGGAGTAGGCTTGTCAATTTTTAGGCAAGTGCATCATGGGCAGTAGGCTATGATCATGGCAGAGGTAGTTAAAGCCAGAAGCAGCTGCTCATAAGTGGAGGCACATCGTTTTTCTAAGAATGGAGGTCGTAAAAGGTTTCACTAGGAATTTCAAAGAGTTTTCCAATTGACATTTATATCTTGTTTTCATTGCATGTGGTGAATTATCTTGGTATAGTATGTATAAATTGATTGGAATTGATTATTAGCTTTGGAATGTTGATTCATTGTATTGATTGGAAGTGTAAATTGGTAAACGAAACTCATTGTATTCATTGTATAAAAAGATAATATCTCATTGCAGGTAATTTTGAGTGTAAATGGCTATATAAGTGAAGTTAGAGTTTATGCCTTCAAAAAAGAAACATCTATCTCTTTAAAAACAAATTTAAGGACTTAAATGATTTTGGTAAAATTTTACACATACACACACATACGTGTGTGTGTGTCTATATATATAAACTTGCGATTTATATAAATATTTGAGTTGATGAATTGTTTTCAATGAAGTGTATTTTTAACAAGAAGACCTTTACGGATATCTTAAAATGGTTTGAATCCTTTCGGCAAAGTAAGAAAAAAATTATAAAATATATTTAAGATTTTTTGGAACCTTTATTCATCCAGTATAATGAGAAATCAAATAAATGATTTAGTAGTATCGATTGTTATAGGACTCCAGCAAAAATTTATCATTTATTTAGATGACTTATTGTGTGCAGAATATTTTGGGTGGGTGGAATTTTCTAACTTATAGTAAACATTCAAGTAACACCTAGTGTTATGGGACAGACAATGTATACTGGAGTGATTACTATTTAAAAGTATTTAACACTTTTGGATTAATAGAATCTTGGGGTTAGCTTGCTATTTCTATAGCTAGTGATATTGTGAAGTGTATTTCTATGGCTTAACCTTATAGGCTAGTAATTTCTCCATAGCGGCTTGACTGAAGTGGTCGCTCATTAAGTCATGGTATCTTTCATCTTGCATTGTGCTTGAATTCTGTTATCCATATAATTCCCAAACGATAAGATCAAAGACATTTATGTCGACATTGAAGGGTAATAAGGTAATTGATAAGGATAAAGAACAACATGTCGTGAATCGTCTATATGGAAACAAGCACCATACAAACTAATAAGGTAGAAGTAAAATTGGAAGGCTGCAATTTTGAAGGGTACGATAATGAACTATGACACCTTTCATCAATAAAGAATAATAGGCAATGGCATAGGTTGTCAACGAAGCTAGCAATACCGAATGCCACTAATGCTCCATACCGCTTATAAGGGTGGATGGATGATATAGTGCTAAAGAATCTGGAAACAATCTCATATGTCGTATTCCATTAATGAAGCACTTCTTTCATATAGCCAAAAAAACCAATGTCGCTTTAGACCAATACTGCATCTCTCCTATGTCACCCTTCAAAGTAATGCAGTCTGATATTAATTACACTTATCACCAATACCACCTTGCATCACTGTCGTCTGTTATTAATGCCGCTTATCTTCAGTACCGCCTATTATCAATGTCGCTTGCTATTAGCATCGTCTATCACCAATATCGCATTTACCAATACCTCCTGTTATCAACGTCCTATGTTATCAAAGTCGTTTATTATCAGTGCTAATCATTCCCAATATCATCACTTATCAATGTCGTCTCTTCTTGATGTCGTACCACAGTAATGTCGCAGTTCATCAACCTTCAAAGGAGGCCGCATATCTTCAATACAATGTTGATATTGAACATCATCAATGAGGACCATCAAGATGGGATGGATGTTAAGCGCCGAAGTTTACCATTGAGTGAGTGAATGTTGAAGTATGACAACATGCGTCATTAATATGGATAATGTCGGGGGTCAAGCACGCCGCATGGACACATGCCAGCCATGCCATATCCCTTAACTCCTATAAATACAAACCAAAGGGCATGAAGATGGGCGATCATTTCTTTTCTCTCCTCCCAAAATTTAGGTCTTGTAACCCTAAATTGATTTAGGGAAAAAAGCTCTAATTTGATTGTAATCGTGTTTAATTGAATAAATGAGAACTTGGACATGCCTATTACTATGATCGTGCATATTGGATGTTATTAAACATGAGCATGCATGTAATGTAGCACTTTATGCACAAATCAAATGCGATACTATACAGGATCATATGAACTTTGGTCCAAACTAGTGTTTATATGCATAGCTTCTATTTTGCCTCATACATATGGACATTGGACTATGGATATAAGGACTGTTTATTTAGTTCAAACATGCATAATGGGCTAATGCGCACGTATACTACTTATCTTCTCTCTCCTTTGAATATACGACATAGGATTTTGAGTGTTTAATTCTTAAAGACTAAATGGATTCTCAAATATCTTATTCCAAGTAACCATAAGGGCACTCAAATATCTTTTTCCAAGTGACCTCAATAGATCTCGAATATTGTACACCAAGATATCATATTGGCTTTCGAATACGTAACAACTAAAGTGTATAAGCATTATGGATCAATTTCCTAATGATATGCACTTTTATTTAGACTTGAATGTTAAGCTTATTCTTGATTTGATTCACACCAGCTAAACCATGCTTCGTTGTATCAACGTATAGACACAAATCGAGGAATGGCTCATTAATCTTGACTTCATGGGTGTTATACCAATTTTTTGTTTATCATTTTCGGTCCCATTATTTGTCCTATACCACAATGCCAATAGTAAGTTACCTAGGGTAATATTTAATGTCATACGATTACCTCATTTGATATTGAATGTGGTACCTTACAGTGCATTCCGATAGGCGACACAACATTATGACGATTAAGCAACCATTTGACTATGGAAGTGTTGCGATCAATATTATTTTGGGAACCCCTGTAGCATTACTAGTTTTTCAGTCTCCCCTTGAAACATAGAACCTACACTTACATATCCTAGAAATATCTATAGGATCAGTTGCTATTACCTGACTTGCATCATGCTCATCTTTTGATGTTGAATTGCTCTGTGCTTGTCATTAAGATTGACTCACTTTCATATTAGTCTTATGATTACGGGACTTGCTTCATGCTCGTCTTTTTATGTTGACTCGCTCAGTGCTCGTCTTCGAGATTGACTCGCTTTCATGCTGGTGTGATTCTGATTTGGATATGCATGTTTCACAATATTTTGCAATGATTGCCTATTATGGGAATCATATGATTTATAACATAGTAGTTTATTTTGGATTATGCCATTTTGCTTATTTTGATGCTGGTATATGTAATATAGTTATGACTATATTGCTTGAGATTCGATATACACTATAATGATCTCACCACTTTTTAGTTATATATAGCTTAACCCATTTATTATTTTAATAATACTCAAGTCAGACTGAGATATGATAGGTACTGGGACACATTGACTATGGACAGTAGGCTAGCTTTTGGAGAAATACGGATATATCATTTTGTAATAGTCCTCACGTATATTTTTATATGGTTTTTGTATGAGATATTGTGACTCGAGTTATATATTCTTTTGGTACTCATCTAGTATTTGATGTGTATGTATTATATGTGGGTCTAGTGATTCCATTTTGTATATTTATGTTATATTCCTTGTTATGACTTGTAATATATTTTCTATTATGATCTATGACTTTGTGTTCTCTAATATACTTTATATTATTTTGTTCTGAATTTGCAAATGTGTTTACCGCTTTGTATCAATATTGTACACGTCATTTGTAGTTTTGCAAGGTAAAGTAAATGTGTTAGTGTTACCCTAAGGAATATTCATGGATGGTCTCTATTAACAAGCCTTATTATCCATATTACTAGACAATATTACGATGTTACATTCTTTGTAGCAAGGGTATAAAAGTAGGGCGTTGTAGCTTTGACAAAGAGAATTGGTGAAAATGTGGTTGTATCTGGTACTGCTTAAAGTAGGAAAATTGAATTTTATGAAAAGAATGTAAGTAATGAATTCGGCTAAACTGTCCTGCCACAAGCTAAGGTGGTGTGTGAACATTAAAATTCGAATTGTTCAATATTAATCACTGACTGAATCTACACATTTGAGTCGCATAACCTTAATGATGAATACTCTGAATTACCACACGATTTAGTTAATATATAATTATCGTAAATTAATTAATGTTTAGGAAATATTATTTAATAAATTTAATTTTATCTATTTAAATGATATCAGTATTTAATAAAATGTGTATGAAAAGCTATATATGTATATCGATTTAATAAAATGCGAACGATTTTGGAATTTTTACCAAACTGACTTGGCAGCTAATCGATTCAATAAAATACGTACGATGTTGGAATTCTTACCAAAACCAAATTCCCTAAGTTCTATTATAATATATTTTTGAAAAAGATAATTAGTATAAATAATCATTACTACCGATTATAGTTTATAATGAGGAAAATTGAATTTTCCCAAAAATGTGTATGTTAGAATTAAATATAATAAATACTCAGTAGGTTTTAAATAAACGAAATGAATTAATATATGTGACATATTAATTATTAAAATTTTATTGATTTGTTTTGAATAACATTAGTTTGAAATAAAGTGCATATATAAATGTTATAAACGGATGCAACGATATACGATATGTGTAAAACATGTAAATTGGATTCAAATGGGATTAATGCTAATCGAATTACGAAAATTTTAAGGGCATATATGGCCCTATGTATGGCTGGCCATGCGTGTAGAGGAGGAAGAATATTTATTGACACTTAATTATAAATAAAGGGGAAAGGTTTTAAGAAAGGAATATGAAAGGTTTCTATTGTTAAAATAAATCTCCCATCATTTCTTTCATTCAATTCGTTTTTCTTTCCTGACAAAATTTTCTCTTCCCCTCCCATCATCTATAGTTGAATTTTCATCGCAGCATAGGGCTTCAAAACTCAAAAAATGAAAATAAAATAAAAAAGTTAGTTATCTCCCAATTGTTGCAAGATCTAGAGTTTGATTCAGTGAACCTAGAAATCATCAGTCAAGGTATTACTCTTGGCTACATCTCAAGGTAACCTTCTATTTATTTGTATTCAAATTCATCATGTTTATATGGTTTGAATTCTCCACCTTTTGTATCTCTTTTATTTATATGAATTTTTTAATATGATTTAGATCTCTACTTGCCTCCTTTGAATCAGTTATATGCTCACCATGTTAATATATTTTTAACACCTCCTTGTCCTTCTCTTTTATATACGCTATCTATGTTAATAATTATAGATCCATCACTGCCTTTTGTTTATTTGTTCATATTGTGCATTTAATTTAGATTTGAATCTCATTATCACGAATCAATATATGCCTAAGTTGTCTAAATCCCCTTTGTTTTAGAAACTTTTGTTTGAAATAATTTTTTTCGAAAACAATTTTATCAATTGATTTAAAGTTTCATGTTATAAAGTTGAGAATTGAATACATATACTACAAGTCGGTTTAAAACAATTTTGTTTATTATTTACATGAGAATAATAATTAAGTTAATTTAAAATTTATAAGTCAATTTTTTTAAAAAAAAAACTTATAACTTTTGATTTCTTTCTTATGTTAAGGGTTGGATCTATGTTATATTAGTTTTATTGTCTAAAGGTACGTCTTTTGAATAAAAATTTATTGAATACATTAGTTACTCGTTATTTTGATTTTCAAACATTGATTTAATTATTTTGTGTATTTGTGTGTATGTATATGTATAAGGTTATACACACACACACACAAACATGCTATATACATAAATATATATATGGATATGTATATGTGTACATATTCCCAATCCAAAGTTTACAAAATGGACATTTATGTAAAACAAAATTAATTTTTAATTATCTCTTAATTAAAACTAACATTAAATTGTTTACTTTAACTTGGAAACATGTCAAAAAATCAAAGTCGATCTTAATGTAAACATGTATACATACATATATGTGTGTGCATACAACATAAATAATTTGGTAAAAAAATTATTGTAGATGACAAAGGCATATATAAAGGGAAAATGTGTCTATTGCGGTGCAATCTCGGTACCTAAATATGTTCATATTAATTATGTACACTTCATATATATTGCACTTGCACTTTAGCACATGTGTACATTTGATGCACTCATTATAACATATATATACAACTTGAACTAAATAAAAACTCCATTTTAAACAATTTAAATAAAAAAGTAATTTGTTTAAAACTACAATAGATTGGATCTAAGATATCTTTAGACTTCGTAGCTCCAAAAGATCCAAAGTAGAATATATTTTTTGAAATCAACCTTTTTCACCCACTTCTAACTGGCATGATTTAGTCAATGGTATTAGAGCCCTATAGTCTATGCGGTCTAGATTGGAAATGTTAAGGTTAACTGATTAAAGTCTACCCATTTAGTACGGTGTCTAGAGAGGTAGCGTCCAAGGATTGAAGTTGGATAATCAAGTACTCTACCCTACCTTGCTACTCGCTTGGCCCTAGAGTTCAAGTAAGCCCTAAAGTTATTCCCAATATAAAGGCCCAAATTAATTTTGGGCCTTAGGCTAATTTTCAAATTTCATTTTGAATATTTAAAACATATTTTAAATTTAAAAGGGAAGTTTAAAATATAAAAGAGAATTTGTAAAATGCATTCAAAAATTCAAAAATTGTTTTGAGAAATTAAATAATTAATATTGAAATTTTCAAAATTTAAAATTTATTTAATATGATTAATTATATTACATTAAATAATTAAATAAAAATTAGTGAATTAAAATGTATATGTCGATATATGTTTATAGCTACAATTGTAATAGTTATTTATTTTTCTTAAAATTGTTTAGGATAAATTAAATTAAAATTTCAAATTAATTAAATCATATAATTAAATTATTTAATTTAATAAAATTAATTAAAATTCAATATTTAAATGTATAAATATATGGATATGTAAACATAAACAATCTATAGATGTTATAGTTGATTAACTATCTTAATTTATTTAAGATGAGCAATGTAAAATTTTAGAAATTTTATATGAAATGAGTTAAATTGATTAAATATGATTTAATCAATAATAATTAAAATCAATTAAATAAGATTTGATTAATAATATACATAAGAATATTATATAATTAAATTAAATTATGAAAGGTTATAAATTAAACATGTACAATGTGAAATATAATATAGGTGGAACTGAAAATAAATCCAAGTTAGATTTAAAGAATAAATACATACATATAGTACATATACCTGATTTGAGATGTTGTCGATACTTGAATTTTAAGGGTATTTCAAAAGAAATAAATTATTCGTTAAATTGATATCACTCAATTAAATATCTTAAAGATTATGAATCTATAATATAAAATTTTCCTAAAATATATATTGCTTGCATATTCTATAATTTGTTGATATTCCTCAAGCTAGAGATGTTATGTGTAGTATTATTATTAACTCGTTTTTTGACCAAAATAGATTTCAACCAGAATTAGAAGGCCAAGGCGAAGAAAAAACAACTAGAAAACTTGGAAGCACAGTTAGATGAAGTAGAGAAATAACTGGGAGAAGTTTCATGAAAATGGGACTAAATATTTACCTGGTATTGAGTTAAATAGGTCGGTGACAAGTCATTTTTTCAACTCATTCTGCCTCCCAAACACCACATACCTCTTATACAATTCCAAAACTCATGGTCAAGTGTTTTTTCGAGAGTTTAGATGGGTAACTCCAAGGATCGGTGGGAAGATGCCAGGAAAGAAAGATAATTCAAGCGATAATAGAAAGATCACTAGAATCAACCAAAAGTCGACGAAAAGAGCTTGGAACACGTCAAATAGAAGGTATAAGAGCAAAGCAGGTGAAAAGTTGGATTTGCACTAACACAAATAATTCGGTACCGAGTTAAATGACTTTATACCGAGTTATCATTTTGACTCATAAGACTTCGATCTCTCTTGTACAACTTTGATCTATCTCTTGGACCCTAGTGCAAGTAGGCTTCTGACCCAATACCTCTGTTTTCCTATAAACACCACTTCTATAGCAGCCAAAAAAGGATCTAGACTCTACTTTACACTCCGTACTTCTCTTTCTTTTCACTTCTCTCTTCTCTCTCAAACACTCTAAAAACTCCATTGTAAATCTGAGATTCACTAAATAATGGTCAGATCTGATATAACTAGTTGTAATCTATAGAGAAAACAACTAAGAACAAAGATTAAATTGGATGTAGGAGAATACGCTGAACCACTAGAAAAATTCAGAGGTCTCTTTTTCCTTTTATGCTTTTTCTTTTATTTTACAAGAACCGGTACTTTCATTTGATACTTGGGTGTTTGTGCCATTTTTGGTGCAAACATTTTGGCGCTTTCACTGAAAAAGAACTAGTTCCGAAGACTTGAAGCTTGAATTTGAGATTTGAAGAAGATGAAGAGGCCTAATGTGATGACCTGCAGTTCCATACCCCTTGAGTCGACACTATTCTCAATAAATCAACTCAAGATGAATGGAAATATGAACAATTTAGGTTAAAGAAGAAGTGGTAAAAGAAGAAAATAGAAAACAACATTAAAATCTAACCATCGCAGCGGAATAAAATATAATAGATAATAAATGATCTTTACACAAAACAAATATGTTTATACATTACATCATCCGAGTATACATAACTCGCAACTGGACAGTAATCATAACCTGTCCTCACAAAATTAAATACACATCTAATCAACACAGCGGAATATTTAACACAAGTGGGGAAATACGTATCACCACTCAGCTCGTCTCCTGAGCTCCACAGCATCCTTTCATGTATTCTATAATACTCGGTCTGACCCAAGTATTATAGTTAAATAACACCCGCGTCAGTCTGGAATACCAGCCTGAGAAATCACACTCAATTTGATTATTAAAGTTCCAAAAATCATTTGAAAAACAAAAGCATCTCGTAAGACCACGCCACAAATAAACATGTCGGGTTTTTGCCTTACGATAGCCAAAACATTTATTATAAAATCCTCTGATATTATAATAGTGTCTATATACAAATACTTATTCAAGTAGCTGAAATTGTTACATTTATTAAATTCCAGCTAATAGGTATATAAACAAAACTGTAAAGGCACATAAGGAGAATGAATTTCCAACTAATGACTAGGCACTGGGGTACCACATGTCACAGTACGTGGCTTAGATCACCGTACCGAGGATTACTCCTAATCCCCTGCAACACAAGACCGGGACTCCCCCTTACTAGATAATCCTGAGTAAGATCACCCCACGGTTGGGATCAACAACCGCACCACTAAGCTGAATAAAAAGGGACATCTAGATAGGGATGACCTCACCCTAATGGATGCTACCCACTTAGCCTTGCTGTATAATCCCTTATTTTCAGTCATTCCTGGTTGATGAGGCTCGAGGCTAAGCGTTACCTTTTTAGAACGTTTCACTTAGAATGCCCATCGTCCACATAACGATGTTCTGAAAGCATTCATCCATACAAGTCGTCCCAGGTTCGAACGGAACCGAAGGCACTACTCCTACTACAACCATTTTGGAATCATCCTCAGGATTAGTAGCGACTAGCCCTTGCACTTCACTGCTCCATCTTCACATCCAAACTCTTGTTTTCCATACGAAAACGTTCAAACCGGATCGAAGTAGTTTTCAGGAAATAAATCCCGATCCCGGTCTCTTCGAAACGATCAGCGCATTGTCCAATATTGATAGTCAGTTATTTAAATATCAAATAACATTCACAAACATCCATCAAGCAATAAATAATCTCCCAGTTTATTTATTAATCTCAAAATCTCTTCGCGAGAAATATTTCCACTTTCAACCCTTTTGAAAACTGTTTTCAAACCACACTCTTCCCATGGAATGAATTATCAAATATTTATTTCCACTAAAAACACCAAGCACAAAAACTTTAGCTTTTTTCAAAATAATTTAAAACTCTTTATTATAAAATATCCTTTAAAACATTTAAATTAAATATTACTTTAATACTTATTCAAAATATATACTTTAAGAATATTTAAAATGAGGTTACTTTATAAAATATAAAACTAGATTTTCTCTTTTTAAAAAAATATACAAATCACCTTTAAATAATTACTATGATAATAGATTTGAAAATTAATTACTTTAAAATTTAAACATTTAGAAATAATAAATTTTCTAAAACATACTTTTAACGACTTAAACTTTTTACTTATACTTAAAAATTTGTTTTGAAAACGTACTTGGCTATCCAGGGAAATACGCTTCTCTTTCACACCTTTTAAAAGTAAAACAATATTTATTTTTAAACAAATTTACCCATTCCTTTAATAAATTCCCACTGTGAATTTATTCTTTCAAATATCCACTGATATATTACTTCACTTTTATAAACCCAGCTTATAAATTTGAACGTCTCACTTCTCTTTTAAAAATCCCGGTTTTAAACACTTAAATCAATTTCCTAATTGATTTCCAATTTACTTCACTTCAAAATAAATTTCTTTACTTACTCCATTTATTTCAAAATCCATTAACTTCAGATTTTATTTCTTCATTATGATTTAAAATCTTTTTAACTGAAAATTCCAATTTCATATTTTCCAAATTTCTTCTTTATCCTTTCAAATAAATTCAAACCTTGAATTTCAAAATAAATTCTTTATTTTTGAAATAACATCACTTAAGTTTAAAAATAAAATCACTTATTCCCATTTATTCAAAATCTCATTTCCGGCACTTGGAATTTTATTTATCAGAATTCAAAAATCACTTTTTATTCTTTTACAATTCATTTTTAATTTATTCAAATTTCTATGATTATTTTACTCAAGATTCACTCTTTTATTTTCTTTTCAGAAATCTCATTTCTATAGATTTTGATAACTCAGTTCACCGAAATATTTTAAATCACCCATAGTATCCAACATTTCCAATTATCAATATAATTCATCGCAGGATAGCAAATAATTATATCACAGAATATTTTAACAAAACTAAATATTTTGAGGAATCCAGTTGGATCCCTCCAACCTGTTTCCCTGCATCCACAAATGTTAGCAAATTCCACTTCGAGGTGGAATATCACGGTATATGGCTTTAAATATAATATCATCCGCTATTATGCGGCGCATAAGGTCTCTGTAACGACTCGGAATTTTGGGTCGCTAGATTTGAACATTTAATTCATTTTAAATGTTGAATATGGATTATAATTTGAATTCTGAATAAAAGACTTTGGTTAAGTTAATAAAATTAGTTAAATTTCAAATATGGGAATTTAATTGAAATTTGAATAATAATACTTTAATATTAGAATTGGGATAATTGGTAATTCTGAGTATAAATAGAGAGAAAATTAGATTCTAAAATTTATTTTAAGTTTAATTGGATTTGAATTATAATATTGGACTGTTGGATGAAATTAAAAGTCGATAGATTAAATTAGGAATTTTATATTAATTTAATAATGGAATTTAATAATATAATAATGCAAATAATCAAATTTTGATTTAAACTGAATCAGAAAGATTTCTAATGTGAATATAAATTTTATACGAGTTATAATAGAGTTACTAAAGTTTTAAAAGTGAAATTTTAAATGATTTCGACGATTGTGAAAATCGCTCGATTTAATCGACGAGTTAAAATAGCCTTCCATGGCACAGTCTCGGAATTCGACGAAACTAGTTCCATTGAATCCGCAATAGTTAGTTATTATAGGATTTCAATTTTCGTAGCAATCGGAGTTGTCGTTTGACCCCGGCAGCTTAAAACGCTTAGAAAATACTTTAATTGATTTAATTTAAAATTGATCGTTTATTTCCGTAACTCGCGCATACGATCGAATTAGCTTCCGAAACACATTCCATTGTGTTCGGAACATAGGTATAACCCTAGAAACGCCAGGCGGCACGTGTGATTTGGAGATCGTGTGAAAAGGTTACTTTAAAGTGAATTAAATAATATAAATAAACATTTATATTCACGTTTATCAAAGAAAACCCTAGATTGTTTTCGGCTGCCACTTATATCGTTTAATGGCCGAAACATCATGATCTTCTCCTCCTCTTTTCTTCAAATCCATTAAGCCTTTGTAAAAAAATTCAACCGGAAAAGCGTAGGGGACCTCGAGATCTAAACACCTAACGGTTGATCTTGCTTGATGTTGTCGTTTGGAGGCATATTTTGACACCATTCGCCGTACGTTCGCGCGCATGTTTCGATGAGGAGGAAGAGCCGAGCTTAAAGCTTCTTGGGCCATGGGTGGAGCTCTCGAAGGCCGTTGTTGCAGTGGTGGCCGATCGTCGTATTGATGATTGGGGGGGGATGACGATAACCCTAGGCCGCGATTTTTTTTGGGTCGTTCGTTCGAAACCTGGAACGAACGCGTGAGGGAGAAAGGTTGGACAACTTTGATTTACTGATGCTTTGTGCGGCCCAGATCTTGTTTGGGTAAAATAAATTAATAAATAGAAAATTGTTTATATAAATTATATTCTAACGTTTAAAAATTTGTAACTCGAGCATGCGTTATCAGATTTCGACGAAACTGGCGACGCCGGAATCGCAGAAACGCGTACTACGTAGTGGTGTAGTTCGGGAATCTTTCTGAGCAAGTAAAAATTTAGGTTAAATCGAACGCCTTTCGATTTAATTTAAATTTGAACGCTATCCGTAAACCCAAGGTGAGTTTAACTCACTCACATCTGGAATACTGGTTAATTTAAATAGTCAATATCTAAATGATTGCTTAATTGGTTGAATATGATAATTATTATCAAATTGAATCGATATATATTGTTGTGCTTATATCTGTGGATGAAGAGAAAACAGGTTGGAGGGATCCAACTGGACCCCTCACAAATAAAAATTAATTTATATTCTATGATATATCTTATTTATTGTTCTACGATAATTTGTTTAGATCGTGTTATGCTGCGTTTTATTTATATGCTGTGACGAATTGAATTTAAATTTAAATTGTGTTATGCTGTGATTGGGTGAATACAACCTAAAATTTTTAAATATAAATGGATGAATTGGGTTTAAAGGATATAAAAGAAATTTCTAAGTAAAGAATTTAAAAGGAATTAAATTCAAGAAATTCGTTGATAATTTGAAAAGTTTGAAACTGTGATCCATAAAGGAAATATGAATTGTTTAAAAGAATAGCGAGATTAATTTTTAAAGCATGGGAAGTGTGCTTTCTCCTGGGAATTTTATTTTGTTTTTGAGAAGCTTTCAAATTATAAATTTGCAGTTTAAATATGTTTAGAATGTTTTAGAAAGAAATTTTATTTTAAAATGTTTTAAGTGAAAGCAAATATTTGATTAAGTAATTATGGTATTTAATTATTTTAAAAAAAAGGTAAAATAGTATTAAGTTTCAAAAGGAAATTTTAATATGAATATTTGATTTAATAACCTTATTTTAAAAGTTAAATTTTATTTAAAATGCTTAGGAAACCCTTATATATTTCCTTAAGTATTATTTTCAATTAAATAATTTCTAGAGCTTATTTTAAATATTTTAAACGTATGTTTGAAAGTGATTTCCAGGAAATATCAATGTGTTTAAAATAAAAGGAGCTATTTTTAAAGTATGGAAAGGATTTTACGGGATGAACGTAAAATTAAATTGGGATAAAACGTGTTGGATTGATAAAAAGAATTCTTTGGTTATTCTAAGATGGAAGTTTATTTCCCTGAAAGCCAAGTATGTTTTAAGCTGATTTTTGCAAAGTTAGAGGTTCGAAGTTATATTTAAGAATGGTTTCAAGAAATTTATTTAAGTTGTAAGAATTTTAAAAGTAACATATATCAAAGTAGTTATAGAAATAATTATTTTTAAAGGGTAATTAGAAAAGAGTATTATTATTATTTATACTTTATAAAATGGTTCTATTTTAAAGATAATCAATCAAAGTACTATTCAAAAATTGTATAAAGTTTCATAACTTTATTTTAAATTTAGTATGACTTAATGTTATTTTAAAGATAATAGTTTATATTTTATTAAGCAGTTTTATTCAAGATATTTCTAAAGGTATATATATATTTTAAATCAAGTATGTAAGAAGTTTGAAATATGAATGTTTTAACGTATTTTCAAGAAAAAAGTATTTAAATTATTTTAAACCTTAAATTTTGGTACTTGGATGTTTTTCATAGGAAGTAAAGACTTGGAAATCTATTCCAAGGGAAGAATTGGATTAGAAAAATGTTTCAAAGGGATTTTGAAACCGAAATTATATCTCGTGAAGATATTTTTGAGGAAATAAATAATTGGGTAATTATTTATCGTGTGATGGATGTTTGTGAATATTAATTGATAGTTAAATCACCGACTATCAATATTGGACAAATGCATTGATCGTTTCGAAGAGACCGGGATCGAGATTTATTTCTCGAAAACCACTTCGATCCGGTTTGTACGTTTCGTGGGAAAAACGTGTTCGGAGTCGAAGATGGAGCAGTGAAGTGCAAGGGCTAGTCGCTACTAATCCTGAGAATATTTCCAAAATTGATGTAGTAGGAATAGTGCCTTCGGTTCCGTTCGAACCCGGGATGGACTTGTATGGATGAATGCTTTCGGAACATCGTCATGTGGGCGATGGGCATTCTAAGTGAAACGTTCTAAAAGGTAACGCTTAGCCTCAAGCTCATCAACTGGGAATGACTGAAAATCGGGGGATATGCAGCAAGGCTTGGTGGGCAGCACCCATTTTCAGGTAAGGTCATTCCTGTCTAGATATCCCTTTTATTTCGGCTTAGTGGTGCGGTTGCTGATCCCAACCGCGGGGTGATCTTACTCGGAACTATCCAGTAAGGGGTAGTCTGGGCCTTGTGTTGCAGGGGATCGGGCGTGGTCCTCGGTACACTGATCTAGACCAGGTACTGTGACAGGTGGTACCACAGTGCGTAGTCATTAGTTGGAATCCATTCTCCCTACGAGCCTTTTACGAGTTTTGTTTGTATTACCCACTCTGTGGCTAGTAGCTGGAATTTAATCATGTAGCAATTTCGGTTATTTTATAAGTATTTGTAAATAAACCCTATTATAATATCAGAGGATTTCTATAAAAAGTGTTTTAGCTATCGTAAGGTAAAAACCCGACATGTTTATTTGTGGCGTGGTCTTACGAGATGCTTTTGTTTTCAAAAGGATTTAGAAACTTTAATAATCAATTTGGGTGCATTATTATCAGCTGGTATTCCAGGCTGACTCGGGTGTTATTTCATTATAATGCTCGGGTCAAGCCGAGTATTATATGTTCAGGGCAGGCTGCTTTAAAGCAGGAGAGTAGCTAAAGTCCGAGACGTATTACCCGTACTTATATATATATCCGCTGCTGTGATTGTATGGAATTGTCCGACTGGTAAATGTTGTACGTTTGAGATACTCTGATGACACATTGTATAAAACAGATATAGTTCATTTTGCGTAAAGATCTATTATTTACTATTATATTTTATTCTGCTGCGACTGTGAGATTTCATATTCTTTAGTTTCTTCTTCTTCTATCTCTTCTTCTTTAACCCTAATGGTTTGTATTTTTGTTCCACTTGAGTAAATTGATGTTGAATAGTGTTGACTCAAGGGGTATGGATTTGCGGGCTGGTTATAGTTGGTATCAGAGCTTAGGTTGGCGACAACCTAGGCTTTGGTGGGGAATTTACTCATTAAACAGAGTCAATAGTACTCTATAAGGAGATGAGTGTAATAATAGATTTGAGAGCGTACTTGTTAGTGAATATAAAATTATTTTTATACTGTGTTACCTTATCGGTTGATTGTTTATGAATTCTGGTCGGTACGGGAAGTACAACCATATCGATAGGGGTTTCTAAACTCTTAAACAAGATAAACCGACATAGTATTGTTTTTTTAAAGAGGATAAATGAAATAATTTTACCCGAAACTATATTTTGATATAAAAAGAATAATTTTCTGAAACTATTATGTATATATATATTTGATTGTTTGGATGTGGATATCTTAATCAGCCAAGAATCTAAAATTTGATTTGAAATGGTTATAATCAAATAAAATTCTATGAGTATAAATTATACAAAAGAGGAATAATTAAATTTGAATTGAACCAGAATTTAAATCCTGAGGATTTTGAGAAAGATTTTAAATATATTGAAAACAAAGGTTTGGGAAATTTAAAACCTTAGGAATGTTTGAAATGTTTGCTAAGGTGATTGAAGGTAATAATGTAATATTATTTGGGAAGTATTTTTGAATGGAAACTGTTTTGAAATAAATTTGAGAAAGTAAGGAAGCACTGAACTCACTTCAGTCGCTGGAAAATAATCTTATCCTGATGATGCTGGCCACATCATTAGAATTCATTTTCGAGTTTCTAAAGTGATGGATTGCTATCAAAATGGTTGGTTATGATATTGTTTGGACTTGTTGGGTATAACAGTTGTTTTGGAAATTTCAAAATGGGGAAATTGTTTTGGTACAACCAAGTTATTTTGGAAATCCGGAGATTTGATTTGGTATACCAAGTAGGTATGAGTAGATTATTATTTCAAGATGGTTTTGGGATAAAACCGGGTAATTGAATTCCGGAAAATTCTATTTAAATAATGTGTAAAGTTAAAATGAATCAACTATTGAACTTATTAAGTGAAGTTGATATTAATAAGAAGGAAATGAAAATTTTAATCCTGGATTTAAAATTTAACTTGAATATATTGAAGTGAATAGAAAATTTGAATTTAACTTGGGATAAATTAAATAAATTGGACTTAGAATCAAATTGATTTGGGGTTAAATTGGAAGTGTAAGATAACTTTGTAATTATGGATCATTGTGTAATAAATTGTACCCATAAGCTATCAAGTGTTATACTTATAATCTGAAATTATGGATTTAAAATTTGCAAAGGATTAAGTTGAAATAAAATTTGTATCCTTAAGAATTCAGTGATACATATATATAAATTTGGAATAGTGATTATAAGATCTAAATGGATTAAAATGAGCAATATAAACTTTGAAGTAAATAATTTGGTGAACTTATAAATAGGAAATGGAATTATAATCAAAAATGGGAAATAGTTGAATGGTATGGTGAATTCAAACTTAATCTCAAAAGAAATGTGAATTGAAATAAGATGAAGAAAATATAAGATATAAAAGAGGTGAATGAATTTAAGTTAGTAAATAAGCTTTGAACTTGTATATGAAAATTTAAAATTGAATTGAATTGGATTTAACTTCGATTAAATGAAATGGAGTTGAATTTGGACTGAATTAAATCAAAATTCAGTTGTGCTACAAATAATTATGAATAGAATTAAATTCTTATTTAAGATAGTAAAGGAAATGGTATGAATTAACTTGAATTAGAATCGAAAAAGAATTGAATTGAAAGAAATTTAATTAAGTTGAAAGGATATTGTATGAATAAAATTTTAACTCAACAAAATCCAAAGGGGTTGTTTCAATTACAATGGTAAAGGTAATAGCATGTATTTAAGTTGGCTGAATAAATTTAGTTAAACTTGAATTAAATTCAGGAAAAGAATTGAATTAAGTGGAATTTAAGTTAAGTAAGAATGACATTGAATAAATTAAGTTCTCAATCAACTAAATTCAAAGGAATTGTTTGAGAATGAATTTAGCATAAGCTAAATTAAATAAAGAGAAGCTTGAAGATGAATTTAGTGTAAACTAAATTAAATGTAATTTGTATTGTCATGGATGAAATTTTGGTGGTTTAATTAAGAAAATTTTGAAAAGAAAATAAACCTAGTTCTGGTATGGAATTTAGTTTTGGCAATAAAAGTTGAGAGTGTGAATGAATAATGGAATTAGATTATACTAGTGATGGTTTGATTTGTAAATAAATTCAAATGAGTGAAATAATTTAAAGTGGTCATGTTACCAACAAAATTCAGAATGAATCGAGGAGATGGATTAAAATTCCAAATGGATTGAACAAATAAACAAATTGAATTAAAATTTGTAAATGAATCGGAATTTGGTTGGATGAGAATCAAATGAAAATAAAATAAGATTGATATAAGAAGAAATGGAAATATTGTGTGATTGAAACAACTTAAGAAAATTGAAAATAATTGTGATCGAGCTTTATAATGTGGTCTTGGATAAAATTTGTTCGATAATAAAATTGAAATGCAAGTGAAATGGTTTTAATTAATTATTGTGATAAAATAAGGATGTATGGGTTGTAAATAATCCAGAATGGAATGATATTAATATAAACTTGAAGTGGTTAATGAAATTGAATAATTGGAATGTGATAAGAATGTTTGGGTTGTGAACTATGCAGAATTTAATAAATTTGATATAAAGTGAGTTAAGATTAATTTAAAATAACTATAAGCTTTAGTAATGGTTATTACATGAATAACATTTAAATGTGCATTGAAATTTGTCGTTTTGTGGTAAACGAAGGTAAATAGTTTAAAGTAAGTAAATAATTTGTTTTTCAATAAATTGGAATGGATTGGAGTTGTATTAAGTGATTTTGTATATATATATATACAAGTGAATCATAAAGGAAATGTAAGTATGTCAAATTTAAGAATCAGAATTTGATTGTGAATCAATTTGAAATTGAATTGAAATAGATTGATGTTAGTGAAGCACATGTTAATCATATTGATGAGAATATGGTTTGAAAATAGTAAACTTGAATTTAAATCATTCAAGTGAAATAAAAATGAAGTTTGGATTTGTCGAGAAATTAAATGGTGATTGAAATCTTTGAAGTGCTGATAAAATATGGTTAACATTGTTAAATTATGATGTTCGCTTGGTTAAGCTATGAAATTGATATGTTTGGTTAAGATCAATGAATGGAATGTTAATGAATTCTCATATTATTGAAAACTGATGAGTTTGTTGAAGTAAGTACAGGTACGGGAGGCAGGAGATAGAGTTGGAGTGCGTATATGTAATACTATTTAGCTGCTTGCTTTTAAAATGCTAATAAAGGTACACCTACGCAATAAAAATAGGAAATATGAACTGTTTTTTGTTTTTCCGACCGTGTGGGTCGATGCATATATTTTTATATCTATTGTGATATGGCAAAAGCTCCTTCGTACAGGGGAGACTCTGCCAAAATTTTCCAGAAATTTTGGGAGTTAGCAAATTTTGAAAAAAAAATTTGAAACGTTTTGTTAATGACATATTGATTTCAAATTAAAATTAAAATAAAATGATTATGGAATAAAAGTCGAAACTAGCAGTTTCGATTTGAAACTAAAGAGTTTAGGCAAGTGAAATTGAGATTTTCACTAAGTAGGCTTTGTTTTTGAGTTTGGAGTATTCTTTCTACCTTAGCAAATTTCGAGGACTAAATTTTTATAAGGGGGGAGCAATGTAACGACCCAGAATTTTGGGTCGCTATATTTGAACATTTAATTCATTTTAAATGTTGAATATGGATTATAATTTGAATTTTGAAATAAAAAACTTTGGTTAAGTTAATAAAATTAGTTAAATTTCAAATATGGAAATTTAATTGAAATTTGAATAATAATAATTTAATATTAGAATTGGGATAATTGGTAATTCTGAGTGTAAATAGAGATAAAATTAGATTCTAAAATTTATTTTAAGTTTAATTAGATTTGAATTATAATATTGGACTGTTGGATGAAATTAAAAGTCGAGAGATTAAATTAGGAATTTTATATTAATTTAATAATATAATAATGCAAATAATCAAATTTTGATTTAAACTGAATCAGAATGATTTCTAATATGAATATAAATTTTGTGCGAGTTATAATAGAGTTAATAAAGTTTTAAAAGTGAAATTTTAAATGATTTCGACGATTGTGAAAATCGCTCGATTTAATCGACGAGTTAAAATAGCCTTCCGGGGCACAGTCTTGGAATTCGATGAAACCAGTTCCATTGGATCCGTAATAGTTAGTTATTATCGAATTTCAATTTTCGTAGCAATCGGAGTTGTCGTTTGACCCCGGCAGCTAAAAACGCTTAAAAAATACTTTAATCGATTTAATTTAAAATTGATCGTTTATTTCCGTAACTCGCGCATACGATCGAATTAGATTCCGAAACACGCTCCATTATGTTCGGAACATAGGTATAACCCTAGAAATGCCAGGCGGCACGTGTGATTTGGAGATCGTGTGAAAAGGTTGCTTTAAAGTGAATCAAATAATATAAATAAACATTTATATTCACATTTATCAAAGAAAACCCTAGATTGTTTTCGGCCACCACTTATATCGTTTAATGGCCAAAGCATCACGATCTTCTCCTCCTCTTTTCTTCAAATCCATTAAGCCTTTGTAAAAAAATTCAACTGAAAAAGCGTAGGGGACCTCGAGATCTAAACATCTAACAGTTGATCTTACTTGATGTTGTCGTTTGGAGGCATATTTTGACACCATTCGCCGTACGTTCGCGCGCGTGTTTCGATGAGGTGGAAGAGCCGAGCTTAAAGCTTCTTGTGCTGTGGGTGGAGCTCTCGAAGGCCGTTGTTGCAGTGGTGGTCGATCGTCGTATTGATGAACGTGGGGGGGGGGGGTGACGATAACCCTAGGCCGCGATTTTTTTTGGGTCATTCGTTCGAAACCTGGAACGAACGTGTGAGGGAGAAGGGTTAGACGACTTTGATTTCCTGATGCTCTGTGAGGCCCAGATCTTGTTTGGGTAAAATAAATTAATAAATAGAAAATTGTTTATATAAATTATATTCTAACGTTTAAAAATTTGTAACTCGAGCATACGTTATCAGATTTCGACGAAACTGGTGACGCTGGAATCGTAGAAACGCGTACTACGTAGTGGTGCAGTTCTGGAATCTTTCCGAGCAAGTAAAAATTTAGGTTAAATCGAACGTCGTTTGATTTAATTTAAATTTGAACGCTCGCCGTAAACCCAAGTTGAGTTTAACTCACTCACATCTGGAATACTGGTTAATTTGAATTGTCAATATCTAAATGATTGTTTGATTGGTTGAATATGATAATTATTATCAAATTGAATCGATATATATTGTTGTGCTAATATCTGTGGATGCAGGGAAAATTGGTTGGAGGGACCCAACTGGACCCCTCACAAATAAAAATTAATTTATATTCTGTGATATATCTTATTTATTATTCTGTGATAATTTGTTTGGATCTTGATATGTTGCGTTTTATTTATATGTTGTGATGAATTAAATTAAAATTTAAATTATGTTGTACTGTGATTGGGTGAATACAACCTGAAAATTTTAAATATAAATAGACGAATTGGGTTTAAATGATATAAAAGAAATTCCTAAGCAAAGAATTTAGAAGGAAATAAATTCAAGAAATTTGTTGATAATTTGAAAAGTTTGAAAATGTGTAGCGAGATTTATTTTTAAAGCATAGGAAGTGTGCTTTCTCCTGGGAATTTTATTTTGTTTTTAAGAAGCTTTCAAATTATAAATTTGCAGTTTAAATATGTTTAGAATATTTTAGAACAAAATATTATTTTAAAATGTTTAAGTGAAAGCAAATATTTGATTAAGTAATTATGGTATTTAATTATTTTTAAAAAAAGGTAAAGTAATATTAAGTTTCAAAAGGAAATTTTAATATGAATATTCAATTTAATAACCTTATTTTAAAAGTTAAATTTTATTTAAAATACTTAGGAAACCCTTATATATTTCCTTAAGTATTATTTTCAATTAAATAATTTCTAGAGCTTATTTTAAATATTCTAAACGTATGTTTGAAAGTGATTCTCAGGAAATAGCAATGTGTTTAAAATAAAAGGAGCTATTTTTAAAGTATGGAAAGGATTTTACGGGATGAACATAAAATTGAATTGGGATAAAATGTGTTGGATTGATAAAAAGAATTCTTTGGTTATTCTAAGATGGAAGTGTAGTTCCCTAAAAGCCAAGTACGTTTTTAAGCTGATTTTTGCAAAGTTAGAGGTTCAAAGTTATATTTAAGAACGGTTTCAAGAAAACTATTTAAGTTGTAAGAATTTTAAAATTGAACATATATCAAAGTAGTTATAGAAGTAATTATTTTTAAAGGGTAATTAGAATTATGTTTTAAAGAATACTATTATTATTTGTACTTTATAAAATGGTTCTATTCTAAAGATAATCAATCAAAGTATAGAGGTGGGGCGTCACAGGCGATCTTAAAAGATTTTTAAACTGAGGGAAAAGATGGACGTGATTTTTGGTGTGTTATAAGTGAACTACAGTAGCCCTGAAATGACGGGGAAAAGTTTTGATAGTGAAAGATAGTATGCTGAGGGGAAAACAGATTTGGAAGCTGAAATATGTAATTTAAATTTCAAAATTTTAAATTTGTCTCGAAAACACAACTCAAAATCTTGACTCCCTATCGAGATGTGCCGTCAGGCGTTTATAATGTTATACACCTATTCCAAACTCAATGGAAAAGGTTTCATGTCCTAATTCGATTGTATGGAGAAGGTAGCCTTTTGAACCCAGTTATTATATTGAATTTTCGATATAGTTTTCAGCGCGTTCACGCTTTGTATGGCTAAATGACAACTCAAAACGCTACAAAATTTGAAATCAGATAATAATACAATATTACGGATCCAATGGAACTGGTTTCGTCAAATTCCGAGACTATGCCTCGGAAGGCTATTTTTAAATATCGATTTTTCAAAACTAAAAAAACACTTCCAAAATTCAATTTTAACACTTTTATTATCTTCAGTACTATCAATATAAATTTTACAAGTCTTTTAAAATATTTTTATCAAGCTTGAAACTCAAGATTAAATATTTTACTCAATCTCCCATTATTGAATTGGATTATTATATTATTCAACAAATTGCTGTATCTACATTCTGAATAGATAAATCCAAGTTTTCCATATCCAAACCAATTTATAATTTAGTTTCTATATTTAAAACTACTTAAATATTCCAGATTCAACGCTGAAAAATCCGGGTCGTTACATTCTTTCTCCCTTAAAAGAATTTTGTCTCCGAAATTACTAAGGCAGAAGAATGCTCCAAACTCATTAACTTTACAAAACCCACTTAGTAAAAATCTCATATTCACTTTCCTAACCCTTTAGTTCCAATTAAACAATTAGTTTCACTTTCCATTTCCAAAATCCCTTATTTCAATTCCAATTTGAAAACGTTTTGTTGCTAATGAAAATTTTTCCAAAAAATTTCAAAAAATTTCTAACTCCCAAAATTTTCGCAGAGTCTCCTTTGTACGGAGGAGCGTCTGCAATTTGACAAGAGATATAAATATATAACATCGACCCACACAGTCGAAAAAACAAAAACAGTTCATATTTTCTATTTTTATAGCATAGGCGTACCTTTATTTAGCATTTTTAAGCAAGCGGCTTATTATTTTAGCAATTAGCGCGTCCAAATCCAGCCAAACGGCTTCCCGGTACCTGTACTTACTCTATTCAAACATGTAAGTACTAAATATACGAAATTTATTAACATTTCACTTACTTTCATTAGCTAAACACATGCATTTCATAAGCAATATGCAACGAACACTTTCCATGAGCAATTTATATGATTTCAAAACTAATTCAATTGCTTTCAACCAATTCATGTGACATTCCATTCAATTTTAATGGTTTACAGTTCAATTTCTTACATTCAATTTATTATTTTTTTAATCCAAACAAGCTCATATTCAACTCAATTGATTTCAAAATCAATTTATTTAACTTCTTTGAACTCATAGAATTTTAATTACTTTCGTTTATGTCAAACGACAATTTATTCTATGCAATTTGATGATATCCATGTGAATAAATAATTACTTAAGTTTTATAACCAGTTTAAATTAGTTCCAACTCAATTTATATTTAATTCCTTTCATTTTGATTCATCCACAACCATTTTACTTAGCTCGTCACATTCCATGCTTGTATACTACTAACCATTCCTAAATTAATTCAACCCAAGCTTTTATTTAATGGTCTACCCTTCCAACTCATAGTTGAGCTTCTATAAATTTTAAACTTAAGTTAATTTACTTTAATTTATTCCAACTTCAAACTTAAGTTCACTTCTATTTGATTCTCATCTAATCAAATTCCATTTAATTCAGTTAGCCCATCCATTTTGTTTTAATTCACCTTCTCAATTTATCAAAATAATATCCAAGCACATACTTAACACATTTATACTCGAATTGGATTTTATTTGTAACTCAAATCATTTCTATTATAATCCAATTCCATTTTATTTTTACAACATCTCCACTTATTTTAATTCATTATCGATCCAAGTCGAATTCTATTTATAATTCGAGTTTATTTCCAAACTTCATTATTAACTTACAATCCATCTTATTTAGCCGAGTTAAATTTTATTAACATACTCTATCAAATAATTTATTTAGCTAATTAGCTTACTTACAACTTTTAAATCAATATTCGATTTTATTACAAAAATCACTTCATTAAATTTTTCTGAGTTCAAATTTTTTTTTCATAATTCCAGTTTGGATTTTCTTTCAATTTCCAAAATTCCAACACTTTTATTTCGGCTTATTTACTCCCTTTTTACATTTTTATAAGTTACTCACTTATTAATATTCATACTTCTCCATCCATTTACGGTCAATCACATTTTCACTTTACTTTTAACTAGGGATTATATTTTTATTTCAATGTTTTTCAATTCTTTTATAAGCTTCCACAACTTATTTATCCCAATTCAATACTTACTTAGTTCACACTTATCTATTTAAGTAAGAATTTTATTCCATTCAATATTATCTATAACTCAACTGAATTTATGTAAATTCAATTTTATTCCAATTCCTTTCAACTTACTTCAAATCCAATTCATTATTATTAACTTTGCTTAAGTTAATTTAATTCTAATTAATTATATTTCTCGATCCAAATTTAATTTCTATTTTCCCATTCCAATCACATTCAAGATTTACTAATTATTTCTTCCAATCATCTATTAAATTTTCCACAATTTAATTTTTTCCAAATTGAATTTATTTAACGTTTTCACTTTAAATTTTAATTCCAACATTCAAAGCTCATATTTTCCTTCCTTATTTAAAAACATCTCAACTTTACAAGTTTATAACTTACCTCATCGGGATTTCAAACACCCGGCTTTTGGTTCAAATCATTTTATAACCACCATTATCCCAAAATCACATTTCTCAAATTTTTAAACCAATATAGGTTTTTATCCCCAACAAATTTTCTTTGAAATTTCAAAAACAAACTAGTTCTTCTGAACAAATCAATTTGGTAGCAATCGGTCACTTAGAAACTCGAAAATAAACATCGATGATGCTACAGTCATCACCGAAATTATTTTCCAGTGACCGAAGTGAGTTCAATGCTATATCCCTTTCCAAAATTTATTTGAAACAATTTCCTTTAAGAAATACCTCCAAAATAATAATGCTATTATTTGTCATCAAAACACTTCGAAAAACACTTCCAAAATCTCCAAGGTTTTAAATCTTCAATTTTTAATTTGTATCTAATTTTAACGATAATCCATTTGTATAATTTATACTCATACAATTTTTTTCATTTGATTACATAAGTCATACTAATTTTATAATTTTATTTGTTTAAAATATTATCATCCAAACATCCAAGTTATATAAAAATTTAAGAAAATATTTCCTTTATATCAAAATATATTTTTGGGTAAAATTATTTCATTCACCCACCTTTAAACAATACCATGTCAATTTATCGTGTAAGGTGTTTATAAACTCTTCTTGAATAGTGGCCTACTTACTCGATCATAATTCATATTCCACTCAACCAATAAGTCAACACAATATTAAAACAATTTATATTCACTAACAAATACACGTTCATATCTATTAATACGCTCAAACTCATTCTAGAGTACTACTGACCCTATCTCTAATGAGTAATTCCCACCAGAGCCAAGGTTCTCGCTTAACCTTCAGCTCTGATACCAACTGTAATGACCCGTAGTTCCGTACCCCTTGAGTCAACACTATTCTCAATAAATCAACTCAAGATGAACGGAAATACGAACCATTTGGGTTAAAGAAGAAGTGGTAGAAGAAGAAAATAGAAAGCAACATCAAAATCTAACCATCGCAACGGAATAAAATATAATAGATAATAAATGATCTTTACACAAAAACAAATCTGTTTATACATTACATCATCCGAGTATACATAACCTGTCCTCACAAAACTAAATACACAGCTAATCAACAAAGCAGAATATTTAACACAAGTACGGAAATACGTATCACCACCAAGCTCGTCTCCTGAGCTCCACAACATCCTTTCCTGTATTCTATAATACTCGGTCTGACCCGAGCATTATAGTTAAATAACAACCGAGTCAGTCTGGAATACCAGCGTGAGAAATCAAACTCAATTTGATTATTAAAGTTCCAAAAATCCTTTGAAAAACAAAAGCATCTCGTAAGACCACGCCACAAATAAACATGTCGGGTTTTTACCTTATGATAGCCAAAACATTTATTATAAAATCCTCTGATATTATAATAGTGTCTATATAAAAATACTTATTCAAATAGTCGAAATTGTTACATTTATTTAATTCCAGCTAATAGGTATACAAACAAAGCCGTAAAGATACATAGGGAGAATGGATTTCCAACTACTTACTAGGCACTGGGGTACCACCTGTCACAGTACGTGGCCTAGATCATCGTACCGAGAATTACTTCCAATCCCCTGCAACACAAGACCGAGACTACCCCTTACTGGATAATCCCGAGGAAGATCACCCCACGGTTGGGATCAGCAACCGCACCACTAAGCCGAGTAAAAAGGGACACTAGACAGGGATGACCTCACCCTAATGGGCGCTACCCACTTAGCCTTGCTGCATAACCCCTGATTTTCAGTCATTCCCGGTTGATGAGGCTCGAGGCTAAGCGTTACCTTTTTAGAACGTTTCACTTAGAATGCCCATCGTCCACCTGACGATGTTCTAAAAGCATTCATCCATACAAGTCCGTCCCAGGTTCGAACGGAACCGAAGGCACTACTCCTACTACATCCATTTTGGAATCATCCTCAGGATTAGTAGCGACTAGCCCTTGCACTTCACTGCTCCATCTTCAAATCCAAACTCTTGTTTTCCACACGAAAACGTTCAAACTGGATCGAAGTAGTTTTCAGGAAATAAATCCCGATCCCGGTCTCTTCGAAACGATCAGCGCATTGTCCAATATTGATAGTCGGTTATTTAAATATCAAATAACATTCACAAACATCCATCAAGCAATAAATAATCTCCCAGTTTATTTATTAATCTCAAAATCTCTTCGCGAGAAATATTTCCACTTTCAACCCTTTGGAAAACTGTTTTCAAACCACACTCTTCCCATGGAATGAATTACCAAATATATATTTCCACTAAAAACACCAAGCACAAAAACTTTAGCTTTTTTCAAAATAATTTAAAACTCTTTATTATAAAATATCCTTTAAAACATTTAAATTAAAAATTACTTTAATACTTATTCAAAATATATACTTTAAAAATATTTAAAATGAGGTTACTTTATAAAATATAAAACTAGATTTTCTCTTTTTAAAACAAAATACAAATCACCTTTAAATAATTACTACGATAATAGATTTGAAAATTACTTACTTTAAAATTTAAACATTTAGAAATAATAAATTTTCTAAAACATACTTTTAACAACTAAAACTTTTTACTTATATTCAAAAATTTGTTTTGAAAACGTACTTGGCTATCCAGGGAAATACGCTTCTCTTTCACACCTTTTAAAAATAAAACACAATTTATTTTTAAACAAATTTACCCATTCCTTTAATAAATTCCCACTGTGAATTTATTCTTCCAAATATCTACTGATATATTACTTCGCTTTTATAAACCCAGCTTATAAATTTCAAAGTCTCACTTCTCTTTTAAAAATCCCGGTTTTAAACACTTAAATCAATTTGCAAATTGATTTCCAATTTACTTCACTTCGAAATAAATTTCTTTACTTACTCCATTTATTTCAAAATCCATTAACTTCAGATTTTATTTCTTCATTATGATTTAAAATCTTTTTAACTGAAAATATCAATTTCATATTTTCCAAATTTCTTCTTTAGCCTTTCAAATAAATTAAACCTTGAATTTCAAAATTAGTTCTTTATTTCTTGGAATAACATCACTTAAGTTTAGAAATAAAATCACTTAGCCCTATTTATTCAAATTCTCATTTCCCGCACTTGGAATTTTATTTAACAGAATTCAAAAATCACTTTTTATTCTTTTCTAATTGATTTTAATTTATTCAAATTTCTATGATTATTTTACTCAAAATTCACTCTTTTATTTTCTTTTCAGAAATCCCATTTCTATATATTTTGATAACTCAGTTCATCGAAATATTTTAAATCAACCATAGTATCCAACATTTCCAATTATCAATATAATTCATCATAGGATAACAAATAATTATATCACAGAATATTTTAACAAAACTAAATATTTTGAGGAATCCAGTTGGATCCCTCCAACCTGTTTCCCTACATCCACAGATGTTAGCACAGTAAAATACCAATTCCACTTCGAGGTGGAATATGGCGGTATATTGGTTTTAAATATAATATCATCTGCTATTATGCGGCGCATAAGGTCTCATCCGCTATATAATGCGAGAAATCAATCACTTCAATATACTATATACTGCTATATATAATATAGCATATTAAATCAATTCAATCATTCAACCATTTAAATTTAAATCAAACCCAGATGAGTGAGATTAACTCACCTTTGATTTTATTTGCAATCCAATCCAAACGGGCTTGTTTCCTTTACGATTTCAGACCTTGTATAAACATTATATGGTTTATTAACATTTGAAAAAAAAAATCGAAAAATCAATTACCATTTACTAAATTTAATTAGCCAATTTTAATTAATAATTAAACTAACCTAGCTTGCATTTTCTTTTCTTCTGACCAAATTATAAATTTTATAACAGGATGTATATGTGTCCTAATTACCATCGTACATGTTTAAAAGTGAACAATATGTATATTTTTTTCACGGTAATTAACAAAAATGAATGTTTACTTCACTGTTAATATTTTTTTATTTTTTTCTAGATTAGATAAAAAATTAAAACATCTGTCATCAACTAAATTAATTCAGAAGTATAACTAAAATTAGATTTAGGAAAAATAATTCCATGCTAAAATAATTACCAAAACCACCTCGACTCCCCATGGCATCGCCGTAAACTCTATCGCGAAACCCTTCAAGTCTAAAATCGGCCTCGTCCCACATGCATGCGTGCACGACTTCTGAACCCTAAATCGACGCGCCATCCATTCGCGGCCACTCCCCCATCAGCTCGTGCCTAGGTGAGCCGCCGCCTTTACTTGAATCGATGAACCCATGACCGCATGCTTCTTGCCATCGAACTCGAACCCTCGACATCGCGGCTAGCCTCCTACCTCGCCACCCCGTATCCTCTCCCATATGTGTGTACGCATGGAGCTTCAGAAAATCGCGACAAGGTTGCGATTTCGACTCGGTTTCGATTGGCCACCAATGCCCTTCTTCCATTCGTCGATTGAAATCTGGAGCCAAAGGAAGGGGCTCGCGTTTAATTGGATTTTGAATTCAATTTTTGGCCCTTTCCCCTTTTTTCAATGTTCGATTTCCAATCGAAGACAGAAGAGGGGAAATATGAGTTTCGATTTCGTTCGAACGAAAATTTTGAGGTCGGACACCATTGTTTTTTCTCATGATCGAACCGGAGAGAAATATAGTTGGAGTCGTGATTTAAAAACTAGGATTCGGGCTTGCTTTAGAAGACAGGCGATTTTAAAAAGATTTTTGAACTGAGGGAAAAGATGGACGTGATTTTTGGCATGTTAAAAGTCAACTACAGTAGCCCTGAAATGACGGGGAAAAAGTTCTAATAGTGAAAGAAAGTATGCTAAGGGGAAAACAGATTTGGAAGCTGAAATATGTAATTTAAACTTCTAAATTTTAAATTTGTCTCGAAAACACAATTCAAAATCTTGACTCCCTATCAAGACGTGCCGCCAGGTGTCTATAATGTTATACATCTATTTTGAACTCAATGGAAAAGGTTTCATGTCCTAATTCAATCATGTGGAGAAGATAGCCTTTTGAACCCAGTTATTATATTGAATTTTCGATATAGTTTTCAGCACGTTTACACTTTGTACGGCTAAACGACAACTCCAAATGCTACAAAATTTGAAATTCGATAATAGTACAATATTATGGATCCAATGGAACTGGTTTCGTCAAATTTCGAGAATGTGTCTCGGAAGGCTATTTTTAAATATCGTTTTAAACGATATATTTTCAAAATTGAACAAAACACTTCCAAATTCAATTTTAACACTTTTACTATCTTCAGTAATATCAATATAAATTTTACAAGCCTTTTAAAATATTTTAAACAAGCTTGAAACTTAAGATTAAATATTTTACTCAATCTCCCATTGCTGAGTTGGATAATTATATTATTCAACAAATTGCTATATCTACATTCTGAATAGATAAATCCAAGTTTTCCATATTCAAAACCAATTTATAATTCAGTTTCTATATTTAAAACTCCTTAAATATTCCAGATTCAATGCTAAAAAATCCGGGTCATTACACCTAACACCGTACCTAAGGCTGGAGGAAGCCAACCGGACCATGGGGGTAGCCAGTAAAATTCTAACCATTCTATCTACGTGACTAGAGAGGAGATCGAGAGAATGATCAAAGAGAAGCGATGGAATAATGATTTGACAAAATGAAATGCTAGAGGGATTTATCAAAAGGATGGATCAGTAAAGAATAGCCAGTGTAGTTGAATTCAAAAACCAATGCTGGAGCATCTGGAATTGTAGTAGAGAAAACTAGAATAATTCCACAAAAATCAGAACCAGTCGGTATCGACGTGAGTCGTGTCGGTACCGAGATGAATTTACTCAGCGGCATATTCAATTTGGATCTAGGATGAGCTCTATTGCCTAGAACGGGTGATACTGGAACTAAAAGCTCAACGTAGGAATGAAGGGCAGGAAGAACTTATGGATCAGAGACTTCCACTAGATTATAACCATATGGTTGGGATAGATTGGAGTCGGGTTTGATTTCGTTATCTCACCTTTTATTCTCAATAAATGGCGCCATATCACCAACAGGTCGCTTACACATGTACAGGATCCTGATCAGTCCCTAGGCATGCTCTAAGTTGGAAGTTTGAAGGTGATCCTTGATCGGATTAGATGATTTGATGATTGGTAGATACCTTGACTTAGGCTTCATAAGAGATGACTGACACCAATTAATAAACACTAACAGAAATTGATGACCCCTTGAAATTGATTATGATTTTACAAACCATTTGAACATGATGATTGATATTAATCGTGGTAGTCCCAACCAAAGAGACGGGGCAATGACCGCAAGAAGAAAGTCCCCTCGCCCAAGAGTTAGTGGATGAGCTTGCTTGAACGTTGGGCTCCCTCATCGAAAAGTGAGCGGATTAGGCTCATCAAGGATCCAGAGAGATCAAAAGTAAGTCTCCTTACTTAGAGTTAGCGGATGGGCTTTCTTGGTCGTTGAGTTCCTTTGCTGGACAGCAAGTGAACTCAGCAAGGACCCGGAGAGGTCAAAACCTAGATTGGAAGATTAACGATCTAGAGAGGTCGAACTCTAGATTGGAAGAGACCCTAGATTGAACAAGACCCTAGATTGGATGAGACCACAGATTGGACGAAACCTTAGATTGAATGTTAGTTAATCCAGAGAGATCGAACCCAAGAATGGTCATTAGGACTTGAACACCTTATATCAGAGTAAAATGGATGAATCTCGAACGAACATGGGATGATTTTGATATATGATATGGTAACTCCAGATGAAAACGGACTGATTATAATTTATGACTAATACGTAAGCAAGGACTATGGTCATTAGCTATGATGGTCTAGCATAACTATTTATTTACAAGTGAATATAAAGGAACCGCACGATCCACCAAGATTGAGAACGATGGAAGGACGAAGAGCTCAAGTACTAAAGAATGATTGCCGCTGAAACTTATTTTTGAGCAAAGCACACCTTACAGTCGAAAGGCATATCTTGTGGGGTAAGTGGTAACCCGCTTTCTGACCAAAGAAGATTTCAATCAGAGTTAGAAATCAAGGAGAAGACAAAACGACTCGAAAACTTAGAAGCACACTTAGATGAAGTAGAGAAACAACTTGGAGAAGTTTCAATGAAAATGGGACTAAATATTTAACTCGGTACCGAGTTAAATAGGTCGGCGGCGAATCATTTTTCCAACTTATTCCACCTCCCAAACACCATACACCTCTTATACAACTCCAACAACTCATGGTCAAGTGGTTTTTCGAGAGTTTGGACTAGCAAATCCAAGGATCGATAAGAAGAAAGCCAAGCAGGATAATTCAAGCAATAATAAAAAGATCACTATAATCAACCAAAATTCGATGTAAAGAGCTTGGAACGCATCATGAAGAAGGTAAAAGAGCAGAACAAGTGTAAATGTTGGATTTGCACCAACACAAATAGGTCGTTACCGAGTTAGATGACTCAATATGGAGTAATCAATTTGACTCATGGGACTCTCTCTTATATAACTTCCGTTTATCACCTGAACCCTAGTGCAAGTAGGCATCTGATCCAATACCTCTGTTTTCCTATAAATACCAGCCCTGTGGCTACTATAAAAGGATCGGGACTCTGGTACACACTTTGATCTTCTCCTTCTCTCCACTCCTACCATCTCACTCAAATAGTCTAAAAAATCCATTTTAAATTTGAGATTCACCAGATAGTGGTCAGATCTAATATAACTATTTGTAATCCAGAGAGGAAACAACTAAGAACAAAGATTAAAGTGGACATAGGTCGCATATTAAGTCGAACCACTATAAAAAATATTGTGTCTCCTTTTCCCTTTCCGCTTTTACTTTTTTTTAGAAGAACTGGAGCTTTCATTTGATACTTGGGTGTTTGTGCAATTTTTGGTGCAAACAAATATTAATATATTGATTAGATAAGGTAATATGCATGCATGTATTTTTTACTATCCGCAAGGTATATGCATTATACTTAGGACACCATGAAATGGTGGGTTTAATTCAAAACCGCCTTCGATTTGATGATATTCCTCAAGGTCGAGATGAGATTAGATTATTGACCATGGGTTAGGAGTAGTATTTCATAATGTAACATCACGCTCCTGGAGGCTCAAAACTAACTGCAACGGATGCAGCAATCATCCAAAGAGGTTATTTCTAAGTGACCGAAATCGAAATCTTGAAACTACTGGCAACACAGAAACACAAGAATATGAAAAATTTTAAACTTCAACAAAACAGAATTTCTCATTTCTTATGAATTTCAATTTAAGATTTAATTACCTAACCATAGATGTTAACTACGTTCGGACCACAAATACATGTACAAAATACTATAAGAGCGGCATATGGAGATGTCCCCTTATGATGATCAGAGAACTAATAATATGAACTTTACAGTTCTTAGTACATCACAACGGATACACAAAATAGCCCTATATAGCTAATACTGCCTCCTACACGTCTCCAGAAGCTTATTCATCTAAAAACCTGAAAGTGTCCCACTCTCAGACTACTCAAATTAATTTTGAGTACCCGAGAGTTTGTGGAGAAACACAAACTTCGAGTCAGACAATAAGTTTGGTATGAATAATCCCATATCCTCTCTTATCGTAAATAGATATCTAGTGAGACCATATCGCTAAGCGGAATGGGTTTTCCCCTTACTAGTATCCAAAATAAAACATGCAAATCATTTACTATGCCCTTGCACTTAAAATGATTAGTCTTAACATAATATGAAATAAATCCATAATTCATATGCATTGGATAACCCATCCTCCCGTCTATTAGATATCCCATCTAAAAGCAATATATTAGATTTCCCATCTAAAATCAATTTCTTAGAGTTCCCCTCTAAAATCTTTAAAATGACTATCCTTCAAAACTTTAATAGGAATATCTGTCTCAAATCCCTTTAAAATAAATGCAGATTATCCATCGTACATTGTTTTATAAAAGATGGTGTGGGCTATCCACCGCACACTCCATAGCTTTCCTAGGATGACTATGAAACCTTAGGTGCCAAATCTCAAGGATAACCACTTCTGGCAAAACATTCTTTACTTTAGAAATTTGATATGGGCTATCCACCGCACATTCCATGGTTTTCCTTAGTTAACCAAGAACCCATAACTTGGCCAATTAGAATATCATGATTCCCATGATTATTTATATAAATTCATGATCCTCATTATTAATTATTTTCCCTACGTATACCACCTATTTAACATATTCCCATTGGTAGCCCCAATTAGGTAAAATTAAATAAAAACACATTGAACACACCCCGGTGTCCCCAAGGTTTTATAACATTCAATTTAAATAAGGATCCCCCTTATATATTCAAACAAAGATAAGTATTTTATGCTATAACCCTTCAAAGTAGCCCCTTTGAATTAGCTAAACTTTACTTAAGAAAAATGGCTAAAACAGCCCTTAAAACCTTTCGAATGAAGTCCCATTCGACAGCAAATAACCCTCCGAAGTTAGCCCCTTTGGAAACCTTTCTTTTGAAAGCATCACTGTTTCTTTCGACCTAGTCGAAAGGTTCTACCTTTCAACCTTATCGAAAGCCTGGGGTATCCCCCTTATAAAACCATTTATAAACCTTTCAAAAGCAATGAAACTCAAAACCTTTTGCGATCATGAAAGGTAAACCCTTCAAACCTTTCAAAATCAAACCTTTCAAAATCAAAACCTTTCAAAATCAAACCTTTCCAAATCAAAATCTTTCGAAATCAAAACTTTCAAAATCAAACCTTACGAAATCAAGCCTTTCGAAATCAAAATCTTTTGAAATCAAACCTTACGAAACCATTCAAAATTAATGAAGTGTTGATGCTGGAACAAACCCTTCGAAAGTATACTTCCGACCTTGCTGGAAGGTTTACCATTCGGCTTTGCCGAAATGTATTAGAACTTTTACTTTTTGAAAACAGTGGGAAGGTTGGGATTTTCATCCCTCTTCCTATTGACTTTGTCAAAGAGTATTAAAATCTTTTTGGAAGACTTTTGAAGATCCCCTTCGTGGCCCCTCTTTGAGTATATAAAACTTAGTCTTTTTGTAAAAATTTATAAAATTGAAGGATCCCCTTCATCTCAGTTGAAAGAAAGTTTTATTTCCATTTGAAAGCAAAGGATGTAGCTCCCTAACCCTTTTCCCCACTTCCTTTCATCACCATGCCTACCCTTCGACTTAGCTGAAGGGATAAAAGCAGCTTTTGGAGTCAGAGGGAACATTTGGGCATACTGAAGTGATGTTTTATCTTGCTTGTCTAATTGTGATTGGTCAAGGGGCTTCCACCTATGCTTTCGAATAGAAAAAAGTATACCAAAGTTAAACTTTTTCTTAAAACACTATAATTCTTCCCCAAATCAATTTTTGAAAGCAATTTCTCTTCGGCTTTGACCAAGGCAGAAGCAATATTACAGTTTAGCACTTAGGCTTGATTAATTTAATTAGTTAACCACTAAGGAACAATCCCCAAAAATCATTAAAAATCTTAAGAATCATACTTCAACATATTAAAATTTCAAAGCATATAAAAATCGAAACAACTCGAAACTTAACCAAAACCGAATAAAACGTGTTAATTAGCCCATTAACATTTTGAAATACCTAAGTCTTATCCAAACAAAGGTTTAAATGGTTATATACTAACTAAAATAACAAATATGGATCGAGTATAGCCTATAACCAATCCAAATATGGAAAATGCGATGATAAACATGATTATTCACCTTGGTTAGTTGGTTGGAGAATGAGATAATTTCCTAGCTTTAATTCCTTAGCTTTTTCTTCAATTTATTGCTCTTCTTGGAGCTTTTAATGGCCGACCGAAATATAAGTGAGGAGTTATGAACGAGAAAGTGAAAGTTTATTAAAGTGGAGGACGAGATTTATACTAAGAAATGTAGCCTCATTTCTAAGTTTACCTCTTAGGAAATTCCTCCTTCTTAATTTAGTTATGTCTTATTTTAGTTCATTCATTAAGACACGGCCAACGGATTTATTAATCTCATTTCCCTAATTATTCTATTTAATTTATCCAATTAAATATCCCAAATAATGTTAATTAAAATTCAAAGGAAATACAAATACAACCAATAAGGTATTATCTATCATTTGTGGGCCAATGATTTGTTGATATTCCTCAAGGTCAGAATCTCAAAACAAGTGAGCTCTAACTTGCACTAGAGAAATTGAAAGATTCCTATGTTGCTCTTAAAGTTCTAAGAAACATAAAAATCTAGTGGGAGCCTTATTAGAAAATGAAATGATGACGTTTCACTTTTCTAATATTGTGGGAACATTTATAACATAAAGTTAAAATAATCTACATAGATATATTTGTGCAACTAAAAAATTTGATAAAGTATTTATCAGTTAAGATATACAAATGAACAAAATTAAGGATTGATGAAGAAATATAAAATAAACTTACCATAAATTCTTTAGCATTTTCTTCAAGACCTATGCAAGAGCCTAACTATACTAAACGCATTCGTAACTTATTTTCTTAAGTGCTTATTCCCCTAAGACTTTGTATTGTTCCCATGAGATTTGAACCCAAAAGCAATAAAAGAAAAAAATATTTGATTTGTATTCGGTTACATATAAATGTTATATGATGAACATAAAAATTTTATTTGATTTGTGATCATATATAAATGTTATTTGAGCAGTACATAAATTTCTTATCCTATGGTTCCTCCGATAACAAAATGTGATTCTTGTCGCCAATCCGCCCAAGAACAGTGAGAGCAAATCCTTCCTCCTCTACGTGATAAAATAGCCACCTATCTTCCTAATATCCACACACATACTTATAAAACCATCCATCCTCTGTCTCATGTCTCATTTCAGAAGGCCCATGAATCTAAGCATGCTCATTCGTAGCCTAAAACAACAGCCGAGGGAGGGACATCTGACTTTCCCTATGAAGATTCTTCAATAACACCAGCCAAAGGGACCGAAATTAACTAAATATGATTAGCAGGAGAGCGATGCTTAGAAATCCACTTCAAAATTGGGCAAGGAAGTGGAATCCTATAAGAAAGCGAAACAGGGGAAGCCTTTACATAAACTAACTTATTCTGAGCTATTGTGTGTGCGTTGAAGCATTTGAGTTTTACAATTATACTGGCTAGCTAGTTTATCCCGATCATAGGCTGTAACACAATACGGATGTGAGTAAAATGTGCCCAAACCAGAATAGAATGAATTTGCTTTTTAGCATTATCAACAGATTGGCTCCAAGGAGTAATAATAAAAGGCTTCCTGCAATATTGGAATGGGCCACCTCAAGTGTATGAAGCCTTTCATCGTTTATGGGGAATTTGAAAAGGAACATGGCACTATCATAGTGAACTTGGAGACGTCCCCTAAGCTTACAAAACTACCAACTGTGATCGCACACAACCTGATAAGGGGGATTTGAATCAAGGAAGAAACCAACTAAATACTCCAACCAAAAATGAGTACCTGCTTCCAACACTTCGACCGCAGGTACCATAGCATCATCAATCTCCACAATTTCAAAGTCTCAAGGAATATACTCACCCATGTTTCTAGGCAACGCGCTAAATAGGAAAGACAATTT
The DNA here is from genome assembly GCA_030765085.1 of Allium cepa. Taxonomy (NCBI): domain Eukaryota; kingdom Viridiplantae; phylum Streptophyta; class Magnoliopsida; order Asparagales; family Amaryllidaceae; genus Allium; species Allium cepa. The sequence continues at coordinate 803,372,261 of CM060941.1, read as the reverse complement.
GTTACAAGGAATAGAGGATGTAATTTGAATAAAGGCATCTGAAAGCAACTGGATAGCAGGCTGGGTGGGGACAGATTTTTCATTGTTGGCATTTTCACAGACATCTTCAAGGAAAGTAGCATTACTCACAAATTCAAGCACATGGATAACTTGCTCACATTCCAACCGCTCTCTAGCACTCACATTTTTCTCAATTACACAATTCAACTTTAACTGCCACTGGCCTCCCACGCACAAGTAGCAAACAAGGGTGTAAGGGAAGAGACGTTACCTTTTGAAATAGTAGCTCGGTAGCTCCTGACTGCCCTAAAAGAGGAGGGCAGACCGTATCTATGTCGAGCAATAAGTTCTCTATCATGGCAAATGGGTTGGCCGATAGAAAAGGGCATGGAGGCCACAGACTTGGTCGAAGCTGAGAGTCGAGCATTTGGCGATGTTCCCAGTGGAGGAAAATTAAGATCTAAAATACCTAAAGTAGGCATGGCCAAAGCAGAAGAATTTAACGATTTTCCAGATCTGCGAGTGAAGGGATTACAACAGAAGATGATGGAGATTTATTGCAGTGCATTTGAGACATGAAGGGATGGAGGGGGAAATAGAGCGAATCGAAGAACTAGGTGAAGAAGAAGAAAGGAATCGAAGAGGAAGAATGAACAAAAATTATGGCCATTAGGATTTGATTTAATATTACAGCATACATACAACTTAAATTAAATTTGAACTTTATTTAAACAATTTAAATAAAATATGATTTTTTTAAACTATATTAGATTATAATTAATATACCTTTAGATTTCGTGGGCCCAAAAGATACAAAGTAGAATTTTTTTTTGAAATCTACCAATTTAACCCACTTTTGACTGCTCCCATACCATCATCTATAACGAATTTATATGTGTCTATATTATCTAATTTAATTTATATATTAAATTATTTAAAATAAAACATGAAAACGTCATATATTATATATTATTTTTGACCATATTTTAAATAGTTAAATATTAATTTTCTAAATTTAAAGCTAGGTTGAATTAGCTTTGACGATTCTATTATTTGATAAATATAATTTTATACATATAAAATAGATATTGTATATATTTCACATTATTTAAAATATTTATAAAAATATATACACTTTTGAATTTAAAAAAAATTGCTCCCATGTAATAGTAATTAATATATTCTTTAATTTTTTGAAAACATTAATGTATATATTGGATTTAAAAAACTAGAAAATTTTCATATGGATTTGATATAAAATAAACAATATATATATATATATTTGTAAAAGCCTTTTGATTGAAAAAAAATACACACATACATACTAATTCTATAATTTATATATATAGTAAATATATGTTATATTAAAATATAAAACATATGCATTTAAATTGGATATTTTCTTAAATCATGATCGAATTTTGGATTCTATATCAACACAAGACTTATAAGATATTAATTCAAAATATTTTTAATTGGTCAAAACTATTTGAAGAAAAGTTTACCATTATCATAATATGTATATATATATATATATAATTTTTAAAATAAAACAATAGGCAACAAAGGCATATATCGAGGGACAATGTGTACATTGCAGTTTAAATCCTAGCATGTATAAACGCAGACACTAACCATGTACATTATTTTTGTGTTCCACATGCACTATACACATAAATATATTTGGGTATACTCGAATTCAATTTCAAATTTATCTTCAAATTAAATCCATTATTTAATTTAATTAATAATTAAATAAAATAATATTTTATTTAAATAATATTTTAGAGTAGACCTAAAATCAATTAGACTTTACAGGTCCAATAAAGATTCAAAATAGTATATAAAAAAACTAAATTCACATATTTAGTTGCAACCCTGCATAATTACTTTAATGTATCAAAGCCCAATAGTTTTTGCGGTCTAAATTAGCGGTATTAGAGCAAACCTATTAAAACCTACTTGTCTAGTATGGTGTCTAGAAAGATAGTATCTAAGGTTGGGTTTTAATACTCAAGTACTTTGCCATATGTGGCTACCGGTCCGTGATGACCCAAAATTTTTGGATATTTGAAATTGAAATATTTAACTGATTTTAAATATATTTAAAGTTAGTTTAACTTGAATTTCAAATATCACTGTTTATTTGACAATTAAATTATTGAATTTAATAATTGGAAATTGGTTAAAAAAGTGAATCTTGATTTTTAAGCTTGTTAAAAATATTTCAAAGGCTTGAAAAATTTATAATTATAACACTGGAGATAATAGAAGTTTTAAATTTGAGTTTGAAAGTGTTTTTTTTCAGTTTTGAGAATATATCATTTTAATTGATATTTAAAAATAGCTTTCTGAGGCATAGTCTCGGAATTTGATGAAACCAGTTCCATTGGATCTGTAGTAGTGTATTATTATTGGATTTCAATTTTCGTAGCATTTGGAATTATCGTGTTATCGTACGATATATAAACGCGTTGAAATCTATATTGTAAATTCAATATAATAACTAGATCCAAAAGCTATCTTCTCCACACGATCGAATTAGGACTCGAAACCTTTTCCGTTGTGTTCGTAATAGGGGTATAACATTATAAATGCCTAGCGGCACGCCTTGATAAGAGTAAAAATTGTGAGTTGCGTTTATCGAGGCAATTTGAATTTAAATTTGAAATATATATATATATATATATATATATATATATATATATATTAGTCAACTTTCAGCGGTAATCCTTTCCACATCAAACTTTTTTTCTTTCAGTTCACATCACTGCAGCAAATTTATTTTGGCACGTTAACCTTCCATCCTGTCCCCTCCTCCTCACCTTTTAAAACAAGTCGAGCACCTTGTATTCGAAACTGAAAAAAAGGAATAAAAGCAAAAAAGGGCCAAACATTATCTCGGCAAACATAAAAAATAATCAAAAGAAAATAAATGGAAGAACAGGAATTCAAAAACCCAATTCATTATCGTTCGAGATTCAATGATGAGGCCGATCGAATCATGCGTAGGGGATTTCAAACTAGGGTTCGAGTGAAGGTTCGTCGTAGGCATCGCTGACTCGATGTGTGGTCAGGGTGTCGAATCGGATTCGATAGGAGAGGGTGCTTCGATAGTAGTCTCTCATGACGGTCGCATATGGGGGAAATCATGTCGACGATGCTTGTGGTGTAAGCGGCATGGGAAGCATCGTCATGGGTGTGAGGTTGGGGGGGCAACTGGAGACGTGACTTGATAGGGTTTCGGTGGGATTAGGGCTGCTACGGGATTGGAATTCGGCGATCATTGAGGTTTGCGTGGGCTCGCATGGGCACGTGGGAATTAGCGATCGTGACCATCGATTCGTGACTGAGAGGGAGTCTTCGAGCTCGAGAGATGTTTCTGAGCAGTAAGTATTCTCGGTTTATTTTACTGAATTTTATATATACATATACAGATTTATAATATAAATGTTGATATATATGCCTGCCAATTTTAATTCTAGATTAAACAGAGAAAATTTTATACAGATAGATTTTGAAAATTTATATATATATATATATATAGGAATTTTAAATGTTGAAAGTTATGTAAAAATTAGATTTATATTTTTAATATATGTAGTTTCCAAGAAAATAAAATAAATATGTATATTTACACATTTTTAATTTACTAGATTTTTTTGAAATAATGTATTAGGGAGATTAACTTATTTAATTATTTTTGTAACTTAAAATTTATTTTTCCAAAAAAATTAGTTTAGATAAAATAATTGGTCAATTGAATTTATTTAATGGTAATTGACCATTCGAGTAGTTCAAATGTTAATAAATCGTATAAAATTATACAAGGTCTGAAATCGTGAAGGAAATAGCCGGGTTTGGATCGGATTGCAAAGCAAAAACAAAGGTGAGTTAATCTCACTCATTTGGATTTCCATTTAAATTTAAATAGTTGAATTTAAATTATTGGTTGAATGATTGAATTAACTGGATGTGATATTACATATATAATAGTATATATATCTTGGAGTGATTGATTCCCGCATTATATCGCGGATGAGACCTTATCCGCTCCGCATAATAGCGGATGACCCTTTATACCGCAATATCCCGCCTTGAAGTGGGATTGGTATTTTAATTATTGACTAACATCTATGGATGCAGGAAAACAGATTAGAGTGATCCAGCTAAATTCCTCAAAATAGTTGAATATATTTTCGTATTCAATTATATGAAATGTTGGATAATCTGTGATATTATTTTATTTGATGTTAACCTATTGCTGGATATATTATGGCAATTTAAAAATATAAACATTGAAAAGAAAATTTTAAAAAGGAGTATATAGTTAAGATGGATAAAATTAAAAAGGAAAGAATCGAGAAAAATAAATAATTAAACTTTTTTTTAGATCCTATAAAATAAATTCCGGGGTATGGGAAAATAAGGATTCTGAATAAATATGAAAGAAGGAATTTTTAAAATAAAAACTTAAGCTAAAATTGTTTGAAAATATGAAGAAATATATTTTTGAAATTCAAGATTTAAATGAGTTTGGGAAAATAAAAAGGATAATTTTGAAATAGAATATGAATTTGGTATTTCATATTTAAATAAGGTTTTGAATCAAAATAAAAGAGTAAAACCGAAATTAATGGATTTTGAAATAAATTTGGGTAAATCAAAATAAGTTTTAAAATGGAATTAATTCAGAGAATCGATGGGGAAATTGATTAAGTGTTTTGGAAACTGTGATGTAAAGGAAAATGAGGGTATGGAATTTATAAACGGGGTTTATAAATAAAGTGAAATAAATATTACTGGATATTTGAGATTTTAAATTCACGGTGGGAATTTATAAAGAGATGGTAATTTGTTTTAAAAGTGAAAAGCTGGTTTATTTTTAAAAGTGTGGAAAATAAATTTACGAAATTTGGACGTAAATTAAACCGGAATAAATCGAGTAGGATTTATGAATGAATAGATGGATATTTTTCTTAAAATGGAAGTGTATTTCCCTGAAAAGCCAAGTATATTTTCAAAGAAGATTTCTAAGTATAAGTTAAAGGTTTTAAGTTGTTTATAAAAGAATGTTTTTAGAGAAATTATTATTTAGTGGTTTTATAATTTTTAAAAGTAAATATTGATTAAGTTAATTATATAAGTAAATTATTTTAAAGGTTTAACTAGTATTATGATTTAAAAGATAATTATTTAATAATTATACCTTGTAAAATAACTTTTATTTAAATTTAGTTTTGGTTTAAGTTTTACATGAAAAATTATTATTTCATAACTAGTAATTTTTAAATAAAGTGTTTAAGTACTTTTATTTTAAGTGTTTTAAAGTATCTATTTTTGGATAAAGTGATTAAAATTATTTTAAAATCTAAGTATAAACACTTGGTGATTTTCAGTGGAAAGAAAACAATAGGGTGGAAATTTATTCTGCGAGAGAAAAAGTGATTTGAAACTTTTTTCAACGGGTTGAAATGTAGAAAAATACCTTGCGAAGATATTTTGAATTAATTTGGGAAATTATTAAAGCCTGATGGTTGTTTATGCATGTTATATGATAGCTAAATAACCGACTATCAGTATTGGCCAATGCGCTGATCATTTCGAAGAGACCGTGACTAGGATTAATTTTCCAAAAACCACTTCGATCCGGTTTGAACGTTTTCGTGAGGAAGACAAGTGCTTGGAGTCAAAGATGGAGCAGTGAAGTGCAAGGGCTAATCGCTACTAATCCTGAGGGTGATTCCAAAACGGATGTAGTAGGAGTAGTGTCTTCGGTTCCGTATGGACCGAAAACGGACTTGTATGGATAAATGCTATCAGAACATCATCAGGAGGACGATGAGCATTCTAAGTTAATGTGTGCTAAAAAGGTAACACATAGCCTCAAGCCTCATCAACTGGGAATGGCTAAAACAGAGGAGGTGCAGCAAAGCTAAGTGGCTAGCAACCAATTAGGGTAAGGTCATCCCTGTCTAGATATCGCTTTTTATTCGGATGTGTGGGCGGTTGCTGATCCCAACCGTGGGGTGATCTTATTCGGACTATCCAGTAAAGGGTAGCTCCGGACTTGTGTTGTAGGGGATCAAGGTGGATCCTCGGTCCTCTGATCTAGACCAGGTACTATCGTGGGTGGTACCGCAGTAGGTCTGCCATTGATGGAAACCCAATCTCCAATAAGTGCCTTCGGACTTGTTTGTATATCTATTATGCTGGAATTTAATGAAAGTAACAATTTTGGCTATTTAAATAAGTATTTGTATATAGACACTACTGTAATATCAGAGGATTTGGTAAGAAATGTTTTGGTTCTCATAAGGTAAAAACCCGACATGTTTATTTGTGGCGTGGTCATACGAGAAACCTTTGATTTTTAAAGGATTCTGTAAATTTTAATAATCCAATTGAGTGTGTTTTCTCACGCTGGTTTTCCAGACTGACTCGGGTGTTATTTCACTATAATGCTCGGGTTAGAACGAGTATTATAGAGTACAGATTCTGGATGGACTGCTGTGGAGCTCAGGGAATGCGCTGGATGGCAAGATGTATCACACGTATGTGACTTATTTCCGATGTATATGGTGTGTTGTATATTCAGCTTGTGTGGAAAAGTTATCATAATAGTCCAGTGATGTGTTTGTTTAATGTTGTACTCTGATGATGTAATATATAAGACAGTTACATTTCTTTTGTATAAAATCTATTGTTATCTATTATATGTTACCTCGCTGCATTTGTGAGATTCTAATGTTGTTTTTTTCTCTTCTTCTACCTCCTTCTTCTTTCCCTTACGGTCTGGTTTTTCGGTACTTGATTGTTCGGCATTTGATACAGTGGACATATTAATATCGATTTTCGGGCGTTGAAAAATCGGGTTGTTAAATTTGGTATCAGATCTGAAGGTTAAGCAAGAACCTTGGCTCTGGTGGGGATTACTCATTAAAAATAGAGTCCGTAGTACTCTAAAATGAGTTTGAGTGTATTAATAGATATGAGCGTATATTTGTTAGTGAATATAAAACGGTTTATATTATGTTGATTAATTTGTTGAGTGGCTTATGGATTCTGGTCAACACAAGTAATTAACGTTATTGATAAGGATCTCTAAACACTTGTACAGAATAATTCGACACTTTATTGTTTTAAAATAGGGTAAATGGAATAATTTTGCCCAAATTATTTTTATATATGAAAGAAATAATTTTCAGAAGCTATTATAGCTATATATAGTTGCTTGGTCGTTAAGAAATGATAATAAAATTATTATCATTGTTGTATGGAATTTGAATAAGAAAATGAAATCATAACTAAAAGCTAAGAAATAAATTCATTTACAAATGAAATTCATAAATGTGAATTGTAAATGTGATTTACAATTTGAAATAAAATTCCAGAGTAATATTTGAATATAGATTGGAAGAATTTGAAATTTTGAAATTTAGGAAATTTAAAACTCTTTGAGTTTGAAAATGATTTTCAAAAGGTTTTGGTGGAATAATAGTGATACTATTCGAAAATATTTTTGAATTGGATTTAAAATCTGGTGAAATTTGGAATTAAAAATAATTGAAAATGTTTTTAAATAGGTAAAAGCACCGAACTCACTTCGGTCGCTGGAAAATAATTTTGGTGATGACTGCAGCATCAACGATATTCATTTTCGAGTTTCCAAGAGAAGGATTGCTACCTAGATGTTTTGGATTGGTATTTGTTCGCGAAATTGGGTTTGATTTTAAAAATGCAAAAGAATAGTTTGATTTATATATATATGTTTTCAAAATTGATTTTTGAATGCTTAAGTAATGGGTTTAAACTCTAAAAGTTTAATTAAAAATGTTTATGGATTATAAACAGGTTTGGAAACTTGTAAAATTTGGAAATTTCCTGGAATGGAATTAATTTGTAAAAAAATGTAAGGGTGAAAACGAATTAAGCTAGGAAGTAAACCAATTAGATGAAATAAATTAAAGAGGTTATGAATGGAATGTAAATAAGTTAGAAGACTTATAAGGGTTTAAAATTCTGAATTGAAATAAAATATAACTAGATTAAGTTAAATAAAAATGAATTTGAGGAAAGAGTCTAAGTTGGTTAAATGAAATGGCCATGGAAATAAAATTCATTAAGTTGGAAATAAATTTGTGAATGAACAAATTTATTTAGTGCAACCAAATGGAAATTGGAACCAAACATTTGAATAATGTTTAAATTTGAATTACGTCAAAATAAATGAGATAAAATAACCAATTAAGTGAAATAGTCAGATAATGAATGGAAATCGAATATTAGGATGATATTTAATTTAAATTGTGCAAAGTAAAGTGAAGTTATATAATTAATTCGAAGTGGACTAAAAATAATAAAAGTTTGGAAATAAAAAAATGGTTTGAGATAAGATGAATAGAATTCAATATTTTAAAATGAAAGGTGAATTGAATTCATATGGAATGAAAGACCCAATTTGAATAAAAGTATATGTAAACCAAAGTGGTAACGTGAAAATAAACATTTAAGTGTGTAAAATATTTAAACTGAACTTAAGAAGTAGTGGTGAAATTCTTAAGTAAAATTTGGTATTGAGAAAATTGTGAATACGTGGATAGAAATAAATTGGGATAAATATGTAGGATGTACGTATATTATTTTATTCGCATAGCGTGTAACAACCCTAGATTTTTGTATACTATTTAAATTGGACTTTCTTTTATTTTTAAATTATTTTAAATTTGTTTTATTTCAAACATTTCATTTTTAAATATAAATGTTGATTTTTAAGTGATTTATAGTTCAAATTAGTATAATTTGAATATTTTACTGTAAAGTGAATTTATGGTCAAACTGTGACTTTTTAAACTTCAAATTTAAATTGTTTTAAATCTTAAATTTTATCTTTTATTATGAAAATAGAAGTAATAACTTGAACAATGCTTTTCGTTTCGTTGAAAACGGAGTTAAACTGTGAAAGTTATGTATATTTCAATATTGTGCAATTTTGTTATTTTTAAATTGTATAAATCATATTTTATTGTCATATTTCATTTTAATCTGGGTAAATATGTTATTTTATGTATAATTTTGTATTATAATAATTCTAAAATAAAGTAAATAATTTTTCAAAGTCAATGGTGATTTATTTGAAATTTCTGGACACCGTTTTGGATTTTTTTTTAAGCAATTTCTTTAAATCTTTTTCTATTTTCTTTAAATTCAATTTTTTTTATGTCTTAATATTTTATTTTAAGTATATTTGGTCTTTTAATATTTTTTAAAGTGATGTTATAATTTTTTCAAAGTTTACTGTGTTGATTTCTCTTTTTTTAAAGGCCGTTTTCTTATTTTCTGCTATTTTCTTCATTAAAATTATATTTAAATTTTTTTTGTTTATTTTGTGAATGTACTTTTATTTTATATTATTATTTATTTTTAAAAATATTACAAGCTCATATGAATTTTCTAAAATTTATTTCATTTAATTTCAAATTTTCTAGACTAGTTTACTATTTTTAGCTATTTTCCTTAATTTAACTTTATATAATTAATAAATATTATATATATTTTCATATTTTGATAAATTTTCGAAATTTTATCTTGGATTATTATTATTTCCATAATTATCAAGTTATATAAACAAATTTAAGGAATTTGAAAGGTTTAAAACTTTTGGAATTCCTAAGTCTTTTCATCTCCCGACCTTTCATTTTCCCAACTCTTCTCTTAATTGTTTTGGCCGTGTAATCTACTCATTTCAGCTGAATTTTTTTTTCTCTTTCATGAAAATCATTTCTCTTTCTCTCAAAAAAAAATCACGGCTATTCTCCTTGTGAAGCTTTGGTAAAAAATTCTATCTTCTTCTTGTCTTTTATTGATTTTCTACTTGAATTTGCACATGCTCTCCACCTTCATAGCTGTATTCCCCCTCCTCCAAGCTGTGGCCGACCACCACCATTTTTTTCTAACCATCACACATCCTAGCATCTCTCCTCCTCAGGCTAAGACAAGCCATGGTGAAGATCATCACAAAAATCCATCTAAACTAGCACTAGCCATCACCTGTACCAAACCTTGCCTAGGATTTCCATCTCCTTCTTCCTCCACCTTTCGCCGCCATAACCTCCACCACCACCACCTCTGACCTGACCTCCACCCTCTTCCACACCACCCACCACCACCTGAGTATCAGGCCAAGCCCAAATGACCTCTGGCCGAACCATAATATAGCCTAGATGTGATGATTATTAGCCTTATACACCTAGTTATGCACCTAGATAACAACCACCTTCAAACCCATGTGTAGGCCGACCCTTACACACCCAAACCTGACCCAATTCCCTGAGTTAGCTGAGCCTAATCACTGCCTAACTGAAGTACCTGAGGTAGGAAGCAAGTGCAATTCAAATGTTTATGGTTTTGGGTGTTGAATTATATGTTGTTTGATGATAAATGTGTGTTGTAACTTATGTATGCATTGTATTGTGTGTGTAATTGTTTTCAAGGGATATAGCTTTGGTTCTCCACTCTCTAGTCTTGTCCGTAGTTTCATGCCTTTGTTGTGTCAGTATCTGTGCTTTGGTGTCAATCTCTAGCTTTGAACATGTGAGTATTTCTCACCAGACATTATGTACTTATATAAGTAGTAAATTGACACCCTGTGAATCTGTAGAACTATATCATCATGTTATAACTGCTTATATTATTATCATATGATGTTCACACCTGTTATTACACCTATTATATTATGTGTTACTGTCATTTAATACTATTCTGTTTATTTTATCTGTTCATCACACTGCAAGTTCCCGTTGGATTAGAATCACTATGGGTTGAAATGATACATACACGAACGGACTTTAGAATAAGGGAAAATTGTTATGGGCTGAAATGATAGGCCTGAATGATTTTCAATTTATTTTATTTACTTGGGACTGCGGGTTTGAAATGATAAAATCTGGATTTTTGTTTGTAAATTACGGGTTAAAATGATACATTACCTTTATCACTTTACCTAGCGTAGAAAATTATATACAGGCCCGTAGTTAAAATATGTTTTTCTAAAAAATTTAAAATATTTTAGAAATTTAATTATTATAATATTTTGATTTGAAATTAAATAAAAATATAATTTTTTTAAAGTATTATTGATTTTCTGGAAATCTATAAATTAAATAAATTATGGAAAGTTAGAAAATTTGAATGTAAGTTATTTTGGAAATTTTGATTTAATTTTTAATGGAATTTAAATTAACTTTGAAATATGATAAATTTATGATATTTTGAATTAAGTAAATTTAAAATGATTTGTATAACATATTAATGATTTTTGAATAAAGTTAAAATGTTATTGAGTGAATATTGAGTTGAATTTGGAAATATAACTTAAATTGGAATTTATGAATTTGATTTAAAAGTGAAATTTTAAGTAAAGTTAAATAAAAATAAAACTAAGTTATATTTGAGAATTTGAACTTAAGTGTTAAGTTGAAATTTAATGTAATGAATCTAAATTTGAATGTTGAAATTTAATAAGTGAATTATTAATAAATATTGATTTTTGAAAGGAAACTTAACTTTATAAAATCATGAATTTAAGGAAAATTAAATGATGCTTATAAATGTGAAAATGTATCATTTTATAAGTTAATAATGATTTAAATAAAAATATAAGTGTTTGTGAAATTCTATTGAATATTTGAAGTTAATTAACAGCATTTTAAATGCTGTCTTTTGTTAAATTAAATTGTTTTGAATGTAACTTTTTGTAGCATTTTCCAAATGCTGCGAAACTTGAATTTTCATTGTTTTAATAAATTTAAGTGCATAAATGAACATTGAAAAGTTTAAATTTTTGGAATTTAATAATTTAATTATGAAATGTAATAACTTCATTTTTATGATTTAAAATGAAGTAATTTGTTTTGAAATATAACTATTTGATATATTAAAATGATTGAAATGTGGTTTCGAAAAGATATGATATTTTATATATTAAAATGATTGAAAAGTGGTTTCGAAAAATATGATATTTTGATATATTAAAATGATCGAAATGTGGTTTCGAAAAGATATGATATTTTGATATATTAAAATGATTGAAATGTGGTTTCGAAAAGATATGATATTTTGATATATTAAAATGATTGAAATGTGGTTTCGAAAGATATGATATTTTGATATATTAAAATGATTTGAAAATGGAGTTTTGAAAGATATGATATTTTGATATTAAATGATTTGAAAAATGGATTTGAAAGATATGATATTTTGATATTAAATTGAGTTGAAAAGAAGTTCTAAAAGATATGATATTTTGGAAATGAAGCTTTGAAAGGTTATGATATTTTGATGTATTAAAATGATTTGAAAGGAAGTTTTGAAAGTATATGATAATTTAATATATTGAAATGGTTAGAAATGACTTGATATTTATTTTGATACATATTTGAATTGAAAGATATGGTAGGATGATATATTGAAATGGTTTGGAAATGATTTAATCTTTATTTTGATAAAGATTAGGGTTGAAATGATATTTTATTTTGAAGTATACAATATTGTTTTAAATTTATAACTACGGGTTATAATAACGATTGGTTGTTAAAGAGACCGAGATCGGATATTGTCTTATAGCCGGCCAATACCGAAAACCACTTTAACAACTGTGTACACAGTGGAGATTCCAGAATGAAGTAGGATGGTGGTGACATTCTCGAGGTATATTACATGGACCCAACTCTCGTGAGTTGGCATATATGACTAAAACAGGAGCTATACCGGGCTACACAAAGGGTCGCACCCTTTCATCGAGCATGCTCCATCGGAAACCATTCTATTACTTTTGTGATTCGATACGTGGCGCCATTTTGATTCGGGGGTATTGTTCGAGGTGGGCGGAAGCTGCTGGCTTGCCGTCACCACCGGTCCGGGAGTGCAAATGGTGTATCCACCCTGGCATTGCCTCGCGTGCCGTGTCATCTCCTTATAGTGAGCCCACTACGATTTTGGTTTTAAAGATCCGACTGCGTTAAGGTTCACCATCCCCTTAACGCTATTTTCTATATGATTATACTTTACTGATTAGACACTACTGTATATAGCGCAATATACTACATAGTAAATAGTTTAACGGATCCTTAGAGGATAGGCGGTCCCAAGCATCTTCTAAGTTACTTCTACCTTTACTACAGTCCACTTGAGTTGGTTTACATTGTATAAGTATGTATGTCCTGACTCGAGTGTTTGTATCTTTATTTACGCTCGGGTCAGCCTAAGTTATTCACAGATTTGGATTTTCACTTTCTAGAGATTTGGAATCGCTGGAGATTATCTGCTTGTCTAGTTTTATCTTTTCAGTCTGTTGGTCCTTTCCAGCTCTTGTATCAGTAGATTTCTATGTATTGAGACTTCCTTTGTACTTTATTTCTTCTGTTGTATTTTATGTAACTCTGATATTTTATATAGTAGCTTCATGAACTACTATTTCTTTTACTTCCACTGCATTATTATTACTCTGTGTCTGTGATCTGTGATTTTTATTTACTGTATATTCTGAGATTTGCCAAATTTTTATTTACAACGTGGTATTTTGAGCAATTCAATTCCGGCATGAGTGTCTACCTATAAACTTATAATGGATGCGAATGGTTGAAAATATCGGGTCTTTACAGTTGGTATCAGAGCTTTGGTAGCTCTAGCCAAAACTCATCATATGGAGTGAATGTATTTATAGAACCACTTTCATTCGAGTTTGAATCTCTTTCTTTTTGACTCGATTCCTTTGAATTTTGGAACATTCCCTACGGTTCCAAAATCCATTCGTGTCCCTCACTATTCATCTTCTTTTGACTCTGGAGTATTCCAAAACTCCGCTTCGAATGATCTTTCTAGTGAATCGGCAGTCACGCCAATTTCAAATTGAATTGAAAAAAGGGAGAAAACTCCTTTACAATTAGCATCGATTCACCAGAGATTTATATCTATCCTTGGTTTAGATGCTAATATCTTTTGTTATTCCAAACTTTATCTATTAGGATCGAATGTAGATTTACCCTAGAAAAATCCACATTGATCTTATTCTTTAAGTCACGGTTGACCCGGTTAAGGTTGCCCGTGATTTATTTAAGCTTATCCACCTCCCCGTTTTGTTATTTAATCATCTTGTCTTTTGTTTCCAATCTATTCTTCCAAACATTTTGAACTGTATTATTATATCTATGTTTTGTTTTATATATTGTGTTGTTTGGGTTGTTGATGTTAATTTGGGTTTCTGGTCGATTCGTCTGATCAACGCTATCGATAGGATTTCTAAAACACTTTGACGGAACAAACTGGCACAATATTATTTTAAAATTTGGTTAATGAAATAAATTTTGATATATAAGTAAATTTATGAAACTTAATAAACTGATTTAAATTGATTATTTGAAGTGATAATACTTGATTTGGGAACTGAAATGAATTTAGAACAAGAAATTTGAGAATTTAATTTCCGATGGTTTCAAACCTTTTGTTTAAAAAGTTTATAAGGGATATATTATTTAAAGTATTTTCAAATAGAAATTTGTTTCCGAAGAATTTTAAAGTTTAAAAATAAGTGCTCTTCTCTTTATCGCTGGAAAATAACTACGATGATGACTGCAGCATCATCGACATTCATTTTCGAGTTTCGAAGTGAAGAGACCGCTCTGTAGTCTTGCTACAGCTTTGTTTTGGAAATCAATTTGATTTGAATTTCTAAAATATGACTTGATCTATAATATATATATATATATATAAACATATGTTTTAAATTTGATTCGATAAATTATGTACATGCATTTATTTATCTCTAAATGGGTTGAAGAAATCAAAATTTTAATTCTTAAATTTTATTTTTAAGAATAATTTCAATTATAAAAAGAAAATAAAATTTTTGGATGAATATTCAAGCATGAAATGATTTAATTGTATAATACAATTGCATTCAATACAACTTACCTTAATTTTTCAAATGTTAACAATGTAATTGGATAATATACAATATAAAAAGATTTTATAAATAAAATTTGAGTGGTTATAATAAATGTTATACACTTAATTTTTAATTATAAAATGATTAACAAAGGTAAATATAATAAATGGGTAATTGAATAATTTACAATATAAAATAATGTTAAAAGAACTAAGAATAAAAGAAAGCAGTTATAATAAGTGTAAGTATATTTAACATAAGTGATAAATATATTGAGCGGAATAAATTTAATTTTAATTAGGAATAAAGAAGAATAAGATTTATTAAGCACATTGTGAGTGTAATAAATGATTATTTTTCAAACCTATGGTTTTAAAAATTGTTAATTTAAGATGATTGGATAATAAGATAATGAAATTTGGGATATTTAAGATTTATTTAACTTGTGTAAAGATCTATTCTCTATTTAAGATGAAATTTCCATGCTTTCAAATTTATTTCCTTATTTTGTTTTTCAAACTATTTTTTGTTGTCCTTATTATCCTTACCTTCCAACAGACTGGTATAGACATCCTTCTATAATGTTTTCGTTTAGAAATCTTTCTATAATCCTTGATAATCTTTGGTAATCATTTTGGATCCACATTTTCATGCTTGTGTTCTTAATTTTGGAGAATGTTGGAAAGATCATATCCACCTTGTTAAACTTACCTATACAACAGTTATCAGATATAATTTCAATCTTCTTGTCATCTTATCTTAATCCTATTTCACTCTATCTTTTTTCTGTGCTTTTCCGTACCTCATCCCTTTTCGAGGACGAAAAGTTTTGAGTGGGGGAGAGTGTAACAACCCTAGATTTTTGTATATTATTTAAATTGGACTTTCTTTTATTTTTAAATTATTTTAATTTTTTTTTATTTCAAACAGTTCATTTTTAAATATAAATGTTGATTTTTAAGTGATTTATAGTTCAAATTAGTATAATTTGAATATTTTATTGTAAAATGAATTTATGGTCAAACTGTGACTTTTTAAACTTCAAATTTAAATTATTTTAAATCTTAAATTTTATCTTTTATTATGAAAATAGATGTAATAACTTGAACACTGCTTTTCGTTTCGTTGAAAACGGAGTTAAACTGTGAAAGTTATGTATATTTCAATATTGTGCAATTTTGTTATTTTTAAATTGTATAAATCATATTTTCTTGTCATATTTCATTTTAATCTGGGTCAATATGTTATTGTATGTATAATTTTGTATTATAATAATTTTAAAATAAAGTAAACAATTTTTCAAAGTCAATGGTGATTTATTTCAAATTTCTGGACACCGTTTTGGAATTTTTTAAAGCAATTTCTTTAAATCTTTTTCTATTTTCTTTAAATTTAATTTTTTTTTTATGTTTTAATATTTTATTTTAAGTATATTTTGTCTTTTAATATTTTTTAAAGTGATTTTATAATTTTTCCAAAGTTTACTGTGTTGATTTCTCTTTTTTTAAAGGCTGTTTTCTTATTTTCTACTATTTTCTTCATTAAAATTATATTTAAATTTAATTTTTTTATATTTACTTTGTGAATTTACTTTTATTTTATATTATTATTTATGTTTAAAAATATATTACAATCTCATATGAATTTTCTAAAATTTACTTCATTTAATTTCAAATTTTCTAGACTAGTTTACTATTTTTAGCTATTTTCCTTAATTTAACTTTATAGAATTAATAAATATTATATATATTTTGATAAATTTTCGAAATTTTATCTGGGATTATTATTATTTCCAGAATTATCAAGTTATATAAACAAATTTAAGGAATTTGAAAGGTTTAAAACTTTTGGAATTCCTAAGTCTTTTCATCTCCCGACCTTTCATTTTCCCAACTCTTCTCTTAATTGTTTTGGCCGTGTAATCTACTCCTTTCAGCTGTATTTTTTTTTCACTTTCACGAAAATCATTTCTCTTTCTCTCAAAAAAAATCATGGCTATTCTCCTTGTGAAGGTTTGGTAAAAAAATTCTATCTTCTTCTTGTCTTTTATTGATTTTCTACTTGAATTTGCACATGCTCTCCACCTTCATAGCTGTATTCCCCCTCCTCCAAGCTGTGGCTGACCACCACCACCACTTTTTTCTAACCATCACACATCCTAACACCTCTCCTCCTCAGGCCAAGACAAGCCATGGTGAAGATCATCACAAAAATCCATCTAAAATAGCACTAGCCATCACTTGTACCAAACCTTGTCTAGTATTTCCATCTCCTTCTTCCTCCACCTTTTGCCACCACAACCTCCACCACCACCACCTTTGACCTAACCTCCACCCTCTTCCACACCACCCACCAACACCTGAGCATCAGGCCAAGCCCAAATGACCTCTGGCCGAACCATAATATAGCCTCGATGTGATGATTATTAGCCTTATACACCTAGTTATGCACCTAGATCACAACCACCTTCAAACCCATGTGTAGGCCGACCCTTACACACCCAAACCTGACCTAATTCCCTGAGTTTGCTAAGCCTAATCACTGCCTAACTGAAGTACCTGAGGTAGAAAGGAAGTGCAATTCAAATGTTTATGGTTTTGGGCGTTGAATTATATGTTGTTTGATGATAAATGTGTGTTGTAACTTATGTGTGCATTGTATTGTTTGTGTAATTGTTTTCAAGGGACATAGCTTTGGTTCTCCACTCTCTAGTCTTGTCCGTAGTTTCGTGCCTTTGTTGTGTCAGTATCTGTGCTTTGGTGTCGATCTCCAGCTTTGAACATGTGAGTATTTCTCACCAGACATTATGTACTTATATAAGTAGTAAATTGACACCCTATGAATCTGTAGAACTATACGATCATGTTATAACTGCTTATATTATTATCATATGATGTTCACACCTGTTATTACACCTATTATATTATGTGTTACTGTCATTTCATGCTATTCTGTTTATTTTATCTGTTCATCACACTGCAAGTTCCCTTTGGATTAGAATCACCATGGGTTGAAATGATACATACCCGAACGGACTTTAGAATAAGGGAAAATTGTTATGGGATGAAGTGATAGGCCTGAATGATTTTCAATTTATTTTATTTACTTGGGACTGCGGGTTCGAGACCCTATGCGCCCCACATAATAGCGGATGACCCTTTATACCGCGATATCCTGCCTTGAAGCGGGATTGGTATTTTAATTATTGACTAACATCTATGGATGTAGGAAAACATGTTAGAGGGATCCAACTGGATTCCTCAAAATAGTTGAATTTATTTTCATATTCAGTTATATGAAATATTGGATAATCTGTGATATTATTTTATTTGATGTTAACCTATTGCTGGATATATTGTGGCAACTTAAAAATATAAACATTGAAAAGGAAAATTTTAAAAAGGAGTATATAGTCAAGATGGATAAAATTAATAAGGAAAGAATCGGGAAAAATAAATAGTTTGACTTTTTTTTAAAATCCTACACAATAAATTCCGGGGTATGGGAAAATAAGGATTCTTAATAAATATGAAAGAAGGGAATTTTTAAAATAAAGACTTAAGCTAAAATTGTTTGAAAATATGAAGAAATATATTTTTGAAATTCAAGATTTAAATGAGTTTGGGAAAATAAAAAGGATAATTTTGAAATAGAATTTGAATTTGGTATTTCAGATTTAAATAAGATTTTGAATCAAAATAAAAGAGTATAACCGAAATTAATGGATTTTGAAATAAATTTGGGTAAATCGAAATAAGTTTTAAAATGGAATTAATTCAGAGAATCGATGGGGAAATCGATTAAGTGTTTTGGAAACTATGATGTAAAGGAAAATGAGGGTATGGAATTTATAAACGGGGTTTATAAATAAAGTGAAATAAATATTAGTGGATATTTGAGATTTTAAATTCACGGTGGGAATTTACAAAGAGATGGTATTTTTTTTAAAAAAAATAAAAAGCTGGTTTATTTTTAAAAGTGTGGAAAGGAAATTTACGAAATTTGGATGTAAATTAAACCAAAATAAATCGAGCAAGATTTATAAACGAATAGATGGCTATTTTTTAAATGGAAGTGTATTTCCCTAAAAAGCCAAGTATATTTTCAAAGAAGATTTCTAAGTATAAGTTAAAGGTTTTAAGTCGTTTTTAAAAGAATGTTTTTAGAGAAATTATTATTTAGTGGTTTTAAATTTTTTAAAAGTAAATATTTATTAAGTTAATTATATAAGTAAATTATTTTAAATGTTTAACTAGTATTATGATTTAAAAGATAATTATTTAATATTTATACCTTATAGAATAACTTTTATTTTAAATTTAGTTTTGGTTTAAGTTTTACATAAAAAATTATTATTTCATAACTAATATTTTTAAATAAAGTGTTTAAGTAGTTTTTATTTTAAGTGTTTTAAAGTATATATTTTTGGATAAAGTGATTTAAATTATTTTAAAATATAAGTATTAAGAATTGGTGATTTTCAGTGGAAAGAAAACAATTGGGTGGAAATTTATTCCACGAGAGAAAAGGTGATTTGAAACTTTTTTCAAAGGGTTGAAATGTAGAAAAATATCTTGCGAAGATATTTTATGAATAATTTGGGAAATTATTAAGGCCTGATGGTTGTTTGTGGATGTTATACGATAGTTAAATAACCGACTATCAATATTGGCCAATGCGCTGATCGTTTCGAAGAGACCGGGATCGGGATTAATATCCTGAAAACTACTTCGATCCGGTTTGAACGTTTTTGTGAGGAAGACAAGAGCTTAGAGTCAAAGATTGAGTAGTGAAGTGCAAGGGCTAATCGCTACTAATCCTGAGGGATTAATATCAAAACATCGTTAGGAAGACGATGAGCATTCTAATGTGTGCTAAAAAGTCAACGCATAGTCTCAAGCCTCATCAACTGGGAATGGCTAAAACCGGGGAGGTGCGGTAAGGCTAAGTGGCTAGCGACCAATTAGGGTAAGGTCGTCCCTGTCTAGATGTCCCTTTTTATTCGTCTATGTGAGCGGTTGTTGTTCCCAACCACGGGGTGATCTTATTCGGACTATCCAGTAAGGGGTAGCTCCGGTCTTGTGTTGTAGGGGATCGGGGTGGATCCTCGGTTCTCCTATCTGGACCAGGTACTATGACGGGCGGTACCTCTGTAGCACTGCCACTGATGGAAACCCAATCTCCAATAAGTTCCTTCGGACATGTTTGCATATCTATTATGCTGGAATTTAATGAATGTAACAATTTCAGCCATGTGAATAAATATTTGTATATAGACACTACTATAACATCAGAGGATTTGATAAGAAATGTTTTGGTTATCGTAAGGTAAAAACCCGACATGTTTATTTGTGGCGTGGTCTAATGAGATGCCTTTGATTTTTAAAGGATTTTATAAACTTTAATAATTCAATTGAGTTTGTTTTCTCACGCTGATTTTCCAGAGTCGGGTGTTATTTCACTATAATGCTCGGGTCAGACCGAGTATTATAGAGTATAGATTCTGGATAGACTGCTGTGGAGCTCAAGGAATGCGCTGGATGGCGAGACGTATCATACGTATGTGACTTATTTCCGCTGTGTATGGTGTGTTGTATATTCAGCTTATGTGGACAAGTTATCATAATAGTCCAGTGATGTGTTTGTTTGATGTTGTACTCTGATGATGTAATATATAATATAGTTATAGTTCTTTAGTATAAAATTTGTTGTTACCTATTATATGTTATTCCGCTGCGTTTGTGAGATTCTGATGTTCTTTTGTTTTTCTCTTCTTCTACCTCCTTCTTCTTTCCCTTACGGTCTAGTTTTCAGGCACTCGATTGTTCGGCATTTGATACAGTGGACGTATGAATGTCGATTTTCAGATGTCAAAAAATCGGGTTGTTACATTTGGTATCAGAGCTGAAGGTTAAGTGAGAACCATGGCTCTGGTGGGGATTAATCATTAAAAATAGAGTCCGTAGTACTCTAGAATGAGTATGAGTGTATTAATAGATATGAGAGCGTATTAGTTAGTGAATATAAAACGGTTTTATATTGTGTTGATTGATTTGTTGAGTAGCCTATGGATTCAGGTCAATACATGTAATTAACGTTATTAATAGGGATCTCTAAACACTTGTACAGAACAATTCAACACTTTATTGTTTTAAAATAGAATAAATGGAATAATTTTGCCCAAATTATTTTTATATATGAAAGAAATAATTTTCATAAGCTATTATAGCTATATATAGTTGCTTGGTTTCTAAGAAATGATAACATTAAATTATTATCATTGTTGTATGGAAATTGAATAAGAAAATGAAATCATAACTAAAAGATAAGAAATAAATTCATTTACAAATGGAATTCATAAATATGAATTATAAATATGATTTATAATTTAAAATAAAATTCCATAGTAATATTTGAATATAGATTGAAAGTATTTGAAATTTTGTAATTTGGGAAATTTAAAACCCTTTGAATTTAAAAATGATTTTCAAAAGGTTTTGGAGGAATAATAGTGATATTATTTGGAAATATTTTTGAATTGGATTTGAAATCTAGTGAAATTTGGAATTAAAAATATTTGAAAATGTTTTAAAGAGGTAAAAGCACTGAACTCACTTCGGTCGCTGGAAAATAATTCTGGTGATGACTGTAGCATTATCGATATTCATTTTCGAGTTCCCAAGAGAGGGATTACTACCTGAATGTTTTGGATTGGTGTTTGTTCGCGAAATTGGGTTGGATTTTAAATATGCAAAAGAATAGTTTGATTTAGATATATATGTTTTCAAAATTGATTTTCGAATGTTCAAGTAATGGGTTTAGACTCTGAAAGTTTAATTAAAAATGTTTATGGATTATAAACAGGTTTGGAAACTTATAAAGTTTGGAAATTGCCTGGAATGGAATTAATTTGTAAAAAAAGGTAAGTGTGAAAACGAATTAAGCTAGGGAAGTAAACCAATTAGATGAAGTAAATTAAAGAGGTTGTGAATGGAATGTAAATAAGTTAGAAGACTTGTAAACATTTAAAAACCTAAATTAAAATAAAATATAACTAAATTAAGTTAAATAAAAAAGAATTTGAGGAAAGAGTCTAAGTTGGTTAAATGAAATGGCCATGGAAATAAAATTCATTAATTTCGAAATAAATTTGTAAATGAACAAATTTATTTAGTGCAACTAAATGGAAATTGGATCCGAACATTTGAATAATGTTTAAATTTGAATTATGTCAAAATAAATGAGATAAAATAACCAATTAAGTGAAATGGTAAGCAAATGAATGGAAATTGAATATCGGGATGATACTTAATTTAAATTGTGCAAAGTAAAGTGAAGTTATAGAATTAATTCAAAGTGGACTAAAAATAATAAAAGTTTTGAAATAAAAAAATGGTTTGAGATAAGATGAATAGGATTCAATATTTTAAAATTAGGCATAACTTCTATTCTAATCATAATTAGGTATAACTTCAGTCCAATTCCATTTATAGTACAGTCTTTATAATTTACATCTCATAATTATAAATATGCCATTCTCTATAATTCTGTCCATTTAATATCATAATTAGGCATAATTTCAGTCTTAATTCCATTTTATCACAGTCTTTATAATTTACATCTTATCTTTCATTATTTTAGACTTCTTATAATTTAATTCAATTTCACGTTAATTCTATTCTAATCCATACGCGAAGAAGAAGGAGAAACAAAAGAAAACTGAAAATAGAAAAAAATCCAAGACGTAGGAAGAAGATGTAAATGACGCATAAATAACAGTAAATAGATTAAAAAACAGTAAATAAACTGTAAATAAATGGAAAAGCTATAATTAACAGAAATAAACTAAAATTACTGAAAAGCTGAAACGAAATAGATTGCAAATAATTCCAAAAACTCTAAATAAACCATGAAAAGGTTATTCCAAAAATCGTAGTAAAACTACAACTATTCGAAACCATATTATTTTAAATTATTTAAAGAAATCTTAAAATAATTACAATCACTCACCGCTGGTCCTTAGCTCTTCTATTTGGGCCTTTACGGATCCATTTGGGGTTGTTAAAATATTTTTATTAAAAATATTTTCTCTTTGGAAAATTATTTCTTTTAGGGTCCTTGAAAAGATGAACCCAAGTGGAGAAAATCTAGAATGAGAAAAAGTGTTAGGCCTAGGGTCTTATTTATATGGGTAAAAGTGGATCTTAGACCAACGGATTTGGAGATTGAATAGGATGCAACCACGTCATAGGCTGAATAGAAGCTATTGGATGCATGAATGGAAGGACCATATCGAGTTGAAGAATGCAAAACACATCGTACAGGAAGCTGGACGAATAGAACCCTAGGAAATCAAAAACCACGTCACTCAGTCCAATAGAAAGCGGCCACGTCAAAAATTAAATCAGCGTTCATTAATTATTCCCATTAATTGATTACATTGCAAAAATTCCATTTTTATTGTTTGTGTGTATACATTACACTTTTTGAGGGATTATACTCTCCCTCTTAATTAACTTTACAAATTATTTTCCATCCTATAAATCTCATTAGACCTTTATTTTAAATAATTGCACTTGCTAACAAACAATCCATCTTAATTTTCCAAATCTACATCCATAATAATTTCCTTTATTATACATTCTCATTAATGTCAATTATGTCATTTATTTAGCCAATCAGTTTATTCCCAATCCTTATCTATTCATCGATTGGGTATGCTATACATTTATTAACTTTTGAATGTGTCCAATTAATTAGGATATATGTATATATACATACACAATTTAAACTAATCAATCCTATGGTTAATTTTATTTATTCATAGTCAATTTTCTTAATTGATTGCTTACTAATTTTAACCATTCCCCATTGATTCTTGTCCGTTGCAACATTTATTTGTTAATGTTTTATACTTCTTTCTAAATCTTCTGTTTATAAACATTAAAGATTTAAACTTCGAGAATATATTTTATAAACAAATTTAGTTTCCTCATCTTACATGTTTGCATTCTACGATAATTTTCAATTAACGTACATTAGTAAATGTTGTAACGCATGTTAATTACAATTGTAACGTACATTAATTACAAATTATGTGCATCTATTGTCAAAAATCCTTTTATCATTTCTCTCCTTATACATGTGTGTGTGTGTATTAATACAATAATCTTGTTTCCAATAAATTTCATTAATCAAATTCAAATGTTTAATGTGCGCGTAAATGTGTAAGCTATTGAAATAATTACAAACTTTGTGTATTTAGTTTGTTTTCCCTTTTAATAAATTCTACTGGCTCATTGCTGACTACGTACATACGTAATTTAGCACACATCAGCAATCAATCAATCAATTATAATTAATGTAAGTTACCAATTTCATACATTTAATTGTTTCTGATGCCAAAACTTCAAACGTTCATAACTTCTTCGTTTGAACTCCGTTTGGAAAACATTATATATGAAAATTAATCCGAAAATTGCCACGAACAAAATGGTATAAGTTTCATTGCCAAATTCTAATATTTTCAAAACGTTCATTTTTTACGGTTGTCTAGGTTCATTAATTATGTTTCCATTAATTAATTAATGTAAAAAACATGAGGAGTACTTTAATTTACACGTTTCCTTTAAATTTTCCCTTTATCATAACTTCTTATATTTTAATTTCTTTTTAATTATTTTTTCCCTGAAATATCGGGGTGTTACATTCTTCCCCTCTTAACCTCGAAATCTCCAAAGACAGAAGAATGTAAATAGCAACCCCTGTCTAAAAACTACATCCATCTACGCATCCCTCATCCATTTATACCATTGTCCTTATTTTAACTAATGTAATTTATGATTTATATATGCAGATAGTGTAGTGTCAGTGTCCCTAACTAATGCAAAAGATTAGGCAGTCTACTGATTCAGTCGACCTCCTTTTTTTGCAATCATGTCTGTGTCACGTTTTCAAATGAATGCAATTCCCTAATGATAACTGATAGTTCTATATGCGTGCTACAATCATCATCCAAATGCAACAATCAAATGATAATCACTCATTTATAGTAACCATGGAAAATAAAAATAAAAATGCAAGTGTGCACACATCCATGTGCACGTGTTCTAATGTCCTAATTAGGGTGGTCCTAAAAGATAATAGTGTCTAGTGTAAGTATATGCGTTCATTAGCATCCACTAGTAAACACCAGCGATCACTAGCATCCATCATACATAACATGTTCTAATAACATGTTTACATCAAATCCTATCATTCATAAGTTAAATCCTAAGTTCCACCCTCCCAAGGGATGATAAAGGAAAGAACCTATTCAAAATTAAAGATGGAAATAGGAAATTCGAAATTTACTATCAAAGAGAGATGTGGATAAGGAGTACGCATTTTCTCATAATCACTTTAATCTTCTCCGAAGTTTTTTTAACCTCTATAGACTCTATCCAACACGAAAGCGACTTGCGCGGTCTTCCATAAAGAGCTTTGGAAGGTGTCATTCCAATGCTAGCCTAAGAACTACTATCTTATGCGAATTCCACTAGAGAAAGACGCTTTTCCCCAAGTTCTTTCAAAATCAGGAATATCCATTCTCAACCATGCGCGTGTCTTATAATTTTACTAACTCCATTTTACTGTTCTTCTTTAGTCTGCTCACATGAATCAACATTCCTAGGTTCTCACTAAGGTCCTATACACTCTATGAAAACTCTATTATTACTTCTAAAAGTAATTACTGCTATCTCCTTTGTAGCATTACACATTTTTCGCTACACCTAGAAAACGATTCCTATCTAATTCACATTTAGGAGTTTGGTTCAGTGTTCATAGTTCCATTTTAAAATTAAGGTTTCTAAATTTTTAAAACATGAAATCCCAAAAATTTTGCCGTTAAAAGTGTTATCTTTGAGTTTCTATTAAATTCAAAAATACTTAGTCACTAAATATTATTTCCCAAACTTAGAGGGAAAAACTTCCAAATTTTTAAGTCTAAAACTTATATCTCTCTTTCTTTTAAAGAGTTCTATAGTTTTCTATAAAAATTTGAATTTTCAAATTTTACTTTTATTAAGATTTTCATTTCAAAAACTTATTTACTTTTTCACCAAACCATTTTCTTTTAACATATCTTTTGTGTGTTTTCAAAACAACTTCTTATTACACCTAACAGTCTCATAACTTAATGTATTGGAACTACTTTCTCTTATGAGAAGTTATTAATGCAAAAATCTTCTATGAACCTTTTAAACGAGAATTTCATGTTCAAGTGAAATTACAAGGAACTTATTTTATACTTTTCGAAATACAAAATATGTTATTTCTCATACCTACATCTCTTTCATGAATTCCTTATAATTTGCACAAAACATTTTTATTGGTTTCATAGAAATTATCCCATTACTTTTTTTCATTCCAATAGATTAAAGTATGTTTAGTTTACATTCTCTTATGATAGAAATCTTCTAATATCTAACTTACTCTTTTCTTTTCAGAAAAACCCACCTCCAAAACTGCTTTAATATATCCAAAACCAAGAACATTTCCTTATAATAAGTGTATTTTAAAAATCATTTTTACTTACTGTTAGAAATTATATTTTTAAAATTCATTTTTATTTGGGTTTAAAATAGAAGGTGCGTAAAAAACCGTTACTACAACCCAAAAATTCTAGTGTATGAGTTTAATTAAAAATAAATACCAATAAACCTCATATACTGTGTAAAAACATTTCCATTCGGAGTCACCTGCTATAATAATAGTGTTATAGCCTTTGCTCTTTTTATTTTCCATGAAAGCATCCATTCCAACAATAAATATTGTAACATATGCTTTCGATACTTAATACACTCTAGGCTTTTAAATTTAAAATCTTTTTTTACCTATAAAGAAACTAGCGAGCTATATATACTCTATAATTCTTCAAAATGAATTTCACTTTTAAAACAATTAACATCATATAAAAACCAATTTAAATTTCACAGCACTTTTTTTTACAAAAACCCAATATTTACTTCTTTAAAAATATTGGTAGTTATATTTTTCAAATTTTCTATTCTAACTATTTCATTTTATTGGGCTAGGCATAACGTGGATTTTCTTCTTACTACCCTAGGATTACCCTTCCTAAACCTTAGACATCTCATTTCCTTACTAAAGTCTTTTATTATTATTCCTCTTTTCCTTTTAATTGAATCTATTGTACATCTCCAATCTTTGCATATAACTCTTTGGATTCTCGAAATCCGAACATAAATGAACAAAACCATTTCTCAAACTCCTTTCATGTGTAGACCTTCTCTATGCCCCAAGAAATGCATTTCCTTACGCTAAAAGTGACACTTCAAGAATTTTTCCTTCAACCGATGAATGCGAAGTGTATAAAGAACCTGCTTAAAATGTCCGAGAAATCTCTATTGATTGGAATGGAATCTAGCTCTCCTAGTGATGAATCAAGGGAATAAAGGAAGCTCAACAAGACTGACCCCTGTAGGTCGTAAGAAACTTCAAGAGTCTGCCCACTATATGATTCTCTAGTCTAACGACTCTCCTCTCGTAGTCAAATATCGTTCCATAAGTGGATACCCAATCTATTCCCAAAATCATCCCATACCCTGAAAATCTCATTACATAGGCGTCACAATCAAACTCTACGCCTGGTATAAAAAACCCATACAAATCATAGACAAGTGTATCGATCCTCCTATGGGCTTTGAAACAACAATGGTGTCCACTACTAAGGAGATGTCTAAGTGCAAACAACCTATTAAAGAACTAAAGATGGAAGAGTGTGATATTCCAGAATCGAAAGGAATTTGAATTAGACTTTGAGGGGCTTTTTAAGAAAAACTCTTTATAATTTGAAAACTAATTCTGAATTAAAGAGCATCTTTTTTGAAAAATACTATTAAAACCAGTTATTTTGAAAAATACTTTACTTTTAAAATAATTTTTTTAGAAATCCTATAACCTTAGGCTCTAATACTAAGTGAAACACCCCCACACCCCTTAATATACCCAAAAGAACACATTAAAAGGCATGGTGAGTGGTTGGTATAACTGAAACTAACAGAGGCTAAGATTAACAAGACAAAATTTGGTTAAAACAGCATAAAGTAAAATAATAACTTATTTAAAATAAAGCTTCATAATTACTTCATAAATAGGTCAAATATCAAATACAACATCCATATCCCAAAACCCATCATGTCTTATGAAATAAAAATTCATAGTCCCAAAATCAGAGTACATAATATCCCTCATAATGAGCCAGTACACAAAAAAAACTAAAGCTGAAATAAAATAAATACATAGTAGAGAACTCCTCCAAGAAACTGCCAAGCAACAGCAATCTACTGACTTCTCCCTTGATTGCCTATGGGGGAAGGGGAAAACAGAGAAGTGGGTCAGAATAAAAGTCTGGTGGATGATAGTATTTACTAGAGTCTTTAAGCAAATTAAAAGTAATAGACTCTACAAAAGTTATAGTATAAATAAGGATAATAAAGGAAATAGGAAAGAGATGAACTGAAAATAAGTACGATTAAATATTGCTCAATTTATAAGATAAGTTAACTTTGATTGCTTGCACTTGTCCTTGATTTCTGCTTTAATTAAGCTGAGTTTCTAATCCTATAATTATAATGTGACCCTAATTCTACCCTTTTTGATCGGTCTGCTACTCCATAAACCTTACTGCGGACCAGCCGCTATATAACTCCCTACACAACAGCCAATGGTATCTACAAAAGATGCATGGAACAACTACTATGGATCTGGATGACATATATAGCTCCCTACACAGAAGGCAATGATGTCTACGAAAGACACCCACACTAAGCGCTTAGAACTCATAGCTATTACTGAGTACCCAAATGGAAGTCTCTCACGCAATTGCCACCATGTCCATGCTACCTTTTGCTCCACCTATTTGGTCTTCTTATTACCACAACACCCAGCATAAGCATGCCCCTCATTCCACTTTAGGCTAACGTGAGATCACCGTGCGTCCATAGAAAATAGGGTAATGCTGTTGGTACTAGCCCTTCATCTAAACAATATCTAGTCGCGCCCCTTATCCAAACCCACCATGATTTGGACTTCTATTTAACCAATAATTACTATTCCTAACATAAGCTTGCCCTTGTCTCGCTTCAGGCTAATGTGAGGCCACCGTTTCGTCTAATAGGAAATGCTATTTGGTACATGTTCTACTTTCATCTTTGCTTATTAACTTAGATAAATTATTTAAATATGCCTTTATTATCATCTTTACTTTCTACACTTGTTAATTTATCCCAAGTCTTAAAATAAGCCTCATTCTATTCCCTTTTCTTATTATAACCTATGTTATAATCATGCTCATTGCTTAACCTAAGGTTTTAGTGTGAAAATAAGCTTCTTTCATCTTTTTGTTACAATTCTACGTTATAACTAAGTTAATTAATTGGTTCAGTCCTTATCATAATTAGGCATAATTTCAGTCCAATTCCATTTATATTGCAGTCTTTATAATTTACATCTCATAATTATAAATAGGCCAGTCTCTTTATTTCAGTCCAATTAATATCATAATTAGGCATGATTTAAGTCTTAATTCCATTTTATTACAATGTTTATAATTTACATCTTATCTTTCGTTATTTCATAATTATTATAATTTAATCCAATTTCGCGTTAATTCTATTCTAGTCCATACGCTACGAAGAAGAAGAAATAAAAGAAAATTGAAAATAGAAGAAAATCCAAGGCGTAGGAAGAAGACGTAAATAATGCATAAATAACAGTAAATAGATTAAAATACTATAAATAAATAAAAAGGCTATAATTAATAGAAATAAACAGAAACTATAGAAAAAATAGCTGAAAGGAAATAGACTGAAAATAATTCTAAAAACTGTAAATAAACTACTGAAAAGGTTATTCTAAAAATCGTAGTAAAACTGTAGCTATTGAAAACCCTATTATTTTAAATTACTTAAGGAAATATAAAAATAATTACAATCACTCACCTCTGGTCCTTTGCTCTTACCCTTAGGCCTTGACGGATCCACTTGGAGTTGTTGAAATACGTTTATTAGAAAGATTCTCTCATTGGAAAATTATTCCTTTTAGGGTTCTTCCTGAAAAGGTAAACCCAAGCGGAGAAAATATAGAATGAGAAAAAGTGTTAGGCCTAGGGTTTATTTATAGGGGTAGATATGGATCTCCGACCGTTGGATTTGGGGATTGAATAGGATGCAAGCATGTCATAGGCTGAACAGGAGCCATCAGATGCATGAATGGAAGGACCAGATCGAGTTAATGAATGCAAAACACGTCATATATGAAGCTAGATGAATAGAACGCTAAGAAATCAAAAAGCACGTCACCCAGTCCAATAGAAAATCGCCGTGTCATAAAATAAATCAGCGTTCATTAATTATTCCCATTAATTGATTACATTGCAAAATTTTCATTTTTTTTTGTGTGTATGAGAGATTATACTCTCCCTCTTAATTGAATTTACAAATTGTTTTCCATTTTATAAATCTCGTTAGATCTATATTGTAAATATTTGTACTTGTTAACAATCAATCCATCTTAATTTACCAAATTTACATCCATAACAATTTCCTTTATTATACATTCTCATTAATGTCAATTATGTCATTAATTCAGCCAATCAGTTTATTCCCAATCCTTATCTATTCATCAATTGGGTATGTTACACATTTATTTACTTTTGAATCCGTACAATTAATTAGGATATATGTATATATACATATACAATTTAAACTAATCAATCCCATGGTTAATTTTATTCATTCATAGTCAATTTTCTTAATTGATTGCCTACTAATTTTAACCATTCCCCATTGATTCTTGTCCGTTACAACATTTATTTGTTAATGTTTTATCCTTCTTTCAAAATCTTTTGTTTATAAACATTAAAGATTTAAACTTCAAGAACATATTTTATAATTAAATTTAGTTTCTTCATCTTACATGTTTACAATCTACGTTAGTTTCCAATTAACGTACATCTGTAAATGTTGTAACGCATGTTAATTACTATTGTATCGTACATTAATTACTAATAATGTGCATTTATTATCAATAAATGTTTTTACCATAATACTCTTGTTTTCAATTAATTTCATTAATCAAATTCAAACGTTTAAATGTGCGCATAAATGTGTAAGCTATTGAAATAATTACAAACTTTGTGTATATAATATATTTTGTTTTTCAATAAATTCTACTGACACATTGCTGACCATGTATATATGTATTTTTAACATACATCAGCAATCAATCAATCAATTATCATTAATATAAGTTACAAATTTCATACGTGTAATTGTTTCTAATACCAAAACTTCAAACGGTCATAACTTTTTCGTTTAAACTCCATTTGGAAAACATTATATATGAAAACTAATCAGAAAATTGCCACTAACACAATGGTATAAGTTTCGTGGCCAACTTTCAATATTTGCGAAATGTCCATTTTTCACAAGTGTTTAAGTTCATTAATTATGTTTCATTAATTAATTAGTGTAAAAAACATGAGGTGTACTTTAATTTACACGTTTCCTTTAAATTTTCCCTTAATAATAACTTCTTCTATTTTAACTCTTTTTCCCCTGAAATATCGGGGTGTTACAACAATGAAATGCTATACATATAGACTTTAACAGTTAGGCGTTACTATAAGCAACGAGCTCCAAGTGGATTTGACCTTAGGGTCTCTTACTCCATAATTTGAGCTATTCATATTGAACTACAGTATGAACTGGTTGAATGTGAGCTTTGTGAAGCTACTCAATTTGTTGAGATCAGCCGAGTCTTTATCTAAAGATAAAGGAAAAGTGCTTGCTTTAAAGGTAAAGGGCATTATCTTCAAATGGTTCAAAGAAGTGAAAGTGCAATAATAAGAAAAGTAAAAGGAATGCTTGAAACAACAAGTGTGAATGTCAGCGCTTTCACAAGAAGGGGTATTAGACACTGAATTGTCAAGAATACTTAAAACTTGTTAAAGAAAAGAAAGAGAATGGTCCCACAACTCCAACCGGTATGTTTGTTATTAAAAATTACTTTCCAATTAATGAATTATATTAGGTATTAGATACTTGATCAGGGATTCATATCGACAATTCGTTACAGGGACTTTGGAGCAAACGGAATATGGCAAAAGGAGAGAAGAGATTTACATCGCAACGAACATGTTAGCTCATCATATATGTATTGTATATGGTCCAAATATGTGTATATATTTATACTTATTATATATAAAAACCAAGTGTGTGTGCATATATGTGTGTTTGTGTGTGTATATTATGAGAAAAATTATATATATATATATATATATATATATATATCTAAAATATTATAGTGTTAAATATCAAATAAACATATATACACACACACACACACACATATAAATATATGCAAAATATAAGTTTAATTTTTAATTCTTTTTAACATGTGTATATGTATATTTATTTATCTATATGTATTAAAGTAACATAATTTCATATATATAAAACAATATATGTGTGCGTGTGTACATACATATAATAATTAATGTAAATATGAGTTAGAATAGTTTATATAAATATCTATAAATTATAAAATTAATTTTTTTAAATTCCAAATCAAATACACAATAGCTCTAAATTTAGTTATAATTTTATTATATAATATTATGAATTAATTAGTTAAATAACTATAAATAAATGATAGAAAATATTTAAATAATAAATATATCGAATTTTAAGTTTTAAGAAAATTAGGAATGATATTTTATAGCTTCAGAAAAAATTTCAAATTTTTCTACATTAAAATTTTATTTTAAAAAAAAATACGTTCGACCGAATTTAAATATCTTTTTTAAAAATATGAAAGTTGATTTAAAAGTTTAATTTTTGACCGAGAGCTTCTATGATGACAGACACTACACCAACATATGCTTTGAACAGCGTTTGAAAAACGCTATGATAGGGTATAACAGCATTGTTAGAAAGGCTGTATAACGACATGCGGTCATAGATACAAAATTACTGCAGCAAAAAAATAAACTCTGTTAAATACTCTTTTCGACGGTGTTCTTTTGCTGCTGTAAATAATTTTCTACAGCGTTTACTATTTGCGTCCAGATATGTTAATGGTGTTTTCCGTCAGCTTTTTATAAATGCTCTTGTTAATTTTTCACAGCATTTTTGTAATGTTGTAGTCATATGCAATATCTTTCATAGAAATGACAACATGATTTAAATGCTATCATAGTAATATGCATTATCTTTTCATAGAATTGACGGCATGATTTAAACGCTGTTGTTTGTTCCTACTATTTTTACAACACTCATATCATGTTGTACCATTGTAATATTTACGCACCCATGTCATTAATCTAAACTGCATTTTATTATATTTCAACCGGATAATATACATAACATATACAAATCAAACTAAAAACTATCATATAAAAACATAACCATTAATCATTTCCATAAATTAAGTAGAACACGATATCCATTAACAATTATTACATAAATTCATAAATAAAGATAATATTTATAAACCAACTTCATACAACATTAGACAAAGGCACAATGTCATCTTCGGGCTTATCGTTGATGTGATTAACCTTTAACTACAAAATCGCCATATGAAAATTGATAATAATCAAATATGCATTATATGAACTTGTGTACAAAATGTAATAAATAATTTGAATCAATATTCGAATGGCATCCCTTACCTTGCTGTTCCCAGCTTGAAGACCCGCTTTCAAATTGGAAAGATCTCTAGAGAGCATATTTGTCTTCATACCTTCAGCATGTTCCTTGATTCCTGTAATACATTAAGTACAAGACAATATATGTATATATTTCATCATAAACAATAGACTTGTAAAAAGAAGACCACGATATAAATTAGTAATTGCTTCAAAAACAAACATCAAAGTAGACCAAGTAATGCTAATTGGGAATGAAAGTCCTGATGCGACGACCCGCCCTTCTCGACCCTTAAAAATATACACAAATACGCCACCGTATAATATACCGACGATCGAGTGCTGAAAAAGACAGATTGCTGAGGGAAAGAAAGAAGGAGTTAGAAAAAGAGAAAACAAAACAACATCAAAATCTCACAATCGCAGCGGAATAATATATAGTAGATAAATAACTGATCTTTATACAAAAAGAACTATATCTGCTTTATACATTTCATCATCAGAGCACAATACAATAAATAGCCAAATACTTGATAGTTATATTAACTTGTCCCCACAAACTGAATATACAGCTTATACTACACAACGGAATATACATCAAGTATGTGTGATACATCTCGCCATCAAGCTCGTCTCCAGAGCTCCACAGCATGCTATCATGTATTTATAATACTCGGTCTGACCCGAGCATTACAATAAAATAACACCCGAGTCAGTCTGGAAAACCAGCGTGAGAAAATACACTTAATTTAATTAATAAAGTTTCCAAAATCCTTTGAAAATCAAAGGTACCTTACGATAACCAAAACATTTCTTATCAAAATCCTCTGATATTATAATAGTGTCTAAGTACAAATACTTATCCAAATAGCCAAAATTGTTACATCTATTAAATTCCAGCAATACTAGGCTCTACAATAAAAACCGTAAAGGGCACGTAGGAAGAATGGATTTCCAACTAATGACTATGCACTGGGGTACCACCTGTCACTGTACCTGGTCTAGATCAGCATACTGAGGACCCCTCCCGATCCTTTGCAACACAAGAGCTACCCCTTACTGGATAGTCCGAATAAGATCATCCAACGGCTGGGATCAGCAAAAGCCCACATAGCCGAATAAAAAGGGACATCAAGACAGGGATGACCTTACCCTAATTGAGTGCTACCCACTTAGCCTTGCTGCATATCCCTAGATTTTCAGTCGTTCCCGGATGATGAGGCTCAAGGCTAAGCGTTACCTTTTTAGAACACATCTCACTTAGAATTCTCGTCGTCCTTCTGACGATGTTCTGAAAGCATTCATCCATACAAGTTTGTTCTGGGTCCGAACGGAACCAAAGGCACTACTCCTACTACATCCATTTTGGAATCACCATCAGGATTAGTAGCGATTAGCCCATGCACTTCACTGCTCCATCTTCGACTCCAGGCTCTTGTCTTCATCAGGAAAACATACTCGTTGGATCGAAGTGGTTTTTGAATCATAAATCCGATCTCAGTCTCTTCGAAACAACGTTCGCTATTTCTCGGTAAACTCAACCCTGGTTCTTTAGGAAATACACAGACGAAAAGAAGATCGAAGATCACCTCCTAACCGTTAGTGGACGAATTTCCTTAAAAATGTCCTAGATGAACGAACGAGTTTATACGTACAGTATAGCACCTCAGATGGTAACTGTACAATATTATTCTCATACCTCTTCTAGATATTTCCAAAGTATATTTGGGTCCAGATTTGGTAGTCGGTTATTTAACTATCAAATAAACAATCAATTCAACCAATTATTTTATTCCCACTGAAAAAAATCTAAGTCTTATTAAAATTAGATTTTAATATTTTAAACTACTTTACCCAAAAATATATAATTTAAACATTCAAAAATAAAGCTACTTCAATTCTTTTATTCAAAATAATACTTACGAAATTCTAAAAGAGTTTTCTGAGTAAGACTTAAGCCAAGATCTACCTTTTAAATAAAGCTATTATATCAAATATTTAATGTTAAAATTTCCTTTTAAAAATCATAATATTAATTTACTTTTAAAAATAATTAACTATTATAATTAGCTTAAATAAATATTTGCTTTTCACCTTTAAAGAAATTAAATAATAAATTTTCTGAAAACATTCTTTAAAAAACATTTTTAAACTTTTAGTTCATGCTTGGAAATCTTTCTTTGAAAATACACTTAGTTTCTAGGAAAAAAGACTTTCCAACTTTTAAAAATAAAATCACCTTTCCAACTTTTAAAAATAAAATCACCTTTTTATTTTTCAACGAATTGCCTTTTCTTATAAATTCCCACCGTGAATCTATACTTTCAGATTTTATCTACTGATAAATATTTCACTTTATTTGTAAACCCAGTTTACAAATTTTCATTCCTCATTATCCTTTAAATCATAGTTTCCAATACACTTAATCGATTTCAAACCGATTTCCTGAGTTAAATTCCATTTAAAATTTAGCTCTCGATTTATCCAAAATCAATTCCAAAATCCATTAACACTAAATTCACCCTTTATTATGATTTAAAATCCTTATTTACATCTTAAAACATCAATTTCATTATTTATTCCAAAAATTCTCTCTTCATTTCCTTTAAGAACCAAATTCATTATATTTCTGTATCTTAAATACCAAAATATATTCATCCAAACATCCAAACCATAGCATCGAATAACTTAAATTCCAATATAATCTATAATAGGACATCAAATAACATATCATAGTTATGAAAATAATTTCAATATTTTGAGGAATCCAGTTGGATCCCTCCAACCTGTTTCCCTACATCCACAGATGTTAGCACAACGAATAAAATACCAAATCCCACTTCGAGGGGGACATCGCGGTATAAAGGATCATCCCCTATTATACGAGGCGCATAGGGTCTCATATGCTATATAATGCGGGAATATCAATCACTTCAATATATATATACACTACTATATATAATATCGTATCCAGACTCATAATAATAATCACATCCAATCAATCAACCAATAATTTAAATTTAAACTAATTAAATTAACCAACAATCCAGATGTGTGTGAGGTTAACTCACCTTGAGTTTAAAACGTCGAGCGTTCCAATTTTAAATTAAATCGAGCGCCTTAGAGTTAATCTAAAATTCTCGCTTGCTCCAAACGCCTCTAGATCTACACTGCAGTGTATAACCCGTCGCTGCGATTCCGGTGCCGCCAATTTCGTTTGATTTCGACCTCGTATAAATGACATATGAGCTTTATAAGTTTGAATATGAATTTTATAAAATAAATTCTCTTTTCATTTTTATTTTCTTTACCAAATACAGATCGGCCGCTCAACTCAAACGAAAGAAATCAGGCCTCACACTGCTCTTCTTCGCGTCAACTACAGGCTTCCTTACGAATAGGTACCCAAACCGGTCGAACTTTGAGCAACTGCGCTCCCTCCTCCGTGAACCAGAGACCGGTCGAGCACCACGACATGATGCGCCTTCCTCCGCCGCACCTACGCCTCGAACGGCATTGATCTTGATTCGACGTAGGATAAGAAAAATACGTTCAAACACCATGCCTTCACCCCTAATTTGCCGCCAATCCGCTCCGCTAATCCCAATCGTGACAATTGGATATGAAACTCTCGACGAGCCTTACGATTTGCTAGTTGAAATTTTATTAAATTAGTCAATGGATGAGGAGAAAAATCGATGAGAAGTATGGAAGGTATCGACCAATCGTAGATTAGAATGGCGGCCACACAATAGATCTAGGGTTTAACTGTGCAAGCCTATACATACGTATATTTTATATTTTTTTATTAATATTCTCAATTTTAATTGTTTTTTTCAAAAGAACTCCAAACAACACGTGTAACATTCCTGAAAATTTATCAAGTTTAAATTGGCAATTAAATTTATTTTTGAAAATAAATTGTGAATTAATTAGAGATTTCTAGGATAAATAAATAATTTTTGATTATAAATAGAAAGTTTCATTTGAAATTTAAGCATAAGTATTTATTGAATTTCAACATAAAAATGAAAAATAGGAAATTAAAAAAATTGAGATTAATAAAAAGATAATGATAGTGTTTTCTAAATTTTTAATTATATTGATATTTGGAAGAAGTAATAAATTTCAAAAGATTTATGATTTAATTCTCTTATATAGATAAATGTGACTATTTGTTAATATGAAATCAAAATTTTTATTTCCCTCTTTTCTTTTAAATGTTGTACAAAAATAAATAATAAAAAGATGTATGGATGTAAATTGTGTAAATATAAATTTGAAATAAATGTATGAACTAAAAAAAATTATTAAGTTAATTAATCAGGTAATCAATGAATGATTAAATAAATTGTAATTACTTAGTGAAAGTAATTAAGAGAAGATAATTAAAGGTTAAAGATTGATTAATCAAATATTAAGGGTTAAATACTTTAAAGAATAATTAATTAATGTGGTAAATTAATTAAGGTAATTAAATCAAGAATATCTAATTAAGGTTAATTAACTTAGAGTGATTAAGAAATCATTATTAGTTAAGGGGTAATTAATTATTGTAATTAATTAAGGAATAATAAATCTATTAATTTATCAATTAAAGAAAATAAATTTAATTAATATTTAATTAATGGTTAAGGATTTATTAATTAAAGTAATAAATTAAAGGTTGATTAATAAAAGTAACTAAGATTCAATTAATTACAATTAAGGGTTAATTAATTAAGATAATTAATTAAAGAAATGATTTAATGAAGATGGTTAAGACTTAATCATTGATTAAAGATTACTAATAAAGGTAATTATGTGAGTAATAAATCTATAACCACACAATTTATTCACCTTAATCAAAGATGTTTGATTGTTATTGAATGTTATGTGATGGATTGATATATTTGATATGTGATGTGATGCTATGTGATGCTTTGTGCTAAGCTATTATATCTGTGATGTATATATTGATATGAAAACCCTTGACCTGTAGAACGACATTTGAATTTCGATGCGACAGGGAGTCGGATTCCAGTTGGTTATCCGAAACCCACGTCGAATCATAATAATGAATCGTTGTGATTGATAAATTTACTTTATCTATGAATCTATGAATGAAGATAAGCGTTATGAGTTATACCGCTTATCGATATTGATATGATTGATGTTGTGCACTATTGTGTAAAACCCCTGGACCACACTATACACACACAAATATGGATTGCATGTGGAAATGGGTTAAGTCACAGATTTTTGAAATAATCTTAAAATTGAATTTTTGAATCCAAAATAGTTTTGGAATTAGAATTGAAAAGCTTTTGAAAAATGTATTTCAAAAATAAAAGTTATTTTGAATAACATGATTCAGTTTTGAAATTTAAATAATTTGATTTAAATTTGAATTCAATATTTGAGATTGAATTCTATGATTTGGGGATTAGGGTTTAAAAAGTTATTCAACTTATAAATGGGTTTATATGGGTTTTTAAACCATTTTAAAAGTGTTGTTTTGGGGCTTTAAATTTAACCCAAAGATTTTAACTTGTATAAATGAAATCGGATTTTTCCGAAACGAAAACTATTTGTTTTCAAATGATTGAAGCTCTCACATAAGAATGAATTTCCAATTTGTGTTAAAGGATTTCAAGTCTAAAAATGAAAATAGTTTTCCAAGTTATGAATAAAACTTTGAAAACGTGTCTTGAAAGCTATAAATTAAATCTTTAGTTTAAAGATTTAAGGAATTAATCCGATTGAAATGGAAATTGTTTTTAAATCTAGGGATAGATCTTTGTGAAACTGGGTGAAACTTTGTGAAACAAATCTTTTTGTCAAAAGATTTAAAATGGTAATTTGTTTAACCATTTGAAGAAAAGCTTTGGATTTTAAAGTTGTGACTTAACTGAAATCCCATATCCATATATTTTTAAAAAATTGCGCTCATTATTCGGATTAGCCGGGAGAGGACCTTGTGTCATATAGCCCATTCCGAATAGTGATACGACGTTATGGATTGCAATTGAAGACCGGTGTTGAAGACTGGGTGTCTTCGAGAATGATAGGATAACCTGTCGATTGACTCTGCACTGAGTTGCTCCGGTATAGAGTTTCCCTAAGTGACGGGAAGTCCGATTGTGATTGTGGATACCCGGATTTGCAAGGGCTTCTTCGGAAGTGCCTTCGGTTCTGTTCGAACCCGGAACAGACTTGTATGGTTGTATGTCCGACATTACACTTTGAGATATTAAACTGATCTCTATCAAATACATTTCTGCTTGGTGGCGGAGAATTTATTCTCTTATCTTAACACCCTTCTCTGAGACGTACGAGCTTAGAGGTTATGTAGTTGATATTTATCAGTGATATATTCCCAATTTGGTAGTGTGGCATGCTAAGTGTTGCTGTGTGTTGATGATCATTTCTTGATCATTTGTGATCAAAGCATGGCTTTTGTATAAAGCGTAGCTTTGTGGACGAGACTGCATCAGGACCTCACACCCCGGAAATGGTCGAAACAGGAAAGATGCGGCAAGGTTATGAGGGTCGCGCCCTTTAGGGTGTGTCATTCCCTTCTGGTAAAGGGTGGTATCATGGTATGGAGCCCAGATACTTACTCATGTGGATACTGCAGATCTATTACTTTGTGATACTTTGTGGTTGTTGGTGTCGAGCGCTCGGATAAAGGTCCCAAAGGACCGGGGGATGGCATGCTCGAGTAGTAGTTACCTAGTTACAGAGGTAACCCGGCCTTGTGTTGGCAGAGATCCGGTTAGGTTCTCGGGACGTCCCGCCAGAGGCGATCCCATGCGGCAGTAGGAAGTTCCTTAGCCTGACCATTTGTTGGAAATCCATTCATCCAATACGTGCCTTGTACGGTTTTAGTTGTAGAACCTGCCATTTACTTATGGTGGTCACCACTGTTTAGATGGTAGCTATAGTAGGCATAGTTCGGAATGTTTATGCTGGCTAGGATTTATATTATCCTTTCGAAATGGTTTTCCACACTTTGCACTTATAGTAATAATATCAAAGAGAATTTTCTCGTATCAAGCATATTTGACTATCATAAGGAGAAATCTCCTCCAAGTCTGTGTTTGCATTGTGTGTGTGGCGGGAGGCCTTATGGTAGTTTCATTTTCTACAAAGCATTGCGGATTTCAAATTTAAATTCCTTTGTTTGTTTGAAAGACCAAATGTTTTGTTTGCTCATACCAGTCCCACGACTGACCTGGAGTTTATTGTTCATTTCCTAAACTCTGGGTGCCCACTATTTTCCCACACGGGCAGTCTAGAGTTGGGTTTTTCAGATAGTCAGGTTTAGTAGATTATCTGGAGCTAGTTCAGTCTTTGGATCTGAACTGCAATTGCTTATCTTTGTGCATCGTTATTGAGAATTCGAGCTATTTCTGGATTGGTGCTTTGGAGATGGAGATTTCTGAGGATGGAGTTCTTTCTTTGAAGACTATTGGAGTTGTTGTTCCGCTGTTGTGTTATCTTTTCTTTCCACTGCTATTATCTTGTATCATACCTCTGATGTATATTGATTTTCATTGTATCATTCATGTTGTATCTGAGATTGTATCAATGTTGTATATTGATATATTCTGTTTCTTCCGCTGTGTTGTACTTAATGTGTTATAAGCTCCGGCGAACCAGATTCGGCGTTTGGATCTGCGGCATTTGAATATGAGTGTCGTATTCGGTGCCGATTTTCGAAGGCCGAGTCAGGATCGTTATAACATGTGCCGCTTGGCGTTTATAATGTTTTACCCACATTACGAACACAATGGAACGTGTTTCGGAGGCTAATTTGATCGTATGTGAAAGTTAACTTTTTAAATCGGTTTAAAATGTTAAATTATCGATATTTATTTCAACGCATTTCTCTCCCATGCGAACAACGGTAACTTCAAACGCTATGAAATTTGAAATCTGATAATAATTAACTATTAGGATCCAATGACACTGGTTTCGTTGAATTCCAAAACTGTGCCTCGGAAGGCTATTTTAACTCGTCGATTAAATGGAGCGATTTTCAAAATCGTCAAAACCATTAAAACTTCAGTTTTAAAACTTTACTAACTTAATTATAAATCATATAGAATTTACATTCACATTAGAAATCATCCCGATTCAGTTTAAATCAAAATTTGAGTATTTACATTATTACTGTATATTAAAGTCACCATTAAATATATATATATATATATATATATATATATATATATATATATATATATATATACACTCTAGTTTTACACTTATCGGCTTTACATTCTATACACAAGTCTAATATTATAAATCAAATCTAACTAGACTTTAAATAAATTTTAGAAATCGTTTTCATATCTATTTACCCCTAGATTCACAAATTATCCCAATTTCAAATATTGTATTACTATTTATCCGAATCCAATTAAACCGTTATATTTGAAATTATAACTCACTTTATATTCAATCCAAATCTCCATATTTCAAAATCAATTTACAAACCACATTCAACATTTAAAATAAACAAATGTTCAAAATCTACTGACCAAAAATTCCGAGTCGTTACATTTCTTACCCCTTAGAAAAATTTCGTCCCCAAAATTTGTTAAGGTAGAAAAATGCTCCCAGACTCGTTAACTTACCCAAAATCCACTTAATTAAAACTTACATTCACTTCTCAACACCCTTTAGTTTAATCCGAAACTATTAGCTTTCATTTCCAACTCAAAAACTTTGATTTCTAATATCGTTCCAAAAATCAACTTTTCTAGTTAACCAAAATCTTCCAAAATTTTCAAAAATTTTCTAACACCCAAAATTTCCAAAATTTTTTGACAGTATCTCCTTTGTACGGAGAGGCTTTTACAATATCACAAAAGAGATAAGTATATATACATCGACCCATCCGGTCGAAAAACAAAATATATAACAATATATTATCATCACTTAGTTTTATTGCATAGACGTACCTTTTTTTTAGATTTTTAAGCGAGCAGGTTATTTATTATGCAATTAGCGCGACCACAATCCAGCCAAACGGCTTTCAGGTACCTATAATTACTCAAACAAGCACTAAGTTTCCAAAATCATGAAATTTTAACAATATTTCACTTACTCAACTAGCCAAAGATATAAACTTCACACCCCAAATGTCAATTACATATTCACAACAATTAAAAGGTTTCAACACTAACTTAATTCATTTCTATGGATTTTATATATTCCATTTTATTCCACTCGAAATGGTTTACAACCAAATTTTACTATACTCCATTCATATTTACAACAACCAAACTCATATTCACTCCAATATTACCTATATGTGCCTTACTTATATAATTTCACCTTTTTCCAAATCCAAATTTATTTATTTGAATCACATTTATGATTCACTTTCATTTACATGTAATCCACTATATTAAATTTCAATCTATTCCCATTTGATTCAAAAACTAATTTTATTCACTTCTTTTAGTTCATTTACTTCCATTTACGACCAAACGACTAATTTCTATGCAAATTTGATGTTATTCATGCAAATAACAATTACTTAAGCTTATAACCATTTTAAATTAATTCCAACTTCATTTCATTTGACAATATTTCCATTATATTTAATATATGTCGAATTCTATTTATAACTCAAGCTTTATTTCAAAACTCTACCATTAACACGTAATTCAACTTCTATTTAACCATTCATTAACTAGTTATCTAATTAGTTCACTTCCAAATCTTAAATCAACATTTGATTTTTATTTCATTTACCAAAATATCAAGCAAATTTTACTTTGGGTTTTATTTTACTTTTAAATTTTTATTTTTTCATAAGCAATAAAAAATTTATTCATTCCAATACAATTTTTATTTAATTTAGCTTACGCTCGATTCATCTTCATACTATTCTTTTGAATTTAGTTGATTAAGAGTTTAATTCATTCCATATCATTTTCAGCTTAATTAAATTTCCTTTCAATTCAATTCTTTTTCAATTTAATTCAATTTCAACTAAATTTTATTAACCAATTTAAATCCATACCATTTCTTTCACTAATTTAAATAAGAATTCGATTTCATTCAATATTATTTATAACTCATCTGAATTTTGATTTAATTAAATTAAAATCCAAATTTAATTTCATTTAACTTAGCTCAAGTTAATTTCCAATATATCCTATCCACTTTTGTTTATTTAAGTTAAGTTTCAATTCCAAGGTTAAAATTTTCAATTTCCTTTCTTATTTAAATCAACTTCACTTTATAAATTAAATACTGATTTCTCTTGACTTTCCAAATCTTCTAAATAGAATTCCCATAATTCAATTACCCTTTTATTTCAAAACTATTTTGAAATCATAAATAACACATACTCTCTTGATATATCAAATCAAACCTCCGAATTTCAAAACAACTTGGTTTTACCAAAACAATCTCCCTTTTGGAATTTCTAAAACAAACTTGTTTATGAAATAAGTCCAAACAAATAATCATACCAAACCACCCCGATAGCAATCCTTTACTTAGAAACTCGAAAACGAATACTGATGATGTGGCCATCATCACAGGATTATTTTCCAGCGGCTGAAGTGAGTTCAGTACTTCCTACTTTCAAAATTTTATTTCAAAACAATTTCTATTCAAAAATATTTCCCAAAAATATACTCTAT
Organism: Allium cepa; assembly: GCA_030765085.1. Taxonomy (NCBI): domain Eukaryota; kingdom Viridiplantae; phylum Streptophyta; class Magnoliopsida; order Asparagales; family Amaryllidaceae; genus Allium; species Allium cepa. The sequence goes on along the minus strand of CM060941.1, from coordinate 803,327,956 downwards.
CATTTCCGTCAAACACTTTGGAAATCATTTCAAAAATTAACAAGATTTAAAATTCCCAAACTTTTTGTTCAAATTCATTTAAAAACATTTTCCAAAATTTTCGAGATTTAAATTCTGGTTTAAATCAAATTTTGGTTATTTTCAACTGTATTATTTCATACTTATACAATTCTATTTGGTTATAAATATAAACCATTTCAAATTTTAGATTCTTATTTGATTTTAATATTAACAACTAAACATCCAAATAAATATAATAATTTCAGAAAATTATTCCTTTTATAACAAAATATAATTTTGGGTAAAATTATTTCATTCATCCACTTTAAAAACAATACTATGTCGATCTATCTTGTTTTAAGAGTTTAGAAACCCCTACCGATATGGTCGTACTTCCCGTACCGACCAGAATTCATAAACACTCAACCGATAAGTCAACACAATGTAAAAAAAAGTTCTATATTCACTAACAATTACACTCTCATATCTTTTATTACACTCATACTCATTCTAGAGTACTATTGACTCTATCTCTAATGAGTAATTACCCCACCAAAGCCTAGGTTATCGCTAACCTAAGCTCTGATACCACAATTGACGACCCACCCTTCTCGACCCTTGAAAATCAACACAAATATGCTACTGTATAATATGCTGACGAATGAGTGTTAGAAAAGACAGATTGCTGAGGGGAAAAAGAAGGAGGTAGAAGAAGAGAAAACAAAATAACATCAGAATCCCACAATCACAACGGAACAATATATAATAGATAAATGACTGATCTTTATACAAATAGAACTATATATATTTTATAGATTTCATCATCAGAGTACAACACAATCAATAGCAAAATGCTGGACAGTTATATTAACTTGTCCTCACAAACTGAATATACAGCTTATACTACACAACGGAATATACATCAAGTACGTGTGATACGTCTTGCCATCCAGCTCGTCACCAGAGCTCCACAACATCATATCTTGTACTTATAATACTCGGTCTGACCCGAGCATTATAATAAAATGACACCCGAGTCAGTCTGGAAAACCAGCGTGAGAAAATACACTCAATTTATTTATTGAAGTTTTCAAAATCCTTTGAAAATCAAAGGTATGTCGTAAGACCAAGCCACAAATAAACATGTCGGGTTTTTACCTTACGATAACCAAAACATTTTTTATCAAAATCCTCTGATATTATAATAGTGTCTAGGTACAAATACTTATCCAAATAGCCGAAACTGTTACATTCATTAAATTCCAGCAATACTAGGCTCTACAATCAAAATCGTAAATTGCAGGTAGGGAGAATGGATTTCCAAATAATGACTAGGCACTGGGGTACCACCTGTCACTGTATATGGTCAAGATCATCATACCGAGGAACCCTTCCGATCCTCTAAAACACAAGACTAGAGCTACCCTTTACTGGATAGTCCGAATAAGATCATCCCGCGGTTGGGATCCGCAACCACCCACACAGCCGAATAAAAAGGGACATCTAGACAGGGATAACCTTACCCTAATTGGGTGCTATCCACTTAGCCTTGCTGCATATCCCCTGATTTTCAGTCATTCCTGGATGAAGAGGTTCAAGGCTAAGCGTTACCTTTTTAGAACACATCTCACTTAGAATGCTCATCGTCCTCTTGATGATGTTCTAAAAGCATTCATCCATACAAATCTGTTCCGGGTCCGAACGGAATCGAAGGCACTACTCCTACTACATTCATTTTGGAATCACCCTTAGGATTAGTAGCGATTAGCCCTTGCACTTCACTGCTCCATCTTCGACTCCAAGCTCTTGTCTTCATCACGAAAACGTACTCGTTGGATCGAAGTGGTTTTCGGATCACAAATCTGATCCCTGTCTCTTCGAAACAACATTCGTTATTTCTCGGTAAACTCAACCCCGGTTCTTTAGAAAATACACATACGAAAATAAGATCGGAGATCACCTCCTACCCGTTAGTGGACTGATTTCCTTATAAACGTCCTATAAGAACGAATGAGTTTATACCTACAGTATAGCACCTCGGACGGTAACTGTACCATATAATTCTCATACCTCTCCTAGATATTTCCAAAGTTATATTTGGGTCTTGATTTGATAGTCGGTTATTTAACTATAAAATAAACAATCAATTCAACCAAATTTTTTTCCCACTGAAAAACTCCAAGTCATATTAAAATTAGATTTTAAAATTTTAAATTACTTTACCCAAAAATATATACTTAAAACATTTAAAAATAAAGCTACTTCAATGCTTTTATTCAAAATAATACTTATGAAATTCTATAAGAGTTTTCTCAGTAAAACTTAAGCCAAGATCTACCTTTTAAATAAAGCTATTATATCAAATATTTAATGTTAAAATTTCCATTTAAAAATCATAATATTAATTTACTTTAAAAAATAATTAACTACTATAATTAACTTAAATAAATATTTACGTTTCAGCTTTAGAGAAATTAAATAATAAATTTTTTAAAAACATTCTTTAAAAAACATTTTTAAACTTTTAGTTCATGCTTGGAAATCTTTCTTTGAAAATGTACTTAACTTCTAGGAAAAATACACTTTCCATCTTTTAAAAATAAAATCACATTTTTATTTTTAAACGAATTGCCTTTTCTTATAAATTCCCACCATGAATCTATACTTTCATATTTTATCCACTAACAGATATTTCACTTTATTTGTAAACCGAGTTTTCAAATTTTCATTCCTCATTATCCTTTAAATCACAGTTTCCAAAACACTTAATCGATTTCAAACCGATTTCCTAAGTTAAATTCCCTTTAAAATTTATCTCTTGATTTATCCAAAATCAATTCAAAAATCCATTAACACCAAATTCACCCTTTATTATGATTTAAAATCCTTATTTACATCTTGAAACATCATTTTCATTGTTTATTCCAAAAATTCTCTTTAATTTCCTTTAAGAACCCAATTCATTATATTTTTGTATCTTAAATACCAAAATATATTCATCCAAGCCATAGCATCGAATAACATAAATTCCAATATAATCTGTCATAGGATATCAAATAATATATTACAGTTATGAAAATAATTTCAATATTTTGAGGAATCCAGTTGGATCCCTCCAACATATTTCCCTGCATTCATAGAAGTTAGCACAATGAATAAAATACCAAATCCTACTTCGAGGGTGACATCGTGGTATAAAGGGTCATCTGCTATTATGCGGGACGCATAGGGACTCATCCGCTATATAATGCGGGAATATCAATCACTCCAATACACACACACACACACACTACTATATATAATATTGTCAGGACCCGATTCTTCGTCTTCCGAAAATTCAACATCGATACTCACTTTATCGACTGCCGAGTAATCGAACGACGGAAAACCGAACACTGAGGGTTTTTAAGAAAAGAAAAAGTAGAAAAGAAGAAGAAAGAAGAAAGAAGAGAGGGAAGAAAAAGAAAAGAAAATAGAAAGAAAAGAGAAAATAGAACAGAATTTTAAAATAGAAGAAAAAGAGAATAGAGGAAAAAGAAAAACAGAAGGAAATAGGACGGAACAGAAAACAACAGAACAACATCAGAATCTCACAATTCGCAGCGGAACAACATATAATAATAAATGAATAATCTTTAAACAAAGAACTATATCAGTTATTACATTACATCACATTACATCACATCATCTTATCATATCATCAGAGTGTACAACAACAAACAGTGCAGCGGAAAAAGAAATACTATATAAGTAATATGCCATGCCATCCAGCTTGCCTCCAGCAACTCCAGAATATCCAGAATATCCTGATAAACCTAACTCTTAGCTGCCCGTGTGGAAATTGGTGGGCACCCAGAGTTTAGGAAGGAAAACAATAAACTCCAAGTCAGTCATGTGACTGGTGTGAGAACTCAAAACAGTTTATTTATCTTTAAAATAAAAATAGAGGAATATTTTTAAATTCAATTCGCAATGCTTTTAAAAATGAGACTACCATAAGGCCTCCCGCACACACACACATGCAAACGCAGAATCGGAGGAGATTTCTCCTTATGATAGTCAAAGATGCTTGATACGCATTTAGAATAACATTATATTATTATTAGTGCATAGTGTAGGAAAAATTCATTTCGAAAGTAGAATATAAATCTTAGCCAACATACGACCATTATCGTATGCCTACTATAGCTACCATCCAAACAGTGGTGACCACCATAAGTGAATGATAGGTTCTACAACTAATACCGTACAAGTTTCGTATTGTTTCTTTGGATTTCCAACAAATGGTCAGGCCAAGGAACTTCCCATTGCCACATGAGAATGCCTCTGGAAAGACATCCCCGAGAACCAAACCGGAACTCTGCCAACACAAGGCCGGGTTACCCCTAACTGGGTAACTACTGACACGAGCACGCCATTCCCCGATCGTAAACGACCTTTCTCACGGGATCCCGAAAACCAACAACCACAAAGTAATAAATTCGTAGTAACCACATAGGTTAAATATCTGGGCTCCATACCATGATACCACCTCTATCCAGAAGGAAATGTACATACCCTAAAGGGTGCTACCCCTCATAACATTGCCGCATCTTTCCTGTTTTGACCATTTCCGGGGTGTGAGGTTCGACGAAGTCACGTCCACAAAAACATACTTTATACAAAAGCCATGCTTTGGGTCAACAAATGATCAACACAATGATCACCAAGATAGACGATCAAATAAACGATCCTATCACAATAATCAACACAATGATCATTTACAGCAACACTCAGCATGTCACATTACCAAATTGGGAATATATCGCTGATAACTTCAACTATATAACCTCTGAGCTCGTACGTCTCAGAGAAGGGTGTTAAGCTAAAAGAATAAATTCTCCGCCACCAACAGAAATATATTTGAAAGAAATCGGCTTTATATCTCAACTTGTAATGTCAGACATACAATCCATACAAGTCTGTTCCGGGATCGAACAAAACCGAAGGCACTTACAAAGAAGTCCTTGCAATCCGGATATTCACAATCCTGATCGGATTCACCATCACATATGGAGAACTCTATACCGTAGCTACTCGGTGCAGAGTAAATCGACAGGTCATCCTATCGCTCTCGCAAATACCGGGTCTTCAACACCGATCTTCAAATGCAATTATAACGACGTATCACATATTCGGAATGGGTTATACGACCCCATGGTCCTTTCCCGGTTAACCCGAATAGTGAGCGCTTATTTAAAAATAAGTGTGGCATTCACATTCAAACAAATCACATCAATTACCCATTCAAAGGGAAATATTGATAGTCGGTTATTGAACTATCAATTGATATGCACACATCACCAGATTCCAAATAATTTTCCAAATTATTTATTTCACAAAAACCTTTACAAGATATATAATTTCAATACTTCAAAAATAAATCAATATTTATTTTTAGACAAATTCCACTTTCTTTATAAATTCCTTAGTGAATTTATAATTCCAAAATATCAATGAATATTCGATTTCAATCATTCATTTCAATTTATCTTCAAAAAGATAAATTCTTAAGATATTCACTTTATATTGGAAAACATTTCCATACTTACTTATTTATAAGTAATTCACAAATTTTATTTATTTTCAACACTTAGAAAATATTCAATATACTTCAATCGAAATTAAGTATATATTTCATTCTTTAAGGAAATCATTCTCTTAAACATATTTATTTGGGCCAAAACGAATGTTGCGTAAAACATCGTTACAACAACCCAAAATCACTAGTATAGGGATTCAAAATTAAAATTGATATATAAATCCTAATACTATGCAAAAACATTTCCTTTCGGAAATCATTTACTATAACAACAGTGTTATAGTCCACTATTTCCTTTTCATTTCTCGAAAACGTCTATTTCAACAATTAATGTTGAAATCTATGGTTTCGAATCTCAACGCCATTAAAACTTCGTTAGATCGTTTTAATTCTATTTCAAATATCACATTCAAAACAATTTCTTTAACATATTATTCACTATTCAAAAACGTGAATATATTTTGTTAACAACTTCCATTCTTTTATACATTTTATTTAAAAGAATTATTCACCATTCAAAAATGTGAATATAACTCCATTTATAGGTTTCAACAATTTACTTATCAAAATAAGTCATTTGCGAATTTATAAAACAACGTTTATAAATTCCATTTCTATTTATTTATAAAAACTTCCTTTTTATAAATTCTTTTATTAACCTATTCCAGTTTATAACTCAATTATAAACTAAAAGTTCATATTATAAGTTAAATGCTTATAAAACGATTATTTTACAAAATCATTCTTTTTAACTTCCCAAATTATAAATCTTATAACTTATAAGATTCATTCATTTATCCAAAATCATTATTTTAATAACTTAATAAATTTTATAAACCTACTGCTTATAAAATTCCATTTATGACTTCACCGTTTATAATTCTATAAATTTCATTCAATTTATGAAATTCATTTTCACTTCATTCAAACACTTATAAAAACTCGTTTTATAATGTCCATATTTCAATTTATAAATATCCATTTATAAATCTCTTAATATAAATCAATTTATATTATCCTTTTAAAACGTCTTTAATCTCCTTTATTATTTCACCATTTTGATTCATAAAATAATTAAATTTTATAAATCCTATATTTAAACTTTTCACAATTATTTCAGAAATCCCAATTTAACTATTTTATAAAGCCACTAATTCCTTATTTTCAAAAAATCAGCTTTCAACTATGTTTCTTAAAAATCATAATTTTTATAACTTTAAAAATTATAACGTTTATTTATTTATAATGGATCAATTCCAAAATATAGTATATTCTCAAAAATCACTTAAAAAATCATTTTAAAATCCCAAAATCTGGGTCCAATGATGCTACATACCAAATAGTCAATCACGACAACAACGATATCATATATCAATATGAAAATCCATCAAATATCAAAATATCTGAAATCAAATAAAAACTGTTGAGGAATCCAGTTGGATCCCTCCAACCTGTTTTCCTGCATCCACAAACATTAGCACGATACCAATTTCGCTCCAGTACGAAATTATCGCGGTATATGTTTTTAATAAATATTATCCGCTTAATAACGGCGTAATAGGGTCTCATCCGCTAAAAAATGCGGGGAATCAACAACTGCAATATATACATATGCCAATATATATATATTGATATTATATATAATACCAATTTCACTGTTTATGAAATATTCGCGGTATATGTTTTTATTAAATAACATCCGCTTACTAACGGCGCATAATGTCTATTTTAACAATCAATAGATGACAATCATCATTCAAATATGCATTCAAATATTTTAAATCTAACTATTTAAAATAAAATCGAAACTGATTCGATTGAGTGAGAAGTTCTCACCTTGATTTTATTTCCGTTTTAGCGATTTATTTCGAATAAAATTAAACGGACGTTTAATTTTACCCAAAATTTTCACTAACTCCAAACGACTCCAAACCAACTCCATAGCGTAGTACTCGTCCATACGATTCCAACGCAACTGGTTTCGTAATTTTTCGACCTCGCAGCAAAAAGATATTGATTTTACAAGTTTATACAAATTTTTATACACAATTTACATAAACTTTTAAACCTAAACTAATTATCACTGTTAGATCTTGTGACTTTTCATCTGGGCCGTACCCCCCTTCTCCTTCATCACGCGTATTGCTCCAGGCAACTCAAATTGAGGCCGAACCCATCATGCTTGATTAGGGTTAAATAATACTCCATCAACACTCAACTTCGACACGATCCAGGAGCTCCATATCGTAGCCCCTTCCATCACCCACCTTCGGCCACAATAGGGAGGAGCTCGGCCACTCCCTGATGCTCGCGCATGCATGTGAACTGCAGATGGACGCGGGCCTGTATCGCCCCCCTCGAGCCTCCATTCATGATCATATCCACATAGATACGAAGCTCTCTCCTAGATCTAGAAGTTTGTAGTTGGATGATTTCGATAATTGTTGACGGATTTTGAAAACTTAGTGGAAGAACTTCGTTCATTTCTGACCATCGAATTAAGAGATGGCGGCTAGGGTTTAGTATATTAGGTTTTATTTTATTTTTTATTATGAAGGGTAGGGTGCATATTTATAGGAAAATCGATCGACACTATTCACCCGGAATTTCCGAACTCCGATTTACGCGTCGAAACTGACGTACCTAGGGTTTATCCCGCGTTCCGGACACAATGGAACAGGTTTTGAAAGCTAATTCGGACATCTGTGCGAGTTATGGCTATAAACGCTCAATTTAAATTAAACCGATTTAACTCGATTTCTAGGCGTTTTAATTTGTACCGGACAAACGGTAAATCCAATTGACTTGAAATTTGAAACCTTACAATAATATCACATTATGGATCCGATGAAACTGGTTTCGTCGAAATCCGAGACTTTTTAAAAAATGGCTATTTTAGCTCGTCAAATTTAAATTAAAAATAAATCGATGCGTTTCGAGCTGCCACGCTCAAACGATAGCTCCGATTGACACGAAATTTGAAATCCGGTAATAACTAACTATTACGGATCCAATGGAACTGGTTTCGTTCAATTCTGAGACTATTCAAAAATTGACTATTTTTACTAGTCGATTTAAATATTAAAATATTCAATTTTCACAAATTAACTTTTAATTCAATTTTAAAAGTTCTAAAATATCATTCTAACTTTAACATGATAAAATAAAATTTTACAAATCATTTTCAATCATATTTAACCCAATTTTCAATTATTTCCATAATTTAACATATTAAATTATCGATTTAATTATTCAATTAAATCCAATAATTCGAATCAAAATTTATTTGACTTATAAATTCACTTATTAATATTTAAAATTAATTAAATATTCAAATTTTAATTAATAAAAATTCTGGGTCGTTACAATCTTCCCCACTTAAAAGAATTTCGTCCTCGAAATTATTAAGTAAGAAAAGTTATAGAATCTATTAACTTTCCAAAAATTTATAATTAAACTTCTTACAATACTTTACTAAGTTTTCAAAATCATACTTAGTTATCTTTTCAAAAACAATTACTATTGTTTAACTTTCAACTTCAAATCAAAGTTTAAAGTTTTCAAAAAATTTCCAAATTTTCTCAAAATTTTTTCTAACGCCTTAAATTTTCGGAAAAATTCGCCATAGTCTCCTTTGCGCGGCTCGATCCGAAAAAAAATGACAGTATATATATCACAAATATACATCTCATCAAGTAATGAGGCATCCCGAAGGGAAAAAAATGTAAAAGTACTGTATTTAATCCGAGATATGTACCTTATATTTTATTAGCAAGCATATACGGCTAATATAGCGCTAAAGCGAGCTCCAAATGCGAAGCAAACGTGATCCGCACCTACTAATCACTCAACAAACAACATGAGAAACATGCATATAGACAATAGTATCGATATACAACATATAGCAACATAATAACTATATATGTTAACATAGCAAATGCAACTAAACAACAAATGCAAACCTCAACCAACTAGCATTCAACAAATTCATAATCAATATATATTCATTTATATTCTCATTAATATTCAATGAAATAGGTTTTCAATTTAATCACATTTGATTCATTTACATTGGATTTACTAGCATTCATTTTCAATTAGTTTATATTCACTAATTTATATTCAAGTTGGTTCACTTCCAAAACAAATTCAATTCTATTCAAATTTCACTTAATTTCCAATTGAATTTCAATTACTTTAGCTTCCAATTTCATTAACACTTAATGAATTATATATAATCAACTAACAATCATATAACAACCAATGTTTATTCAACACAACCAAATTCCTTTGTTTTCAATTGGTTTAATTAATTTATTTTTTTCATTCAATTTTTTTTAACTTCTAATGACATTAGATTTTAATGAATTACACTTATATTCATTATTTCATATCAACTTAATTTACATTCAATTGATTAATATTCAATCCATTCATTCAATTCAATTCAATTTCAAAATCGAATTTCATTTACATAACTTAAGTTCACATTTATCTCTTAACTTTATTATTTTACTTTGATACTAATATCAACTTCATTCCATATCACTTAAGTTATACTCCATTTAACTTTAAATTCATTTTTATTTACAACTCAAATTCATATAGTTTCACTTCTTATATATATAAGTTTATTTACAATTGTAAATCACTTTAATTATAATTTAACTCTTATAATTCTTTTTGCTTATACAATTCCTTTGTTTAGATTATTCAAACATCTAAACAATCAACAATCTACTTATATACACTTTAATAATTCTGAAAAAATTATTTCTTCATATATAAAATATACTCAAGGTAAAATTATTTCATTTACCCAATTTAAAATCAATATTGTGCCGAATTGTTCTATTCAAGTGTTTAGAGATCCCTATCAACAACGTTAATTACTCGTATTAACCAGAATCTATATACCACTCAACAAACCAATCATCACAATATAAAACAATTTTATATATTCACTAACAAATACGCTCTCATAGCTATTATTACACTCAAATTCATTCTGGAGTACTGCTGACTCTATCTCTAATGAATAATACCCAACAGAACCATGGTTGTCGCTTAACCATAAGCTCTGATACCACATTGTCAGGACCCGATTCTTCGTCTTTCGAAAATTCAACATCGATACTCACTTTATCGACTGCCGAGTAATCGAACGACGGAAAACCGAACACTGAGGGTTTTTAAGAAAAGAAAAAGTAGAAAAGAAGAAGAAAGAAGAAAGAAGAGAGGGAAGAAAAAGAAAAGAAAATAGAAAGAAAAGAGAAAATAGAACAGAATTTTAAAATAGAAGAAAAAGAGAATAGAGGAAAAAGAAAAACAAAAGGAAATAGGACGGAACAGAAAACAACAGAACAACATCAGAATCTCACAATTCGCAGCGGAACAACATATAATAATAAATGAATAATCTTTAAACAAAGAACTATATCAGTTATTACATTACATCACATTACATCACATCATCTTATCATATCATCAGAGTGTACAACAACAAACAGTGCAGCGGAAAAAGAAATACTATATAAGTAATATGTCATGCCATCCAGCTTGCCTCCAGCAACTCCAGAATATCCAGAATATCCTGATAAACCTAACTCTTAACTGCCCGTGTGGAAATTGGTGGGCACCCAGAGTTTAGGAAGGAAAACAATAAACTCCAAGTCAGTCATGTGACTGGTGTGAGAACTCAAAACAGTTTATTTATCTTTAAAATAAAAATAGAGGAATATTTTTAAATTCAATTCGCAATGCTTTTAAAAATGAGACTACCATAAGGCCTCCCGCACACACACACATGCAAACGCAGAATCGGAGGATATTTCTCCTTATGATAGTCAAAGATGCTTGATACGCATTTAGAATAACATTTGATATTATTATTAGTGCATAATGTAGGAAAAATTCATTTCGAAAGTAGAATATAAATCTTAGCCAACATACGACCATTATCGTATGCCTACTATAGCTACCATCCAAACAGTGGTGACCACCATAAGTGAATGATAGGTTCTACAACTAATACCGTACAAGTTTCGTATTGTTTCTTTGGATTTCCAACAAATGGTCAGGCCAAGGAACTTCCCATTGCCACATGAGAATGCCTCTGGAAAGACATCCCCGAGAACCAAACCGAAACTCTGCCAACACAAGGCCGGGTTACCCCTAACTGGGTAACTACTGACACGAGCACGCCATTCCCCGATCGTAAACGACCTTTCTCACGGGATCCCGAAAACCAACAACCACAAAGTAATAAATTCATAGTAACCACATAGGTTAAATATCTGGGCTCCATACCATGATACCACCTCTATGTAGAAGGAAATGTACATACCCTAAAGGGTGCTACCCCTCATAACCTTGCCGCATCTTTCCTGTTTTGACCATTTCCGGGGTGTGAGGTTCGACGAAGTCACGTCCACAAAAACATACTTTATACAAAAGCCATGCTTTGGGTCAACAAATGATCAACACAATGATCACCAAGATAGACGATCAAATAAACGATCCTATCACAATAATCAACACAATGATCATTTACAGCAACACTCAGCATGTCACATTACCAAATTGGGAATATATCGCTGATAACTTCAACTATATAACCTCTGGGCTCGTACGTCTCAGAGAAGGGTGTTAAGCTAAAAGAATAAATTCTCCGCCACCAACAGAAATATATTTGAAAGAAATCGGCTTTATATCTCAACTTGTAATGTCAGACATACAATCCATACAAGTCTGTTTCGGGATCGAACAAAACCGAAGGCACTTACAAAGAAGTCCTTGCAATCCGGATATTCACAATCCTGATCGGATTCACCATCACATATGGAGAACTCTATACCGTAGCTACTCGGTGCAGAGTAAATCGACAGGTCATCCTATCGCTCTCGCAAATACCGGGTCTTCAACACCGATCTTCAAATGCAATTATAACGACGTATCACATATTCGGAATGGGTTATACGACCCCATGGTCCTTTCCTGGTTAACCCGAATAGTGAGCGCTTATTTAAAAATAAGTGTGGCATTCACATTCAAACAAATCACATCAATTACCCATTCAAAGGGAAATATTGATAGTCGGTTATTGAACTATCAATTGATATGCACACATCACCAGATTCCAAATAATTTTCCAAATTATTTATTTCACAAAAACCTTTACAAGATATATAATTTCAATACTTCAAAAATAAATCAATATTTATTTTTAGACAAATTCCACTTTCTTTATAAATTCCTTAGTGAATTTATAATTCCAAAATATCAATGAATATTCGATTTCAATCATTCATTTCAATTTATCTTCAAAAAGATAAATTCTTAAGATATTCACTTTATATTGGAAAACATTTCCATACTTACTTATTTATAAGTAATTCACAAATTTTATTTATTTTCAACACTTAGAAAATATTCAATATACTTCAATCGAAATTAAGTATATATTTCATTCTTTAAGGAAATCATTCTCTTAAACATATTTATTTGGGCCAAAACGAATGTTGCGTAAAACATCGTTACAACAACCCAAAATCACTAGTATAGGGATTCGAAATTAAAATTGATATATAAATCCTAATACTATGCAAAAACATTTCCTTTCGGAAATCATTTACTATAACAACAGTGTTATAGTCCACTATTTCCTTTTCATTTCTCGAAAACGTCTATTTCAACAATTAATGTTGAAATCTATGGTTTCGAATCTCAACGCCATTAAAACTTCGTTAGATCGTTTTAATTCTATTTCAAATATCACATTCAAAACAATTTCTTTAACATATTATTCACTATTCAAAAACGTGAATATATTTTGTTAACAACTTCCATCCTTTTATACATTTTATTTAAAAGAATTATTCACTATTCAAAAATGTGAATATAACTCCATTTATAGGTTTCAACAATTTACTTATAAATAAGTCATTTGCGAATTTATAAAACAACGTTTATAAATTCCATTTCTATTTATTTATAAAAACTTCCTTTTTATAAATTCTTTTATTAACCTATTCCAGTTTATAACTCAATTATAAACTAAAAGTTCATATTATAAGTTAAATGCTTATAAAACGATTATTTTACAAAATCATTCTTTTTAACTTCCCAAATTATAAATCTTATAACTTATAAGATTCATTCATTTATCCAAAATCATTATTTTAATAACTTAATAAATTTTATAAACCTACTGCTTATAAAATTCCATTTATGACTTCACCGTTTATAATTCTATAAATTTCATTCAATTTATGAAATTCATTTTCACTTCATTCAAACACTTATAAAAACTCGTTTTATAATGTCCATATTTCAATTTATAAATATCCATTTATAAATCTCTTAATATAAATCAATTTATATTATCCTTTTAAAACGTCTTTAATCTCCTTTATTATTTCACCATTTTGATTCATAAAATAATTAAATTTTATAAATCCTATATTTAAACTTTTCACAATTATTTCAGAAATCCCAATTTAACTATTTTATAAAGCCACTAATTCCTTATTTTCAAAAAATCAGCTTTCAACTATGTTTCTTAAAAATCATAATTTTTATAACTTTAAAAATTATAACGTTTATTTATTTATAATGGATCAATTCCAAAATATAGTATATTCTCAAAAATCACTTAAAAAATCATTTTAAAATCCCAAAATCTGGGTCCAATGATGCTACATACCAAATAGTCAATCATGACAACAACGATATCATATATCAATATGAAAATCCATCAAATATCAAAATATCTGAAATCAAATAAAAACTGTTGAGGAATCCAGTTGGATCCCTCCAACCTGTTTTCCTGCATCCACAAACATTAGCACAATACCAATTTCGCTCCAGTACGAAATTATCGCGGTATATGTTTTTAATAAATATTATCCGCTTAATAACGGCGTAATAGGGTCTCATCCGCTAAAAAATGCGGGGAATCAACAACTGCAATATATACATATGCTAATATATATATATTGATATTATATATAATACCAATTTCACTGTTTATGAAATATTCGCGGTATATTTTTTATTAAATAACATCCGCTTACTAACGGCGCATAATGTCTATTTTAACAATCAATGGATAACAATCATCATTCAAATATGCATTCAAATATTTTAAATCTAACTATTTAAAATAAAATCGAAACTGATTCGATTGAGTGAGAAGTTCTCACCTTGATTTTATTTCCGTTTTAGCGATTTATTTCGAATAAAATTAAACGGACGTTTAATTTTACCTAAAATTTTCACTAACTCCAAACGACTCCAAACCAACTCCATAGCGTAGTGCTCGTCCATACGATTCCAACGCAACTAGTTTCGTAATTTTTCGACCTCGCAGCAAAAAGATATTGATTTTACAAGTTTATACAAATTTTTATACACAATTTACATAAACTTTTAAACCTAAACTAATTATCACCGTTAGATCTTGTGACTTTGCATCTGGGCCGTACCCCCCTTCTCCTTCATCACGCGTATTGCTCCAGGCAACTCAAATTGAGGCCGAACCCATCATGCTTGATTAGGGTTAAATAATACTCCATCAACACTCAACTTCGACACGATCCAGGAGCTCCATATCGTAGCCCCTTCCATCACCCACCTTCGGCCACAATAGGGAGGAGCTCGGCCACTCCCTGATGCTCGCGCACGCATGTGAACTGCAGATGGACGCGGGCCTGTATCGCCCCCCTCGAGCCTCCATTCATGATCATATCCACATAGATACGAAGCTCTCTCCTAGATCTAGAAGTTTGTAGTTGGATGATTTCGATAATTGTTGACGGATTTTGAAAAATTAGTGGAAGAACTTCGTTCATTTCTGACCATCGAATTAAGAGATGGCGGCTAGGGTTTAGTATATTAGGTTTTATTTTATTTTTTTATTATGAAGGGTAGGGTGCATATTTATAGGAAAATCGATCGACACTATTCACCCGGAAATTCCGAACTCCGATTTACGCGTCGAAACTGACGTACCTAGGGTTTATCCCGCGTTCCGGACACAATGGAACAGGTTTCGAAAGCTAATTCGGACATCTGTGCGAGTTATGGCTATAAACGCTCAATTTAAATTAAACCGATTTAACTCGATTTCTAGGCGTTTTAATTTGTACCGGACAAACGGTAAATCCAATTGACTTGAAATTTGAAACCTTACAATAATATCACATTACGGATCCGATGAAACTGGTTTCGTCGAAATCCGAGACTTTTTGAAAAATGGCTATTTTAGCTCGTCAAATTTAAATTAAAAATAAATCGATGCGTTTCGAGCTGCCACGCTCAAAGGATAGCTCCGATTGACACGAAATTTGAAATCCGATAATAACTAACTATTACGGATCCAATGGAACTGGTTTCGTTCAATTCTGAGACTGTTCAAAAATTGACTATTTTTACTAGTCGATTTAAATATTAAAATATTCAATTTTCACAAATTAACTTTTAATTCAATTTTAAAAGTTCTAAAATATCATTCTAACTTTAACATGATAAAATAAAATTTTACAAATCATTTTCAATCATATTTAACCCAATTTTCAATTATTTCCATAATCTAACATATTAAATTATCGATTTAATTATTCAATTAAATCCAATAATTCGAATCAAAATTTATTTGACTTATAAATTCACTTATTAATATTTAAAATTAATTAAATATTCAAATTTTAATTAATAAAAATTCTGGGTCGTTACAAATATCATATCCAGACTGATAATAATAATCACATCCAATCAATCAACCAATAATTTACATTTAAACTAATTAAATTAACCAGTAATCCAGATGTGAGTGAGGTTAACTCACCTTGAGTTTAAAACATCGAACGTTCCAGTTTTAAATTAAATCGAGCACCTTTGATTTAATTTAAATTTCTTGCTTGCTCCAAACGCCTCCAGATATGCAGTGCAACCTAGATCCCATCGCTACGATTCCTATTCCGATGCCGCAAGTTTCGTTTGATTTCGACCTCGTATACATGAGATATGAGATTTATAAGTTTGAATATGAATATTATAAAATAAATTCTCTTTTCATTTTTATTTTCTTTACCAAACACAGATCAGCCGCTCAACTCAAATGAAAGAAGTCAGGCCACACACTGCTCTTCTTCTTCGCGTCAACAACAGGCTTCCTCACGAATAGGAACCCAAACCCACCGATCTTTGGCCAACTGCCGCTCCCTCCTCCATGAACTGGAGGCCGATCAAGCACCACGATGCGATGAGCCTTCCTCCGCCGCGCCTACGCCTCGAACGGCATTGATCTTGGTTCGATTAAGGACGAGAAAAATACGTTCGAACGCCGCGCTTCACTCTTAATTTGTTGCCAATCTACTGCGCTAATCCTAATCGTGACCGTTGGATATGAAACTCTCGACGAGTCCTACGATCTGCTAGTTGAAGTTTTCTTAAATTAGTTAATGGATGAGGAGAAAAATCAATGAGAAGTATGGAAAATATCGGCCATTCATAGATTAGAAAGGCGGCCTCATAATAGATCTAGGGTTTAACTGTGCAAGCCTATATATACGTATATTTTATATTATTTTATTTTATTAATATTCTCAATTTTAAATGTTTTTTCGAACGAAATCCAAACAATACGTGCCGCCTGGTGTTTATAGTGTTTTATCTGCATTCCGAACACAATGGAACGTGTTTCGGAGGCTAATTTGATCCGAACGTGGAAGTTAGCTTTTTAAATCGATTGAAAATATTAAATTATCGATATTTATTTCAACGCGTTTCTCTCCCGTACGAACAACGGTAACTTCAAATGCTATAAAATTTGAAATCCGATAATAATTAACTATTATGGATCCAATACCACTGGTTTCGTCGAATTCTGAGACTGTGCCCCGGAAGGCTATTTTAACTCATCGATTAAATCAAGCGATTTTCAAAATCTTCGAAACCATTAAAACTTCAGTTATAAAACTTTACTAACTTAATTATAAATCACATAGAATTTATATTCACATTAGAAATCATCCCGATTCAATTTAAATCAAAATCTGGTTACTTACATTATTACTATATATTAAATTCACCGTTAAATTAATATATAAAATTTCTAGTTTTACACTTATCGACTTTACATTCCATTCACAAGTCCAATATTATAAATAAAATCTAACTAGACTTTAAATAAATTTTAGAAATCGTCTTCAAATCTATTTACCCATAGATTCACAAATTATCCCAATTTCAAATATTGTATTACTATTTATCCGAATCCAATTAAATCATTATATTTTAAATTATAACTCATTTTATATTCAACCCAAATCTCCACATTTCATAATCAATATATAACCCACATTCAACATTTAAAATAAATTAAATGTTCAAAAACTAACGACCAAAAATTCGGGGTCGTTACACCTGAAATGCCATGATATTCTTCATGGCAAAGTATAACCTGCAAGTTATAGTTGAGCAGTAAAATTTATACCAATGTTCTGAGTAAATAACTAATATGCAACCGTTAAAAAATACAAAGCATGATTTGTGCAAATGCACAAAACTGGAAATCTTGACCTCAAAGAATTAGAAAAAACATGAACTTCAGTTTAGCATAAATTGGGTCCTGGTTATGGTGTGTCCAATGAACTAAATCTTAACATAATTGCTTAAGAGAAATAAACGCAAACATTTAAATAAACATAGACACTAACTTAGTTAAAATTTTCTAATACTTAGTTAATTTTTATAAACTCATTCAATATTTATGAATCTTAGATAACTTAGTATTATTATTATTATAAATCTTAGTTAATTATTATTATCACTACTATTATAATAGAAGATTTAGTTATATTTTATATTTTTATATACTTAGTTAATTTTTATAAACTAAACTTTTAATTTTTGTAAAATTAGTTAACTTGGTTAATTTTTATAATACTTAGCTAACTTTTATAAACTTATTTAATATTTATAAATCTTAGTTAACTTATTATTATTATAAATCTTAGTAAATTATTATTATTATAGAATATTAAGTTATATTTTATATTTTTATATACTTAGTTAATTTCTATATACTAAACTTGTTAATTTTTATAAAACCAAGTTAACTTAGTTATATTTTTATAATACTTAGTTAATTTTTATGAACTTATTTAATATTTATAAATCTTAGTTAACTTGATACTATTACTATAAATCTTAGTTAATCATCACCATCATCATTATTATTATAACACAATTAGCTGTATTTTATAATTTTATATACTTAGTTAATTTTTATAAACTGAACTTGTTAATTTTTATAAAGGTTAGTTAACTTAGTTAATTTTTATAACACTTAGCTAATTTTTTATAAACTTATTTAATATATAAATTTTAATTAACTTATTATTATTATTATAAATCTTAGTTAATTATTGTTGTTGTTGTAATAGAAGATTTAGTTATATTTTATATTTATATATACATAGTTAATTTTTTGTAAACTAGACCTGTTAAATTTTATAAAACTTAGTTAACTTGGTTAATTTTTACTAAATTTAGTCAATTTTATAAACTTAGTTAATCATTATTATTACTATAAAATTGTTAATTTTTATAAAAGTTGGTTAATTTTAGTCAAATTTTATGATACTTAGTTAATTTTATAAACTTATTTAATTTCAACAAATCTTAATTATTTTTTATAAAATTTAATTAACTTAGTTAATTTATTGTTATTATTATTACAATAATAGATTTACTTATATCTTACATTTTTATAATACTTAGTCAATTTTTATAAACTTGTTTAATTTTTATAAAACTTAGTTAATTTTTGTAAACTTGGTTAATTTATTATTGTTATTATTATTATCATAGACTCATTTAATTTTTATAAAATATAGTTAAAAATTAACTTGGTTAATTTATTATTGTTATTATTATTATCACAGACTCATTTAATTTTTATAAAACATTGTTAACTTAGTTATTTATTTATCATACAAATCCAATAGGATATTGCCGGTATTTATGTTGTAATTTTCAAACCCTAGTCCAAACTATAATTGAACATCTTATGTTGTATCAATTATTGCATAGTTTGCAGATTTATGGATATGAAAAAACATCATATATAGAACATATGATGCATTGTAGCTTTATAATTATAGTATGAGAACAGTATTTTTTGTAAAAATTAAAATGGAACGATATGGTTTACAAAATAATGGTAATAAACAGTTTTAATATTAAAATGCATCACATAATATTTTATGTTGATGATAATTAGAATTAGAATACAAAAATAACCATGGCCAGCATGAAGAAAGCATTCCATAATTGAAAATAATAACAGTAAGTTGAATAATAATATTGAAGAAAAAACACTTACCTCAAGAAGTTATCTCAGCTGTTGTTCGTACCAAATATGTTATATGCTAGCATCAAAGAAGAGAAAAGCAAGAAGACGAGATAAATAATAGATTTAATGGCCTAAAAACTGAAGTAAGTAAACTATTGGTTTTATTAGTTTGATTAAATAAACGTATGCATCTTTCCACAGTAGCTCTTTGTTTGAACTTTGACAGGCTGGAGCAAGAAACACGTATTGTATATATTGCAATGTTTGACTGATCGTCGCTTTTTATTAATGAGCTTGGCCTTTAGGTGCATAACAATGAATTCAAACCCAACATTAGTCTTTTCATTCTTGTTCATAAAATTTTCATTTTCCTGTTAATAATTTTTGAATAGTTTTCATTATTGCTACTTTGTTGAAAGAGATCCACAACTCAGAACCCATGAATAATATAAACTTGGGCCTAAGTTTAATATGAACTTATTAAAGTTGGTCTTTACAAAGTGAGAAATTTTGAAGAAACTATTACTTAGCATTCGGTCCAAGGAGTGATGAAGAAGGTGATTCCTCGGTATGTGATAAAAAAGAATATTAGCATAGATCGTTTTTTCTTCTTCTTATACTATGCAACCTTTTGTTTAAAAAACAGTGTAAAATTGGAGGGAGTGTTTGTACCAGAGCACTTCAACAGAAGGACTTACACATATAATCATTATTTAAACATAGAAGATTTTGCAATACTTACCCAAATGAAACAAGCCCATAGAAGTAAATAATCATTACCGGTCGGAATGGAGGGGGACAATAGAAGCATTTGGAAGATGCAACATGAATTAACGAATATAATTAGAAATATAATGGAATTCATTTTTCTATTAAAAGTATATGTGGTCCAGGACATGTGTCAAAAGATCAAGAATTCGGTTAATTGCTCTTTTCTGCCTATAAGCTCATGTATTACCTATAAAGTGACCACTACTATGTATATTGGGTTATTATGTATGAAAATGAAATCTTTCCTATTTATTTTATTTACCTTTTCCATTTATCCTTCTTTTTTGTATTTTCTTCTTCTTCACTTTATCACTTCTTTGTCAGTAGTTGTTAGTTCACCTTACTCCCTTCTCTTTTCACCGCATTGCTTAGATCATAGCCATGCTTCCAAACGTCAATAAGAACCAAGTTAGTACCTTACAGAAAGTGAAATTTTTTACAAAAATAGAAAAGAATAATCAAAGGAGAGGGCCCATGATAGGGGTACCTCATTTCTTATGAAGACAATTAAGAGGGGAATAACATCATTCTGCTTATTTCTATGGATTTTATACTAGTTTTACCGCCACAACCCATGTGGCCTTCGTGTGTAGAAAAATTTGGAAATTGGAACTAATTGAACTCACCCTACTGAAATGTTGACCGTTGATATCTATATGTATGTTTATGTTGTTACATAGTCTTACTGCTCAATTTTTTTGAATATGTTTTATATGTTTATGTTGAACTCATTCTAATACACCTCTTGCCTTCAAAAACAGTCATATACACAACTCATCAACTCGAATTCTTGAGTGTTCCAGACCTTATTCAAGCAATATTCACAGAAAATTCAATTAAGCAAATTAGTCGACCTTGGTATACCATTATTTAAGAATTAGCTGCAAGTTGTATTAATATCCAACATTGATTAGAAGCATTTTCTTTATGTCGTTCACACCAAAATGAATACGGCTAAAAAATAAAAATGAACAAATTTTCCTACAATGGATATAAACAAATACCTGGTTACTAAGTTTGAGCCCTGAGTTGAGTTCAGTAAAGATAACGCACTTCAGTTTCAATATTGAATAGGGGTAAAACATATATTGAGACCTTATTTCTAAACTATTTTTCCCTCACTATAGACTGTAATATTCTCCAACATAACAAATGGATTCCCATATAGTAATACCATCAAGAAATTTATTAATCTCCAATTTGAAACCATGAGAAATATCATATATAATGGGATAAATTTCTTCTTATTCTTCTTATGAAAATAACGGTATCTCAGATGTCTATACAACTAAAGAATTACAATTATAAACTAAAACTTGATTCTTCAAATCAATGGCAGTGATAGTTTCATATTACCAAATTTTCATTTATTAGCTAATATTTTTCAATATCAAACAAGTTTCTCCATCTTGTAAGCATGAATTACAATTATGAATTATGCATTCAAAATAGTAAACTTACACTTATTTTATCAATGAAGCAAGTACAAATTTCCTCCTTTCTCTTACCTTTAGGTTCATCTGATATAACTGTTTTGGTGACATTTGGCTGCAAAAGAAGAAAAGATAATAATAATAAGCTAGAACCTTAATTTCTAAAAGGTGTTTGAGATGGATATCTTTGATCATTTTTCTTATTTAGTCGCAAAGTCTACTGCTTATAGGAGTAAACACATAGAATTTAATGCTCATTTATCCATGTAATGATTTTAAAACACCTATAACTTAGCAATTATTTTCTATATTTTGAATTAGTAGCAATGTTACAATAGCCCGGGGTGATATCAAATCCTAGCTCCGCCTCTGCATACATATGGTGTAACGACCCGTAAATTTCGATAATTTAATTTGTTTATTTAATAGGATTTTTGTAATTTATTTTAGTAGAAACAATAAAGAGGATAAATAAATGTTAGAATGAAGGCTAAATTTAATTATGTAAATGGTGACTTAAAACCTATTTATAGGATTTGAATAAAATTCAAATGAATTAAGTAAGCAAAAAAAAAGGATTCTTACCTGGATATTAAATTTAATATGAGAAACTTATGAAAGTATTAATTTGATTTAATGCAATAAAAGTTTGTAAACGGTAATTGGAATAAATTAAGGAATCAATACAAGATAATGAATTGCAAATTATAGGTTTATATTAAAGTGTGAATGGAAAACTGATTGGTTATATTAATTTGATGGAATTCAAATTTGATGGGAAAGGTAAATGGATATTTAGTAATAAATTTAAAGGATTTAAAAATGGAATTTATTTAATTAATAGATATAATGGATAAGGATATACTTAAATGTAGGATTAAGAGTTTGAGTTATATACTTAGTTCCTTCAATTAAATCGGAAATCATTTCAATAATTATAAATTAAATGTTACGATAAGTAAATTAAAGGAATTAATGGGGATAACGTAAGTGTCTTCATAATATGATGATTTATGTATAAAGAAGAATGGAAATAAAGTTTATTAATATATCGGAATTTAATTTATGACAAAAGGTTAATTGCAATCAAATGAGTTGAATATTTTAACAAGAATCAAGCTTTATTTATTCATTGGGATATAAAATATGATAATTTGAATCTATTGAAATTAATGGAAATTGGATATAACATCTTATGTTAATTGGAAATAAAGATGGAAATAGGAAGGTTTTAACTAAGGGATGAATATGTAATAATTGCATTAATTTGTAAGTAGAAACAAAACGTTAATGAGAACAAGTATTTAAGATGAACCATCTATTTAGTATATTAAGTTATAACGGATAATCAATTGCAATCATTAAGAATATATTTATTACATTAACGATAATGAAGTAACATTTGAAATTTAATATTTAGATATTATGCAAATATAAATTTAGATGAAATTGGAGAGATTTACGTAATGAAGTATCAATCCAATGATAAATTTATCTATTTGACAAAAATATATGGAAAGTAAAATTTAATTTAAATTTTTGGAAATTAAATTTATAATTGGTGAATTAAATGAAATTTGAGAAATTATAGATTTTAATTCGACAGTTAAATTTTGTTTAAGTTAGTAAAGATTATTTGAAAATTTATGATGATAAGAATCGTCAATTATCAAAGTGAAATGGGAAATTTAATTTAATTGACTAAAATTTTAATTTATTTAATTAATATAAAAATAGCCATTTTGGTCACGAAATCGGATTTCGACGAAACCAGTTTCATCGGATCCGTATCAATGAATTATTGCAGGGTTTCAAGTTTCGTAGCGATCGGACTTGTCGTTTGATCGTACGAAGGCGAAACGCCTTGAAATCAATTTGAAATCAATTTGGAAATATTGTTTTCAGCATATCTTCTTCATACGATCGAATTTGAACGTGAAACTTTTTCCATCGCGTTCAGAATATTTTAAAACACCTATTTGGATATATGGGTTTACCTAATTTCGTTCCGGGGTCGAAACGGGCTTTTTGGGCCAATTATCGTTCAGCATGTTTGTTTATCGGATACATCCACTCTATTTTCTAGCCTATCTATATAAACCAAATTATAAACCCTAGCCTCCATCTATCTTCTTTTCTCTGTGCGTTCATTTCCCTCAACTCCTTCTTTCCAATGGCTGCAAAACCCTAGATCCAGTTTCAATCCAAATCAAAAGTCAAAATTCAAAGTCTCTAGAAAAATTCACAAAAATTATATGTCATAGTTCTCGAAGAGCATAATCTGCTGGTACTGTTCGTTTTTCGATTGGAGCCATTGTTCGTCCAGAAAATTGCAAATTAGTTTCGGCCATTCATGGCATGGATGGTCAATCAACGGAGGATCTTCCACGATTCATCGATCGGGAAGTTCCTGCGTGTAGAGGGGGCGAGGGGCAGTTGATCGTTACGGTGGCTTCGGCGAATTGGTTAATTGAGTCACCAGAAATTGAAGAGGATTCGATGACTTTCGTGCTTGGCCTGGCAGCACCACACGGCGGCGGAGGACGTCGCGCTCGCGACATAGATGGAGGATGACGGTGGCGTGCTGGTGATGAAGTGGATCTTGTCGAAGTCGAGAGTGGAGGCGTGATAATTAGGGTTTGTTTCGGCAGCTAGGGTTTCTTCCTGATGCTTTTGTTCGTTCGCGTGAGTTGCTGAGGAGAGGAAGCGCATGCTTCTGCAGTTTCATGTGACGTGGCATATTTTTTTTAATTAGGTTTGCTTTGTTTTATTTTAAATTTTGTTTTCAACCGCAATTTTCGCCATAACTTTCTCATACGTTATCCGTTTCACGCGAAATTTTTTTGTTAGGATCGTAATTAAATTCCAGATCTTTTGTCGCTGGTTTGGACAGATTTGGAGACCGTAGAATTTTTGGGTTTAAATCGGATTTAAATTCGTTTTAAATTCAAAAGGTGAGTGTTTTAACCCACTCATAACTTCTAGAATTCCTTATGTTTGTTAATTTGACTTAATATATGAGTAAAAATTTATTTATGATTGTTTAGCATGTTTTATTCATCATCTCAGTTAATTCGCATTTATTTGATTTAACTGTTAATTTATTTTATTTATTTCATATAAATTGGACAGTTATAATTTATTTATTTGCATATTAACTGCCAGTCAAAGTTATGTTAAATTTTTATTTCATATTAACTATCAGTTAAATTTACATTTATTTTTGCATATAAACTGCTAGTTTAATAGTTGTTAAATTTATTATTGAATATAAACTGTTGTTAATACATGTTATTTATTACTTGTATAATTTATATGCTCTATATCGATGATTGTTTAAATTGGATGATGATTGCAAATAATGGTTGATGATTGATATTTGGATGAATGGATGCTATATTTATATTATATAAACTGCAAGTCATCATGCATTTTTATTTCATTCGGGATTGCGGTTTGAAATGATATACAACCGCATTTTTATTTTAAATTACGGATTGAAATGATAAACATCCGTATCACTTGACCATAGGGTAGAAAATTTTATACAGGCACCGCGGTAAATATATAAAATTATTTTTAGAAATGTTTTACTATGGTTTTGTAAAGCTATATATATATATATATATATATATATATGGTTTATGGGATATTGATTTGGTTATATATATATATAGTAAATTTTCGGTTTTTAAGCTTTGTATAAATTTGATTTGAAGTATAAAATAAAGTTTGATTTACGAGATCAAATACGATTAAGAATTTATTTAAAATTAAATTTCTGGAGTTTTAATGACTTAAAAAAAAAGTAAGGTTGGAAGATGAATATTAAGTTAAATTGAAACTAAATGAAAAGTTAGAATTTTTAAAGGATATGATTTTTGTAACTTGATTTTTGTGTAAAGTGATTTGAATGAATATCAGGTTGATTTAAATGAATATATCAAGTTTAATAAATTGAAAGATTATCCAATTATGTGAAATTTTAAGTTTTACTTAAAGTATATTGAATTCATTAAGTAAACATTTCAAGTCTAAATAACAAGTAATTGAATTTGATATATACGGGATGGTCAAATGAGTTTGTTTTTGAAATGGTGTAATATTTAAAGCTTTGAAACATAAAAATTTAAAATGATATTTGGAAGTTTAAATCGATATTTGGAATTGATTTGTGAAATGTAAAGAAGCTATTTTGTTTTATAAAAGTAATTTAATATTTAACCATTTGAGAGATGGAATTTGTTTCAAAGTTATGGTTTTCAAGGTAGTATAATTTGGAAATATTATATTCAAGAGTTTTGATTTCTAAATATTTTACTTTGAAACCACTATGATTTTTGGAAAGAATATATTGGAAAATAAAGATGATATCATATTGTTTTGGGTTTTAAAAGGAAATGATATCATATTTATATGGTTGAAATGGATATTATATTCTGGTTTTAAAAGTATAAATTATTTTAAAGGACCGCGGTGTTATAATAACGTTTGGTTGTTGAAGAGACCGGGATCGGAAGTTGTCATACTCTCTGCCAACTCCGAAAACCACTTTAACAACCGTATACGCGGTGGAGATTCCAGAATGAAGTAGGTTGGTGGAGGCGTTTCCTGCAAGGTAAATACGTGGACCCGACTCCCGTGAGTTGGCATAAGGTGGCTAAAACAGGAGCGATTCTCAGGCCAATGAGGTCATTCCTCTGATCGGACACTCCTCTTCGATATTATACTTTGACTTTGGATTGATTCAGTGGCCACTTTTACTTTGATTTTTGGGGGAGTTTGTTTCGAGGTGGGCGGTAGCTGCGGCTACGCGTTTCCATCAGCCCGGATAGCAATTGGTATATCTACCCTGGCATTGCCTAGTTGTGTTGTGTCACCTGCCCTATCGCGCCTTGTACGAGTTTGGATTTCTCCCGTAGCCCGTGTGGTATCCTCTGGTGGCTTCCCGATCAGGAGGGACTATGATATTGGATGGACTACTGGGACTATTACGTGTTAAGGGCTATATGGGTAACCCCTTAATGCTAAGAAAAAAGTAAGTTTATTTTACAATTAGACACTATTATAATAGCGCAATATACTACATAGTAAATAGTTTAACGGATCCTTAGGAGATGTAAATCCCGAGCATCTCTTGGGTTACTGCATTCATATTTATTTCTGTTAATTTAACTTACAATAAGGTCTTTTAGTTCTGACTCGAGTGTTTTGTCTTTTCAATTCGCTCGGGACAGTCCGAGCGTTTCAGGATTTGAAGATTTTATTCTGGAGGACGAAGACGAAGATTTGTAGTATTATTA
This sequence comes from Allium cepa, assembly GCA_030765085.1. Classification (NCBI taxonomy): domain Eukaryota; kingdom Viridiplantae; phylum Streptophyta; class Magnoliopsida; order Asparagales; family Amaryllidaceae; genus Allium; species Allium cepa. The sequence goes on along the minus strand of CM060941.1, from coordinate 803,300,509 downwards.
TCTACTATATTATCCCACTACACTATTTAATTCCGCTGCATTGATATTATTGGTATGTGAACTCTGATATTTGATTGTATAAGGAAGAATCAATGTTTTGTAAACAGTTTTATAAACTGTATATTTTATTATTATATTTTATCCTTCCGCTGTGAGATTCTATTTTGTTTATTTCTTCTCTGTTTTTCTTATTTACCCCATAACAATCCGCCCTTCCGTATGGTTTGAATTGGCACGTGTGTCGATTTAAAGCGTGCGAAAAGGCGGGACGTTACAATCTGGTATCAGACCTTTGGTTTAGCGATAAACCTTAGCTTTGTGGGGTTTGACTCTTTACTAATAAGGTAGTAATACCCTATGGGAGTCGCTGAATGTATATATATGAGAGGGCGTATTTGTTAGTGTTATAAAAAGGTGTGTTAATCTGTTCCGTTTTGTATTTATAAATTCTGGTTGATGCATGGGATGTTGTGACATCAATAGGGATTTCTAAACACTTAATAGGACAGACCGACATAATATTTGTTTTAATATAGGTGAATGAAATAATTTTACCTATTATATTTTCTATAAAATAATTTTTCAAATAATATCTATATTTGGCTGCAATAGATTGGTCGTTAGGAATAATATATATAAATAATACATAAAAATAAGATTTAAAAATATAAAATAAATGAAATTTGAGAAATTTAGAACTTAAGATCCGGGGTTTTGAAATTTCTTTCGAATAAATTTTGGAATATAATAATATTGTGTATAAGTGTTTTCTGATATAAATATTCTAATATAATTCGGAAGAATTGTTTTAAAGAAGATTTTTGGGAAAATAAGTTGTGCTTTCCTCTCTGTCGCTGGAAAATAAATTCGGTGATGGCGGCCGCATCATCGACTTTCATTTTCGAGTTTCGAAGGGGAAAGACCACTGTAGTAGTTTTACTGCAGATTCATTTTTGAAAAATATATAAATTTGGAATTGTTTTAAATATAATTAGAGATATATAAGTTGTAAAAATATATTTATATATTATTTAAAATAATTTGAAATTTAACCCGGTATTAAATTCTTAAATTCCCGTTAATTAATTGTTTCAATTATTGTAGTAAAATGAAAGGTAAGTAATTAATAAAATTGAAACCTCTAGAATTTAGGTAAGAGATTTAATGCCAAGTTATAAGGGAAATAAAAGGAAATTTGAAATTGTAACATATGAAACGAAGAGTAATATTGTTGAATATTAAATTTAATTAAAGGATGAGATAAAACTTGCATAAGTTCATTTGCATTTTCTTTTACATATATAACTTACCAAATATAAAAGTTGAAATGTTTAATAAGAAATGTAATAGAAATTTGTACAAGTAAAAGTAGGTAAGGAGAGTATTCAATGAAACTAATGTCAAATGAGGATTTAATGTTATAAACTTAAGTTATAATTGAAATTTTACTATAAATGAATATAATTAAAAGTAAGTATGACAAATAGATGATTAGAAACTTAAGTAATTAAGTAATAAATCAATGAGGACATGCAATAATAAATGAATGAATAATTATAACGTAATAAAAGAAACGGGCATGACCTGAGTTAATGGAATTGAATAATTGTAAGTAATAAGAAAAAAAATGAAGCAAACATTTAATTAGTAAATGTAAATTAAAACGATAAATCATTGTAGAAGTAAAAAGAAAATCAAGTAACAAAGGTATGAAATGAAATTAATAATAAATAAGAATGGACAAAATCTATTGCTGAATTTGTTGTGTTATGGGTTGCGGTTGTGGGGTAAGGAAACTTTAATGTTGTTGGCGTGGATGAATAACCCATTGTGTTTAATCTAAGACTTTTGAGTAAATGATGCACTTGATGGTTATTTCTTCATTCCGTACAAATTAAAGGTTTTGAACCAAACAACTATCTATTTGCTTGATTTAATGGTTGCTTTGTATTTGTTGTGTATAATGTTGTTGAAATTGATGGTTGTTGTATTGATTTGTTGTTAGTGATTGAAACCACTTAAATATTTCACTTTATATAAATTGTTAACCCTTTAGATTTTATAAGTGAAATGCAGGTTATGGAAGCAATTGCTACTGCTTTTGGTTCCATAAGTTTAGCGTAAGTTGCCCGACAAATAGGTACGTTCTCGGATTACGGTTTTAACACTATTTATATATATATTTCCGTGTAGGGATATATATTACTTTGGAAAATATTTGTGGATATTGTTATATTTATATTATATTTTCTTCCGAGTCTCTCCATACAAAGGAGACTCTGCCAAAATTTTCCGTAAATTTTGGACTTAGAAAAAAAAATTGAAAATGTTTACAAACTTTAACAATTTATGTATAAAGGATTTAAATGGTTATAAATTGGTATATTTTATGATTAATTATTTATTTTGTAAACTTGTTTGTTTATAAATTTAATTAATAAAGATATATTGTTTTCTTATTTCTTCTTTTCCCTTCTTTTCCTTTTCGGGGACGAAAAGTTTTGAGTGGGGGAGAGTGTAACGACCCGTAAATTTCGATAATTTAATTTGTTTATTTAATAGGATTTTTGTAATTTATTTTAGTAGAAACAATAAAGAGGATAAATAAATGTTAAAATGAAGGCTAAATTTAATTATGTAAATGGTGACTTAAAACCTATTTATAGGATTTGAATAAAATTCAAATGAATTAAGTAAGCAAAAAAAGGATTCTTATCTGGATATTAAATTTAATATGAGAAATTTATGAAAGTATTAATTTGATTTAATGCAATAAAAGTTTGTAAACGGTAATTGGAATAAATTAAGGAATCAATACAAGATAATGAATTGCAAATTTTAGGTTTATATTAAAGTGTGAATGGAAAACTGATTGGTTATATTAATTTGATGGAATTCAAATTTGATGGGAAAGGTAAATGGATATTTAGTAATAAATTTAAAGGATTTAAAAATGGAATTTATTTAATTAATAGATATAACGGATAAGGATATACTTAAATGTAGGATTAAGAGTGTGACGCCCCACCTCTATACCCACGCTAACCAAGAACACTACGGTTTAGTGCTGTCAACTAGCGCGGAGAATAAGGCTGTTGAGGAGCGGCCATCAGTAGTTAGGCCTTACACTAGTATTGGTTATCTCGATAGGAGTGGTATATATATATATATATATGTATATATATATATATATATATATATATATATTCTTTCATTTTTCATCTCTAATTTATTTTCTCCCATCGAAATACCCCAATTCCAGTATAAAACGAACTACGATGGTTCATAATAGTTTAGAACAGTAAATATAAAATAATAACATAGATAATATAAATGCGGAACACAGATAAAACAAAAAGCCTCATATATACAATAACTGATGTCAGTTACAATACATTTGACACGGTACATATGATACAACTACTACAGTCGACTCAGGAAGTTACATATATAAGTACATTAACGTATATAATATACATGAATACATATCTTCCCATACAATCACACTGACTACTATAAATGACGACGACTACTCCAAAAGATATGAAAGGACTTCATAGCTCTAGCAGCAACCCAAAGCAGAATATCTACAACTTGAAATAACTCGGGTCTGACCCGAGTATTAAATTCAAAAGAAAATAATACTTGGATCAGTCTAATTCAAACTCAGTTATTAGTGCACAGAAGCAATAATAATTAAATAATGAATAGACGACAATCACAATAAATCTTGTCTATCCGATCCTTAAATAAAGAAATCGGATAACGATAAATATAACACGTAACAGTGTTAAACAAAAAATCAGCAAATTTAAACCAAATCAGAATATTGAATTGAATAAACAAAACAGTTCAAACCATTGAAATATCAATTAAAATATTAAAATCGAGTAGGGCTGCAGTACACGCACGCGTGCACTGCCTCGCCACTACAGCATATAGAATATGCAAAAGATCAATAAATCAAAGCAAGATAGAATAACATAAAAGCCATGCCATGTGGCTGCAGTTCACGCTTGCGTGCACTGCCTTGCCACTATAGTGATAATGTACCTAAAAACTCAATTCCGTGTGGCTGGAGTTCACGCTTGCGTGCACTGCCTTGCCACTACAGTAATGATGTACACAACCGGGCACAAGGTCAAACCCGAACTATTAGCTGGATTTAACTCAAGTAAATTCGAAAACCAATAAAATGCAAAGGTCAAGTCGCAGATATCACGACTCAACACAACTGCAAGTATTCAAGTTCAAAATGGACCAGAGAAAGTCTAGATATAAAGCAACAGCAAACTCAAAACAACTCAAAAATCCTCAAATTCAACAAGACAGTAAGCAACAGTGCACAAAGGCAATGACACGTACGTATACATGAACCAGCAGAAGCAATTGAAGTGCAACAGTGGAACAACAAGGCACAAAGGCTACAAGTATGACTTGAACAAAGCAATGCTACAGAGCTCGAGCTTATGCAAAGTCAACATCACAGCATAAATTCAAGAAGGAACCAAACCACAAACAAAATGCAAAAGTGTGCAAATAAAGACAAAGGTGAAACTTGGACTGAGAAAAAATGCAAATTAACTCCATCAAGTACAAAACATATAAACTACAAATGCACAAGCATGTGTAGACTCAACTGGATCAATGCACCAGTAAAACAACCACCGAGCTAAATGCAACTCAAGGGAAGATAGTGGTAACCACAGACAGGTCAGACCAACTACAAAGACAGTAGTGAACCCGGACCAAAGTCAAGTAGTGCAGACAAGATTATCATGCTACAACTACAAGTAATATATGCACACCCAAAAACATGTGTGGGTATACACATGTATGGTAAGACACAAGGATCAGTGATGTAACTGGAAAAATGCAGAGACCAGAGAAATGCAGATAAAGATCAGTAGTGTACAACAAAATGAAACAGTGGACAGAACTGCCTCAGCAAGACAGACAGTAAAACATAGCACAATGCAACACAGAGGCAACAAAGGTTTGAGAACAGATACAAATGGTAAATTCGAACATGACTGCAAATAAACAGCAGCCACAAGTGACAATATTAAATCGAGTTAAAACCGTGAGCAATTGAACAAGTCAGAAGAATGACACACACATAGTCAGATGACTAAAGTTAAATGAAATCATCAACAACGACAAAGTCGAACAACATAAGCACTAGACTACATGAACACTATAGGCCGAGAACCAGACCAGGTAGTACAAGTATCAAGACCAGTGACATGATAACAGGAACCAAGGCTATGATATGCAACGCTCAGATGAACACATGGCCGAGGTCAAGTACCCAATTGTACGACATTAACAAGCCTAGAGAAATCATCAATCAACAAAACAAATCGAACTAACTAAACATAGCATTTGAATCAGATGTGAGTGGATAGCACTCACACAACCACGTGACCGAAGTCATATGGAAGTAGAGCCGTGGTGGTCACGAGATAAAGCATCGCCATGATAACCAGCAAACAAGAAATCTGCAACATTGAATTTGAATTTGCCAAGAAAAACGACAGTTTAAAATCACATCAACATGAAAATCGAACACGGCAAAAGTCGAACAACATAAAAAATCCAAAAACCAGAAATCAAAGCCACGTTAGCACACAACAAGCGAGCATACAAATTCGAACCAAGTCCAAATAAACAGAATTGGAACAAGTCAGAAATCAAACTAGGGTTTGAATTAGATGTAAGTGAAGGAATCACTTACCTGATTTGCGAACTCGATCGAATGGAGGAAAGGGACGAACGAGCAAGAGCAAAGCAACCAGAATCAATCATTAGAAAAGCCGCAACACAAATAAGAGGAATCGAATATTGAAAAGCCCCAATTTGGATCGCAAGCCCTAATTTCGGAACGAACAAAACAACGGAGGCTGCCATTTTTCATCACAAACAAAAGAAAGAAGGATCGGGTCCAATAATAAACAAAAGTGGCCGGCTATGAAAAATGGGATTAGGGTTTTAAGAATCCTTATTTTGAATATAAGGGTGTTTTTATTTATTTTGCTTTTGCAAATTTTCACGATCCAAGCAAATGAAAATGTGGGCCGAGAATTCAAAGCCCAAAAATCCTTTTAACCATTTATAAAAGAATTTTAACACAAAATTCAAAAACTTCAATTGGCAATTTGCAACAATATTTATCGTTTAAATGTCGATTATTAATCGATGCAAATACCAGGTTGTTACAGACTCCCCTCCTTAAAGAAATTGCGCCCTTGCAATCATAAGGAATAAATGGACAAAAGGTATCAACCATAAGAGCATGAAAGAGTAAGCTTGAACGTGTTTGCTCGATGAATTCTCTGGATTCCAAAGTGAAATCCATAGGATTTGAGAACCACTGAGCTTTCACGAGAAAAACATCTTTATTTCGAGGGTGCTGAACCTCCGAAGCAATGATGTGAATAGAAGGTTGCTCAAGAATAAGGATCGGAAAATCCTAAGGCATTTCCGTAATTGGAAGACGTAGGAAACGTCATGAATAGCAGAAAATTGGGTACACCGGCGTAGTAATATATAAACACCAAAGAAATCTTTTAATTTCATAAAAGAAATTCCCAAATTCTCAACAAAATTTGATTATCAAATAGATAATCAGAATACATAAATCACAAAACAGCAATATCTAATTATTGATACGATAATTAGAAAACAGCAAAATCAACAAATCTAATTATCAACAAAGATAATTAGAAAACACAAATCACAAATATCTACTATCAAAACGATAATCAGGAATTACCACAACGGTAATCAAATTTCAAATCAGCAAATATTCAATTATCAAAACGATAATCATATCTTAAATCACAAATATTTAATTATCACAAACGATAATTAAATCTCAAATATCTAATTATCACAAACGATAATTAGAAACAACAAATATCTGATTATCAAAAACGATAAATCAGAAATCACCAACATCCGATTATCAAAAACGATAATCAGAAATCACAAAATTTTCAATTAACGAGTCCGGAATTAACCGAAATAGCAAACGCACATGACCCATAACCAAGAGTTTTACTAAATCCTTTAATTCACTTCATCGTTTTCTTGAAAGTGCATAATTGTGTATTTTAAAAATAACATTTCACATTCTCAAACGGACAAGTCCGGAATCAAGCGAATCAGTAAAAGAAAGGGGTCATAGTCCTTGATTTTTCTGAAATGTTTAAATCGCTTCCTCATTCTTTTGAAAGCGTAAACTGTAAAAAATTTGAAAACAATTTTAATTTATATTTTGAAACAAATTTAAAAAACAACAAATTTTTAAGACACGTGATTAAAACAGCAACATCGGTAGCAACTTCGACAAGGAAATTTCACTTCTCAAAATACCGTAAAAACGGACAACAAAATCAGCATTGCGGGATAACCGCTTGAAAATTCATTTTAATATTGACGGTTACTGAAGTTAATATGTCAAAATCTCATCAAAATAATTGGCATCAAAATATAATACCAATGAATTTTTTATTCATCAAAAATGTCACAAGAATCTTCTCAAAGATAGGAAGGGGTATCATACCCTAAACTTGTATTCATAACAAGTCAATAACACACGAATTCACCAATGCACAAAAATTGATAAAACTTATCAATAGAAATCACGAAAATTGGTGAAGCACAAATTCTAGAAATCATCACAAGAAATCCAGAAAACACAAATTCTAGAAATCTACACAAGAAATCCAGATATCACAAAATGAGAGTATGAAAACTCAAATGGGAGTACGGAAACTCGAAAGGAAGTACGGAAACTCGAATGGGAGTACGGCAACTCAAATGGGAGTACGGAAACTCGAATGGGAGTACGGAAACTCAAATGGGAGTACGGAAACTCAAATGGGAGTATGAAAACTCACCTACACGTAAGCATGAAAACTCACCTACACGTGAGCATGAAAAATCACCAACACGTGTAACGCAAAGCAAGAACGGGAGCATGGAAACTCACCTACACGTGAGCATGAAAAATCACCAACACGTGCAACACAAAGCGAGAACGGGAGCATGGAAACTCACCTACACGTGAGCATGAAAACTCATCAACACGTGTAACGCCAAGCGAGAACGGGAGCATGAAAACTCACCTACACGTGAGCATGAAAACCCACCAACACGTGCAACACAAAGCGAGAACGGGAGCATGGAAACTCACCTACACATGAGCATGAAAACTCATCAACACGTGTAAGGCAAAGCGAGAACGGGAGCACGAAAACTCACCTACACATGAGCATGAAAACTCATCAACACATGTAACGCAAAGCGAGAACGGGAGCATGAAAACTCACCTACACGTGAGCATGAAAACTCATCAACACGTGTAACGCAAAGCGAGAACGGGAGCATGAAAACTCACTTACACGTGAGCATGAAAACTCACCAACATGTGCAACGCAAATCGAGACGCTATCTCATGGTGGCTAACCGAAAAGAAAAAAGGTATGTGTGAATGGAATCACACAAGTGGTGTCTAGCCTATCCAAAAAGCAAAAAGATATGTGTGAATGGAGTCACACAAATGGTGTTTAGGCTAACCAAAAAGCATAGAGGTATGTGTGAATGGAATCACACAAGTGGTGTCTAGCCTAACCAGAAAGCAAAAAGATATGTGTGAATGGAATCACACAAATGGTGTCTAGGCTAACCAAAAAGCAAACAAAGAGACATCACAAAATTGCTAGTCTAAATCACAAAGATGATCATCATAATCATCCAGAGATCAATCAATATCACAAGAATATTCTCAAAGATCCAAAGGGGGCATCATACCCGAAACTTGTACTCATAACAAGTCAAGGACATAAATTCCAGAAATCAACACAAGAAATCCAGAAATCATAAAAAGGGAAAGAGGCCTATCACATGACGGTGCGAAGACCATGGGGAGCTACCCCATATGGATGAGTCTGAATCACCCGAATGAGGTCAAGGCTAACCAAAAAGCAAAAAGGTATGTGTAATGAAATCACACAAGTGGTGTCTAGCCTAACCTTGCAATGAAAGAGACATCGCACAATTGCTAGTCTAATTCATAAAGTGATCGTCAAGATCAACGAGAAGTGTCAATTACACTAAGCTAGTAAATATAAAAGTTTAGCTTCATGTCCCATAACCACTTGCTTAACTTAAATATTTACGAACAACTGTAAATCTTCACTAGAAAATTGTCACAAAAGATTCAATCGAATAAGTCCAAGAATTAAGCGGCGAAGTAAACGCAAGCGTTTCATACCACTCATTTTACTACGTCGTTTAATTAGATTTCTCATACGAGTGAGGTAAAAGTTTGTATATGCTAGTAGATTGGAAAACGGTTTAGGAAAAGAGCTTTGTATTAAAATAGTTTTTAAATCGTTTAGAGAAAAGAGTTTTGATACTTACTACTAGTATAGAAAACCTTTATATTTTTAAAGTGACAAATCACAAAAATGATTGTAGGAACAATCAATCACAAGAATTCACATACAAAGTTGTGAATAGAATCCAAAGAAATCGATACCGAATCCTACAAAAAGTATGTTCATGAAAATCCCGAAGAAAATGTCACTAAAGTTGCTAATAAATGATAGCAACAAATCGAGGAAATAACACGAATCGGTTAAATTTGGAAACCTAATCAATTCACAAAAATTCACATTCGAAGACGTGAATAAAATCCAAAGAATTCGATTCCAAATCCATCAATATAGAAATACCTAAAAATTCCAGAAATAGAAGTTATCAAAGTCGACAAAGATGACAACAACTAATCGGAAAAGAAGAATCGATTAACAAATGGAATAACGAAGGAAAACTAGCATAAATGCATAAATGACTTCAACAAAAATGAAAATCAAGTCAATGCCGAAGTCAACAAGTAATGGCCACATTCAAATAAAATCAACGTCGTCTAAATCAATTCAAAGCCGAAAACACAAGAACAAAATCCTCATCATCAAAAATCCAACTTAAGTTCATAAAGCAAACGGAGGCAGAAGATAAAATTCTTTCACGAAATCAAAATCAAGTGCACATGAATAAGAGTTAGGAATTCATACCTAACAATCAAAGATTATCATATGCAAAGATGAGAGATAAAATATCGACAAATAGTTGTAACATATGTTCCATCTAAGTTATGTTTTATATTAATTCCTAAACCCCAGGCTCTGATACCAAGCTGTGACGCCCCACCTCTATACCCACGCTAGCCAAGAACACTACGGTGTAGTGCTGTCAACTAGCGCGGAGAATAAGGCTGTTGAGGAGCGGCCATCAGTAGTTAGGTCTTACGCTAGTATTGGTTATCTCGATAGGAGTGGTGTATATATATATATATATATTCTTTCATTTTTCATCTCTGATTTATTTTCTCCCATCGAAATACCCCAATTCCAGTATAAAACGAACTACGATGGTTCATAATAGTTTAGAACAGTAAATATAAAATAATAACACAGATAATATAAATGCGGAACACAGATAAAACAGAAAGTCTCATATATACAATAACTGATGTCAGTTACAATACATTTGAAACGGTACATATGATACAACACTACAGTCGACTCAGGAAGTTACATATATAAGTACATTAACGTATATAATATACATGAATACATATCTTCCAATACAATTACACTGACTAGTATAAATGACGACGACTACTCCAAAAGATATGAAAGGGCTTCATAGCTCTAGCAGCAACCCAAAGCAGAATATCTACAACCTGAAATAACTCGGGTCTGACCCGAGTATTAAATTCAAAAGAAAATAATACTCGGGTCAGTCTAATTCAAACTCAGTTATTAGTGCACAGAAGCAATAATAATTAAATAATGAATAGACGACAATCACAATAAATCTCGTCTATCCGATCCTTAAATAAAGAAATCGGATAACGATAAATATAACACGTAACAGTGTTAAACAAAAAATCAGCAAATTTAAACCAAATCAGAATATTGAATTGAATAAACAAAACAGTTCAAACCATTGAAATATCAATTAAAATATTAAAATCGAGTAGGGCTGCAGTACACGCACGCGTGCACTGCCTCGCCACTACAGCATATAGAATATGCAAAAGATCAATAAATCAAAGCAAGATAGAATAACATAAAAGCCATGCCGTGTGGCTGCAGTTCACGCTTGCGTGCACTGCCTTGCCACTATAGTGATAATGTATCCAAAAACTCAATTCCGTGTGGTTGGAGTTCACGCTTGCGTGCACTGCCTTGCCACTACAGTAATGATGTACACAACCGGGCACAAGGTCAAACCCGAACTATTAGCTGGATTTAACTCAAGTAAATTCGAAAACCAATAAAATGCAAAGGTCAAGTCGCAGATATCACGACTCAACACAACTGCAAGTATTCAAGTTCAAAATGGTCCATAGAAAGTCTAGATATAAAGCAACAGCAAACTCAAAACAACTCAAAAATCCTCAAATTCAACAAGACAGTAAGCATCAGTGCACAAAGGCAATGACACGTACGTATACATGAACCAGCAGAAGCAATTGAAGTGCAACAGTGGAACAACAAGGCACAAAGGCTACAAGTATGACTTGAACAAAGCAAGGCTACAGAGCTCGAGCTTATGCAAATTCAACATCACAGCATAAATTCAAGAAGGCACCAAACCACAAACAAAATGCAAAAGTGTGCAAGTAAAGACAAAGGTGAAACTTGGACTGAGAAAAAATGCAAATTAACTCCATCAAGTACAAAACATATAAACTACAAATGCACAAGCATGTGTAGACTCAACTGGATCAATGCACCAGTAAAACAACCACCGAGCTAAAGGCAACTCAAGGGAAGATAGTGGTAACCACAGACAGGTCAGACCAACTACAAAGACAGTAGTGAACCCGGACAAAAGTCAAGTAGTGCAGACAAGATTATCATGCTACAACTACAAGTAATATATGCACACCCAAAAACATGTGTGGGTATACACATGTATGGTAAGACACAAGGATCGGTGATGTAACTGGAAAAATGCAGAGACTAGAGAAATGCAAATGAATATCAGTAGTGTACAACAAAATGAAACAGTGGACAGAACTGCCTCAGCAAGCAAGACAGTAAAACATAGCTCAATGCAACACAGAGGCAACAAAGGTTTGAGAACAGATACAAATGGTAAATTCGAACATGACTGCAAATAAACAGCAGCCACAAGTGACAATATTAAATCGAGTTAAAACCGTGAGCAATTGAACAAGTCAGAAGAATGACACACACATAGTCAGATGACTAAAGTTAAATGAAATCATCAACAACGACAAAGTCGAACAACATAAGCACTAGACTACATGAACACTATAGGCCGAGAACCAGACCAGGTAGTACAAGTATCAAGACCAGTGACATGATAACAGGAACCAAGGCTATGATATGCAACGCTCAGATGAACACATGGCCGAGGTCAAGTACCCAATTGTACGACATTAACAAGCCTAGAGAAATCATCAATCAACAAAACAAATCGAACTAACTAAACATAGCATTTGAATCAGATGTGAGTGGATAGCACTCACACAACCACGTGACCGAAGTCATATGGAAGTAGAGCCGTGGTGGTCACGAGATAAAGCATCGCCGTGATAACCAGCAAACAAGAAATCTGCAACATCGAATTTGAATTTGCCAAGAAAAATGACAGTTTAAAATCACGTCAACATGAAAATCGAACACGGCAAAAGTCGAACAACATAAAAAATCCAAAAACCAGAAATCAAAGCCACGTTAGCACACAACAAGCGAGCATACGAATTCGAACCAAGTCCAAATAAACAGAATTGGAACAAGTCAGAAATCAAACTAGGGTTTGAATTAGATGTAAGTAAAGGAATCACTTACCTGATTTGCGAACTCGATCGAATGGAGGAAAGGACGAACGAGCAAGAGCAAAGCAACCAGAATTAATCATCAGAAAAGCCGCAACACAAATCAGAGGAATCGAATATTGAAAAGCCCTAATTTCAGAACGAACAAAACAACAGAGGCCGCCATTTTTCATCACAAACAAAAGAAAGAAGGATCGGGTCCAATAATAAACAAAAGGGGCCGGCTATGAAAAAGGGGATTAGGGTTTTAAGAATCCTTATTTTGAATATAAGGGTGTTTTTATTTATTTTGCTTTTGCAAATTTTCACGATCCAAGCAAATGAAAATGTGGGCCGAGAATTCAATGCCCAAAAATCCTTTTAACCATTTATAAAAGAATTTTAACACAAAATTCAAAAACTTCAACTGGCAATTTGCAACAATATTTATCGTTTAAATGTCGATTATTAATCGATGCAAATATCTGGTTGTTACAAAGTGTTTGAGTTATATACTTTGATCCTTCAATTAAATCGGAAATCATTTCAATAATTATAAATTAAATGTTACGATAAGTAAATTAAAGGAATTAATGGGGATAACGTAAGTGTCTTCATAATATGATGATTTATGTATAAAGAAGAATGGAAATAAAGTTTGTTAATATATCGGAATTTAATTTATGACAAAAGGTTAATTGCAATCAAATGAGTTGAATATTTTAACAAGAGTAAAGCTTTATTTATTCATTGAGATATAAAATATGATAATTTGAATCTATTGAAATTAATGGAAATTGGATATAACATCTTACGTTAATTGGAAATAAAGATGGAAATAGGAAGGTTTTAACTAAGGGAGGAATATGTAATAATTGCATTAATTTGTAAGTAGAAATAAAATGTTAATAAGAACAAGTATTTAAGATGAACCATCTATTTAGTATATTAAGTTATAACGGATAATCAATTGCAATAATTAAGAATATATTTATTACGTTAACGATAATGAAGTAACATTTGAAATTTAGTATTTAGATATTATGCAAATATAAATTTAGATGAAATTGGAGAGATTTACGTAATGAAGTATGAATCCAATGATAAATTTATCTATTTGACAAAAATATATGGAAAGTAAAATTTAATTTAAATTTTTGGAAATTAAATTTATAATTGGTGAATTTAATGAAATTTGAGAAATTATAGATTTTAATTCGACAGTTAAATTTTGTTTAAGTTAGTAAAGATGATTTGAAAATGTATGTTGATAAGAATCGTCAATTATCAAAGTGAAATGGGAAATTTGATTTAATTGACTAAAATTTTAAGTTATTTAATTAATATGAAAATAGCCATTTTTGTCACGGACTCGGATTCGACAAAAACAGTTTCATCGGATCCGTATCAGTGAATTATTGCAGGGTTTCAAGTTTCGTAGCGATCGGACTTGTCCTTTGATCATACGAAGGCGAAACGCCTTGAAATCGATTTAATTGAAATTAATTTGAAATCAATTTGGAAATATTGTTTTCAGCATAACTTCTTCATACGATCGAATTTGAACGTGAAATTTTTTCCATCGCGTTCAGAATATTTTAAAACACCTATTTGGATATATGGGTTTACCTAATTTCATTCCGGGGTCGAAACGGGCTTTTTGAGCCAATTATCGTTCATCACGTTTGTTTATCGGATCCATCCACTCTATTTTCTAGCCTATCTATATAAACCATATTATAAACCCTAGCCTACATCTATCTTCTTTTCTCTATGCATTCATTTCCCTCAACTCCTTCTTTCCAATGGCTGCAAAACCCTATATCCAGTTTCAATCCAAATCAAAAGTCGAAATTCAAAGTCTCCAGAAAAATTCACAAAAATTATATGTCATAGTTCTCGAAGAGCATAATCTGCTGGTACTGTTCGTTTTTCGATTGGAGCCATCGTTCGTCCAGAAAATTGCAAATTATTTTCGGCCGTTCATGGTATGGATGGTCAATCAACGGTGGATCTTCCACGATTCATCGATCGGGAAGTTCCTGCGTGTAGAGGGGGCGAGGAGCAGTTGATCGGTACGGTGGCTTTGGCGAATTGGTTAGCTGTGTCGCCAGAAATTGAAGAGAATTCGATGATTTTCGTGCTCGGCCTGGCAGCACCACATGGCGGCGGAGGACGTCGCGCTCGCGACATAGATGGAGGATGACGGCGGCGTGCTGGTGATGGAGTGGATCTTGTCGAAGTCGAGAGTGGAGGCGTGATAATTAGGGTTTGTTTCGGCGGCTAGGATTTCTTCCTGATGCTTTTGTTCGTTCGCGTGAGTTGCTGAGGAGAGGAAGCGCATGCTTCTGCAGTTTCATGTGACGTGGCATATTTTTTTAATTAGGTTTGCTTTGTTTTATTTTTAAATTTTGTTTTCAACCACAATTTTCGCCATAACTTTCTCATAAGTTATTCGTTTCATGCGAAATTTTTTTTGTTAGGATCGTAATTAAATTCCAGATATTTTGACGCTAGTTTGGATAGATTTGGAGACCGTCAAATTTTTGGGTTTAAATCGGATTTAAATTCGTTTTAAATTCAAAAGGTGAGTGTTTTAACCCACTCACAACTTCTAGAATTCCTTATGTTTGTTAATTTGACTTAATATATGAGTAAAAATTTATTTATGATTGTTTAGCATGTTTTATTCATCATCTCAGTTAATTCGCATTTATTTAATTTAACTGTTAATTTATTTTATTTATTTCATATAAATTGGACAGTTAGAATTTATTTATTTGCGTATTAACTGCCAGTCATAGTTATGCTAAATTTTTATTTCATATTAACTATTAGTTAAGTTTACATTTATTTTTGCATATAAACTGCTAGTTTAACAGTTGTTAAATTTATTATTGAATATAAACTGTAGTTAATACATGTTATTTATTACCTGTATAATTTATATGCTCTATATCGATGATTGTTTAAATTGGATGATGATTGCAAATAATGGTTGATGATTGATATTTGGATGAATGGATGCTATATTTATATTGTATAAACTGCAAGTCATCATGCATTTTCATTTCATTCGGGGTTGCGGTTTGAAATGATATACAACCGCATTTTTATTTTAAATTACGGATTGAAATGATAAACATCCGTATCACTTGACCATAGGGTAAAAAAATTTATACAGGCGCCGCGGTAAATATATAAAATTATTTTTGGAAATGTTTTACTATGGTTTTGTAAAGCTATATATATATATATATATATATGTTTTATGGAATATTGATTTGATTATTTATATATATATATATAGTAAATTTTCGGTTTTTAAGCTTTGTATAAATTTGATTTGAAGTATAAAATAAAGTTTGGTTTTCGAGATCAAATACGATTAAGAATTTATTTAAAATTAAATTTCTGGAGTTTTAATGACTTAAAAAAAGTAAGGTTGGAAGGTGAATTTTAAGTTAAATTGAAACTAAATGAAAAGTTAGAATTTTTAAAGGATATGATTTTTGTAACTTGACTTTTGTGTAAAGTGATTTGAATGAATATCAGGTTGATTTAAATGAATATATCAAGTTTAACAAATTGAAAGATTATCCAATTATGTGAAATTTTAAGTTTTACTTAAAGTATATTGAATTCATTAAGTAAACATTTCAAGTCTAAATAACAAGTAATTGAATTTGATATATATGGGATGGTCAAATGAGTTTGTTTTTGAAATGGTGTAATATTTAAAGCTTTGAAACGTAAAAAATTAAAATGGTATTTGGAAGTTTAAATCGATATTTGGAATTGATTTGTGAAATGTAAAGAAGCTATTTTGTTTTATAAAAGTAATTTAATATTTAACCATTTGAGAGATGGAATTTGTTTCAAAGTTATGGTTTTCAAGGTAGTATAATTTGGAAATATTATATTCAAGAGTTTTGATTTCTAAATATTTTACTTTGAAACCAATATGATTTTTGGAAAGAATATATTGGAAAATAAAGATGATATCATATTGTTTTGGGTTTTAAAAGGAAATGATATCATATTTATATGGTTTTGAAATGGATATTATATTCTGGTTTTAAAAGTATAAATTATTTTAAAGGACCGCGGTGTTATAATAACGTTTGGTTGTTGAAGAGACCGGGATCGGAAGTTGTCATACTCTCTGCCAACTCCGAAAGCCACTTTAACAACCGTGTACGCGGTGGAGATTCCAGAATGAAGTAGGTTGGTGGAGGCGTTTCCTGCAAGGTAAATACGTGGACCCGACTCCCGTGAGTTGGCATAAGGTGGCTAAAACAGGAGCGATTCTCGGGCCAATGAGGTCATTCCTCTGATCGGACACTCCTCTTCGATATTATACTTTGACTTTGGATTGATTCATTGGCCACTTTTACTTTGATTTTTGGGGGAGTTTGTTTCGAGGTGGGCGGTAGCTGTGGCTACGCGTTTCCATCAGCCCGGATAGCAATTGGTATATCTACCCTGGCGTTGCCTAGTTGTGTCGTGTCACCTACCCTATCGCGCCTTGTATGAGTTTGGATTTCTCCCGTATCCCGTGTGGTATCCTCTGGTGGCTTCCCGATCAGGAGGGACTATGATATTGGATGGACTACTGGGACTATTACGTGTTAAGGGCAATATGGGTAACCCCTTAATGCTAAGAAAAAAGTAAGTTTATTTTACAATTAGACACTATTATAATAGCGCAATATACTACATAGTAAATAGTTTAACGGATCCTTAGGAGATGTAAATCCCGAGCATCTCTTGAGTTACTGCACTCATATTTATTTCTGTTAATTTAACTTACAATAAGATCTTTTAGTTCTGACTCGAGTGTTTTGTCTTTTCAATTCGCTCGGGTCAGTCCGTGCGTTTCAGGATTTGAAGATTTTATTCTGGAGGACGAAGACGAAGATTTGTAGTATTAATATCTACTATATTATCCCACTACACTATTTAATTCTGTTGCATTGATATTATTGGTATGTGAACTCTGATATTTAATTGTATAAGGAAGAATCAAATGTTTTGTAAACAGTTTTATAAACTGTATATTTTATTATTATATTTTATCCTTCCGCTGTGAGATTCTATTTTGTTTATTTCTTCTCTGTTTTTCTTATTTACCCCATAACAATCCGCCCTTCCATATGGTTTGAATTGGCACGTGTGTCGATTTAAAGCGTGCGAAAAGGCGGGACGTTACATATGGTGGATATATAGCATGGGTACTCATTCTTTACACTCATTGGATTGTTTGAGAAGTGTTATTTATTATATTACGAGATGTAGAGAGATATTTATAAGTGAAATCCCAATATGGTATATAGATGGGTCAAGCTTATTGTTATTTAAAAACTAATACACTCATTATTTAGTCAGGCACAATTCCAAGTACTAATAACCAGCTATAAATCGTAGTTAAGAATAAAGGAGCTAAAAATAATTTAATGAGAAAAGCATAAGGAAAAGGGGAAATAAAAAGTGATGGTTTGTTGTAGAAGTGTTATCGGATCGAGGATGGGTACAAAACATAGCAGTCCGTTATCCATCCATCGTTGAGAGAAAGATGTTTTCGCTGCACTGTGAAACCAGCTACTCAGCAACTTGGATCGGGCTGGCCAGCAAGTTGTGCAATGTACGCAAGTCTGATACCATAACCCAACATTCCATCACCTTAATGCCCCACTTGGTTACGAGCTCACACTACTGAGCTCAGCGTGTGTTCGTGTAAAAAGCTGATATTTTATAGAATAATATTTATATGTTTGGCAATGTGGGAATAAATAGATGTTTTCTTGTTGTAGGTTGTCATATAAAGCATTTCAAATATATCCAATTACTAGTATTTATCATATAATATATTGTTCATGTAAAGATTGCTTCGTTTAATGATACCTAGGGGTAATATTTTTTCCAAATTTCGCAGGTAATATTTTCCCCAAATTTTGTAGGTAAACGATAGTCAAATATATATGAAACATTGGGTCCTTGTTGCTAACAACATTGACTCCCTAATGGAAAAGTAGAGAAATGCAGCATTTGTCTAGTAATGTTGTTCTATCGTTTCAATTGAAATATCGATTTTGGATCTAATATTATACCCTTAAAGTGTAGAATGGAAGGGAAACCACATTTCCTTTAATTGAAATACTTTTCTTATCGGCATTTGTCAAGATTATGGCCCATTAGCTACATAAATACCATATGAATTAAAAAAGGAGAGGGAAAGCTACTTCAGATAAATTATTTTCCCTGTACATAAAAAAGTAGCGGTAACTAAAAATTATTGGAAAGGAAGCTTAATATCTTTCAAAAGTACTTTTTTATCAAACCTTTGTCAAGCAGCCATACACACACACAAAAAGAAATGTTTAAACAATGCTCCTTTCTTTCTCTTTACACTAACTTCATTATTTAAATAGGCACTTACGGTGGAAATCATGGGAAAATTGGGGTGCTCCATTGATTGAGTTGTCATTGAATGCTCCTATATATGTGTATGTGTGTAGCAAGTAACCGGAGTGTAGCCCCATATATACTTACAATGTGAATCAGAATCACAATAACAAAGGGTTATTTAATATTAAATTGTTTGCATGTTCACAAATAAGCAGCAGTAACAAAAATTTATTGGAAAGGAAGCACGTGATACATTGATAGCTAAATACTTGCCAGTATCATGGTAGTCAGGGTTAAAAAAGTGCAAAAAAACACACGCTAAAATTGAACTATGAGATTTCAACTTTGGGTATGTGAAAAGAAAAAAGAAAATACCAAGTCGAGTTTCGTACTACTTTCTTCTCATTGAATATACTGCTACCTGAAAACCACCTCTTGGTCCTAGTTTGGTATTATCTTGAATCAATGTTTAACCAGTACTTAAATTTTATATTATTCGGAGTTTTTTCTTCTTCTGTTAGTACAAGAAAAGGGTGATTTGAGCTTACAGTAAACTCGTTTGGGAAAGATAACTTACCAAGTAGTACTGGAACAGCTTTGCTTCTCGGATCATATATTATCACTCGATTTTTATCTCGCATTATGGTTGCTTTGGTGAAATCCATGCAGAAGAATAAGGATGCCAAATTACGCGTAATGTTCCATAAGTAAGCTTGGAAAGCCCATAAACATGTCAATTACCTCCTTTGAAAGTTTAGGCTGCAATTGGTAAGATAGACTATTTTGTTGTCTTTATCATTGTCCAAAGATATGGTAAACTGCATTGTGTACCCTTGTAAATTTATCACCAAGGAGAAACTTTTTTCCACTCATTTTGCTGAACCCTAATCCTAGTGCTCTACCAGATACATGCTCTTTATTCTATTGCTTGAACCTGTGCACTCTTTCAGTTTATCATTCAAAACATGTAGGCATGTTATTGTTAGCCTATATTTCTGAAGATTAGTCACTAGTATGTCATTAGCTCCTTTTTGTTGTGGTTGTACATCCTCACTTTTTCTGCATACTAATAAGTATGTAGAAAAATCTGTAAGTTCATAAACACCATATTGATACAGGTATGATACAGTTTATTTAACTAAAACAAACTGCCAATAAAAGAGGAAAAAACAGAATTTACTCGCATTATAATTAGTGGTCCAAGTCTGATAAATTGCATTCACGTACTCTTACTGACCATCAGAAATATGTACATATATACACAAAGAACAACGTCATTAAAAAATTATTTTATGCTTGTTATATCAATGTATGTCTTTGGTCTTATTACGAATAGAGAATAACAAATTAGTGTACCTTTATTAACTAACTAATCCCTCACCTCCATTGTTATTAAAAATCTTAAAACCTTACGATTATTTCAAATCGAATTTTTGTGGTTACAATTCAATTCTTAAAATCTGGTTCAAAGTTGAAGTAACTTGCAATTGAGAAAAATCATTTAGTCCATGCAAAATTATAAGCTGTCTTATTTTTCTAAGAAAAATGGGAAGGGTAATAGTTTGTCCTATTTCCATGTTTCAACCCATATTTTAAATCATTTCGCTTGGTGTAATATTCGTTGTAATTTAAACAGACACATCACCTATCAAACTTATTAAATATGCACAGACAAAATTATAACTGATACTTAAACATTCTCCCAAATTAAAACAAACATGTACATGGCTAACTTGACAGTAGATCATCCAAAGAAGTATTGAAGTATGCCTACCATAAAAAAGAAATGCAAATTTAATGATTTCTCTAACAAGTTTTGTTAATCAAAGTGTTATAGTAAAAAATGAAATCGGGAAACAATGGTTGTTTTATCCAAATGGGTAAAAACTGGAGTGATGACATTAATAATTTTTTTTGCTCTAGTATGTCAATACTCTAGGATTTTCTTTTTCTTCTTTCCCTAGCCATTTAACATGCATAGGTGCATTCCACATGTAGATCATTATGTAACAGTTAGCCGATATAATTACGTACATTAAATCACATATCTTAGTAGACATCTCGAATTACCTTAGTAGATATCTCAATTACCTAAAATAAATCATTTATCATGATAGATATCATAAATATACTGATTGCAATTAAAACACTATGACTTACATAATAATTACAAAAAATAGCAATTTCAAATGTTACATCTAAAGGTTAAACAAATTACCTCAAATTGGGTTTTCAAAGACAATCAACCAGGAATTATTCAGTGATCGATGCTCTTAGTTATTGAGTGAATGCGAAACTAGAGTCGTGTGCTTTTGTTTTCTAAGGATAGATTCAAGGAGTTAAGGCTCGAGTTAATTGGACGCTGTAGGTGAAATTAGGGGATGAGCAAAATTTATGATAGATTTCATGAAAATTTGATGTATATTTCAGATTTTAATTACGTTTAAATTTAGGTAGGATTTAGGATTTGGGATTGCGGGTGAAATTGAGGAGGATTTGGATTTCATAGATTTCTTACTTTACGTGAAGATAAGGAAGAAAGGAAGGGGGAAAGTAGCCGCATAATGAAATAAATCTCAAAATAAAGTGGGTTATTTCACATAGCGTTTGGGTTTTCATTTTTCTTTTTCAAAGCACTATTATCGACACTTATGGAAGAAACGATGACAGTTATTGCTAAGAAAAGCCCACTTTGTTGTAGTGAGTTGAATTTTGTAAAATTTAAAATTGAATTTTTGAAATATAATTTATTTTATATTTATTTACTAATTCGTATAGTGATTATATAATAATAAAAAATATTAAATAATTACCAAAAAATTATTTCCAGTCATTGAAAATCATAATCAATGTAAATATACAATTTAAAAATATAAATTCAGTTATTATATGAAATATTTATATAGTTCAATTCAAATCATATAAACTAATTAATTAACTTATTAATATATATATATATATATATATATATATATATTAATTAATAAATTATAATGATATTAGTAGTGTGTATTAGATCCTTAATGGAAAAAATTGTTTTGTTTTATGTTATAAACATATACGCATAACCAATCAATATGTGACAAAAACAACACCTATAGGAATTTCATCCAACTAACAACATAATAATCATAACATATATATATATATACACACGTTTATTCGGAGAGGTAATGTATCATACATACATACATACATATATATATGTATAACTGAACACTTACCTAAAACAAATGCCCTTAAGTCTACATTGTAATGATGAGTTTCCTCTTTCAAAAACTTACTGATTCTACAGATTGCTAATCTTGAATGGCATATCGTTTTGCTATCGAATAACTGTTAATTTGGATTGATTTGATTTTAGTTTTGTTGGAGCGTTTGGAAGGTGTAATTCGACCAACAAGAAGGAGATATGAGGTAGAAAAAAGCTCTTCTAAAGTTAGAGTTAGGGTTCCTTTTATAATGGTTGAATCAGAGAGAAAAGTGGATCACATCACATACCTTTTCACTAAATATATACCATCCATCACAAACTCTTTTACCCTACTTTGACCGTCCCTAATATCTAATGTTTGCTGTCGAAATTGTTCTTCTAACTTCATGGTTTATAGTCCATTTAAGCCCAAGTAAATATATTATATTAAATTCAGTTTAATTCATTAATGATATCTCATAGGGACCGATATACTTATAACTATTTTAGATATATGTACAAAAATATTTATTCTCCAAATAAAATTCAAGTTTTATAATTAATATTTCATAAATATTAATTAATTTCTAACAATTATAAACTAATTAAATCGTTTATTTTAAAAAGAATTCATCATTTTGGTTTTTGACTCGTGGGTGTAAATTTGGTCAGCAATTAACATCGAACTATTTGAATGTTAATGTTTACATGTCACTTAGACATTTTGGCCAAAATTATCGCTTGCTTAATTTTGGCAAAATCCAATTTCACTTTATTAAGTGTTACCCTGTTATGACATTTATTTACACCAATTCTCTTCATCAAGACTATACCATTTTTGAATTACGAAATTTGGTAATGGTCAAAATTCTAATATCATCCATATTCAACTCTATAGTCAAACACAAAATCCTTGGTTCAATAATGACAATTATTATTAACTGAAATGCTCCTGCCAGAGAATTTGACTTTGAGTTGACTAGAGTTAACCGTGATACTAACCCCATATAACTGAGGAGGTGAATCATCTCTTGAATAGTGCTTCACTTCCAGTACTTTCACTCGATCCAACTATAGTCACTCGATAGAATGTCATGCCATGATTTGACTATAATCAAAGCAGAGCTTTCATATTGAAGATCTATAGTATTCTCAAGTTAAGAGAATTGTGTAAGTCAGTCACATCGATATTTTATGTTTAACCTTAGTTATATCAACCAATAGAAAACTATCGAGTGAGTCCATAGTTATCCAATAACTATCAATACGTAACCCCTTAGTGCCACCAACAACCATGAGTAATACACTGTCTAACATTTGAAGAGCGTTACGTACTTTAGTCTTAACGGATACATCGATATATTGTCTCGATGCATCTTGACTAAAAACATTTAAAATGGTATATTTGTTTTCATTGTGATAAATTATTCATGGTTACAACACTTTGTACATATTATCACAAAACATGCCATTGGTGGATTTGCTATTTAATATTCTTTAATTAAATCAACTAATTAATAAATATAATCACATTATATCAAGTATATAATAGAAAGAAAATACTTTTGATTTCGAACAAGATGGATTATTGAGTTAGATATATGTAATAAATTACAATATTGCCCCTGGGGCAAATCCCCAACTCTATCAATCTCTCACTTGCATTTAGAGTCAATTACGGAATCTTATTCCTACTTCTCCATTCGGTTTTCTTAAAATTGATCGGGTCAGTTCCTCAGTGAATGGATATGCTATTATGTCTTAATTATCCACTTTGTCAATCAACTCTCTCCAACACTGATAAACTACCTTTATCATGTGGAACGATTCGAAGTACGTCTCTCGACTTCCTATGAGCTCTAAGTTCTGATATGAACTATATTGTGATATTACTATCGTATAAAAATTTTGTGGGATTCTCAACATTTAGAATCACCCTAAGCTCAGTTATGAATTTGTGCATTTATAATTATACATATTTCTTTATTGTTGTGCTATTCAAGGCAATGTACTTAGCATTTTCCATTGGACTAGCTGTAGTCTTTCATTGGAACATTTTCAACTAAAAGATTCTTAACTTGAATTTATTATTAACATATCATACTCAATATCACTTATAAAACATTGAGTCCGAACACTTCTTCACAAGGATTGCGATGTCTTTGTAAACAATTCTCTAATATTTCATAAATACACGAGAACGTTCTAAACTATCATTCAGTGATATCAATTTGGATTTAGTATTTGCTTCATGTATCAAATACAGGAACAAATCACGATTTTTTAGACAACATAACATGTATGATAATTCTTATTGTCATGCATAAGGATTTCACCTTACATGTTCCCTATTAAACATTTTAATAGGGTGTCCTCGTATATTGTTTAGGACATTCCTTATATCTTTTATACTTACTGTAAAAGATATCATTTATAAATCCATATCAAAACAACTAAAGCTGATTTTAATTCAAATACATTGTTAAAATCAACAATGTGTTGTTTACTTACAATTTAGAAATATCAATGCACATCTTAACGTTCTTGCTTATGAGCACACGCATCCTCCGCATTTTGATTGATAATCAAACTATTTGATATTTCTATCAAAAAACTTATCAATTTTTGACGCTTATCGAATGATACTTTCGCACCTGTTCTTGGATCATATCCAGACACTCACAAACCCAAATATCGCTTCCATTGACTTTGAGATGCTTTGGTTGTTATGTGCAAACAGTCTATTCTAAATCATTATTTAGAATTTTCCATTTCAGCATCTATGTACCAAATCACAAAGTCTTACAAAGCGATATTTTTTTGAGTAAATCAGAAATAACTTTATCATATTGAATGATGAATCTATTACGCTAATTTCAACATTTATATTTTACGAGATTGTTATTATCAACATTGCTTATTTAATTCCAACTGCAGTAGTCTTGCTCATAAAGGCACAATCGCAGCCGATGGATCACATCCCTTCGGTTACAACTACCAAAATCATATTTTGATAATGTAATAGAAATTCATTTTTGGATTTTTCGCATCATACCATATTATAGAGTCAACACACTTAATGGTTTATTTAAACAATCGAGGATTATATATTTTCGACATTGATAAGAACCTCATAGTTTCTCTTCAATGTATGACAATACTTATTAGACACTCCAATGCGATGTGTTCATTTAGGTTAGTTGATTTTATATCCTCTCATATGATCAGTTTTATCATTAGACGTATCTAATTACATTTACTACGAACAATTTCTCAAAGAAATTCCTTCACTATGAAGTTAATATTTCTTGAAACAACAATTATTTCTTAATGCAATGGAACATGTATTCATCAATGTTTTATGAATTACCTTTTATATAAAGTCGATTTAGTTTTAGTTTATAGAACTTATATTCAAAACATAAATTTGTCATCCAATAACAGTCCTTCTTAAACTCCTTTTGGGGAGATTCATACAAGATCCCTCACAAGCAACTATTACGTGCAGACTTTCGACTTGCACAACCTGTCAACTCCTTGACCAAGGATATGTTAAAGTTTCTTATAAACATTTATCTTGTATGATTTTGTAAACTATTATTTAGATGAAATAATATTAACTTTCTATACTACTCTTAAGTATATGCCCTTAAAGAAAGATATTAACTCAACTGCACTCACAATTAATCGTACTCTATTCAACGAAGTTCAGCTGCTCCTTATTGATACATCATTATGTTCACATGGAGGAGTGACTTTTGAGATCGAATCTTTATTCACTTAAGGTACGTTCGGAACTCTTTCTAATGTATTCATCCACTCGATCAAATTGAATCATTTCTATCGCATGTTATTTTGTTTACTTCCGTTTTATATTCTATGAGTTTACCATAGACATACTACATGTATATCAAATACACATGTTCATGTCGATGACAACTCGTAGGTGAATATGACGAAGTATGTAGAACCGTTTTGGTATTAATAGACTCTCTAATGCATATATATATATCAATATGTATCAATCCGAATAGTTCATCAACTCCTATGATGCTTCCCCAAAATCGATGTATAGCCCTTAATTGTTTGAGATATAATTAACTCGTATCACATGATTAATAATCATATAATAGAAATTATTTCTCAAAACTACATTTTAGTCTATAATTCCAAATAATTGTAAATAATTTTAGATACTACCGTATTTCTTAATGCATCACTTTGTCGTGAAAACAAATACCACATTAAGTATTATTTCATAATGAATATTCATAATATCCATGTTGAAATATAATTACTTCTATATTTCAGTCAATACAAAAAATATATTATTTTATAAATAATGTTCGGCATGTTTTACGAAAAATAATTTTTGAAATTTGATGCAATCAATCGGTGTTATATGATGTGCTTCCACAATTTCCGCCATTACCATAATAGAGTACTAAATTCGAAGGTCCATCATTCACTTAATATAGATTATTTATTTCATATACTGTACCTATATTACAACGGAGAGTTCTTTGATCAAATGCCTTAAACTCAAAGAAATAAATCTTATAGACAATAATTTTCTATACGAAAACACATTTCGGAATTAGAAATCATATTTCTTAGTCCAATATGAAGTATAAATTATTATTACAAGTCTCTTTTTTACATAAAAGAAGTGACCGTTCACTCTCTTCATCTAAACTGTACCTTAACTTACATCTACTCTTATGCATTCGATTTTCTTTCTAAATGGACGAACCATTCCAAAGAAAACCCTTACTACAACATTACAACGAACTCTTTACAAACATGCATTGATCATCCTTAATATTTAAGGACATCAAATATGATGCAACTTACATAAACTGATCAAAATAACATTTCAGTGATCGAATTCTTAAATTTATATTGTAATTTTGACCTTGTGTTACATTTAACACAATATGAACTTCTATTGTAATCAATCAAATTGAATACTTGATCTTATAGTACTATTTATTTGATTGTTTCGAATGAACTAATTTCATTGAAGTATCATACAAATACGAACTATGATCATTTCCATATAACATTTATATGTGATAGTATATGGATCAAATATCCATAGCCTCATATTGCTTTTAGAGTTCAAAACTCATAGAATACAATAAATAGTCTCAACCAAATAAACATACAAGTGATCAAATTACGAACATAAGAAGCAGTTGTATAGGCACTTGCATGGATGTAGAAATGTTAACATGCAATAGGCATTTATTAGTAAGCATATGTTATATTTATATTTGTCAATATTCAATTCATTTCACTTATACATCTTAATTGGTAAAAAAATTATCAATCAATTTAAATGCGCAATTTGTCGATTTAGATTATAATAACATTATATATCATATGTTCTTATAATATTGGAAAAGTTAAATGTTACCATTTCATTTTTCTAAATAAAGCTCCCACTAGTCCTTTACGTTTCACTAAACCCTAAGTGAAACATATAAGTCTTTCGACTTCACTAGTGAGTATTAGGACTCATATGCCTTAGGATTCCTACCTTGGGAAAAGCTCTCGTTAGTGTTAGGACTCGTATTTCCTTATTGGTTGTATTACATACAGCTCCTAACCCTAATCCCATCTTTACCTTAAGAAAAGCTCAACGAGTAAAGTTGGATTATTCTCTCGGACCTATCATTTCACGACGGCCTAAGTGTAATGCATATAGCTTGAGGAAAGCTCAACAAATATGTGCGGTTATCTTACCTCGTATATTCAATATATTAATAGCAGTATATATAACATCCCTAGCTTGAGGAAAGTTCAACAACTAAAGAGTATGCACGTAATCTATTAATATATAAATGATAGATGACAACCATATATTAAAGATTCATAATCTTCTATATATTACATCGAGTGATATCGACTTATGGAGTAATATTTTTTTTATGAATTACCCTCATGATTCAAGTGTCGAACACATTAAAAATCATAGTATACGTACATTTACTTAAGTCTTTATTCCTTAAGTCTATTTTGGGTTTCTTTAATGTTCCATATATAGTTTATACATTCATATTATGTAAGTTTTATTCTTATATAACTTGTATATTTCATATTACTTATATAATAGTCTTATGTATAATAATATGTTAATTAAATCTTATCTAATTTATTTTAATTAATTTTATATTGATATAACATTTGTATTTAATATTTATTATATATTATAACTTTTATGGCATAACACATATATCATATATATGTTTATATTATTGAATTAATTAAACCTTTTAATTAATTTATTTAATTAAATTGTTTTAGTTAAATTATTTTAATTTCCAAAATCATTATTAATACATACATGCATATTTTGATATCTTAAATATTTTAAAATATCATAACATATATCATAATACATAATACATGCAAATACATTTTATTAATTAAATTATTAATTAATTAATATTATTAATAAATTTATAATTTTTGAAATTTATTTTATATTATTTTTCAATCGTTTTGAAAAACTCTATTATACTATAACTTTTATAATACTTTATGTATTATTTTAAATTTAACTTTTAAACTTAAAATCTTATATTTTTAATTTTCGAAACAATTTGAAAATCTATGTTATTACATTTATAATATTTTTCTTATTTTAAATTAACCTTTTAAATTTAAGAATTTTATTTTTAATTTCAAAATAATTTTGAAAATTAGTCTAATTCAAATTGGATCTTTTTCTAATAGAGATAACCTTTTGGGCTTACCTTATCATTCCAGGCCAGCCTACTAGCCAAGTAGGGCAAAGTACTTTAATACCCAAACCTAATCTTAGAACTACTTTTCTAGATACTCTACTATATGGGTAGGCTTTAATTAGTTAACCCTGAAAGGGAGTGCAGATTAAGAATCTTAAGGCTAATTTAACACTAGAGGGGGGGTGAATAGTGTTTAATGGATTCTAAGACTTATATGAACTAACTTAACGTTATGACACAAAAAAATGCAACACTTAACCACAGAAAAATTACAGAACCAAACAGAGATGCAGAAAGTAAATAAAAAACAGTAAAGGGAAAGAACACATCAGATTTTATACTGGTTCGGAGCTCCAGTCCTGTACCAAGGCAAACCATCTCATACAGATTTTTATACCAATGTCGAGATTACATTCCTCAATTTCTAAAGGCCTTGAGGTACTCTCCTATCTTACGAATCCAGGGAAAACTCTCTTGATTTATGGGCCCAAGATTACCCAATTGATTTCCAGGCACAACCACACCTTATAGAGAAACTCGATAAACTTTTTATTATAAATTGATCCTATAACTCTGAAAACACTTTGATCTTCGAGAGGGCAGAGAATCAAACAAGAATGAGAATCTAAACTTAAGAACACGATCTTAAAAATATGAAAATTATAGAATATGGATTTGTGGAGAAGAAGAAGTGAAGAAAATATGAAAATAGATGATTAAAAAATTCGGTTGTGAAGTCTATTTAAAAAGCACCAACGGTCATAACCATTCATGAAGAGATTTAAACGAATAGACACTTCTTTTGAAAATTGAAACTTTTGAATTCAACGGCCACCATATCGACATGGGGTATCCCATGATGTCGACATCCCTATGTAAAAAAACAATGTAAAACTTGTTTTTGAAAATGAAGTTTAAAAGAAGAGTTTATTTTAAAATAAAAATAAATAATATTTTAAGGCTAAAACATCTTTTTGAAAAATCATTTGAAAAGATAATTTTAAGGCTAAAGTATTTTAAAAAGCAGTTTTGGAAATCATTTTGAAAAACCATTTTGAAGTAGTTTTGCAAGCTTCTTCCTGTAGAATATCTCATCACATCAAGACTCGAGAACTTGTACAAAACCAGGATGTTCGTGGGTTTGTAAGCCACTTGTTGTAGGTTTGTAAGTGACTTGTCGTGGGTTTGTAAGCCACTAAGAAAGTAGAAATGGGTTCCATCCCAAATGAAATTCGGAATGAATATTTCCATGCTATTATGAATTTTTAACAAAAACTAGACACATATCTTGAAATCTTGATCTCGATATTCTAGAGTCTTCAATCTTGAGTCTTGAGTCTTTATACTGATCAGTCTTCAGTAATCAATACCTGCATATATATATTTATATATCCTGCATATACGTATCTTTCTGGACAACAATGTTAGTATATATTTTATAATAAGATAAGTTAAAAAGGTTGTCGTCATCAAAACCAACATCTCAATTCCTAACAATCTCCTCCTTTTTGATGATGACAACCTGTATTTATAAAATATACTTATCATACCATAACTTCTATCATAACTCCCCCTTACTCCATAACTCCCCCTTACTCCAAGTCGGTTATTATTTTATAACTTCTCTCCCTTTGTCATCAACAAAAACTTCTTAAAAATCCCTAAACTTGTTATAAGATAATCAACCATAATAAAATAGGGTAAACCATATATAAGTGTAATAATTGCTAATTGTGATCATAAGTGTAATCCAAAAAGTAAATCAATCATTAACCAATCATATTTACAGTAATTATTCAATCCAAACATATATACAAACCATACCAAATAAGTTAATTCAATCAAGTTTAAAACACACTAATCAAATCAAACAAATAACATACAGAATGACTAGACATTCCTTGGTACTTCCACTTATCCATCTTCTCCAAAGATAGGGTCTGCTTTGATGGCATCATATTCTTCTTTATCTTTGTCGAGGGTGACTGGTGGATTTCCTTTGAGATCGTCCTTGTTAAGGGCTGAGATCATCCAACGAAGGGCATTGAAATGTCTCTCTTGCTCCTTGATCATCTGTATTTAAATCAATTCTAAGTGACGCTGATTACGAAGTATGAATGTAAGAATATTCTTGAAGGAAGTGAGAGTTTCTTCAAGATTATCACTTAGATTCTTAATTGGAGAAGCCATAATTCAAGAAATAGAAGAAATATGAAAGAGAGTGATTAGAGATGAAGTTTTATAATTTATTCTGGAAGAAACATATATAAATAGGGGTAGAAAGTCGTTTGAAATGAATAGACACAAGTTAGTTACATGAAAATGAAATTTGAAAGTGTAACTATTTTTTGCCCATTGGATGTCGACATGGGGGATGGTGTATGTCGACATGCCTCTGCTTAAAATGACATTTTGCTTTGTTTTGAATATTATGAACAAATCTATTAAACTAAAATTTGTATAATATAAAAACAAGCAATTACAAAGACAAGTGAAGTTGAATAAAAGGAAATGAAAGATTCCATTAATAATTGTAGTCAACATTACGTAAGTAATATAATATTAACTAAAATAAAGGAAATACAAAGATAGAACTTAAGATAACATGAATTAAACTAGTTAGAAGGAGACGAAGAAGATGATAGTTCAAGCTTTCTACTAATTTTCCCGAAGAACTTAGCGATTTTAGCGGAAATCTTATCCATTTTCTTACTCATTGATCTTTTAAGTGTCTTCTGATTTTCCACTATAATTCTTTAATTATTGAGAATGGTCTTGTTGGACGGATTAGCGGGATTAGTAGGATATTCAATACTTTCAAAGGAGGTTTCTTGATCTTCCTCTTCCTCCTCGTCAATTTCCATTCCTTCCTCTTCCTCTTCTTCCTCTTCTTACTCCATTTCTTCCATTTCTTCATGACCAAGTCTTTCTTCCTTTTCCGTAAGTGTTTCATATGGTTGAAACACTAATGGAATTTGCATAAGGGAAATGCTTCCATGCTTAAACACTTTTCTAGCTATAAATCCTTTTCTTTTGAAATCAACTCCAAAGTAATAAAAAATCCGGGTGAGATAAATTCCATGATATAATGTGTTTTCACCCATAATAAAATTCTTGGGCCTTAGCTCATCCAAAATAACTTGATCCCAATTAATATCATAATTTCCAAAAATTACAAAATGAGCTTTGCAAACTTTTAGATTTGGGTTGTTGTAGTTTCCCAATCTCGGTGTAAGAGTGTGTTGGATAAGAAGATTAACAATTCTTGATTTTGGACGAAATTAATGATTTTTGAATTCGAAATTGTCATCCCCTTCAAAGATGTGATGAAATATCTCTTGATCATTTTCATTGATTTGAAATTCCAAGAGATTCATTCCAGTATACTTACATCCCAAAATATTTTCCAAAATTTCACAATCCAAAACAATTAGTGTTCCTTTAACACTACTCTAAATTTGTCCTTCTTGCCCATCATAAAAACAACGATTTAAATTCGCATAAGATATCTTAATAAGATTTGGATAACATACAAAATCAATATGTTTGTTATCAATTGAAATGAGAATAGAACATTGTTGAAAAAGATTTTCAATTTCATAAGAAGGAAACTCTTCAAAAATAGCAAATTTTCCCATATAAACTTTACGAAAGTTTACGTAGTTGATGTAATCTTTGATAGCTTCCGGGTTGTTAAAAAGAAATTTTTTGACAGATTTTGGAAGCCTAATGGTGTTAGGAGTGCTTGAAGAGGCCATTGAAGAAGTTTGAGAGGAGTTGAAGATAATGAAGATAAGTTTGAAATTTGAAATAAAAGTGAAAAGTGATGATAAAGAGAGTGAGATAAATAGAGATTCTATAGACATGTTCTCTGGTCAACAGACATCTTTCCAGAGCATTGAAGTTGGTGAAAAGGTGGAGGGAAATTCAAAAGTTTGAATTCAAATTTTGAAATCAAATTCTGAGGGGCATGTCGACATGGGTTATCCGGGTATGTCGACATATGCCTATTGAATCAAAGGACAAGTTTCTATTCCTAATTCCTAATATATATATATATATATATATATATATATATATATATCCTATATTCTAATTATATAATTCCTATGATAACATTAAATATAATAATACTTAATATTAATATTTAATATTTAAAATATTATTAAAATAATATTATTTTTGAATTTAAAATCCAAATTTCAAGGGATAAATTTGAATTTAAAAATTCAAGGAATTTTAAAACAATCAAGCAAACAAACAAGCATCTATTCAAGTAAGAAAAATAAAAAAATAATGTAAATGCGTACCTATTTTATATCCGTAGTCCTATCGTCATATGATTCATGAATAGCAGTGAAACACAGATTTGAATTATCCGTCTTCTTTTCATCGTCGCTGGACGACGAGTCTGAGTCATCAAGAGTTGTTGTGAATGTTTTCTTTCTTTTCCTTGACGAGTCATTGTTTGGATGGAATAACTATTTATCTAGGTACAGACAATCTTTTTATAATGCCCGACTTTATTGCAATTGTAGCATCTATTATTGTTGACGTTCTCTGTATTATTTCTGGAATTCCTTTGATCGTTTCTTTTGTAGTTATTCATTTTTCTATATTTTAGGAATTTCCGAAAGTTTCTTGTCATGAAGGCAATCTCCTCATCACTGTTTGGTTCCGAATCTTCAGTTGTTGCACTGAATGCTTATGACTTCTTTTCTGCAGCCTTGTTTTCTCTTCTTTCTTGCAGTTGAAATTCATAAGACACAAGATTCCCAATCAATTCTTCTATTTTCATGAGACTGATATCATTTGCTTCTTCGATTGCAAGTGTCTTTTGATCCCATTCTGGAGTTAGTGAATTTAGAATTTTTCTGACTTGGTCTTCCTTCAAAAAGCTTTTTCCCAGTGTAGTTAGTGAATGAACAATATCTTGAAATCGACAATACATGTCGGAAATGGACTCATTTGCATGCATTTTAAACAATTGAAACTGATTAGTTAATATGGAAATTTTAGTCTGTTTAACTTTGGTTGTTCTTTCATGAGTAACTTGCAAAGTTTTCCAGATTTCAAATGCAGATTTACAAACAGACATTGTATTAAACTCATTCCTATCTAGTAAATAAAATAATATATTCACGGCCTTTGAGTTATTTTGTGCAACATCCTTTTGCTCAGAAGTCCACTGGACAAAACTGGTAGTTGGTTCAATATACTCAATTTTTGTGACATTCCAAGTGTCTAATCCTTTAGATTGTAAATAAATATTTTCATTCTACAAGCCCAATATGCATAATTACTGTCATTGAAAAATGGTGGTCTGACAGTAGACTGGCCTTCTACAAATGAACTAGTGTTAGTGATAACAGAACTAGTGTCAGAGTTGACATTACCAGTGTTGGTAGCCATTAAAACAATATTCCAGTTTTAGATTATGAAAACTATGAAAACCTACGCTCTGATACCAATTGAAAGGGAGTGCGGATTAAGGATCTTAAGGCTAATTTACCACTAGAAGGAGGTGAATAGTGTTTAATGGATTCTAAGACTTATATGAACTAACTTAAAATTATGACACAGACAAATGCAAAACTTAATCATAGAAAAATTATAGAATCAAACACAGATGCAGAAAGTAAATAAAAAACAGTAAAGGGAAAGAGCACACCGGATTTTACACTAGTTCAGAGTTACCTACATCCAGTCTTGTACCAAGGAAAACCACCTCATACAGATTTTTATTATACCAATGTCGAGATTACATTCCTTAATTTCTAAAGGCCTTGAGGTACCCTCCTGTCTCACGAACCCGGGGCAAACTCTCTTGATGTATGGGCCACAAGATTACCCAATTGATTTCTAGGCACAATCACACTTACAAAGAGACTCGATAAACTTTTGATTACAAATTGATCCTATAACTCTGAATAGCACTTTGATCTTCAAGAGAGGGCAGAGAATCAAACAAGAATGAGATTCTAATTTGATTCACTTAAGAATTCGGCAGAATTTTGGCACGGTCTTAAAAATATGAAAATTATAGAATATGGATTTGTGGAGAAGAAGAAGTGAAGAAAAGGTGAAAATAGATGATTAAAAAATTCGTTTGTGGAGCCTATTTATAAAGCACCAACGATTATAACCATCCGTGAAGAGATTTAAACGAATATACACTTCTTTTGAAAATTGATACTTATGAATTCAACGGCCACCTGGTCGACATGGGGTATCCCATGATGTCGACATCCCTATGTAAAAATTATTTTTGAAAATGAAGTTTAAAACAAGAGTTTATTTTAAAACAAAAACAAATAATATTTTAAGGCCAAAACATCTTTTTGAAAAATCATTTGAAAAGATAATTTTAAGTCTAAAATATTTTGAGAAGTATTTTTGAAAATCATTTTGAAAAACCATTTTGAAGTAGTTTCGCAAGCTTCTTCCTGCAGAATATCCGATCACATCAAGACTCGAGAAATTGTACAAAATCAGGATGTTCGTGGATTTGTAAGCCACTTGTCATAGGTTTATAAGCTAGTTGTCGTGGGTTTGTAAGCCACTAAGAAGGTAGAAATGAGATCCATCCCAAATGAAATTCGAAATGAAGATTTCCACGCTATTATGAAGTGTTAACAAAAACTAGACACATATCTTGAAATCTTGATCTCGATACTCTAGAGTCTTCAATCTTGAGTCTTGAGTCTTTATATTGATCAGTCTTCAATAATCAATACATGCATATATATATATATATATATATATATATATCTCCTGCATATCATATCTATCTAGACAACAATGTTGGTATATACTTTATAATAAGATAAGTTAAAAAGGTTGTTATCATCAAAACCAACATCTCAGTTCCTAACAAACCCTTACGTGACTAATTAGACCGCATAAGCTATTGGGCTCTAATACCTTTGTTTGAACTAGGCCAGCCCATAGCGGAAGTTTTGGGAGAATTTCAAGTTTTTTGACCCTATTGGATCTTTATTGGGCCTATGAAGTCTAATTTATTTAGAAATTTTCAAAATTTAATTTAAATAAAATCATATGTTTCATTTAAATTCATAAATTCTTGATAGAAATTTATTTAATTTATTTTCAATTTATATATAAGTATACATATGTATCATATACATATGTGTATGTGCATGCATGCATAACATGATGTTCCATGCAAGGTATAGCATGTCCGTATAGAGATGTTGGTATTTACATTGCAACAGACATGTTAACTCATCCTATATGTATTGTATGTGGTCCAAATATGTCTATATATTTATATTTATTATTTATAAAACCCAAATATGTGTGTGTGTATGTATATATGTATATATGTATATTATGAGAAAATATTATAATTATATTTAAAAATAAAGTATTATAGTGTTAAACGTTAAATAAATAAATATATAAATATATGCAAAATATAAGTTTACTTTTTATTGTTTTAAATATGCATGTGTGTGTTTATATATATGTATATATTAAAGTAACTTAATTTCATATGTATATATATGTATATATTACAATATGTGTGTATATATATAAATATAATAATTAATGTAAATATGAGTTAGAATGATTTATATAAATTATAAAATTTAATTTTTTTCCCTCCAGATCGAATGCATAGCTATTCAATATTTAATTATATTAATATGTGTGTGTGTATGTCTATGTATTATGAATTAACTATTTAAATAACAAGAAATAAATGATATAATAAATATTTTGAATTTTAAAATTTTAGACAATCAGATTGATATTTTATAGCTTACGAAAAATGTTCAAATTTGTATAAGTCAAAATTTTATCTTTATTAATTAAATAATTTCGATCGAATTTAAAACTGATTTTTTTAAAAAATATAAAAATTGATTTAAAAAAATCTGATTTTTTAATCAAGAGCTTCTATAATGACAATTTAATTTATAAAATTTAAAATTATGAAATATAATTTATTTTATAATAATTTCTTAATTCGTATAATGATTATATAATAATAAAAAGTATTAAATAATTACCAAAAATTATTTCCCATCATTAAAAATCATAATCAATGTAATTGAAAAATATTGCTCATTTATTTATGAGAAATATTTATATAGTATAATACAAATCATATAAACAAATTAATTAACTTATTAATATATGTATAACGTAATTAATAAAATATAATGGTTTTAGCTGTGTGTATCAGATCCTTAATGAAAAAAGTATTTCTATTTATTTTATAAACACATGCACACAACTAATCAATGTGTGACAACATCAATACCTATTGGAATCTCATCTAACTTACTATACAACAGTCATTATATGTGTGTGTGTGTGTGTATGAACAATATACAGTTGTATAAAGGTTATATAATTAAGCACTTATCTAAAACTAATGCCCTTATGTCCACCATATAATGATGAGTTCTCCTCTTTTGAAAACTTCTCAATTCTACAAATTGCTAGTCCTAAATCGTAAACCTTTTTGCTATCAAATAGCCATTAATTTGAATTTAATTATATTTTTGCTTTGTTGGATCTTTTGGAAGGTGTAATTCGGCCAAGATGAAGGAGATAGGAGGCAACAAAAATCTCTTTTAAAATTAGGGTTAGGGTTCCTTTTATAATGGCCGAATCAAAGAGAAAAGTAGATCACATCACATAACTTTTCTCACTAAATCTCTATCATCCATCACAAACCCTTTTACCCAATTTTTGCCGCTTCCTATATCTAATGTTTGCTACCTAAATTTTGCCTCCAGCTTCATGGGCTAATAGCCCATTTAAGCCCAAGTAAATATATTTAATTAAATCTAATTTAATTCCTTATCGATATCTCATATCCATCATATATTTATAACTATTATGAATATATATACAACAATATTTAATCCTCAAATAAAATTCAAATTTTATAATTAATATTTCATAAATATTAATTAATTAAATTAATTTATAACAATTATAAACTAATTAAATCATTTGGTTTAAAGAGAATTCATCATTTCAGCTATGTGACATGTGGGTGTAAATTCAGTCAGCGGTTAATATCGAACTATTTGAATGTCAATGTTCACACGTCACTTAGCATGTTGTGCAACATTTTGGCCAAAATTACCGCTTACTTAGTTTTGGTTAAATCCAATTTCACTTTATTAAGCGTTACCAGATTGTGACATTTATTTACACTAATTCTCTTCGTCAAAACTATATCACTTTAGACTTGTGGATTTAATAATGGTCAAAATTTCAATATCATTAATATTCAACTCATTAGTCCAAACACAAAGCCTTTGGTTCAATAATAACATTTATCATTAATCGAAATGCTCTGGCTAGAGATATTGACTTTGAGTTAACTTGAGTTGATCGTGGTACTAACCCTATATAACCGAGGAGGCGAATCATCTCCTGAATAGTGCTTCACTTTCAATACTTCCATTCGATCCGACTATAGTCAGTCGATGAAATGTCATGCCATGATTTGACTATAACCAAAGAAGAGCTTTCATATTGAAGATTCACACTATTCTCAAGTCGAGAGAAATGTGTAAATCAATTACATCGATATTTTCTATTTGACCTTGCTTATATCAACTAACAAAAAACCATCGAGTGAGTCATTCCATAGTTATACAATAACTATTAGTACATAACCCATTGGCGCCCCAACAACCATGCGTAATATAGTGTCTAACATATGGAGAGCGATACATATTCTAGTCTCAATGGATACCTCGATATTCAGTCTCTATGCATCTTGACTAGAAACATTCATAATAATATTTGTTTTCATTGTGATAAATTATTCACGGCTATAACACTTTGTAACTACTATCATAAAACATACCATTTATGAATTTCTATTAAATATAATTTTAATTAAATTGTTATATCAAGTATATAATAGAAAGAAAATACCTTTGATTTCGAACAAGATTGGTTATTGAGTTAGATATATGTAATAAATTACATAATTGTCCCTAGGGTATATACCTAACTCTATCGACCAATATGTAATTTGCAGAATTCTAGATAATAGATTTGTTAAGAGGATTGAAGAAAAGTCTAGAGAATATACTACACTATAAATAAGAATGTTTTCTGTCATCTTTTGCATGCAAGCAAAAAAAAAGTTGAAAGAAAAATAAAGCTTATTTCATTCTTTATAAAATATTAGTCTCTCAATCTTCATTTGCAAATTAGCAGTTACTTCTCATTTTTCTTCTTATAGAAATTTTCCAACATTGGTACCATAGCTTGAAGATCCTCCTAAAATTTACAAGATTTTCTGTTTTATTTACTTTTTTTTAGATTTTTCATTATTTTTTAGGAGGGGTTTTTTATTTCTTTTGTTTATACGAGTTCATGGGGAAGAGCCACCTATCGGGCTTGTTAGTAGCTTCTTTTTTAAGTGTGGAATAAAATTATATGAGCACTCTTCTCCATTGCGAGGTTCACTCATTTTTCTTAAAAAAATTAATTTAAAATTTTAATAGATGTGTATACTTAAATCTTGATAAAATTTTAAATTAACACAAGATGTTAATTTGAAATATTTTTAATTTGTCAAAATAATATAAATAAAACTTTACAATTAATACACATACACGTTTCAGTATAAAACTATGGACAACAAGGCATATATAAAGGAATAAATGTGTCTGATGCAATGTAAATCCTAACACCTACAAACGTACACATTAGCCATATATACTATTTATATGTTGCACATGCACTATACATATGAGTATATTTGGATATACTTAAATTCAAATTTTTATTCAAACTAAATCCTTTTTTAATTAAAGCAACAATTTAAATAAAATAAGATTTTATATTAAATAGATTTGATTGGATCTATAATCAATTAGTCATAGGTCCAATAAAGATCCAAAATGGTAAAAATATTGAAATTCACTCATTTAGCCTACTACGACCCGACCCAGTTCCTTCATAGAGAATGCATCAGGTTTAAATCATTCCACCATATTACTACTTGCGATTTAGGACTCTATATCGTCACTAAACACTTAGAGAAAACTTTACAATTTTCTTGTTGGCTTCACCTACTAAGTATTTAGCTTCTTACCTACTACAATACCCGCGATGCTTAGTATTTTTACTTTGATGAATAGTCATGTGAAAATCAAATATAATGGTAAGCTTTTTTTGAGTTCCTAATAATAATGGACATCAATAAAAAAACATAGTTGAAATTAGGATTCATCCCTTATTTTCAAGTTTCATTCGTGAAAAACCATTCTCAAAAATACGTTTTAGATTGCACTCCTATTTTCATATTTTTGCAAGATAATTTTTCGTTTTGATCAAAAGTTAAATCTGAACGCATGTTTCTATGATCGATGCTATTTTTTAATTTTTTTGAAAAAGTGCAAATATTTGCATTTTTTCTGTAAATACATTTATAGTTAAGAAAATAAAAATATTTGCAATTTTTTCTACAAATATGCTAAAACTAAAAACAAGTGCGCATTTTTAAAACTTGGCTTTGAGAAGGGGCGTCTGTGTACTTTGAAACTTAAAGAGATGTTACCAAAGTTTCCTAAAACTATATGAAATT
Organism: Allium cepa; assembly: GCA_030765085.1. Lineage (NCBI taxonomy): Eukaryota > Viridiplantae > Streptophyta > Magnoliopsida > Asparagales > Amaryllidaceae > Allium > Allium cepa. The sequence goes on along the minus strand of CM060941.1, from coordinate 803,259,698 downwards.
GAGGAATATACGTATTTTTAATGTGGTAGTAAATAAAGCTTATGACTCAGTAATTATGTAAACTGGGTTTTATTTTTTGAAAATATAAGCGCAAGTTAACTTACACTTTTATTTGGAAATAAAACTATGAATATAAGAAATTTGACAATATTGTAAAGTAATGAAGTTATTTAGTAAAAAAACATAATCAATGATAACCGTTCATACTTACAAGATGTAAAAATAGATTTTTTTTATTATAAGAAAATAGGAGGAAATAGTTTAGTAAATTTTGTTAACCAAGAATGCAGATCGAAATGTTTTAGATTGAAAGACAAAGTAATGTTATACACACACACCATAGAAAATGTTAATTTAATGACATAACTATTATGACAAAAAGATTCATTGCAAAATTGTTATGGATCTAAGTTTGATTTTTAAGTATTTTTCCAAATAATTTTTTTGTTGACCAAAATATTTTTTGTGATGCAACGAAAATCCCTAACAAATCCATGGTAAATTTACCATGATATTGTCACGAATATGGAGAACGTAGTTGAATTTTGCATGAAAGAAGGGAAAAGTGGCATCAAATACTATTTGTCACCGATTATGAAAAATCCATCGCAAATTAGCTATGGAGCAGCCATGGATAATTAAAACCTCACTAAAATTTGTGCTAAAATTTAGTAAAACAATGTCAACTATATTTAAGACAAGACGTCATAATCCCATAGCAATTTTGATGCAGATTTGTCATGGATTTGTAATATAATATTCAAAATTAACTTTTTTTGTTAAATTTGAATTGACAATTATAGATCAAAAGATATCCATCGCTAATCCATCATAATTTTACCATAGATTTGTGATGATAATTTTCTCTTATAATGAATAATAAGACATGTATCAATAATCATAAATATAATATCCAACACAAATCCAGCAAAATATGCCTCGGATTTATAATGAATTTTTCAAAATAACGTGTAGTTATGTGCCAAAAATTACAATTAGAATTGTAGAAAGATTGTTTCATGGGTTTGCGAGGGATGTCCATGCCATAGAAAAGAGAAAAAAAAAGAAAAAAAAAACTATATAAAAAATTTCATGGCAAATCCTATTACGAGATTCTGCAATGGATATGCAATGGACTTTTATAAAAATATTTTACTTGTTCTTATACATTTAATGAAGGATATTGTTAATAACACTCCACGTTTGGATAATAGAAGGCCAAATTTTAAAAGGACTCCACATGAAATATAATTATTATAAGTGGTACACACAACATTAAAAACAAATTTACTTGAACCAACTCTATCCTTATTTCTTCATTTTTTTCACTTTAGCTTTTTTACTTATTCTCCTTTCTCCGCTCGTTCGTCTTTAGTAAAAAAAATATAAAAATGGCAAGGACTAAGAATTCATCTCGCTCGTCCATGCCCGATCCAAAAATTGTTCAAGGTGCTTTGGTCAGATAATAATCACCGCGTTCAAACTTAGGTTAGGTTTACTGTGTAATTTAATTCCATTTTGTAGTTCGACAAGTAGAGATTTATATTATCGTATATTATTCCGCAGGCATGTTCCATATATATTTGTTTGTTCGGCCTGTAATGATCAATCTTGTAAATATGGTAGGGTTTAAGAACAAAAAATAATGATCGACAAAGGAATATCGATTTACTTATTTTAGTTCGGCAATAGGCCACGTGTTTGTAGGTTGGCATAGTGTTGTCGCGATATTTCTTTTTTTTCTGCATAATGATTTCGAATTGCAGCGGTTAGAAAATTGAACATTAAAGGGATGATTAGGGTAAAAAGCAAAAAAAAAACAACTCGGTCAGGTTGATTAAAAATTTAAGAGGGGTCTGATTTCACTAATACCCCTTATAGTAAAAAAATAATCATTTAAAAAATGACATACCCTTATTCAAATGTGGAGTGTCATTAACAATTGCCTTAACAAAACAAATAAGTCCATAATTTTGCATACATGGATTATGGATGGTAACTAAATTTTTAAAAAAGGCAAATAACTATTGATTATTTATTTCATTTAAATTACTATTCAATTAACTCACCAATATAACCAATTATGTTAAAGGATAATTTTTTGCATTAATGTACAATGTTTAAACAATGTTTTTAGAAAAAGTAAGTTTGTGATACTTACTTTGATTAATAATAAAAAGTTTAAGGCTTTTAGCTAGCCATACATACCGAAAATACATGGCTAATTGGACCCTTCTTTTTTTTAGGAAAGCTAATTGAATTAAAACTAAAAAAGTTATACATAGTTCTTGGTACATATGAGATGCAGTGCACACCCATCAACAAACACACGACTCATTCTACACACCCATAGCATAACTAGGGCCGTCAATGGATACCCAAAAAATCTGAAATCCATCCTCATATGCATCCGAAAAGCGGATAAATATCCAATATTCGAAAAAACGGATGTGGATATAAAGATATCCGCATCCGAAAATTATCCTTCCAGTTTTTGTCAAGATTACAGTTCAAATTATGTGTATTTTAGTTCAGTTGAGATATTCGTTTATTATTTTATTAAGTTAAAAATTTATATTATATGACTTAATGCTTATTAACTACTCGAAACCATCTATTATCATCATATTTATTTATTGTTAACACTTTTATAATCCGTGAGATTAAAAAATATTTATGTTAAATAAAATTTTCTTTATATAATTCTTGATTTATCAGACATCAAAGGATAGGATAATTATTCGATATCTGTTCGTATCCGTTGATGCGGATATCCAATATTCGAAAATGATTTCGAATGCGGATGTTGATATGGTACCATTCGCATCAGAAAGCATCCGTTGATAGACATAGGCACAACAAAATAAAAAACAAAATTAGACAAATATCACTGGCAACATCACTTAGGAGATCAATTAAAAAGTAGTGAAATAGAAGAATTTAAAGCTCACTTATTAATTTTAGGAATTTCCTCATCTCTCCTTAATTATCTGTAGATATTTTATTTTCACATTCTCATAATTTATTATTATTATAATCGTTACAATGTTTTCTATTAGTTCTCTCTTCTATCATTAAAATTTAATACTAATTTTTACAATTATTATAGATCTCTTCCAATTTTTTTTGTTATTTTACTTTTAAGTCCATATATATTTAATTTAGTTAAGTGATCTTAAATTTAAGCTTTTCAAATAAATACAATTAACAAATATTCATGGATTTATCTAATAAATTTCGAAAAATAACAATTCAATATGCGTACTACATTCATATTGACAAAAATGGTAAAACCGATTTTTTATTCAAGTCAACATAGTTTTAAATTTCCACAATTTATATACAAATTATGACAATGTTCTACTAATATTCTCTCATATCATTTTATATTTAAATGTCAAAATTCAATAATTCTTACAATTATTTACGGATTTCTCCTAAGTTTTCCTATATTATTTTACATTCAAGTCCACGTATTTGGATTTAAAAATTGATCTTGAATTTAAACTTTTTAACTAAATCCAATTAACAAATATTTATTAATTGATCTAATAGATCATAAAAAAATGATAATTCAATGTGTATATCGCATTTGTGCTAATATAAATGATAGAACTATTTTTTCATTCAAGTCTATATAACCTAATATTTTCATAATTATACACAAAATTATCTTTGATACTTTTATATTTTTATACATTTAAGTTCATAAAAATTCTTTTTTTCTAAAATTTTTTATTTAATACAAAGAAATATATGCATAATTTTTTCTTTCCAAAATTAATTATTTGATACAAAGAAATATATACATAATTTTTTCTTTCTAAAGTTGTTATTTCATTACAGACAAATATATAAAAAAATTCTTTCCAAAATTGGTACATATTTGCAAACATATATAACGTTTTTCATTCCTAAAATTGATACGTCAAATGAACTCTTTATCATTATTAAATTATATTTTGTGAAGAACAACATTACAATAAATGACAAGTGATGAATGTTTGTATTTTGTAATATTGAAAAAAGGATAAATATTTTCAATTAGTATGTTTTTATACAAAAAGTTACAACTTAATTATTTATATTCGTAATCTGGGTTAATCAATGGACAAAAAATTAAATATATTATATTTTGATTAGAAATTCTTTTCTTGCATATTTTATTACCTTTCTACATAAAATGTTAAATATTTATGAAATTTTACTATAAAATAAAAATAGTGAGGTATGAAACAATGTAATTTGTAACATTTTAGGTCTTATTTTCACTTAATATCTCTTTTAATAGTTAAATAAATATTTTTACAAATATGTGCTGCAAGAACTTTAAATTCATACACTTCTACTTTTAGGTATTTTTCGTCATTCTCTCAAGTAATATTTGTTATTTAATGTATACAACATTTATCTTTTAGTCAGATGTATCAAAAGCTAAATGTCAATTTCAGAATATATGTACATGAATATTTATTTATGAAATCGTATAAAAATACATTTATTTGATTAATAAATATTGAATCCTAAAAAGTAATAAATCAATATATAGCTCATTTCTATTAACAAAAATGATAATTTAATTTTATTCAAATATAAAAATATACGAAACTCATAAAATAATACACACTTATAATATACTAATTTCAATTTATAATTCATTTATCTTAACAAGTTATAATGCATAATAATATCAATTTTTAAAGCTTTTAACGCAAAGCTCTCACCCTCTCTCTGTTGCGCTCCGCAAACTTTCGTTTTCAAAACTCGAAATCTCTAGCTCCTTCACGACCAAATATAACACAACTACCACCCAAATCATCATCAGCAAAATTCTCATCGATGAAATTATTGACTATAAAATTCTCATCAAAACAGGTACCTAAAATTCTAACTGAAATTCTATTTTGTTGTTAAACTACTTGTCTTGATTTTGGCAATTTGTGTATACGGGTCTCTAATCTATGACCTTTGAATCCACCCAGCAACCAATTTTCTTGATCTCCTTGGCCAACTTATCCTAATAGTTAATCCATATGAGCCATATTTTATAACAGTAGCAATTTGTAGATGTGTTATTTCTAGGTCTATTTCTAGTTGTTTTTAATTGATGTAGAGTCGCTAATCAATGATTATATTTTTCATGGCACCTTTCATTAATCTCTACATGATAATTTTCCCTATTCATTTGATAATCTAACATATAAAAAGCATGATAAATTTTTTTATTGTGTAGTGTAGTCAGGTGTTGAAAATGGAACACCCGATCTCTATTTTGATGGTAGTTAACTATCGTTTTCTAAAATTTTCTCTAAAGTAAAATGAGTCTATGATGTATTATTTCAATTTGTCCAACTATTTTGATAGCTTGATGTGGAGTTGCTAATCTATTGTTGTAGCTTTGAAGTAAAAAAGATATAAAATATTTCTGTTAATTTCATGAATAAATTTGCATGTTCTAGACAATAAATTGCATCAACTTTGTAATAATTAGTGTACACCGTTATGTTGCTTCGAAGAGGCTGCTATCACCGTCGCTGCATTTTAGTGTTGCTTGTTTGCTGGTTATGTTGCCGTATTTGGGTGGCGATGGAGAGTTCGTTCTCTCCGGTTCTTTCATTCGCCTCTGCCCTTCTTTCGCAGCTATTGGAGATGCCATTCTTGCGGTGGCCTCCGGTCCTCTGTCTGTGGTATTCAATGGTGCTTACTCTGTTGAGATTAGGGTTTATTCCCTGGCCTCTTTTGGGGATCTTGCCAGATCCCGTTATTTGTGGGTCGAGAATTGTTTTATGGAGTTGCTGCCGGTCTCTGATGGTGGCTTGTTGTGCCGTCCTCCTCCCTGTAGGCGTATTTATCAATTCGACGCTGATTGGGTGGTGTCGTCTCATTCTGATGTTTCCACAGTTGCTTCGAAGAGGGACTTCACCACCCTTTTCGAACCGCTGTTAGCTTTCTCTAACCATTATGAGATTCTGCCTTGTGGGGAGGAGCCGCTGGTGGTGGGTTCGGTGAGTTGTGGCTCTGTCTATGGTTCTGATGTTTTGGACGAAGGGGATTTCATCACCCACTTCGCTCCGTCGGTTAATTTTTCGCCTGCTTGTGAGGTTTTGCCTCGTGGGGAGGAGACGCTGGTGCTGGGCTCGGTTTTCTGTGATTTTGGCTTTGGATTGGATATTTTGGTTGAAAGGGATTTCACCACCCCTTCCACTCAGGATGCGGTGCTTCCCTCCCCGGTTCCTTATTCATCGTTTTGTGGTTCTTGGGATGGTACTGGAATTTTGGCATTGGAATCCGTAGCTCCGCTGGTGGTGGGCTCGGATTTATGTGATTGTGGTGATGGTTTCGACGGTGTTCTTGATGTTTGCGTCGTAGGGGACTCTGACACCCCATCCAGGCTGGTTGCGATGCTTCCCCCCTATACCTTCGTTGGTGTTTCGTGACTTTTGGGTTAGTCGTGGCGGTTTGGCTGTGGGTTCCAGTGCGATTGTTATTGGTTGGGTTTTTCGTCTTTGTCTATCTGTTCGATCTCCTCGACCGTGTTTGTGGGGTGTTTTGTTGCGCGAGCAGATTTTGGTGGGTTGCTCTGTTAATCCCCTCGTCGCGTAGAAGCAGGTAAGTGTTTTGTTGGCCGGTCAGGTGAGTATCTCGATTGTGCATTTTCAATTGGTCGTTGATTTTGGGATTATGTTATCTTGTCGGTTTGTGTCTGTTGGCTTGTTCTTTGTGGTTTTGAGCCTTGACGCGCTTCGGCGTGTGCTCCCTGATATTGCTACCCTGGTGTTGTTTGGTGGCGTGTCAGGTCCTTTAGGCATTGTGTTCTCCGTTTGGAGCGGACAGTGTGGATCCCTCTGTTGGATTTTTGTTATGAGCCATAGCGAGGCCTGGTCAGTGTCGTTATTGGCTTATTATCGTCTTCCTCTACTGGTTGGTCCCCATTGGTCTCTACGGAGAGATTACCCTGCCTGGGTCGATTGGCTCAGGCGGTGTTCCAGTCCTGATTGCATAGTGTACCCTAATGTGGTCCACTATGCGGGCATCCTGGAATATTACCAGTCAGTTGCGACCCGATCGGGTGATATTTCTGCTAGGGCCACCTTGCGAACCTCACCTGTCTCGCGGGGCTGTCTCACTAGTGGCAGTCCGGCATGGTTTAGGTTCCTACAGCGTCGTGGGATGCGTATTATTAGCTCCCCTACATACTTTCGTTATCCTCTATCTGTTTCGTTTTCTCCTGATTCTTCGCCTATTTGTTGCTCTTCCCTTTGCTCTCTTCCTTCTTCTTCTTGTGCCTTATCGATCGTCATTCCGATGCTTAGTGTAGAGGAAATTGCTTTGATAAATGAGCGGCTCTCTCGTCTTACCGAGAACTCTGATCCCTCCAGATCCTTTTCTTCTCTGTCCGATTCGAAGGAGAGTTTAGGTGCTTCTTCGGTGTCCGAGCCTTTGCGTCAGCCTATGCGCAGATCCTCTCGACGGTGTTCGCGTGGCGCTTCCGTCATCCCCCGCACTATCCGTACTCGCTCTATAGCGGCGACTGAGCAGATCGATAGATCTGCCCTATCCTCCTTGTATCGTATCTGATTTGCGTCTGTGTTGTCTCTCTAGGCTTGTGTCTTTCTCTCTGGTAGGTGTTGTCTTCATGACGAACTTTCTCCTCTGGAATATTCGTGGTATTGGCAATGAAGCATCTTCTGCTAGACTTAAGCGGATGGTCCGTAAGCATTCCATTGGCTTGGTGGCTATTTTAGAACCTTTTGTGGGTCTTGGTGAGATTACCAAGGCGGTTCTGTCGCTTGGTTTTGGAGGTGCTATATCGAATGTTTCGGGTAAGATCTGGATTCTTTGGTCCAAAGAATGCGTTGTTCGCCCTGTTTTTGACTCGTCTCAACTTTTATCTGTCTTGTGCTCCTCTTCCTTTTTTCCGCAACCGTTCCTTCTTTCGGCGGTGTACGCCAAGTGTGACCGGATAGATAGATTATCTCTCTGGGATGACATTATTTCACTTGCTGACTTCGGTTGCTCGATTTCAGTGGTGGGTGGTGATTTCAATGTTGTCGCTAGTCAGGCTGAAAAATTAGGAGGGGTGGCCGTCAATCGGCAATCGGTTTCTGATTTCAATTCTTACATTGTGAGATCCGGGTTATCTGAAATTCCTTTCGTTGGCTCAGCTTTTACTTGGTCTAACAATCAGGAAGGTCTGAATCGGATCCTCTCCAGGTTGGATAGGATATTTGGGTCTGCTGATTGGTTTAACCTCCCTTTTACTTTTTCTATCTCTCATCTTCATCGCTCTTGTTCTGATCATGCGCCTCTAGTATTACGGTGCGCTTCGCGGTCTTTGTCGGGACCTTCTTCTTTCCGCTACCTTAGTATGTGGAGTTCCCACCATAGTTTTTTACAGGTGGTTGAGGAATCGTGGTCCAATCCCCTAGTGGCTGCTCCTATGGGGGCATTCTCTCGGAAACTGAAGCGTCTTAAGGTTTGCCTAAAGACGTGGAATTCCCTTATTTTCCGGAATATTTTCGATCGTGTGCGAGCGGCTGAAGAGTCCCTGATTCTTGCCGAATCTTTGTTCGACGAGAGTCCCTCAGCCGAAAACAAGGAGAATTGGGCTTGCGCTCAATTGGCTTTCTCTTCGGAACTTCGTATTGAAAACTCATACCTCCGTCAAAAAGCGAGGATCAAGTGGGTAGTCGAAGGTGATACGAATTCCAAATTCTTTCATTCTTCTATTCGTAAGAAAGCTAATTTGCTTTCTATTCGTGAGATTTTGAGGATGGACCAATCTGTGGCTTCGACTCCGTCTGAAGTCATAGAGGTTTTAGTTTCTCATTTTCAATCTTACCTGGGTTCTCCTTCTGTGTCTGATCCGGTTTCGGACATCCTGTCTTTCATTCCTCAGCTTGTTCCTTCTGTGGGAAGTGAAGGTTTAGCTTCCCCGCCTTCGTCAGATGAGATTCGTGCCTGTGTCTTTACTCTTAGCAAGGATAGTGCCTGTGGGCCGGATGGTTTTAATGGGTCCTTCTTTCGTAGTACCTGGCATATCATCCAATCTGATTTATGTCTAGCTATTCAGCATTTCTTTTGCGGAGGCGCTCTTCCCATTAGTTGGTCATCCACTAACTTGGTCCTTATTCCAAAGTGTGATAATCCTCGGGCGTGCTCGGAGTTCCGTCCAATCAGCCTGTGTAATTTCGCCAACAAAGTGATTTCTAAGGTCCTGGCCACTCGTTTTGCTCTGTACCTTGCTCGCATTATCTCTTCCTCTCAGGCGGGTTTTGTAAAAGGTCGTTTGATCACTGATAACGTCCTTTTAGCCCAAAAACTTGTTTCTCAGATTGACCGTAAGGTCAGGGGTTCTAACATTATTTTCAAACTGGATATGGAAAAGGCCTACGATCGTATGTCCTGGTTTTTCATCATCAAGGTTCTTCGTGCCTTCGGTTTTCCTGAAACCCTTATCGATTTGGTGTGGAGGCTCATTTCCAACTGTTGGTATTCTGTTCTCATTAACGGATCGGCCAATGGTTTTTCAAAGCTGGTAGAGGTATCCGTCAAGGCGATCCTCTATCCCCTTCTCTTTTCGTTATTGCGGCCGAGACTTTCATTCGTGGCATCCACACATTAACGATTTTTGGTCAAATTCAGCGTTTTGGACTTCCGAGTGGGTGTCCGCTCATCTCCTCTCTGTCATTCGCGGATGACATTGTCATTTTCTCCAACGGAAATCGGTCCTCTGTCCGCCGCCTTATTTGGTTCATTCATCTGTACGAGAGGTGTTCAGGCCAATTGGTCAACTCTGCGAGAGTTGCTTCATCCACGCGAAGGACATGGACCTTTGAGAGTGTCTTGGGTCGAATCTTTTACCGGGTTCAGGGAAGCTTCCCTTCCCCTTCCTTATTTGGGAATAGTTCTCTACAGAGGAAGGAAACTTAACGCCCTTTTCGATCCTCTTACGGACAAAGTAAGGGGAAAGATTATCCGTTGGAATGCGTCTCTTCTGTCTCAAGCAGGAAGATTAGTGCTCATCCAATCGGTTTTGAGCTCTATGGGTACTCATATTTTCGCCGCTATGACCCCAACTTCCTCCTTTTTTCGATCGTTCCAATCTTTGGCATCCTCTTTCTTCTGGGGATCGAAGGGTGACAATCGCCGACATCACTGGGTGTCTTGGGATGTTATCTGCCGGCCTAAGAGTGAGGGTGGGTTAGGATTGCGTAATCCGAAGGACATCTGTTCGGCTTTCTCTTGCAAGTTGTGGTACAGGTTTGGGACTAACGACTCCTTATGGGCGAAGTTCCTTCATGCTAAGTACCGGAGACTGGCGTCTTCTGGCTATGCTGGTTCTCCATCTTACGCCAGTGAGACTTGGAAGCATATGCAATCGGTCAAATTGCTCGTTGATTCTCATAATGGCCACTCCGGTTGGGATGACGGTCTGTTCTCTATTCTTAAGGCCTGGAGCTCATCTAGAAACCCCTCTCCAGTCCTTCCTATTTTTTCATACATTTGGGACGTTCGAATCCCACCAAAAGTCTCTCTCCTCATGTGGCGAACCTTCCATTATAGGTTACCGGTTGATGAGAACCTTCAGCAGATTGGCATTCCATTTGTTTCCCGTTGTAGATGCTGCGGCAACGGGGAAACAGAATCGGTGGATCATTTGCTTTTCGTTGGCTGGTGTGCCAGATCCTGCTGGAATTATTTCGGTAATTTATTGGGTGTCCGTGGCTCCATCTCCTCGTCGTATGATTTTCTGTCCTCTTGGTGGTTTGATAGTTCTGGTAGATCTCTTCGCTCTATCATCTTTCGCTTGATTCCCTGTCTGATTTGCTGGCACATCTGGTGTACGCGGAATAAGGCAATTTTTGACGAGATTCCTATGGATCCCCTCTCCGTTATTCGGCGGGTTAGAGATGATGTTTACTTGGCGTTTCGTGGCCGACCTTTCAGAGGTTCGGTCAATACTCGTTCTGGTCGCTTAGTGAACCTTTTATCTATCTCCTGTTCTCAGACTTCTTATAGAGCGGGAATTGGATGATTGCCGAAGCGGAGACTGGTGGATCTGGCTTACTAGTCTCCTCCCTGACCGTCTTCTCCCCCTCCCCCTTTTTGTTTTCTTACTGTGTGGCTATTGCTTTCAGGCTCTGGCTTTTCTGGGGTGGTTTTTGTTTCTCAGTACTTCTTCTGATTGGGGCTTGCTTAAAGGAATGCCGCTACTCTTTTCCAGCTGTCGGTATTACAGTTGTTGGGGTGTTGGCCGTTTCTTTCTTCTGTTTTGGAGGGTCGCCTGTTGGGATTTCTGTTTCTTTGCACGGTGGTCACTTAACATCGTCATCGGGCGGTGGCCTTGCCGGAGCTCGATTACGATTTGGATGGGCGGAGGGTTTCCACGAGCTCATCGGGTGTGCTGTGTGCCTGGTGCCAAAGGTCCTTTGCCTTTGCTTCTCGCTCGTGTCTACTGGTTTTCCTTGTTGGTTGTTTCGATGTTCTTCTGATGTGGTTTCTCGGTTTTGTATTACTTTCCTTTTTCTCGGTTACCTGTCAGGCTTGTTGACAGCTTTCGGTTGAGTTTATATATGAAAAGATGTATTTCTGTAAAAAAAAAAAAAAAAAAGTAATAATTAGTGTACTCTTACTCAATATAAGAGTAAATAGAATTCATATTAACTTTTCCATTCAGGTTTATTAATGTGTTTTAGGAATCATATGTCATGTTTTATCACTGTTATTGCTGTTGCAACTGAATTGGTTGTGGAAATGATAATGAGATGTTTGATACCAAGTCTGAAGTTGAGTGGCATTTTAGTATAACATATTCTTGGTGATATTTTATTTGATTTTATTTTAAGAAAAACGAGCATCGGTTAATCATCCCGTACATAGAAATTTTGAAGTAATATGAATTCATACTAATCTGTAATATATCGACATTTATTTATACATTAAAAAGATGATCATACATATACTGATTCTAGATTATTTAATCCATAGGTACAAGATTCTGGAAATAACGTGCGGGATTAACGAATAAAGTTGCTTTAATTTCACTTGGACCCCGAAGGAAGGTTTAAGAAATATCAGAAGTTTTTTGCCAACCGATACAAATTCTAGTCTGATGAGTTTGGTGCAAATAAGTCAACTTACAATAGTGGGGCATGCGTAAAAGGAACTGATGATCCTGAAGAACATATGACAGACTTTTATGAATTTCAAAGGAGATATATGAAGTGACTTATTCACTTGACCCACCACAAAAAAAACATATTTGTTTAAGTGCCACTGGTTCGATGACAAAGAAAATGTTGGTATTATTAAAGTACATCCGCCTTATAATCTCGTAGAAGTAATACGCGCATCTAAGTACGGATGTTATAATCCATTTATCTTGGCTCAACAAGCCATACAATTCTATTATGTACCATATCCATCCGAAAATAGAAATAAAAAAGATTCGTGGGCGGTGGTTAAAACAAAAGCAAGAAATACTTTCGACACTTCAATCCCAAATGATGAAGCATATCAGGTGGATTTTGAATATGCTAATGAGTTCAAATTAGGAGAATATGATCATCTCGGACTACTAAAGATGGAACCCAGTGTACGAGGCTCTCGCACGATAGCGGTTTTTGAGAAGTTCGATAATGTACGCAGCATTTTCCTCACATTGTGAAGAGGCTATTTTCGTACTCGAATCTGGATGCCCAGATCATCATGCAAGTGACCTACTCATTGATGAAAGTTTGCAAGGAGAAGCATTCAATGATGAAGAAGACGAATCCGAGAATGTAGAAGAAGATGATGTAGAGAATGTAGAAGATGAAGACAATGATGAAGAATTATGTACTTGTTCCTATAACGATAAACAGTTAAAAATGTTATTGTTGAACCTTTTCTATATGTAAAAAAAAGTACATTTGGCTTAATATATTGTCATATCGATATATATATATATGTCAATTTCCATTCTTGTTTTCTATATGCAGGAATGCTATGCTCTCATTGTTTTTGTAGACTATTACATTTTTCTCTATATATTTTCTATCTACCCTTATCGCAGATATAGAATGTCAAGGAGTCCACCTTCGAAGTGATTCTTCCACACTTACACCCCCACTGCCGCTACAGGGACGGGGTCGGGGTCGGGGTCGGGGACGAGGAGATTCCAATACCACCACTACCCCCCCCCCCTCCCCCACTCCAGCTACCGCTCCACCCCTACTACCCCATCCACCCTTGCTTCCCCATCCAACCCTTGTACCACTACTTCTACACCCCCACCCATCCTACGGATGCAACTACCTTAGCTCCTATGGTCTTGCCATCGATAGTAGTGTAGATAGCATCCTAGATTTTCTTGATATTTCATCACCACTTCCTCCCTTCGTTGATCCACCTTCACCATCTTCTCCACTTCCTCCTTTCCATGAAACCATAGGTGTAAGCGACCTTCCATTTATTACAACACCGGTTGTGGGTTATGATTCGTTCGAAACATAGAGGGGTATGCTATTTAATTTTGAATATTTATTTTGTAAGTCTGTAATACGGTACATGTTTTATTATATTTGATATTTACAGAAATTTCATGCTTCACCCATCATATGTGCATGCCAAAAAAAATTCAGAGTCAATAAAGCAACATATGAGTGATTTTTTGGTGGCAACACGGTCGGATGTAGATGTTGACATACAGAAAGCCTTATTCGCAGATTACATGGCAATTTTCTCCATAAAATATGTCTAAAATACAATATTAGTGCATTTACATAATATTATTATGCAAAAGCCATGTTAAATGTTTTTGTGTAAAGAAACACAAAAAGCAACAAAATATACGATTACAAAGCCATATCTGACATTGAATTGTCCTCCATAGTAAATATTGTTCCTTTGAATATCATTACAACCTCTCTGTTAAACATACAAAACCATCCATTCTATCATATATCTATTTAGCTTATTTAATATATCGAAAGTTTGTTAAAATAATTATATACGCTGCCATGTATATACACTAATTCTGATATTCATCTCCTCTTTAACCTGAACATTTTTTACACGATACTGGAAGGTCATTTAATATTTAATGTACAACGTAAGATTCATAAAAAGTATAACGCATATCTGAAATAACGATGTCTGCTTTGTACATATTAAATGTTTTTTCCTAAAGAAAACTGCACAATGATTTAATTTCTAAATGGTTGCTTTATTTTTTGAGGCAAGGGTCTATTGTTCAGATCCAAAGGTTGTCACCCTTGCTATGATGTGGGAAGCTTGGTCCCAAAAAGCCAAGCAACCGTATACAAGTATCGTGCATAGGATGAAGGAAAGGGGGATTAAAAAAAGGAACGACCACCTTACGTACTGGAACCACAATGGAAACGTTGGGTGGAGCACTGGAATCATCCTGACACTGCACTGAAGTCCCAAAAGGTATCGATTAGTCGGAATAGCAGTCCACGTCCACAAACTGGTGGTTCAATATCCATGGAGGAGACTGGAGAGAAAATGGTAATTTAAAATAATAATTACTACGAGTATATTTCTTATTTTTCCACTAGTATTTTTTTGAGAAATATAGGTAATGCTTTGTCTACTAGTATTTTTTGACAGAAATTGATCGATTTTCCACATTAAAAAAATAATATAATGTCAGCATGACTTGTTTTAGCGATCAATTCAAAATCTGTCACCATGGACCAAAGAACAGATAAAGTAGATGATCATACATTATATGACATATATTAGAAATACTCAGCATCAAATGCTTTAGCTTTATTAAGCAATTAATGGCTGAAGAGAGAATCAATGTCCATTTTATGACAAGCTTCTTACTGAGCTCTCTCATTTAACTATTTATTGTTGTGGTAGTTGTAATATTTCTCTACAAAAATCAATCATATTAGCATTCTAAATAACTCTTAATTACAATGTTAGTCGAATATGAAAGTTTATTAGTTGAATCGAATTGTTTCTATATATATAGTTGAATATGGTGGTCTGCAAATATATACAGGTCATTTTCATAGGCTTATTTGATGAACCTGTACTTTGAAAGAAAAGAAAATTTTCCCAGCCAAAAACAAGGACAGTTTTTGAAACTTCATAAAATCATGGAAACCACTTCCTTTACTTGTTCTATTTATATTTGATAGCTGGGTGTAAAAATGAAGATAGTTATAAAGATGAAGTATCACTATGATCAAATGAATATGTTGAAAGCAACAAAAGAAGCAGATATAAGAAACATTGATGTTATTCTAGGCCAATTATTTTGTTCTACTACAATTTCTTATGAAGGCAGAAATGTATGGTTATACTACAATAGATAGCAGCATATTGATTATCCTACTACACCTTTTTATATCTAGGCCAAGTACTTCGTTCTACTTGTGTAGGCTGTTCACTGCTAACATGTTGTTACTTTGAAATATCGAAAAGAAGTGTCAGATAGTTTATAAGTATGAGTATGTATGTAATTTGAATGGGAAGTTTACGTAGTTGTCGAACAACACATATGATTTCTGCTCTATGTTCTTTGGCTGTCAATCGTTTACTGATTTATCTAGATAATCTATTTCAGTTTATCAATTATTAATGTGAATGGTGTTCTATTTCACTTTGTTTTCCTCCATTAAAAGTCAATACCAATCTTGTTATATTCATGTTACAGTTAAAAAATTATTCGAGTTGGAAAGTTTATTACAGGCTGAAGATTCAGATAGGGTGCCTACACCATTCGAGATATTTAGGCAGACTCATATTAGAAACAACAATCAAATCACAATGGCAGATCATAACCCTGCAATCATTGTTCCAAAGTGGGTTGACTCGGCTGCCGATGGATTTCATGTATATTAGCATATCATTTCTCATAAAATCTGAAGTTTCATCAGCAATGCATATAACAAATTTGGCTTAAAATAAAAAATTTCAGGCCAGGTATCATACTGTGTATAACGAATAACTGACTGCTCTGAGAGCAGAGATTGGCGAGGATGTTGATGCGGTTCCCCGAGAGCAACAAATAGTGATTTTTTATGCTCTCACCCCACTGAATGCAAAGGGACATGCTTATCCTGGTGGCAACCAGTGGCGGCCCAACCAATTGGCTGCCCGAGCCATAATTGGTTTTGGTTGCCCTCCAACACAAACATCATTAACTATTATTTCTTTTGCAAGCTAATATAATGTTAAACAAAAAATATCACACGCAATCAAATGGATGACAATAGTTGATTCAAAAAATATCAAATACTAGCTTCTTATACAAAATGCTACAACTTTTCAAGAAGTTCAAAGAAAAATGCTTCTCCTTGCATTTTTTGAAGCAAAATCTTCAATTAAAATGTCATAATCAAGTTTCTCTAAAAAAAAGAACTTTCAATTGAGATCATTGCTAATCCATTCAGTCTCTCTTGTGACATGGTTGTTCGAAGATAATTTTTAATTAACTTTAATTTAGAAAAACTTCTCTCCGCGAAGGCAACCGTGACCGGTATAGTTAGTAAAATTCGATAAGCAATCCATGCACATTGAAAACCTCCATCATCCACTCTTATGAAGTCAAGAATGTCAATCGATTTGGTTATTTCTTAAGGTAGCATAGTTTGCAAAGCTTTTAAATCTTGTAATAAATCTTGTCCATATAGACCACATTGTTGGTTATATTTCAAATAACTTTCTAGACAAGTGCACCGTTTCATCAACTCTTCTTTATCAATTTCCATAAACTTTGCATTTAACAAAAATCCGAAAATTTTATCATACACTTCAAATTGTTCAAATCGATCTTTGGATGATATTAGAGCTTGATCTATGATATGGATGAAGTATGTGACTCTAAAATTTTCTTTCGGTGATTGACTTTCCTCAACATTGGCTTCAATATTTTCATCAAAAAATTTCTTTCTACGAACAACTCTTTTCTTCTCAAATATTGGTTCGATACCAACATCTATAGCAAGTTCATTAGCTTCTTTCATCATTTTTTCAAAACCATATTCTCTAAAGTTTTGAAAAAATACAGTAAGTTCTTTTAATTTTGTAATGGCATCCTCTAAATTCATATCCTCATTTTGAAGTGTTTTGCTTACTTGGTTTACATTGTTTAATAACTTATACCAAATGCAAAGACTAATCAAAAAGTCAAAATTCTCTAGAACATTCTCACATAAGCCTTTAGCTTCCGCCATCACCATATCCTCTTTAGAGCTATTTGCAATTTCAATCAAAGCATCTCTCAACATTGACGCTTGAAATCGAATAGCTCTCACACTTTCAATATGACTTTCCCACCGAGTAGTCGATAATGACTTAGGTGTTAAACCTTTTACATACTTTTTAAGAACATCCCACCGATGAGCAGATCCTGATAATAATGTATAATTTTTTTGAACGGATGCAAAAAAAACTTCTTGCTTTAACACAAGATTTAGCCATATCACATAGTGCAAGATTCAAACTATGACATTCACATGGTACATAAAACGCTCTTGGATTTATGTCAAGAAATCTTTTTTGCACACCTTGATGCTTACCTTTCATATTAGATCCATTGTCATAACCTTGCCCCCTTATATCATCAATGTTAAGTTTGAGTTCATTCAAAATGCTTTCAAGTTGTTTAAATAGACCAAGTCCAGATGTATCATCAACCATTATAAATCCAATAAAAACTCTTCCATCTTAATTTCATTAATATCTTCAGTATCCGCACAACTTATGATTATAGACATTTGCTCTTCAAGACTTAAATCCAGTGTACAATCAAGCATAACGGAAAAATATTTTGCTTTTACGATTTTTTTATTATATTCCCTTTTATCTCATTTGATAACAAATTTATTATCTCATTTTGGATCTTATGACTAAGATAATGATGTTGAATTTCTTTATTTACTACACGTCGAAGACGGTCTTGCATAATTGGATCAAACTCCGCTAGAAACTCAATAAGTTGGCAAAAGAGTCCATTATTCTTTTCATAAATCTTCTCATTCTTTCCACGAAAGGCCAAACCATTTCGAGCAAGTGTTTTCACAACCCCAGTTATTCGAATTAAAATCATCTTCCAACGGGTCTTTTCTTTGTCAATTTGAACTTCCATTTTTTGCCAACCGTTGCTTTTAGTTGTAGCCCATTTTGCAAATCAACCCATTTCACTACATTTTCACAATGTTCCGGATTAGTTTCATGCTCTCTAAGTTTTTGGGGAAGATTATGCCAATCATCAATTCCATCATCGGATAACTTACTTGACATCATTCTATTTTTGGATAATTTACAACAAAAACAAAATACTTTTTTCAATGTGTTTGAATATATGAGCCACTTTCTTTCATGTTCTTCTCCATTTGGAAAACGACGAATGTAATGCCTAGATGAAAATTTTCTATTCTTTCCACATTTCATGACACTTGGAAACTTATCATCCTTTTTTACGATTTTGATAGGGCCTTTTTGAACTATAGTTATTCTTTTAGTGTCATTTATAGTTCCCCACAACTCCGGATCATAATCCACATCCACATTTTTGTTAAAATCAAGTTCACTTTCATATATCTCTTCATTAACAAGCTCTTCCTTCTTCATTATCAATTTTTCCATTGACATGTACTTCATCTTCCTCGCCCATAAACCCTATACTAATGTATTCATTTGCATGCTCTTCAATGACATGGACTTCATCTTCCTCGTCCATATTAATTCTTTCATTTGCTTGACTTGCACCAAGTGATTGTTGTGCTCTCGCATTAAATAACTTAGAAATTGAACCCACCAACGATGTGGATATCGCATCTTGACGTTGTTTCACTCTTCTATTATAAGCTCCAGAGTTTTGTTTTCTAAACCTCACTCGATCTTTATCTTTGTTTTTTGGCATGGTATCTAATAATGTATATTCAACAAATTAACTTGCAACGAATTTTTTTACTAGTATAATCATTATTTTAAAAGACTCGACATATTTTTACAACTAAATCAGGACATCAACATATTTTCATAAGAGGACCTTTTTTTGACTAGATGCAACTCAGCAGTTCAAAATTTCAATTGCAGTGTACAAAATACAGCTCAATCCTGATATGAATTAGATTTTGAGTGTACAAATTGCAGTGTTCAAATTTTCAATTACAGTGTACAAAATCCATCTCAGCAGTTCAAATTGCAGTGTACAAAAAAGGTCCTCATATTAACTAGTGTTTTGCTTTAAAAAAAATGCAACTCAGCAGTTCAGTTTCAATTTTTTTTTGTGCTATTATTCCCAAATTAAAGCATAAACCATTTCACAAAATAATGCATAAACCACTTCAAACTGTGCTACTATTCCCAAATATCATTTCACTAATTAACTAAAACATTAACGTTAACTTTTCAATTTCCAATTTCAGCAATTTAAATCATATGCAAATTTAGAATAATAAAAAAGCACAAAATTTACCTTGAATCTCAAATTTTCAGTTTGGAGAAGGTGAATGACAAAAGTCTAGAGAGGCGAGGCTGGGTTGCTGATGGAGAATCAGTGGAGCGGTGGAGGAGACTGTTGAGTGCTGAACTTCTGATAGAAGTCTGGAACCTGAAGGAGACGCAAAAAAAAAAAAAAAAAGAATTTGAAACTGAAAGTGGAAGAAGCCCTAGTGTTTTATCTGGAATTCGAGACAGTGGAAATGGTACGTGTTTCATTTTACTTAGGCAGTTAGACTACTGTTGCTTATCTTATTTTAAGGAGGGCTAGATTTTTTTTTGGTTGCCCATGCCCAGTGGGTTGCCCTAGCCCGTGGGCTTGCTGGGCTGCCCACTGGGCCGACTCTGAATATAATACGATTGCAGATTTTGCATATGATATTTTTCAAGTGAATTATGTATTGGTGTTGGACTAGGTTAGGGATTTAAAGTTCAAAGAAATACATGTGAACTCCAGTGATAAGAATTGGATGTATAAGATAAGCATTCTTAAATAGATATCAAACTCAATCATTCAACTTCTCTATTTAATTGTAAACATTATTCACTATGATAAATATCAATTTGTGCATATCTTGAACCTACTAAAAGTCATCTAATAAAAAGCAATAGGTGTATTCTTTGGTATCATATTAATCACGCTGAAATTACTTAAAATATCAGGTAGGTTGCCACCAGAGTCGGCCCAGTGGGCAGCCCAGCAAGCCCACGGGCTGGGGCAACCCACTGGGCATGGGCAACCCAAAAAAAATCCAGCCCTCCCTGAAATAAGATAAGCAACAACAGTCTAACTGCCTAAGTAAAATGAAACACGCACCATTTCAACTGTCTCCAATTCCAGATAAAACACTAGGGCTTCTTCCACTTTCGGTTTCAAATTCTTTTTTCTTTTTTTGCGTCTCCTCCAGGTTCCAGACTTCTATCAGAAGTTCGGCACTCAACAGTCTCCTCCACCGCTCCACTGATTCTCCGTCAGCAACCCAGCCTCGCCTCTCTAGACTTTTGTCATTCACCTTCTCCAAACTAAAAATTTGAGATTCAAGGTAAATTTTGTGCTTTTTTATTATTCTAAATTTGCATATGATTTAAATTGTTGAAATTGGAAATTGAAAAGTTAACGTTAATGTTTTAGTTAATTTGTGAAATGATATTTGGGAATAGTAGCACAATTTGGAGTGGTTTATGCATTATTTTGTGAAATGGTTTATGCTTTAATTTGGGAATAATAGCACAAAAAAAAATTGAAACTGAATTGCTGAGTTGCATTTTTTTTTAAAGCAGAACACTAGTTCATAAGAGGACCTTTTTTGTACACTGCAATTTGAACCGCTGAGTTGTATTTTGTACACTGTAATTGAAAATTTGAACACTCCAATTTGTACACTCAAAATCTAATTCATATCAGGATTGAGCTGTATTTTGTACACTGAAATTGAAATTTTGAACTGCTGAGTTGCATTTGGTCCAAAAAAAGGTCCACTTATGAAAATAGTTGATGTCCTGATTTAGTTGTAAAAATATGTCGAGTCTTTTAAGATAATGATTATACTAGTAAAAAATTTCGTTGCAAGTTAATTTGTTTAATATACATTATTAGATACCATGCCAAAAAACAAAGATAAAGATCGAGTGAGGTTTAGAAAACAAAACTCCAGAGCTTATAATAGAAGAGTGAAGCAACGTCAAGATGCGATATCCACATCGTTGGTGGGTTCAATTTCTAAGTTATTTAATGCGAGAGCACAACAATCACTTGGTGCAAGTCAAGCAAATGAAAGAATTAATATGGACGAGGAAGATGAAGTCCATGTCATTAAAGAGCATGTAAAAGAATAAATTAGTATAGGGCTTATGGGCGAGGAAGATGAAGTACATGTCAATGAAAAAATTGATAATGAAGAAGGAAGAGCTTGTTAATAAAGAGATATATGAAAGTGAACTTGATTTTAACAAAAATGTGGATGTAGATTATGATCCGGAGTTGTGGGGAACTATAAATGACACTAAAAGAATAACTATAGTTCAAAAGGGCCCTATCAAAATCGTAAAAAAGGATGATAAGTTTCCAAGTGTCATGAAATGTGGAAAGAATAGAAAAATTTTCATCAAGGCATTACATTCGTCGTTTTCCAAATGGAGAAGAACATGAAAGGAAGTGGCTCATATATTCAAACACATTGAAAAAAGTATTTTGTTTTTGTTGTAAATTATCCAAAAATAGAATGATGTCAAGTAAGTTATCCGATGATGGAATTGATGATTGGCATAATCTTCCCCCAAAAACTTAGAGAGCATGAAACTAATCCGGAACATTATGAAAATGTAGTGAAATGGGTTGATTTGCAAAAAGAGTTACAACTAAAAGCAATGGTTGACAAAAAATGGAAGTTCAAATTGACAAAGAAAAGGCCCGTTGGAAGATGATTTTAATTCGAATAAATGGAGTTGTGAAAACACTTGCTCGAAATGGTTTGGCCTTTCATGGAAAGAATGAGAAGATTTATTAAAAGAATAATGGACTCTTTTGCCAACTTATTGATTTTCTAGCGGAGTTTGATCCAATTAGACAAGACCATCTTCGACGTGTAGTAAATAAAGAAATTCAACATCATTATCTTAGTCATAAGATCCAAAATGAGATAATAAATTTGTTATCAAATGAGATCAAAGGGAATATAATAAAAAAAATCGTAAAAGCAAAATATTTTTCCGTTATGCTTGATTGTACACCGGATTTAAGTCATGAAGAGCAAATGTCTATAATCATTAGATGTGTGGATATTGAAGATATTGATGAAGTTAAGATAGAAGAATTTTTCTTGGATTTATAATGGTTGATGATACATCTAGACTTGGTCTACTTAAACAACTTGAAAGCATTTTGAATGAACTCAAACTTAACATTGATGATATAAGGGAGCAAGGTTATGACAATGGATCTAATATGAAATGTAAGCATCAAGGTGTGCAAAAAAGACTTCTTGACATAAATCTAAGAGCGTTTTATGTACCATGTGGATGTCATAGTTTGAATCTTGCACTATATGATATGGCTAAATCTTGTGTTAAAGCAAGAAGTTTTTTTGCATCCGTTCAAAAAATTTATACATTATTCTCGGGATCTACTCATCCGTGGGATGTTCTTAAAAAGTATGTAAAAGGTTTAACACCTAAGTCATTATCGACTACTCGGTGGGAAAGTCATGTTGAAAGTGTGAGAGCTATTCGATTTCAAGCGTCAATGATTAGAGATGCTTTGATTCAAATTGCAAATAGCTCTAAAGAGGATATGGTGATGGCGGAAGCTAAAGGCTTATGTGAGAATGTTCTAGAGAATTTTGACTTTTTGATTAGTCTTTGCATTTGGTATAGTTATTAAACAATGTAAACCAAGTAAGCAAAACACTTCAAAATGAGGATATGAATTTAGAGGATGCCATTACAAAATTAAAAGAACTTATTGTATTTTTTCAAAACTTTAGAGAATATGCTTTTGAAGAAATGATGAAAGAAGCTAATGAACTTGCTATAGATGTTGGTATCGAACCAATATTTGAGAAGAAAAGAGTTGTTCGTAGAAAGAAATTTTTTGATGAAAATATTGAAGCCAATGTTGAGGAAAGTCAATCACCAAAAGAAAATTTTAGAGTCACATACTTCATCCATATTATAGATCAAGCTCTATATCATTCAAAGATCGATTTGAACAATTTGAAGTCTATGATAAAATTTTCGGATTTTTGTTAAATGCAAAGTTTATGGAAATTGATAAAGAAGAGTTGATGGAACGGTGCACTTGTGTAGAAAGTTATTTGAAATACAACCAAGAATGTGATTTATATGTACAAAATTTATTCCAAGATTTAAAAGCTTTGCAAACTATGCTACCTAAAGAAATAACCAAATCGATTGACATTCTTGACTTCATAAGATCTTATGTGGATGATGGATGTTTTCAATGTACATGGGTTGCTTATCGAATTTTGCTAACTATACCGGTCACGGTTGCTTCCGCGGAGAGAAGTTTTTCTAAGTTAAATTTAATTAAAAGTTACCTTCGAACAACCATGTCACAAGAGAGATTGAATGGATTAGCAATGATCTCAATTGAAAGTTCTTTTTTAGAGAAGCTTGATTATGACACTTTAATTGAAGATTTTGCTTCAAAAATGCAAAGAGAAGCATTTTTCTTTGAACTTCTTGAAAAGTTGTAGCATTTTGTATAAGAAGCTAGTATTTGATATTTTTTGAATCAACTATCGTCATTCGTTTGATTGCGTGTGATATTTTTTTGTTTAACATTATATTAGTTTGTAAAAGAAATAATAGTTAATGATGTTTATGCTGGAGGGCAACCAAAACCAATTATGGCTCGGGCAGCCAATTGGTTGGGCCGCCACTGATTATATTCTTAGATTATACATGCATAAAAGGTTGGCAGAATGCTGACGTTGCTTAAGTGGTGTGAAACTAACGTTCAGTCATTTATTATTGATGGTGGTGTATGACAGTAAAAATCTTAAAAAGTTTTTAAAATTTGTTGGGGAAGCCTGGTATGATATCTTCCCTGGACTGTTTATTTGAGAATGGATGTACAAAAATCTTGTAGCACACTATTTAAGAAAGTTGTAGGCTTTTCAATATCTACATTTAAACTAATACCTTGCAAATATGACACTAGATATCAAGGTTCGAAGTTCCGTTTACCATTTCAGTTCCAATCATCAGAAAAATTAAAAATTTCGGCTCTGTTTCGAGATTTTCGGAAATTCCGTTTCAAATTCGGTTTGTGAATTCCGGTACATAGTTTTTATAAATACGTAAATAAATATACAATACTAATAGTCAATTACACTAAATTATTCAAGTGATATAGAAGATATAAAACATACAACATAAAAGTTTAGTATCAAAAACTATTTCTCCGAACATTATATAAATTTTGTCCATCGATCTCTTCATCTTGTATCAGATTATCATATACTGTAAAAACATGCTGTTGTATTTGATCTGAACTTAAAAATGTCGTCATCGTATTATCAAAGTGTGAGGGTTCATCTTGGCTATTTGATGGCTCAGCAGCATACGGTTGATTTAATCCACGAAACGAATAACCTCCGATATAGTCAGACGTAGAATGCCTAAAGCTGAGGACATTGTTAGAAGTATATCTACCATTATAATCACCTTGATCTCCATGTACAACGTTCAAATTTCTATCTCTTCGTCGACTATAGGCATCTGCATCATAATTTTGGATATGTCTTTGAGAATCATCAAAAGTGGAACCAACACCATAAACACTAGAACCAATACCGTCACCACCAGCATTACATGATAGTTCATCATTTGATGAACTATCATTTTCAGTATTTTCTGCAGATACATTATCATTGTCTAACCAAGGATTGCCGCTTGCATTATCAAGTGGTGAATTCTCAGCTTCTCTAATCCATTCTGCAAGTGGATTCTCCTCATGAAAGATATAATCTAAACGAATAAGTTGGTCAGTTGTTTGTTGATGTTTAGCATGTCGAACTTTCAATCGCATATTATAATGTACGAATACCAGTTTTTTTAAGTTCTCTATTTTTATTCTGTTTCTTAACTTTTTGTGAATCATCGCAAATGTTGTCTAATTTATTTCACAATTTGAAGAAGAAACAGTTTGGCTAAGAATACGCATAACTGTGCATGTTAAATTTGGATTAGCTTTTCTGCCAATTGTTGACCACCATATAGCTGGAAGACACGACTTAATGCACGTTTCTCTTTTGCAGAACCAAATATATCAAGTTTCATTCTATATTTTTCAACTTACGAAACATTCAATAATAAACCAAGTTATTCTTTGCACTAAATATAATAGCAAGAACCGTGAGCAGTTTAACAATTTATTTATTACCTCTTTTGAAATTTCAATTTGCATAGCAATATCAGGAACCATTTTTTCAAGAACATTTTTCCATCCATTTAAAATCTCATCATCGTTTGTTGCATTATCTCGAGGATTGAGAAAATAATCTAAAATAATTTGATAGTTCAAAGAAATATTAAAACGATATATGCTTTTATAATTGTGCAATAATTAAAAAAATTACCTGCTGCATGAATAGATCGATGCAATTGTCTTTCCCATCTTTTATCGATTATATTCCACCACTTTTCACACTGCGCCCTCCGATCGTCGATTGGATGAAGATCCACCGTCGATCGCGAAACCCTAAAAACAGACAGTTGAGAAAGATCATCAATTTTTTGCCAAACCGTGATTTGATTGCAAAAACGAATCACAGATGTAGATTACGCTCGTCGAGTGCTTTCCAGCGATATATAACATGACATAGTTTGAGAAATTTGAATTTTGAAGATTGATTTGAAATTGAAATTAGGGTTTTCAGTAGATTGAAGATGATAGTACATATAGATATGTAAAATAAAATGGCTGCGAGGGTTTATAATAGCCTATATATAGGCAAAGATGGATAAGAATGGATGGTACAGATCGAATTGGATCGAAATAATAACAACGACTTGAAAAGCCCATTTCGTTTTCGAAACGAAAGTGAGTCGTCCAATATATCAAAATACAGGTTTCGATATTTTTAAACTCAATGGAACTAGTTTCAAACCCAAATTCCGTTGTATTCAAATAGCTTCCAAAATAAGATTATATTCATTTAAATTCTTTTAATTGATTTTTACGCGTTTCGAGCTCGCACGATCAAATGATAAGTTCGATCGCTACGAAACTTGAAATCTTATAATAACTCACTGTTACGGATCCGATGAAACTAGTTTCACCGAAAACGGAGATAGTGGCCAAAATGGCCGATTTTCACGTTAATTAAATAAGTTATTATTAAATTGATTTAATCATTCTAAAAATTCAAATTTAAAAGTTAACAATTTTATCGTTCTTGATTACATAGAAATTAATAATATATTAAAATAATTTTTCCATATTAAATCCACTATTTAAATATTACATTAATTTTAGAGTTCAATCGCAATTGTAATAAAATTCCAGTTAATTATATTTTAAATTCTAATAAATTCTTCTATTTAGATTCACACTCTTTTTTATTAAATCAACCAATACCTTAAGAAATTATTAACATAAGGTTTACATTTTATTACATTCATATTCTACGGTTATCATCTAAACTCATATTAACTGTAAAATTTAATTATATTAATTTCACATTGATTTCATAATCAATAATAAACCTGTTTTAATTTATAACATATAATTTGAATATTGAATCCAATATTTAATTTATTTCTTATTTACAATTCTAACTAAATTAACTTTACAATAATTTCAATTGATTGAAATTACATTAAAATAGTTGTCACTAACATTCAAACAACATTATTAATTTTTATTCTAATTATTTTCTCATTAATAAATCAATAATTTTAATTTCTCTCAATATTAAATTCCAAAATCTTATTAAATTTAATAGTTTTAATTATAAAAATATATGGGTCGTTACACACACACACACACGTATATAATCCATTAGCATTTGAATAAGTAAAGATTATCTCATAGTATAAACAAATCTCATTCAAAGTCAATTTTTAATTTCATAACTATCTACAATAAAATAAAAGAAATTTGAACAAGGTTGGCATGCGTAAACTTATGGTAAGAAATTACAGATCTAAACAACACAGAGAATGATGATAATTTATCAAGAGATTCAAGACATGTCGATTTATCATAAACATACATTAAAAGGAAAGGATAAACAAACATAGATCAAAATAATAATACAGTAAACATGTAAATATCAAATTATATGCACATATAATTACCATAGGATGAAACATGTAAAAACACCTTGAATGATAGAAGAATACCTAGATTTGATTGATCACTCTCTAGAGCCGATAAGCATTGCCCTTCATCACACCTTAATTTGTGGTTTCTCCTCACATTTCAAAAATCACCATCTCCTTTTGCAAGAGAAGAATGAACCACCCTTTTTAATTTAGTTTGGTGTCGATTTGAATTTGTTTTGATGTTTTTGCCTCTTGTATAAAGTTTCAGCCATGGACGAATGATAGAGAAGAGAAGAAAAAGAGAACAAAAAATTCATGAAAACTTCCTCATTTTTTTGAATGTACAAAGAACATGTGTAAAATTGTACTGATATCGCATATGGATATATGCAAATATGAATTTTATATATGCATTAAAATAATTACCAACGACATTTAAAACATCAAATAAATTAACAATAATAATATTTTTCATAAGTATTAATTAATTTAATCAGTTTGCAACATTTATAAACTAATCAAATTGTGTGGTTTTAGAGAAATCACAAATGCGGTTATGCGACTCAAATGTGTGAATTCAGTCAATGATTAATATTGAACAATTCAAATATTATTGTTCATATGTCACTTAGCAGGTGATATGACAGTTTGGCTGAATTCATCGCTTACAGGTCTTTTTGGTAAAATCAAATTTTACTTATTATAAGTGGTACCTGATAGTTAATTATTTACAACAATCCTGTTTGTCAAATCTATATCACATTAGGACTTTTCAATTTGGTAACGGTCAAAATTACAATATCATCCATGTTCAATTTTATAGTCCAAACAAAAAATCTTTGATTCAATAATAACAATTATTATAAAACCGACCGTTAGGAAGGTTTGCTTACTGTCACTAGCCAAAATCAAATACTCTGACTCCAAAATAACGCTGCTTCTGTTTCTTTTCGTTTCCCGTATGTTTCTCCCCCAAATTTTCTCCTCTTGTGACCATAATCGCAATTCCACTGGCGAAAGTATTCTCCTTTATCCAATTCTCCAGTCGCCTCCTTATTCTCCATTCTTGATCCAAATTTTCAGCTTCAAATCATTTCGTGGCTCCTTTCTCTTCATTTGAATTACAGTTGAGTTGTGGATTTGTGCTGATGGCGACGCAAATAGTTTTCATCAATCATCTGGACATGGAGAAATTCGACTATTCTAAAGATATTTTTTTTTCATCGATTTTTTGGTTTTCTACTTATTTTTCTACGATTTGGTTTTATTACCCTAAAAACTGTAACTTTAATTTATTGATCGAAAATAAATCGGATTGGATCCTGATTTCTCTAAAATTCGGATCCCGATTCCTCTAAAAGTCTGAAGAAGCGTTGTAACTTTGGAGAAGTGGGATTAGATATTTAATCCGAGAAATGCAGACGATGTGTTCGTTGAATTCTTTAGGTTTTCGAGTTCATTTGGTGGGGGCGATGGCGTGAAAAGTGGTGGTATAGGCCAATGAGGTCTTTAAGCAGTATGTTTGGTGAAGATACCTTTAGGTCTGCTTTTGGCGGTAGAGGTGCAAGACATAGAATGGGCATGAATATGAAACCACAGAAGGCGGCGCCTATTGAGAATAAATTTCCTTGCAGTTTGGAGGAGTTGTACAAGGGTGCTACAAAGAAGATGAAGATTTCCAGGGAGATTGCTAATTCGAGTGGGTAGGTTATTATGCTTGATTTTGTATCACTTATTATAATTCTGGTAGGATTACCATGATTATTGATTAAATTTAGGATTATAAATTACTATGATTGAATGTTCAGTACTTCCTCTAGCTGAAGGATAGAGTTGGTATTTTATATAATCCATTTTTTTCTACTATGATTTTGTTCTGGTAGAATATATTATGATTATCTATGGGTAAACACAATGCAACCATTTGGATTAACATTTCGACTTTCTTTTTTGAAGTGTATGCATCCATCTATTATGATTGGGATGAACTTCACATGAACTTCTTGGTAATAAAATTATGTTTTGGCAACGAATGGTTGGCATGTTAGATCTTTTAGGAATATACGTTGTGAGCATTTCTCTGGTTGTTTTAAGGTGTCAAGACCTCAATCATAACATATTCTTCTATTTAGCATTAGTTATTTTTGTTTTTTGAAATTCAATGGTTAAAATTTGCACCGGAAGAACTTCTAATTTGAATATAGGTGAACCAAACTGTGTATATAAAAATAGGCTTGTTCAGCATGACGTAAAATTAGTTTTGAGATTTCTCTTTTGGTTTACTCAATTCAAAGGCTTTAGTTAGTTTTATTACTTATATTGAAGCCTTTGCTTGGAAAAAATAAGTATGCATTTATCTTGTATCGTAAAGAATAATAGTTAGTGAACTCTAAAACTATGAATTTGTCATAACTAAGGCCTTAATACAAATTTCTACTTCTATATACGTGCTAGCTGTCGTAGTATGAATTTTTTACACCTATGTACTTTAGTTGTGGTTGTCATAGGTATAATAGCTGAGGTCTCAATTAGTGCAAATTATTGCTTTCATATATGAGCCTGCAATTGCAGTATAACTATTTTTATTGACACATATGTAGTCACTCGTGCTTGTCACAATTATAGATGACATATTTGAGTTTGTGTGTTGGAAACTTCTAGTAATAATTTAGCTTCGGTAGTTTAGAACTTTAAAATTAAAGAATAAGTGGTTTAGCGTTCATAATTTTATGAAAAAAACGCATTAGTTTATTTGTGAAGTATATTTGAAAATTTTTACAATCAAAGTGTAATAGTTAAAATACTTCCTCCTTTTCTTTGAATATTTTCAGTTATGTAATCTTTGTATACATTATAGTTTTAAGTCATATTTAGTTAAACATTAAAATTTACTTTATCTTAAAGGTTCAATCGTTACTTTTTTTTTGAATTACCTAGAGAACCAAGCTTCGTTTGTAAACTCTAGGGAAGTATGTGCCTGCCAAACACATACTTCGGGTACTTGTTACAGGGTTGTCAGTTTCGGGGCTCGAACTCGTGATTCAATCATTATTATTCAATCTGAATAACTGAAATTGGTATTCAAAAGTATGTCTAGCTATCTATGATAGAAGAGGTTATGACTTAATAAAGAAAATGTATTAGACGAAACCATTAGAATGGCAACTAGTTATATTATTGTTGTATGAAAGAACAATGGATGTGTAATACTTAATATGCAATTTATTTATTTATACATTGTGAAATAAATAACATTTGTTTCATCATATACTGATTTATTTGAGATACTAAGAAATTTGATTAACTAAAAAATTGCCCAAGCATGTTGACTTAATTAACAGTGCATTGCTGATTAGCTTCTATATCTTTTATTTTATTCCTTTCCTCTCCATTTTATTGAAAGTATTCTAGTGGGAAAAATTGCCTATTTTTATCCTTTTAATGTCCCCTCCCTTTCTTTGCATCTGTCCTTAATCTTTTCCTTTACTTTCTTCAACTTTTGAAGAATGAAGCTGTCAAATTATTAGTTAACTTGTTGTGTCTACATGGACAATCAGACATTTAGTTTCTTTAATGGCTTCGGTAACTTTTTAACTGTCAACTTAGTGATCTTGTCAATTCTATTCATGGTTGCATATTCTTTATGATATTATGACATTACTTGTTTGGAGATTAGATAGAAATGGTCACTAGATGGAATTCATGAACTCATAGCGAGCACGGACTTACTCAATAATCACTTCAAACCAATATCTTATTTGTACAAAAAAAATAAAAAATATGTGCAGGAAATAATGACAGTGGAAGAGATAATAACAGTAGACGTAAAGCCAGGGTGGAAGAAAGGAACAAAGATACATTCCCAAAACAAGGGAACAAGCAGCCGAACGCGGTACCTGCTGATCTCGTCTTCATAATCGGCGAGAAACCACACAGAATTTTCAAAAGGGATGGAAATGACCTCATTATGACCCAAAAGATCGCCCTTTTAAAAGTCGGCTGCACTGTTCAATTAACAACACCCGATGGAAGAAGCCTTACTATACCCATTAATAGCCCTATCCAACCTTACTATGAAAAAGTTGTTCATGGAAAGGGCATGCCCTTGCTTAAGGATCCTTCAAACAAAGGCAATTTGAGGATCAAGTTCAATATCAAGCTCCCTACTAGGCTCAGTGCTGAGCAGGAGGCTAGGTTTAAGAGGCTTTTGGGCCAGTAATTAGAGTTAAAAATGAAAATATGGGGAGGTTTATTGTCATCGTTGGATTGTTGGCAATTGGCAAGATTTTGTAATGGATTTAGCCACCTTTATGTTGTGTTCAAGATTTAAAATAGTATACTGAATTGTAGTTAATAATTTAATGTTGTATAGCAACGTACTAGGATGGAAACTACTTACAGCATTAATGTATATTACCTGATGATGTGTAAAGTGGAGCATGTACGGTAGCCCAAGTTTCAATTTTTATTATGGAAATATGTTGGTTGTAATATTATTTTTACTTTGTAATTATGTTAGATGGTGTTAGATAAATCATTGTTTTTATCATGTGCTCTGTAATTATGCTAGTTAGTGTTAGATAAATCATGTACGGAGCAAAAATTTGATTAAAACCGAAATAGCCGATCTAATTTGTTCTTTTCCATTTATTTTGTTGGATAATGAAACTTAATTGGTTTGAATTTCATCCATGAGATATATTTTTTTATCGGCCTAACTAATTTTAGCTTGCCCTAATACTCTTGATTTGATCGGAAATTGTTGTTGAAATGTTTGATTATGTTTAGTTTGGTGCTTATTAGAATCATTGTATTTTTTATCTTTAGTCTCACAAATTTTCATACATAATTACTGATATCGCATTCAGATTACAAGTGTTCCACTGTTTCCGCTTCTTTATTACACAACACACATTCTCGCTCTTTCTTTTTTAGCATCCCAGCGACTGTTATATGATACTGGTCAAGAACAACAACGTTGCAACAATGAGTAGAGAACAACATTCATATACAGAAATTTACCATCTAATAGGTTTCTTATCTGAGTCTGATGCAATTTAATGCCAATGAAGAACTGTATGTTTTTTCTAATTTTGTTATTCTTTGTATATTGAAAATAACTACTGTTGTGCATTGGTCTAGTTCAAAGTATATTGTAATAGTGTATTGTTGCTACTTTTCTGGTCTAGTGTACATGTAACTGAAAATTCTAATTCAAAGTGGATAAATAATTTATTGTTAGAAGATGGTTTTATTCCTGGAACGTACTTTTAAGGCAATTTTATTTACTTTTTGACAATTTTTTTTTCACGTGGAATGATGTTTTTTTAGAGTTTGCTTGTTCATATTATGGTAAGTTTTAGTCTTTGATATTATTTGTTATTAGGTAATATATATATGTACGCAGTTATGATGTGTTTTCTACTAATTTCACATTCATTAGAGGCAATAGTATAAGTTAGTAATCTTGCTGTTTCATTTGTCTATCATCAATCAAGGTGTTTATAAATGTCTTTATTACTTTAAATCTTTTTAGGGAAACTAGAAATGGTCATTAATACAGTTGCAATATTTGGATTTGCGATGTAATAGAGGTAAATGAAGTTACAAATGTGTCTTATATCTTATTTGGGACTACACTTACTAGAGGTAAATACTCATTTAGTTTTCATTATTCTACAGATAAAATTTATATAAAATTTTGTCTTCACAATACTAGAGGCGTTTGTAGTCGTCTTTATTGTATTTAATTCAAACTAGTAAGAAAATAAAAAAATTATTGTTTTCTTAAACCAAGCCGATCGGTCGGTTTTTCCACTGTTATGCGGTTATACTAGTTAACCAAAATGCTCTAGTCAGAGACTTTGACTTTGAGTTGACCATGATACTAACCTCATATAATCGAGGAAACGAATCCTCTCTTAAACAATGCTTTGCTTCCAATACTTCCAATCAATCCAACTATAGTCACTCGATGGAACGTCATATCATGATTTGACTATAATCAAAGCGGAGCTTTCATATTAAAGATTCATCATTCTCAAGTCGAGAAAATTATGTAAATCAGTCCCATCGATATTTTCTGTTTGACCTTAGTTTTTTTTAAAAGATACTTTATTAACAAAGGAGTATATATATCCATGAAATGCCTCAATAAAATCTTACAACCCCCTAACCTAATTGGGTGCCTTGTATGGAAAAAGAGTACATATCATGTCTATATATTAACGGTACAACAGAAAAGACACAGAAAAACCAAGTTGCCAAACAGATGGAAAAGTAAAAACAAAGAGGATATACTCAAAACCATCCGTATGAGCAACTTGTGGCAAACAAAACAAGAAAATACGCAAAACTCTACGACATGTGGACCACTCACTCAAGAAACGCAACGACAAACAACATCTGGAAGGGAGGGTTAAACTGCATCGCACTGGGGGGAGAGAGAAAACATTTAACTTTACAAAATATCTCGGATCTAAGAAAAAGCTTCCAATCGATCACAAATGGCGGTAGGAGCTAGAGTTTCAAGTCATGGGAGATAAACAATAAAGAGGCAGCACAATGAAGGGAGCACCGCGGAGGTCAAGGAGGGCGAAACTCCAAGTTTGGCTAAGTAGGTATTCCAAAATTCACCAGGATAAGTTAACATTCTTTGTTTCTCATCTAAGAATCTATTCTATTTTGAATTAGGAGTTGTAATGCTGAACTAAATGCATAACTTTGATATTAACTGGAAGTTCGATTCCTTTGAAAATTCATGAATATTGTTCACACCGAGTATGCCAAATCAGGACAGTAAACGCACAGTTCTTGATATGATTAAGTAAAAGATTACCGCTTTGATTTCGACACATAGTGAGTAAAAGAAATTTTATATCGAACGAATTCTCCAGCTTAATATTAAGCTTATACATAATCCAAAATTTTCCTACAATAGATGCAGTTAAAAAATAAGTGGTCCCTGTCTTGAATATGAGATGAATAGAGCACACTCGATTGATTTATTCCATTGTTCCACCTGCTATTTCTGTTTTTGGTGTTCAATTTATTCAATATAGCCAGTAGAGAGCACGTTGACATTTTAGGAGCACATGATTTATCCCAAATAATATCTGTCTAGTTGAATTTTGTATGTTTGTGTCTAATATGAATGATCCCATGCCGAGTTAAAACTAAACTGTCCATTGCTGCTAGGGATCCAGAAACAGTAATCTTGATGTACTTGATTGTGAATTTTAATTGCATGCACAGTATTATGAATTTTAGTAGGAACATTGTCAAATTGATCTTTCCATGCATTACCTGTTATAAGTGATGACACTTTTTTATTATGACCACCTGTGACAGACATGGCATTCCACTAAAAATTTTGTACCAAAGAAGTCCAATTAATCCATGGGTCTAACCAAAGATCTGTACTATCACCATTAGCTATTTTCCTGTTAATAACACCTTTACACCATTGTCTAGCTCTAAGAAGAGATTTCCAAGTATAAGATGCATTATTATTCATGTCTGCATTCCAAAAATTATTTTTTTTGCAATATTTGTTATATATCCATTTGGCCTACAGAGTTTTCCCTTGTAGAAATTTCTATACCAATTTTACTACAGCTGCTTTTGCTATTTCATCAATTTTGTGAGGCCTTGCTCATTTTTGGTTTTACAGACATCATCCCATTTCATCTTACGTGCTTTAGATTTCCATATAAAATTTGCACATAGAGAGTTTATTCTCTGAATAACATTCATAGGAAAATCAATGAATTGAAGCCAAAATTGAAGCATTGAGAGTATGAGTGTTTTCACCAATTCAATTCTTCTACTGATATTGAGCATTTTGCTATTTCATTGGCTAATTTTTTTTGTTAATTTTATCAATTAAACATCCAAAATCTCTTTCCTTTAGCTTATTATTAGATAGTGGGATGTCTAAATAAGTAACATGAAGATTGCCAATATTGATTTTTAATATATCAGCAATTATTTTTCTTTTTACTAGCTCATGTACTAAAAAATAAAGTGGATTTGTTTTCATTAAAATTGAGGCCAGTTAGAGAATTCAGTTTCTGAAAAATATGTTAAATGCAGTCAGCATTTTTAGTGATAACCTTGGCCATAATTAAAATTTCATTTGCATATAACAAGTGGGTTATCAAAGGATCAATTTTATAAATAGGAGTTATATTTCCTTTCAAAAAATCCACTTCAAAATCAATTGAGAGAAATTCCATTGCGATAGAAAATAAATATGGCGAAAAGGGGTCTCCTTATCCAAGTCCCCTCGAACTCTCAATATATCCAAAAGAGGCAGCATCAATTAACACCAAAAGGAAGGAGTGCTCGTAGATAAGATTAGCAAAAATACTAGGGAACCCCATGGCAATCAGCATATGATGAATAATTTCTCTACTTATTTTATCATAGACTTTATGCAAGTCAATTTTCAGGCAAAAATTGTTTGAATTTTTCCGGTTAAAACCTCTGACCATTTCATATGCCAGTAAAGAATTTTCTGTAATAATTCTCCCCAAGATGAAGGCATTCTGGTTATATAATATAAGGTCATTCATACAAGGTTTTAGTCGATTGCAAAGAAGATTAACTAAAATCTTAAAGGACACGTTGCATAGAGAGATTGGTCTGAAATCAGGCATATCACCTGCCTTTGGTTTTTCTGAATGAGGCATATAAAAGTATGAATAATCTCTCTTATTATATTACCAGATTGGAGAATACCATTCATAGCATTCCGATATCATTTTAACCTGCTCTCGGTGAATTTTGTAGAATTTTGAATTAATGCCATCTGGCCCAGGAGTGCTATTGTCATTAATTTAGAGATTGCAGTTTTATTTCCTCTAATTGAAAAGGCATGCATAAATCCGTCCTTGCATTTTCAGAAAGAATTTTCTTACAAGTGATGTGTGGAAATTGAGTTGTGGCTTGAGAAGATGAGAATAAATCCGAGAAATAGTTGACAGCTTCATTAGCTAATTTTTCTAAAGCTGATGTCCATGATCCATTAGAGTTTAGGATATAATTGTTTCTGTGATTGGTTTTGCTAGCATTGGCTTTGCTATAGAAGAATTTAGTTGGCATATCTCCTTTAATTAACTAATTAGCTTCCATTCAATGTTCATTATCTATTGCAATCTTAGTCATAAAAGAATGAATTTGAGCTGTTTTCGAACTATACTGATCCATCAGATTGACATTCAAAGGGTTTTGAATTATAAGCTTATATAAATCATTAGCTTCATCTTTCAGTTGAGAAATCACAATATGAATATTATTTTTATGCTTTAACTAATTTTTCAATGCAACTTTTGCAATTTTAAGGCGGCAAAGAAGAATATGAAGAGGATTATCGTGGAAAATTCGAGAATGGTAACCCGGTTGTAGATGCCAAGAGTTGCAATATCTAAATGGTATTCTCTTCTTATATTGATTATGAACCATGAATTTGATGTATATAGGAGAGTGGTCACTTAAAGCATGATTACCAAAATTAACTCCAAACTGTTGAACCTGTCCACCCATAATCATTTATGAAAACATGATCTATCTTACTATGTATAGAGAAATTATGACCACCCCTCCATGTAAAATAATTACCTGTAAAATTAGGCTCCATAAGATTAGAAGAGGAAATACAGTCAATAAAATCCTAATCATCCATTGAATTGTACAGGTCATTATCCACTCTCTCATTAGACGATAATATTGAATCAAAATCTCTCGCTACAATCCATGGGAGATTAAATCTTTTGGAATGATCGTTAATATAGTTCCATAATGTTGGGGAAAATCCCTTTAGATGATCAGTCTAAGGGAATAAAAAACCCAACGCAGCGGAAAACTACTAGATTGTGATTGTAGTGAGATAAAATAAACAGAGATAAACACCAGAACAGACAGTCAAAGATCAATGCAATGCGAAACAAATAAATTACACCAGTATTTATAGTGGTTCCACTACCGCGAGGCAGTGTACGTCCACTTAAAGAGAGGAGATTTTATTAATCACTGAAAGATTAGAGTTATAAGATTGATTCACTTTTGGAAGCTATACATAAGAAGAATTAACAATACAAACAAAATTATGCAGAGTTTCAGCTCTTTAGGATGACTCTGAAATTGGCTGAAATTAGCTCTCAATTTCGGCTGCCATTATTGTCCCGAAGCTCCTCTATTTATAAAGTGAAGAAATGAGGAGTAGTAGCCGCTATATAACAGCACCGGGTTTGGTTCGGCATGCATATGGTATGATTTGGCAAGACTTCGAGTGAATAATTTGGACCGACATCAAAATACCAAGCGAAAAATTTCGTTCGGCAAAACACCGAACAAAATATCTTGTTTGGCAAATCGTTGAACGAAATAATTCGTTTGGCAAATCATCGCTCCAAACTTTTTGTTTGGCAAAAACTTAACGCTGCTCTATAATCACCATACGAGATTTGTCGTTCGGTGCACTTTACCGAATGTAGCTCCCTCTTTCTCAACACCGATCCAAGACCCTTCCAAACCCTAGTACTTTGTCTATGCGCTTTCTCTTTGCAGCGTGACTTCTTCTGCTCTTCCATTTTACCGAACAATTTCATCACCGAACGACTTCATCTCTAGGGCTTCTTCCTCAACTGTAGTTTATAGATGGAATCGGGTATCAATTTCAATAATATCCACCTTGATATCGAATTCCATAACAAGCCTTCCAACTCCATCTACACCTTTGTGCTCCAGGCAATGGATACTTATCCAATGAGCTTCTGCAATGCCATTACCAATTACACTCTGTCAACGAACTCCGGCAAGGCCACTGTCCGTCAACAAAGTGTTCGAAGTATCCAGTCCATGTAGAACCTATCAATCTCCACCATGAAAACGAATGTTTTCATGAATCATCTCAACTCTTCCTCCCATGCCACCTCGTGGCACCTACCACTTTATTAAGCGAATCAAGTCCGAGTAATGCTCGAACTTAGCAACGGGCAAAGACTTGGTAAACATGTCTGCTGCATTCTCTTTTGTTTGAACTTTCTAAAGATGAACTAGTTTCTCTACACTCATCAAGGTAAGGAACGACTCCCTCACCTCAATTTGCTTCGTCCTTGTACTGAACGTCAGATTTTCAGCTAAGTGGATTGCACTTTGATTGTCATAATGCGCATTCACTCCTTCGTATGCGAAGCCTAAGTCACACAACAATCGCCTCAAATAAAGCGCCTTCTAGCTGCTTTAACCGCAGCTATGAGATCTGCCTCTGTAGTAGACAAAGCCACAATCGTCTGCAACCTCGCTCTACAACTGATCGCTGTCCCACCACTGGTGAACACATATCCGAGGGTTGACTTCCTTCGATCTCTATCACCGGCATAGTCGTAATTGCAAAATCCAACAAAGCTGAAATCTCTTCCTCTGCCACCAAAGACATATCCTTGGTTTGGAGTTCCTCTAAGGTGTTTGAAGATACACTTCACTGCTTTCCAATGCGTCTTTCCTGGATTTGCCATGAACCTACTCACCAATCCAACCGCTTGTGCAATGTCAGTCCTAGTGCAGACCATGACATACATCAAGCTGCCAACTGTACTTGCATATGGGACTTTCATCATATAAGCCTTGTCCTTTTCCCAGATCGGAGAGCCTTTACTAGAAAGTTGTATGTGCAAAGGCATGGGTGTGCTAATTGCCTTTACCTCTTCCATGCTAAACCAAGCAAGCACCTTTCAAATGTACTCCATTTGAGTGAGACTTAAAAGCCCCAGCTTTCCATCCCTTTGGATTTCTATACCCAAAATTTTCTTTGCTTCTCTAAGGTCCTTCATTTCGAATTCCACCTTTAGCTTTCGCTTTAAACTATTGATTTCAGTCTTATCCTTGGAAGCAATCAAAAAATCATCCATGTTCAAGAGTAGGTATACCCTTCTACCATTCTTTAAGTGCTTGAAGTACATACAAGCATCTTTGATGCTACGATCCAAACCAAGTGAAAGCATAAAAGAGTCAAATCTCTTGTACCATTGCCTAGACGACTACTTAAGTCCATAAAAAGACTTCTTCAATTATAAAACCCAATTTTCTTTTCCATCTACAACAAATCCTTCTGGTTGCTTCATGTAGATAGTTTCATCCAAATCTCCGACAAGAAAGCGGTTTTCACGTCTAGTTGCTCCAGCTCCAAGTCATGAGCTGCGGCGATAGCGAGCAAAATGCGGTTGGGCGTATGCCTGCAACTGAAGAGAATATCTCATCATACACCAATTCTATTCTTTATGAAAAACATTTAGCGACTAGTATAGCCTTGTATCTCTCATCATGCTTCACCTTGACTACCCATTTGCAGCCTATGGCTCGGCTTTCTCGAGGAGGTGGTACCTAATTCCAAGTCTTGTTCTTCAACGACTCTAACTTCTCTCCCATAGCGCACATCCATTTCGAAATGTCACATGACTTCAAAACTTCATCAAAGACAAGTGGCTCCTCATGAACCACATGTAGGGCATAGTCAAATTGATCACCAAGGCTAAGGTTCGCAAACTGCCAATCACTATTTCTTTTGGGCGGCCTAATAGTCCTACGACTGACCCAGGTAAGCACAGCTTAGTCTAAATTTGTTTCAGCTCCACATTGTGCTGAACTTCCTCTAGATTCATGCACACCACCAGCACTACTAAAAGATACATGTGGACTATCCTGTGATGTTTCATCAACTGTGTTTTCCTCGACAGCATCAACAATAACTCTACTATTTGGCTGGAACACAGAAACTTCTTCCATCTTCTTAGGTCTATCAGAATCTTTTGATGTGGTAGGTAACTTCTCCTTCGGATTGAACATAGTAGACTCATCAAAAGTAACATGTCTGGAATGAACAATCTTCCAATCAACAGTATTCCAAATTTGATACCCTTTGATGTCATCGGTGTATTAGCATGCCCTTGTATGCTCTAACCTCCAACTAATCATCACCTGTATGGTGAACGTACACAGGACAACCAAAATTTCTGATGTAACCAAGATACACTACTTTACCTCTCCACTTCTCCTTTGCAATCTTTCCATCTATGGTTGAGCACGGAATTTGATTTATGATATGCGCCATAGTTGATAATGCCTCAGCCCAAAAGCCTCTAGACAAGCCCGTTGTCAATCTCAAGCAACGAGCCTTCTCTAGTAGAGTCATGTTCATCATTTCTGCAACCCATAAGATTGTGGATCTCCGGCTGTAGTGAAATATCTCTAAATGCCATGCTTTCTACAAAAGTCGAGGAACTCCCTAGAGACAAATTCACACCATTATCAGATCCCAGTACCTTCGTCCTAGAACCAGATTGGTTCTCAACAATCGCTTTTCTATCTTTGAACTTCGTAAAACTCTCTGATTTGGCCTTCATCACATACACCCATAATTTTCGAGAAAATTCATCAATGAAAGAGATAAAATACTTTTCTCCTCCAAGAGAAGGAGTAAAAACTGGTCCTCAAGCATCTGTATGCATGTACTCAAGTACTCGCCTCGATTTATGGAGTCCAACTCCAAAAG
Source organism: Allium cepa (assembly GCA_030765085.1). NCBI lineage: Eukaryota > Viridiplantae > Streptophyta > Magnoliopsida > Asparagales > Amaryllidaceae > Allium > Allium cepa. The sequence goes on along the minus strand of CM060941.1, from coordinate 803,218,885 downwards.
ATAATTTAGTTTGCTTGCCTACACACACTCCTGCAAAAGTCCATCTTGTCGAAGTTTTCTCCTTTGATCATCTTTCATCTCCGAAGCAACTCTAAGCGTTTCTTTGAGATATGACCCAACCTGAGATGCCAAAGTTTTGTGGCATCCAATGCATGAGAACTATTTACTCCAACACACGACTCTCCAAGAACCGTGGTTCCTTTCAGCAAATACAGATTTCGAATCACATCCCCTTTCATAAGAACTGGTGCACCTCTCGAAACCTTTAGACTATTCTTCTCGATAGCTACCTTGCATCCTAAAGATGCCAATTGTCCTAAATAAATTAAGGACTTTCGAAGACCTGGAACATACCGAACACCTATCAAAGTGCGTATCACTACATCAAACATCCTGATCCTCACTGTACCTTCACCCATTGCTCTATAGCTAGCATCATTACCCGTAAGAATAGAGCTTCTCACTTGTCCAACGAAAGAACTGAAGTAATCCTTATTAGGCGTCATATGGAAAGACGTTCCCGGGTCCAGCACCCAGTGGACCGAGACATCCGACACTGCTGTAGACAACACATTATTAGATGCAGAATTCTCCACCGCAAATGATGAAGATCCATCTTCTTCCTTCTTCAAATCTGAACAATCCTTTTTCCAGTGACCAAGTTTCTTGCAGATAAAACACTTCATGTCCTTAGACTTTCCTCTCATGCCATTACCGGGCTTCCTGGACTTGGAACGCCCTCTAGAGTGCCAATTCTTCTTATCTTCCTAACTCTTTCAACAAACATGCCGTGACTACTACTTCCACCTCTGCTTCCTTCACTTATCTCCTTCATTTGATCTCTCAAGCCACAGATACAAGATTTGACTTCACATGTTCCACTTTCAATGTATCTCCAGCGAAGATAAGGCAGTTAGCAAAACCCGTGTAACACTTCAGAAGAGAACATAAAAGAATCAATGCCATTTGCTCCTCATCCATCTTCAAGTCAACAATCTTCATCATGAGACCATCAAACAAATTAAGATGTTCTTCACTAAAGTACCCTCTCTCATCTGTATGGTGAAAAACGTCTTCAATAATATCAGACGGTTAGTCAGAGATTTCTTCAAGTAGAGATTTTCTAGCTTGGTTCAAATGCCCCTAGCAGTTGTCTCACTGCTAATTTCTAAGATAACATTCTCTTCCATAGCTAGTTGTAAAGTAGTAAACGCTCATTTCTCCATCTCCTTCCTTTCCGCGACTGAGATGTCAGTTGTCAACTCCTCAGGGGCAAACACTACTGAATGGACTTCATTCCTTATTAGAACGGCCTTCATCCTCCATTATCACTTCTGAAAGTCTTTATCCTTATTCCATATCTCAATTGCCTGCTATGATTACGACGCGTTATACACCCCTCTATTATAGGGTCTTGTAACAACTGGAGTCGTTTCATCTTCTGCCATAGCGTTGAACACTCCTCAATCAACCTGCAGCTCTGATACCAGACTGTTGGGAAAATCCCTTTAGATGACCAGTTTAAGGGAATAAAAAATTCAGCGCAGTGGAAAACAACTGGATCGTGATTGTAATGAGACAAAACAAACAGAGATCAACACCAGAACAGACAGTCACAAATCAATGCAATGCAGAAAAATAAATAACACCAGCATTTATAGTGGTTCCACTACCGCGAGGCAGTGTACGTCCACTTAGAGAGAGGAGATTTTATTAATCTCTGAAAGATTAGAGTTACAAGATTGATTCACTTTTGGAGGCTATACATAAGAAGAATTACCAAAATGGAAAAAATTCTATAGAGTTTCAGATCTTTAGGATGGCTCTGAAATTGGCTGAAATTAGCTCTCAATTTCGGCTACCATTGTTGTCCAGAAGCTCCTTTTATTTATAGAGTGAAGAAATGAGCAGGGGTAACTGCTATATAGCAACCCTGGAGTTTGGTTCGGCATGCATCTGGTTTGGTTCGGCAAAATGTCGAGTGAATTTTTTTTACCAACATCAAAATACCAAACGAAAAATTTTGTTTGGAAAAAATCCAAATGAAATATCTCGTTCGATAAATCACTAAAAGAAATAGTACGTTCGGCAAATCACCGCTCAAACATTTCGTTCGGTAAAGAAGACTTCGTTCGGCAAAAAACTCACGCCGCTCCATGATCACCAGACGAGATTTGTCGTTTAGCACACTTTACCGAACGTAGCTCCCTCTTCCTCAACACCGATCCAAGACCCTTCCAAAGCCTAGTACTTTGTCGCCGTACTTTCTCTTTGCAGCGTGACTTCTTTTGCTTCGCTCTTCCATTTTACTTAACGACTTCATCATCGAACGACTTCATCTCTAGGGCTTCTTCTTCAACTGCAGTTTATAGATGGAATCGAGTATCAATTTCAACAAATAATTTTATTCGCTTAGCCTCCTCATTGAAAGCATGCACTGTTATACAAAGGATACTAGTACCATTGACATTGTGGAGGATACATAAAATAAATTGATCATTAGAATGTAATATGATATTTGACCAAAAAGAAGAATCTCACATTATCAGTATTCTACTCCTTTGGTTGTTAGTAATATTATGTGAGTATTTCCAAACATTGTCAATTTTTACCATCAATCTGTCAATACTATCCGAAGATAATTTATTTTCTAATATACCAATAAAGGAAAATCTTTTACTATATATCAGTTGTAAAATTTCCAGCTGTTTAGGTAGGGCATTCATTCCCCGAATGTTCCAAAATAGGACCTCTATTTATAAATTATTGTTTGGAATGCTACTATCTGCAGAGGCAGCAGCCAACCTGGATGTCTTGTGCTTTTTCGTCTTTTTACTTCTGCCTTTTAGCCGATTAACTAACATGTTCCAAGTAGGGTTTTCAATAACATTAGTCGATGTAGTGGCTTTGAATTCAAAAGGTTCCTCTTCGGTTTTTATTTTCGTGTACATTTGGACCTGGTAACTTGTTGAGTTTCTTTGCCTTGATCAATAGACAAACTGCCTAGAGGCAATGAATCTTTCTGAACTGCAATATTTTGGATATCAGGGTCGAAACAGAGCCGTGGATCTGTTGACACATCAGGGATCTCCTCCGTATTAATGTGCTGCTTGTTTCTGTTGTTATCAGTTGGTTGTAGAATCATGTCAGTATCTATAGATAATGTACTCTGATTCGAGTTTGTATTAAAAGTCGTTAATTGAATCACTGACTGGACTTTTGGACAAGCTTTTATTGTATGATTTTCCAGAATATTAATATTAATGTCTGAATAAGTGAAAAGCTCTGTATTCCGCTGCATAGAAATTGCTTTATCTGTTTGTTTATTTGTGTTATTAGATAATGTTGTCGAAATCTTTTCATTTAAATTGTTGTCGTCAATATGAATTGTATTGCATTCAGTCTGCTATTCCTATGGGGCAGTTTTAGGTCTCCAGATTTTACTGAATTGACATTGAGTTTCAATATGTCCAAAACTAGAGCGGTTAGAATAGATAGTCGGTTTCCATTCCTAGGATACCTCTTGCCATAATATTTCATCTCTCTCGGATAGGGTAAGAATCTTATTCGGAAACTTAAATGAGTTATAAATCTCAATTAGGACTCTAGCATATGCTATTTTAATTATACCTTTAGTAAATTTGTCCAACTTTATAGGGGATCCAAGGACCGAAGCTATTCGAGTAATACTTTCTTCTGTCCAATAATCAAGTGGTAGATTAGGAAATCGAACACAAATTGGGATATAGTTGATAAGTTCTTTGTTCGGTTGCATGCTAATTGACCATCTTTTCAATCATCATCAGCCTTTTGTTGTAATAATAGAGTCCACCTTCTAAAAATTCTATCACAGTCTTGTTTAGCGTTAAATTTGATAATGTAAAAGTCATTTTCTTTAGAGTAAATAGAGAATTCTCCTTTAGACTTCCAAACTCTAAAAATATAATCTCTGAAATATGGATTGTATGATTTAGGGCCAACGATGTATATCATGATGACATTATCCCATTGTTTTCTAGCATCTTGGACAACCTCAACTGGCATTTTTGCGTATTACATTGAATTAAATTCACAAGTTGATAACATTTTAGCGAAATAAAGATTGGAGTATTTTTACCCCTGACAACTTCAGTCCAAGCCCTGCTAAATGAAGTGGAAAAATTCCATTTGTTGGTGGAAGATCTATTTTTAGGTTGAGTAGGGCGATTAGGGTTGCTCTAGTTATAGGTATAATTCTGAGAACGTTATGGGGAGGAGGGGTTCGCAAATTCTTAATCTGTGGATTATTAGAAACAGGGTTAGTTCTATTAGATTGCTGCAAGATAGTTTGCCTTTTCCATTTTTTGATCGAACGGGGGTAAAGCCATCCTTAGTATCAATCATGGCACCAGAATTCACAATAGGTGTAAATCCTGGAGGTGAATCTGAAAGGCTGGGCGATGGATCTGAAATTTCGGAGGTAAAACCTAGAGGCAAATCCGGTGGAGGAGGGGACTAGCGGCTCAAAGACATGGTGAAAAGCGGGATAAAGAAGCCAGGGAGGCAGACAAGAAAAAGGGCTGAGGCAAAAATTGAAGGCTAGAAGACATTGAAGTAACAATAGGGATGGAGCACTTCAAAGAAGGATTTCCGCCATGATAGATGTTTCATTTTACCAAAAGACAAATTTGTTCAACTTGTTTGACCTTAGTTATATTAACCAACATGAAACTATCGAGTGAGTCGTTCCATAGTTATCCATTAACCATCAGTACGTAACCCTTTGGTACCCTCAGCAGTAATGAGTAATACACTACCCAATATTTGAAGAGCGTTACATACTCTAGTCTTAACGAATACATCAATATCTAATCTCGATGCATCTTGACTAGGAACATTTAAAATGATATATTTATTTATTGTGATAAATTACTCATGGTTACAACACTTCGTAACTGCTGTCACAAAATATTCCATTTATGGTTTTTCTATTAAATATACTTTTAATTAAATTAATTAATTAAATCATATTATATCAGGTATATAATAGAAAGAAGCACATTTATTATGAACTAGATTGTTCAACGAGTTAGATATATGTAACAAATTATATAATTGCTTCTGGAACATACTTTTAACTCTATCAATCTCCCACATACACTTGGGGTTAATTATGGAATCATATTCCAACTTCTCCAATCGGTTTCACAAAGCCAGTTGGGTCAATCTCTTTGTGAACGGGTATGTTATTATCTTACAATTATCTATTTTGTCCATCAACTCTCTCCAACGGTGATAAACTGCTTTATCACGTGGAACAATTTGGTTATGTCTTCGACCTCTAATAAGCTCTAAGTTCTATAATGAATCATATCACGACATTGTTATATGATAACAATGTTACAAGATTCTCAACATTTGGAATCAGCTCAATTATAAATTTGTGTGCTTATAATTTTATATACATTATTTTTATTGCGATAATATTCAAGGTGATGTACGTAGCCTTTTTTCATTGAATAATCCATAGTCTTTTATTTGGAACATTTTCAACTTAAAGATTCTTAACTTGAATTTACTGTTGACATACTACACTCAATATGACTTATGAAGTTTTAGTTCGAACATTCTATCATAAGAAGTTTTTATTTCTGTAAACAATTCTTTAGTATTTCATAAATACACGAGAACACTTCAAATAACCATTTAGTGATATCAATTTGAATTTAATATTTGCTTCATGTATCAAATATATAAACAAATCATGATATCATAAACAACACAACATGTATGTTAATTCTTTTTGCCAATGCAAAGAAACCAATCTTACATATTCCATATTAAATATTTTAATAAGGTTTCCTTGCATATCATTTGGGACAGTCCCGACATCTTTTATACTTACTATAAAAGACATCATTTATTAATCCAATGTTGAGTATTAAAACAACTAAGGCTGATTTTAACACAAGTACATCGTTAAAATCAACGTGTTGTTTACTTTTAATTTAGAAATATCAATGTACCTTTTAACGTTCTTTCTTATGAACACACGCTTCCTCTGCACTTTGATTAAAAATCAAACTATTTGACATTTCTATCTAAATACTTATTCAATCTTAATGCTTATAAAATGATACTGTCGTATCATTTCTTGGATCATATCCAATGATTCACAAACTCAATATTGCTCCCACTAATTTTGAGACATTTTTGGTTAATATGTGTGAACAGCATACTCTAAATCATTATTTAGAATGTTCTGTTTCAATACATATGTACCAAAATATTATGACTTATCAAGCGATAATTTTGTGAGTAAATCCTAATTGACTTGAACATGTTGAATAACGAATCTATTACGCTAATTTCAACAACTGAAATTTGCGATATTATTCTTATCAATATTGCTCATTTAATTCCAACGCATTAGTCTAACTCATAAAGACACAGTCGTGGTCGAAGGATCATATCCCTTTAGTTACGACAACCAAAATCTATATTTTGGTAGCCTACTTGGAATTCTTTCAGATTTGCACATCATACCATATAGAGTCAACACTCTCAATGATTTAATTAAACAATCTAGGATTATATATTTTCGATGTAACAAAAAACTCATAGTTTCTCTTCAATGTGCGAGAATACTTATAAGACACTCTAATACGTTGTGTTCATTTAGGTTGGTTAATTTCATTTCATCTAATATAATCAACTTTATCTATGAATCATATCCAGTTCCATTTTACTACCAATAATTCCTCAAAGAAACTTCTTTACAATGAAGTTGGTATATCATGAAACAATAAATGTTTCTCAATGCAATAGAATATGTATTCATAAACGTTTTATGAATTTCTTTATTTATAAAACTGATTTGGTTTTAGTTTACAAAACTTATGTTCAAAACATAAATATGTCATCCAATGACAGTCTTCCAAAAACTCTTTTGGGTAGATTCATACAAAGATCCCTTACGGACAATTATTATGTGCAATCTTTCGACTCGCACAACTTTCCAACTCTTTGGTCTAGGATATGTTGGAGATTCCTGTAAACCCTTATCTTGTAAAATTTTGTTAACTGTTATTCAGATGGAATAAAATTAACCTTGTGTACTACCATTAAGTACATCACCTTATAGAAAGAAACTAACTCAATTTCACTCACAATTAATCATACTTTGTCCAAAAAGTTCGATTACTCCATATTGATGCATCATATGTATCACATTGAGGAGTAATATTGAGATCGAATCTTTATTCATTTTAGGTACGTTCGGAACGTTTTCCAATACAATCACTCAATCGATCAAATCAAATCCTTTATATCGCATGTTATTTTATTTACTTTTGTTTTATATTCTATAAGTTTACCATAGACATATTAAATACACATATCCGTGTCGACTATAACTCATCGGTGAATATGACGAAGTACGTGGAACCATTTTTGGTATTTATAAAATTATGATTACATACATCTGTATGTATCAATCCAAAAAGTTCATCAACTCTTATGATGCTCCCACTAACTGGGTGCACAACCCATTATTGTTTGAGATATAATTAACAAGCATCATATGATTCAAAATGATACAATAAAATTATTTCTCAAAACTACAGCTTAGTCTATAATTCCAAAACAACTATATATAATATTAGATACTTTTGTATTTTCCAATGCGTCACTTTTGTTAAAAAATTAGCACATTATAGTTTTATTTCACAAAGAATATTCATAATATTCATACTGAAATATAGCCATGTCTATTTTTTTTATTTTTCAGTCGATACCGAAAAATAATCATTATTTCATAAGTAATTATGGTAAATTTTATGAAAACAATTTTCAAATTATGATGCAATTAATAAGATCTATATGGCATGCTCCTACTATTTCCACCATTACTATAATAGTGTACTACATTCGAAGGACCATCATTCACTTAATACAATTTGTGTATTTTATACACTGCAACTATTTATAGCGGAGAGTTCATTGATTAAATATCTTGAGCTCGGAGAAATAAATCTCATAGATAACAATTTTCTATATGAAAATACATTTCGAAATAGAAATCATATTTCTTATTCCAATATTAGATATCAATTATTATTACAATTCCCATTTCCAATGTTTCTTTATGAAGCAGAAGTGACTATTCATTCTCCTCATCTCAAATGTACCTTAAATTACAACTATTCTTATACATACGTTTTTCTTTAAAATGGTCAAATTATTCAAAAGAAAGCCATACTACAATATGATAACGAACTCTTTATAAAAGCGCATTCGATTATCCTTAACATTTAAGGACATCAAATATATCGCACTTTACGTAAACCGATCAAAATGACATTTCAGCGATCGAGTTGTTATATCTACCTTATAGTTTTTGGTCTTGTGTTACATTCACGCAATATGGTCCCTTTTGTAATCAATCAGATTGAATACTCGATCTTGCACTAAAGTTTATTGATTTTTCAGATGAACTAATTTCATTGAAATATTGTACATTACAAACTTTGACCATTCACCATATAACATTTATATGCAATTGTATATGGACCAAATATCCATATTCTTGTATTTCATTTAGAGTTTGAAACTCATAGAATGCAATACACAGTCTTGGCCAAATAAATGCCTAAGTGACCAAACCATGAACGTATTCGATAGTTGTAAAATTAGGCACTTTCATGGGTGTTGAAATGTTAACATGCAATAGGAATTTAATAGTGGGTATTGTATTTTCATTTTTTCAACTTTCAATTCAGTTCATTTGTATATGTTAATTGATAACATTTTATCAATCATATTAAATGCACAAATTTATCATTGTAGATAATTATAACTTTATTTAGCATATGTTCTTACAATATTAGAAAGGTTAAATGTTACCATTTCATTTTTTTAATAAGGCTCTCACTAGTCTTTTATGTTTGTCCAAACCCTAAGATGAAATATAGAAATCTTTCGATTTTACTAGTGGATGTTAGGATTCGTCTGTCTTAGTATTCTAACCTTGAGTTTTCTCAACAAATCAAAGCCCCATGAATGACGGATAACTCCTCATCAGTTGTATCACACACAACTCCTAACCTATTTTTCCTTGTCCTAATCTCATTTCGACCTTGTGTTTTCTCAACAAATTGAAAGACATTATTCACTCATAAGTACCACATCGCGATGGTCTAAATATAGTATATGTACCTTGAGTTTGCTCAACATATACATATGGTTATCTTACCTGGTCTATTCAATATATTAGTAATACTACACATAACACCCCATCTAGAGTTTCATAATCTTCAATATATTATATTGAGTGATATCGACTTATGGAATAATATATTTCGTTTGAAATAACCCCGTGATTCAAGTGTTAGACTGTGACGACCCGAAATTTTCTAACAATTTAAATTTGAAAAATAAATTGATTTTCATATTTAAGGGCTAATTTTAACTTGAATTCGAAATAATAATATTCATTTGATAATTAAATTATTGAATTATGTAATTCGAAATTGGGTAAAATGTGGAATCTTGAATTTTAAGCCTATAAACAAAATAATAATTTGAAGGCTTATAAAATTTATAACGATAATACTGGAGATAATAGAATGGTTAGAATTTAATTTAAAAGATAATTTGTTCAATTTTGAAATATATCGTTTAAATTGAATTTAAAAATAGCCTTCCGAGGCACAGTCTCGGAATTTGACGGAACCAGTTCCATTGGATCCGTAATAGTTAGTTATTATCGGATTTCAATTTTCGTAGCGTTTGGATTTACCGTTTGCTCGTACGGGTGAGAAACGCATTGAAATTAAAATCGATAATTTAATATTTTAAATCGATTTATAAAGCTAACTTCCACATACAATTAAATTAGCCTCCGAAACATGTTCCATTGTGTTCGAAATGCGGATAGAACCTTATGAACGTCTGTCGGCATATCTGATTTGGGGTTCGGGGCTTCGCGTTATGCCAAAAGGATATTTTCAATATTTTAATATTTTAATTAACACTCGTATTCAAGAAGCTACCTCAAAACAATATTTATCACCGGCCTCTCACCTTCAATAGAAATTGAAATCAATTTTCTATTCAAGCCCTAATCCCTCTAATGTAATCGCATCTCAAAAAAATTAAAAAAAATACAGAAAATGGCCGAAGCCCTCGAAGAAAAAAAAGCGACGTGGTCTTAATCGAGTTCGAACTCGATGGCGTAGTCACGTGAGAATAAGAGGAGGGAAAGCTCGACTTCAGGCCATTCGCTTTTGGGGCCGCGATTGGGTTCGCGTACGCGCGCGCGAAATTGAGGCGAAATCGATCGCGATCCTAGGGTTTGGGCCGCGCAGTGATTGGAAGACGCGAGGCAGCATCGGTGGCCGTAGGCGATGCTGACGCGAACCTAGGGTTGGCAGCTGGAGGTGATGCGCGATCTAGAGTTGTGGCACGTCGTGGCAGTATGACTCGAATGCTCGTTCTTCAGCGACGAATGATGTCATCGAGGTAAGGTCTATTCTTGAAGAATATTGTTTAATAAAGTTTGAAATCTGCATAGCTTATTTAAACTGTACATAGGTATTATTTTAGAATATGGGTTTCATAAGAAAGAAATATGATTTATTTTTGGAAAAAAAAATGGTTTACCTAAAATTAGTTAATCAAAATTTATTAAATGGTAAATGATGATTTGATTATTACAAATGTTAATAAAACCCTATAATGTTATTCAAGGTCTAAATCGTAGAGAAGGCAAACCAGATTGGGCTGGGTTGCAATTTGAATTAATGGTGAGTAAATCTCACACCTTGAATTTTTATCTAAATTTAAATGGTTAAATTTATGTATTTGGTTGCATGATTAAATTGATTGATGTGCACTATGAATAGATGATCGGGTGACTTTGGTTTTGATTGGTTCTCGAGTTGATTGTGGTTTGACTCGAAGTATTTGGGTTTTATCTTATTTAAACTTAAGTCAGAAATAAGAAAATGATTTCATTTTAGTGTTAACAAGGGCTTAATGATTTGAGATTCAGTAAATAAGAAGGGTAATTAACATGGATAATTAATCAATTCAATTAATTAATGATTTGAGATGATTAATTTAGCAATTAAGAGTTGAATTAATTAATTAAAGTTAAGTTAATTAATAAAGCATTTAAAATAATCGATGGATGGTTTAATAAGCAATTACTTAACGAAATTAATAAAGTATAATTACTTGTGAAATTAATCAAGAGATTAATTAAAATAGTTAAATAAAGGAGTAATTAATTTATTTAATGAAGTAAATAAAAGGATAGTAAATTACTAGTTGAGATAAATCAAGAGTGGTTAATACTTATGATTTAGTTAATGATTAATTATTTAATGTAATTAATTTAGATCATCATAAGTCAAAATATAATTGAAAATCCTTAATCTATATAATTAATAATGTAATCAAAGATTGATTACTTAAGATTGATTTATCCATAAATAGAGACTTATGAAAAATTAACTAATATAAGTAATTAAGGATTAATGTAATTGAAATAGTTAATTAATTCATGAAGTAACTAAGATTACTTATTGATTTTGGGTTAAGAATAATTAATATCATGAAATTAAATAAAGATAATTACTTGAATGTAATTGAAGGATAATTAATCCAGGGTGATTAATTAAGATGAATGGATAGAGAAGGGTTGACTAATTAATTGTGTTGGAATTAATTAATGAAGGAATCTAAGTGATTGAGGTTTGAAATTCAATTAGAATCAATTGAATTGATTTGTATGTGATTAAGTTTTGCTTCCGAATGATTGATTGATTGGATGCTTTGAGTGAGTTGATACCTTTGATATGAAATGTTGTGTATTTCATTTGGATAACTAGGGTTAGGATGACATGAGTTCGAAGAGACCGAGGTCGGGTATTGGGAAATACTCGAAACCACTTCGAATTTTTATAGATTGATATGTAAAATCTATATGCTGGAGTAAGGTGATTTGGAGGAATTGGACTATTTTAAATCTAAATCTTTGGTATTTAGTAAATTTATGTGTGTAATACGTTATGTCTATAACATTTTGTTAACTTGTAAAATTGGTTTGAGATACCCGGGTTTATATAAGTTGTTTGCTTTGGTATTCCATGTTAGTTGGGTTTACTCACGCTGGTTTCCAGCCTGACCCGGGTGTTACTTTGATGGAATGCTCGGGTCAGACCGAGTATTACAGATTTTCAGGTAGGTACGTTCTGGAGCTCAGGAGGTGAGCTGGATGGCAATAGCGTATAAAGTATTTCCGCTGTATTATATTATTGTTAATCTGTGACATGATAATTGTATATATTCAGTGACCGTGTATATGCGAAACTCTGATGTATATTAAATGTAATCGACAGATGTAGAATTCTTAGTAAACTGTTATTATTTATTATTATATTTTATCCTCTGCGAATGTGAGATGTTGGTGTTTCTGATCTTCTTCTTCTATCTCTTTCTTCTTTTTCATAACTATCTGGGATTTTCGGAATCGAAAAGTCCGGGTCGTTACATTTGGTATCAAAGCTGAAAGGTTAAGCGAGAACCTTGGCTCTGGTGGGAGTTACTCATTAAATAGAGTCTGTAGCACTCTAGAATGAGTTGAGAATATATATATATATATATATATATATATATATATGAGAGTGTACTTGTTATTTTCTTATATAAATTTTTAAAATGATTTTATATAAAAGTATATTTCGATATATAAAGGAATATTTCATTCTAATAAATATTAAGACGGTTGGTTGTTAAATTAATGGAATTAAATTAAGAAGTAATATAATACAACCAAATTGAAATCTTGAATTGGAATTAAATTAAGTAAAAACGAAATACAACTAAATCAAAATTTAATTAATTGAAAATGAAATTCTAAAATTAGAATTTAAGAATTAAATTATTTAAAAGCTTTAAATAAAGGTAAGTTTGAAATGGGACTTATTGCAAACAATGGGTTGTTTGGAAATTTGATTTGAAATAAAAACCGAAAGTGGTCTAAAATTTAAGGATGACCTCGTGTGTAAAGGAAATAATATGTATGAATAAGGAATATACATAAATCAAAACTGGTTTGAATAAACTCTAAATGTTGAGTTTGAAATTTGGAATAGGATGTGATACCCAAAGTGATAAGTTTTTAAGTCGGAAGATTATTGTTGCGAAGTTTACAGATTGCATGTGGTTGATTGGAGTAAGTAAATCGAATTTAACATGGGAGAAGATAAATAAGTTTGAATGAACAGCTTGAATTGGAATTTAACTTGGAAAGCTAAATGGTTAATTTGAAGTGGAATTGGTAGTTTGTGTGATCTCAATATGGGTTTGAGATCTGGAAATTGGAAATGGATGATAAATTGGATAATATCATCCTATTGTTATTAAAAATCCTTAAATTGCGAATTGGATTTGTTTCAATGAATGAGGAATAAAGGGTGGTAATATATCCATTATTGAGATAAAAGGGAAATCTAACTTTAATTTGAAATTAAGGATATGGAATCACTTTAAACTAAAAATTTGAATAATTGAGTTTGTAAATTAAAATTGTTTAAGAACTGGCTTCAAACTGGAAGATAAAATTTAATAAATAATTAAAATTTTAAAATAAAATTGTATTGAACTCTTATTTGAATCTTGAAATATATAAGTAAAGATAATTTAAAATGGAGAATTAGACTCAGAAATTAAATTGTTTAAAAACTTTAATAAAAGTTAATTTGGTTTAAAGAGTTAAACCAACCTTTGAGAATTCAACTCGAATTTGTATAATTCGAGATGAGTTAAAATTGAAACTTAGATTCCATTAGTAGCAATGGAATTGAGTGTGAATTAATTAGAATTTAAGTTGAATTGGGAATAAATCAAGTCCAATGGAAATTGGAGTTATTTAAAATTTGAATTTGGTCAATTTAAATGGAAATGAAAATTTAAAATGAATTGATGAGAATGGAGATTGGGAATTGAACAGTTTGACTATGGACTATTTTCAATATAAATTGTTTTAATATAAACTTATTTTTCCAAGTTACCAAATATATACAACATTTCTTTCTTAAAGCCAAATTATTTTATACTTGTTTTACAATTAGTTTTGGTGCTATTTAACCATTTTTCAACTGTTTTCTAAACTAATTACTATTTTTCAACTATTTCATAAACTAATTTCTATTTTACCACTATTTTGCAATTATTTAAAATTCCTGAAACTATTCAACTATTTTTCGACTATTTTACAATTAGTTGCCTATTTTATAGCTATTTTGCAAACTAATAATTATTTTCCACTACTAACCTATTTTTCAATTTCAAGCTATTTTCTAAATATAAACTGGTCGAGGTTCAAACTGTTATTAATTAAATACCCAACTGAGATAAGAATTGAAGTGATCATTCAATGGAATTGAAGCGATTGTAAATAAGTGAATGGAAATTAAAGGAAATGTGAATAGGAAGAGAAATTGAGTTGGCTAAAAAAAATCAATAAGATTAAATACGTAGGATATACGTATATTATTCTATTCGCATAGTGATTTGATCCAGATTCGAGTAAAATTTCGAGATAATTTGTCGATCCGAGTTGGGATTTTTCACTCGATTTTCGACGGCGAACCTGGATATGGATTGTTGATTGGTTCTGAATGTTCTCTATCATAGTTATAGCTATGCAAGGAGAATGACGGTTTCTAATCAAGAAACCAAATCTGTGTCCGCACTAGGAGGTCGAGTGGACGATGCTAGTTCAGAAGTGAAATTATGTGATCGAGTGAGCGTTCAGATTGGTATAGCGTACGGATGATATGTGTACATCGTACGGATTTGAATGAAATTGATATTGAAAAGAGTAATAAAATTTGAATATTTGATTTTGAATAAACAAAGTTATATATCTTTGTTATATGTAAGATGAAACTCCCCTTGTTAAATCTATTGCCGGAAGAAAATGATTTTTGAAGGTGTTTGAAGTATAAAAGGAGATTTATACAAATTTGAAAGGATCCAAAGTTTTTTAAATTTTTATATATATCTGAATATATATATAAAGGATCTTATGAGGATTTTGAAAAATGTTTTGGGAACCTTTGGATTTTGAAGGGCTTTTGATTTTTGGGTAAAATCAAGATTTAATTTGAAAAGCCTAGTTTGAGAATTATCGATTTTGGGATAATCGATTTTGTGTAAAGGAGCTTTGTATGATATCATACTAGGTGTATGATTTAGAAGATACTATATATGTATAGTATAAAGTGTTTTGATAATGGCTCTGGGGAAAAAGGCGCTCCCTTGAAATGAACTTCTCAGGAGTGACACCAGGTGGTGCTGCCTTGAGCCCCAAGAGGGGTTCTAAAGTTGATCCTGTGAGGAGTCCGGACAAAACTAGTTCCTGAGGATTATGAGTAGAGTATACCATAGCGAAAGTCGTGTGTGCCGCTGAGAGCCAACAGTCTGCGTTTGATTTTATATCGTTAGACTGCGACCTATGGTATAACATAGCGAAAGTCGTGTGTGCCGCTGAGAGCCAACAATCTGCGTTTGATTTTATATCGGTAGACTGCAACCTATGTAGGAGGGGAGAAGTTTCATTTCGACAGCGAAAATCAGAGGCCGTAGAGAGCCTGCAGTTACATGGACATTTGCTGTGATGGCAACGTAACCCTGGAATGTAACTGTGATCTGTTGTGGGTTCCATGGCGTAATCGAGAGGCCACGGAGAGCCTGCAGTTACATGGACTTTTGCTGCGATGGCAACGTAACCCTGGATGTAACTGCGACTATGGATGATGGTGATGATTTACAGAGCATTCTCACCAAAGATATTTCTTCTATTTTCAAAAATAACTAATTTCGATATTTTCAGTAAAATTATTTTCCAAGTATTTTCACTGGATGTTGAAAACGGGTTTACCAAGTACTTATAGATTTTCAGTCCTACGCCTGATCAACGTATGATTGAATTTCTGTGAAAACAAGGATGGACTGGTTGAGACATCGAGTTATAAGAAATATTTTCATTAAAAGCTATTTTAATAGTATTATCTGAATTTAAAAGCATTCCTAAAATTTTTAAATAAAGGTGTTGGAATTTTGAAAGATGAAAGAAAATCCAAACTGGAATTATAAATAAAAATTTAACTCGGTTAAATAAAATGGATTGTAATAGTGGAGTTTCGAACTGAATTCGAATTATAAATAGAATTCAACTTGGGTTTGATAATGGATTAAATAAGAAGAGAGGTTGTAAAAATAAAATCGAGTTAGATCGAAACAATGATAGTTTTAAATTATGAGTAACATTCAAGTGTGATCTGAATAATATTCAATGAAATTTGCAAGTAAATTAGATATAACGGAAGTGTTGTCGTATGAAATGTAAGGGAACTATAATAGAAATGGTTGATTTGCAAACAAAACCCAGATGAGTAGAAATAAATTGAGAATGGCTTTAAAATAAATTCGCAAATGAATTAAGTAAGCAAGTTAAAAATTTAAATATGGGGTGAATAAATGGGTTAATTGAATTAAATAATAAATGGATGAAGTCTGATTGAATAAAAACTAAACCAAAGTTGTAATTGGAATCAGATTATCAAATTAAACTTAAGTTCGGTGACATATGTGCCTCGATATTATTTTGATAAATGGAGAAGGTGAAGTAAAATTAAAATGGATGGGCTAACTGAATTTAATGGAATTTGATTAAATGAGAATCAAATAGAAGTAAACTTAAGTTTAATGTTGGAATAAATTAAAGTAAATTAATTTAAGTTTAAAATTTATGGAAACTTGGCTTCGAATAAGGGTGAAAGCCCATTAAATAAAAGCTTGGATTTAATTAATTTGGGAATGACTAGTAGTTATAAACTAAAATAAATACTCTATTAAATGAATATTGTCAAATTTGCATAAAATGAATTGTCGTTTAACGTAAATGAAAGAAATTAAAATTCTTTGGGTTGAGAGAAGTTAAATAACTTGATTTTGAAATTAATTGGATGGAATATGGGCTTGTTTGGGTTAAAATAAATTGGATGTAAGCAATTCAGTTCTAAACTATTTGAATTGAATGGAGATGTTTGCGAATTGATTGTAAACAATTAAAATTTTAAGTCAGAACAC